>JANFAM010000019.1:4592500-6992500 GCA_024362665.1 Prunus padus
TTGCTTCTGAAACTCAGTATAAAGTTGAAACCCAACTGATTTTTTTATATACGCAGAAGCAGTACTTGACTTGTGGTGACCCATTGGAGAAAAATTTGTATACTACGGGAATAATATTGTTTCGTTGTCTCAAATCAATTGTGTTCCATCACGTGTAATAAGAATTTCACGTAGCATAGCGTGATTAGATGGGAATTACAAAACAATGTTATCTATATGTGAGTCATTCTCGACCCATTTATTGAACTCAGAGTTAGATATGAAAATATAGGTTTTGCAGAGCTGCAGAGAACCTCAATTCAAGGAGCTTTCTTTTTGGTGAAATATTGTATGGGAACTGTGTTTACACCAATTGAGGCATGCCTGATTTGCTGTGGATAAAAGTAGTTTAATGATATAGGAGGAGGTACCACTCTTGTTGCACAAATTTATTGTTCTCTTTAAGAAATGGCACCAATGATTTTGAGAAAATTATATTCCATTTCTAAAGTTTTAATAAATAGCTTATGCTAAAGTAAATTATCCACACATGTACAAACAACTTTGTACATGTGTGCAAATCGCGCTGGATTCCGAGGAGTGCGAATCGTGCAGCTCATGTGGCGGCCCCGATAGGAATTAGGATGGTGGCTTCGCAAGGATGGGTGAATCATCCACCGCCGTCCTTGGTACAGGTTTTAGTTTCTGATGGACTGCCTAGTCCCCCTGTTTAAGAGTGTGTTTTGTTTTGTTTTGTTTCGATGGGGAAGAATTTTGCTCCTAGATTCTGCGAGTCTAGTTTCTCTTCCTTGAGTTTATTTACTTTGATCAGGCTCCTAGCCTTTAGTCGTGTTGTATTGCTCTTTCTTTGAATTGAAAGCCATTTGACCACAAAAAAAAAAAACAAACCTACCTTGTGACCCTAGCATTCAGTAATCTTGATGAACTGGTAAGTTTTATGTTTTGAGTTATGCTTGCCAATGAAATAGTTTTTGTTTTTGTTTTTTGAGATGTCCTTTTTCTATTTATTTTGGGGTAAAGAAGAGTACCAATAAGAGCAAGTCCACCGCACCTCAACAAACCGGGTAGGAGGGGGCCCAAGGGTTGAAAATCAACTCCACCGAGCGAGATCTAGCCCGGATAAGGGGTGGAACCTACCAGCCTGGGCAGGCTCAAAGGCAAGATTTGCCTGGACTTGCTGACATCAGTAACGAAAATTTTTTTTTTAAAAAAAATCCAAAAACAATTTTTTTGTACATACCTAGCAATTTTATTATTATTAATTTCATACATATAAATAAAATTAATCCCATGTGAAAATCTCATACAGAAAATCTTATCCGAAATTTGATATGAGAATTTTATAATAAATAGTGACACGTGGCAACCGAAAATCTTATCCAAATTAATTGTTTAAGTATAAAAAATAGGAAAAAAATTAAAGTGAATAGTAATTGCCATTGCCCTTGTCCATAAGAGTGAAAACAAAATTGCAATGGTTATCACTATTTATGTGAATAGTGACAACTCTTGCCTTGCCTTTGCCCATAGGGTGGAAGTGCTGTAATAAAGTCGAAATAAATGAGAGTATGGGTTAGTCAAGGCTTTGGGATGCAGAATTTCAAACTCTTTCGTACAAAGTGCTGAATTAGGAGAGTTCTTGGCCTGTTTGCGTGTGAAAACATTGCGGAAAAAATGGTAAATTTGTTTTGGTAAGACCTGGCAGGCAAATGGGCAAATGGGCAAAGCAGACAAGTCTGAAGCCCTAGTTGTTTGTATTTACCAATTACCACTGATAATTATTTTTGGGTGTTGTTAAATGAACCCTAAAATTAACTAAGTACAGCTTACTACCAAACTATTTATTGAATTACTAATTTACCCTAATATAAAATGACAAAAAATGATATATTGAATATTGAAACAAAAGTAATTTTAATAAGTACACCCTACTCAACATATTGAACCCAAATCAAATTAGAATTTTAGAGTTTGATTCCAAACATATTTGAGATAAAAATTCAAAGTTTTTGTCGGGTGTAATTTTTTTTTCTATCACTCCAATAGTTCTTGACATCAATGAAGAAAAAGCTTTGAGAGGAGAAAAGATTGAAGTTGCCGAACATAATCCCTTGCCAAAAATTGAAGAGTCCTTTTCTATCACAGTCATTTTGTCGTTTTATTTTGCTTTGGAGACAGTCGTTTTGTTTTTCTTTGCTTGCGACAGTAAAATGGTTCATACGATTAATGGAGATGTAGAATTGTGCCAAACATATTGACCAGAACGGCTTCATTTCAATGGGACTGAAAGTATACTTTTCATAAATAAAACCCACCTTTCCTTCTTCATTAACAATGTTGTCCAATCATATATTAAAAATTACATAACAAATCCCTTGTTCTCAAAGTTTCAAGAGAAAGAAGAAAGAAAAAACACTAAACATCCAGCATCCCAAGAACTTGGCCTTCTTCATAATGTGGAGCTTTAAAAAACCTCAGCATCTCAACCTGAAGGATTGTGGGAAAATCCTTGAGGGTTTTTGTATATGAATAATTTTACACAAACTTAGAAGAGCTCATGAATTTGGTTCAATGAGTGGGCAAATCCCTGAGGGTTTTGATTTGATGAAGGGAAAATGAGTTGACATGAATAGATTTGATGAAGAAAACCAATTCATGTAAAATAGGGTGTACTTAGTATTAGGATGTTGTGTGATAGAGTGAATTATGGTGTATCAAGGGTATTTTTGGTGGTTAAATAAAGTGTACTTAGTTAATTTTACATTTTGATTTAATTATTAGGGTGTACTTATATTATAAGGTGTACTCAGTTAATTTTAAGGTTCATTTAACAGCATCCTTATTTTTAAAATAACCCATCATTATGAAGAATCTAATAATGTCAAATGGAGTCTACCCCAAAGGAAAAAAGAGTCTTATAATTTACAAATAAGTGATTTCAAGTTCGAATTCTCATTATGATATCTTGATAGTATGTGTGATGAATCTCTCATCTCCTCTTCTTTTCTCTGTATTCTAGACTATTCCCGGGCTACAAGCGGGTTAGCTATAATTTCTGTGAGTAAAGCTACTGACTGATTGATTGATTGATAAACGGAACGAGTGATTGAAATAGAAGTAACCTTGCCACTCTCTTACTTACTTACCCTCACATGTCCATTCGAAACATAGGATTGAGAGAACTCTTGAGCCCATTTATGCAAGTACAGGAATTGATAAAAATATTCGTTTGGGTTTTTTTCTTCCTTCTTTTTTATTATGTTTACATACTCGCTTTTTCTGTATAGTACATTTGAGTAGGCCTAAACTATGGGTGGGCATCTCAACCCGAAATACTGAAACCGTACACGTACTGAATCACACCGAACCAGTTTATACCGTTTCATTTGGTTTTAGACTTAATCCGGTATGATACCGTACCGTGTCAACCTTGTATGACACGGTAGCGATATCGAATATTAGATACCGTTTGCAACCTTACCGTACCGAACAATAACAAAGATACATTTTTATGTTTTTTTTCACTCTCTCTTGCTCGACTCAATCTCTTGCATTCGAAGAAGAGAGACGACTCTCGAACTCTCTCTCTCGCTTGACTCGAACTCTCTCTCTAGCTCAACTCTCGATCTTTCTCTTACACTCACTCACTCTCTCAGTCTTACTCGATCAATCCCCAAGCCAAACACTTCTTCTCATCTCGATCTGTCTCTGTCTCACTCTCTCACTCTCTCGATCTCTATCTCACTCTCTCTCGATCTCTGTCTCTGTCTGGAAGCCTTAAACTCTCAATCTCTCTCTGTCTGGTGGATGCCCCAAATCGACGAAGCCGCTCAAACTCCAGGTGCTCCAGTTGCTATGATCCAGGTCACCGTCTTTGCATGTGGTGGATTAGCCATTGCTACCACCATTTCACACATGCTCCTGATTGGGGCTTTACTTAGTGTCTTTCTCAAAGCTTGGGCAGCCATGGCTCTTCGTGATCATCAGCATCAAACTCAACCTGATCCAATAGTTATTAAAGTGGGAATTTCTTAGTCATGTACCCAATTATTGTTTTGTGGGAATTTCTTGGTCTGGGTATTCAATTTGGATCTAGTTTGATAAAGTTTGAGACTTTTGGGGTGTGGTAGTGTGATTTTGATTGTATGTTGGCTGAAATTTGGTAGTTTTTATTTGATTTTTCAGATGGGGTGGGTTTGCCAGAGAAGGGGGGCTAGAGTTGAGGATGGGTGGGGTGGTTGGGATGGGCGGAGCTACTGGGTTTGGGAAATGATACCGTACCGTACCGGTACTGATTGGCTCCGGTATGATCCGGTATCAAAAAATGACTATGCCACCACCGTACCGGTTAAAATTTCCAATACCGGTATCGGTATCGCCTTGCCACCGTACTGTACCATACCGTGCTCAAGCCTAGCCTAAACAGCGAGAAAAACTCTCTTGCACTTGGGATAGGACTGTAGTCCTATCCCTCTCCAATCGCAAGCCGCCACGTGGCTAACTTTTGAGAGAATTGAGAGAAAAACGCCATATGGCGGCTTGCAATTAGAGGGGGATAGGATTGTTCAAAAGAGTTTTTCTCCTAAACAGCACATTGTGGGTTGACGAGAAGGCCAAGAATTGGCTTTATTTTGCTCCTTGGGATAGCCCACCTCCAAGTCCAACCCATCGGCCCTCACTTCGTGCCACTGTTTAAATGCTTCCCTTTGCTTTGGGTTTTGTGCTCTTAAGGCCTCATGAAATTTTTGGCCTCTTCCCTCTCTTGTTTTTTCCACTCTTTTCCCTTCCCAACTATCACTCTACCTTCCCCCTTCCCCCTTGGTCGCCTGTTCGAATCCCAGTGTAGCTGGGATACTAAAAACAAAAAAAAAACTATCACTCTACCTTGTGATGGAAATGAGGCTAAGAAATAAAGCACAAATTGGACATTGGGCATTTGACAAGTGAAATTGCAATTCGAAATATGTAGTGTAAAAGAAGCCAATTCCTTTTGTTGGTTGAATTTAACAATGGTTGGAGTTGATATTACATGCACTCGATATATATATATACATTAATGTACATACATTTCATGCTTCAAGTTACATGCAATTTGAATTTGTGTACTTTAAAGCCAAAGCTTCATCCCACCTTTCATGTTCCTTTCCTGTTTTCACAATTTTTTTAAGGTTAAATACTTTTTCTGGTCACTAAGTTTAATACAAAATTTCAATTTGATCATCAAGGAAAAACTTTAGTCAATTTAGTCACTGTATTATCCAAAGTTATCATTTATACACGCATGCTGTTAATTTCCTTTAAGTTGTTGGGTTGAATTTATATATATTGGTCATTAGATTTTACACTAGGTTTCAATTTGATTACTGAGAAAAAGATTTAGCCAAAAATCATTATAATCTTTCACAAAAGTTTCAAATGGATGATGTTCCTTTCTCATCTTCTTTCTTCAATCTGTACCTAGCTCATTATAATTATAGCTGCTAGTTTTATTAAGGCTAGCTAGTTGTACTGTGATGATGCACATTTCTTGGGTTATATTAATGTTTCATGTTTCTCTAGATATGTCAATCTTCTCTGGCACTAGTAATACTTCATCCATCATATGTTCTGTGTTTTTGTTCTTGATTGAATATAAATTATGCGTTTCAGCTTGTGCATTTCCGATGACTTTGATACATACTATTACCAATCATGGTTTTGGATATAATCCAGGCATTATCATCTCATACTCCCATATATATATATATATATATTAAAATAAAATATATAGCTATGTTAATATACGAATAGTGATCTCTTGGTCACCTAGTGACCAAGGATCCGTGATCACCCACCGTTGGATTTAAATCCAACGGTCCAATAGAGTTTCTTAAAAGGAGTGCAAAAGTAGGTGACCCTTTGAATTTAAATCTAAGGTGGGTGACGGATTCCTTGGTCACTAGGTGACCAAGAGAACACTACTCGTTAATATACATGGATTGGAAAAAACAAAACAAAAAAAAAGTTCAGAATAAAGTTGCAAGAGCATAGGATAGTATTTGTATGGATTTTGTTTTTTTTTTCACTGGCCAAATTGAAAGTTCCTATAAAATCTAGTGGCAAACAATATACTTAACACAACTTAACTGAAACTAACGTCAAGTCTATAAATTGTAAACTTTGTATAATACAATGACTATTTTAGAAAGAAAAAATAATTCAGTAACCAAATTGAAATTTATTGTAAAACTCAGTGACCAAAAAGATATTTAACCCAACTTTTATGTTCACCATCATAATATTTTGGCCTATTAGAGCATCTCCACGGAGATGTCAAATGCAAAATGTTAAATTTGAATTTGACGGCTTATGTGGCAATTTGACACTTTGGAAAAAATTGAACTCCACCCAAAATGCCAAATATCATATTATTTAACTATATTTTTAAAAGCAAATGGGGTCCATATGATGCATAAAGTTTTAAAAGATAGTAAATGATAATGGGGTTCATGACTAAAAAATATTAAAATAATATTTTACATAAAACTTTTTTTGATATGTCATTTTTGATATATCTCTTTCAGCTTTCAAATGCATATAAGATTTGATTATTCAATTGGAGCAATTTTAACATTTAATTTTTGTTATTTCACGTTCATGTGATAATTTGCCATATTAATTGGAGATGCTCTTACATATTCCAAGACCAATCCCCATTTTAAAGCAGAATAATGCTAGAGAGATTATCTTTTTTTTCTTTTCCTTTTAAAATTACATTAGTTAACCATCTTATATAAAAATTAATAAATCAACTAAAAACTGCTGTAGTTTGTTTCAATCCAAAACACATACAAACAAAAACTGTCCTGATAATAATTGACACATATTCCATTTTCTGCACAACTGCTAACATACACAATTTGTGAATTTCCATAATTGGAAAAAGAAAAAGCAATGACGACTAACGTGCGCCGGGGTGTGTAGTATAGTTGGCTCATTTAGTGTTTGTTCTTTATGAAGTAAGGTAATATTAAGAAGAAAATAGTCCCATTTCGCGCTCTGTCGTTCCCTTTTCCGGCTAAGCCTCTTCATTTCTCTTAAACCCTTGTTACAGTACGGTACGTTCTCTCTCTCTCTCTCTCTCTGTGTCTCTCTCTCAGAGATTATTTTATCTTGGTTCATGTTCTAGATGGAAATAGATACAGACTAATGGGTATGGTTTCATCAAGGTGATGAGCTTGGGTTTTGTTAGTTAGTTGCAGTGTTCAGGAATTCTTAGGGTTCTAACGAAAGGCTCTGTGTTGATGAGCTTGGTTTGGTCAAGAAAGAATTTTTTTGGTTATTTGAGTCATATGGCTTGATCACCAGATGACGAGCTTGGCTTTTGTTAGTCAGTTGCAGAGTATCATGGATCTAGTGCAAGAAACTGTTTTGATGAGCTTGGTTTAATCAAGGTTGAATCTTTTTGGGTATTTGGATAAGAAAAAATTGGTTTGTAAATATCTTTCGTTTTCTTTGTCATAATGACCCGAGTTTTCAAAAGTAGCGTTTTTATTTGTTTCTGGTTCTGAAAGTGCGGATGCTTGTAGCTTTTGCACAGAAATATGATGAATTGGGTTTTTTTCTTCTTCTTCTTCTTCTCTACAACCCTGTTTATAATTATTTATTTATTTGATTGATTCAGGTTTGTGATATATTTTCTTCGTGTTTGTATCAGAAAATGGGGGCCGGAAGGAAAACAGAGACCTTTACTGCACCGCCTAATCAAGGTCTTGCAACCTACACTACATCCATGAGAAATTTGATCAAGAAACACCTTGGTGGAGTCATATTTGGTTGCAAGGACATCACAATGAATGAATGTCTATCTAAACAACTCTTTGGTCAGTGTTCTGAACTTTTTTTGCACGTTTTGGTATTGAACTTCATGTCATGTGCACCAATTTTTTCTTATCTATGTTGTTCCCAGTGCATTGCCATCTTTACCTTAAATTCCCTTTTAATGAGCCCCAAAGTATTGTAGCCTGATTTATTGAGTACACAAAACTTTCTGCAAATAATGAAATTTTTGTCTGTTGATTTTGTGCACTATTACTGCTCATTTCGTGTTATCGTTTTAGTTTTGGGGCAACGAGCTCATGACTTGAATTCTACTATTTTCAGGCTTACCAGCTGCACACTTTCTATATGTAAAGAACATTTCTCCTGGCTTGCCACTTTTTCTCTTCAACTACACTGATAGGAAACTTCATGGAATCTATGAGGCTGCTGGCTATGGCCAAATGAATATTAATCCCTGTGGATGGACCACTGATGGTTCAAATACTACGCCATTTCCTGCACAGGTATTAAATAAAATTTTCTTCAAATGGGTGTAATTGTCCTGAGTCCTGACTTATAATATCATCTCAGGAAAACAGGGCCTTAGTCAAGAAAAGGATTTTATACTGATATATTCTGTTTTCTACATTAAGGTTAAATTCCGTGCTCGGCTGCACTGCGTGCCACTGCCTGAAAGTCAGTTTAGAGAGATAATTGCTGACAACTACTACAATCAGTTTCATTTCTGGTTTGAGCTTGATCACGCTCAAACAAGTAAGCTCACATCTAAGTTAGCATCTGGGGCAGTTGCTCCAAGTACTCCTGCACCACAGAGATATAAGTTAGCATCTGTAGCAGTTTCTCCAAGTCCTTCTGTACCTCAGATATCTAAGTTAGCATCTGTAAAAGTTGCTCCAAGGACTTCTGCACCTCAGATATCTAAGTTAGCATCTGTAGAAGTTGCTCCAAGGACTTCTGTACCTCAGAAATCTAAGTTAGCATCTGTAGAAGTTGCTCCAAGGACTTCTGAACCACAGAAAACACTGAATTGGAGAAGTTGTTTTGCAGCTCTTCCCTCGCATGACACAATAGAGGAACCTGAGTGGCTTGAACAACTTACATCAGAGGCTGAGGATTTGAGTAATTCATGTCAGAATTTGGATGTCCCAATTCCGTTTGGAAGATACGATCCATTCAAATCCCAATTAGACGTAAAGGATGCTGAACAAGTGAGGCAGGAACATGTATACAAAAAACTGAAAGATTTAGCGATCCATGATAATCTTAACAATGAATGTCAAGGCATGTCTTTGTCAGGAGATGTTGAAGATAGTGTTGCAGGGAGTTCTCACTCATCATTTGACCAAAAAAGCAGAGAGAGTCATTGCACCTTGTCTGCACAAAAGAGTGGAGAGATCCCCCTATCCTTGTTTGAGCATCAGGCACTCATAGCTAAGGTACATTATCATTTACTAGTTTCATAAACTATAAATTCTAATGCTAGGTATCCCTGTTTGTTTTCTTTTTATTTACAACCACAATCTTATGTATTATATTATTTGTATCAGTTGATTGAAGAGGTGGGCGAGCTAAAGGCTTTTAAGACAGAACAATCTCAGAAGATTGGCTGTTTGGAGTACAGGCTGGTACTTAATATACAATGCTAAACATTGCTATATCTCTGTTTCCTTACTTTATTTATTCTGCCTAGTGATCTAAGCAGCGTTAGATAGCATGCATTGGTGATGCATTTGCTCATCATTGGCACTGAATTGGTCCAAGTCATTTTGATTCAAACATGAAGAAATAAAGCCTTTTTCTCTTCATTGATCTTACTTCTTGTTTCTTCTTACTTTGGCATTACAGGAGCAGGCAGATACTGAAATTCAACGCTTGAAAGTTTGGTTTGAAGATTGAATCTGAGTTAGGGCACTACTTGTGAGCATTAAGTTGTATGCTTTGGGCACCACTGTGAAGTTTCCTTTTCTCTCTTGGGGGGGTTAATTAGTAGCAATGATAGAGTTGACATTATATGCTGTTAGATTTAGTTCTGAAGGATGAAATGTGCTTTGCTCGGGGCCCTTTGGCAGACACGGCAGGCCACTGACAATTAGAACTCTTATTAACCCATTAATACTACGAGCTTTTGCTTGTCTACAAGTGCCTAAGCTTTGATTAACTTCTTTTTTTTGGGTCGAAAAAGCTTTGACTAACTTGATCATCAAGTTAATCGACTTCTTATCGTGGGTATTAGGTGGTAAATGACACCATTGCAACTACAAGTTCTCACAGTAATGTCATAACAAGTTTCAACATATATGAAGGATTAAGGAATCATCCCACTCTAAATTATAATGCCATCCGAAGCCATAAGGCAAAGAACCGGGCTTTATTTTGCTACTTTTCTTTTTTTCGCTTTTCCTCCTAAGGAGATCTTGCTTCATTTGTGGTTTGGTGAAATAATAAATTAAGAAGTTGCCATAGTGCACCATCACTTTTTCCTCTCCGATGGAAATCAGGCTAAAAAATTAAAACATGATTGGGCACAGTGGCATTGCACTTTGAAATAGGGCGGTTATGTAGTGCGCACACTTATGTGCCAACCATGGAATAAAATATCGATGATATCGGAAATATCGGTAGTCTAAAAATACGGAAAATTCGATGGAAATATCAGGATATTATTGATATTTCGGTCCATGTTGTCAATATTATCGATATTTTAATTCATGGATATCTAAAATATCGATGGTATCGGAAATATCGGTAGTCCATAAATACGGAAATTTCGTGGAAATATCGGGGATATCATGGATATTTTATTCCTTGGTGCCAACATTACATGCACACACCGTTGGATCTAATCTAACGGTTGCGTGCAAAGTAATTGGTTGTACATTTGATGTACTAGAATGAGGCCTTCTTATCTCTCCTTCTCCGTCCAAAACAAATGTTCCCTTTAAAACAGCTGTTCGCTTTGTTGAATTAGGAGGCCAATTTTTTATATATGGTTTGATATTTTGTTTAAGGAAGAACACTAACACTGAAGAGAGAGTGCGCCTGTAATTCCTTATTGGCGAAACAAAGCAATCTTCGATTTGATATTTTCATTCTTGTGGTTTTGTCTTTCTGGTCGGAAAATTCGTCAATCCTTGACCAACGTCGATAGTGGCGTTGAGGTGGAAATTGGTGACCGCGACCCTTGTGGTTATGTTCTCTTGGTTTTGATCCTTGAGCACGGTCGAAACAGGGGTTGAAGAATGTCAAAAAATTGTGGGGTTGATGTCCATATGTAAAAGGGCGAAATTGTCATATTTGTTGAAATCGGAAGATTCATCAATCCTTGAGCAACGTCAATAGTGGTGTTTAGTTGGAAACTGGTGACCGCGACCCGTGTGATTATGTTCTCTTGGTTTTGAAATCGTTGAGCACGGTTGAAACAGAGGTTGAGGAAGGTCAAAAAATTATGGGGTTGACGGTGAGATCTAGAAGGGCGACATTGTCATATTTGTTGAAATTTTGAAGTTCTAAATCACTTACGAGGTAAGTGATATACTGTATTTGTCAATTTTAGTATTGGGTATCAGCATGAGTTACGTTAGTTTGTATGTAGGTTATTTAATGTTTCACGAGAGACTCAAAACGGATTCGTATGTGTAGAATACTTATTTAATAATGTTTCAGACTATATTTCATTTATTTATCTGTAAACGAAAAATAGTAATTCAGACGCAGAATTATGCGGGATTGGAAAAGGCCCAACAGGACACGTGGCGTAAGAGGTAAGTGCAACGTATCCATTTCTACGGTAAACTTGCTTTTTCTCTTTAGCGGTTCAAATGACTTTGGATGACTGGGATTGATCCGCACATAAGCGTGCGTACCTGATCCGAATGGATTTGAAATATGTAGTCTAAGTGAAGCCAAGTCCTTGTTTTGGTTGCACTGAACCATAATGATGCTTGCGTATTGATTTTCCTTTTTGTTAATGCCCATCCATCTCATGCTTCAACTTACACCCAATTTTGAATTTGCTACTTTAAAAGCCACAAGGACTACAATTTTATCTATATAAGCTAACTGCCAGCTCAGACGTCCTCTCACCTCTCCTTTTTTTTTTTCCACAAATATTTTATTGACACCATCATACTATTTTGGCCTACATCGATCACACAGGACACTGACATGTTCCAATATCATTCCCCATTTGAGGAAAGGGAATAATGGCAGAGATGTCAATTTTTTTTAATGACATTGATTTGTTTTTAAACTTTATTTAAATACAAAGTGATATTGAAAAAAAGAATTTAAATACACGTATAACTGTTCTTAACTACAGAGAGTTACAAACTCCTTTGTAATTAACATTGCTTGAGCTATAGTGCATCAATAAGAATTCTCTTCCAAATGTTGGTTTTCAAGTCTGAATCTCCCACCTTGTTTGATTAAAAAAATAAAAAATTTGTGAGTTCGCAAATTTGCTATAAAAGGCATTGAAGGCTAAAGTGCGCCGGGGTGTAGTTTTAGTTGGCTCATTTACTGTGCGCGTTTTTACAGGACAAGCTTCGTTCGCGCTCTCGCATTCGTTTTCTCGGCAAAAAGCGTGCTCATTTTCCGTAAACGCTCGTCACAGTCACAGTCCAGTACGCTCTCTCTCTCATTTGTTTCTCTCTTGGTTCGCATTCTACATAGAAAGTGATACATTTTAATGTACTGGGTATCTGAATCATATGGTTTGATCAAGATGACCAGCTTTGCTTCCGTTAGCTAGTTGCAGAGTTCCATGGATTCTTAGGGTTCTTGGTCTAAGGAACTGTTTTGATGAACTTGGCTTGATAAAGCTAAAAACTTTTGATGATTTCGATAGATTAAAGTGCTTTGTGCATATCTTTCGTTTTTTTCTTTCTTGAATAACTCGAGTTTTCAATTTCAAATGGCGTTTTCAATTGTATATTGGTTCTGAAACTGGGGATGCTTATTTCTTTTAGCTATTTTGCATTTACTGTGTTTGGTCATGGTACAGAAATGAGATCATTGGGTTTTGGCTGCAATCCTGAATATAATTATGGCTTGGTTTTGTTGCTTGATTCCATGGGTTTTATGCATTGCTTTAAATTTCCTTTTCGTGTGTATAATTAAAATACTAATATGCAATCCAACAAAGAGTAAATACCTATAGCATAGTGTCCTGTAGACAATAGTTGGACTTGGTGATAATACTTAAACCCAATGTAAGCATCATTTTTGCAATATTACTGATTACAATTTATATATGAAATTTACTTATAAAGGGTATATGTCCAAGCACAAATTATTGCATGACATACCGTACTTGCACACCATGTGTTCGAAAGCATGTTCTTCATACTAGGAATTTAAACTCAGCTACTTGAAAGCCTTATATTAACTGGTTTCTGAACTAGATAAGAGACTGCACTTTTTTATTTTTTTCTTTATGCTCTCAATTTTCCAATGGTTTATTCTTGTTTTCTGAGCCTTCCGTTACATATTGTTTTATTCATATTGACCATCTTATTCTTATTAAAGAAACGTAATGATGAGATTGACTGATTTCTTCTTGTTACCCATTCAAATGCTTTCAGTATTGGCTTGTCATAAAAGGAAAGGAATCTGAATAATGAATTGTAGTTCAGATTTTGTTCACTATGCCTTTATGCTTATAACATTTTAGTATATAAAATTTTTCAGAGGAAAAATGCAAAAAGAGGAGTAAGAACTAGTACTCGCAATAAGATTCCACATAGGCCTTCTACCTCCACGCAGCTTAAGTCTGTCAGCCTTTCAACAAAACGGTTAAAACAAACCAGCAAGAAATGCAGGGTGATTGTTGTATTATGTAGTCGTTTCACAACTTTACTCATTTGAAAAAGTTCGCTGATTTCCGAAGCATTTGATGGTCCTTTTGGGCTGATTAATATTCCCCTCCTCCCATTCCTGTTTCATTCATTTGGTGGTAACCTGTATTGGATCACATATGACTCTCTCTATGGCACATAACCTTTATTTCTTTTTCAGGTTCGTGATATAATTTCCTCCTGTTTTTATCGGAAAATGGGGGCTGGAAGGAAAACACAGACCTTTACTGCACCTCATACTCAAGACATGGTACCCTATGGTGCAAACATGAGAAATTTGAGGAAGAATCACCTTGGTGGAGTCATATTTGGTTGCAACAAACTCACAATCGAAGAATGTCTTTCGAAACAACTCTTTGGTCAGTGTCCTAAACTTTACTGCAAGTTTTGTTCCTAATTTTTGCATTTCCTGTTTTCAATTTGGTTATTGTATTGTTTTTGACATTTAAACCAGTGGTGTAGTGATATTTCGTATTGAACTCATCTGCCATTGTAATCTTCACCCTTTTTTGGTCTGCTGTCTCCACCTTAAAGTCCCCCTGTTAATGATCCCCAAAATATTGTAACTAGCTTTATTCTGTACACAAAACCTTCTTTAAATAATGGACAATCTGTCTGTTACTTCTGTGCACTACTACTGTTCATTTCTTGTTTTAGTTTACTTTGTCATTCCATGAATTCTATATTCTTTCAGGCTTACCAGCTGCACACTTTCTCCATGTAAAGAATATTTCTCCTGGCTTGCCCCTTTTTCTCTTCAACTATAGTGATAGGAAACTTCATGGAATCTATGAGGCTGCTAGCCACGGCCAAATGAACATTAACCCGTATGGATGGACCACTGATGGTTCAGAGAAAACACAATTTCCTGCTCAGGTATTTAAATAAAAGTTTCTCATAATTGATCTAATTGTGCTGAGTTATAATTTAATCTTAGGAAAAACAAGGTCTTAGTCAAGGAGAAGCTTTATACTGATATATTCTGTTTTCTATATTAAGGTTCAAATCCGAGTCCGGCTGCAGTGTCAACCCCTGCTTGAAAGTCAGTTTAAACCGATAATTGTTGACAACTACTACAATCAACGTCATTTCTGGTTTGAGCTTGACCACGCTCAAACAAGTAAGCTGGTATCACTGTTAGCATCTGTGGTGATCACTCCAAGTATTTTGGTACGACATAATACAGTGAAGTGGAGAAAAAATCTTCAAGCTCTTCCCTCAGATGACAGAATAGAAGAATCTGAAGGGCTTGAACCACTGACTTCAGAGACCAAGCATGTGAATCATTCAAGTTCGAATTTGGATGCCACATTCTTATTTGGAAGCAACAACTCGTTCAAACCCCAACTAGATGTGAAAGAGGCTGAACAAGTGGAGCAAGAACTTATATACATGAAACTGAAAGAGTTAGCACTTCAAAGTAACCTTAAGAGTGAAGGTCAAGACATGTCTTTATCAGGAAATGTTGAAGATCGCGCTGTCTTGAATGAATTGACCTTGGAGGACACTGACAATCCTAGGGAGCAATTGGGTTTTGAGGAGACGAGGGGAGAAAGTCCTCAGTCCTTGTCTGAACAGAAGAGTGGAGAGAGTCCTTGCTCCTTGTCTGTGCAGAAGAGTGGAGAAAGTCCTCAATCCTTTTCTGACAATCAGGCAATCATAGCTAAGGTAAATGATCATCTTAGTAGTCCACAAACAATCTTAGCTAATTTTAGGTATCCCTGCTAGTTTTCGTTTTATTTACAACCACTCTCTTAAATATTCAGTTGGTTCAAGAGGTGGAGGAGCTAAAGGCTTTTAACTCTGAACAATCTATGAAGATTGGTTTTTTGGAGCATAAGTTGGTACGTAATACACCTCTGTTTGTTAAACATTGCCATATTTATGTTTCTGTACCTTATTTTTTCTGCTGAGCCATCTGAGAAGCCTTTAATAGCATGCATTAAGGATGCATTTTCTCATCATTGACACTGAATTGTTCCAAGGAATTTTGATTAACACATGAAGTAAGAAAACCTTTTTTTCTTCAGACTTTTTGCTTGAATTGATCACAGACAAAGCTTCAGTTCCAATTTATGTTATTATTTCCTGTCTATTGTTTCCATTTGTTACTGATCCTTTTATTATATTGAAATCTAAATAACAATTCAATAGAACATAATGATAAGACTGCATATAATATTATAGGCTCTTTGTTTGTCCTTGTTAGTTTCTTCCTCAATCTACGAGGTTGTCAGATAAGAATGCCAGGTCCAGACTCGATGAATGTGGTGTTTGAATGACATAGGGATTTGTTTAACTTTTGTTTGCAGAAGCATACTCTTGTGAGGAGTTGGGGTTTTTAAGCATCTCCGTTTTGTTTTTGTCAAGTTGTTGAAAGTTTGGTAGAGAACCGTGCAGTTATGTTTTTAACAATTTCATCTTTCTGTGAGTTAGGGCTTTCCTGTTGTATTGGCCTTGTAGCCATTTAAATTAACTTAAGTCAGGAATAAAAGAAAAGATAGATTAATCTGGTCTAGGGAAGGTTTTCGTTGCACATCAAAGTCATAGTATGAAACTGTTAAGTTATGATGATTAAAAACGACATATGGTACTTTGTTTTCTTCTTGCTGTTGGCCGAAAAGGGCAAGAGTGGTCTTGTAGAAAAACTTATGATATTCATTTCTTTAGACTTTAAAACTTGCTCCACGCCCTTATGAAACCATGAACTGTAATTAATGGTGCATAATCAACTTAATTTATTCTTATTCCTTATTTCTTCTTACTTAGGAATATATACTGACATTTCAGGAGCAGGCAGCGATGGAAATTCAACACTTAAAAGTTTGTTTAAAGTTGGAATCTGAGCCTACACCTTCCATGGTACATATTGATGAGAAGGTTGCTGAATCATGTGATATGCTGCCTCCTGATCCTAATGAGTCAATGTATCTAGTTGGAGGATATGATGGCGACTCATGGTTATTGGCATTGGATGCTTATTATCCTTATCAGGATATGATAAAATCTCTGAGACCAATGACCTCTGTTCGTTCATATGTCTCTGTTGCACAATTGAATGGTGATCTTTACGTAATTGGTGGTGGCAATAGTCATCTGTGGTACGATACAGGTATTAGGTCTTGGTCAATTTGAAATTTCTTTCTTTCTGGGATTAATACCTTCCTGACATTTTTTGTTGGTCATTCTCTGAAGTTGAGTCATACTGCCCTGCTACTGATGAGTGGAAGTTGTGCCCTTCCTTGAGAGAGAAAAAGGGAAGCTTAGCTGCAGCTACTACGCATAACAAGATTTTTGCAATGGGTGGTGGGA
The DNA here is from genome assembly GCA_024362665.1 of Prunus padus. NCBI lineage: Eukaryota > Viridiplantae > Streptophyta > Magnoliopsida > Rosales > Rosaceae > Prunus > Prunus padus. The sequence goes on from JANFAM010000019.1 coordinate 4,609,489, forward strand.
ATGGAGTTGATTGCTTTTCAGATGTTGAGATGCTTGATTTAGATGTTGGACGATGGATTCGTACACAATCAATGTTACAAAAGGTAAAATATTAGGACAATGAAGTCCATCCTAACTGCATATATTTCTTGTCCTTGAGGCAAAATATGATGTGTTTTCCTTGGCAGAAAATTTACCTCATGGTTCTTGATTTGTGCTGCTTTTATTTTCCAGCGGTTCGCTCTTGCTGCAGTGGAACTCAATGGTGTGCTTTATGCTACTGGTGGATATGATGGGCATAGTTATTTGAAGTAAGATATTAAATCTCTTTTCTATTTTTTAGTTTTTCTGCTGGTAGATATTGACATCTATATACTCATGAACTGCATGTAGGTATTGTGGCTCAATCTAAGGATTATAACAGCATTAAGGGCATTAGAAGAATAGAATACTGCATCTTAAATCCATTATTATAATCTGAAACTTTATTATATCCGTGGTTGACTTGAAATGTTCATATCTCAGGTCTGTTGATAGATTTGACCCCAGAGAACACAGTTGGACCAAAATTGCATCTATGAATTCGAATAGGGGTTGCCATTCATTGGTTGTTCTGAATGAAAAAATGTAAGTACATTTCTTTCATTTGAAAAGAACTACCGAGTATCAGTGCGTTTAAGAGTGACAAACTGGTAATTAGGCTTCAAACCCAAGTTTCACTTTTCTTTTGTCGAAATTTGGTGTTTAACTTCTCATCTTCAAATGGACATTTACATCTGCAGATATGCCCTGGGTGGCTTTGATGGAAGTGCAATGGTCCCTAGTGTGGAAATTTATGATCCACGGCTTGGGTCATGGATGCCAGGGGAACCGATGAATCACTGTAGGGGATATTCAGCAGCTGCCGTCGTCAAGGACACCATATATGTAATTGGAGGGGTGAAAGATGGTGACAGCATAGCAGAAACAGTAAGTTTACATGTTGCCCATGCTTTCCAATTTCCATCTTATGGACAAGCCTTTTGTGGGTAATTTAGCAGTTTGTATGTAATGACAGGTTGAATACTACAAGGAGGGGCAAGGTTGGCGGGAGATGACGACGAGGGCTATTAGCCAAAGGTGCTTCATGTCTGCCATTGCTTTTTCGACCTGAGCTGATCATGCAATGTTGCATGCTGTTAAGACCATTTCATTTCATAGGGAGAGTCTTTCGGTTAATCGAATCCGTTAGAAAAAAACAAGAGCATGTACATACTTTTGATATTTAATGCATAGAGGAAGGACTTCTGTTATCAAACGGATTTCAAATTCTGAAGTTGTGTAATCTACAACTGGGAAAGTGGAAAAAGTTTTTATGATCAGTGGAAAAACATTTCTTATATGATGCTTTGAATATTGGATGAAATTCTAACTTATCGGAATTTTAAAATTGTTAAGTCGATTTGTTTGGTGAAAAGAAAAGTCATCACGAAAATAATTAACACAAAAAATTTAATACATGAAAATTTATATTTAAATTTCTTTTATTTGAGCAAGAATTACATGTAGATTTCGCGGATATGCAATTGCATGTAATTTGTAAATGTAATTTTTACAACTCAAATTTGCATCTTACCATTGGAACAAGAAGATATTTCACAGATTTACTGCAATTTTCAGATTAGATAAATACATTTTTATTCTCATCACAATAAAATAAACCACTCAATTTTTACTTAACCATAGAAAGATAAACATCCTTTTCTCGGCAAAGATATGTAAGCTCATGTCTTGGACCCCAACGTTTGACAGAAGAAACATCCTCAACCTCAGACAAACATTCCATACAAATACAGACCCTGATCGTAAAAGAAAATGCTTTTGGGGTTTTGTAAAAGGGTGCGGTAAACGTAAATATTCTGACGTCATCACAGCCTCCAAAATGGTTTAAATCCAAGAAGACAAACTGAGTTGATTCGTCGTCTTCATTTACAGTCATTTTCAGCCACAACCTACTTTCAGCTGAAATGTTATGAAGAGTGATATGGCATGGTATACCAACCGGCAGTCCCGCAACAAACCAAAGAGGATTTTCATACTCATTGTCAGGTATATCCAGCTCTGCCTTCATGCGCTCGAGTCTACCACACAACACAAGCTGCTTGAGGTAGAAGATTTCAAGTACCCTTCTAAAGAGAAGGGGGTTAAAGGAAGCTTCATTGAGAGAAGAAGAACCAATTTCGGATGATAATTTTCCGACTTCAATTATAAACCTGGATGGTTCAACGGATCCATTTCTCAGGAGATATTCCACCCGTGACATCGTATTAGAGAGCTTTCTCAAGGTTCCAAGATGACAGCAAATTTCCACTTTACACAATCTGAGCATACAAGTCACAAGTATCAGCTCCAAGATATGTAACTCCTCCTCTTCAGACAATCTTATAAACACACTCTTCAGATCTCTAAGCCTCCTGTCCAGCTTTCCCAATACCAAGTCCAATTCTCCCATTCCACAAGGAAAATGTGTTGAAGACAGGAAGTTCACCCATGCCTTTGTAAGCAGTTCCACTATCTGGATATATTGCTTCATAAAGGAAAATACACCAGCAGATGCATGCGAGTCAGAAGTAAATGTTGCAAACTCCTCCCTGCAACTTCTGCATGAAGCCATTTTATAAAACAAATAAGCAAATAGGAAAAAATAAAATAAAACAGGTTATATCAAGAAGTTGTTAACAAATATGGCATTCAACTAAGGCACATGAAACAGTGAATAGGAAATAAGCATATCAAATAAGTCTAAGATTTATGGCCGTTTATAAGGATAAATATTTAGTAGACATTCCTTTGGCCATGTAGGTCTAAGGAAGTTCCCATTAGGCAACTCAGTCTTCCACTAGATGCATGATCTCAAAGCATGTGTATCTTTCTGGTGTCTGTAAGGTTAACTTAAAAGACATTTGTGAGTTATGTACTCCATAACAATGGCTTTCTCCCATTCAAAAGGAGGCCTGAAGGGGCAATTTTTGTTTCGCTTCGCTTTTTCTTTAATGATTTAGGGAAATACAGATCATGTCAAAGCAATGGATAATGACAGAAAATAATGGTACTACCTCAAAGTCCTCAGTACTTCATTCGTGAATCCTGACTGTACAAGTGGCCAGATATCCTTCACCTTTGCAAGAATAACATTCATTGACTTGGTAACTTCATCATGTACCTCTAGCTGGTATTCTACAAGTGAAGTTCCTGCTTCCCTTGGCTCCTTTATAGTTTGAGACAAAATTTCAGAGGTTCCACCTGTCTTTTGGGGCAATGGCATTGCAATGGAACCAATTATCTCATTACTAGTACAGGTTGGAACATTAGCATTAGGCAAGCATGGCTCACCCACTTTGAAGTTGAACTCTATGGCATACGGTCCTGAAGATCTACTGCACTGAGACAAGTAATCCAAAAGGCTATTTTGATTCATAATGTCACTCAAAGCCTGAGAAATCCTTCCCAGGTATGTAACTGCATAAGAAAATATTGTAGGTGGAATATTGCAATCACGTTCATGTGAAAGTGGAGCTGATATGGCCAGAACTAGCAAGGCGGCCATTCTCACACTATCAAAGCCCAACTTGCCATTAGACATTGGCTCCATCTGATAGAAAAGGAACAATAATTATCAACTTCTTCCAATAGAAATTACAGTCGCAAACAACACAAAAGGTAACTAAGAAAATAACATAAACAAATTGAGAGTTCCAATTCCAAACCATTCCTAGATATAGAAAAGTTCCAAAGCCACAACACAACCTAAGCAAGAAAAAGTGTGACTCTGTATTATCCTTGGAACTGTTCTAAGCCATGCTCTCAAATATCTTTTATCCATCATTCTGACCATGTACCACGATAAAAGCAGTATTCAAAAGAGATTTATTTTGCATTCAGCTCACAAACTATCACATGATAAATCTTGCTTCATGTCTTGAATCATTAGATTTGAATAGAGCCTGTCAATAACACTTTTTTGTGTCACTAAGCAGGATTGAATTTCATGTTTAGCAGCCACCCCGGCTCACCAGGAAGTTGGGTGGTGGTATTTATCTATCTTAATGATCACATGACAGCATATATCGAGGCCTGCTAACCTGAGGAGAAACCTCCTCAATTATGTGGACCACAAACTTTCCATGATTTCGTCCCATATGAAACAAAACAGATAACACATCTGCCTCGTCCTGGAAACAAGCAATTTGAATTAGTTGAAGTAAGAATTGGCAACCAAAAAAAATGGTTGAAGTAAGAAAAAGAATGACAGAACAAGTTATGAAATCACAAGTACAGTGCCCAACAAAGCTATTCCTAGAAATTGCATGATTAAAATGACCAAACTCACACCATCATACTAGTTCCAAAAAGAGAAAATCTGTAACTTTGATCAAGGGAAATAATGGAAAGCTGACCTGTGGATATCTTCCCAAATTTTCTAGAAGGGCATCAATAGTTAATCTAAACAACTTCAACTTTTGCAGCTTTGCCAATTTAAGTGTTTTCCTTGCAGAAGATCTTATGAGGGTATCGTTGTCAACCAGAGTGCCAAGAAACTGCAAAATCAAGTAACAAAACCATATTAAGCAATATGTACTTGAGCGGTTTCATGGATGTACCTGGTGCATAGAATTTCTAATGTACTTCTACTGATTTCTAATGTACTCATTCCGTATAATTAGTTGATTAACAATGAACTTACAAAATTTAAAAACATTACCATATGCATGTGTGTTTCTTGCACTGTCAGACAGTCAAAGGTTGCCATTTGATGCATAGTTTCAAAAGCTTGTAGCCGGACAAGAATTGAGTCATCATTCAGTACATCCATCAGTAAGTTTAAGGCTTCTCCAGCAAACTTGGCAGAGAGTACAGTCAGTGTACGTAGAGAATGACATGCAGCTTTTCGCACCTTCAGATTCACAAATAATTCTTAATTAGAAAGCCTGCATATAGTAAAGTCCCTTTCACAAAAAAGTCTATATATGTTACCTCATGGAATTCATCCTCAAGCCCATGCATGAAAGCACCAGCAACACTTGACCCTAATGTTTCTAGTTGTTCATCAGAGCACTGAGCAAGAGATTTCTTTCCCTTCATGGTCACTAGAACTTTCTTTGACAAGGTTTGCAAAAGAATTTCCTCAGATACCATGTCGATCTTCCCAAGGGCACAAAAAACTTCAACTCTAACGTCCATGCTCATGTCTCTCACCGTTGAACAAAGCTACAAACATACGCAATCCATGAGACATCAGGATAGGAACTCTACATGATGCTTTATAAAAAAAAAATTCCGACTCTCACTGAGACAGAATGATAGGAAGAGAATTTCCTACCATTCAACAATGCAGGGTTAAGGGTTGCGATTTCCTTAATGATCTCCTAGACAAAATTTGACCGGAACAAATTAGTAAGACTATTTGGACAAATATGCATAAGCATGAATGATGTGTATGAGTTCAAGTAAGCATGAATGATGTGTATGAGTTCAAGTGAGCATGAATGGTGTGTATGAGTTCAAGTCAGCATGAACTTTAGCAACTAAAGCGAGCAAGTTTATAACTTGATGACTGTAGAGACGAAAGCTCAATTTCATATAGCAATGCCACGATTGAAGTATTCAATTACGAGTAAGATAGATAATAAAATCAATAATAAGCTTTTACTTTGACAAATACTTCATCAGACCAATATGCCTTCGTCTCCGACTTGCACGCCACCAGCATTAGACCCCAAGCACACACCTGTGCGTTTGTTCATCACGTGCAATACATAAAGCAAGTTAGCACACAAAAGTTGCACAAAAAAGAAAAACAGAGAGAAATCAATTTGATTAAGAAAAGCTCACCGTACGAACTGCAGCCGATCTAACGCAATCTTCCATGTCGTTTAAAAGCTCAACTGCACGGAAGTAGCACCCTTCGATCATGTCAGGGTCCTCGATAAAACCGTTCTTGCTCAAGCCAACAAGTCCGTCCAAGGCAACTTTCCTCACGTAGGGATATGGATCTTTCGTAAACCCTAGAAACAGAGTGAATAACAAATGAGGCTGTACACCGAACCTCTCGGCATTTCTGAGAAGCCATGGCCGTACGGAACGAGATGGACTGAAACAGAGCGAGGCGAATAACCGGTCGTCCAATTCTTCAATGCCGGGAGCTAGGACTCGGTTGCCTTCCGCGATAGAAGCGAGTGCGTCGAGAGATTCGGCGGCGACGCGGGTCGAATCGGTGGAAAGGAGCGAGTGGGAACGGACCGAGTCAAAGACAACGCCTGAGAGGTGGGGGCGTCGCAAGGCCAGGTCGGTAAGGAGCTTGAGAGTGTGGTGAATGGCGAGCGGGTCGCGACTGAGTTGGAGAGAGCGAGTTAGGGTTTCGATGACGGAAGAGATTGTGGGCGCGGGAGTTGAGGGGTTGATGATCAGAGACCTCAGGGAAGCTAGGGCTGAGAGAGAGAGAGGTTCGTTGGTTGAAATTATTGGAAGGTTGAGAGAGTGATCGCACGTGAGGAGCACATTGTCCTCCATTGCAGAGGTGAAGCTTGGCTCTGCTAGAGTCTACACTCCAGTGTTTCAAAGAAAAAATCCCGGGAGCGGGAGATTGAAATGCACCGTTTCATCTCATGACAGACTAATCATGCATTAACTTGGGCCGGTTCATGGGTCATATCTTTTGTGTCCGGTCCATAATCAAACTCAGTTGGGCTAGCCCATATTAAATTTTCTTGATTGGCTAATCGGCTGTGGCCCAACTATCAACCCATCTAATTTTTGTTTTTGCGATAACCACTCTAATCAATCATTGTTGACAAAATATATTATATATACACATTTAAAATTTTCAAAAAGTGATGCTGTAAATATACACAATACAGCAAAGGATCCACTAGTGTAGTAATTTGGAGTATTTACTCCATCAGGTAAGGTCTTGGGTTCGAGTATTAGCATTCGTGTAATGTATGTGAGTTTAGTTACGAATACATACTCAAACTCTCGGAAACTCTATAATTTGGCCCCCACCGTCAGTCAAACTGTTAGTAGGTCTGTTAAATGCTGATGTGGTGGATGTGGGCTCTATTTTTTAATGACATGGATTCCTAGTGGTCAAAACAAATAATAAAAAATTATTTACTTTTTCAAATATTAAAATCACTATTAAAAAAGAAAAATAAAGAAAAATAAAGAAAAAAATCTCTCTCCTCTCCTCCTAGCCGCCAACCACCCAAGCTTATTTAGGCCACCCATCCTAGCCTTAACACCTCTCTTGTTCTAGCCCAACCCATCACCTCCCTCATGCCATAGATAGGGATGTGAATAGGTCGAATCGGGGGTGGGTATTCCATTCCCATCCCCATCCCCACCTTTATACTCATAATATTCATATCGGGGATTCCCCATCCCCACCTTCGTTGGGGAATGGGTTCCCCGACCAGCCCCATTATGGAAGAAAAACCAATATATAACTATTTTGTTGAAAAAAAATACTAAGGCAAGATAATGAATATATATAGTATATACTTATAAGAGAATATAAGTAAGTTTATATATATGTACTGGAAGTTAGCTAAATAAATAAGTAGTGTGACTTAAGATTTGTATAAATTATATAAGTATATAATATAATAATATAAAATATAAAACATAGTCGGTACAATCACTTTAATAGCATATTTATATGTACTATAATATATATGTATATATATAATTAATATATATTCTAAACAGGAGGGTTTGGGTTGGGGATTAAAATACCATCCCCGCCTCTTCGAACACCATACCCAAAAATTTCTCGTACTCATCCCCATACCTGTTTTTTGTCCTTCATACCCTACCCATTAGGGTCGGATCCCCGCAAAGACCCTTATCCAGCTGGGAAAATTGTAATCCCTATCCACAGATCTACTTGTAATCCCCAAACAACAAACCCCAAACCCCAAAACGATATCGTGGTCATCGCCGTCCCCAAACCATAGCTGAGTTCAACTTCAAATTTCGCATCCCAAATTTAAATATTTTTTACGATCTTCATGTGATAGCTTTCTAGGGTGTTACTTTAATTCTTTTTTAATAATTGGACAATTGTGTGGGCTTATTGTTATGTTTTTAATAAATAAGTGGGCCTAACTATACTATATATATAAGTGAGTAACAAAAGTTGAGTGTGGGCCATGGCCTATACTGGGCGTGAGCTGGGTCTGCCCTTGTTTTCAGCTACCAATAAAAAGGTGGCACGTGGAAAAAGGAATATTCCTTAGGTAAACTGATAAGAGCTAAAATATGTACAATTATTAATTCTAAATCACTTTTGTTAGTTTGTTTATTTATTATTGTGAGTGAATTTATATTATTTGTGTTTGTCTTAGGTAAAAGAATGAAATGTTGAAAGATGTCAACAAATCACACAAAGGAACCATGCATGCATGTAAAGCTAAGAAGGAATTGAAGAATCATCATTCATGTGGGGTAGAATGAATATAAAATAAGCCAAATGATGAAGCCAATGCAAATAAAGAAGTCATCCATGTAAAGCTTGAAAGAAAGCTAGGCAACTTGGCATGCAAATTGAAATAAGGAAATAATATTAAATCCTTATGCAACCAATGAGAGGAAAGAAGAATTGAAAGATGATTTGGGTTGCTATTGTTCTCCTACTAGACATGAATGATGATTAAAGTGGCCAGCATGCAGTGAAGAAGTAAAGAAGAAATGGAATACGTCTGGCTGTAATTTGAAGAGAAAGCTGGCAAGGAATACAAAAGTTCAACCAATAGGGGCTGCCTCTCTTTTCCTATAAATTGAGAAGTCCCTCGGCTTAAAAACTACACCGAGAACTTGCAATCTTTTCAAGATCTCTCCTTCCTCCATTCCTCTAGTTTTAAAGTTTCAAATAATGTTTTTAGTTTTTATGGGGAACTAACTCCCTAACTAAGGTTAGGGGAATTCTTTAATATAAGTGTGTAATTTTTATTTAGTTTGATCCAAACTTAAACTTTAATATGAAATTGTGTTTTTGTTCAAATGGAATTTGTTCTTTTCTTTTAATTAATTGATGGATGTTTAATAATCTATTGCATGGGTTCAATCATGTTTTTCCCATAGTGTAGTAAAAACTTTCATACTTTTAAAAGAGGAGAAAATTACTAGATTAATAAAATTTTGATGAAGATTATTTTTTGATAGTTTGTTGCCAATGGTACAAGTTATGCTTAAAAGTACTTCTAAAGGAAATTAAAGAGCTTTAAAATCTTGAACAACTACAATGGAAAATATTGTTAAATGGATCAAATTAATAAAGTTGTATGTTTATGTTGAAGGTTGAACCCCAATACCTTAATGTTTTAATCAATTAAATTTTCTTTTAAATTAAATCCTATTGAAATATACTTCTCTTTCATACTAGTTATTTTTCAACTCTGTTATTTTCTTTGCACTGCTCTCTGTGGATACGACACTCAGACTTCCGAGCTATCCTGCTAGGCGATACCAACACTGGGGTTTTGCAAGCGGTCATAAACTAATCATGCTAATTAAATCTTATTTAATTAAGCAATTATCTTTGATTTAATTTAGGAATATCTCAAATCAAGGATGAAGATTTCCACAAAATCTCCTTGATTTATCCTATCATCTATTTTTGGGTAAGAATAATTCCAATTAAATGTGGCAATATTCTTCAAATCCTAGCCAAGCAAAAAGACTATATAAAGGCAAGCATAACTCACACTTGAGGTAATTCTGAAACCCGAGAAAAATTGCTCACTCACTCACTCTCTCTCTCTCTCATTCCCCTCTCCTCCCTCTCTCTCTCTCACGGCCACACGCCACCACGCACGGCTACGCGCCACCCGTCTCTCCACAAGAGAGAAAACTCCGTTATTTCAGTATTTGCTGTATCTTCTGAGAACCCTTTTACTGACTTAGGCATTAGAGGACATTTGATCAATATCCCCCGGGTGTGCTCCATTAACCCTGATTGATTTCCAGGAAGCAAGGGAGAAGAAGTTCAAAGGGTGAATGAATCTTCCGCAAATATTCTCTCGTGAGATTATTTGCACAAACACACATAACATGAACTTCTTCATAAAATCACTTAAAACTACTTACAGTGATTATATGGAGAATAACTTTTAGAAGTTATTATTGGCATATCTTGAATGTAATAACCCAAACCTTAATTAATTTTTAATTATTAAATTATTAGACAAAAAGACAATTTTGCCCTTAGAATATTTTATTAGAAAAAAATGAAATGAAAAATGACTTTTCGTTCGGGAAAGAATTTGGGGAAGTAAGCCACACCATTATGTCGGGCTTGTCGATACGAGTTCGTGGGTATATTGTGGGCTCAATTCCGAGTCGTATTGAAGATAATACGATCGGAAATACGTCAGGGGCAAGTTGGTAATTTGTGAAAATCAGATTTTTTTATAAAACACACACACACACACACACACACACACACACACTCTCTCTCTCTCTCTCTCTCTCTCTCTCTTTCCCGGGATCGACTCACCCCACGCACGACCCCATGCAAAGACCGATCAGAAATTCCTCACCATCGACCTCCATTGGCGGCGGGATCCCAAACGAATCGTAACGACTCCCTGGACCTACCCAGCCCTCCTCTGCGCCACGTCAACCATAGCCGGCTGAAAATCAATAAAACCGTTCGGTTTTACGTAACCGTTTCGGAGCTCGTTCGGACGATTCCAGCGACGGAATTGATTTCGAGCACTAGCTGCTGGTTGGGTAGGTTTTAATTGATTTTGAGCTAAGTGATAGGATCTCTAACACAAAGTTTGGCCGGTTTTAGGGATGAATTTTCGGCCACTTTCTGTCGTTTTTGGATGTTCTCGTAGTTGAATAAGTTGTTCCACTCATCGAGTAGTATCTGTAGGTGGAAGGATGGCTCTTGGTTTGGAGTTTGTCCGAACGCCAAAATTATCGCTTTTTAACCCACCGAATCTGCCAAAGCGTGTTCCCATGCGTGGGCCCACTTTTCATTGCACATTTTCATTTCTAAATTATCCTTACGTCATCCTAAGCACGTCGGTGTGCTCGGATTTAAATTGGATGTCGTATGGCAGTCAACGGATTTATGCCTATTCGACGTTATCCGGGTTCGATATGTTCCGACCGTTGGATCGGTCCCAATTTCATGTATATTGTTCTCCTTAATTCTAGGATCGTGTAGGAATTGACATATCTTGAATCGGATCCCCGGATGCTCCGGATCATTGGCTGAAAGTATAATTTAACGAAAACCGTCCCATCGTGCGATCGAGATCAAACTCTTGGGACATGTGTCTTATGCATATTGGAAACTTTAGGAACTCTCGGATTGGTGTTTGGAGGTCGTGGACCCCACGGGGTCCCGAGTTAACTTTTTGGGACTTTATCGCTTTTTGAATCCCGGGTCTCTAGTAGACCATTCTAAACTTGAGAAAAACTTATGTGGGTATAGGAATAACCTTAAAGTTAATGCACGCACTTCTATGAGCCAGTGGTCAAGTTTTTCAGATTAAATAATTATGTTGAATTCTACAGGAGTTGTTTAAGTTTTCTAGGAAGGTTTTGTATGTACGAGTGTTCGTTGGTTTTAACGTGGCATTGTTTTCTTGAATTTTTATGATTGTGGGATGAGTATACTTAATGGGAATTGGTGGAATTTCCAAGAGTAGTGATTAGTTAATTACTTATTTATTTACTATTTAGTCCTCTATTTGTTTATTCATATGGTTAATTGTTGTTAAGAAACTATAGTTAAAGTATTGGAATGGTATGTTAATCAGACTTCAAGGTAATTAACAAACTAGCTAAATATTTAGTGCATATCTATAATTAATCCACAGACTCTATAGCTGAAAAATAGATTGAGGAATAAAGGGCAAATTTTGTGATAAACTTCAGAATATGAGTTTCAAACCCACCATAGGAGTACCCCCCAGTTATCATGAAACAGTTGTCATTCATGATATGCCCCAAGAGTTTCGGGGATGCCCCAACCGTGCGGTGCGAGGAATGCGGCTCGGATTGACTTTATGTCTCCGAGACCAGCGAGGAATGCGGCTCAGATTGACTTGACATCTCCGAGGTCTACAAGGAATGCGGCTCGGTTAACTTGGTGTTTCCGAGACCTGCAAGGATGGAATTGGCGGAATATGATGGGGGTACGTTCGGGTGGAGAGTGTTCTAAGTTAAATGATTTTACACAAATTACAATAAAATTCTTATGCTATTAGTTCCTTTTATAAGTTAAAGGGAAAAACCTATATTTCAGTAAGTTCATTGCCTCTGGCATTAAGATTTCACTTGGCCAATGTTATTTTAATAACTTTCTCGTCTTCCTAGTTTTCTATGATAAGTTAGCTATAAATCCTGATGTTTATCAAGTAAGTTTTATGTAAGTTTGGAAAGAATAGTTAAAAATGTTTTGGTAGTGTTCGTTTTATTTTCTGATGTTTTCATTATATATATATGTAAACCAGAAATACATAAGTTGATATATGAATTAGAGGAAGTTCAGAGAGTAGACCTTTTGTTCACTAAATGATTTTGTGCAATTTAAGTTTGTTTATCTGACCTGGAATGAGTCATTATAAAGATGCTATCCAAACATGTTAGTTTGATTCTAAGTGTTTATATTATATGCAGAATATATCCATGATAGTTGATCAATATGGATGCCTTCAAATATGTCAGCATACTTAATTGTTGCCCCACGAGTCCTAGGGATATCCGGATCGTGCGGAGCGAGGAATGCGGTTCAGGCTGACTAAATGTTCCCTGAATCCTGCGACCATTGCAGCTCGGGTTGACTTTATGTCACTGAGACCTGCGAGGACGTGTCACCAATGGGGACATAAATGGGTACACCTAGTTGGTAGATTAAATTTCATTTTCAATGTCTTCAGTGGAAGGATGTTTTGGAATGAGCGTGAATGGCTATATGAATATAGATATGAATGTGTGATTTCAATACGAATATAAACAAAGAACTTGATTAAGTTTTGCAATCATATTGAAATATAAGCGAATAATAAAGATTTTTACAGGCAAGTTAGCGAGTAGAAAGAACTAGATGTGGCTTGATCCCTTTTTAAGGGTACATAGGCAACCTAGAATTCTAGGTGCAACCGAGAGGACAAGTGATTGAAAGATAGTCCGGTCAAGTTATTTGAAAGCTAATACTATTCTAAGAACATTCTAAGGAATTAAAGTTGAATGTTGTTAGTCAAAAAATTTATTCGTTTTGTGGAAGTTTGAGGCCAAAATGATATGATGCTTGGTTGCTTGAATGGAATTAAATGTATGCTGACAGTTGGTATATATATATAAATAGGTTTTGTTGACAGGTGTAAATTGGGAAATGACCAAATTACAGGAGACTGCCAAATTTTAGGCAGAAGTCGAGTCGGAATAAATTCGGAATTTTGATTAGAAGGACAAATTAGTCATTTGTGCCGGCACCTGCCAGGTGTCGGACACTCACAGGGTTTGGCTCGAATTCCAAAGTGAAATTTGGGTTGGATCTTGTCATTGAATCACTCCCAAACGTTCAAAGCATAGATGTGGCTTCATCCAGTTGTTTATGAAAGTGACTTCCACCTTCTTACACCTAAGTTTGAATTTATGATAATTTAGAATATCACTTTTATATATAAAAATATATAATAAAAAACTTTTCCAAAGCCATATGAGAATGAAAAGAAAAGGATGTTGATACAATAATATTAATAACCCATCAATTACCCACGTGGAAAACATGGTTAACGCATTATATTGAAACATGCAAGAAGATGGATTGACCACCATTTGGGTGTTGAATTCAATTAATTAATTCTCAACGACGTGCATTTGTTGACGTTGTTCATATTGTGTCTTAAACAGAATTTAGAAACCTCTAAATCATTCAAAGCATGAATTTGTTGGGTCATTTCCGTTACTAATTGGTGCTTAAAGACCACGTACTTTGACAATGAGGGTAGGTTCAGTTGGTAAGGTTCCTACACTGTGTGTATTCTCACTAGTGTTTGAGTCCGGCTGTCAGCAGTCCTCGTTGGTGCGCGATTTGTAATTTCCTACATATCCATACCACTGGCAGTTGGGTGCCACACGTAAGTCCTTCCAGCTCGCAGTTGTGGGTTTACCTTGACGCTGGTGGTGAGAATAGTCAATCTCCCCCTAAACATTTTTTCACTCAAAAAAAAGACCACGTACCCTAAAACAAAAAGAGAAATTTTGAATAAAATTATCCTAATCATGCTCCTTAATCAGTCCAATTGCACAAGTCAACGTCTGCTCTCAAACCCATCTCTGGTTTTATGGGGTCGCTCATAAGTTATACTTTATCCAACCCACTTGATGGAGACTTAAAGGGTTTTTTAAGGGAGAAAATTAAAACAGGGAAGGCAGAACTATTATAAAACTGATTAAACCTTCTTAAGAAAAATAAGAAAATGATTGCATCATGTAAATGGCAGAGATAATCAAATCCGGCCCCTATTCAATCCACACTAAATATTCAAAAAAAACTAAGCAAATTAGGGTAAAATATGAACTCTACGAGTCGCGAGAGTGAGTGGCGATCTGAGTTAGAATTAAGTTGGGTGAAGAAGAGTTCAGTTTTCTTTCATTGTAATAAAAACCAATGAGTCTCTTGGTTTCATATTCGTCTTCAGATGTATATTGCATGTTAATCTTTTCATTTACATTTACAAATGAATTTTTTTCACAAAAATTTAAAAAGTAATTTCACTAGTTGACAAAAAAGTGTAATTAATTAGCACTAGATAAGATTAAATACCATTCATATATTGCCAAGAAAAAGAAAACGTTTAGACCCCGTTTGGTATACTTGGTATTTGTTTGAAGTATCCAAGTGTATATATATTACAGGAAGATTGAGGTGGGAGAGAAGTTGTTTGGTCCCTCTCTTCTCTCACATATTTCCTTCCACCCACAAACAAGTTTTTGAAGCTAGGGGGTCCAAATTCAAACCCCAAAACTCAAAAACTCAAAAGAAGGAAGATCAGAAGATGCCTTGCCTTTACCTCTCCACCAACGTGAACCTAGATGGGTTTGACACTGATTCCATCTTTTCTGAAGTCACCAGAGCCATCTCTTCCATCACAGGAAAGCCTGAAGACGTAAGTTCTTTCTCTTCCTCACTGATGCCAATCACTCAGAAAAACACACACACACACAGGCACAAAGTTGAGTTTCTTAATTCAGTTTCATGCATGGTACTTGGTATTTTGTAATCCGTTAATCATGATTAATGCTATATTCTTATATAGATAGGCTCAACTTTTCGTCCCAAAAAAAAACCGAAATGAGGTAATGTCAACTGCCCAAAACCAATATTTTACAAGTAAATTATAGAGTCTAGACCCACTAGCTAACTTTTAGTTGATCGAGTAAAGGTTAGAGGCTGTTCTTCTGTAGTAATTAGATACTGGGAGATTTGATTTTGGCTTTGCCTTTTTCTCTTTTTAGTACCTGAAATCATATCAATCGGTTTGAGCTAGTGTCTGCCCAGATTTTGTATGAATAGAGTAGCAGGTTGAAAAGAATTGGCTTCTGTAAATCAATGAGCATCAAGGTCTCTCAACCATGTAAGATTGGAATTTCTTGGGACCCCCCCCCAGCCCCATGTTTCAAAGTCAGTTCAGATGGGGGCAACCATGTGCAAATCTCAAGGAGGAGCAAGGGGAGTTGGTCTGGTATTCAAACCACACCAGGGCGGTTGTAGTTTGTTTATGGTGGTTTTTGTCAAAGCCTAGTGGGATACTGAAACTTTGGCAGGGGGATTGGGTTTTACTGATATGATACGTAGGATGTGTTGTTTTGATATTGACTCATTCTCCAATAATTTAGTCTCTTGGCATTTAGTGTCTGTCGAAAATTATACAAGTCTTCGGTTCGTAGGAGATTTTGAGTTCGCACCTCTATTCCCATTACGTCTACAATTCTTTGGTTTTTGGCATCTCGCAGCAACTTAAGTTTTGGAGTTTAGTGGTTACGGAGAAGAGGAATGCTTGGCAAGCTGTGACATTAGCCTAGTTTAACCTAAACATGCACTCAGCTGTGACACTAGTCCCATTTCACCGGGGAGGGCAGCCTCTCCAATCCTCCATGACCATTGTATATAATTTTAATCTTGAGTTTAAAAATCCAAAGTCAGCTGCTGAGCTATTTCTCAGGATCACTTGACCAGAAAAACAAGATAAATACTAAATAGGTACCACTTGATTATATTAAAGTATTGTAATTGCTGTCTATCCACTGGTTGGAGCCCCACCACTTTGTTTCCGGCTTTAGAGAAATGTTCCACTCAATAATAATGAGTGGCTTGTGGTGCCTTGTGGTTGGTTGGTGTCTGCATCAACCCTAATCACGCAGGACAGAACATGATTAATTGAGGACAGAATATGATTAATTGAGAAGAACGGATCAGTGCTATCACTTTAACATATTCTTGCATTCTAAATTAATCAACTAGGATTTTCTTTAAATGTCCATTTTAATTGTATGTTTAATCCTTAAACACACACTTTGCTTTTGGTGCAGTATGTGATGGTGTTGCTTAAGGGATCGGTGCCCATATCATTTGGCAGGAGCACCAGTGAGCCAGCAGCATACGGTGAGCTAGTAGCAATGGGTGGAATTAACAAACCAGTGAAGAGGCAGCTGATTGCCACTCTTGGCACAATCATGGAGGCCAAGCTTTCAATCCCAAAGACGAGATTTTTTCTTAAAGTTGTTGATGTAAGTACTGCAACAGGGTCTAAGCTCTGATATGGACTTCAAAAGAAAATTGTTGAGGTTCTGGTTCATTGTTTGTGGGAAGTAAGGGCGGCTTCCAAATTTGGTGGCCAAAGAATAAAGGAGGTTTTTTTTTTGGGTCAAAAGAATAAAGGAGGTTAAAGCTGCACTGTTTCAACTTGTTGGGCAAAACCCACCAAATGAAAGTGACCAATGGTTTTTCTCTGATATGGTTTGTAGAATTTGGTACGCAGAAAAACACCATGTCCCTATTTTTTATTTTTTTATTTTCTATTCTATCAATATCATTGTGGGGAAAATTGACCAATTCAAAATTATGTTAAACACAACAAGCCACTCAGACTCAGGCCAAAGAAGAAAAAGCATAGCCACACCATTATCGCTAGTATTATACGTTATGGGTGTCGTTTTGGGCCACCTACAAAGCATTTTGTTCTTTTGTTAGAGAAAATATTTGCAAATGCAATTCATCTATAAGCTATCAGCCCAATGAGGGAAGGTTTTTTTTTTTTTTCCTTTTTGATGAAGAAAACTTTGAGTCAAGGAAATCCAGCCACTTTGTCTCTCTGTTCCAACTTCTTTTTCTATATTTTGCATCCAGAAGGGCTATAGGATTCTCAATCAAGTTACAAGGTTGGACATACAAGTGGTGGTCTAGCTTTAGAAAAAAAAACTTTTCCTATGGGTGGAGGTTGTTCTATAATTTATCATCCACTATTAAAAAATGCTTTACCATAAAAAAGCTCAAAATATGAATATCTAGAGATATGATTTTTGTAAAAGACTAAATAAAAAAAGCTCTAAATATGTTAGGAACATATCACACTCCTAAAGGCAGTAAATAATTAGTTAGTTAGTTAGTCTTAGTTACCTATCAGTAACTAATCTTATACAAACTGTATTTGGCAGCTCATCATTGTATTTTAATATAAAGCCTGTACAAACAATTCATTCAATATATGAGAAATCACATTTTCTTTATGGTATCATCGCCATTCGATCCTCTCTTCCGCTCTCTCTCTCTTTTGTGCTTTTTCTTCCTTTTCAAACCTAAATTTCTTCTTCCTTTCTCGCTTCCATGGCGATTAAAACTCGGCTTCTTCCTGGTCACATGACACCATCGCCCTCAATTCCGACTTTCACTCATCGCCACCGCCCGTAATATTTCGGCATGGTTCCGATCAAACTTCGTGCAAGCAACTACTTACTGCGGAAAAATCTTTTCTCCCAATTCTTCGTAAATTCAAGATGCTCTGGCCTCACATCAGTGCCGAAGCCCTCCTCCTCGAACAATTGTTGATTCTACTGGTTCCATCATTGAGAATCCGACCTATGATCTTTGGTATGATAAGGATCAAAGCTTGATGATTTGGATTATCTCCACTTTATCTTGGATCTTCTCTCTCATCTGTGGGTATTGAGACCTCGCGCGATCTTTTGGGAACTTCTTGAGAAACGGTTCGCCGGAGTTTCTAGAGCAAGCATTCATCAATTGCGATCACGTCTTCAAACCCTAACTAAAGGTGATCTCGCCTATGGTCACATATTTGCAGCAGATGAAGGAAATTGGTTGGTTTAGGTGCGGCTGGCCATCCTCTCACCGATGTTGATCCTGCTGCTTACATCTTGGCTGGTCTTCCGAGGAGTATGATTCCTTTGTGACTTCTATTGAAACTCGCAGCGATCCGTCTTCTCGATGAACTTCATGGTTTCTTGCTTGGTCGTGAAGCTGCGATCCTACAGCAAGACTCTGCTCATCTATGACGGTCACGCATGAACCATTTCATGCTTATGCTTGCATTTTCACAACACGAGGTCGTGGGCTCTCATGCCTCTTTCAAGAAACAGAGGTCGTGGTTCGGTCAACCTCACTTTCGAGGCTCCATTTCGGCCTCGTCCTATGAATTCAGTTTCGTGGATTGCTTCCAACACCTCCTGTTTCTTGGATGCAAATTCTAATATTGGATCATCTTACGGTGCACCGTCTCAATTTTTTCATGGCGGCTCTCCATCCACCTCCAATTCTTCTCTTGGTTTTTCTTCTAATACTTCTCATGGAGTTATTGTTTGTCAATTTCAGAACAAGCGTGGCCATGGTGTCGCCACTTGCGCAAGCTAGGTCGTCTTCTCAATATGACTTCTCTCCGTCCCCAACTCAATACTCCGGCTATTTTGTCAATCCACAATCTCAACCTCATTTGCCTGGTTCTTCTACCTCTTGGATCATGGATACTGGTGCTACCATGTGATCACGAGCAATGACCATCTTCGAGAATTCTATTCTTACTCCGGGCTGATTCTTTGCAAGTTGGAGATGGTAATCGCTTCCCTATTTCACATATTGGTTCTTCTCGTTGTTGCAACTCCTTCCGCTAATTTTGCTCTTAGGAATATTTTACATGTTCCTCATATTACCTCGTAATTTACTATCAGCTCGTAAGTTCTTAGAGGATAATCAATGTTCTCCGACTCTCTATCCATCTGAATTTGTTATTAAGGATTTGGTTACACAGAAGATGCTTTACCACACCACTTAAGGAGGGTATGTACAAGTTGATCTTGGTGTTGGCTCATTGTCGCCGCAAAGAATGGTTACTCGCTTCTTCTTTTCTTGTCCATAAATGTGATTTGCTCACTTGGCATCGTGAGATTAGGCCATCCTCATATTTCTATTTTTAGGCAAGTAGTTAGTCATAATAAATCGGCCTCTATCTCAGGTTCTTTGCTACAAGTGTACTGCGCTCCGCTTGTAAACTTGGAAAGGCATCCAAACTTCCATTTCATTGTTCAGGCTCTAAAACTACTAAGCCTTTGGAACTATTGCATAGTGATGTCTGGGGTCCTAGTCCACTGTAAATTCTGCTTCAGGAAATAAATACTATGTTCTTTTTTCTCGATGATTTTACTAAGTATGCTTGGATTTACCCCATGAAGTTCAAATCGATGTTGTTGGTATTTTCAAGACCTTTAAAGTCACAATGGAAAAACGATTAGACTCCAAAATCAAGGTACTCAGGAGTGATTCTCAAGTGGGAATTCTTAAGTTCTAGTTTTCAGCAGTTTCTTAATCAAGAAGGAATTGTTCATCAATTAAGTTGTCCTCACACTCCAGAGCGAGAATGATGTCACAGAGCGAACACAGCACATAGTTGAATTGGCTAGAACTTTGTTATCGCTTCTAAAGTTCCTTTTCAGTTTTGGGTTGATGCTTTCCTCAGCACTCTATCTTATCAACAGACTACTCCTTTACTTCTTCTCACCTCTCTCCCTTTGAACTCTTGTTTCACTCAAACCCAATTATCACTCACTTAAAATTTTTGGTTGTCAATGTTTTCCTTGGTTAAAACCTTATAGTCCATCCAAATTACATCCCAAGAGTTTATCTTGTGTGTTTCTCAAGGTTATAGTCTTAATCATTCCTGGGGTATCGGTGTCTTGATCCGTTACAAATCGCCTTTATGTATCCGAACATGTTACTTTTCATGAATCTATTTTCCCTTTTCATGCTACCTGTTTCTTCTTCCTCTTCCTCGATCCTCTTTCTTCACATTTTCCTATCATTCCTCTTACTTTTCCCCGTGGTCACTTCTTTCCTCCACAATCTTCTTTATCTTCCTTATCATCTTCTCAACCCCTCATCCTTCTCAACCCCTCATCCTTCTCAAAATTCTCACCATTCTCAACCTTCTCAACCTTCCCAATCATCATTATCCGTTTCTTCTTCTTCTCGCTCCGTTTGCAACACTCATCCTATGCTTACTAGGTCCAAACATGGTATTTTTAAACCTAAAGCTCTTACGACCACTAAGCATCCTTTACCTTCTTTCTTTACTTTCTTTGCTCTTCTTCCTACCACTCCTACTACCTATAAGCAAGCTGCTAAAACATCCAAAGGTGGATTGAGGCCATGAAGAGTGAACTTACCGCTTTGGAACAAACAAACACTTGGACCTTGGTCCCTCCATCTTCAGATCGAGAATTTAGTTGGTTGCAAGTGGGTTTTTCTGACTAAGTTTAAACCCTGATGGTACAGCTTGAAAAATTCAAGGCTCGTTTGGTTGCTAAGGGATATCACCAGCAAGAAGGATTGGATTTTCATGAAACTTTTTAGCCCGTGGCTAAACCTACTACAATCGACTTCTTCTTTCTTTGGCAGTCCAATATGATTGGTTCTTAAATCAATTGGATGTGAGTAATGCTTTCCTTCATGGATTTTTGAAGGAGAATGTGTTTATGTTCAACACCGGCTTTGCAGATTCTACAAAGCCAAATTTTGTTTGTAAGCTCAATCGATCTTTGTATGGCTTAAAACAGGCTCCCTAGGGCATGGTATGATGAATTGTTCAAAGCATTGGTCTCTTTGGGGTTTCGATCTTCTCGAAAGTGCATTCTTCACTTTTCATTAAGTCAGTGGTGGTTCTCTTGTTCTTGTTTTGGTCTATGTTGATGATATTTTAGTCATGCAATCGCAATACACTTGTACCAATCTTATTTCTCATCTCTGCCAAATTCCCAATTAAGGATCTTGGTCCTTACACTATTTCCTTGGCTTAGAAGTTACAAGATCTGCCAAAGGCATGTTTCTTTCTCAAACAAAATATGCTTGTGATCTTCTCAAGAAGACAGATTTTCTTGGATCTAGTTCTTGTTCTACTCCCCTTGGTTCTTACAAGTTGGATAATTCTCGGAGATATTCTTGAGGATGCTACTTTCTATCGCTCTCATCAGGTGCCCTTCAAGACCTTACTTGGACTAGACCAGATCTTTCTTATGCTGTTAATCTTGTTTGTCAACACTTGCATCACTCGCTTCTAATCACTTGGGTGTTAAAAGAATTCTCCGTTATCTCAAGGGCAACTCTTGATATGGGGGTCCGGTTTACTAAGGGTTCTCTTGGTTTGCAAGCCTTCACACGCCGATCGGCCAAGGCTGGTTGTCCTATTGATCGGGAGGTCTACTAGTGGCTGGTGTATCTATCTTGGTTCCACTTTAATTTCCTGGTTCTAAGAAGCAACCAACGGTATCTCGCAGCTTCCAATTTGCCGAGTATCGTGGTCTTGCTACGATGGCACTTTGGCCGAAGTTACTCTATTTGTCCAAATTATTTCGAGACATTGGTTTTCGCCATCTCTCCTCCTTCTTCTCTCGGTGTGACAATCAATCGCTTATTCATCTCGCTTCCAATCCTCGTGTTTAGTGCACGAACAAAACACGTGGAAGTTGATTATCACTTTACCAGGGGAATTGGTTCAACAAGGGTTCTTGCATATTCGGTTTGTTTCTTTTCGCACATCGATTGATATCTTTACTAAACCCTTACCCACTTGCCGGACATTCTTTTCTTCAAGCAAGCTCACAAAGGTGCTCTCCTCACTTGAGCTTGAGGGGGCTAAAGGCAGTAAATAATTAGTTAGTTAGTTAGTCTTAGTTACCTATCTCAGAATTCAATCTTATACAAACAGATTTATACTCATCATTGTATTTTTAATATAAAGCCTCGTATAAACAATTCATTCAATATATGAGAAATCACATTTTCTTTAACTCCAACACAATAAAAATTATATTGTCTTGTTTCATTTTTCCATCTCATCGGATTAAAGAAAGGTTTAGAATTGAAATATTCACATGTTATCTGTCAACTAGGCCTTTCGGCCTGATCTTAGGCCCCAAGTCACCTTCCATAAACGAACGTTGAGGAAAAAGCTTTAGGTTCTATTTGAATTGAGTGATTTTAAATCTATGGATTTATTTGAAATTATAAGGTAAAATTGTTTGTATAGACTATTACTATCAAATGTATGTCAAGATTTAGACAGGAACGAAATGATGAAAATAAATGGATTTCAAATGATTCCTTACATGTTATCATTTCAACTATACTATATCTAGTTGTTGCAAATACATTCAATCTAAACGGAGAAATTCAGCACTCTCATAGCCACCAGTATCTGTCTCTGAACACTCGAGCAATATTTTCAAAAGAGAGAATATATCAGCTTTACTTACGATGTCGTTATGGCTAGCTTTAGAAAGCTCCTTAAGCTCGTTTGCCTGGTGGCGGTGATGTGTTGCATGGCGGCTGGTGCTCCCAAGGCCATGGTATATGTGTCATGTGGCCAGGTGGTGGACAATCTTGTTAAAGTCTGGAAATATGAGAGTGTATATATGAGAGAGTTTGTTTATGGTTGAATAGCTTGATTACTTTGTATTACCATCACACACATTTATACAATGAGGAAACTTATCCTCCAAACTCACAACATTAATTACACAACTAATCCCAACCACATTAATTACATAACTACAAACTAATCCCAAGGAGAAAAAGTCTCCCAAGAAGTTAGCATTTGTGTTTCCTACATTTAGGTTCTCTAGGTAAGAGACTTCTCCAATGATAACAGCTAACACTACTCCTCAAATTGGTGCATAGATGTAGCCAATGCCCAACTTGACCAGTGAGTTATGGAATACTTTACTAGAAACTGCCTTTCTTAATATGTCGTCCAGCTGATCTTCTGACTTGAAAAACGAGAGCTGAATTTCTTTAGCCTCAAGTTTCTACTTAATGAAATGTCGATCCACTTCAACATGTTTAGTGCGATCATGTTGAACTGGATTGTGTGCAATGGATATTGCGGTCTTGTTGTCACACTGCAGATGCATTTATGACGTATGGCGCATATCCAATCTCTGTAAGCGGTTTTTTTAACTAAAGGAGTTCGCAAATTCCTTTGGTCATACCTCTGAATTCGGCTTTTGCACTAGATAAGGCAACTACATTCTGTTTCTTACTTCTCCAAGTAACCAAGTTACCTTCCACAAATGTGAAGTAACTTGATGGGCTAAGCGGGCCCCTATTGGCCTAAAAGCCCGTGGGCCAAATGATGATCCCTAGTTAAACCAACTCGGAAAGGTATCGATTGTTGTGTCAAGGACCAATGCTCTTGGACAATATGAATGACAAAAATTATGCCTCGAGAATGTTTCCATGTTGATACATATGAAGAAATTTTCCCAATTTGGAAGGAGCCCAACATCTTTAGGAATGCATTCTGCATTACAAACTCGAACAAACAAAATGTTTAAGTAGGACAAGCAAGTTAAGTCATCAAAGTCGGCATTAATTCTTTCCCCTGCCCCTTCAACTTAACTCCCCCATTCTCCAAAACTACCTTCAATGTGTAGAGAAAGCGAGCTTTTCAAGATCGAATTGTACAATACAATTAGTTCTTTAATTTTTGTTTCTCTTTGTAACCCAAAAAATTATACAATAAAATATAACAAAAAGCATGCCCCACCAAACAAGTATATGATGAACATGACGTTTGATTAAATTTAGTTTGGGATTCAGCTACCTCATACAAAAGAAGAAAACAAAGACCCAAACAAGTATATGGATTTACAGAGACAGAGACCCCTCAAGGCCTCCTCAAAACTTTCCTTTGGGATGGAATTGTGACACGTCACATTATCTACAATTTGAGTGAGTTGCCAATGAGGTCTTACTCTTACTCAAATGACATTTAGGGCCAGTTTGGCATTGCTGTGCTGTGAAAATAATCGCTGTCAGATTTGCTGTGAGAGAAATCAGCTGTGAGAGAAAGCAGTTTGGCGTTTGGTAAACTTTTTGTTAAAAGTGTTGTTGGTACTAATTCCCCCATAATCAGAAAATAATTCCTGCATAATCATTAAACCCAGCACCTCTTCGAAACTGATTCATGCATAATCAGAAAATGAAAGCACCTCATTAGCTGCTTTCCCTTATAGCTTTCTCTCACAACAATTTTTAATAATAAGTGATTTTATCATAGTTTACCAAACGGGCTGGGCTTCCCAAAATTTTTAAAAAATCACTTATCATCCCAAATAAGCAATGCCAAACTGGCACTTAACTCACAAACTAGTGATTTTAGGTTTGAAACATCCTTCTGTAATTTAGACTATCGCTCGCACAATTTACTTGAGTTTGTATTCAAATTATATGGTTCGGCCGACCTTTGACGGGGCTTGCATGCATTTGACCAATAAAAAATCTCACACGCATTCCCAAACTAAATTGTGGTTGTGAGAATGAATTGAATTATATAGCTCAAGTAATTTGTATACATGAACCAGAAACCAGAGCAGCAATTTAATTTGTATACATGAATTTTGGTTTTTGGATCCAACTGCTAGCATTTAACATCCTCAACTAAACTCCACCAAAAGTTTTCAATTCCTCCCAACTACCAATTATCACAAAAAAAAAGCCCCAAGATCACAGGCTCAGAGCATATACAATCATACTCCTTATTTTTTAGTTAAAATTTAGCTAAAAACATATAAAAGTTATTTTAGGAGTTCTCTATAAAATTTGAACTCTAATCATACTCCATAGTTTAAGAAGTCATAAATACTATAGTTATTTTTTGATTCAATATAATTGGTCCATCTCTATAAAGATAATAATATAAAAAAGCAGTTATCATTAATTAAAAGTTTAAACTATGCATTAAATAAAGCACCGTTAAATTATAGGGAGTCACTAGGAGTCCTTTCTTTCTCTTTAGATTTATGAGCTCCTAGAGGTCTCCCTATTTTAGGAGATGGATATGGAGCATGATTGGAGTTGTATTTTTCCAATGCCTCCCTAAAATTTGTCCAATGAAATGGTTTAGGAAGTCCATTATGAATGTTCTCACACACATGCTAGCTAGCTCTTCCGTTGTCTATATAAACAACAAGGTTTCTCTCATCGCATTTCTACACCGCTTTCTAAGAGAGACATTGCAAATATATTCAATATAAACAAAATATATTACATCTAGTTATTACAAATACATTAAATCTAAATTGTCAAGTTTGAGCGTGACTCAAAATTAGGCTCAGTTCAGCCACATATGGAGTTTTAAAAACAAAAAATGAGTAGGCCCATAGAGGTAAAATGGATCCAAATAACTTATTCTGATCGAATAAATATGGGCTCAAAGAATAAGAAGAGAACAATGGGCTAAACCCATCTTTCAAGTGTGCTGATGGCAAAAAGGGCATTTTGGGAAGTTAATATGTGTGTATTATACTGATATAATATATTACCCATAAAATGGAAGGGGACAAGACAAGTGCGAGGGTGAGGGTTTTTATTATTACCAGACCATTTGCAGGAGCAGCCAAGTGTGAGAGTGAGTTTCAGAGACGAAAACGATGCCGTGCCTCAACATCTCAGCTAACGTCAGCCTGGAAGGAGTAGACACCTCCTCTATCCTCTCTGAAGCCACCTCCACCGTCGCTAAGATCATCAACAAGCCTGAGGCCGTACGGTTCTCTCTCTCTTTCGCTCGCACACACATTTACAGATTTATTTACTCAGATTTTAGAAATTTTGCGTTGAACTCTAAATTTGATGTAGATGCATGTTCCTTTTCGAATTTAGTTTTGTTTATTTTTGCTCGATGAACAATATTTGTATTTTAGCTTGCTAATTTTGACTGTTCTTTTAGTAATTTTGACTTTTCGTTTAGTAATTTTGATTAGGTTGACTTTTGAGTAATTTGTTTGATTATAGGATGCATAACTTGAACACCAAACAAATGAGAAAAATTAGTGAGTGGTACATGTTAGAGATTGAGGTTTGCTTTGGTTAAAACTTTAGGGAAGGCAATGCAATGAACCTCATCTGTAGCTCGCTTTGCTTGCCATAGAAAAAGGGTTCTCTAACCAAACAGGTGGGCTTGGGGTTCTTGATTATTCGTGGAAGAGGGCATCCGGGTTTCCAACAACTCACCCCATGTGTCCTAAGTTCTGTTTCGGAATTGATCGAGAAGATGTTTAGTTTTCCACTGATATTGGATGGGAATTTTACTTTTTTAGGTTTATAGTGATGTTTCAATGCTTTTGTGTATGATGTATTGCTCCATTACTTGTTCGCTTTGTTCCCTTTTTAACTATTTTTCTCTTTTGTTTGATGGCGTTTGAGAACTTTTTATGTAAATTGGGTTTGTTGATATGCAGTATGTGATGATTGTGCTGAAGGGATCAGTACCCATAGCTTTTGGTGGGACTGAGCAGCCAGCTGCCTATGGTGAGTTGGTCTCCATTGGTGGCCTTAACCCTGATGTGAACAAGAAGCTGAGTGCTGCAATTGCTGCAATTCTTGAGACTAAGTTGTCTGTGCCCAAGTCACGATTTTTCCTCAAGTTCTATGACACCAAGGCAAGCCATCTCACCTTTTCAAGATTTCCATAGAAAAGTGTCATGTCGTGCACACGTTTCTTCTCATTGCATTCTTCCTGTTTGTTTAGGCCCATCAAAGTCAAGAATATGCACAGTGTTTGCATGCTTTACACCAGAACTAGATCATGTAAATAAGTCTTTACTGTCTAAAGCCTTAAGCATAGCTCCTGTTAGTCTTTCTCAAGAATCAAATTCGTGTTGATTTGCAATTTATTCTACTTGTTGCCGCTTTAAGATGATTCTGGTGCTTTTTTATTCTGTAGGGTTCCAACTTTGGATGGAACGGGTCTACCTTCTAAAGCGAGTGTTACCATCGGAGCAGCATCTTAAATTTCTCCTCAACCTTATGTTCCTCTAATCAGAGACAGCTTTATATCTAGTGGTGATTTGGTATCACAGTACTTTGATAATACTGGAAACGATACTGCCATTTTTCGTATGTGTGCTTTAGTTTAGTAGAACCTAATGGAACTTTTGAAGGCTTTGTATTGTATGCTTACATTCGCATTCGTGTTCCTTGGGTAATGATGATGTTATGTTACCCATAGTTGGCAATCCTGGTTTAAGGTTGAATTTGGTTTGCCTTCCTAACTAGATATTTGAAAATGCACTCTCTTAGTGCAGGGTAGCCCAAGAATCCTATAGTGAGAGCCTTATATATGACCCTTAGGTGAGGCCATATATCCTAACGGCTGGATCAAATTAGTTAGTCTTTGGATTAAATTGATTAGTCTAATCCTACAGTCAAGAAATTGTTTGATCAAATTAGTTAGTCTTTGGATCAAATTGGTTAGTATGATCCTACAATTAAGAAATGAAACCTCACTTAAGGGCCGTACTCACTATAGAATTCTTGCATGCTTTTACGTGAAGCACTTTATTGAAATAAAAAGATTATATAAAAAAGTTGAATTTTGGGTTGAACTTGAACCCATTTAGCCAAATCCTTTTTCTTTTCTAATTTATTGAGCTAAACATAAATTGATGATTTAAACAGAACTCATAAAATTAAAGGCTCTGGGTGCTTGAAGCTGAGTTGTGGGGTATTTTTTGGGGGCTCCATTTGGCCCGGGAGTCTGGCTTCAGATCTGTGGAGGTGGAAAGTGACTCAAATGTTGCTGTGGCTCTTCTTTCTACCTCTACTATTCCCACGCATCCCTTTTTCAACATCATCAGATGCTGCAAGTTGAAGATTCAAGGTGATTGGAGGTGCTCAGTGAAGCATATCTTTAGGGAGCAGGATACGGCTGCTGATATTTTGGCTTCTAAGAGTAGTGAGTTTGGCCCTGGGATATAGTATTTTGATGAGGTGCCAGCTTTTCTTGTGAATTGTTTGGCTGCTGATGCTATTGGGATGTCCAGGCCCCTTGTGTTTCTTTGTAATCTTGTTCGTTTGGGCTCTTAGCCCCCTTGTTACAAAAATAAAAATAAAAATACTTATTCTTAACACGAATAATATAGATAAGAGATTTTTGTATAAATGTCACCTGAATTTTCAATTTGTCACCTTAAAGAAAAATTTAAGAGAAATATCATCTTAATTTTTCAAAATTCATTATTTGTCATCTGACTTTAACAGCATCCAATTTTTAATCCACTTTTAAGGGTATTTTAGTCTTTCCATTCAACCACCCCCACCTTAAAATCCATTCCTCCTTCCCTCTTCACAACCCGTCCTCATGGAAATACTAAAATACCCTTAAAAATAGATGGAAAATTGGAAGGTGTTAAAGTCAGATGACAAATCATGGATTTTGAAAAATTAAGTTGACATTTCTCTTAAATTTTTCTTTAAGGTGACAAATTAAAACTGAGGTATAAGTTCATGTGATATTTCTATAAAAATTTCTATAGATAAACTATACACCATTTAATTTCTATAAACAAACAAACAAAAAACCCAAAAAATGATAACTAACTCTATTGAATTTAATTTTGATTATTAAATTACTTTAATTCCCTATTGAATGTTTTGAGTTATTTTTAATGAGGTTTTGGGGTTGGATTTGTTTTAAGAAAACAACTGCAGTTTTGTAATTATAAGAAGTTTGAAGTCTCTTTGTTATGTTGTAAATAGACTTTGAGTGTGTTTTTAAAATCCATTTCATGTAGAGTAATTTTTATAATTTAAACTCCTATATTTAATATAATAGTAAATCTCCTGAATAATTAGTATGGAGGGGATCCACTAAGTTTTGCTAGTCTTATTTTTGACCGTCCATGTAGACTGGAGATGATTTTATGCGGTGGATTGAGACTTTGTGACGGTACAATACAAATACAAAATCCTCCTGGAAAGAAAGAGTGGAAATTGAAAATTCCCGGGTGATGTCATTTCACCCGGCTTTTGACGGCGAACGCGTAAAGACGAAGCACGAAGAACTGTAAAACGTCCCTCTCCTAATTTACTTTCCCTCCTATTTCCATCGACTTTCCTTTTCTTAGCCCACAACCCCTTCCCTTCTTCCCTTATAACCAAAAAAACCCCCCAAAATCCTTCGAAAGAAAAATTCACAACATCAGATCCGAGATCCAAAATCCCAGAACCAATCAGATCCACCGACCCGCAATGTCGAACCCAACTCCACCTCCGATCCTTCCGGTCTCAACCACCACCACAACCACCGCAACCACTGGCGGCTCCGCCCAATCCCAGGCCCCGATCGCCACTCCAGCCTTCCGCGCCTTCCTCAACCATATCTCGGAAAATCTCCGCAACGGCCTCTCCCAGCGTCGCCCCTGGTCGGAGCTCTTCGACCGCTCCGCCTTCGCCAAGCCCGAGTCGCTCTCCGACGCCACCGGCCGCGTCCGCAAGAACTACTCCTACTTCCGCGTCAACTACCTCGCCACCGTCGCCCTCATCGTCGCCGTCTCCCTCTTCACCAACCCCTTCTCTCTCCTCGTCCTCCTCGGCCTCCTCGCCGGCTGGCTCTTCCTCTACCTCTTCCGGCCCTCCGATCAGCCCCTCGTCATCTTCGGCCGCACGTTCTCCGACACCCAGACCCTCTGGGGCCTCATCGCCCTCTCCATCTTCGTCGTCTTCCTTACCTCCGTCGGATCCGTCCTCATCTCGGCTCTCCTCTTTGGCGCTGCCGTCGTCTTCGCTCACGGCGCCTTTAGGGTTCCCGAAGACCTCTTCTTGGACGAGCAAGAGCCTACGGCCTCCACTGGCTTCCTATCCTTCCTCAACGGCGCCGCCTCCAATGTCGCTGCCGCCACAGCCCCTGCCGTCATCGCCGCTCGCGGTTGATCTGATCTATATCCTCCCCATTGTCGTCGGACCGCGCTCAAGATGATGATGGTATAAGTAGTTCAATTCATACTATAGTTTGTTCTCAGACAACAGAAAAAAAAAAAGTAATAATAAAGTTGACGTTTTTGTCCTATAAACATATTTAGGGTGGGTTTTATTGTGCGCAATTTGTATGGATATGTGTATCTTCGTTCTAATTTAGATAGAAAATTCGTGTTTTCCATGGTTCGTTGGTGGGTCTATCAATCGGACTTCTGTCCCTCTATTTCTTGATTTGATTTTGTCGAGTACAAATTGTAACTGCCACAGATCATTGATATAAATGATTCTTTTTGTTCTACTCTCGGCAAATCTGCATTATATAATTTATCTCTATGAATGAGTTTCAGATCTGTTTGCCTCTTAGTTCATTTGGATGAATGCATGTATTCTAGTTTATTCTACAATGGCTTTTGTTCAAATCAAATACTTGAAGAAGTGTTTGACACTTCTCCTGAATGGGTTCAGTAATCTATATATTTCTGATTCTTTAACAACAGCTACATTGTCAGCAATGTGCTTTGGTTAGGATTTAGATTGCCAATAGATCTATGTACTTGATATGTCATTTCAAATCTAGCACTGGAATGCGGGATAGTCTAACATGCCTGATTCAAGATTTCACTTTGTTTTACGAGCTGGGATCATGACATTGTTGATATGTGATGCCATTGCTGATACCTGGTCTTGATGATGGTTAAGATTTAGTTATCATGTTGGCATCCATCCTGTGGTGAATTCTTGTCTCGGTTGCTTCATGTTAACTGTTCATGGTGTCGAATTGCATTGTCCAGTTCCTTTGCATCTTTCGAGTTCATGACAAGTGAAAATTTTAGACAATAAGAACATTTTGGTCAAACTTTTACATGCTTTAAAGAATCTGGTTAGATAAATGAGTCACATAGAATGTGAAATTCAATGGATCACGCCAAGCTTAAAGGTTCGGGATTGTTCTAGTACGGTGCCATTCATGTTAAGCCATTTAGTAGATGTTGAATAATCCCCATATTCAAGCGTGCTTATTAGACCTACAGATTTCTCGTGATTGCTCTGTACTTTGTTAGTTGCAGTATTTATTTTGATAAAAGTGATGCATACCATTGGCATAGTGGAAAAGTTTTAGTTCAGTTCACACATCATCAGGGCCCTTTCTCTCCTGATGAAGGAGGCTGATGGGATGAACTGTTTAAGTTGTTTGTTTTTGCAAATATTACATTTGGGTTCTCATTCTCTTCCCTTGTGTTGGTCTTAAAAGAGGGAGAAAGTGCCTTTGTCATCATCATGGAAGTAGCCTTGTTTTCTTTTTGGTCTGTTTACATACTAAGCAGTATCTTTCTGCTCTGCCAGGTTTACTTTCAGCCTGCCAATGCACTTTTGTATTGGTTTTGAATCCAACACTTGATGATTAGCATGTGCCGATGGTGCCAACGGTATATCAGGTTAAAGAACAATGTTTGAAAAAAAAATTACAAATGCGATTACTAGATAAATCATGCACGTTTTGCACGAAATCCGAATCCCTATTGTTTAATTTGCTTAAGGCAGAACAAAGATCTATTATAATGATGATTATGTCGATTTGCTTATAATGATTACCTTTAGTCACAAGTTAATCAATACAAAGTTTCAATAAAGTCTCCCAGAAAGCAGAAGTACGATGCTGTTAATATGCATATGCCATCCAAAAGGGAAAATTCATAGTTGAAACAAATGATTACCAGACAAACTTTAATGGACATCATTGAGCTTGAATTGGTCTAGGACGTCTGCAAAAGGAGTTTCTCAACATCCAGAATCCAGATCCACTGAGGTCATTACAGTCATTTTGGCTGTTACCCATGGTATGGTACCGAGTTGATAATTCATTGGATGCCAAAATTGCCGGGTATGTGGCCTATGAAATATAGCCGTTGGAGAATCTGAAGAGAACCCGGTCTTTCAACCCAGCCGTTATATGGTGGAAATGCACGAGAGAGAGAGAGAGAGAGAGAGAGAGAGAGAGAAAAAAAAAAACTAGCCGTTACAGATAAACAACATGACGAAGTAGTCTTCAACTCAGGACATTGACCCCATCTCACCCTGACTGTGTCCGACCTAATCTATTTTCCAATACAATATTTTCTCCCCCGTCTCAACCCACTCAGATTCTCACATGCTCAAACCGCCTCAATTATTTCTCCCCTCTTATTTAGCTTTCATTTCATTGTTCATCACCTCTAAAGATATACTCTCTCTCTCTCTCTCTCTCTCTCTCTCTACTACAACTGTAAAGACCTTGAGCTGAACATTGCATTTCTTTGATGTTCATGGAAAATAAGTTCTATCCATTTCAGATTATGCATGGCTTTAATAATTTGTTTATGTTCATGTATGCCTTCCTCTTTGTTCAGCTTCTGGCTCTGACATACCAACCTGTTTTGGGTCAGCAAGGGGATGGTGTGGTTGTCACCCCATCCGATTACCAAGCGCTTCGAGCATTTAAGCGTGAACTCATCGATTTCAATGGCCTCTTGCGCAGCTGGAATGACAGCGGCCATGGAGCCTGCTCAGGTGGGTGGGCAGGAATCAAGTGCGTCAAGGGACAGGTCATTGCAATCCAGCTTCCATGGAAAAGACTTGGGGGCAAAATCTCTGAGAAGATTGGGCAGCTGCAAGCACTTCGAAAGCTCAGCCTCCACAACAACGTTTTGGCTGGCCCTGTCCCTTGGTCTCTTGGCTTCCTTCCCAATCTCAGAGGGGTTTACCTCTTCAATAACCGGCTTTCAGGTTCTATACATCCTTCAATTGGTAACTGCCCTCTTCTTCAAACTCTTGATTTAAGCAACAATTCACTTACTGGTACAATTCCTTCTAGTCTTGCAAACTCTACCAAGTTGTTCAGGCTTAATTTGAGCTTCAATTCATTTTCTGGTACTATCCCAACTAGTCTCACCAAGTCACCTTCTCTCACCATCCTTGCTCTCCAACACAACAACCTCTCTGGTTCTGTTCCAAGTACTTGGGGTACGGGAACAGGAAATAGAAGCTACCAACTTACGATCCTGACCCTTGATCATAATCTGATCTCTGGAACTATCCCAAGTTCTCTGAGCAAATTGGGTTTTCTTGAAGAGATTTATCTAAACAATAACCAGATTACTGGGACCCTACCCATTGAACTAGGGGGGCTCACAAGGCTCCAAAAGCTAGACTTATCCAACAATGCTATCAATGGAAGCTTTCCTTCTAGCTTTTCCAACCTCTCCTCCCTTGTTTCATTAAATCTAGAGGGCAATCGCCTCGATAACCACATCCCAGAAGGCCTTGATAGATTGCAGAACCTCTCAGTACTCAACCTGAGGAAGAATAATTTCAGTGGCCATATTCCAGCATCTATTGGGAATATTTCTGGAATTTACCAAGTTGATTTATCTGCAAATAAATTCAGTGGAGAAATTCCTGCTTCACTTGGCCGCCTAACCAATCTCACTTCATTCAATGTTTCTCACAACAATCTCTCTGGCCCAGTCCCATCCCTCCTCTCCAAAAAGTTCAATTCCAGCTCTTTTGTGGGGAATCTTCAGCTATGTGGCTACAGCACTTCAACTCCTTGCTCTTCTCCCCCACCTCAGATTCTTCCTTCTCCACCAACACGGCCTTTCAACAAAAAGCATCACCACAAATTAAGTACGAAGGATATAATTCTCATAGCAGCAGGTGCCCTCCTAGCGGTTCTGCTTCTACTCTGCTGCATTTTGCTTGTTTGCTTGGTCAGGAAAAGGTCTGCTTCAAAAGGAAAGAATGATAAAACTGTCAAGGAGGCTGCTGCTGCTGCTGGTGGGAGCAGTGACAAGGCGGCTCCTTCTACCACCGGAGTGGAATATGGCGGTGAAGCTGGTGGAAAGCTTGTTCACTTTGATGGGCCATTTGTTTTTACAGCTGATGACCTATTGTGTGCCACTGCTGAGATAATGGGAAAGAGTACATATGGGACTGCATATAAGGCAACATTAGAGGAAGGTAATCAAGTTGCAGTGAAGAGGTTGAGGGAAAAGACTACAAAGGGTCAAAAGGAGTTTGAAACTGAAGCTGCGGCACTTGGGAAGATTCGGGACCCGAATCTCCTAGCTCTGAGGGCCTATTACTTGGGACCTAAGGGAGAGAAGCTTCTGGTCTTTGATTACATGCCTAATGGCAGTCTTGCATCCTTCCTTCATGGTAAGTTGATTCAATAATTAATAGC
Source organism: Prunus padus (assembly GCA_024362665.1). Classification (NCBI taxonomy): domain Eukaryota; kingdom Viridiplantae; phylum Streptophyta; class Magnoliopsida; order Rosales; family Rosaceae; genus Prunus; species Prunus padus. The sequence goes on from JANFAM010000019.1 coordinate 4,644,006, forward strand.
TCGTGGTTTTCCTGATTGTTTGGTACAACTATATACTATAAATGTTGCCCAAGAGGCTAATGCAGCATCTTATGCAGCTCGAGGGCCCGAAACCATCATTGATTGGCCAACAAGGATGAACATAGCCATCGGTGTGACACGTGGACTATGCCACCTGCACAACCAGGAGAACATCATACATGGGAATCTCACATCCAGCAACATACTGCTTGATGAGCAGACCAACGCTCACATTGCAGACTTTGGCCTTTCCCGGCTCATGACCGCGGCTGCAAACACCAATGTGATTGCCACTGCAGGAACCCTTGGCTACAACGCACCAGAGCTCTCAAAGGCCAAGAAGAGCACAACAAAGACTGATGTCTACAGCCTTGGGGTGATCATACTGGAGCTCCTGACAGGGAAGTCTCCCGGGGAACCAATGAACGGCATGGATTTGCCCCAGTGGGTGGCATCCATTGTGAAAGAGGAGTGGACAAACGAAGTTTTCGATTTGGAGCTCATGAGGAATGTGCCAACCATTGGTGATGTACTGCTTAACACATTGAAAGTGGCTCTGCACTGCGTGGATCCGTCGCCAGCGGCGCGACCAGAAGCTCAGCAAGTTCTGCATCAGCTAGAGGAGATTCAGCAGGCTGAGGCAAATGTTGGCTCTGCTGAAGAAGGCACAGAAGTAGTACGACCACCATCAACAACTGATGAGTAAAGGGTTTTATTATTTATTATAAAGGAGGAGGGTTTTGTTATAAAATTAGTTTGTTCACAGGTTTAGGAAGAAGTAGGTATTGAAAATTCTTTGGTAATTAGTATATGTAAATATAGGTTATTGTTTGATTCTTTTGGTTGAGGATGATATTAATAAATTATAATGTATTCTTTCAATCCAAGTTGTGTTTCTGTTTCTGTTAAACAAACAGAACAATGCCATTCTTTTGCATCACTCTCTTCTAATCAAATATTTTCATGTTATAAATTCAAATGCCATTTAATATTTTTTTAATGGATTAGATCAATTTAATCTGTTTAGCTAAACATTCACTATTCTTTTGTTTAGTCAAAAATTAATATTGCTTTCGTTATAAATATACATATAATGGATGCCCACCATACCTAAATGCCATTTAATTCACTTCTGCTTGTTCGCGCAATCTGGTGACTACTACTAGCCTGAGACTCTCTGTAAGAGCTCGCTCTCTCTCTCTCTCTCTCTCTCTCTCTCTCCTCAGAGCTCAAATTTCTAATGTAATGGAAGACCCTTCCATCGACAAAGTAGCAATATCAGGGCCAGCCCTAGCCTCCATGATCCAACGCTTCTCAACCTCCCAAGGCTCCGTCGACGGTCTGATCTTCGGCCACGTCAGCCACATCGCCCCCACCCTCACCGACGACTCTCCCAATTCCACATCCTCCGCCACTCTCATCGCCACAATCACCGGATTCTTCTGCTCCGGCTCCACCCACTCCTTCTACAACTCCTCGGGCCGGGTCGATCCGGTCCTCCTCCGCCGCCTGGTCCAGGCCCAGGCCCAATCCCCCTCTGCCCACCTCCTCGGCTGGTTCTCCGGCCGACGCAAAACGCACCTCCGCCCCTCTCTCCGAGAATTCTCAGTCTCTAACTCTCTTTCCTCCAACCCCAATCTCACGTTCCCAATCCAAAACCCTCCAGAAGGCCCCTCCAACCCTAATCTCGTTCCTTCCCTCTTTCTCCTCTTCGCTTCTCCGATCACCGATCAGACCATCCACACCCACGAGTACCGGGCCTACCACTTCCGTGCATCCAAACACTCCTTTGAGCCCAAATCAATTCAAATCGTCAACATTGGGCCTGCGTTTCGGGCGCAGTACGAGAACTTCAGCCCCAACTCGCCTTTTCCCAATTTGCCATTCGAGCTGAGGGTTTCGCCGATGATCGTAGACAAAGGAGAGGAGAATTTGGATCAGTTGAGGCAAGTTAACAAGGACCAGAGCGAGTTGGATATGTGCAGTGAGGGGTTGGAGGTTGGGAGCCTCAGTAGGCTGATGGGTTCGGAGGCTGCGAATTACACGACTGGCGTGGAGGATTTGTATGAGAAAATGCTTGTGAAGATTGAAAGCTTGACCACCCTCGTTGAGAAGAGCTCCGCTAAGGTTCTTGAGCAGGTGAGCCTTTACTGAACTTGGTAAATTTTCGGGAAATTGCAAGTAAATTTGGATGGGATTTTGTCAATGCAGTCAAATTGTCAAGAATTTTCCGATTGCAATATTGAGTTTGTATGCCATAATTTTTTTTCTTCCATTTTCAATGCTAAGTGGTGTCGTTGCATACCATATTTGGAAGTTGTGAACTCATTCTTTTGGAAAATTTTGGCAGGAAAATCTCAATAGGAAGTTAAGGTACAAAGCTGCAAGGTCTGCTGCGTTGGAGTAATTGCTTGATTCTTGCCGATGGTGTTTTGTGGTGATGTCAGGGTAATTTTCTTTTTCCTTCTTGTTTAGTTTATTTCATGTATTGAGTGAAGCAATGAACCTACATTAGTGAATTATCTGACATTACTAACGTTGTGTAAAGTCTTAGTACAAAGCTTAACATTGCACGGGTGACCATCGCTCTCATGTTTTGCATTGTCTCTTGAAATTGTTTGATCGTTGTTTCTTCCGCATAATGTTGTGTTCCGTTTTTGACATATTGAATCTTGCAGTGTTTCCATTTACAAATTTCACATTTCCTTACTTTCAACTTATCTCTTCTTACTCCAGTTCAGATTCTAGTTCCTTTTAGGATTCTTTTCTGAAGGCTTTCTCTGGTAGCTGAGCTTGTCCACTTCCATTATCACCAACACATATCATCTGCCTGGGGCGGCTCTTTCTAGATATCTGTCGAGTCTGCCTTGTATGTTGTCCACTATATAGTTAACAATCTTTCTTTTTATTTTTTAGGTGAGAAATACATGCATATGCATATGCATAACCGTTACAGTAGATTGTTGTTCTCAGCCCCTCTGCACCCTCTATACGAAAATTGGGAACCTCATTGTTAATCCTTGTCTTGTATTGGTTGTATTTCAAATGTTTGGTTTCCCTCGTCTGCTGACCCTCAATTTATATTCTACTTACTCGTCTTGTGTGGAATCACATTGCATTGTAAGTGAATTAATTGACGAAGCTCTAGAACCAATTTTCATGTATTTGAATTTGTCGTAGGTTGACTAGCATAATAGAATCAGTCATTTGATGATAACCTCCTTTTGCAACAAGTAAAGAGATTTTTAGTCATCCCACAGAATTCAACTTTCTGTGTCTCAGTTTTGTCTTCTTGATTTTGTTTTGGAATCACTGAATCCTTCATGGTGGAAAGCTATAGTCTCCCTTGCAAAAACGAGGAGTAATTAAGTCGGTGAATCCTTCGTGCAAGTGTAGCGTTCTGCGCCTCACTTTTGTCGTGGTTTTCTGTTGGAATCACTGCATACAGGAAAGTCCCCGGCTTGATGATGTGGTAGCTCATGTATATGTAAAGATTTAGTTGCCATGGCATTCCTTTCGATGCATCATGCAGTTGGTGACTTTTGAGATGATCTGTTGGAACCATGGAAGTGTTTTCTTGTACTAATTACGGTGTGGCATGTTTTCGTGGTCGTGAAGATGTGGATGATTTGATACCCCGCCTACTTTCAGTTATATGTGCACTTGCTGTATCTTGTCCATTTATAAGAGGAAGAAGAAGAAAGCAAATGGATTGTGCAATATTTTCATCTTTCACCTGCTTATGTTTGTTTCTCTTTTCATTCATTCAATTCAAGCATATGCAAAACACGACAACCCAACCACAAATTCAAGAGGCCGACGATAAGCAGCACAATAGACTTCTCCGAAAATTAGGAAAAGGACCCATATTACTGGCAAAACCACCAACCCAGCTCCCAAAGAAAAACCAGTTTTTTGGGTTGCTCAAAGCCCATGTAGGTTCCTAGTTTGGGCCTGGGGCCCACCAGAAAATTGAACAAAGATGATGTATTTCAACCTTTTTCTTTCTTTCTTTTTGATTTTTTACGCGTCTGATCTGGTACTTTTGTGATTGGAAAGCAATTCATTGTGTTGTGATTTGTCAACAGTGACAATATATATTATTATATAGAGAGGCTTCTTCACGATGATCAAGCTTTCCAATCCAAGTCCCATCTCTTAAAAATGGGCAAAACCTATTCCCACTTTCTAAGAGCATTCCCAATGAAGAGGTGTATAAGGAGGTGTATATCACATTTACACTCTCTTTGGCCGGAAACACCTACAATGAGAGTGTGTATATGGGAGTAAATATAGAGGAATGAGCTGAGATGTAAAAAAAGATGGAGCTTTACATCTGTTTTTACATCTTCAAAATGGGTCCCACAGGAGAGAAAAGTAGGAGAGATGAGAGAAAAGTATGTGAGAAAATAACTTTTCTTGTTGGTGGGCCCTTTTGCATGTGGGAGTGCTATTCTTGTATACATTGGAGTTGCCAAATATGGGTGTAAAAATTGGATGGTTTTGAAATGAAAGGCCACCAACAGCTACAAATTGGATGGCTGTGATTTTTTAAAGAAATTTTGTCCGAAAATTGATACAAAAAATTTGATTCTCTATATATAGCTACAACATTCTTCATCACTCTCAATTCTCCCTCAAAGATTGTTCACAAAATGAGTGGAACCAAATTTAAATATTTTTAGATCTATTTGTTTAGAAAAATAAAATAAACCTAACACATACAAAATTAATTTTATAAAATTAACACACAAAAAAAATTTAACATAAAAACGAATTAAAACAAGAAAATCAAATATACATATTTGAATTTACATCTTCCCTATTGGAGCAAAAATCACATTAACACCCCCCGGAGGTGTAAAAGGGATGTAAAAGTGGCTTTACACCTCCGAATTTACACCTCCCCACTGTGGATGCTCTAAGAGAATTGTTTTCACTTTTGTTACTCATCCCTCCTATCCTCCATTTTCATTCTCTCTCAATCTTATTCTCAATCTCATTTTAGTCTATACTCTAGCACAAAAAATAAAAACACTCAACCTCCTCCTTTTTTGACCGAAGATTAGTACTCTTCCACTAGTTTCTTCCTAATCAAAGTGCATTAAAATTTAATTATTACTAAACCAGCTTTATATTGGAGCACCAACTGCCAATTAAACTAACATAAGAGAAATCAGCAAACTGTGAGAGAGCAATGGACAAATTGCAAACGCAAACAGAAAACCCAAGTTGGAGAAAAGCCTTCGCTGCCAAGGAAACGATGGGACAAAACAGGGTACAAAGTCTACGTGTCACAAAAAAGGCCACAAATAAGCCTACGAATTGTCCATGTCATCATTTCACACATATCCTTTTCGGGAGTATCTCGCAGTTGCCTTCGTTCCCAAGTCAGAGTGACGGACAAGCTTTGCTTTATTTGCTTCATACGGAGGTCCAAGGCTGCTGGCTGACCGAAAACAGAGAAACCAAACTCGTCAAACGCCTCAAAACTCAAGTGGCAAGCAATAAACACGTACTTAAACCCTATATAAACCCCCTGAGAGAAGGGTTGAATAAGCAGACCCACAAAAAGAGAAGAGGAAAGCAGACGTCTTTCTGAGTTCCAATGACGTCTGAAGCTTCTGACGGGTGAGTTCTTTGAGGCATGTTTTCATTTCTTCTTTTATTATGGGTTTTCTTTCATCTTCCCCATCTGGGGTTTTGTGTCTGGTTTCTCTACTTTGTTATCTTTCTCCATTATGATTGTGCAATTTGAGAAATTGAAGTCTTTTTTAAATTTGTTCATGTTGGTTGTTTAAAAGTTAAAGAACCAACTTTGAATTTCATGAAACTTCGACCAGTCTAAAGGAAGTTCTAATTTTTTTTTTCTTTTTGGTACTTGTTTTTGTTGATAGTCTGTATCATCACTATGAGCCGAGCCCACAAGAGGGCTCCACGTGGGCAGGTGTAGCAGATCATCGGCCCACGCACCCGACCGTGGATCTGGTTCGAGTAGATACCTCCTGGCGGTGACTACCAAAAAGATGGTATGATCAGGTTGTCTTGTCAGACACCGAACACTCATATGACTACTCAAAATACAAGAACCTACTAGCCGTAGCCAAGGACCCTATCATGTCACCATGTCATATAGTTTGCTAGGGCAAAGTGATGACTAGGCGGGATCATTCATTACACATAAATATCCAAAGTAAGGTGTCACCATGTCACATAGAAACCTGGCAGCCAGATGGTGATGTAAGAAAGTGGCATTCAATTGTGCTTCACATCCTTGCAGTGTCGCTCCACTACTCAAACCTCAAATGAACCAACAAGATAAGGAGAAAGAAGCATTGAATGCAAGTCTACATCGAGAATTTGCTAAAGACAGGTAAGATAAAGGGTGAACCCTTGCCTCCCTATAAATACCCTTCACCTACATGAAGACAAGGGTAATAACTCTTCCCCATTCTCAATATCCTCACACTCATTCTCCAAGGAAAACCACTCGACTTAGCCATCGAGCGGTTCTAACTGGGATTCACTCACCGTCCCTATCTTCATAGTTTCATTCAAACGTGCGTGTCCAAATTAGACTACAAGACGGGTGTGCTTATTCCATATACATCGAACGATCAACATTTGGCGCCGTCTGTGGGAATTTCACTGACTGACATTCCCTCCACCAACCGAGTTCCAACAAAAGAAGATAAGAATCATGTCAAAATCAGCACTCGTAAGAAGGCACCACCGGCATGTACCAAAGGAATACCTGCAGAAGAAGGAAGGAACGCCACGACGGATCGCTTCAAGGATTTGGAGGACAAGATGGATCGGATCCTGGCGTGGATGACGCCCAGACTCAAGAATGGCTTTCAAGCAGAACTAAATAATAGAAAGCCATGCCGAGCCGGGCGAAAAGGTAGCAACGCGAGGTGACAAGGGATCTACCAACGGCGGTGGCGCCACCTCCAGCTCAGCCGGGACCGATACACCGGAACCCGAGATAACCGACGCGAGGGCCATACTGAAGGAGAAAAGGGCATGGCGTGAGCGTAATGGATGTCCTCGGGAAATCAAGTAAAGAAGAAGGCCTGTGCAAGATGATTCAGAGGAGGAAGTCGATGGCCTCACTTCCTGCACTCAAGGACCTAGTAACTCACAGTTGAAAAGTGTATGGGATCGGCTCGGCCAGGTGGAAAAATCGAAGATGCCTCACGGACCAGAATTCACAGAAGAGGAGATTCCACTACCATATACTCAAAACCTACTGGATGCCAGGGTCGTGGGAGACTCAAAAGCTCCGAAAATTCCATTATATGATGGGATGACCGACCCATATGATCACTTGGACAATTTCCGCTATGCCATGGAAGGACGTGGAGCAAACGAGGCGACCAAATGCCGTCTCTTCCTACAACGCCTCAAGGGCTCCCGCCACAAGTTGGTTTAAGAGACTCACCCCCGAATCGATCAGCTCCTTCACCGAGCTTAGGAAGCTCTTCCTGGAAAGATACATGATCATTTCCGATCGGCTATATACGGCGAATGACTTGTCAGCTGTCAGACAACGACCTGACGAAAAACTTAGAGATTACGTGACCCGGCTTAACAACCCAGTATGCATGGCTGCGAAGGATGCGACGAGGGCGCATAATGCATTAATGGGCGGACTCCGGGGAGGGACTTCTATTTTTCCCTCACCGTAAATCCTCCCGAGACGCACAAAGATCTCCTCCGCGCAACGAGCTACTCCCGAGCCGAACAACTAAACTCACCGGGAAGGCCACTACAGATCAAATTCCCCTAAACTCCCCACCACGTACCAACCCAAAGGAAAGAGACCAATGACTACGCCTACGATCGGTCGGCAAAGCGAAAGAAGAGCGAGCCAGTGGTCCCTCGGCTCGGGAATGAGGGCAGACTTAGAAGTATAACCAGACACAAATTACACCCATTGAACAAGTCAAAGGGGAAATATTCACTGAATAGCCAACGAGCTCCCCAACCCCAGGAAGATGAAATTCCTTACCGAGGAAGGAAGGATGACAAAGAATATTGCAAGTACCACTGCGATCATGGCCACCATACGGATGATCACACTCGAAAGAGGAAATTGAAGCATTGATCAGGCGTGGAAAATTAAAAGAGTATGTTACGGGAGAGGCAGCTCCCATGGGCACCCAGATGCGGGACGAGGACAATGGCAAACCTGGGGTATCTAGGGTGTATATATCTACCATTTCGGGAGGGCCAACTCGCCTAGCTCAAACAACAGGCCATAAAGAGCTATGCTGCGTGCCTACCGACGTGATGACCGAGGTCATGTCCATGGAGACAACCAAGAGCCAATCTACCCAACACAACACAAGGCCGTGAGCCGATCGCATTCTTCCTGCATGACACGGCAGCGGCCACCTTTCCTCACCACGACCCTTTGGTGATCACAATGAGATCGCCCATTGTGAGGTAGCTTCGTATTCGACGGGGCGACTGCTAACATTATTTTCCTTGACGCCTTCCGACGGCTAGGGGTCAGTGAGAATCTTCTCGACCGACGCTGTCCTGCCCTTGTGGCCTTCGGGGGAGGACACGTACAGCCCCTCGGCCACATGCCCCTGACCCTATCAATAGGTATATACCCGAAACGTGCCAGCATTACTACGGATTTCATTGTAGTAGAATGCCCATCGTCGTACAACGTTATTCTGGGTCGGCCGGCCATAGGTGATCTGAACTTATCCATCAACATGAGGGCACTACTGATTAAATTCCCAACACCCCATGGGGTCGGCACGGTTAGAGGAGACCAGGAGTCGGCACGGACCTGTTACGCCTCTTCCGTGAAGGTAAAAACCAAGTTGACCTACGAGGCATATTGCGTCGAAGCCTATGAAAACGACTTCCCTGGCCACTCAGGAATTGTCGATCCAAGAGGGGAGATCAGCCCTGTGAATCCGCAATCGGTCGAGGCATTACAACAAATTTCACCTTTTCCTGATCATCCTGATCGGCTCCTAAAAATTGGTTCCCAGCTCACGCCAACAGTCCGCAATGAGCTTATTGGATTCCTAAAAAAGAATGGCGATGTATTCGCCTGGTCCCACGAGGATATGAGGGGCATCAGCCCAGAGGTCATCACTCACCGCCTCAGCATTGACCCACAATATCGACCTGTTCGGCAAAAGCGGCGGGCATACGACGCCATCAGGTATGCAGCCATGAAAACCGAGGTCGACAAGTTGCAGAAAAACCAGTTTATCCGCCCTGTCGATTATCCTAGATGGCTATCTAATGCAGTCATGGTCCGAAAAACGGAGGACACATGGCGGATGTGTGTCGATTTCACCAACCTCAACAAGGCATGCCCTAAGGACAGTTTCCCATTACCAAGGATAGACATGGTCGACGCCATCACGACTACCAATTATCGAGTTTCATGGACGCCTATTCCGGATATAATCGTGTATGCATGCGGTGATCAGAGAGTACCTCCTTCATCAATGATCAGCCATGACATATTGTTATCAAGTGATGCCGCAGCCTCAAAAATGCGGAGCCACCTACCAACGCCTTGTCAACCAAATGTTCATCGACTCAGATTGGCAAGACCATGGAGGTCTACGTGGGACGATATGCTAGTAAAGAGCATCCGAGCCGACCAACACGCACGCTAACTTGGCCACAACTTCGCGATACTAAGAGGATATGGCATGAAACTAAACCCGGCCAAATGTGTGTTTGGGGGCTCACTCGGCAAGTTCCTAGGGTTTTTGGTTAGCCACATGGGGCATTGAGGCTAATCCAGGAAAATTCAAGCCCTCATCGGCATGACCCTTAACTCGGAAGGAGGTTCAGAGCTTGACAGTGTGGCCTGGGGCCTAAATAGGTTCATCTCCAAAGCCACTGATCGGTGCCTTCCCTTCTTTAAAGCGCTCAAGGAAGCAAGAAGTTCGTCGATTGACACCCGAGTGCGCCTCCGTTCGAAGGTTTGAAGGCACATATGGGTCGGGCCCATACTTTCTAAACCACAAACAGTGGATGTGTTGTCGCTTATACCTATCCGTCTCGCTCGGCGGTCAGCTCGGTACTAACTAGAGATCGAGGATCGCAGTACTGACTGCTTATTACGTGCAAGGCACTCATTGACACAGACGCGATACCGAGCATCGAGAAGCCTTAGCCCCCGTAATATCGGCCCGAAAATTGCGCCCTACTTCCAAATACACTCCATCATAGTACTAACCGACCAACCACCTGGCCTTGTACTCGTAAAACCGGAAACGGTCGGCTCGTCAAGTGGTCGGTAGAGCTAGGGAGTTTGATATCACCTATCACCGCAAGACAACCATCAAGCGCGCAGCCATCGCCGACTTCATTTCAGAATTTACACCTCCTCCACATCTCGAAAGCTTGCTGGGTGCCATGGGTGCGCAGTCCCAGCCTCTGGCCGACAGATCGACGAGGACAACACCACCGATCCGACTCGCCACGGTGGACCTTATATGTCGATGGCGCATCCAATTTACGAGGTGGTGTGGCGCGGGCACTGGTCTTAATATCTCCAAAGCGGAGTCACGGTGGAATATGCTCTCCGCCTCCGATTCCAGGCATCAAATAATGAGGCAGAAAGTACGAGGCTCTCCTCGCAGACTACGTCTGGCTGGGGAATCAAAGCCGAGAATATTGACATCGAGCGACTCACAGCTAGTAGTTAATCGTGTCACGAACGAATTCCAAACTCGGGGCCAAGAATGGCTGGCTTATGTTCATGGAAGGCGGAATCCTCTCCTCTTTCAAATCCCACGAAATCACCCAGATTTCGCGCACCAAGAATACCCGAGCCGACTCATTGGCACGGCTCGCCTCTGCCCTCGACACGACCTCGCACGAAATATCCCCATCGAATACCTAGCAAGGAAAAGCATAGACCAGCATTACACCGCCATGGAGATAGATAACGAGCCGACTGGATGACCCCAATATGGGAATTCCTCACTAACGGCGCACTACCGCAGATAAAATCCAGGCTCGCCAAATCCGGTGCTCTGGGCTGCGCGCTACACAATTTTAGGCCACAAATTGTACAAAAGAGGCCACTCCCTACCCCCCGTTATTGTGCATAACCCCAGAAAAGGAATGAAGCCCTCCAAGAAATACATGAGGGGATATGTGGCGATCATGCGCGGCTCAATCAATGATGAACAAGGTGATGCAAGCGTAGGTTACTTTTTGGCCGACCATCAATACCGACGCCAAGCGATTAGCCATGTCTTGTCGCCTGCCAGCTCTTTCGAACGCATTCTACCAACCACCTGAGCGCTCACTACCATGACTAGCCCTTGGCCATTTGCACAGCTGGGGCTTGACTTGATTGGGCCCATGCCCAAGGGCAAGCGCGACTAGTTATGCAATCGTTGCGCTTGATTATTTCACAAAGTGGGCGTAAGTGTAACCATTGGCAACCATTACGTCGGCAAGAAAAGACAAGACTCGCCTGCGGAAGAATATTATTTGCCGTTCGGTATTCCCATACTATCATCACAGACAATGGAAAGCAGCCGACCGCAAAAATTCCTGACTTCTGCTCAAACTCTGAAAATCAACCTCCTGGTTCTCCTCCCCACCCACCCCAAGCAAATGGCCCAAGTGGAGGCCGTCAACAAGCCATCAAGCGACCGCTCAAGAAGAAACCGGGGCTAAGAAGGGAGCCTCGGTCTCGAACTCCTACCGGAGAGTCCTATGGGCCTACCGCACTGCACCGAGCGCACCTCAACAGTGGGAGACCCCGTACTCCTCACATATGGAGCCGAGGCGGTCATCCCTGCCGAGGTCGGTATTCCCACTCATAGGGTGGACCACTACTCACTAGAGACAAATAAGGAGCAACCTGACTCTCAAGATGGATCCGCTAGAAGAACACCGACTTCGTGCTGCTCTCCACCTCGCTACATACCAACAACGAACAAACACGATATTACGACCAAAGCATGTTCGAGAGCGTAACTTCCGACCCTTGACCTGTCTCTACGAAGATCCTACTTAACCAAGGACAAATCGCGGCACCCTAGGGGTTAATTGGGAAGGACTCCCACAGAGTCCTAGACACGCTCGACCGGAGCATATCGGCTCGCCCAACTCAATGGCAAACAATCGCCACATCCATGGAACGCCGAGCACCTAAGGAAGGTACTATCCTTAGGTAGCAGGTTGTAACACTACTATTTTTGTCTTCCCACCATCGCCTACTTAGTTTTCCTCCGAGCACATGCACACAGCAGCCTAACTAACCTCGGTGCTATGCTCGACAGTGAAACTTATGTACCCGCTTTGTCATGTTTAATGGAACATCGCTTTTGTTTACAATTCGTGGTCGGTATGATTTGTGTGGCGTGTTCACTATGTTGTATTTTCTTTCTTTCATTTTTCGAAACCCTTTGGTCGGCTCCGCACAAATGCGCCATATATCAAACACATGCAAACAATAAAAATCACAAAATCAAAACAAAGTTACGTTGAGCAAGATAAATAAAAACCACATATAAAAAGCATACGAAAACATATCCCACATAAAGCACCAGCACAAATTACATTGAGCCGACTGCAGGACTACGTAAACGGTAAAATATCCACAAAAATTATCCTAGTCTATTACAAAATCAAGGTCCATGTTCGCAGTTTTAAATAGTCACGGCATTTTCTCCAATCGGCTCGCACCGGATCGGCTACCGGGAGACAAGCTCGGCACCTGACCAATGGGTTCGGCCACAAGAGGAATGGGTCCCGCACTGGATCACCTAGGTCGCAATCACCGCTGCCATACCCAACTCCCTTGGCTCGCTGCCACCTCCGGCATCATCATCCAGAAAACTCCACGGTCAAGGAGGGATACCTCGCGCCCACCTTTTCAATCGATCGAAGTATCCCTCCACCCTCCGATCGGCAAGCTTCTCTCATACTCAGCAGATGCCACATAATCCTCACCGCGTCGTCATAACAGACCGCAGCCTCTAAGCGAAGGCCTCAATCTTCCGATTAGCCTCATCTAGACTTCCCCGCATTTTCAACAGCCACTTTCACCGCACCACGCTTCTCCTCAAGAAGCTTCCATCAAGGATGACAGCCGCATTTCTCTTCGCTTCCTCCGTCTGGCCAACCTCGCACGGCCCTACTCTTCTTCAACCTTCGCTTCCCCCAATAGTTGCCATTTCCGCAGAAGAAGCCACACTTCTTCATCCCTCTTGCCTCACAAATTCGCGATGATGGCCGACATTCGAGCAGCTATAAACAATTTCAGCGTGGCTCATTCGCGAAACCAAAAATATACAATAAATTCCCAAAAAAAAAAAAAAAAAAGGGGAAATAAGGCATCAGCAGTCCATACCTTCGCTTGGTCTTCAGAGCGGCTAATAGGTCATACCACTATACCCCATTTCTTCTAAATGTATCTCAACCACTTCGGCTTCAAGGTCCGCCTAATAGCCTCGTGTGGGTACGAGCTAAGCACCGTTGGCGCCCACCCACGGTTCGAGGACCACCGATGGGGTCCACGCTCTTCCTCGCCTCGACTCCGACACCGAGGTACCCACTTGTTTTTTCCTCAAAGATCCTTCCTCTGCCTTCGCTTATTCTCCTCTTCCCCGTGTCTCGAGTCACTCGGCCGTCTCTTTGTGGCCCCGAGAAGGTGTCACGCTCGCTTGCCGATCGACTCCTGGCCACGGACATATGAGGAGAACCTCCTACCCGACCGCCTGGTCCACCACGACTACTTGGACGCACGACCCTTCTTCGCCATCTTCATTAACCGGCTTGCATGGCGGGATCGGCTCGCCGCTTCATCGCTAAAAGATGAAAATATCTCGCAAGCGTTAGGATTGCTTTCGCATTCTGACCACATTAGTAGAATGATGATACCATACCGTGAGCCGAGTAGGCCTTCACTGCAAGGATTGTATCCGCACTCTGCAGATCTTGGCAAAGCAAGCACTTGCTCCACTGCTCGCTCACCGGCAGAGATCGGCTCGCTCCAATTCCACTACAAGAATAACCAAACTTGTCAAAAACGGATAATAATAAGAATAACACACACACGCACAATAGAGCAGCAGAAAGCAAAAGGAAGCCCCAACCTAACTCCACGACAAAGTAAATAAAAATAAGGAAGATACACAGTTCTGGATGAGGATCATGTAACTCAAACCCGACCTCGGCATCCTCGAATCGCCTCCCGAATCCTGAGTCTCGGCCCGAGCCTTCGGCAAACTCCCATGCACTCCGACGCGTAGAACCGTGGTTTCCAAGTCTTCTCGGGATGACGGGTTATACCGATCACCTTCCCAATCGCACTTCGCAGATAGCAAAACCCGACCTGATATGGACTTCTCTTCAACAAAAACAGTGCAACATTTGATCTATGCTCGGCTCGGCATTGTGCACCCGCCGCCATAGTGCCTCGCACACTCACCATGGTCCTATACACGTTCGGATTCATCTCGATGGGGTGCCACACCGAGCCGACCGATCCATTCTTGGAGAAAAGGAGACAGAGGTAGACGAACTCCCCCTGTTTCAAGATATCTCACAAGACAGTGGTCACCCATCCAAGCTTGGGCTTGCTTGCTTCGTCTCCTGGGTCGGTGCCCTAAGCCTAATACTTTTGGAATGGCATACTCCTCCCTCAACCGATCCAAATTTTTTTGGCTGAGTCATGGTGCTCTTGATATTCATCCGCCGACCACTCTACCTCTGGCCCGGCATTTACGCCCGACTCTACCGCCCCACCGACCCGACCATAGCTATTGTAACCTCCCCCCCTAGCCTCGTATTCACTCCCCCTTCACACCGCTCGGTACTATCCACTCTCCTCACCCCCGTATTCAAAGTTACCACCGAGCCCGATGGGCATGTCTTCGCCATCTCGTCTGGCCATACATCTCATCCACCAAATCGTTCCTGGATCATCCTTAAACACCGATCCACCGCTCGTTGTCTCGCGGTCGGCCATGTCGGATCGGTTTGGACATAATCGACGTCTCAAAGAAACACTTCAAACACACAACCGGGCCACCAAAGAGGCGACTTACTAAACAATCAAAACCCATACCAACCCGGTAAAAAATGCATAAACACGAACACCAAACCCGAAAAAAGCAAGGAATAAATCAAAAGGCATTTATATGTCTTATTCCACACAAAAACAGGCGGCTTAAAAGATAAACTTACCAAACACCGAACCGAAGAAGGGAAGAAAGGGGCTGATCGCACGGCACTTCTCTTTGCAAACGGGAGCGAACTTCGAAACCGCCCGAGCTTTAGACAAACACAGAAAATGGTGAAGAATGGTGCATTCTCGATAAAAGCCACCATTTTTATACCAACAGAGACCTCGGATCTCCACCTACATATGCTCGGCTCCCCACCAAGGATCCCCACACGTGGCGTAGCGACGCACCCATCAATCGGCGACGGCAGTGCAGCACGCGACTCGGCGCCCAAACGTCAAAAGCATTTAAACACCCCACCCACCCACCCAATCATCTACTGACACGCCATCCCTACTCGAGTACTCCAGCCATAAATTCAAAAAAACGGCGTGCACAAAACCTCAAGCGCAAAACCGGAACCTCCTCGGTGGGAACTTGGGGGCTACTCAGACCAACCCACATGCTGCCATAAATCGAAGGCTCGGCTCATAAAAATAAAGAGTATAAGGAAACTCCCCACCCAAGGTCGGTTCCTTGGAGCCGAGTTGGGGCTACCGTTGATAGTCTCAGATTACTATGAGCCGAGCCCACAAGAGGGCTCCACGGGCAGGGTGTAGCAGATCATCACTACGCACCCGACTCGTGATCTAGTTCGAGTAGATACCTCACGGCTCGTGACTTACCAAAAAGATGGTATGATCCAGGTTGTCTAGACAGACCGAACACTCATATGACTACTCAAAAATACAAAGGAACTCACTAGCCGTAGCCAAGGACCCTATCATGTCACTATGTCATATAGTTTGCTAGGGCGGGCGGATGACGGTAAGGGATCATTCATTACACATAAATATCCAAAGTAAGGTGTCACCATGTCACATAGAAACCTGCAGCAAAGACATGGTGATGTAAGAAAGGGCATTCAATTGTGCTTCACATCCTTGCCAGGTGTCGCCTCCACTACTCAAACCTCAAATGAACCAACAAGATAAGGAGAAAGAAGCATTGAATGCAAGTCTACATCAGATATTTGCTAAAGACAAGTAAGATAAAGGGTGAACCCTTGCCTCCCCTATAAATACCCTTCACCTACATGAAGACAAGGGTAATAACTCTTCCCATTCTCAATATCCTCACACTCATTCTCCCCAAGGAAAACCACCGACTTAGCCATCGGAGTGGGTTCAATCCTGGGATTCACTCGATCTGGTCCCTATCTTCATAGTTTCATTCAAACGTGCGGAGTCCACCAAATTTAGACTACAAGACGGTGTGCTTATTCCATATACAGCATCGAACGATCAACGCTTTCTTCAGGGATAAAAAGTTGCGCAAGAGACGTAATGGTTGTGATTCAATAGAGGACACTCTGGCTAAATGGAAGAACTACAATGACAGATTTGATTTTGCAAAAGATAGAGTGAAAAAGACTCGGAGGGTCCCATCTAAGGGGTCCAGAAAGGGGTGTATGAAAGGGAAAGGAGGGCCTGAGAACTCAGATTGTGTTTATAGAGGTGTTAGGCAGAGGACTTGGGGCAAGTGGGTTGCTGAAATTCGAGAACCAAATCATTCTAGTGGTGTGTCAAAGAAGAACAGTCGTCTTTGGCTTGGTACTTTCCCTACAGCCTATGATGCTGCTATTGCTTATGATGACGCTGCAAGGGCCATGTATGGTGCTTTGGCCAGGCTCAACTTTTCACAAAACACTATGAAATTGAAAGAGTATTCTAATTCTGTGTCTTCTGGAACAACTAAAACATCATCATCATCGTATGAGTCGTCAACAACATATAATAATGGGGATGAGGCAGAGGGATTGGACATGAGCAGCAAGTGTGCTATGGAAAGCTCTCGATTTGTGGTCGGTGAATTAAAGGAAAGATCTGACTTCATCGAGGATTGTGTGCATAAAGAGCTAAAGCAGGAAACTGATTGTTCTGTGGGTTTTGCGACAGAGGATTTAGAGGTGTTAGATGCTACTCTAAGAGAACCTAAAGATGTGAAATGCGAATTGGAAACTGAGCATGAGCTTGCGAGAAATTATGTCGAAGAAAAAGGTGTTTTTCAAACCGGGAGTTATGAAAGCTTCAACCATTGGCATGATTACTTGCATATTGAGCCCCAGGTTGTGAATTTTGATTCAGTAGCTGATGGGAAGCATAATAATGATTTGGAATCTTTGGAGATACTTTTGATGTCCAACAACGATTACTTAAATAATGAGCTTGAAGATGTGGAATGCAATCGAAGAAACAATTGCAACCCTTCAAAGGATGTTAATGTTGGGAAACCAGTAATGAGCGAAGCTGTGGAGAAAGAATTTCCTGTGATTCAGGAATCCGGAAGTCACAATGGCCTAGATGGCTACCACTATATGCATAATGAGCAGATAAATGTGGCCAGCAATCTGGTAACATTCGATTTTGAGCCATCTAACAATGTTGAAATTAAGGGATCGATGACGGATCAAGAATTGCAGTGTCTTGCAGAAACTACGAACTTAAATGGCCATAATGGCTTCGGAGATAGTTATGCTTGTTCAGATGACATTAGGCCTTCAAATGATATCGAAATGCAGGAGAACAAACTTGCCAACTTGTATAATTGGTCTGTAGAAGAATCATACGGCATTGATGCTCAGAACCAACAATGGGGACGGCTGCCTAATCTCCCTAACCAATTACAGACACAAGCACAGGCTAACATACCAGGAAGCTTGGCTCATATGGAGGAAGCAAGTTTAGGCATTGATTTCGATGTAGATTTGTTCAGGCAAAGTTATGATTCAGGTGTATTAGAAGAGCAGGTGTTTCATGGTTCATGGTTCCCTTACTCTTAGTTGAGACTCTAGATGAATTGGATGCTTGTTGATATTGTAGTTTATGTTTCTACAAAGGAGGTTTCATCAACGACGTGCATTATGGTATTCGATGCTGCAGTGCTTGTGATTCATGTTCATGCCCTGCTTGTCGAGTTTCAAGAATTTTATTTGATTGGGAATTCTCAGTCTTGCAGAAGGATTCTGAGATTTTCTTGTGAACAAACTAAGTGAATTAGCTGTATTTTGTTGCAGGGAAGAAAAAAGAACAAGTCTCCATCTTCCACTGTGATGGAACTTTTCTTTTTCTTTTCATTTTAGAATCTTTGTGTCATTTTGTAAACATTTTGTAGTTGTCAACGTGATTCTCTTAATAATATCATATTATCTCCTTTGGCCACCACCCTTTGGTTTGGTTTTGTTTGGATGATATTAAAGTTGCCTCCTGTACGTGTAAACAAACATATCCTGAGCCACGCTAATTGAAATTTTTGGAGTCTTTCAATAACAAAAAGACTATTCTTTCCTTTCTTTACAATAAAACTGTTCATAAATCATCTGATTTTATTTTGTCACAAATGGTTCCTTTTTTTCCTTGAAAATGTATATATCTGAGCCATTTTAGGGGCTACAGTTGTGAGAAACATGAACAGCATTAATTTATAAACAAAATTCAAAAAAGCCCATAAACTACAAGAACCTGGTTAAGTATTGAAGGGAAGAAATCTTGGTTTGGAACTCTGATCAACGTCTGCGTCCCTCGCATAATAAATCCAGTGAGTAGCCAGAAGCTCAATAAAAGCCACCTTCTTGATGATCCAAGCCACCTTCTTGTTGATCCAGCCGGTCTTAGTAATTGGATAGGCCCTTGACCACCAGAACATAACCCATGTCATCACTGGAGCAGAGACAACATGTTACTCCATCAGTATCAAACTCTGGAGAAGTTACTTGTGTTCGACAACCCCTGATTAGTTTTTGTTCTCCTTTACTAGGAGATTGAGCCTATATCACTCTAACTCCTGCTGCCTCTTATCCCAGACCAATTTCCATGGTCCACTTTTTGTGCCCAACCTGGAGTGGAATAATATTTATCAGGAAGAAATCAAGTTGCAAATATTAGCAGCTTTTCATAGCCAGAGAAAACTATAGTGAAGTGAGATACATTAGACTATTACGACCGTTTAGCCTTGAGAAAACTACATGGTCCTCAACCTAATGAGTGACTTGAGTTCATACAGAAATTTATTTACCTCCACATTCCAGCTATTACACGCAATGCCATGAAGAGGAACAACCCAGTCCAGACTCCAGCAAGGCCAAAAGCAGCAGAAGCAACAAGAATGAAGATTGAAGAAATCAGTCCTATAAGTACCTACTCATGAAAAGAAAAAGAGAGATGAGAGAACAATATATAGTATAACCGATTACCGTTCATGATAGGATCAGGGAATACCATCGAATAGGAAGCATATCCAAAATCTGAGACTCCATAGTACAGTCCGTCAAGAACAAATGCTAGAGCATTTATTGGCTGAGATCCAGCAACAAACTGAAACACAGAGTCCACATCAAGTACAAAGGTTTCCAACATGTAAACTATTCAGATATAAAGTTCCTTACCAATATACCAGACCATGCAATTGCAAGAACTTGTGGATCTGTGCTGAATAAGCTAGAAAATGGTTTAAAACTAAGGAACAATATAACTGCCAAACCAGTTCCCATCGCTAGGCCAAACTGTTTGAAATTCAAAGAACCGTAAATGGAGATTTGGGGTCAGCTATGGTGTCGATACCATAAAAGAGGTGGAGGAAAAGAGGATATCAATTAACGATGAGAATGAAACAGTTGAAAAGAAAAGAATTGCAACCTGTAGAACTCTATATATAACTTGGCGTGCTTGGTCATAATTTTGTCGGGAGTAACAACTGGCAAGAAGTGCCTGAAGAAACATAATCACAATGATAATTTTGTTCAATTCATTCTGTGTAATTTGATCACATATGTGATATGACACTTGTAAAGTCAAGAAAGTCACACCTGACCAGCAAGTGCTAAAGCGTCTGTAAGCAAAGATATAGCCAACCAAACTTGGATGCAAATCTGATGACCAGCCATAGGTATAGGGCCCTCTCTAGCTGCCACGGATGTGGCTAGTGTCGTAGTTAACACCACTGCTAAGCTTCTGCCAATAAGAAGTCCCCCTGCAAAATAGAACAAACATATTTAGAAATTGAAGAAAACATTTATGTATGAACTCAAGTCCTACCAGCAAAACCTGCCACACTCCATTTTATAAGCGAGTTAAAAAAAACCTACCAGATTGAAGGTAACCTATGATTCTTCTCCCATCAATATAAGAAGGGACAAGTAATACTTTGCTATTCAATTTCCACAGAAGAATAGCAGCGATCAAATACCTTGCAAGAAATTGACATAAAAAGTTCTGTTAGAGAGAAAATTTGACAAAATTTTATAATAGGAACATCAAGATCAAAATACACCAATATAATTAAATTTACCACATCATTGACGTACTCAGAAATCACTGTAGAAATGGCGGCACCGCGAATTCCGAAATTGAAAGTAAATATCAATATCCCATCCAATATAGCATTAAGTAAGTTGCCAGCAACTGAGATTTTTTTTGTCATTTACTCAGCTAGAAAATACTTATAAAAGATACGTCCAGGACAAGGCAACTCATAGTAAATTTACCAATGGCATACAAAGGTGTCTTCGTGTCCTTAAATCCACGAAATGTGCCTTGTGCAGCAAGTGCAATTACAATGGGTGGAGCACCAAATGCCCTTAGGGCAAGAAATTGCTCGGCAGGTATTCGCATGGGTGAATCCTATAGCAATAGCAAACCTCAATTAAAAACTACAGAAACATCATCAGTCAGTTTCATAATGCATAAATAATACATATGCTAATCCTTCTCTTCCGTCCCTATCAGACTTCATTTAACACAGGGATAAAGTCTAATATTTTGCAGAAATGACTAAAAATGTTTGCTGTATGCCAGTAAAAATGCCACAGTAAAAACTAACTAAACAAATAAAGAAATTAAGATATGTAATAATTTAGCATTCATCACATAAGATCATAGTTGGTTAAGTATGACATACAGCAGGTATACCCATGACATTCATCAACACACTCGACCCAAGAAAAAGTGCAACAGCTTCAGCAATGCCAATGGTGGCAGCAAGAGCCAACGAAGTTGATACCGAAGGAAGGAGCTTCTTGCTTTGGCTATCACCCTGGCAATCTTTTTTAAAAATATATTATTAAAGCAATTAACAAAAAACAACTAATATGCAAGGTTTCCTAGGAATTAATAATTACCATCATGACCAATTGAATTTGAACTACCCTCGGCCTTAATAGCCAACGCCTGCTCTTCAGCAACAAAAGATGTGGTGATGTTGAGCAATGGAACGTTAAACAATTTAGAAACTAAGTTGAATACTGACGCAGACACCCCAACTGCTGCCAATTCAACAGACCCTACACAATATAGTATTACTATTAATTAACAAAAAAGCTCAATCCTTTATTAATTAAGCAACACCAAAGAACAAAGCTTTACCCAAATGCCCAACAAAGGCTGTGTCAACCAAAGAGGTGATGGGGTCAGCAGCCAGAGCCAGAGCAGCAGGCAAAGCAATTGACAAAATGTCCACCGCAATCCCATCAAACATAAAACTTTCATCTCTGTAGTTATACATTCACAATTTCAAATCATAATCTTACAACAACAAACAGAACACCAAAACTGGTAACTCATGAATTTGCAATTGGGTACATAATATAAGATTGCAATGTAATTTACCTTAAACGGCGAAGCCGAATGAAGAAGGATTCAAAATAGGAAAATTTGGAAGGTGGGTTTTGGCCGGGGCGATTGGTCCGTTTAGGAGTGACAGCGAGCTTTGGTTCTTCCGGCGAACTTTGCAGTGAAGTGTTGGAGTTTTTGGGAGAAGATGACTTGAGGAGGGTCCGGAGACCAATGGAGCGTTTTGGGTTTCTGATCAGGGCTTGTGTTTTAGAAAATGGTGGGTTGGTTTTTGAGGCATATACACAGAGAAGGTAGTGTGAGAGACCACTCGTCATTTTCAAAATTCCTAAGCAGACAAAACGAGCCTCCTTTTATGAAGAAAAAGTGCGTAATGTTGAAGAAGGCCTGCAACCATATGTTTCTGTGTTGTTTTATCTTATTTCTTTAGCAACGATTTTAACGGTTAGATTTGGCGCTCATGAAAATATCTCTTGTTGGGCCTAACGGGCCTAAGGCTGCCGCTGAAAGTATATTGTTGCCATGAATTGAAGCCCAATGGGCCATGAAATTTAACAACACTATTATTTCTTTTTCTTTTTCGGCCTTTCACATCTTATATTTTTTTTAATAAGAGTGATAACGGGGAGAAGGTGTTCAAACCTAAAATCTCGGATACATAAATATCTACTCTTAACCACTTAAACTACGAGCCCTTTACTTTTTCTTACGCAATTTAATAAGATAGGTTGGTCCATAACTCAAAAATAATTTCATACCCAATACAATGCATCAAAAGAAGTACTTTTCCCTCATAATTACACCTTGTGGTACATTAAGTCAAACTTGAACAGGTAGATTGGACAAGTGAAGCTTCTTCATAAGCTCTCAAATTGGGGTAAAAATCTGCTTGACCAAGAGTCTTGGCTAAAAGTTCTGCTCATGGTTGGCCCTCATCTCCATCCTCTCATTCATTCCCCGTACAGCAACAAACTTCAATCATTGAGCCCCAAAGTAGATAACCCTTTGAGGTTTTGAGACAAATTACAAAATAAATAATTACATACATTGTATGGAAATCAAAAGCTCAAGTCTCAAGTCACACAACATTTTAACATCCATGTTTTGCACAAAAGGCAATTCTGATTTCTAAAATGTGAGAAGCAGTTTTAGCCAAAAATACACAAAAAAACAAAACGTAGGAAAAATAGAATCCTTGGAAACAAAAGGTGGAAAAGATTTTTAAAAAAAATGAAAGCAAGTCATGAGTGAATGAATGATATTTCGGTGGAAGCAGCAAGCAAAGGAAGTGTGGAAACTATTTTTACCTGAAAGGGAAAAATACTTTCTAAACGTACGAAAATGGGTGCGAAAATGGACAAACCTTTTGGCTAAAGTTCAGATAAATGAAAGAGAAATATCTGAGACCCTGACTTACATCATCTCCAGGTTGGGAAGTGGTCAACATCCTTTCCCCACCCCACCTTTCCATGTGACTATGGATAAGTTCTTCAAATATCTTATGTCTTTTTTTGGTATATTTTTATCTACTTTTAAAGGTTCACAAGGAAAGCAAGCAAATGTGAGAAAGGGAGTTGATCATTAAGAAGAAGAAGAAGAAAAAGTAGCCTAAAGCCTTGGCTTTGGGGGTTTGTTTTTTTCTAGCCAAGATTAAAAAATTGATGTAAAAGAACAGAGAAAAATGAACTTCAAAACCAACTGGCCCCAAAAATACATCCCCTGACTCTCATATCCTCTGGCTTTCAATGTTGAAGAAATACAAAATTAACATCAAACCAAACTGATTCTGCAGATGTTTCATCTTTCACGCACAACAGATCTTCTGCAAATTGTTTCAAAACAAACAGCAAAGCACATTAGCCTTTCCCAAATCATAAAGCATTAACAAGAAACAACACCTACTCACAACAAGGCCACAAGTTTCAATCCCTTGGCTTGGCTGCAAAGAAGAGAGAGAGAGAGAGAGAGAGAGAGAGAGAGAGAGCAAGAAGAAGCCATGAAGCCCAGGATGGATAGCGCAATATATGATCTAAAACCAAACCAAGAATGGCGCTATCCCTCCTGAGCTTAACAGATTCTTCCATACTTTTCCAAAACCATGAGCCAAAAGAAGAAGAAGAAAAAGAAGCTAGGCCCTGCCTTTTAGCCCTTTTGACAGAGAGACGCAGCAGAGTAAATTAAATGCTCTAGCCTCTGAAATCTGATTATGAGACTGATGAGAAGGGCAGCACCAATATTTATAGCAGCTGAGGAGCTAAAACAAGGGTACGTGGAAAAATATACAAAATTATGCAAAATTACAAACGTCATTACAAATTCATGTTTGTGAGTAGCTACCTAATTTATATATTTTTTTAATTTTATGACCCTGCCGACTACGTTACTTTTCTTCCTCTTAATCTCTTAAAATACGTACGGTGTTTTGTGCATGTACTTCTAAACTAGTTTTAATTACATATTTGTCCATTAACATATTATATTTCTACTTTAATCTTTCTATTTTGGGGTATTTATGTAAGGGAGCTCTGTGTAAAGGCACAATTTAGGAATTTCATCACCATCAAATTTAGGACGGTTTCCTAATTGTTTGGTTTTTGTGTCGGTCTGAGAAACTTTATTTATGTCACAAACGACATGTGTTGCATGCATCAATCAAATGCATGCATGAAATGAAATAATGCATAACATTAACATAAGGTTTTTTGGTAATAATATCAAATTTAGAGTTTGGTCACGCCTTGGAAATTGCAGAGTCCTGACTTTCATTTTCTGCTACCCGGAGTCCCAGGCAAGGCCTCCTCCCTAAACCCTACTTTACTACACGCCCAGAGAGAAGGGGCCAGAAATTCCAGACTCCCCTTCACGCTCCCCGAGGCACATTCTTCCCTAAAATGCCCTCCAAGGGCTCGGCTCCCTCTTACTTCTTGGAGGGTATTTCTGGTCGTAGCATTACTTTTTGTCATCATGCTCCTGGGCTACGAATTGATTACGGGACCCTGCCAATGCTCTGCTGCACCACGCACTCTTCACAGGTTTTTAGTGTTTTGGATCACTGAATTCACTCATTACCACTCATGATGCCACCCATGACAAAGTCAAAGATCCCAACAAATATTATTTGACTAAACTTCATCATATCACCATTATTCCCCATTCTTAACACTTAATCAATCTGTCTCTAGTTTACAATAATTACACGTATTCGGAATTTACTTAAAAATAGCTAAAATTTCAACAATACTAAAGAAATGTATTATTCAATTCACGTATATAAACAGTTAACAACTCGAGAATTACGGTGCTTAATATTCTTCAGAGACTTGATAACTCGCAAATCACGTTACATAACATTGATCTGATCTGGAATGCATGTTAGGCCTAGGTCAGGTTGCTTGAATTGGGGGCTTGGGAATTGCCGACTTGAGGAGATACGTATCTATTAGATTTGACAACCTCTTTTCTAGATGTCCTCTTTTGATAGATTCTGCACACATGCAATTTTCAAGGTATGATTGCGAGGACAAATCACGATCCTAATTATGTTATTTTCTTCAAAGTACTCCCCATCCTCTCCTCCACCTTTCTATTGTGATACAACTGGAAGAAACATTTCACCTTCTAGTTTTGGATAGTTTTGGACCACCAACTATCCTTTTTATTTCAATTGGACCAAAAGAGAAGTGTTAGATTTGCACATGTTTATCTCCTCTAATTTAAGCTAAATTCTCCCTCCACGTGTCCCGCTCTCATCCTTATTATATCTCATCATTCTCCTATTCTTTATTTTTTTCTCCCAATCATTCTAATCTCCTATTAATTAAGTTGCAAATATTCCCTCTTGTTAAAAAGGGTTGCTTAGACAAATCCCGTAGGCCCGTCAAATTGTCAGTAAAATGATGAATTTCGGTTGTGGCTCGGTGAGCCCATATCACTCAGAGATTGCAGGGGCCAGTCTTGGTGAAGAGATCCGGTGGTGGTGGTGGCCATTTCTCGACCATTAATCGGCTATCAATGTGGGCAACTGGGACCATATAGATCTGTATCTCATGATCCAGCTAATTCAAAAGTGTTTCAGTGGGTCAGCACCAAATTACAATTAAATTCGTATTGTAATTAAATTAACTTAATACGAATAACGGGTAACGTTCTATTGTCAAACAAATATTTACATTGTTAGATAGTAAAACATTTCACTCTAAAGAATAAACTATAGGCAGCTTGGTGATAATCTTCAACTATGCAGTGTTCTCACAAGTTAAGTGGCAGTGCTTGAAAGTACAGTAGAGAGTAACTTATAGTAGGACAATCTTTTGCTTGATCCCGTAAAAAAGTGATCATCATCTTCTTCCCATGGCTGGAACGGACAAACGAAGTGACCCTCAAAACAATGAGTCAAAAAGTCAAAGCGGAGATCAAGCTGTTTCATATAGCGTGTGGTGCTGGGGCCCAAACAAGCCCCAAGATTTGTGTTGTTGGCCATTGGCAAGCAGGAGCAGACGTATCTTTTGGTGGTGTGTATAATATTAATATTCATATTATGTAGGGCGATGGTTGTCTTCACATGAGTAATGCAGCCAACGCCATAAGCGGATCAGGCGCCCTATCTTCATGTCAAAGAAGTTATGAATATATGGATGTTAATGGCTCCTCTACAGCTGCCTCTGCATGCATCTATGCATGACCATGCATAGCAATCATGTTGTGAATGTGTGCACAGATGATCCAGAGTACTAAAGGCACTGAGCATAAGATGAACTGTACAAAATTCACACTTAGGGTGGGCACAATTTCGGGTTAATCGGACCGATCCGTCCAACTCGATTATAGTGAATTGGATTGGGTTGGGTTGTGCGTCTTGGGTATAAAGAATCATAAAGAGCTATGTACTAATTGAGTTATGAGTTGGAACAAAAACTTAAAAGTAGGCTTAATTTTGAGTAAACCCAACCAAATCGCTCAACCTGATCACAAAAATTTGGGTTAAGTTGGGTTGGTCTAATAATTGAGCAATTCTTGGGTCTAAGAAATCTAAACCGATATATATCGGGTTGGGTTACAGGTTGGGATCAAAACCGATCCAACCCAACTCATGCCCACCCCTAAATTAGTTACTAGTTTCAGCTTTCGAATTTACGAGTAATTGTATTATATTGAGTATTTGTTCGCATTTATCTTATAATTTTTGCTTAAGTTATTAATCATACTGAGCATAAGATGAGATGTGAATGTGTGCACAGATGATCCAATACTTGATATGTGTAGTTCACGAGTAATTGTGTTTTATGAGTATTTGTTCGCATTTATCTTATAATTTTTGCTTAAGTTATTAATCACATACGAGCATGCACGTGGACGACTGTAACATATCTCGTCTCCTCCACATATCACTATTATGTGAGTGAATGTTTGTACAATAGTGAATTGTGAAGGGTAGAAGGCCTTGTAGCTATCTCCCTTACAGCTAGGGCACATCGCATATGAAGCTGAGAGTTCAAAAGTTATAAAGGCCTTGTAGCGCTCTCTCTCTCTCTCTCTCTCTCTCTCTCTCTCTCTCTCTCTCTCTCTCTCTCTCTATCTCTCCATTTTATTTTACTTTGGAAACTGTTCCCATGTTGCTCAGAGTCAGTGCTCATCATCAAATATGAAGCGCCATTTATCGTTTTACTTTACACTGGGTTTAATGTAACATTATGACTGCTTAAGGGAGCAAATAAATGCAATTTTAATGCCTAAAAATTAGCCTGTGCCTCCTGCAATTATTTGCAAAATTGGGAGGTTGTTCTTTTGGGCTTGGCAGTTGTGGGTCATAAGCCCAGTATCAGTGTGTGCTTGGCAGTTGTGTAAAATCCCAACCCAGGTTTCATGTATTGTATTTGGAGGAAGGAATTCATAAATGAAGTCATGATGCTGAAGAAAATCCCAGCATACATGGATCTAATATTAAGCTAGAACAGAGGATAAGTCGAATGCTTGCACTATATTTGCAAAGAATCGAATCATGTAACAATGGCACACGAGTTGAGAAAACAAGGCAAATTGCTGTATGAAACCACTAAAAAGGCCTTGAAAGAATTGTACATTTGTTTACAAGAAATGGAATAGAAACTCGTTCCATACGTCAGGTACACCAGGCAAGCACCAGTGCATGCAATCCGAGTAACTTGCAGGGTTCGACAATTGTTCAGGCTTCAGCGCCTCCCAGAATTTGCGGTAAATGGAAGGGTGACCATCTTTCCGGTACTCCGATAACTGAGTAATATTGAGAACGGAAACCTTTGAACTCAACTTGCTGAGGACTTTCTCCACCATGTGCATCGTAGGCAGGTCAGAACCACTTCCCCAGTAGCTCTCCAAATCAATGGGGGATGTCTCGCTATAACAATTACCTTCGCTTTCTGGCTTCCACTCTCGACTCCTAAAAATGCAGGAAATTACATAGGATAAAGGTTCCAAAAAGATTCCAAAAGATGAAAATGCTCTCTACAGAGCTGAGCCAAAGATGTCTGAAATTGCAATTTAAAGTCCTCTCTAAAACTAGAACTAGACTAATATCAGGATTTTAATGTTTGCTTCAAACGGAGGATTTAATTCTAATTCAAGTTTCGACTTAAGTAACTACGAGTTATTCCTACACAGATTGAATTTAATTCTAAGGTCACCCCACAAGTCTAGCCTTTAAGTGAACAAAAGGATACTCGTTGAGTATCTTGGACAGGTCTAATGTCTAACTCCTTGGAGAATCTCTAATCTTTATGGACTTCGATTTTGGCATAATATAGTTGTATAGTTAAAACAGTCCTAAAGTTCACCAATGTATGCCAGGACAATGCCTAGTTGACCACCTCATTCAAGTCTCAAGAAGTTTATTACCAAGATTGAAAACTTTCACTAGAAATATGAGCAAAGGTGGTAGGATAAAAAGAATATTCTAGGAGGGCTTGGTGCTAACCAGAGATGTGTAGGAGACATTGTAACAAAGAAGACCCGCTTCTTGAGGGGGTTGACCTTAGAAGCCCAATCTGCCCAAGCACCCATGGCCAACTCCATGGCTCCAAGACCGTCTAACTCTTCACAAGCACCGTTTGCTTCAGCGCTCCATCTGTATGAATTGTAAGCAGATCAATTTCACTATGTTTCAATATCATATATACTGAAACCTGGATGGTAATGCCAATATACTCACAACAGCTTAACTGGGCCTTGTCTCCACCACAGGTAGGAATTGAAAATCAATATATCAGCATTTTCCCATTCTGATGCATGCTTAAGAACAGAATCTGGACGGATTATCCGATCATCCAATCTGTGATTCACTGGGTCATCAGAATTAGATTCTACAAGGAGTGGTGCCCAGAGAAATTCCACAGTGGCATTATATTCCTGCAAAGGACACGAAGAAAGCAATGAAGAAGCGCACTCTGAGATATTCAAGATTATATCTTCAGCTAGCCTTGCAATGAAATCAGGCAAGCACACCCAAAACTTCATGTGTGTCCTAGTTGGAGAACATTTATTATTGCTTTCATTGTTTCCAAATGAATATTGTATTATCTAACTTAAACACATTTAGTCAGACAAGAGCAGCCTAATGGATTATACATAGTTGTACTAAGGCCCCAATTAGTTGGGATTGAGGTTTGGTTCAGTTGCAGTCTTACTTCTTAGACAGGAAATTCTGTTTACCTCTGCTTTAAAAATGGTAAGAGCAGCATTCGGCGACATGGATCTCTTATCTGCGGGAATCACAGATTGTAACAAACACACCATTGATATCCATTGCCCTCTGTTTAATGAATCCCCTACAAACATTAGTCTTTTGTCTCTCAACTTCTCCCACATTTCAGTCGCATTCCATCTATACAGGGGAAGAAAAAAATTTATTAGTGAAACCTCACATCAGGCACAAAAGGAAACTCAACAGTCAGCCGAATTTAATACCATTCTAATCATATTAGTCAAGACAGTGTAGTATAATTAGTAATTAGACATGAGTTTGATACATCAAAATGATTTCCAGTTTATTGATTCAAGCATCTAGAATTACATTGGACTTTCTTTAAACCCATGAGAAAAATTCTTGTTCCAACTCCACCATAGGAAGCAATTAAAAGCTAAGCAATGAACAGAACATAGAATAAGAGCTTTTAACTCAAACAAGCAAACAGAGCCATGATCCAAGCACATTAACAAAGGAAAATCTAAAATGGCTATGGGAAAAACAATTCAAAGAAAGAGGAGCACCTCTTTACCTCTTCAAGTTGCAGTTGTGGGGTTGCCATCTCCAATACTGGTAGCCCAAATCAGGCCTGCCATGCTTGTGACAGGCCAACTGGTCAGACATGTATGGGCAGTCCGATTCTTTGTACAGCGGATACGAACTATTATCAAACACCCATTTGCCTGAGAACACGTCACAGCTCTCCAAAGTCTCTCTCCGGTGACCGTACCTGGGTGTACTGGCAGTCCACGCAATTTTCCGACCACTGTACTCTTTGGTGGAGTTGCATGTACTGAATCTATCCAAAACCTCTGAAATTCACAAAAAACCAACTTCAACCCACTTCACCAAATCAAAGAAATATCACTAATTTAACACACCCAGTAAAGAAATTGATCAAGAATTAACATTAAGATTCAGCAAATGCAGAAAAGTGAACCCAGAAGGCCTATTTAGCTGAACCAAACACTGCCATACCTGGACCAGGGTTTTGATGGCTGAAAAGATTTGGCTTTACATAAGTGATTGAATCTTGATGGTGAGCAGCACGATCAGGGCCATCTTGAATTTGCAGAATGCTATTTTCACTGTGGAGATTTGAGAACACTACGAACAAAAATAAGAAGAACACCAGCACAGGAAGCTGGGTTTTCTTTCTGTTCCACCTCTGCATCGTGAAAGACTGAGTCTTGCTTAATTGACCCAAGAACTGTAAGAGAGAGTTATGAAAGGGGCTTTTTTTATCATTTGTTCAATCACTGTCATATAAGCGACAGAGATTACAAGTAATCATACAGTTCATACAGTCATTGTCCGAAAACTGATAGGATGCTGCAGGCAGGTAAATAATATTAAGGCTAATGCACCAACCGTGCGAGAAGAAAATAATTGTCTATTATTAAAAAAGACCTAATACTTTGGACTGTTCTGGTAAATCATCAGCTCAATTTGTCTTACTCTATGGAAGTTTAAGGCTGAACAACTCATTACTTTTTAAGTAAATATAAAGCGTGGTTAACCGTCTCTGTTCAAAATGAGTTGAACAATTATTATTAGCATGCATATATTATATGTGAGATTATACCTTAATTAGTATTAAGATATATTATCCTATTTGATTATATTATTGGTTGGTTGTTTTTTGGGGTAATAAAATGATTGATGAGTTGTTTTGTTTTGTATGTTTGCAGTCGAGGGAACTGTTCAGGAGATGCCAAAATTCCCCTGGACGAGTACACTTCCGTTTTCTTTGATCTTTCTGTGATGTAATGCGCTGATGAATTCAGTTTCGGACGAAGAAAAAAAAGTTCATCTTTGTTTTTGTTGGTAAATAAGAAAAGTATTATTAACTAACCAGCGCAGACTTTGTCTAACAGTAAAGGTAAAGCAACATTAATAAGTGAAACTCCTTTAGAATCTAACTTTGTTATGCTTTGAGATTTGCTAAAACAGGGCATGTGATTTGAATAGACATTAAATTTTTCTTTGTCTTTAGTTAAATTTTACTTGAGTTAAACCATCGTGTTATGATCCTAATTCATTGAACATTCATGATTTTTACAAATTCAGATGAGATGGTACAAGCTTGATCTGTTTGGATTTTTATTTTTTCCGAACAGAAGTTGTTATTGTTGAAAAATGTAAGCATAGAGGAGCTCATTCCACACATCAGGCACTCCAGGAAGGCACCAATGTATACAATCTGCAAAACTGCTGGGATTTGATACTTGTTCTTCAGTTAGAGGCTCCCATTGCTTCCTGTAAATGGATGGATGCCCTTCTTTCCTGTACTCTGAGAGTTGGGTTATGTTGAGCATTTGTACATCTAGACCTCTTACTTTCAACCCATCAAGCACATTTTCAACCACACGCATCATTTTCGGATCTGATCCATTTCCCCAGTATCCCTTCTCTGTAATTGGCTCTGTTTCCTTGTAGCAATTCTCTCTACTTGTCTCGCCCCATTCTTCAGCACTGCGGTTGTTGATGCGTACTTATTATATCAATTCTTATAGCCGATTGTTAATTAACACATCAATTGTCATATTGACACACTCATTTAATATTTTTAGTACTTCTCAATTAAGAAAAAGCATACCTTTGGTGAGTGGGTGACATGCTAACAAAAAACAATTTGGTCTTGGTTCGATTAACATGGACCTCCAACCAATCTGACCAAGTCTTGAGAGCCATCTCATACACCCTCAACATCTCAACATCCTTGTAAATCCCATCTTGGCTTTCATAAGATCCCCACCTTAATCATTGCCAAAAAAACCAAAATTATAATAAGTTTTAATGCAAAGTCAAATGGGTGGTTCTATCTAACCTCTACCTAATTTTGATCATTATTTATTCTGATGTAAAATAAAATAAGCAGTTGGTTGATACTTGGGAGGTCATGCAATGCAAATTGCAATAGCAAAACTATACTTACAAGACGTTCATTTGGGACCTTCTCCACCAAAGATATGAATTAAAAACAAGAACGTCTGCATCCGTCCAATGCCTGGCATGTTTTTCAATTGCCTGCACTCTTACAATCCGATCTGGTACGCGGTGGTTCACTGGGTCATCAGAGTTTGATTCCACCAGCAGTGGGGCCCAGTAGAACTCAATCGTGGCATTGTATTCCTTAATTAAATCAGATTAAATAAACATTAGTCTAGTCGTCTATTAAACTAATAATAAGAGAAGGAAACATAAGAAACTGAGACTTCTACTGCACGATTCTTAGTGTTAATAGTCTAGTCGTCTATTTTTATTTAGTCGGTGGAAGAATCCGCAATGCTAATGTGATTTTGGGCCCTTAGTTTTTGCTAATGACAAATGAGGCCCAAATAAATTGGGTTTTGAGAGGAAAAGGAAACTCACAGTGGCCTTGAAGATGAGCAAAGAGCCATTGGCTTTGGTGGGCATGGATTTGAGGTCTGGACCGATGGCAGACTCGACCAAGCAAACCATGGAAACCCACTGACCTCTATTCAACGAGTCCCCAACAAACACAAGCCTCTTGTTCCTTAGCCTCTCAAGCAACTTTGTGGCATTGAACCTAGCTTATAATATTTACATGAACAAAGTCCCACAAAACTCAAAAAACCCAAAAAAACCTATGACAAATTGAACCAAAAAAACAAAACCCAGATTATATATTTGCATGAAATTACAACCAAAAAAAGAAAAAGAAAAAGAAAAAAGAAAAAAAAGAAAAAAAAGAAAAAAGAAAAAGAAAAAAGAGGGATGAGAGAGAGACCTAGGGAGGTCACATTGGTGGGGCTGCCACCTCCAGTTCTGATAGCTCAAGTCTTTTCTCCCAAACTTCTCACAAGCCAATTGATCTGACATATAGGTGCACTGTCTCTCTTTGTACAGAGGATAAGACTGGTTATCAGAAACCCATTTCCCTGAAAACAAATTGCAGCTTCTGCTTCTGCTTTTGCTTCTGCTTCTGCTGCTGCTAATTGACAATTTTGGTTCCTCTGCCCCTGCTGCTCTAGTTTCCAATGTGGTCACTATATTACAATCCTGATACAATAGCTGCAATCCACCATCTTGGGTCAGATAAACAGCTCCAATTAGAAGAGTTGCTACAAGAATTGCAATGAGGGAATGCAAGCTGCTTCTGATTCCCCATGTTGTTGTAGGAACTATTTGGTGCTTTTTAGGCAGCATTTGATTCATTGCTCTCTCTTTTTTTTTTCTTTTTTTAGCTACAGCTATTTGGCCTAATTGGGTACTTGCATGTGGGGGAAGTCTCTGGTCTGCTTTCTCCCTTTTGAAGCTTTTTTTTACTAGGTGGTGGGTGAGAAACAATTTTCATGATCAAGTTTTTTCTTATCCAGAATTAGGAGCAGTTGAAATGCATTTCTTGGTAGTTTGCTGAAAGCAATAGTTTTGAATTGGTTTGTGCTGGTCTGGTATGACATTTGAGCCCATGGTAGCACCCTTTTGTTTTCAGCAATGGACCAAAATACTTCATTATTCAGATTGTATTTGCAGCAATGTACCTAGGCTAAGCGATATTTAACGTGTATATATATGTATGTATGTTAATGATTTGTTACATATTTCTAATCTCGATCGACTGTTGGATTGCATGTATGTTGCATATTAAATATACCAACGCATTTAATGAATGCAATCCAACGCCTGAGATTAGAAATATGTAAGCAATCCTTAACTTAAATACTTATTGGAGAATCCCCCATATATACAGTGAGCTTTATTGGAGGGATCCCTCAAATAAGCTTATTCGAGGAACACCCTTATATGGCCACCATACACTGTATTTCATTAATCCAAACAGTCTATTTGGTAGATATTTATTCGAAGATCATCTCTGCAAAAAAAAAAAAATCACTTGAATCTAATATCATTTGATCACTCAATTAAATTATTGAAATTTTAGTACTTTCTTGAAGTACCGTGTTCATTGATATTGTAGGGCACAATTATATGTCTAAATGGTTTCCAATTTGCAAGGATAATCTATGAATGAAGATTTAAAAAATAGATGGTTTCAATAGTTAGAAAAAAATTTGTACGGTACCCTAAATACCGTCCCTCAAATAAAATTATTTGAGGTATCCTTCAATAAAAAGGGAATATATATATATATATAGTTACAAATTTTGGTGAGACGTTGATATGTAAATAAATCTATGTTTTATATTGTACATTTTCCTTGCTTAAATAGGATATCACCACCCAAACATGAACTAGTGCTCAACATGAACATTCCACCTTAATTGATATATATATATATATATAAAGGTCAAATAAGAGTCGTTAGTAACATTAACTGAACATAGGCATTCCACAATATTTAATGGGAATAACTAGCAGTTAATTAATTTGTAGCTGTTCCATTATTTTCAGGTGCCCTTGAGATTAACTAGATGGCGGCTAATACTGATGCGTCAAAAGTCCCCTTGACCTGTAATTTTAAGCACTTTGATTGGAACATATAGAAAATTGGCTAATTGAATGTGACAGCACTCAAAACTCTTGTTGTTAAATTGGTTGAAGACTTGGACTGTGATATGATCAACAAGCTAGCTGTGATTAAGATTTAAAGTAATTGGCTGAAAATGTAGGTGACAAAAATACATGGAAAAAAATTAATGTGGTTGACATCTCCACATCCAAAAATGTTGTGTCGTAAAGGAAACTCAAAACCCTCATGGATAGATCAGAAGCATCTTCTGGCTACGGCCATCCCCCAACCCCTCAACACCTCACGGGCTTGCCCATTCTACATATATGTCTCCCTCCTTGTTCCCTAGCTACTACTTATTCCGTACGTTCTGAAAAGCAAAATGGCTGGCTGAAGAAAAAAAAGAAGAAGGGAAATTGAAAAGAAAAAGTGAATTCCCAATCTCTCAAGGGAGAAAAACTTGGTTGCAACGTGTTATGACATGTGGAAGTGTTATCACGCGTGTTATAACGTTATTGGCTACGAATAGCAAAATAATGTTATCCATGTTTCATGGAAGTCTTTATCATCTCCGGGACACTAATGTTGACTGCATAAAGTAAGAATTGATCCATGTAGATTAATTTATTAAGGAAAATGCTAGGTTTACAATATTTTTATACCACATAGTGTAGTGTACTTCCTCTTTAATAGAGATGAAACCCGCCAATACAATGGAACTCATCTCTAATAGAGGTAGGACACAACGTTGTATAAAAATGTGATAAGCCTAGTATTACCCATTTGTTAATATCATCCATTTTGAAATGTATTAGTTTATTGTTTATGTATAACAGAAAATTATATACAAACCCAAAGGTATTAATTAGGGTTTATTAGGAGGGCAACCCTGTAGTCATTTATTTTATTTTTCTTGAATGAAATGAATTGGGTGAGAGAGGATGAACTTTTGACGCAGGTAGCTAGGTCATGAGTGATGCAATCCCAATATTGGCAATAAATTTCCATTCAAAAAGGGAAAAAACATAGAAGACCCATGATGATGATGTAGTAGTCAGAGAGAGAGAATGGAACGGGTCATATGGGTGATTGGGGTGGCGTGAAGGAATTGAAAAGTAGACAAGAGAGAATACACGGGAATCTCATTACAAAGCCAATCCCTCCTCTCCTCCTCCTTCTCCTCCTCCCACTTGCTCACCAACTTGCAAATATTTAGTCCCATTCAAACAAAAACAATCAAAACTCACAATCTCAACCACAGATCAATCCAATTCAAAAGAAACCATTTAAGCCAACCCAACTTGCATATTTTTTAAACCTTCCATCACCCCCCAATGACTATGAGAGAGAGCAAGTTGCAACTAAATATTGCTTTGCATGTTTCTTTTCTCTTCTTTTTTCCAACAAACAGCTAAGCTAGAAGCTTCAGGCTGCTACCAAAAAGTCATCAAGTGGCAAGGGTGGTGGGTGGGGCAGTGGCAAGGGGGCAAGGGTGGTGGGTTAGGGCAGCTAAATAAGATATTGATTCTGGTCACGTTGTTCACTATTTTTTTTAATGCAAATATGCTTCAAAAACCCCATGCATGCTTTTTCATTCTACCACTCCAAATTTCCATTCCCTACAACACGACAATATGCTTTCTCATTTTTTTTTCCTCCGTTATTCATTCATTCGTTCCTCCTAGCTTTTCATTTCATTTCCCTTTCACCATCTCATTTCTACCTGCTTGCTACCTTCTATTATCATTATAAACACACAAAAAGAACCATCATGAAGCTGCCTTCATTTTCAGCTTTCCCATTGTTTTAAACATTTCTTGATGGTTTTCATCGTTCCATTTGTTGTTTTAGGCAACTTTTATTATTATTATATATATGTGTATTTTGTGCACTAGCTGTATTTTTCGGACTCAAAAATAGTATACTTGTGTTTCTATTTCCCATACCGACAGCTAGTCGTATGTGTACAGTGTATGTATGTACCATGCCAATTCAATTGCTAATCACAGACCCTAACTAAACTAATTAAACTAAATTCAGACCTTAATTATTCCTCACCCTTCAACTGATCAATCTGATTAACAACATTTGTATTTGTACCATCCACTTTATCTACATGATCATGATCATTAATTTGTATTTATAATATCTCATATAATAATACAAAGAGAAAATAGTTTACATTCTAATTATGCCTGTGCTGTGAGCCTGACCTAGCCCCCACTATCACGAAACAGAAATAACACTATTTTGCTATCCCGGCCACCAATCACGATATGTCACTCATGATAATTTTTTCATATGACAATGTATAATTGGCGGGAATAGCATAGCATACCGGTTTCATGTAAGTTTTTCTGCACTACGTCAGTATACTCAGTGCTGCCATTGCCATACGCATATATCAATCAACCAAAAAGGTTAATAAACAAAACAATAGGCTGCCTACCTGCCTGCCTTCTTTTCACATCAATTTTAACACCATTTTCGTCACAGCCATGCCATCATGCATTTGCATTGCATGTCTGCCAATATAACATTATTGACACTTTTTTTTTTCTTTTCTTGTACTAATTAATATTAATATATGGGATTTACACAAAACCAAAACCAAAACCATTCAAAATAGGGAATTCCCTTAATATATGTACAAAATATAAAAGGCATTGAACCGCAAAACGACGGCGTATAACCATCAATAGGCAACCACAGACTTAGCTCACTAGATAGACACACAGACATGAAGGAAAGAAGAAGCTAATTAAGCTATAATATTATAATTCATTAAATGATTAATTCATATAATTACTTGCGTCGGTCTAGATTCTCGGCGATCTGAGCCAGTGACTGGAGGTTGCACCGAACAATCGTGTCCACGAACGTACACGTGTCCTCCTTGCTGTTCCCGTGCGGCACGTCCACCGCGTAAGACTCCACCACCACCGTCCCGCCCGCGGGTGACGGGTGCAGGGTCGTCACCGACTTGTAATTCGAGAGCCGGTGGTCCCCACCCACCATGCTGAAGCTGATGACGTGGCTCTCGTCGTCCAGGATCTCCAGCCTCTCCGTGCTGCTGTTCGCCGGCAGCCCCGATATCACCCGCACCTCGCGCAGCGTGCCCACGTCGCCGTCGCCGACGATGACTTGGCAGCTCTTCACGAAGTTCTTGTAGGCCTGCGGGTTGTCGAAGCGCCGGACCACCGACCACACGGTGGACACAGGGGCGGCGATCTCCTGCGTCACCGCCGAGCAGCACTGGTTGGGCCCCACAGCATGGGTGTGGTGCAGCGCCACCGCTTCAGGGAGTGGAGCCCGCCTCTTGTTATTGTTGTTATTGTTACCGAGTAGCAGCGCTCCTCCACCCCTTTGGTTTTGGTACTGCAGCGACGCCGTATTGGAGGCGGCGGACGTTTGGGTGTTGATGCGGTGGAGTAAGACTGAGGATTTGGGCGGGTTGGGAGGCATTTGGGTAATTTCAGTGTTGTGGGGATTTTGGTGGGTAGCTAAGCTTCTTCTTCTGGTAGAGGAGGCTCTGCTTTTCCGGTGGTTGATCCTAATTCTACTTATGCACTCTCTCTCTCTCTCTCTCATGCACAAACAGAGAGAGTTGGTTGCATTTTTCAAAGCCAAAAAGGAGTGAATATTTTATTGATGAAAGTTCATGTGGGGCTTATAAAATAGAACCAAGTTGGTCCTTTGAGCCAAAAAAGAAAAAAGAAGGCAAATAAGCACAAGTTGGTCGCGTTGAAGTTATCATAATAACCCTCTGCTTTTTTTATTTTTCAATTTTACTAGCTTAATTACAAGTTGACCCTCCTCCTGAAAAAAGAACGGGGATCATTTAATTATGTTCTCATTTCCTCCGAGTATCATCCCAACCTATGACTTTGAATCATTCTCTACTGGAGAATAGTTGAAATTTATAAGGATGTTAGGTCAACAATTCGATTTTTATTTTTAAAAATAAAAGATAATAATAGAAAAAATAAAAATATTGATATTAAAACTTCACTTTCAGATCCAGACTTTCTACATCAAATAAAAACGTTCATAATATTTTTCGCATGGTGTGTCTCAAATGCTATGAACATGAAGGTCCATTGACCACTGCCGGACCACCGGTTGGTGAAACAGAGGTTGTCTGAATTTGAAAAAATTGGACCCTGCATAATTTGAATTCACAACTGCCTGTGGTCCTTTGGATAGGAACTATACAACCTAATCAATTCAAAGTTGTGTAGTGTGAAACCCTAATCTTGCTTAATGGCTTAATATTATAAAGCACATAACTCATATGGGGTTTTTGGTCATTGCCTTGCCCCCAATATTTACCAATTGAAAATAGCAAAGATAAAGTAAAATAGTGTTCAGATAACTCAAAACCCAAATCGACATGCCTGCCGTTGCGAATTTGCCAATTGCTTGCCAATTGCCAAATGAGGATGGATCAAGTGGGCGTAACGTGTAAGCCATAGGGATAAGATAAGAGCCTTTACTAAGAATAAAACTCACCAAACCAAACCCTTTTCATATTTACATAATTAAATATCCATATGAATGTTTAGGCACCATAAGCTAGCTCTTCCACACACCGTGCACCCTTCGTATATGAGAATGAGACCCCTTTTTGTCCAAAGTGCGTCCATCCCGTTCGTATATACATACAAATGCTTCTTGATATCTTTCTTCTAGATTTATTCTATTTTGCTTTGTATATAACACCGACTTCCTTCCACTTGACATTAACTAAACATACCTAATATATTTGATAGTTTAAAAAATAAAAATAAAAATAAAGGACAAAGAAGATTCGAACCTGTCATATCTTCCAATAATATTAAGACAAATAAAACCACTAAGTTACGAAGATATATGCATCACTTCTTCTTTTCTATTTAGGTGCTGTTATAATCATCAAACTTTTTAAACTAAGAGTTAAGATATAACATTGTCATTTTCGTGCCGATTCTTCGTGTCTAACTTGCCAACTGGATCATGGAAGTTCAGAAGATGAGGTTCTTTATGAATAATGAATCTGGTGCTCAACTTGTCCAAGATTGTGATATGCCAAATGCTATTGATTAGTTTTCAAAGGAAAGGAGATTAGCAACTGCTGAAATATTAATACTTAATGGGAAAAATCTGTACTAGTGGGATTGCAAAAGAATATATTTTAAAGACCAAATTACAAATTGTGCGAACATTGAGCTCAAGTGTAGCTGGATACACACACATATATTATACTTTCAAGCAGTGGGATTGATGTAAGTTGTTGAGCTCAAGTGTCCTGTGCATGCATGACACAGGTTGATGACGAATGACATGCACAGCAGCACTGTGATCAAGTCTATATGCATGCATGCTTTTTCCCGCCGGGACCTGGTTTGGATTAGAAATAGTGTTCCCGATACGACGAAACTGATGAAAATCAGAATGGATTGCTTGCAGGCCATGTGGTAAACTAGAGGCTACAGCTATATAAGTATGCTCATTAAACACAACTTGTTGTGATCTTCCCTCTACCTATATATAGTTTCCTTTCGAGGTCTAAATAGGGCAGTGGCCTTTAGAGGCCAAGAAGAGTCAATCAATCAGCTGTATATAGAAGTAGTTCAATTGTTTTCTAAATTTTATTGAGCAATTTAATTAAAAATGATTTAAATTTGCAGGTTGCATCAATTTGTTATATCTGTTCTTAATTAATAATTCAATCGTTTTTTTCTTCTTCCAAACGTTGAAAGATGTCGTAAGTTGCAAGACTCCCAACTGTTGATGAAAACACAAATGTCATGGAAAATTGCAGTACTCCTTCTAGCATTACTCATACAATTATGTTTTCGATTATTGCGTATTGCATATATATAGTTATTTTCTTATTCGGATGTCTGCACATTATTACTATGCAGACACTATAGTAAACTGGGAGGAAAACAGAGAGGAATAGTATAAAACACACAGCATCCGTACAATAATAACATCCGGATGTCCGCATAAGAGAATTTCTTTAATATATATATGTGGTTTACATATGTTAACGTGTCATTATTTACAGCCATATGTGGTCCATTGAGTAGTAAAAAACAATCCAATAATCCAACGGCCAAACAATATATGCAACACAAAAATTTGGGCTTAATAATCTCAGCCCTCGTAAGTCGTATGTCTATCCAAAAAAAAAAAACCGTGATCCCTTGTTTTCTCAGACTCTCTGAGTTCCCAATCCAAAACCCTAAACCCTAGTGTGTGAAAACCATAAGCTCAAAATAACTTAAAAGATGCGACCAATGCTCGAAATATGAACAAATATCTGGCTTAAGAATGTCTATGTTCTTACAACATATAAATCCATGCTGCACATATCTTATTGGTGCCTAAGGCAAGACAAATAAAAAAAAGCAAATAAATTTGGAAATTTC
Organism: Prunus padus; assembly: GCA_024362665.1. NCBI lineage: Eukaryota > Viridiplantae > Streptophyta > Magnoliopsida > Rosales > Rosaceae > Prunus > Prunus padus. Next base: position 4,685,384 of record JANFAM010000019.1, read on the forward strand.
ATGAGCCGAAAAGGGACTGAAAAAGATGCATTCAAGCAACCATATATATGGACATAGCATCTCACAACTAAAAGCAAATTACTAGTGTAGTGGTTTGAAGTATTTACTCCTTTAGACAATGTCATGGGTTCCTCGATGGCTCGTTGCTGTGAGTTGGCTTGCCTCGAGCGGGTTGGAGAGCGTCGATCGTCCCGTTCGTCACGCGGATGTTCACGACCGCAAACTCTTTGCGAGTCCAATCTAGAGTGAATACTCCTTTGCGGGCCCAAGCGGGTGAGATCATCGGACTGCGGGCCTAGCTTCTCGTGCACATTGGTCATTGGACCTAACCTCGAACATATCGTTGATAAGCTTCGAGTATGGCTTGCAGATGTCTGGGTTTGGTTCGAGCGTTGAACAGCGCATTCTCGTTCTCCTCTTTACTTGCTTCCTCCTGTCTGACCGGCTCGGGAACTCTCGAACTGTGTGCTGGTCACCCGCGCATCCTCTCCTCATCCTGGGATCCAAGATCAAGACCTCGAACTAGGTCGATCTGCTGGAGGAGCTGTTCAAGCAAGTTGTTTTGGTTGTCCAGCCTCTGCGTGAGTTGATCAACTCGCATGTTGTAGTCTGCTTGATTGCGTGGATCAGATGGAAAAAATTGCATTAGGCCCAAAAGTACATGGGCTAGGGTACGACTTCATTGGATGCATACGCGGGGGCGTGCACCAAATGTGATGGTAAAGGAGGGAGCTGTTGAACTTGCTTCAAGATGGCGTCATTGCTACTGCGTTTCGGCGATGGGATGGCACGGCAAGGCTCCGGCATGTGTTGACAAGGCTTCAGGATGTGTTGGCAGCTGCTGCAAAGTGTTGGCAGCTGCTGCAAAGTGTTGGCAGCCATGGATAGCTGCTGCCATGAATTTCTAGCAGTCGTTTGAGGCTGTGCAAGGGTTCCCAGGGGTGCTGGCAGCGGCTGTGATGTCCCGAGAGGTGGTAGCAAGGTGCTGGTAGGCGCGAGAGCCCATTAGAATGTGATGGCAGCCGCGGGAAGTGGCTGCGAACCGCTGGCAGACGTGGGGAGGGGCTGCAATGTAAGACTCGTGTTTTGAGAAGCAAGAACGGTGACCAATCCCACATCGCTCGGAGAGGGAAGGCTGATGTGCCTTATATGTGTGGACACGTCTCTATCTAGCGAGAGGCCTTTTGGGAGCTTACTGGCTTCGGATTCCGTAGGAACTCCGAAGTTAAGCGAGTTTGGGTTAGAGCAATTCCCAGATAGGTGACCCATTGGGAAGTTGCTCGTGAGTTCCCATAAACAAAACCGTGAAGGCGGGGGCCCAAAGCGAACAATATCTTATTAGGGGAGTCGGGTCGTGACGTAATGGTATCAGAGCCTGACCCCGATCAGAAATGTGCCAGTGAGGACGCTAGGCCCTAAGGGAGGTGGATTGTAAGACCCGTGTCCGTGTCTTGGGAAGTAAAAACGGTGAACAATCCCACATCGCTCGGGGAGGGAAGGGTGATGTGCCTTATATGTGTGGGCATGTCTCTATCTAGCAAGAGGCCTTTTGGGAGCTCACTGGCTTCGGATTCCGTAGGAACTCCGAAGTTAAGCGAGTTTGGGCTAGAGCAATTCCCGGATGGGTGACTCACTGGGAAGTTGCTCGTGAGTTCCTATAAACAAAACCGTGAGGGCAGGGGCCCAAAGCGGACAATATCTTGCTAGGGGAGTCGGGTCGTGACATGCAAAATAGATCCAGCTGCTGCCCCTTGTGGTGGTAGCGATGTTTCCATTGTTTCAGACCGCGTTTTGGCGGTGGTTTTTCTCCTCATGTGTTTGCTTCCAACCGTGGTTGTTTGGAAAGCTTCGGTTGATTGAATAAAGTGTGAAAATGGGTTTGGAGCATGTGTTGAGTATCACTCGTGCTCTCAATGAAAGCACTAAATGTGGGAGTGATTTTAGTCCCTAAGAATATTCGTCTGAAGATTCCGTCTTCATCTTCTCTTCTCTATCCCCAATTGATGGCAATAATCCCAATTTAATCAAATCAATTCCCAATTAAGTCAAATAATCCCCAAATGGATGGATATCAATTTGACCTAGGGTTTGCTAGAAATAATCGGTTTCCACAAATATAATATGCAATGTCATACACAAGAAAAACTTTTTTATTTCCGTTTCATTATTTATTGGTCTCTATCTTTCATTTTATTTGATAAGTAACATAAGGAGATATGAAACGGAGAGACAATGAAATAGAGATAGGAAAGTTTTTCTCATACTAAAAAGTGACTCTTTTTAACATTCATATTCTCTATTTTATTCACATTTAGAGTCATTCGTAGAAGATTTTAGACTGCTTATATCATAATAATAAGATAAAATTTAGAATGTATTAATTCCCTAACTTGTTGTGCTAGTTTGAGCGAGAATGTACATACGGTGTGATATATTTTTTTCATTTTACTTTTTGTTACCTTGCGTGAGGCACTCTTTCTCCTCTTCAGATTTTTATTTATTTATTTAGGAGTGATCGTTTTGTGAAAATCGCCTGAAGAACAAACGGCAGTCATATTACTTGACGGAAATGCGCGGTCAAAGGAGGGAAAGCCCACAGGTCATATTATACGCGTAGTGTATAGAATGAAACGACCTGGCGTGCGAAAAAGACTATTGTACGAGCGGATAGCAGTCCGAAATTGAATGGAAATTTCTGAGGTGGGGGAAAATTTCTGAGAAGAAGACATCAGAGCCAAGGCTGAGACGCAGAGGTCAGCCTTGTTCTCTCTCAGACAATCTGCTCGGTTCCTTCCACCACATCAACAAATCGCTGAGAGAGAGAGGCAATTTACATGGATCAGATTTTGAACAAGGCGGGTTCCTACTGGTTCAGCCAGAAGGCCAACAAGGAGCTCACCTCCGTCGGCGATGATATCAACGTGCGTTTCTCTCTACGCCCGTCTGGATCTCAATTTATTTAGCTTTGATTTAGAATTTTTGATGTGATTTAGGATCCAATTAGGGTTCTCTTGTTCTTATCGATTTCGGTTCAGAAAGTTGATTTATTTATGTGATCTGAGTTTTCTTTGCGTAACCCAACTTTCGTGATCAGCATTAGATTTACTCGCTCGTTTAATTTCTGTTTTATTAAATCTGAAGGATGATTGATTCCATATATATATATATTAATTGTCAAGATGAATACTTTCCCCAAATTGGGTTTTGTTTCGTTCCGTCACTTTTGTGTGTGGGTTTTATTACATATTTGTATACTAACATTGTTTGTGTAATGATTAGTCATTGCAAACTAGTATCGAAGGAGGAACCAAATGGTTGGTTAATAAACTCAAAGGTTAGCTTTATCTGCTTAATCTGTTTTGTTACTTTGCCTATTAAACTAACCTAATGTATGACATTATATGACTGACTTTGCAAGTCAGCAAGTTGTGACATTTGTAGAATTGATTCGGGGGGTTGATAGATAATAGGTCTGAGTAGTGGCAATTAAAAGTGAGCGTGTGACAGAGCTGTAAAATGCAATGTGGTTGAAGGGTTGTGTCTTCTGCTTGAAATGGTTTCCCGGTTAATGCACAGCAGGGTAAATAAATATGAGTATATGACCCTTTTTATGTGGATTTGACTTTGCTTGATTTTTGATGCTGCTGTACGTGGAGTTTAAGAATGGAACTTACTGTTGGGGTTTCTTGAAATAACATAACTTTACAAGGCAGAAAAGAAACATTGAGTACTATATAAGTTGTATTTGTGCTGCCCGGGCCGGGGGGGGTGAGTGGTGCTTTAATGGTCTAGATTTTGGATTATATAAACTGCTATCTTTAGGATGTGCAGATTATGTCATTCCCTGTTAGTATTCTTTCATACAGTTTTATATTCTTTTTCTCCTTTTTTGTGTGAACCGGGTCATTGGGTTGGCGTAGTAGATTGAAAAGAGTTTATTAAGTTTTTCTAATCCTTGTGTAGGTCTGTGATATTTTATTAAATTTCCATAGAATCATCAACAATAATAAGTGTTATCTTCACAGGAAAAATGCAAAAGCCATTGCCAGAGCTTCTAAAGGATTTTGACATGGCCGTAGGAATATTTCCTCGTGATGCTACCAACTATGAATTTAATGAGGAGACAGGAAAACTTACAGTCTACATACCAGCAGCCTGTGAAGTGGGCTACAGAGATTCATCTGTTTTGCGTTTCTTCACCATTGTAACTGGATATTTGAAGAAAGGAAGGCTAGAAGACATACAGGGGATGAAGACAAAGGTGATTATATGGGTAAATGTGACCTGTATCACATCAGAGGGATCAAAGCTCCATTTCACAGCTGGGTTGAAGAGAACCAGGAATAGAGAGGCTTATGAGGTTCTGAGAGACGGCATCACTGTAGAGAAGTTTTAAAAAAGGTCAAAATGCTCATCGGTTACTATTGTGTAATTTAGTTGTTATAGCTTTTGAACCGTTTTGCTTGTATGAAAACTGGTTTAATAAACTCTTTGCATGTTTTCCTGTCTACGTTGAACGGTTTGATCCAGTTAATATTTTCTCTTCTGTATGGTGGGTCGAACATTTTCTAATGATTGATGCAGTGATCAGAGAATATCATGTTGGCCAATTCTGGTTCGACTACTTACTTTACCATGTCCTTGTAGACAAATTTCTGGCACCCATCCATACCATTTAAGTAATATTCTTCTCAAAAAGTTTTGCACCTATAATATGGAGTATAGAATAGATGGAGTAGCACCTGAGCATATAATCCATGAAGGCGCTGGGAAAGATCATTCCCCCTTCGATTGATAATTCATACTTACATTATTGTTGTTAGGACATACATCTGCAATATAGTAGGTAGCGAATGTAGTTCTTCGAGGCGAACTCATCAGACATTTACGTGAATAAGGGCTTGGATTGAGTTGATTATGTGCATGGGTAACTCCAAATGCTGCTGCTCTTGTATGAGAATTGAGAACCCAAGTTGAGTTTTCTGCAGATGCAACATTGAATGTTACCTGATCAGGTCCTGCAACTCTCCCTGCCATTGAGTTCTTGAAAGAAGGTTTTTGATGCTTCATAAGTAGACCAGCAAATTGCAGCTGCAGGAGCATGAAAGAGCATCCTGGGAACCCAACCTCTCATAAGCCCGCGATAGCCATCCTTCGTCACGAGGCTTTGAATAACATATCCTATCGAGCTGCTAGAAAATCTATCACATCCACAGACCCCCTGTGTGAAAAGATGACAGTTAGCTTAAAGAATAGCCCCAAACTTAATCACGGCATGCTTTCACATACTTGCAATTACCAAAACAACATCAAGACTTTGCATTCAAACCCCAATCAAATCCATAACATTTGGATAAAAAACTTGCATGATGAAGCAACAAATTAACAAAGCTTCTAACCTGGCACTGCAATTGGGTTTTCACAACATCAAGTGGGGTAGTGACAGCAGCAGCCAAAGCCCCAGCAGCTGCACCAGCAGTGGCATGAACCACCAACCTCTCGTCGCTGGCGCTCTCCGGCGACACCTCCATTAGCCCTCTCTTTGCAGCCTCATATGTAGCAAAATGCACAGCAGTGAATGGGGCATTCATCACAACAGTGGTCCTATACGACTTGTAAAAAGCTCCAACTCCTTCTTCCACCAAAACCCTCTTCACACAATCTGCAACACCCTTATAAGGGCTGCTCTGCAACTGCAACCTCTGCTTCACCACATCCATGGGCGTGATCACAGCATCGCTTGTAACAGTTGCAAAAACTCCAGAAACTGCATGCGCAGCTGAGCTATTTGGGTTCCCACGTGTGAAAAACTCCTTGGACATCTCATAAACCGAGAAATAAACAGCATGGGCAGGTCCTGCACCAAGCCCCATTGCTCCAATCCCACGGTAGAGACCTGCAAGGCCTTCAAGTTTCAAGATTGATCCGAGGTTTTGTCGAACACCGATTGACTGAACAGAGCAAGACCCACCAAAAATCTGCATCCTGGTTTTGAGGGTGTCAACTGGGAACATAGCCATGTGCTCAACTAGGCCGGCTATGGAGCCTGCAATCATGAACTGCCAGAACTCAAGGCCGTCGTGGGTGGGTGATGGAGATACCGATATTCCGGGGTGGAAGTCGTGGGGTTGAGGAACGGTTCTGAATGCAGGGGAGGCATCAGTGGCCATGGTGATGAGGAACAGTGGTGGTGGTGGTGGAGAGTGAGAATGGGGCTGGAGAGTTTTAAAGAGGGAATGAATAATTGGAGTTTGGAGATCGCTTTCTGGTTCAAATTGAAAGAGAAGTATTGGGTTGTCTGCATGTAGAGAAACTTTTGGTTGTGCGAGGATTTAAGAGAAATGTGAGAGAGAAAGAAAGAGACTGAATTACATTTACACATATTTAGATAAGAATGAAGAGAGAAAGAAAGAAAGAAATCAGAATTGAGTGTTCGAGAGATCAATGAGAATCAGAAAAATCCTGTTTTTATAACTGAGAGATATTAAAATGTGCCTAAATAGAGTAAAACTGGTTTTCTGTTACCATTTCAGTGGATTAGACTAGGCGTTTGAAAAGAGTGTTTGTAAATTGCATTAAGTGACACCGCCAAAGTTAATTTCTTTATTTGGTTCTTTCCTATAAACTTGGAGTTGCAGAAGCAACCGAATTGAAGTTTTATGCATTTTCTTTTATACACACGATATTGGTAGAGGGGAAATTGAACCTATGATCTCGGATACATGGATAAATGCTCTTAATCCACTTGAGTTATAAGCCCCTTACAAGGTTTATGTTCTTTATCAATTATGACCGAGGAAAGAATTTGGACCAACATAAATAAGATGATACAAACCATAAAGGAAATAAATTAAGAAGAATTAACTGAGTGAATTGTGAATTGTGAGTGAATTGTGAGTGAATTGTTCTTTATCAATTATGTCTGTAACAATCATATAAAATTGAGTGAATTGTGAGTTCTAATAATTCCATAGGCTTAAGGACAAATGAAATGCCATGCTTGTGCTATCCACAAGCTTCAATCTTGGTTTGTGTCCACATGCACACAAAGTCTTACCACATCACTCTCGAAAAATTTCGCATTTCAATTCAATCTTGAAGCCAGAATATCCCAAATCAATGGGAAACAATCCCCTGATGAGGCTCCCATCATAACTATGACGGGAGTGCTACGTGTCATCTCCACAGACGTACCGTACGTATTGGGATTCAATAATAATAAATATTAGTTGATCAAAGAGACTAGCCCAAGACAAATTATAGTGGGGAATGTACATGTGAGGAGTAATAAAACAAAAATTGTGGGACATTTTGTGGCTCTGAAAACGACAAAACTCTTCCGTCGTAAACTATGACCTTATCGACTGTGAAGGGAGAAAGGGAGGAGAGTGTTCTGAAAATACAGATTGTCTGTTCAAATATCATGTAAATGTACATAATATAACACATATATATATATATATATATGTATATATAGTCACACATCCATCATACATATGCATGGTGTCGACATTAATGTCTAAAGTGAAGGTTCCTCATTCCATATCAGACAAGCTGATATGTCTGATATCAACTTCGAGCATGTATGCATGTTGTTCATTTTTGCAGATTCCTTGCGTAACTCATTGGTATGCTTGTTTTCTGATGTTGGCCTCTTTGGCCTGAGTTATGTAGCAAACTTGAAAGCACTCGTTTGGTGGACCGACTTGGTTATGACAAGTCTAATTACGGGTGGCTGGTTTTCAGTGAGCGTTAATGTGTGTTGTCGACTGGGACATGAGTTTGCGATTGAAGTCCAAAATAAAAGGGTTAAAGTTTAGTACAATGTTTGTAGAGGCCGAAGAGTATAATAAAATGTCATCATGAATCAAGAAATCGCGCCACTGTGTTGCTTAAGGAAAGTGCATCACCAGTTTGCCATTAGGACATGCACCTTTCATCATAAATTAAGAATTTAAGATTTGGCATCTCATTCAACTCCTCAACAACTCATTTCATCCGTCTCCGTTTTGCATCCGGTGAAAGTTTAAGAAAATCGAACCCTCTACATGTTCTCAAAAGACCTCTAGTAACCTAACATCACCAAATGTTGTATACACACCCATTTCATTTGACATGGTTCACTCTTGAGTAAAGTGTTCCAATAACTTATACATTTCTCTTCCATTTACTGAATTACTAAATTAATAACTGTAGCAGTCAAATGTGACCTGGACTGGACGAGGCTAGAAAGGAAAAGAAAAGCTATTAAAATGAGTCCAATTATAACCAGCGTCCACCGATCTACAGGCTGGCTTTTGGCCCATTAGCAAATCAAGCAAAAAGGGCTAAACCCATTTAATTTCCTTGCCCACCCAAATCCATATATATTGTAAACGTCCCTCCAAAAATCTCAATTTATAATAGAGCTGATAATAACTAAGAAAAATTAGTGTATAGTGACAAAAAACTTTAGTAATTAGTATATGATACATTATCTATTTTTGTTTTGGATATGGTGGATGAGTTATAATTTTTATTTTGTTAAAAGCCAATGGGCCTACGCAGTGCTTTAGGTTTGTTTAATTTGTATTTGAAATAACGTTTTTACCCTTTGTATTTTATATAGGAGCCGATCACGCCCAATTTGATTCAATCCCAAACTGGGAGACCACGAGGTTGCAACCACCACCAACAATTTTAATGACCATACTCATACCAACAACGACCATGGCTAAGAAGGTCACCGCAAAGCGCCGCAGGAAGGCGTTTTCGGGCAGTAGAAGCAATAGGAGGATCGACAATGTGAGAAGGCGTCTTCTTTCGTTTTCATGAGATGTGCAATCGATGACGACCATGGCTCGTCCCCGCATCAAGATTGTCATGAGAAGGCATTTTCCTGGCCCCTCGAGAAGCAATCGAGGATCGATGTCATGGATTCGCAAAGCTCAAAGGCTCTTCCCCGTGATTTCGGTGACTCGGCCCAATAGATCTTCGCTTCCTATGGTAATTCAGAACCTATGCTAATTATTGTGTTGTTTTTGAATCGATGTGGTCTGGTTTTTGATGTTATGCGATTGAATTACTTGAAAAATGGACTTATCTTGATTTTTTGTTCAATTTCAGCGTATTGTTTTGAGATCCTAACTGGCTACTTTGTTGTGTTTTGAGTTCGTTTATGAATGTATTAGAGTGATAGCTTCTCTTCTGCTAAAAACCTGGTGGCATTATTTAGATGATAATAGATAGGGTTCTTTAGTGGAGCCTTTAAACCCATGTTTTTAATTTCAAAAATAGTGAAATCTTTCGTAATTTAGTTCGACGCTTTAGCATTCAGGTTGTCGCCTCGACCTAGGTGTTCGAGTTGTCTTTGCCACATGCATGGTTTTGCATTTTCACCTGGAAGGCAAAAGCTAAAAATCTCGTAATGTAGGGTACTAGAACAAAATACTCAATACATCATTCTTCCGTTTTCCCCCCAAGACTACAGTTTACCCAAGGGACAATACAACATTATACTTTTTGAAGCACATTTCAAATGTGTGCTAAAAACGAGAAGAAAAAATCATATGAATTACGGCTTCAAAAGAATTTTATTTTATTTTATTTTATAGATAAAAGTCATGTTAGAGATTTTCATTTGTGTCTTTCTTTGTTTTTTGCTCTCTTATTTCAAAGCATGTGTGGTGCAGGTGATGTTTGAGAGAATGAAGATGGAGAAGGAAAAGGGAAGAGAAAGAGTACATGTTAGTATCAGAGTCAATAGCGAGGCTGAGCTGCAACTTAGCTTCTTATACCTGCAGTTTTACAAATGGTTTACAGATCTTGAAGCCGCCTTGAAGTCAGAGGTTAGTATTCAATTCTTGCACCAGCACAGCTCCTTATGGTTTAAGGAAGTGCGCATATGCACTCATTGCACTTCTTATCTTTTTTGTTTTGTGTTTTTCAACTTTTTAGACAGAGGAGGTATTTAATGTTCTATTGCAAAAGTTTAATTTGAGCCATTCTCCACTTTCTCCATATATCATAGTTTTTACAATTTCATCTTGTAGTTTGCTAACTGGAAGTTTAAGGCTAACTAATAAACTCATACAATATGAGAAAATCTGCTACATTTGTGGTTTGAATGAGGCCATGTCTAATGCTTTCAGCTAAGAGAAAGACATCGATTGGTGGTTTGAATTGGTAGAGTTATTTGAATCAGCCCAACTAACTCGATAATAGTTTTATGTTATTGTGGTCCTCAAGATTGAAAAGATCAAAGATCAATCACTACATTTGCTTTTCCCACTAACTACAATGAATAATTTTTGAAGGAAGCTTGAATGAGATATCTCACTCGTGAATGTTCATATGATCGAATGTCAAGTGTTCTATGAATTTCAATCGACATAGGTGCAGACATAAGACTTGTGGAGTTTGGCTTGCCTAAATTATTAGTTTGCAGCAATGCATATTTCAATTTTGTTTTGTTTCTAGCTATATTTTCAATTTCGCCTCCGAAACTTGAGATCATATTGCAGCTTATAGGATAGAGATGCTTGTTGTTTATGACTTAATCTTATTGGGCAGTTGCTTCTTTTGGTTTTGTTCATTTTCATCTTTCCTATCACAAACATGAAAGCACCTCCATTGTAGTTTATGTTTTTTGCATTGCGCTTATGTTTTTCTCGCAATGCGCTTTATGTTTCCCTCGCAATGCGCTTTATGTCACATGTGTCCGTTCAAAACTTGGTGCCTTTGGCAAATTAATGCTTGTTTATGAATTTTGAAATCTTATATTCCTTTTAGTTGAGTCAATTTTTAACTAGATAATGTTTGTCGGTGGAAAATTTGGGATAGTAGAAACACAAACTTATGGGATGACGTTGGGTTTAGCTACCTTTAATCACTAAGTCACTTTGGGTAAGGAGGATATGAAGTGACCGACGGTAGCCCATGGCTCCAATCTGGGACTGGCTACTAGAAAGCTTCAAACAGGAAATGTGGGATGGAGGCTGAAAAAAGCTTGTCATTGTTTCACATAATAAGGAATAAGGAAATTTCGCTTCTCAGAGTGGTAATGCTTTGGCATAAGTTGACCTAGTTGAAAAATATATGAAATATAAGGGATATACCCCGAGCTATAAGCGATTAACTCCGATTCTTGGTTGAAGTGTTGATTCTTAAAGACTTTAACATAGAATCAGGGTTTTATGTCGCAATGCAAGCTTATGTTTTTCTAATGCAAAGTTTATGTTATTCTTACACCTGTGTTTTTGGTTTTGTTTTTGCGTGGTTTTATCCTCTTAATTTTGGAGTTGTTGATTCTCGAGACGTAGGAGAATTTGAATTTGTTTCTTTATAGTGTGCTTGCCTTAGGAGTCGCATTTTTGTGTAATTTTGATATTTTTTTTATTACATTATTGTAAAATTAGGTACTACTTTTTGGTTTAAAATGAATTTGACTTTGTCTCTTCCCTATTGTTTTCATCCATGGGAATAGCATAACTTTTCCTTCTCGTTATTTTAATAATGGTTTTGGCTGAGTTCTTCTACATTGATGTGTGACTAATTTATGGTTTTGAGTAAGAGAATCAGTCTTTTTTTTGTGTGGAAAACATAAACAAGTTAAGAAAAAAAAAGGGGGAAACGGCAAAACAAAAGAAACAGAGCAACAAACTTAAATGGTGGAACACGAAGGAATAAAAAGGAAAGGAAAAAAAAAAATAAAAGGAAGGAAAATTTCAGCAAATATAGATGGGGGAAGTTAAATAAGAATTTGAGGAAAAGGTGACAAATATTGTTTTGGTTTAAATGAATTACTTAAAATTTGCATAATGGCATATTTTGTAATTTTTAGTTTTTTGTAATGTATAATTGTAAAATTACATCCTATTTTTATTCTTTGGCCTTTTCTTAATTAAGTGAATTGAATTTGTATTTTCCTAATTAGTAAAATATATAGTGTCTATAAACTAAAGCACCCTAATAACTACTCACCTACCGACTTGCAATTTTATTATAAAAAATGAATTAACTACAGTAAACCCCCAATCTATGGTTTCATCACAAACTCATACTCAACAAATGTTGATCCGTTTGACTGGTATCCAAACTTAATGAAACATTTCAAAAGACACCCTCCGTAACTCATACCGTTACAGGAACTGTTAAGTGCGGATGTGGCATGTCTGATGTGGTATTTTTTTGCTGAAGTGGACTCCACGTGGGCATAGGCTTTATTGTCCTTTTGTCCCAACCCAGTTATATATATATATATATATATATATATATATATATATATCGATCACTTTCTATGAGGGATCGCTAAATAATTTTATATCAGTCGCTTTCTTTAGGGTACCTTACGAATTTGTTTTTCAACGATCCAAACCATCTATTTTTTAGGTCTTCATTCATAGATCATCTTTACAAAAAATTAGACAAATCGGAAACCGTTTCGACATCCAATTGTGTCTTACAAAATCAATGAACACGGTGCTTCAAGAAAAGTATTAAAATTTCAATAACTCAATTGAGTGGTCAAATGATATCGGATTCAAGTGATTTTTTTTAGAGAAGATCTTTGAATGAGTATCTACAAAATAGACGGTTTGGATTAGTGAAATACAATCCGGAGTGGGCCCTACCAAAGGTGTCCCTCAAATAAGCTTATTTGAGGGATCCCTCAATGGAAGCTCCCTGTATATATATATATATATATATCTCTCTCTCTCTCTCTCTCTCTCTCTCTCTCGATCAAGCTCTTCACCCTCCTTAGTGACATCTCTGCCACTCAGAGAAGGAAGGAAGTAACCAAACATCTTGTGCATTCTGATTCAAGAATCGACAGTGTCATTAGCGGTGGCTCTGTAATTTCCGATGGCTTAAAGCACCATGGAAGCCATGGACCTTGGATAATTGGTGTCGGTGGCCTTGGAAGTCTCAGTGGGTACGAAAACACCATCGGGAACATGAAATCCATAAACCAAATCACAAGATTTGAGAGCCAATGAAGTGGGCTCGCGCTGCAGCTGAAAACGACCACAAATTTCATCTTCAAAATGGGTCTGTGGTGGGACAACAACATGGTGGCGAACTTAGAGATCCAAAGAAAGTTTGTGATTTAAAGCCTTGACACGCTCCAAGATTTGAGCCAAGAGTGCGTCAATTCTATCAAAGTTGGCTTCCATGGCAATTGTTGACTGGTCTTCCATGGTGTTTCGATAAAGTGTACACGAGAGGATGAGGGTTGGGGAAGATGGATGAGGTTAGGGTTCTCTGGGCTCTTCTTGTTATTTATTTATTTTTAACTGGGGAAGATTGATGGGGCGGGTGGAATTTGTTAGGCTTGGGTTTTTTTTGTGGTTACTTTTTGTAATTTTATTTTTTATATATTTGATTTTAAAATTTTAATTAATTTATCAAATAAATAAATATTTTATTAATTTTTGTCCACGTGGAGTCCACTTCAACAAAAAATATCACATCAAACATGCCACATCAGCACTTAACGGTTCCTCTAATGGTATGAGTAATGGAGGGTGTCTTTTGAAATGTTTCGTTAAGTTGGAAAACCGGTCAAATGGGCCAACAAATGTTGAATATGAGTTTGTAATGACTTTCATAGTTTAGGGGGTTTACTGTAGTTAATCCTACAAAAATCTACCGCAACAAACAAAATTCATATTTTTTGTTTGTCAAAATTATACAATTATTGGTCCATCGTACAAGAAAAACTTAGTTGTAAATTGCAATGAGAATATTTTGCTATTCTTAATTAATAATACTATGTCACGTGAAAGTGTTATCACACATCTCATAACCTTCTTGACAAAAATAGCAAAATAGGGCCATCACAGTCAAGGAATAAAATATCGATGATATCGGAAATATCGGTAGTCCAAAAATACGGAAATTTCGATGGAAATATCGGGATATTATCGATATTTCGATCCATGTCGTCAATATTATCGATATTTTGGTTCATGGATATCTAAAATATCGATGGTATCGGAAATATCAGTAGTCCAAAAATACGAAAATTTCCTAAAAATATCAGAAATATTATGAATATTTTATTCCTTGATCACAGTACATGCTTCGAGCTTCTTCTACCCTCATACTTTTAAAAAGAGACGTCTATTACTTGGTCACGGGCGAGAAAAAACTTTTCAAACTCAACATACCAAATAGGTTACTCGCCCTTAAAAAAAGCCTCTCATTTTACGAAAATGCCCTTTCCCTACAGTTTGGCGACTGAGATCGCGCGTATTTCTATATACGACACTCGAGCGAGTGAGAACAACGCCCTAAAGAAGACAAATTTTTTTAGTATGCTAAGATTGCAACGTGGAACAGATTTCATGGTAGATTCCACGATATAGCCGTATTGGATAGACAACCACGAGGTGGCCACACGCCTAAACACGTGCTCTGATCTCAACCATCTACGTATTTTCCAATCCAACGGCCCAAAATCAATCCCATGCCAGCTGGCTTTCCACCATATCGCTATATATCTCCTCAACCCCCGCTCCAAGCCTATCAACAACACTTCAACTCCTTCTCTCCAATTTTCAGTCCAGATTCTTGCTCAAAATCTCTGCTTTTCAAAAACCCATTTCAGGTGATCTGCTTCTAAATCATAAAAACAATGTCTTTGAGGCTCATTTCCACCATTTCCATCCCAAACAAGCAAGAGGATGGTGCTGTTAGCAGCCTCTTGTTGTGTTCAAAGGCTGGATCTTCCTCCTCTGCTCTGAGCCATGCTTTTTCTCTGAGTTTTGGTGAGCAGAGGAAGCTCAAAAAGTTTGCGGTTTCGGCGTCCGACCAGACGAAGACAGCGGCGCTGACTGGTGTTCTGTTTGAGCCATTTGAAGAGGTCAAGAGCGATGCCTTTGTTGTTCCTGTGTCCCATCAGGTCTCTCTTGCTCGCCAGCGTTATGCAGATGAATCTGAATCTGCAATCAATGAGCAGATCAAGTGTGTATCTTTATTGTTGTTTCCTCTTTATGAATTGTTGCTTTTTGTTCTGATGATAATTGTATGCTTTTGTTTTTGTGTGACAGTGTGGAATACAATGTGTCATATGTGTACCATGCCCTGTTTGCATACTTTGACAGGGACAATATTGCTCTCAAGGGCCTTGCCAAGTAAGCACAAATCCCAAAATTCCCCTCTGCATAAGGTCTTTTATTTTTATTTTATTTTTATAAATATGAATTTAATTAATCTATGGTTAATTTGGTTATGTTACAATCAGGTTTTTCAAGGAATCAAGTGAGGAAGAAAGAGAGCATGCTGAAAAGTTTATGAAATATCAGGTATAAGTTTTTTTTTTGGGTCAACCCAATAGATCTGCATTCTTGTTTGATTTCCTCATCAAGAAGATACAAGTTTTATGTGTGTTTTGGAGATCTGATGGTATTATTATGAATTATGCTCAGAACACACGTGGTGGAAGAGTAAAATTACACTCTATACTAGATCCCCCTTCAGAGTTTGATCATGCAGAGAAGGGAGATGCATTGTATGGTATGACTGTAAACTTTTATATCTTCTACATGCAGAGAAATTCTTGATAATTTCTTGTGATTGACCAAGATTTGCTTCTACTATTGCCGCGCTGTGTTGGGGGTTTTGTTTTCTTGGATTTAAATTAGTCTCCTAAGTAAATAACTTATTTTTCATTGACTCCTTGATGGCAGCTATGGAGTTAGCATTGTCTTTGGAGAAGCTGACAAATGAAAAGCTCTTGGGCTTGTATAAGGTGATACATCTCTATCATATGAGATTTGTTTGAGGTCATCGATATAGCTCATGGTGTCTAGTTTCCATTTGACTCTTTCTATTTGTTTTAAAATTCTTCTCATTAAGATATATACTTGTTTTGTTGCTGATCAAAAACAGGTGGCAGATCACAACAATGATGCCCAATTGACAGATTTTATCCAGAGCGAGTTTCTGACTGAGCAGGTGAAACACAATTTCTACTCTTTACTGGACATAATAACAGCCACTCGGTTCTTAGTTTGAGTGAGATTCATTTTGAAGAAAGCAATTGAAAATGCAGAAGAAAACAGTTTCTGCAATTACACTGAGGAACAGTTTTCCCCATCAATACCCAACTTGGATAAGAAAAATTACAACTTTTTAAGCTGGGGTGATGAGTTTTGTTTGTTAATAACATTAAATTTGAAGTTTAGGCTGGTGGTTTAACAATTATTTAATCTTATAACACTTACTAATCACCTAGTATCATATCTATTGTACAGGTTGAAGCCATTAAGAAGATAGCTGAATATGTCACTCAATTGAGGATGGTTGGAAAAGGCCATGGTATGAAACAGATTTCATAGTTCAACTCTTCTCCATCATATTTTCCTTTCATTTAGCCGCAACCATTAACTCAATTGTTTCCTCACTACTCTTACTTGATGGACTCTGTTTGGTGGCTTGCAGGAGTGTGGCACTTTGATCAAGCCCTCCTTCATGCGGGTGCTTAAAATGTCCTGGAGTGTTCTCTCTCCAGAACTATGTATAATTATTTAGGCAAGCTGATAAGAGTGCAAACTCAGATAGCCGCCTTCGACATGTCAGAACAAACTTACTGCTGCGCATAATCATATATTCAAGGGATCCATTGCTTCGAACTTGTCTAGGGAAAGGTTCATTGCAGGAGTGATATTCAATAGTAGAAGCGACTTGGATTAGGCGAACTTCTTGACCTCCTATCATGTCAAAGGCTTTGTAGTTCATAATTTAGCAATCCTATGGCTATGTGTGCAAACTAAGTTGGCTATGTGTGCAAACTAAGTTGGCTATGTATGCAAACTAAGTTCTATTATGATTAAGTGGATGTTGTCAATGCTTTATTCGAAATACTCTCATTCTGCTGTGCTTAAATTACAAAAGTATTGTGCTCCACTCCACAGACTCTAAAAATGAAAAATCCAGGGCAACTTATCATCTATACTCAGATACTGGTATTTACATGTCACATCCTGCATAATCAAAGCTGTGATAGATCCTTAACCAAAGCCAACTGCGTAAGAAAGAATGACAAAATTCAAGTAGGCTGAAGACAGAATCTCCAATGAGAAGAAGACCTCTTCCTCCTATTACTGATGTTTGTATTCTGTGGACAAGTGTGAATTATCTCCCACATCACTCTTATATCTTCATATTCACCACAAGACTCCATGTCCTTGTACAGATTCACCAATCCATGTCCATTTCCTGCAATTTTCACCACATCTCAGAAAAGGGTTGACGGAGAAGAAAGACACAGAGAGACAGAGACTGTGTTTGTGTAATTGGATTGTGTGAAACTTCAACTTACCTTTGGCTTTGTTTCTTGACCGTGAAGTAAGCTTGAGAAGAAAGCACTTAGTTGGGAGGGGGAAGGATCGCTTGAAGCACATCCAGGTTCTCCAACCCACCATCTTTACATGGTTCCTATTCCTTCCCCTCCTCCTCTCCATTTTATATGTTGGAATTTTCAGTTTAGTCCCAACTTCCCCTGACTACATACTAATAATATCATGGCAAAACAACAAAATGCATATAGACAAAGCACTAAAAAACACTCATCAAGACAGAGAACTTTGTTGCAGTCTGATTGGACCATTACACATTTAAACCTAGGGCCTATAGTTTCATCCCAATTGAACTTGGCTTCCAATGTCAATCTGATCAACCATATAGGATCTAGGCTTCAAATTGGCAATACGTATTGGTTCCATTTTGTACAACAGATGAGATTGTACCCAAATTGAGAAATTAGGTGTAATAGTCTAAGTCACGTTTAAACATATTGTGGATGGGATTCTTTGACCTAAATTCTTAATTTGGGCAAATCCCAATTGATCAAAGAATGGTGAACAGTAACAGTAACTAAATTTGATAATTATATGGTGGAAATGAGAACTCTTTATTGGGAAGAAAGGGACAATGAGTAGGAGAGTTACTTTTGGATTTTTGCTTTCCCCACATATCCTTGGTTCCCAAGATTCTCATTTTTCTTGTATTGGAGGTGGGTTGTGATGGGTCCCTAGTCAAACGGTTACTTGGATTTTCCATCAATGCCATCTAGTGGTTTGTGCCTCTACACTTGTTTTTTTCTTTTTAATTGATCCAACGGTGATGTGATGTGTAAGATGAATAAGTAGGTAGTTTTCTGTAAATAAATGCCATGTAGCATAAAGTTATTTTATTTTATTTTTAATATAAGCGATAATCTAAATTACAGGGAGAAGGTGATTTCTTACACTCAAAACCACTCATCTGTAAGATATTTTTTACTAGATTAAACCGTTGCCACCATGTAGCATGAAGTTAAAAGAAGATATTTAGAAGAGGGTAAAATGTGTAACCAAAGGGTCCAATCCAACAAGTCTTATAGCTTTCTTTGGTCATTTAATCGTTTTGGCACTGCTAGTAGTGGAGGGACTGATGCATGTGCCATGCAATAGTTTCTGGTTTTTGTGGTCTTCAACTACACTCAATGACATCTCACCCACTGCCACTCAATAAATAATTCATTTTTTTATTATATCGAAACTCAATAAACAATTCATCATCCAATCTCAAACGAAACTCCGCACAAAAAATAACTTTTTTTTTGGTGTGGGTCATTTACTTCATGATGATGCTTTTGGGGCTACTTGGGCTTTGCCCACCACATGTGCCGAAGTAAAAATGAAGACGACGATAGAGATTTTTGCAAAAGTCAATACTTATACCAATAGAGATTTTGATACCAAATCACAACAACATTACAAACAACAATTTACGTGAAAACATACAAAGGAAGAAAGAAGAAAAAAAAACAGCCACTTGCAGAGTAGTCACATATCATCTGCTTAGTCTCGAACTATTGAGGTAATGAGAATGGAGGCTTCGTCAGTCGAGGGAGCTGCATCATCTGGTAATTATAACAGAGTTATGTCACAATATTGTCAATTTACATTCAAATCAAAACCACATAAAAATTAGCCATAATATTCTAAAAAATGAGGACAAAAATGCCTAAATAAAATGCTTTAGAGGAGAAATGGACTGACCTGGAAGAGATGTAGGCAAGTGAGAGACAATGTTGTCAATGATGCCTCCTCCTCCTCCACCACCACCTCCCTCCACCTCCTCCTCCTCCTCCTCCTCTACCATTTTCTTTCTCTTATTTCCAATATCCTTCATCATCTTCTCGGCTTCTTTGTCCACCTCATCAACTTCTCCTCCACCACCACTCTGATTAAAAAAGTTGGAGATGAGATTTGAAATTACCCCTCCACCATTATTTTCACTACCAGATCCCACATCTTGCTCGGACTTTGACTTATCAGAAAAGCACCCATTTCCTATATCATCTTCAACCTCAAACTCAACTTTTCTTTTGGCCACTTCCCCTGCTTTTGGAGTGCTCCTTGGTGACACTATGGAGATGAGATGGTTTATAAACCCACCTCCCTTTTCTTCATCTTTACCTTCATCTCCTCCATTCATGCTTGCCTTCTCTGCATCAACTTGTTTGTCTTCACCTCCACTTGCCCTGCCTTCACCTCCATTAGCTTCCTGATGAGCTTCTTCAGCTTTAGCTCCACCACCTCCTCTTGGGCTCAGATTCAATGGAAGCAACAAGCTTTCAGATTCTGGTATAACATCCTCCATCTCTCTTTCTCTATCTCTCTTTCTTTCTGATCTTTAGGGTTTACAAATCTCTCTCCCTCTCTCTGTTCCTTTGCACAGATGCTGTGTGTGTTTTTGTTAAAGGGTAGGGCAAGCAGCCTCAGTTTATGTAAAGGGGACAAGCGTCCTTCTCCAAAGCAGAGTCTTTTAATGACAAGCTATGGTTTTGTTACACGTACATCGTAAATGATGTCTCACTGAAAACATGCAAATCCAGAGAAACCACGTGTCACAATTTGCATCACATTGCGTATCCCCAAATAAGGTCGGTGGGGCAACACGACTTCTTGTCGGATTTGTCCCTGCAAAGCGTTAACCCCCATGTATATTGCAGAAAGAAAAGAAACCACCGCAGTCGGCACTAAGCTGAGGTCCTTTGCATAATTGAATATTTGGGTTAAGAAATCAAATTTCAATTGCAAATAGATAAATACACTATTTACTTAACACTGCGTTAACAGAAGGATCACCTACTTTCCATGTTATAAATGGTTTGATACAAAGAAAGAAAAAAATTTGATACAGGGTTTATTACAAAAATTGAAACTATCGACTCAGAATGAACGAGGATCTTGGCGGCATGAAACGAAGACAGAGTCTCTTTTCATATCTATCTAACCTTACCATCCTCCCATGCATTCACAAGTATATTCTCAAAAGCTATCACCATGAAGTGAAGGTGGGGTTTTGAAGTTAAGGATTACTTTGAACTCCCAAGGATCTTTCCAACTCGGCTTTCTTCTCTGCCTCTCTTCTCGCCTTCCGTCTGGCATCCCTTGAAGCAGCATCAGCTTGGACTTTCTCCATTATTTTATCGAAACCAGGAATTGATCTCTCCATTTTCTGGTAGACTCGGGTGCTTAGGTTGGCAAAAATCCTATAGAGTCTCTGCGAGCACACAAACACACAGAGGTTGAGGAACTAATATGAAAACAAATCCCCATAGTATATTTTCACAAAACATTATATCCGTTTTGCTTCCTTGGGTGATTGACTGATGGAAGTTTCTTAGAGAAATACTTCAGCTATAAAAACCAGGATTCAAAATTCTAAAAAATAAACAAAACTTACATAACACAACCAATTTAGTTTAGCAATAGGCAATAAGTTTTTTCTTTCAAATTGATAGTGCGTGATCTTTAGTTTAACAATTGCTAGTTGAAGTTGAACATAATCATTAAACTCCATGAAACTAATAATTTATCCACAACTGATTTAAGAAGGAATTCTGTACCTTGACATCCATATTCCAATGTCGAATGTATGGAGGACCTGTCGTGTATGTGCCAAGAGGTTCGCGGTACCACTCTCCCTCATATGTTATCTGATCCATTGCTTGTTCCACACTTAGAACCTCCCACGGCCTTAACCCAGGGATAGCTTTAGACAATTCGATTCTGCTCACAAACAGACGATTCATTAGATAGAGACAAGAAAATCTACTCATGATTTTACATTGCAAGACATCAGACACCAAATGCTACTGCATACCTAAGATCTTTTGGAATGTATTTGTTCGGCATGTGATCCTCTTCCAAAATTGTTGTCAGTTCAGAGCCACTAGCCCAAAGAAATAGAGCATGACTTGGAATTCTAACGCCTGGCCAAACACCATCATTAGCTTCAAGTACTGCTAAGTCTCGTCTCTTGCTTTCTATAGCCTCCTCTTGTAGCTGCTTATAGGTTTTTTTCTCATGTCCCTTGAGTGGAACCCAAGGAGGAATTCCTTTCTGTAGTTTGTGAATAAAAGCAGTTGCAGCAGCCCCAAGTCTAACTGAATATCACCAAGCCAAGAATCAATTTGTTGAAAACACAGAATTAGATTATTACACTCCTATCAGTCATAAAAGTTTACAATAATACAAAATGGATGTTGGGAGACAAAGTAAACAAGCAGACCTTCCCAAGTGGCAATAGCAGGTTCCAACCCATAAACCATGTGAATAGGAGCCCATTCATCCATGTCCTCACCCCAAATGAATGTATCTTTATCAATAATCCCAGCGCCCCAAGCCGTTTTAAGAGTTATAAGCTCCAATGGACCTCTTGTTCGGCCCAACCGGTCCTTATAGTACCATCCACCACTCCTCATGATAACTATAAAAACCATATAACATCAATATTATGAACAACACATGCAGAAGAACAATCAAACAAACATCAGACGATGCATCCTGTCCAATACACATGCAGAATGTCAGTAAGGAGTTTGAGTAGAGGAATCACTGGTTAACAAAACAATAGAAGTATGATGTATTACTTCAACACAAGTCAAACCACAAATAATTTCAGTAGTAAGTGAACGAAAAACAGCTGCACTTAATTAGAAGCAAATGAGTTGCGATTAAAATACAATTAGCCAGTTCCAAAAGCTAACGATTAAAAATCAGAAGGTTTAAGCAAGACCAGAAAGTAATTTTCATAAACTCGCTAGACTAAACAGCTAAACCAAACTAAAAACACACATTCTTCAAAGTTCATGCTTTTTAACCACAAAGCTTTAATCACTCAAACTTACAGTCATAGTAGCGCTTCTCAAGCTTCTTATATTATACCCAATTGCCTGAGCAACATCGATAGGCCGGCCGGGCGGGTAAGGCCTCTGCCGGAACCCCCAAAGCCCAAAAAAGAACTGCCTTGCAAAATCCCAGAACTTGTCATCAGACTCCTCCCTCGTCTTTATGGCCTTCCTGGGCATGGGCCTTCCGTCCGGCCCAATAACATTCGGCACAGCCTGCCACAGCTTCTTATCTTCATCCCTGTACGGCCTGTCATTCTCTTTGAGCTCCATCTCGTTGATCTTCTCGGCAATCTGCTCAGCTCGAGCCAAGAACTGCACAACTGGGCTCTCCCTGAACTCCTTCCAGAACTTTTCGTTCTCTCTGAGCTCCTCCTCAGTTGGGTTCTCTTTCTTTTCGAATATTGGGTCTTCGCTCAGTAACTTATCGACTTCTGGGGCGTGCCTGTAATCTGGTGCGTTCTCGCATTCCCAGAAGTACTGCTCCAGCATCTCGGTGTAGGGTCCCGGTTTCTCGGGTTCGGAGGGGGTTTTCGGGTCGGGTTTTGGAGGGCCCTTGAAGAGGTTTGAGAGGCTGAGTGCAGAGAAATTGGGAGAGGTTGTCGATTGGGTGGTTCTGTGGAAAAATGAGTCAGTGAGTGAGAGGAGGTTGATGGGCGGGAGTGGGTTTGGGGGTTTCTGGAACCAGCTTTCGAAGGGGTTGAAGTTGATGGAGGCCATTGGAGGAAGTGTGAATTTGGGAAACCTCTAAATTTGAGATTTTTGGGTTTTATTGTTGACAGAGGTTGAAAATGGAGGAGATGGGAGAGACAGAGAAAGAGAGGGGTTTTCAGCTTTGACTGTTGAAATTGGATATAATTCAAGTTTGGGCTTGGCCTGGGTAGTTTGGGTATTAGCTGAACCTAATGATTATGAATTTGTTTTTGGGCCTGAGAATGATTCTCTGAATCAATTTCTAGCAAATCACATTCTTGTTTTATTTGTTATTTTTTAGGGTTTTTTTATCACAGAACGCCCGTAAAGTTAGAAAGATCTCCAAATGTATCTTCAACACTTTGGAATTCTAAAATAGGTGAGCCACATCAGAAAAACTCTCTTCAACAGACTCTTCAACCTCGATCGTCAAAGTTAAACATCTTTCTCTCTCTTCAAGACCTAAGTTGACTTTTTTCTTCAAACATTTAATTTTACTTTGGAAAAACAAAACCTACTTTGAAAATGTTAAAAACATGCATTTTTTCTTTTATATAATAAATACATAGACATTCTTCACATATTTTCATATTTTTTTATTATTTTTCATGATATTGCATTAATTGAATTGAAGAGTCTGTTGGAGCAAAAATTATTTAAGTAGCAAATAAGGCTTTTCAAATTGCCACGTAGGTCAACAAACTTCAATTTGAAGAGTTTTATTTGCTACTACTCTTGGAGATGCTCTTAATGAAACTACCAAATTGCATCATTTTTTGTCATTTGTGGTCTTCAAAGTTAAGAACCGTGCTCATAAGTAGTCCTTGTCATTAGCTTTCGTCCAAAAAAGTCTGTTAAATTGCTGACGTGGCAAACATGTGAGATTCATATATTCAATTATATCACGCCATGTTGATTAAATAAAAAATATAATTTTAAAATAGTTTTAAAATAACAAACCATAAAAAACAAAAAAACAAAGAAGGGGATTCGAAAACACTCATACAAATTATCACAAGGAAAGCAAATATCCCTTGGGGCTTTTGGGGCTTGAGGACCATTGTGGAGGATATTTGAAGTCTTCTGGATAAAGATATGGGCATAATAATTCTTGTATTTGGTTTAGTAATTTTCCTATGGATGTACTTATCACATTACTTTGACTTGTATGGAACAAAGATCCCTAGGGATCTCATCTAACACTAGTGGTGTAGGTTTTGATAAAGCATCTAACTGAAATTAATTGGCAACGAGTGCCCTGTTCAAAGCTTAAAATTCTTCATGTGAGATTTTATATTTTCAACGGCCATTGCTATTGGTGCCAGTTTTGGTGGGTTATGTATTGTCAATCTCACCAAAAATGGCCGTCTCCAATGATTAGGGTTCTAAAAGAGGTTGATAGAGTCCTATTTAGAGATCCATTCCGATAAAATATTTGGAAACTCTTAAGGCATCTCTTTTACAGTAAGAGACTCTATATTATGGGGTTCTATTTATATATATTTTTTATGATGTAATTTGATTTATGTGTTATTTTTATTTTTAGTTAAGTTATTTTATTTTAATGTATGCTTATGTTATATTTGTTTTTGTGTGAACATTTAAAAAATAAAATTTGGACAAGATTTTAAAAAATAAAATTTGTGGGTATTTATATAGGAAGAATTGGGTATGAGATTAAAATAAATATAAATAAAAAAAAAAATTCAGACTAGCCGTTGATCCCTTGTAGCCATTGGCCCACTTTACAAAAAAATAATTACAATGGAACTAGCTATTGAGAGCATGTAGCTATTGGTCAAATTATTTAAAAAAATAAATAAAAACAGTGGTCATCAACCATTTTTTTGGGCGAGTTGCAGTCACAATGGGCATCACCGACAACACGCATGGGCTGACAGTTTTTACTTCCATACGAATCCAACTGAGTTTCAAGGATTTCAATCATGTACCTATATTTAAGTTCAACTCCGGTTAGGCTCAAGCATTTAGGATCTCAAAATTGAATCACTGGGGATTGTTTTTTGCATAGGTTTCTATTTATTGGAGTCCAATGATGGTACAGCCCCAATTGGCGTTGACCTAACAAAGGGGAGGAGGAGCAATGGGGAAGAATGCTATCAATCAACCAAGTAATATAATATATATTTTTAAGATAAAGGCGATGTTGCATTTATAATTTAAGCACAAATGTTGTTTGCCAGAAGAGTTTATACAAATACACATAACCACAAAAGGGTTATTATTTATTACAAGTAATATAATATAATTGGTTCATATATTCCAATGTAATTGTTTGATTGAATTGCTAATCAAGTAAGCAGAAATCAACATATATTTCTACTTTTTTTTTCTTCATCATCAGGTAATGCCCGCAACCTTTAAGATAAATAAACATATATCGTTGATGGTGGTGCTTTCCTGCACACGGTTTTCAAAAGTTAAGGTGTGTTAACACATACCAAAGTTTATTTATGAAAAAGATTACTTAACTCAAAAAAAAAAAAAAAAAAAAAGAGAGAGGGAGAAACACGTCCAATATTTAACTTTACCTCATTTGGTAAGTAGGAAGAAAATAGGAATTTAGAAATAGTTATCTCATTAGTCATCAACTAAGCAAAGCTAAATTAAATTACCTCTTCAACCAGGTGGCCTTGTTTCTCTCCCATCCGGACCTATTATTATTCTTTCTGAAAAAAAATTTATATGAAGGAATCAGAACTTAAATTATAACCAAGAAAATCCCAAGGTTACCACATTGGTTGTGGCCCTCTTCTTCTCCTGCTTGGCACCCAAGATCGAAATCCTAGGGTTTCTTTTCTCCCAATGTACCAAAAAAATTATGACATCACATATCTTGTATTTAGAAAGAGAAAGAGGTACTAAAATACATGTGGTCAGTCATATATATGGAAGATGGACAAAGTAAAAAAACTCACCTATGAGCTATGACTATGAGATTCACTGCTTGATGTTTGTGGCTTACCTGTTAGACTTAATGAAGACAACGATTTTGAAAGAACCTCCACAGGATCAGCCTCAGCCTCATGGGAGCTGCTCGAATCTGTCCACCGGCACTCTAATCGGAACAATTGCATCTCTGTTGCAATTGAGAAACAACGGATGATTTAAGCCATGTCTACAGAACGCTTTCAATCAATCATCACAAATGTACTGTTCTATTAAACATGAACTTTTGCCAAATCCCTATGTACATACCCATCAACACATCTGCGCAGGCAGAGGTTCATCTTATCGGTTGTATAGCTACAAAACATTATCTCAAGCCGCTTCTCAAGTTTGGGAGCATCAGAAACTGGAAGAACATCCCAAATCTTCAAAACCTGGACATAATCTGAGTTCTCCTGGACAACATCTACAGACCAAATGATGTTGAGCTCCCCTTTGACTTCATACTTCTCTAAGAGTTTAGCACAAATCCCACCATGGACCACAACTCCTTTAGCCTTGCGAGATTGGCGCCAACCATTAGAGAGCTTTGTCAACAAGGAAACCACTTCCCGGCGGACCTCAGTGTCTTTAATCTTTTCTATGGATCTCTGAAATTCATTGGTGAAGCAAACCTACACAGGAACAGAACTGATGATTAATGCTAATACTAATATGCCAGGCATAAATGCTGCAAAGCACAAAATCTAAACTCCAATAGCCTAACCAGGAAACCACTAAATTTTAATGTGTTCCCCCATTAGCTCTCCCTGGATAATTTACACATGTTCAAAGGATATTTGTGCACTCTATAAGCTTTGATAATGTAGCATCATACCTTCCATTTGGCATTTTTGAACAGCAGAGAATCAGCATTGAGTAGAATATGCAGTTGGCCAAGCTCTATGAGGGCTGCTGCAATGGCCTGAGCCAAGTCCTTAACATCATGAGCATTATAAAAACATTTGCGGTTCTTTGCATCCAGAATTAGCTTCTTCCAAATAGAGTTACTGCTAATCAAAGTCGCTTCGTTCCCCAAAATCCAAAGACAGTACCTACAAACACAAAACAACTGATGAACTTCATCAAAACCAACAAAATTTCAGACAGTACATCTAAGCTACATTTACAACCCGCAATGTGACAGAGGTACCTTGCACGCGTTAGCATCACATTTGCCCTTTCAAGATTGGAGAGGAAACCGATTGAGCCATTCTCGTTACATCTGACAGTGGAGATAATTATCACATCTTCTTCGCCACCTTGGAATCCATCAACAGTTCGCACACTTACAGAGAAGTCAGTGCCAGAAACTTCACTATGTTCTTTGACTCTCTTTTGAATTGCATTGACTTGAGCCTTGTAAGGTGAAATTACCCCAACACTAACTCTCTTCTTTGTTTGAGTAAATTCTGTGGTCCATAAAAAAAGTTACAAAACAGTTAAGAACATCTACACTAGCTTACAGCAAATACTACCTCTGTAAAGGCTTGCAACAATCTCACAGACCACAGCAACCTCAACCATATTTTTCTGACTATGCCCGCGATCGCAATCTTCTTTTCCATTGGCTATTTCTATAAATGAGTAGGGTCCGTACATTTTTCCTGAAAGAAAGCACTTCTCATAGCTTCTTTGCTTCACATTTGGACCGTCTAATATCTGGTTGTTGTAAAACTCTCTTTTCGGGAATAAGCTGATTGATGGATGCATTCTATACTGGATATTGAGAAGGTGCCTCTCATGTCCCAACAGTGCAAGTCTTCTGAACAAACTTCTTCCGAAACCGGCCTGCTCAGAGATCTGAAAGTGTATTGATCAAAATTCACATAAAACATAAAAGCTTTTCAAATTTTGAAAACTAAACAGCACAAGGGACAAAATGAAACCTTGCTTTTAACCATAGCAGGGAGTTGCTTCTCATCTCCTATGAGAATAGCATGGCGAAGACCCAGTAGTTGAAAAGGAATTGCTGATTCACATTCTTTAAGCTGAGCAGCTTCATCAATCACTAACAAATCCAGGGGTACCATTCCCTCTGTGTGCAATTTAGCAGAGCTTGACGCAGTGCAAAATATTAAGCAAGCATTTGCCAAGCACCATGTCCTTATTTCCTTGAAATTTTCAAACTTAGGAACAGAAAATCCACGAAGCAACGTCAGTGTATGAACACAATCTTTTAGAACTAATTGTGACCTCTCCTTAGCAAAACCGATCTCATGCAGTAAAGATTTAAGAGAACTGAGCAAATCCAAAGCTCTAACCATGCCCTTCACAACTTCTAGTGAAATGCAAGAAGTTGGTAAGTGGGTGTACAAATTTACCATGCAAATCTTCAGATGCTTACCAATTGAATCAAGTTTTTCCTTCACAAACTCCTCAAGGGTTAGAAAATCATTCTCATCATCCTTTGTTGAGTTCCTATAATTGACTATAACTCTCTTCATTGCTCTCATTACCTTTCTCTTCATCTTCACCAAAAGATTATCACTATCTTCGCCATCCTCATTGTATCTTATTCTCCTTATTTCTTCCAAATACAACAAGTACTTTTCCTGTGGATCCTCAAGCAAACCTATCATTGATTCCAACGAATGTTTCCATCCAATCAAACAGTCGGCCAGAATTTCAGTACGATAATCAAGAAATACCTCAACAAGGTCATCATAATTATCAATCTTCATTCGCTCTCCATTCCCAAATAGAATTATATCTCCAATTCCATACTTGCCATAATCAAGAGACCGGTTAACCAATCCCAGGAGTCGCCCTGTGACTTGTAATATGGAAATATTTGTTGGGGCACATGTTAGTGTTCTGCACTTCAACTTCAAGAGGGCAAAGAGTGACATAGCAACTGTCTTGGTTTTCCCAGTCCCAGGAGGACCCCATATTAGTTTGATGGCATTATGGTGAGTACATTTACTCAAACTGATACAGTTCAAAACTGCAGCTTGTTGGGAATCATTGAGATCAGAGCACATTGAGGGCCATTTGGTAGAAAGGGCAGGGGAGCATTTTTCTTTAGAAAAGCAAATTGCACAAGAATTCCCACCCTGTAAGAAACAAACATAAACGCGTTGTTGGGGGCTTTGGGAAGCAATTAGCCAAACAACCCAATCAAAGTAGATCATCCTTATTTTAAAAACATGATATAGGCTTAACTAATGTGCATGCATGATGTTAAAGTAAAGCTAGAGTCAAGAAAAAAAATTATTACTTGTGATGAATTGGGTTGCACCTGCAGCACATTCTTAATTAAATGTGTGTTTGCCCCTTCTGAGTTCAAAGCACTCCATACGCGAACACTTGTTGTCATGTTGATTAGATAGACAGCAAGAAGTGTTTCTTCTCCTTTATTGATAGGCTTTGATGAGAGTATTGAGAAATGAGTATCTCTGCCTCGAAGAACATACGCAATGACATATGAATCTCTGGGCCCTTTTAAATGATCAATGCATTTTGGTCTGATAGCAGTCAAGGCAATAATATCTCCAGGCTGCGGCTCATATGTTCCTGCATGATTTTCAGCTTCTCCCTTGGCCTTGGCCTTAATTTTGATACCATAAAACAAGTCCTTGGGAGGTTCATGATCCTGAGAAGTTCTAACAGCCAGAATTTCACAAGTAGGTGCCTGTGACAGAGTCTCCATGCTTGAGAGTAAATCAGCATGTGTTTCCTCAACAAGTGAAGGAATGAACGTTTTCATGTAACTCCTCACGGTCGAAAATGTCTCAGGAATTTTCGTCACCTGTATTAAGTTGGCAAAAATCGAAGAAAATTTGACACGTTGTAAAGATTTATCAAATCTGTACAGAAGAAGACAAAAAAAAAACCTGGTTTTTGTAAAGATTTCTGTTGAGAACATCCTCCATAGACCAAGAGAAGACTAAATCAATTAAGCTTCTACCGGCAACATCTATCTCCATTTTCACACTAGTCTCTTGATGATCCATAGCTACTTTTTTCACTGATCTTCTGATATTTGCAATGGAGGTGGTCAAGTCAATTACTTGGCCAAGATAGCATATATACTTGCTTAGCACGGAAGCAAAGTCACCTGATCAAAACAAATCTACAGGGTACAATGAAAGAGACCCTTCTTTTTCCTAGTAGCTGCACTGCATATCATGTTTTTAACATAAAAATTTATTCTACAACTTGCAGACCAATGGTCTCAAATTTGAAGAGTCATTTTATAGTGAGGGCCTTATGTAAGGCTTTTAAGTGATGTTTTATCTTTTAATTGTTGGATCAAACTAACCAATGCTCATGCCAGAATAGGGTGTATAAAAAATGAATACCTCCCATTTCTTACCATTGATTCACCTCAAAATGTTTGTGCAGAACCGTCACACATATGAGAAGCCAGTTAAAATATACAACTAATAGACCGATGATCCTCACTATAGAAAGGCTACAGCGCACGCACACAGCCAGCATGCTTATATTGCAATATATACAGTTTTACAAGGAGTAGTGGATTTACCCTAGCTGCTGGATACATAAGGTAAGTGTATAACTGTACAATCAATTACAAGTAATTACATAATCAAGATTCCTATAATTAGTCACTTTCCCGTGTTAGCGTCAGTGGCTTCCTTTAGCTTATCACTTTTCACATTGATGTCGAAACTGAAAAGGCTTGTAAATACAAAAATTACTTATACATGAAATAAGTTACATCTGAGTTTTGCTGTGTAATCCAATCCCCAAAACTCTCCATGCTATGAAGGAGAACCAACCACACTCTAAGAAAGGAAAAGGCAAGAATCTCTAATATATACACATAAAAGGAATCGTCAGTCATCTACAAAACTGTATCGAATCTCTTCACACTCTACCAAACTGGATTGGACCAGACCGGACCGATTGTATTTTTTTAATACAAATTTATTCAAATCCAATGCTACATTTTTAATCTCATAACTAACATTTCCCCAAGCCCAACTTCAAAGCATCCTTATTTTCTAGACCCAATATCTATCTTTGCATGAAATTGGATTATTTGTAAATTTTCAGGCCCAAAAAATAAAATTTTAGTTGGAATTTGTATAAAAAATAATAATCCGGTTCACTGGTTCAAATCGGACCGGTCGGTTTCATAATTTTTATTACTAAAACTGGACCGAACAAAACTGATTAAATAGTATTGGTTTCGATTCTAGTTTGAGGTGGAAACCGGACTGAACTGGACTGCACCCACCCCTAATTACCAATGCATGTTCTGTATTAAAAAAAAAAAAAAAAAGAGTGCTCAAAGAGGCATTGGTAATATTGGTATGTCCTGGTCCTGGAATGGTGTAACCTCCCCTCCTCTTAAACTTATTAGGGCAAACTACATAAAAGTACCCGAACTTTGGGGAACATTTCAAATTAGTACCCAATCTTTAAGGAAATATTTTTGCTCACCAATTTAACCCAAGGTGTACCGTCTGTAGGGGCTTTTTTGTTCCGGTAGCAACAAATGGGTTGGGCTGCCGTAAGGAGCAAATGAGCGAAATTACCCCATGTGTCTGAGTTCAAGAATCAGACCCCAAGAATGCTTCGAAAGGTTAGTGGAGCCTTAGGAAGCACCATGTCACGACCCGACTCCCCTAGCACAATATTGTCCGCTTTGGGCCACCGCCCTCACGGTTTTGTTTCTGGGAACTCACGAGCAATATCTTCCCAGTAGGTCACCCATCCTGGGATTGCTCCAGCACAAACTCGCTTAACTTCGGAGTTCCCATGAACCCGAAGCCAATGAGCTCCCAAAAGGCCTTGTGCTAGGAATAGACATGCCCACACATATAAGGCACTTCACCATTCCCTCCCCGAGCAATGTGGGATTGCTCACCGTTCTTGCTTTCCCAAGACACGGGTCTTACAATCCACCCCCCTTGGGGCCCAGCGTCCTCGCTGGCACATTTCTGGTCGGGGTCCGGCTCTGATACCATTATGTCACGACCCGACTCCCTTAGCAAAATATTGTCCGCTTTGGGCCACCGCCCTCACGGTTTTGTTTCTGGGAACTCACGAGCAATATCTTCCTAGTAGGTCACCCATCCTGGGATTGCTCTAAGCGCAACTCGCTTAACTTCGGAGTTCCCATGAACCCGAAGCCAGTGAGCTCCCAAAAGGCCTTGTGCTAGGTGTGGGGGACCTTTTCTTCCAGCAGCTACAAGTGGGCTGGGCCGCTGTAAGGAGTAAACCGATGCAAGTGTCCCTTGTGCCTGAGTTCGAAAATCAAGCCCTAAGGATGTCTCGAAAGAGCAATGAAACCTCATGAAACTCCTTGGTTACCTTCACCAATGAAAATAACAATGAATTACATATGAATCTTCTAGCTTGGCATGAGAGGCTTGTGGCATGGGAGCAAAAATTGTCATGAGTTTAGTGCTTAAGGAGAGAGCTGTGAATTCCTATAAAAGACAGAGGTCCTAGGGAAAGAGAAAGAGATTATGAGAGGGTTTGATAAAGAGGGAGAAGGATGGAGAAGAACAATGGGTGGCCTTAGTGATTTCCAGTAGCTTGACAGAAACTCTGTCGAGCTATAGCCATTTGCCAGAAAAAGGGAAATAAGGGAGATTGAGAAGTGAGGCACGAAAATCACTGAGTTTGCAAATGAGAGAAGAAGCTTGCTCTCTGAAGGGTGTGTTGAAATCTGATGGGTTGAAGAGGTCTTATTTATAGCAGCTGGGAGCTGCTCTTCTCCAAGAAACCCTAGTGGTTTCTTCCCAATCTTAGCTAAGCTTTCCTCTACCTTTCTTCTCCTCCTTCTTGACTTAACCCATGGTGGCAAAGTCAGCTCTGCCCAGTCCCACAAAATCAGGGATTTTTGGGCGCTCGATGCTTCTCCCTGCAACTGCATCAGAGGAGCTTCCATTCTCACCCATCTTCTTTCTCTTCTTTCTTCCTCTTTCCATGGCCAAATCTGATGAAAGAAAGGAAATGGGTTCACCTGCTGGTTTAAGGGATGACATCCTTCTCTGCGTGCCAAAATCCTCTGGTCCCTTGAATGCTTTTGCTTGGAACTTGTTCTCTCCATGTGGAGCTTCCCAGCAGCCCTTCTCACGTGACTCCCCTCTTCAGCCAAGTACTGAGGGCTTGGATTTCCCCTATTTAAATGGTATGGGTCTTTTAACATAGAAGGTAAAATTATCCAATAAGTGGGCTAAGTTCACCAATTATTTGGGCTTTGTGGGCTACCTAAAGTAATGGGTTATTTTTACTAAGGTGATGGGCTATTTTCTCCTTTGCACTTACCCACATAGCTGGACCTAAGAAATGGGCTTGAGTCTCGAGGCTCCCAAGCAACCCGAGCTCTTCATTTCTTGGCCCATCAATGGGCCCCATGACAATTTATTTCCATCCATACCACAACCCACTCAAGCAAGCCCCGAGTTTTTGAGTGGCTTGGGCCCACTTAAGCTTGTAGTGTGTTTGGGCGTGAAATAATAATAATTTCGCACTTGGCATGGCATGTCGCTCGGCATGCTTTTAATTATGACGCTTGATAATTGGCATGAATTTGTAGAGCTTAATGCATTTCGTAATTTTTAACCTCAATTCCCGGCATGGTGGATTTCTTATTTGGCATGGCATGCGGAGTGTGACTCGTGCACTGCATACCTTTGTGTGCTTCAAATCGGGTCTTTTCTCAGTAATATATCGTTTTTGGGCCGGGCATTTACTTGGGCCCAACCACGGATTTTTTGGGTCTCAACACTAGGAATAGATATGCCCACACATATAAGGCACTTCACCATTCCCTCCCCAAGCGATGTGGGATTGCTCATCGTTCTTGCTTTCCCAAGACACGGGTCTTACACACCATGTTTATCTTCACCAACAAAACAACGGTCGCTTACATATGAATTCTTAGATTGGCATGAGAGGCTTGTGGCATGGAAGCAAAGCAATCATGAGTTTAGCATTAAAGAGAGAGAGGGTTGTGAGTTCCTATGAGAAACAGGGGTTCTAAGGAAAAGGGGGAAGGGATTCTAAGGAGGTTTGTTGAGGAGAGAGAAAGATGGGGGGTATCATGGGTGAGTTGAGTAATTTCCGGCAGCTCGACGAAAACTCTGTCAAGCTCTGGAACGATTTACCAGAAGAGAAATTGGGAAGTGATGGGGGAATGGGGCTCGAAATTGCAGAGGTTTGAGGGATGAGAGATAATGCTTGCTCTCTGGATGTGAGAGATGATGCTTGCTTTCCAGGTGTGTGTTAGTTCTGATGGGTAGGAGATGACCCTTTTTATAGCCGCTGGAAGCTCCTTCTTCCCAAGAAACCCTAATGGGTTCTCTCCAATTTTGCTAAGTCTCCCCTTTCATTTCTCTTCTCTCCCTTCGATTCATCCTATTTTGTGAAACCTTCTTCTGTCCAAACACACAAAGACAAGATTTTTGGGAGCTCTAAGGCCTTCCCACAGCTGCTTCAGTGTTGAACTCCTATCTTTGGCTACCACTTCACCTTCTTTCTTTCCCTCTTTCATGGCCAGAGCTAGTGGGAGAAAGAAATAGGTAAGAGCGCTGGTTTGAAAGGTGTCTTGCTCCTAGCAACCTGCGCAAGCTAATACCCTTTGGTTTTTTGAATGTTCTATCTTGGGGGTTGGTTTTGCCCACGTGATGGAGCCTCCCAGCAGCCTACATATATGGATATTTTGGCTTTCATCGTGGCCTTTGTTTCCAGCTAGGTGCTGGAGATTTGTAGATATTTTCTTTGGTTGCTTGGGCCTTCCTAAGGTGATGGATTAACCCATTAAGGGAATGGACTAATTTGATAGGCTATTTTATTGAGATGATTAGCTAATTTTTCCTAAAGTATTGGGCTATCTCTTCTAGAGTATTGGGCTTTTTTTTTCTCTCCTTTATGCTTACCCATATATTTGGGCTCAAGAAATGGGCTTGAGTTTTGGGACTCCCAAGCAGCCCAAAACTTCCACCTCTCGGCTCATCAATGGGCCTCATGAAAGCTCGTTACCATCCATACCACAACCCACTCAGCAAGGCCCGGGCATTTGCGTGGCTTGGGCCCACTTAAGCTTGCAGCGTAGCTAGGTGCAAAATAAGGATTTTTCACTTGGCATTACATGTTGTTTAGCATGCTTGTTCTTGAATTTTATCGTATTTAAGTCAAAATGACGCTTGACAAGATAATAAGCATGGGTTTATAGAGCCGGTACATTTCTAAGGCTTGTTACGACTTTTTTAGCATGACGGGTTATATATTTGCTTGGCGTGGCATGTGGGTAACGACTCACACGAGCGTGCATGACAATCCTTCGCGTGCCCAAGTTGGGTTTCTTCTCACTTAGGTATCGCACAGGACCAAAAATACATTTGGGCCTACTCTTGGATTTTTTGGGCTTCAACACTGTTACCACCATCCTTAACACTCGACATATGTCTATATGCATAACTATAGTTAATTTTTGCTTTGTATTTATGGAACCATGATTATGCCTATAGAACTGACGGTAATTAATGAAACTCCATCAATTTTTGCCTTGTCTAACTCCGTCAATTTTCCCCATTTCGTCACCGTATTTTTTAATTAATGAAACTGACGCAGTTAGATATTGGAATTGATTTGTTAATTGCTGCAAATATGGTGACTAAATTGGGAAAATTGAAATCACGATGACCAAATTTGATTTTGAGGCAAACTCCAGGAACCGAAAATGTAATTAACCCAAAAAAAAGAAGCCTAATATTGCCTAGAGTAAAAACTTTGCCTCCCCATACGCCAAACTTTACTTCCATGTGACAAGAAATAAAAATTGACCCACTAATATGAATATCTAGTTCCGCCCTCGCTCTCATACTACCTCTTAAGAATTGGATCCTTATCGTCTTTTTAAAGGAAAGAATTGGTCCATTGTTTCTGGTGTTTCTGTAACCCCTAGAAAGAAAATAGTGCTTTTTTTTTCCCATCCCAAAGTGTGGGCCTTATGTATAATATTTCTTCAAATTAACTCGAACTTATAGACACCACGTACACTTTTTCTTTTTTCCTTTCTTGGCTTAAACATCACTCGCAGTTAGTAAGTGCAAAATTAGGAGCAAAGCCTGTAACTCTGGAATCATTTGGGCATTATTGGAACTTACATTGTGAATGCGAACCACGTAGCAATGACATTAAAGTAAATAAAGAAAACTTCATTTTTTTTAAAAGTAAATAAAGAAAAGGCAAAAGGTTTCCTCCCAGAGTGTACACACTGATAAAGAAAGGCCACCCAACCAACTGCCCCAAGTGAAGATCACTAATCCACAAAATTTAAAAGGAAACATTTACTTGTAAGTATATTCTCAATTTTCTATATACACACTGTTTTTACTGGTTTGCACACAACTCTTGAACTTATGCAGAGAGCAGAGACCAGAGAAGTAGTTTGGTTTGGTTTGATGCAGTAATAAATGGGTTTTAGAAAATTGTTGGCATTCTTCTTCTTCCTGTTGTTGTTGTTGATGATAATCCCAACTTACTCTGATGCTTCTGAGAAAGTTTCAGTGACTCTCTACTATGAAACTCTGTGTCCGTATTGTGCAGACTTCATAGTCAACCATCTGGTCAAGCTCTTCCAGAATGGTCTCATCTCCATCACCAACCTCAGGCTGGTCCCCTGGGGCAACGCTTGGTTCAACTCCGATGGCTCCTTCACCTGCCAGGTAAAAAACAACCCCCTCCCTCCCTCCATTGCTCTGTTCTTCCCTTTCATTTCCTCCTCTTCTTCTAGCTACCAACTAGCAACCAAGTAATAAAATATCCATAATATCCCCGATATTTCTACGAAATTTCTGTATTTTTGGACTACCGATATTTCCGATACCATCGATATTTTAGATATCCATTAACCAAAATATCGATAATATTGACGACATGGACCGAAATATCGATAATATCCCGATATTTCCATCAAAATTTCCGTATTTTTGGACTACCGATATTTCCGATATCATCAATATTTTATTCATTGCTAGCAACTACATTATCCCTTTACCATGTCCCAAACGATGCCGTTTCTAGCTGCATAGTATTTTTAAAAAAACATTTTTCTGTATCTGGGGCTTAACTTTCTTGTGCGCGCCCAGTGGGCCAGTGTTATTATGGTGTCTTCCTATACAACCAACCAACCAGTCAGCTACCATCTGATTGATAAGCCCTGATGTTATTTATTTTGATTTGTTAATAATATTATCTTTATTTTGGGTTTTTGCAGCATGGATCAGATGAATGTTTGCTTAACTCAATTGAGGCCTGCACCATTTCCATCTATCCTGAAGTGGTAAGCTCCTCCTCAATGCCCCCAAGAAAGAAACATATATGTTTGCCATGGCCAAAACTTAAATGATCAATGTAGTTCAAAACATGTAAATGACCCTAACACAATAGGTGCTTGATCTAATGTGTTGAAAAAAATTCTAATGCAGAACCAGCATTTCGCATTCATCCATTGCGTCGAGCGCCTTAGCTTGAAGGGCAGGCACAGTGCATGGGCCAATTGTTTTGAAATGTCTAGATTAGGCACTACCCCTATCGATTGCTACAACAGTGGAAATGGCAATGTGGTCAGTTCACTTCTGTTTATACATAAATATATTCTGTTCTGGTGCTTTAATTTGAATGAATTGGAAATTTGGGTTACATAGATTGAAGGAAATTATGGTAGGGAAACTGCTCAGCTTAAACCCCCACATAGATTTGTGCCATGGGTTCTTGTGAACAATCAACCACTTCAAGAGGTTTGTCACTTAGTTATTTTGCTTTGGGATCTCATCTCTTAATTTTTGTTTCTCTTTTGTCACCCTCATTAACAATTTCCTCTTTGTAGGACTACGAAAATTTTATGGCCTATATATGCAATGCTTACAAAGGCAAACCTCCAGAAGCTTGCAGATCAATTCTTTTCACGATTGAATCAACGGGGAAAGAAAAGCCAGTTCCTCAAGTTTGCCATGCAAGCCAAGGAAGAAACTCTTCACATTATCATAAGCACCAGCACAGAAAGTTTTGAGATGAGGCAAAACTTTCATGGCTGTTGCTTCACTAATAATGTTGATCTGATATAGTTGAATGAAGCTAGTTTGTAACTTTCAGTGCTCAGATTGTGGCAAACCCCATGTCTCAGAATTTAGTTCTGCTCTGTTGTTGTAAACACCAGAGAAGGTTCAATGCGCAGCATTTTATTGATGCAACCGTTATGTTAGTCGTTAAATGTTCTTGTCTTTTCATGCCAGCATTATGAATTTATGATGGTGGTGACCAAGTGATGGCAAACCTGACAGCAGTCGGTGGTTGTGCTTGCTCCATTGATTAGGTTTTGCAGATTACTATACCAGCAAAATAGTTTTTTTACTGGTTGACCAAAGTTGAAGTTTGTGAGAGAAATTTACCTCTGATAAGGCTTAAGAGTTACAAAAACTTGGATGACTTTTGCCAAAATCATACAAGACAAACACAAGAACAGTAAAAAACATAAAAGGAAATAGAGTTCACAATCATTTTTTGCATATCATATTGAAAGGGATTTGACAGCTGCAAAATGATATATAATAAATTGAAAATTTAATCACATGTTGGGTTAGATTTGAAGCCAACTAACATAAAGGAAGACACACTGCTCTGCTATGAAGCCTCTGCACATAGCAGGCTCTCAAATCTCAAACTAAAAAATGGCTTCTGCTTATCTGTTCTTCACTTCTCTCATTGCCTGTTCTATGTTCTTGACCAAATTTTCATCTGATGCTGCCGAAAATGACAGATTTGGAGTTTCTAGGATTGAAGCTCAGAAAGTTACTCTCTCAGTTTATTATGAAACTCTATGCCCCTTTTCTGCAACTTTCATCGTCAAAAATCTTGCTCAAATATTTGATCACAATCTCATCACCATTCTCAATCTCAGAGTGGTTCCTTGGGGGAAGGCATCTACCACCTCATCTAAGAACTCCACTGTTTGTCAGGTTCCCATCTCCATCTTTACCTTTTCAACTGGTTTTTGCAGTTTGTTTGCATGAATTAAACTTGCCCATATTTTGGTTGCTTTTCTTTCCATCAAAATCTCAGCAACCAAACAGGTTTTTGTTTATGACAGTCACATTCTATCTTGCGACAACTTGCATGCACAACCGACAGTCTAAAGTCTCACCGTTATTTGCATTTTATTTTTCTGTAATCTTCAAAATTATGGTGAGATGTTTAATTGCTTGATGATTAAATTTTGTAAAATTATACAGCATGGCCCAGATGAGTGCAAGCTAAATTCTGTGGAAGCATGCGGCATCAATGTTTTGCATGACGTGGTGGGGCTCTCTTCTCTTCCCAGACAATCTATTTGCTGCAAAATTAGATATAACATAATGTTGGAGCTTAATGTATATTTATATTAATTAATGTAGTTAAGTTGGTTAAGGCTGTGCTATTTTTGGCTTTGATTTACTGCAGAACAAATATTTTGCTTTGATTTACTGCATAGAATTTCTGGCCATTGAGGGAAGGCACAAGGAGTGGCAAACTTGTTTCGGTTCATTGGGGTTGCCTTCAAAACCCATCTTGGATTGCTATAAAAGTGGAAATGGAACAAAGGTCATTTTGAATTACTAAACTAATAGTAACTAAATGATTAGCATAATAATTAACTGATTTGGGTTTGAATTGGTATGCAGATTGAACAAAAATATGCTAATGAAACCGTCCACCTCAATCCACCTCTCAAGTTTTTACCATGGCTGGTTCTGAACAACCAACCAGACTATATGTCTCTCAACAATTTTTTAGCCTTAATGCAGGATTATGAAAATTTTGCCGCCTACGTATGCAAGGCTTACAAAGGTAACAAAGTGCCCTTGGCCTGCCAATCTGTGCATTTGAAGCAAAAGACAGAGTAGACAGTGACACATTCTGCACTTACCACAAGCATTAAAGATGGATCGCCGGGCCGGCTCCTAAAAAGCTTCTTGGTTGCCACAGAAAATTCATTTCTCAGGCTGCTTACCTGGTTTAGTGATTTATATCAATATTCAGAACAGCACACATGTTTGAGTATAGGAAATGAGATTACTGTGGTGGTGATATTTGTTTTTCTGGGTTATTGGTGGATCAATTGCAAATGCATTAAAATTCTAGAGATTTAATTGTCAAAACGACTGATTTGTGATGCAATGGCAGTAAATTACATAACAATCTCTCCTTCAAAAACCACTTAATAAATAGTATACTACGGCCTTTTTAAAAAATATTTGTATAGCCGCACGGCTATACTTTTGAAATATAATATATTTAAATAGTATAGCCGCACGGCTATACTGGAATCTTTTTTATTTTTTTAAAAATAAATAATATAGCCGAGCGGCGATACTTTGATTTTTTAAAAATTTCTTTCCATAAATAGTATAGCCGCCCGGCTATACCTTTAAAATATAATATATTTAAATAGTATAGCCGCACGGCTATACTTGAACCCGTTTAATTTTTTTAATAAATAGTATAGCCGGGCGGCGATACTTGGATTTTTAAAAAAATTTCTTTAAATAAATACTATAGTATATTTAAATAGTATAGCCGGACGGCTATACGTGAATCCTTTTAATTTTTCTCAATAAATAGTATAGCCGCCCGGCTATACCCAATTTTATTTATTTAAAATATAATATATTTCAAGAGTTTCTGCCTATAAAATCTTTCTTAGAAAAATGCATAAGGCGGGAAACAATCCAAGAAAAAACTGACATAAAACAAAATCTTAATGAAGGTAGGTACTGAAATTTTTCATAATCTTTTCTTAAATATATTTAGTTGAATAAGTTAAATGCTTTGACCAAAAAAAAAAAAAAGTTAAATGAATAAATGATAGTGCAGAAAACATCAACTGGGTAGCTAATCCACTTCCAGTTTTAGCACGGTTTTCATCATCATTGTGGAAACCAATTTATTCCCTTAATAAGTTCCTAGGTCAAATGATTTCCTTCCATTTGGGGATTATTTGATTTAGGGATTTATTCGATTAATTAACCTAATTGGGAGTTACCAAACCTAATTGGGAGTTACCTAATCACACCAACCTCACCAACCTCACCAACCTCACCAACCCTACCAACCTCACCAACCTCACCAACCCTACCAACCTCACCAACCTCGTCGAGGCCCCTTATAAATACTTGGCTACGCACAAAGGTGAAGGTACGTCTAAACTTCTCTATCAAAATACTGCATAAATTCTATCTCTCAAACCCTAGTCGCCATACTCTTTCTCTCTCCCACGCAAGGCTCCGGCCACCACACACGGCTCAGGCCACCCGGTTCACACCATACATACATCACCGTACCCTCTTGTTAGCTACCGTTTTTATACAAACATACGTACTAACTTAGGCATCGGAGGGCCTTTGGCCAACACCCCCCGGGTGTGGTCCTCTTATTCCTATTTGTTTTGCAGAGAGAAAGTGAAGAGAAGAAGAAGACGGGATCTTAGACGAATATTCTCGTGGGACGAAATTTGCTCCCACAAATTGGTGCTTTCATTGAGAGCGCGAAATAATACTCAAAGCGTGCTCCAAATCCATTTTTCACACTTTATTCAATCAACCGAAGCCTTCCAAACAACCATGGTTGGAAGCAAGCGCACTAGAAGCAAAGCCGCCGCAACGGCGTGATCCGAAACGGTGGAGACCACCTTGCCACCACGATGCCGTCATGGACCTTGCACCTGTTTTGGACCAAATCCGTTCGGTCCCTCCTTTGTTGTCACACTTGGCTTACGACACCAGTGAAACCCTAGCCCGTATGCATTTGGGCCCAACACGATCCTCTCCTCCCGATCCACACAGTCAAGCAGACCTCAACCTTAGAGTCGACCAACTCACATAGAGGCTGAACAACCAAAACGACCTCGTTGGTCAGCTCCTCAGGCAGATCGACTTGGTTCGAGGCATTGGCCTTGGATCTCAGGGTGAAAAAAGAATGATGAGTCAGCAGACCGGTCCACAGTTCGAGGGGTCCCGAGCAGGTCAGGCAGCGACGAGCAGACAAGGAGGAGAACGAGAGCTTGCAGTTCAACACTCGAACCAGACCTGAGCTGTTCAGCACCTGAACCAGGCCAGACATCTGCAAGTCAATCTCAAAGTCGATCAAGGGTCAATTCGAGATTAGGTCCAAGGACCAATGTGCTCGAAAGATTGGGCCCACAGCCAAGCATTCACTCCCGCTTAGGCCCACAGAGAAGCATCAGCTCCAGGTTGGGACCACAATGACATCGAGTTCGTGAACATCTGCACGGCGAACATAGTGGTCGACGCTTACTAACCCGCTCGAGGCAGACCAATTCACGGCGACAAGCAGGGGAGGAATCCTCAAAAGCTTAATCCACCGACACACCCCAGGAGCAGAACACCCAAGGGGATCGACTCTTGGAAGCTGAGGAGGAAGTTAGCCGACCACGCCCGATACGCAAAGGACGCCAGCGCAAACCGCAGTCCCTGCGAGCTGAGGATGT
Source organism: Prunus padus (assembly GCA_024362665.1). Lineage (NCBI taxonomy): Eukaryota > Viridiplantae > Streptophyta > Magnoliopsida > Rosales > Rosaceae > Prunus > Prunus padus. Next base: position 4,727,665 of record JANFAM010000019.1, read on the forward strand.
CGAGAAACTCATGAACGACCGGCTTAAAAACCTCCAACTCAAGAATGACCCAGAAGAGAAGCTGGTCACGAGAAACAAGAACATTTCAAAAGCAGACAATACCTCCCTTGCCAATCCGAACCTGCCCGATGACATGTGGCAGCTGCGCATAGACGGAACATCAAATCACAAGGGTGCGGGGGCATGTGTAGTCATAATCACCCCAAATGGAACTTTGTTGGAACAAGCCATCACATAAGGATTCCCTGCTTCAAAACAACGAGGCAGAATACGAGGCATTATTCGCCGGATTACACCTAGCAAAAGAACTGCCGATCAAGAGATTAGCCATCTACTCAGGCTCACAGCTAATCACAAGTCAAGCCTTAGGCGAATACATGACAAAACATCCAAGAATGATCCAGTACTTTGACGAAGTCTAAGAACTTTTGAAAGGATTCCCTACTTTCACCATCCAACAAGTTCCACGGGCGGAAAACACTCACGCAGATGCATTGGCAAGCTTAGGATCAGCGCTGGATACCCAGTTCAGACGCTCCTTCTCAGTCGAACACTTTGATCGACCAAGCATCAAAGAAACAGAGCCGATCAACACAATGCAGATTGATGAAGACCCCAGCTGGCATCATCGACTAATCAGTGAATGGAAATTTGCCAACAAACAGTCCGATGCCAGGAAGGTCCAGCAGAAGGCTGCGAGATACTACATACAAGACAACAAGTTCATTCGCAGATCATACTCCGACACTCATCTCACTTGCATAAAATACCCTTAAACACTTGAGGTCCTCTGCAAAATTCACGACAGCGAGTGGCAACCACTCTGGGGGCAAGTCACTCGCCCAGAAGGCTCTAAAGGATAGGCTATTTCTAGCATACCATGCGCCATGACTCTACTGAATATGTCAAAAGATGCGATCTCTAACAACGGTACAAACCAGTTCCTAATCCGCATGCCGAAGTCTACCATCTGCAGAACAGTCCGTGGCATTTCACGCAATTGGCCATCTACTTAGTAGATCCCATGCCAACGACACCTACCAGGAAAGAAATGATGATCGTCGTCACTGACTACTTTACTAAATGGATTGAGGCTGAAGCTCTATCCTCTACCAAAGAAGCCAATGTGGAACGACTTTTCTGGAAAAATATTATCTACTGGTTTGCCTGTCCACAATCACTGGTTACCGGCAATGGCTCACAATTCATCAGCGAGCAAATCACCGCCTTCTACGGCATCAAGCAGCACAATTCATTCAAAAGACACGTGCAGTTCTCCACATAGCGTCCTCCGGGACCATCACCCATAAGCCGCATCCTCAGGGAGATGCAGGGTGTAAACTACAAAACAGGCCATCCACGCCTTTGCCCCTAAGCCGCGTCTGCCGGAGACGTAGGGCATAAAGCATCCTACGGGGAAAAACGCCCATAAGCCGCATCCTCAGGGAGATGCAGGGCGTAACAATAGGCCATCCACGCCTTTTCCCCTAAGCGCGTCTGCCGGAGGCGTAGGGCATAAAGCATCCTACGAGGAACGCCCCATAAGCCGCATCCTCGGGGAGATGCGGGCGTAACAATAGGTCATCAAGCCTTTGCCCCTAAGCGCGTCTGCCGGAGGCGTAGGGCATAAAGCATCCTACGGGAAAACGCCCATAAGCCGCATCCTCGTGGAGATGCGGGCGTAACAACAGGCCATCCACGCCTTTGCCCCTAAGCCGCGTCTGCCGGAGACGTAGGGCATAAAGCATCCTACGGGAAAACGCTCATAAGCCGCATCCTCAGGGAGATGCAGAGCGTAACAACAGGCCATCCACGCCTTTGCCCCTAAGCCGCGTCTGCCGGAGACGTAGGGCATAAAGCATCCTACGCGGAAAAACGCCCATAAGTCGCATCCTCAGGGAGATGCAGGGTGTAACAGCAGGCCATCCACGCCTTTGCCCCTAAGTCGCGTCTGCCGGAGACGTAGGGCATAAAGCATCCTCCGGGAAAAGTCACCTATAAGTCGCATCCTTAGGGAGATGCAAGGTGAAAACTACAATACAGGCCAAGCAAACCACTATTCAGAAATACTCAAGGAGTTCGCAAGAAAGAAGATGGTCAACCGAGACCAATTATCCCAACAGGTGATCCTAGGTCGACGACCTCTTCAGCAGCCTCAACTACCTGCTCAGCACCAGCGCCTCCTACTTGTGTAGCTACCAACTTAACAGCTGCAGTCACCTGCTCAGCAGCCCTAGCTGCTTTCTCGGTGCCAACACCTCCATCTTGTTCAGCTACCTGCTCAATTGCAGCTACCTGCTCTACAACACCTGTTCCTCTGCTATGCTCAGTTGCAACCCCCATCTTCCAACATTTTTGGCAGGGGGCAACCCACCGACTTCCTCCCGATACTTGCTCAACAGCCAACGCCACTTGCGAAACTTCCGAGGAATGCTCGAGCTCGGCCGACCTTAGCCATGTCAGCCCAGTTTCAACTTCTTCGATATCATCCTCATAGCGTAAGACTCAAGTCAATCAGCCACACATCAAAGAATTCAAATGGAAGTAGATCAATGAGACCATGACCTACCTTGGTGTGCACGGCAACTCCTCTTCTCGACAAGCAATACGACCCTCCAAACAGAAAGTAGAGGAAGCAAGTTTGTAATTTGGAAAGGAGCGAAGAGAAGCCCGGCCCTTATAGCAATTGGGGCTCCTTGACCTGCAAGAAGTCACAAGCCTCCTCCAAACAGAGCCCAAGTCAAATAAGGAAACTCGAGACACAGCTGGACAGCCCAACAATTAAATCACACCTCCTCCATGCCGCCAAGCGCCACGCAGAAGTCGGGGCATTTGTGAAACCAATTTATTCCCTTAATAAGTTCCTAGGTCAAATGATTTCCTTCCATTTGGGGATTATTTGATTTAGGGATTTATTCGATTAATTAACCTAATTGGGAGTTACCAAACCTCATTGGGAGTTACCTAATCACACCAACCTCACCAACCTCACCAACCTCACCAACCTCACCAACCTCACCAACCCTACCAACCTCACCAACCTCGTCGAGGCCCCTTATAAATACTTGGCTACGCACAAAGGTGAAGGTGCGTCTAAACTTCTCTCTCAAAATACTGCATAAATTCTATCTCTCAAACCCTAGTCGCCATACTCTTTCTCTCTCCCACGCAAGGCTCCGCCACCACACACGGCTCAAAGCCACCCGGTTCACACCATACATACATCACCGTACCCTCTTGTTAGCTACCGTTTTTATACAAACACACGTACTAACTTAGGCATCGGAGGGCCTTTGGCCAACACCCCGGTGTGGTCCTCTTATTCCTATTTGTTTTGCAGAGAAAGTGAAGAGAAGAAGAAGACGGGATCTTAGACGAATATTCTCGTGGGACGAAATTTGCTCCCACAATCATCATCATCTTCGTTATATGAATTTAATCAAGCAAAAAATATCTGCTGAGCCCAAGATTCCATATAATTATACCACCCTCCAATTTCCAACTCAAAACAAATGAATTTAAGAGCATCGCTCAACACAATTTGCTACAATGAGAAGAAATTGAAGTGATTCAGTTTACTGTCACTTTCACGCTTAAGGTTAAAGAGGGCATTATTGTCCGTGGCCACTGGCCACACTAAAATTTATTGCAGAGAAACGGCTTGGTTCTGTAGTGGATGGTACAGAACAGTAGAACTTGGGGCAGCTATAAATATGCAGGCCACATGTAGTAGCTTCATTGTGCCAGCCAACTTCTAATAAGCATTCAACAATGACTTCTCTCAAGTTCATGTCCCTTCTTGTTCTACTTTCTTTCCTCTCCGTTTATGCGTCTCGTTCTTCTTTCGAAGATCAAGGCATCAATGTTCCGTTTCCTCAGGAACCCCAAACACTTAAAGGGCCTCCTACAAAAGTTGAGAAAGTTGAGCTAGTTCCGTATTATGAGACTCTATGCCCCTACTGTGCAAAGTTCATTGTAAAGGAACTGATAAAGGTATTCGACAGAGATCTCATGAACATTGTCAACCTGAGGCTAGTCCCCTATGAAAATGCTCATATTCAAGAACCTGATAAGACCATTGTTTGCCAGGTAAAATCTCCCATCTTCTTCATCAGTTCTTATTTGGCTTCTATAATTCTATGTTTTTGTATCACTGCATTTGGTTAAATACTGACATGGTGAATTCACACTCTGCAGCATGGCCCAGATGAATGCTACTTGAACAGCATACAAGCCTGTGTCATCAACAGCTGGCCAGATGTGGTACAACAACCATCTTTTTTATCTCAATAAATCTTAGAATATAATTACCCTTATAACCTGCAATTTGTCCAAGAGATTGTTAGCAAATTACAATATATCTTAAGAACAAAGGTAGTTTTGTTATCATCTACTTAACTCTGATGCAGAAGCAACATTTCAAGTTGATTCATTGTGTTGAGAACCAAACCATTGAAGGAAAGCAGTTGAAAGAAGATGGATGGAAATCTTGTTGTCAAAAACTAGGGATGAATCAGAAACCTGTCCAAGATTGCTACGACAGCGGATTAGAGAGAAAGGTTTTAACTGCATTTTGTTTTCTATTTCTTCATGCAAGTTGAATCTTATCTCCATATACAAATTCAAACTCTATTTCTAATCATTTAACACAGTGATTGTAATTGGTATGCAGCTTATACTGCAGTATGCTTATGAAACAAACCATCTTGTTCCACCTCACACCTATGTACCATGGGTTGTTGTCAATAATCAACCGCTCTATGATGTAAATTCCCTCTCTTTCTTTCTTTCTTTCTCTATCTCTTGCACGCGTGCGTGCACACACTAATTAAACTCTTCATATCTGGATGCAGGACTACCAAAACTTTGTAAGCTATGTCTGCAAAGCTTACAAAGGCAGTCCAAAACCAGAGGTTTGCAGATCACTTCTGCCCAGGATCAATTGCACAAAAAGATGAATAAAATCAAGTGTTACTGTTTTGCAAAGCTAAACAGCCTTATCGTATTTTAATAACAATGCACAAAAAGAAAGAACATAATATAGAAACCAGCCATTCTCTAAATACAATCTTAGTTGTGTTACTTTCTCCTACAATCCCAGTCAGCCTCAAAAGGGCTTCATGGAGCAAATCCACTCTGTTGGCGTTGCCCATTTCAACAAGTAAAACGTTATTGAAAGAGTCCAGAGCATCAAACTTTGAAAGTAATTCATAAGCCCCTCTATAATCACCAGTTGATCTTCTTGGCTTGCAAATGGCATCAATTGCTTCAAGGACTATTACATGCAAATCGATTGGGTCTCCATAAGCCTTTTGATCCACCTCAGCATCAGCAAACAGTTTCCCAATATAATTGTTCAAGATTTGCGGGCCATTGACAATCTCTAGTTCCCGCTCAATATTTTTCCAACTTACGAGCAATGGGAGTTTCTCCAGTACCAGGAGGTTCATTTCGAGTTTCTAGGGTTTTGTAGCTCGGCCAAGAACAATTCCTGGATAGTTTTATTTATTTATTAAAAGTAAATAAAATTATATTCCTTTCAAGTTTCAAGAGTTTGTGGCTTGTCCCAGATGTTTTGAATTTACTTTAGTCACCAAAATAACAAAATTCTCTAAGAATCACTTAAACACAAGTAAACAACCAACCCAAAATGCCTCCAAGAGGCACCAACACCATCTCCACTAATCAGCTTTGAAAATGTGCTTTACAATGTGTCATCTCCAAAACACAATTTCAAGTCCGTAGAACAACATAAAAGAAGCAAATAACTGTTGGACAAATATTATGCAAGTCATCTGATGAGGAAATGTTAATGAATCATCATGAAATCATCTTCCAAATGCTATTACATGTTTCAAAGGCCGTCATCTTTGTCAGATCAAATTCAAACTTCTGATGTGCTTTCGTGTCACCATCCACAATAGCTGTAATTATTTGGCTTAAGGAAAACAAGGTGATTGCATTACTGAACAAATGAATATGCATGTGTATGTAATAAGTAAGATGTTTTAACAATAGGATACAGCCCGAAACACTTGACTGATCTTCCAGCCTATTCGGTATAATATTTGTGACAGAAGCATGCATGGAAAGCTCCCTCCTGTAGATAAGAGAAAAAACGTTTCATTGACTGAATATGAATTGTCGGTCTATCACTCATGACAGAGAAAGATAAGACCAAAAGCAATCTATTTCAAAACAGGTACAACTACGCTGACCACTAATTTGACGAACTTATAAACTTTGAACAGTATTTTTAAGCCTAAGAAGTTAAAAAACGTGGAGTATAGAAGAGAAAGAATCCATATAACGTTAGCATCAAACTTTTAAATACTTACAGTTTCCTGAACTCATCTTGCTTGTGTCTCTTCGAAATTCGCCTTTTCTCCTGATAAGCAATCCTTTGGCGTTCTAAATCATTAATCTCGTGGGTGACCACTGTGTTGAAGCAAAAGAGAACGAAATCACTAACCATTGCCAGTCAACCTAAAATCAATAATCTGAGAGAGCATATGCAACTGAATGTGCACTTATCTTAACTCCTCCATAAACAAACTTTCTGTTTCAATGACCCCATCAAGTTCTCTTTGAAGAAGGTCTATTTCTTCATCAGCAACAACCTCTGAATATGCCACCTCAGTTTTCTGCTTGCATGCATCTGTCTTTTTCTCATAGTCTGCTTCATATAAGAACTTGTCAATGCACATACTGACATAGAACATCAGCAATCTATTATCTCTATGAACAACATTTATGCAAGTGAAACTATTCAAATTGGGTAAATTTCACACCATTTGACAGACAGCACAATTAAGTCCAGAAAATACAAAAGGATACGAGAATCAACCAACAAAGCCCAAATTAGACTTAAAGATCACCCCTTTCATACTCGGGAAAATTTTCCCACATAAATAGTTTTGAACTCATTTTGCATTTTGGAGAGAGAGAGAGCTCTGTGGATGTGAATAATTTCTAAACAAAGTAACCCGAGATTTATGTTAGGCATAATTTCGACCTTAAGCTACTTCAAAATGGAAATGTATAGGCTACTAACTGAGAATTCTGGGTCTAGAAATCTCGGGAAACAAACAGAGAGTAAACGAAGTAAACAAACCTCGAAGCAAGTTCTGAACTTCGTTGAAATCGGCATCGCATGAGGAGCGGAGGGCCTTGGAGTGTTGGAGAGAATGCTCCAAGTTGTTCAGGTCCTTCTTGTCCTTCAAAAACCCCACCAGATCGTCGCTGTACAAAATCAGCTTCTCAACATCGATTTTTCCAGAAGCTTCCCCCATTTCTCTGAGAATCAGAGTCGTCGCAACTGGGAGCTTCTTCCGAGTTTTTCAAAATAAAGAGAATTGGTGGGAACAAATCTAGGGATTGCTTTTGATTTTAGGGCTCCTGACACTGAAATCCCCAATAGCGCGAAAATTTAATTAAGAAATAGATTAAATTAATTAATCGTTGTCTTTATATATTATTTTACATTAACTCAAAACAAGGATGTCGATATGTCCGAGTGGTTAAGGAGACAGACTCGAAATCTGTTGGGCTTTGCCTGCGCAGGTTCGAATCCTGCTGTCGACGAAATTTTGTTTTTTGTTTTAAACTTTTTAAAAAATAAATAAATTTTATTTTAGTTTTTTATATATATTTTTATATAGATCATAGTGTGTAATAATGTATTTGGATCGTCTAAAAAAGGGGTTGTGATTGTGGATTGATAAATGTGCCATTAAGTGATTTGCTTTAAACAAATTTATTTTAGCACCATTTTTTTTCTTTTTCTTTTTCCAAGGCACCATTAATTTTCAAAGTGGTGGTGATATGTGCAATTCTCTTTACAAAGTCAAAAGTATACAAAGTAATTTGTCTATAATTCATGTGAGTTTACCCCACACAATGATAAGAAGTTAGATGTTTCTCTTTCATCGTTTTTCTCTTATGAATGATGTTTTCTTTGCAATTTGGGCGGCTTAAACTTAACATGTCTTAGTCCAACTCAAACTTTTAGCTTATAAGGCATGTTGGACGAATCATGGATTGGGTAAGTTGAAACTAACCTTAAGGATCCAAAGATGGTTAAGCCTAAAATTGATCATGATTTAGTTAACCTAAGATCCATTTACAACTTTAGAGAAAAAAGGAAATCAAATTACAACTAAAATGAGATTACTTATGGCCCATGCTAATCATAGATTTGTCAACAAGTGAAATATTAAGCCTAATACGTAGACAACTTAATTGCGAAAAGTGCACCACATGTGACTTCACATATATGTGAACCTGCTATGTTATGAGTTAAAGTTTATATAATTGATAAGAGGGGAGTGACCCAACTTCTTATAACCCATTGCAATGTTTCTTAACTTTCTTATGCATGACAATACTTCACATCCTCAAAAGCAATCCAATGATCATTAAGTTATATAGTTTGTTAGATTGAACATGTAATGTGGTGGATAACGATACCCAAAAAAAATCAAAATTAGGCTTCTTTTATATTCATTCATTTTGGGGAAAAAAAAAAAATCAAAGTCGAACTCTTGTCATATCATGGTACGATAAAAAAAAATGTTTAGAGACCCAAAATCACCAGATTTATCAATAACAACATTATAAAATTAGGTTACCTTGCTTAACCCCTTCTCCAAGTTGTGGAATTCAAAACAACATAACTTGTAGGGAACTTGTATTCCAACCCTCCAAATGACATTGCATCATTATTGCTTAATTCACAAATTTCCATATCCAACAAAAGGTCTTATCCGTGAGTACCAAGAATCAAGGAAAAATTTTTTACAAAAAATAAAAAATAAAGAACAAAACCAAAATGAAATTGGTATCAATCTCTGCAGCCGGTCCAATTGAATTTCAACAACATTTTCCTGTTTTTGACCCCATTGACGAGCGAGATGTTCGATGGTCGGTTCCGAGGCTAAGCCGAATATAAGACAATACCTGACTAGAATACACTAATTCCCCATCCAAACGAGCCCCGAAGGACCTCATTTTACCCCAATCCATGTCCCACCTATCTCGGCCCACAACGTCCCTCTTTCTTTCACTCCCTCTCTCTCTCTCTCTCTCTCTCTCTCTGTCCCTCTACAAAGAGAGATGAACCGTGACCTCAGGACCATCGCATCTCTCAGCTGAAACCCTAACAAAACCTGCAAACGACGCTACCTCTTTCAAATATTCACCATCGCTTCCTGCGCTTCTTTGTCACAGTTCGTCTTGGTATCTTCCTTGCTTCACTCATATGCTTTTCCCTTTCACTTTATTAAATCTCATCGATCTGCATACGAAGGTTTAGAATCAATAGGTTTTAGATCAGTGTTTAGCCTCTCTTTGGTTTCCGAGAAAATACGAAAGAAATGTTAATATTTTATCTGGATTCTATTGTTTTTCTTGTGTTTTCCTGTTCGGAGAAATAAAAGCAAACAGCTAATCTAGGCGTTTAATCCGATCTTATTTATTTGAATTTAAGCTTAAGTGTAAACTCATATAGAACAAGTTCTGTTTAATCAACCGAAAACTGGGTTAGGGTTTGGTTTAAAGTGTAGAGTCTGAGAGTCTGAGACTGATAATGAGGTTTTGGTGTTTCGGCAGTTCATCGCACTATATGCTTCCTAGAAAGAGAGCAGTGGGCGGAGAGGTTGTAAAAGAAGAAGGGGAACCAAATTACTCCACCGAATCTCCGATCAAGAAGCTTCGCGCGGCTGCCAACACAGACGATTCTAAGAGCAACGACTACAAAAACAATACCACCATTGACAACAGCAACAACAGTAGCAAGGACGTCAAAGTGCCGATCATGGCATTGGGCAACGGGAACTCGAATGACATCGATGAGGATCTCCACAGCCGACAGCTCGCTGTGTACGGCCGGGAGACTATGCGCAGGCTCTTTGCCTCCAACATTCTCGTCTCTGGGCTGCAGGGCCTTGGCGCTGAGATTGGTATGTGAAAAACTTCGGGTTTCTTCTGGTTGTGATAGCAATGTTTTGTAGCTCTAACGGATTTAATTGGTTCTGATTGTAACTGAGAATATGGATGGGAAATATATAAATATCTTTTGTTTATTTATTAACTTGCGTTTTCCATTTGTGGGTTAGACGGGAATAACCTGATCATGTATGAGAATGCTGTGAATGAAAAGATCCGTTTGTTGCATGCTATACTTATCAAGAGCTCAAATAGAGCAGTTTGCAATTACCTGTTAGATTTTTTTGTAATAGGAATTACGGTGGTACAAGTAATTAGTAAGTACGTGGTTTATGTAATGAGAGTTGTCTTTATTGCAGCAAAGAACCTTGTTCTTGCCGGAGTCAAGTCTGTGACCTTGCATGATGATGGAGTTGTTGAGCTGTGGGACTTGTCAAGCAACTTCTTTTTCTCGGAGGATGATATTGGAAAGAATCGGGCCCTTGCTTGTGTCCAAAAATTACAAGAATTAAATAATGCTGTGGTTATTTCGACTTTAGCAACTGAACTGACCAAAGAGAAACTTTCTGATTTCCAGGTACTGTTTCCTTTCTGTCTTTGTTAATTCTTTTGTTGCATGATGGCTGCATGCTGCATGTTGGTAACTTTTAATTTAGAGGTTTTTGATTCGTTTTTAATTTATATTTTTATAATCAAGTGAAGCCAATATTCTTGAATATCATATGTTTTGCTTGCCTAAAAATGCAAGGCATATCTTTGATTATCTGCTCCCTTTCTAACAATGTCACTTTTGAAGTTCAAAGCTTTTCTGATCACCGTAGTTAGAATGCTTTTCTTCCCGTATAGTTGTGTTTTGTCCACTAACAAATAATAATAGATGGACTTTTTTATTTGTTTTTGGGAAGAGGTGCATTGGCATGAACATGTGATGATATTGCTACTAAGCTGGATTCTGATTATGTGAATTATCCTGTCAGAATTTAGAAGAATGCTGATAGTTGTATGTATGTCGTTTCATATGCTTACATTATTCAGTAATCAACGGTATTTAGCTTTGCGTTTGAACTTCTGCAGGCTGTGGTTTTCACTGATATCAGCTTAGAGAAAGCAATTGAATTCGATGATTACTGCCATAATCATCAACCTCCCATCTCTTTTATAAAATCAGAAGTACGGGGCCTTTTTGGCAGTGTGTTTTGTGACTTCGGCCCTGAGTTCACTGTTCTTGATGTTGATGGTGAGGATCCACATACAGGCATTATTGCATCGATTAGCAATGACAACCCTGCTCTCATAGCATGTGTTGATGATGAGAGGCTTGAGTTCCAGGATGGTGATTTGGTTGTGTTCACTGAAGTCCATGGAATGACTGAGTTGAATGACGGAAAGCCAAGGAAGATTAAGAATGCAAGACCCTACTCATTCACAATTGAAGAGGACACTACAAATTTTGCGGCATATGAGAAGGGTGGTATAGTCACGCAGGTGAAGCAACCCAAGGCGTTGAACTTTAAGCCTCTGCGGGAAGCACTCAAGGACCCTGGTGATTTCCTTCTGATTGACTTCTCCAAGTTTGATCGTCCACCTCTCCTACACTTGGCATTTCAGGCACTGGATAAGTTCATATCAGAGTTGGGGCGCTTCCCTGTAGCTGGATCAGAGGATGATGCAAAAAAGTTCGTATCATTGGTAACTAACATAAATGATAGCTTAGCAGATGGGAGGCTTGAGGAGATTGACCACAAGATTCTTCGTCATTTTGCATTTGGTGCTAGGGCTGTGCTGAGTCCAATGGCTGCAATGTTTGGTGGTATTGTTGGACAGGAAGTTGTGAAGGCCTGTTCTGCGAAGTTTCATCCTCTTTTCCAGGTAATTACTAAAATTCAGTATACTTGATGTCACAATCAAACATGAATTTTCTTTGCAAAACTGGTTGGCACTGACATTTTGTTGTGAATCTTTAACCTAGTCCTAATAGATTGAGGTTACTATTATTATAATTAATCTCATATTTTTAATTGCCTTGTGGACAGTTTTTCTACTTCGATTCAGTTGAGTCCCTTCCGTCGGAAACCTTGGATCCTAGTGATTTGAAGCCTTTAAACAGCCGTTATGATGCACAAATTTCAGTATTTGGGGCCAAGCTTCAGAAAAAGCTGGAGGATTCAACAGTGTTTACAGTCGGATCAGGTGCGCTAGGTTGTGAGTTTTTGAAGAATTTAGCATTAATGGGTGTCTCTTGTGGAAAAGAAGGGAAGTTAACGATTACAGATGATGATGTCATTGAGAAGAGTAACCTTAGTAGGCAATTTCTATTCCGAGATTGGAACATTGGGCAGGCAAAATCAACAGTAGCTGCCTCTGCTGCTGCATGGATTAATGGTCGTCTGAACATTAAAGCTCTGCAGAATCGTGCAAGCCCCGATACTGAAAATGTGTTTGATGATACTTTTTGGGAGAATTTAGATGTTGTTATCAATGCTCTAGATAATGTGAATGCAAGGCTTTACATCGACCAAAGATGCTTGTATTTCCAGAAGCCACTTTTGGAATCAGGAACACTAGGTGCCAAGTGCAACACGCAGATGGTCATTCCTCACCTGACTGAAAATTATGGAGCTTCACGGGACCCACCCGAAAAACAAGCACCCATGTGCACAGTCCATTCATTCCCTCACAACATTGACCACTGTTTGACATGGGCTCGATCTGAGTTTGAGGGTTTACTTGAGAAGGTGCCAGCTGAAGTAAATGCCTATCTGACCAATCCTGTTGAATATACTACTGCTATGAAGAATGCTGGTGATGCTCAGGCCAGGAACAACTTGGAAAGTGTCATTGAATGCCTGGACAAGGAGAGATGTGAGAAATTCCAAGATTGCATAAGCTGGGCCCGTCTAAAGTACTGCTATTGTTTTACTGAATTTATTATATTTTCATTTTTATCATAGGCTTCTATCATGTATCTAATCGATTGTTTTGAATGGAACCAGGTTCGAGGACTACTTTGTTAACCGTGTGAAGCAGTTAACATATACTTTTCCTGAGGATGCTAAAACCAGTAGTGGGACCCCATTTTGGTCTGCCCCAAAGCGTTTTCCTCGTCCACTGCAGTTCTCGGTTGATGATCTCAGCCACCTTCAATTTATAATGGGAGCATCTATACTACGAGCAGAGACATTTAACATTCCAATTCCCGACTGGGTCAAGTCTCATACAAAGTTTGCTGATGCTGTTAACAAAGTGATAGTACCCGATTTTCAGCCCAAGAAAGATGTGAAGATTGTGACTGATGAGAAAGCTACAAACGTTTTACCGGCATCAATTGATGATGCTGTGGTCATCAATGAGTTAATTGTGAAGTTAGAAAAATGCAAGGAGCAGCTGCCACCTGCCTTCAAGATGAACCCCATTCAGTTTGAGAAGGTTTGTCTTATATCTTTTTCTCCTTAAGTAGAAAGTATATCCAAGTATATCTAGTTAGACATCATATTTATTTGTTCATTTCAGGCTTGCAGCTCTTAAGATAGAGTATCCTCCTTATATCATAGTATATTGTGATTAGTGGTCTTGTAAATTGATTTTATTGAAAGTTTCATAGGGTCAAGAATGTGTTTGCATATTTTCAAATGGCTAGCTTTGTGGGCAACTGTGTTAGCACCTTCCAAACTTGTTAGGTCTTTTGTATTGTTTTGTAGAAGTGCATGACAGATAAAATACTAATTCTAGTGGGCTTAGCATATAAACAATGTTATTGATATTGGGGAGGGTGTTGCCAAGTGCTATATCCTCCATAATACAATACGGAAGACCTTTGTACCCAAAAAAAAGGGTAAGATCTTGGGTGGAAGGACTATCCCTGCCTGTGTTGTATGAAACAACCATATCCATTTGAATAAAGAGCCAAAAGTGTGTGAAACACAGGGAGAAGCTTTCCTTTTTCTTTCCTTTTTCCCAGAATCATGAATCCGTAACTGATAGGGAATTTTTCATATGTTTTGAATGTGCAGGATGATGACACAAACTATCACATGGACGTAATAGCTGGATTTGCAAATATGAGGGCCAGGAACTATGGCATCCCTGAAGTCGACAAGCTGAAGGCCAAATTCATTGCAGGGAGAATCATTCCTGCAATTGCAACATCTACTGCTCTGGCAACTGGCCTTGTCTGCTTGGAGCTGTACAAGGTTCTGGATGGAGGGCACAAGTTGGAGGACTACCGAAACACCTTTGCCAATCTAGCCCTTCCTCTGTTCTCCATGGCTGAACCAGTTCCTCCTAAAGTCATCAAGCACCAAGATATGAGCTGGACGGTATGGGATAGGTGGATTATAAAGGACAGCCCAACTTTAGAACAGCTCCTTCAGTGGCTCAAAGAAAAGGGCTTGAATGCATACAGTATCTCTTATGGGAGTTGCCTACTCTATAACAGCATGTTCCCTAGGCATAGGGACCGCATGGACAAGAAAATGGTGGATTTGGCTACCGGTGTGGCGAAGGCAGAGCTGCCCCCATATCGGAAGCACTTTGATGTGGTAGTGGCGTGCGAAGATGAAGAAGATAATGATATTGACATCCCGCAGATCTCCATTTACTTCAAGTAGGCATTTTGGTTGCTGAGCTAATCAATCAAGCAAATGAGAATGCAATGTTTAGAATTTGAAGCCTATGTTTTAAGTTCAAGTTAATATAAGCAAATGGATTCTCATGTGTATCCAGATATATGTTTAGAGTAGTGTCGATTGTCCAAAATTATCGTTTATGGTTAAACCAACTCTCAGTCACTGTTCCTGCCGAATTCAGGTTCATATGCTTATACCTTTAAATATTTATCGTTTATTTCTGCTAATAAGAATTTGAGACATGATAATGAAGTGTGTTCTTTGAATCCTTTTTGCTGATATATGATTTGTTGCTGACTTTCCCTGGCTCTTTTCTTTCTTTTCTAAATTTACTTTTGTTAGGCCATGTGGACCGAGTATGGAACTAGTAGTGGATAGCCCTAGGTGTGTTTGATTCTCATTCTGTCAGATGTGGGTTAGTCCAGATGGTCAAGGCAGTGTGCCTGTCTCCTTGCACTCTAGTTCGATCTCCCTTCTCCCTTCCCTTACATTAGAGTTTTTAAGAATATCTACGACAGAATTCACTGTCGTAAGTGGTGAATTTTATTGGTTTGTCATTGTTTTTAAAAGCTTCAAGTTGTTGGCATGTGAACTGGTTAAAAGCTAGCACTACTAGAATATGGTTGAAAAACTTCCACCGTAAGGACTTGCGTATCACCTGTTATGAAAATCGACAAACTCTGTTCCTGAAATGGCTGTGATGATATATCAGTTTTACCAGGCTCATAAAGTTTTTTTTATAGCAAACAATCAGTCAACTTTGTGGATCTTTTTACAACATAAAACGTAATCAATCTGTACGAAACATCTTATGGTATGTTCAGCATAGTGTACACATTTGCTGGAATAAATTTGAAAATAGAATTTAAAGAAGAAGAAAAAATTATCTGCTTTCTGCTAGCTTTGGTTTGTCCAGGTTGACACTCTAACCAAAGGAGTTCCTTCCCATTCCAAGGCCATTTCATTTCCATTCTGTCCTTCAATTCTTATTCCATATGAGCTTTCTCCCACCATTTCTTTGGCTTCCATCAAACTCTCTCTGCTGAGTCTCTTACCCTCCAGCCCAAACCACGGTTGAAGATGGCACTCTTCTCTTACTTCGTTCCACTTCTGGAACCAAGCTTGAGAAGAGACATAAGGTGCCACAAACATCAGCTCTATCACCATTCTTGCTTCTGCTAGATGACTCGGGAAATTCGACTCGATAGACTCTAACAAGGCTTGGTAATGAGCCAGATACCCATCAAAGAATGAACTGAAACTCGAATCGTTCCCGAGTTTTGCACAAGCATCTGCATCACCAAAAGTTATAATCCCTCTGTTACTAGTCTTGTAGTTGGCAGAACTGGCTAACAAATCCTTAGCCAGCCGTAGAAACTCCAACACGAGCCCTCTGCTTCTTCTTCTCCTCATGTGGGGCAGCCCCACCATACAGTTGAAGGCTAGAAATTCTCTGCCTCCACCCCTCTTGTTTGTTTTCTTTACTTCACTCACCAAATCCTCAATTGCTATCTCCTCCACTTTCAAGTTTAGGCCAAAAGATCTTGCATGATGCTGCAGTTGCCTTTTTGTCTCCTCAAATCTCCACTGTGGAGGAGCACCGTCTTCAGTCTCTTCCGCATCCCATTTAATTGCTGTCACTTTTAGTGTTTTGTGTCTCTTTGCCACAGCCTCAATCAGCTGAGACAATTGAACCCCTTCCCCCATGTCAAAGTCCACTATGTGAACTGTCTCTGCATCCTCCGGGATAGCCTCGAGCATCGCTGCGTTTGCTGCATAGTGAGCAAACCTCCCATAGGGCAAGCTTTGGTAGAACAGGTTAAATGCAGCCTCGAAATTCTTGCAGGATTCTTGTTTCAGATAATCGCCTTGCTGATCATCAATTTTTTGGCATAGGTTGAATGCAAGGCGCTCCAAAGATTGACCAAGTGGGTTGACTTTCTCACTAAGGCATCTCAGGATAACCTCCTCTAGCTCCCTCTGTTCCATCTCCATGGCTTCGCCGTACGCCTTGAGCAGATGACGAATACTCAATTCGTTATCAATTTCCATCTCTTCCCGAGGCAGGGTCAGTGATTGTTGGATAGAGGTCACATCCATGGATGATGCTTCAGATGTCATTAATGAGTTAGGGCTCCACACATCATTTCCTTCAATAGAAAATTGTTGTGATTGAAGAGTGCTCCCGTCACTCCCTTGCAAACAGGCATACATGCCCTCTATCTCACCAATCAAATAATTAGGCTCAAACCCTCCCAAGTCCATCGGAAATTCCTCCACTGATGATGTGACTTGCAGGAGATGATCACAATCTGCAAGTTGTTCAAAGTCACCAGAGAACATGGTTGCAAAGGGAAATGAAGAAGTTTCGGAAAATTCATTGGAGGCCATGAACGGAGAAGAGAAGTCAGAGCTTCCCATGTTGAGGTCGTTGTATTCAAATTGATCCAAAGGTGAGTTGATTACATTAAGGTATGGCCAGAAGGGCTGATAAAGCTCAGATTGCATCATCTTTTCTGATGAATATTAAAGGGTAAGAAGACTTTTCTCTTCAAGTTTGATTTGCCAATGAGTCTTAATTGATCATTATATATGACTTGATGAACAATAAGCGACAGATTAAGCATAAAATACTAGAAAAAACAGACTATTATTAAAATGGAGAATTATTATTAATCACCATCTTATCTTCATAGACAAATACCAATCACTTTCACCAACTTTCTACATACTGCACTCGTAATTCCACCAAAGGTTCCCAACTCAAGTTTCCTTACTTTCTTGGCAGCTTCTTGCGGGGGTGGCTTATATGTTGCACGTATCCTTTGTATTATATTTATAATCAACAAAATTGGACAGATAACTATTCATGTGTTTTCAACGTAATTACCTTTCACTTCATAAGAAATATAACCTTAATTAATAAACTAAACAATTCTTAATTGTGTGTTGACATTAAAGCCCTCAATGTGAAAAACAACCAATCATATAAGTCCAGATTGGGGACACAGAGTCCTGTTCATCTTTCCATATACAATGACACCTTATCTATTATACCAATTGTTATACCCTTATTAGAACAAATTAAGCCATATTAATACTAATTAAGTACCGGTTTATGTCGGCAGAGGCACCTTGCTGTCACCAACATATTTCCTATAGGCAAAGGCCAAGCAGAAACAATCAATCAACTTGCACCTAAACTTTCTGACTAAACTTCCTATATATTATATTGTATATGGTATCACCCATTAATCTCAAGGCCTGCAATATCCATTAAACTTCACACGAGCTCATTAGTTCGCATTATCTTAGAAATTATGTTATTATTATTGGCATAATCACTACACAGAAATTAGAAGGCAAACAATCTTCAAGGCTCTCAGAAATGGTGTAAGAGCTTGGTGTCATTGCATGGTTGCATGAAAGGCTCTTAGGCTATCTGTTGTGTGTTCTTCACACAATTAGACATATTTCTTTAGAAAGCTGTAGATAGAGATTGAAAATGGCGCCTGTAGCTACAGATAAAATGTGCTAAGTATTTGGATGAAGTCATAATTAATCATTTTTAGCTAGATAATGTTCTCTAATTTAATATCAAAGCCGAAAGAAAGAGTTGGACGCAACCAAATGCAGGTTTTACAATTACCAAATGTTGTCTTATTAACAGTAATCAATGCAAATTGCAATACTATGATCTTTGTTATTAGGATAAGGATTTGCCGTCGTTTCTGGATAATTGAGATTCTGCAGAAGGTAATGCAGCAGAACAACCTCTTCTCGCTGATAGGGTCTTATTAGTTAATTGATTATGTAATCAACATGCAGTCTTCCTAACCAGAACATTGAAGTCATAAATCATTCAACCTACAAGTTCAATGGATAGGGCAAATATATCTTAGGATCAATTTGACTATAATTTATATCAGATAAAATATATCTGCATTACAAACATTCTGATGAATATTATATGAGACCATATCTTCAAAGATTTTCAATGTCTTTGCTCCTCTAAGTGGAAAGATTTCAAAGCATGAAGGTCTCTCCACCAACTGACAGTGGCTGCATTCTAATTTCTAATACGTAAGGCATACATTTTGCATACTATCATGGAGTTTTCCTGCCCTGGAGGCCACAAAATGGGATCTTTCTTTTGGGGTTATTATTATATGAATTTCTGAATAACATGATCTACCATCTATTAATCTTTGTAACTATCTTGTTAACTTCTTCGTCGACCAATTAATATTAAGATAAACCATCAAGATGTTGACAGATATTATATTTATTTGCAGAGCTTCACAGGGGTCACTGTATGTATATGCTCTTCCCGGCCTCTAATATTCTTGCAGGATTTTATTTATACTTTAGAGTAGAGACATTTATTAAACATCTCTATTCATCACATATATTGATTTGATTTGTGAGTTTTGGATTTTGACCATGCAAGTACAAAAAGCTATGCAAAATCCTGTTAGTTGGTTCTGTTGTTAGCCAGTGTAATTGCATAAAGCAGTATATGATGAACCATTGCAATGTAATTAAAAGTTAATCATTTGTTATCATAATTCATGGAGGTCTAGAGCCAACAGCGTGTATCGTTTGGCCGAAACAAAAAAGATTATATTCCAAGTCATATTTTTAAGCATGTTCATGCAGATTGTTAGATAGATTTCTTCAAATTCACACGTTAGTCAATCTAACAATCTTGTCACATTCGAATGAAAGCATTTCCACATGCTGCAAATTGGATAATTGTGGCAATGGGGAGGCTGAGTATTATATTCATCTGTATACTTGTCCTCAAGTAGTTAAAAAAATGTTTCTTGATGCCAAGAATTAAGGTTTCTTGATCAAAAGATACTAATCTCTGGTATTAAATCAAAGAACGGGCCATCTAATCAGTCAACAAGTAAACCAAATTTACAGTAATGGTCTTGGTCAAGGCCTTTCCTATCCAAAGGCTTCAAGTTATCTTCAAGTATTGATTTAAAAGAATAAAATGCAGAAGACAAAATTGATGATCAGTAAAATAATTAAGGTTTCCATGAATTGGGGTCAAGTTTTCGCCTAACAACTTCTGCGTTTGTCTGTATTATTTTATCGTATTTTCTTATTGCCACATGTCTTATAAAGTGTGTGAAGGCTGTCCATAACAACTGTGTCGGATCAGATATTATAAGATGGGGTTGCCATCAAAGTTGATGATGCTTGATCTAAACATGATGGTCATCATCATCAAGGTGATAAAACGGGAGGTCTCTGTGGTGATGCTTCTGTTGTTTTTGCCTGCTATTTTAACTAATTTTTTATAAAAATATATTAAAGGCAACAAGTCAATGTGTTGAATGGTTTGTTCGAACTTTGAACACTGCATGAAACTATGGAATCTTTACTGTTTGTTGATTTTGATGACATCTGATAGCATGCCTTTTATAATGACCTATCTTGGGCTTTCTCATCAGCTCAACACATAATTTCCAAGCCTGCCTTGGATATCTTTTCTTTTCATATATATAGCTTGCTAGCTTGATAACAAAATGACAGCAACATACAATTTCTGATGCAATTTTTTGTTTTTTGTTTTTTTAATGGTGCTCTCATGGCCAAACTTGGAGAACAAAGATTTAGTTGTTGACAAAGTTGAAAACCTAGCTGTGAACTAGGAAGTGATGCATTCTCATATGGAACACGTTGAAGCTTTTCTTCCTTTAACTATGACAAGTGAGCTTATGGATAAAATGGGAAGTTTCTGTTGTGGTTTTTGCCTGATATTTTATCCAACTACAAAGTATATGTGGGGTTGGTAGCTCTGAAATCAGTCCTCATGGCGGTGCCTTGTGATCACACACACACACACACACGCATAGTTAACTTTCACTTTGACATGGCAGAGGAGAAAAGACTGCAATAATCTTCAATGATTGAGAGATTCCTGGCTCTCTTGGGTCAACAAAACCCACTGAGTATACTAATATGGATTTTTCTTTTTTGATACAAACGATGTAATAATATGGATTGTTTAGTGTAAACATAATTACTTTAAATGGTATAATCTTTAATTCAATGGGTTAGTTAATCTTTAATTGGTGCTTGCTTATTAGCTGTTTTAGTTCTGAGAGTCTACATTTCATAACCTGCTTTTGGAAATAAAAACAAACCATATAGAAACAAAGGGTTCCTTTCTTGCATCCAGGAAAGTCAGCTTCTATCACATATATTAAATTCCTAAACACATAACATCATCAGTTGATTATCTGGGTGTCGTGTTGGGCTTAACCTTTTACTGCTAACACATAACATTGTCATTTGAAAGTGCAAAAAGCCCACCCACACAAGCCCAAATATTATAATTTCAGGGTTTTTTTTCATTGTTTCTTCCCATTCTTTGTGTAATTGCATTGGTTGCTTGCTCTCTGCATGTTCAATGGAATAGTCCAAAGGCCAAGGCTGAATTTATAGTTAGCGGTCATTTTGTGCCAAAGAGTTGACAGAAGGATATATAGCCACTAAAATACTGGAGATAAGTTGATAAGCACTAAGTCCTTTTCTTCCATGACATTTCATAAGACGTTTAAACGTTAAAGGTTGAGCAAGTCAATGGAGGCAATAATTTCACTCAAATTGCGTGGAAGAATATAAAGTCCCATAACGGAAACTTGATTAAATAAATTATGACTTATAATAAGTGATTCTTCTTCAAATAACACCAAAGCTTTTTGTGATAACTTCATATCGATTGGACTTTGTAGGTGGTTAAGTTGGGAACAATATCGGTGTTGTTAGTAGTGGGCCATTGACGCGTCTCTCTAAAATTTAACATAGTATCAGAGCGGGTTGATGGACTAGGCCTGAAATATTGGGCATTTACCCTTACCCCTTACCAAATATGTGGTATTCACATGTTGAGGCTTGAATGCTTGACTCCGATGTGGACTTGGCTCCACATGTGACTCATTATGTGGTGGTCACAAGTGAGGGGGCGTGTTGAAGAATATAAAGTCTCACATCGGAAACTTGACTAAATAAATTACAACTTATAATAAGTGGTTCCCCTCTTAATAACACCGAGGCCTAAAACCCCACATGGACTTTGTAGGTGGTTAGGTTGGGGACAATATCGGTGTTGCTAGTAGTGGGCCGCTGGCCCATCTCTCTAAAATTTAACACATTGATCACAACACCTCCCCCCAACAGGGAAAATGAGCATTTTGCCTAAGAAATTTAAGTTCCTTGTTAACAGGGTTGTTTACCATTCTTGCTTACTTGGGCTCAGCACAAACCATATGCTCTAAACCTTGACCAATTCAAGTCCTTCACCTTCTTCTCACTTCTCAGCTACATTAAGGTCTTTCGACTTGCTCTAATCTGCAATTTCTCAACTCAAAACCTAAATGGCTTTATCAGTTTCTTTAGCCTTGTTCCTTGTCTTTTTGTTTCCCACGTGCTCTATGGCTCAGGGAGTTGAATTCTTGTTCAATGGGTTCGATGAAAGTGAATCAAATCTTACCCTAGAGGAGGCTTCTATAGTCAAGCCCTTGTTGGAAAATTGGCTCACTTAAAGGATGCATGTTTCGAAGAAAGCGACTGGTCGCCAAGAAGGTGCGACCAGTCGTTTTGAAGCAAAGAGGAAAATTGGAAAAATCTCAAGAAAGTGACCGGTAGCCTGCAAATTGCAACATGTCGTTCTCAAGCCGAGAGCACAATCTGTTTTTTGCCTCAAAGCGACCGGTCACAGCTTCCTGGCAACCGGTCGTCGATGTGCTGTTTTGTTTTTTTCACGCGTTTTTCAAGATTCTCTTCACATGTTTTGGTTCCCTACCTAACTCCAAGTACTTCCAAAGTCAGTTATGAGTTCTATAAAGGTTGGTAAGTTGTTGGGAAAGCTGGAACATCATTTAAGGTTGTTTGTTGGCTTGTTTCATAGCCTCCTACTTTATGATTTCCCCTAAATCATGGGTCAATGTAGGGTGGCTGAAGTTGGAAGTGCAGCAAGAGGAGGCTTTCTCAACTCAAAACCTCAATGGCTTTATTAGTTTCTTTAGCCTTGTTCCTTGTCTTTCTATTTCCCACGTGCTCTATGGCTCAGGGAGTTGAATTCTTGTTCAATGGGTTCGATGAAAGTGAATCAAATCTTACCCTAGAGGAGGCTTCTATAGTCAAGCCCTTGTTGGAAAATTGGCTCACTTAAAGGATGCATGTTTCGGAGAAAGCGACTGGTCGCCAAGAAGGTGCAACCAGTCGTTTTGAAGCAAAGAGGAAAATTGGAAAAATCTCAAGAAAGTGACCGGTAGCCTGCAAATTGCAACATGTCGTTCTCAAGCCGAGAGCACAATCTGTTTTTTGCCTCAAAGCGACCGGTCACAGCTTCCTGGCAACCGGTCGTCGATGTGCTGTTTTGTTTTTTTCACGCGTTTTTCAAGATTCTCTTCACATGTTTTGGTTCCCTACCTAACTCCAAGTACTTCCAAAGTCAGTTATGAGTTCTATAAAGGTTGGTAAGTTGTTGGGAAAGCTGGAACATCATTTAAGGTTGTTTGTTGGCTTGTTTCATAGCCTCCTACTTTATGATTTCCCCTAAATCATGGGTCAATGTAGGGTGGCTGAAGTTGGAAGTGCAGCAAGAGGAGGCTTTCTCAACTCAAAACCTCAATGGCTTTATCAGTTTCTTTAGCCTTGTTCCTTGTCTTTCTGTTTCCCACGTGCTCTATGGCTCAGGGAGTTGAATTCTTGTTCAATGGGTTCGATGAAAGTGAATCAAATCTTACCCTAGAGGAGGCTTCTATAGTCAAGCCCTTGTTGGAAAATTGGCTCACTTAAAGGATGCATGTTTCGGAGAAGCGACCGTCGCCAAGAAGGTGCGACCAATCGTTTTGAAGCAAAGAGGAAAATTAGAAAAATCTCAAGAAAGTGACCGGTAGCCTGCAAATTGCAACATGTCGTTCTCAAGCCGAGAGCACAATCTGTTTTTGCCTCAGCGACCGATCACACTTCTTGGCAACCGGTCGTCGATGTCTTTGTTTTGTTTTTTCACGCGTTTTTCAAGATTCTCTTCACATGTTTTGGTTCCCTACCTAACTCCAAGTACTTCCAAAGTCAGTTATGAGTTCTATGAAGGTTGGTAAGTTGTTGGGAAAGCTGGAACATCATTTAAGGTTGTTTGTTGGCTTGTTTCATAGCCTCCTACTTTATGATTTCCCCTAAATCATGGGTCAATGTAGGGTGGCTGAAGTTGGAAGTGCAGCAAGAGGAAGGCTTTCTCCTAGTTTTAAGAGAGCAAAGTAGCTGAGAGCTAGTGGTAAGAGAGAAGAGGGAAAACCAAGGGAAAAAGTTTACAAATGCATCAAAGTGTTGAGCAAGAGGTGTGAGAGAAATAGATTGTGAGGGTAATGTTCTAAGGGGGTTTCCATTGGTAAACCAAAGTTGTAATTTATCTTCACTAGTGAAATTTCTCAAGGGGATCACCAAAGAGGATGTAGGCAAATTGCTGAACCTCTATAAACACTTGTGTCATTTGTGCTTGGTTATTTTATGTGTGTGTGTGAGCGTGTGACACATCCATTATTGTGTTCGTCCAAAGTCCATCAACAACAAGATCATTAGGGAGTTCTTTTAAACAACAAGTGGTATCAGAACTGTGTTTTAGCAGCAAGTGCTAGTGTGTTGAAGATGGCAGGTGACAAGGAAGCTGAAGGTGGAAGCAGTTCTCAACAACTAAACCAACCACAAGCAGCCATCATGAAGGTGGAGTTAAAGCCGTTCACCGGAAAAGAGAACTTCACTTTGTGACAACGAAGGATGAAGTCAGCTTTTGCACAACAACAGCTCAATGTTGTTTTAGTTGGAAAGGAAAAGAAGCCATAAACCATGATAGACGAGGAGTGGGATGTACTCAACTAGTTAGCCAGATGAGCCATAGAAAACTACATCGCTGATAAAGTGCTAATCAACATGATGCAGGACATAGCAAAGCAAATGTGGGAAAAATTCGAAGAGATGTTTGCGGGAAATTCGTTGTCCAACAAACTCTTCCTTAAGGAAGAACTCCTAAATATTCGGATGGATGAGGGATGTAATTTAATGGAGCATCTAAGCAGTTTCAATAGATGTGTTGCTGACTTGCAAAGAATGGAAGTTACATATAGTACGGAGGATAAGACTCTCATGTTGCTAACATCCTTACCTCCGTCCTATAAGCACTTTCGTACTACGTTTATGTTCAGGAAAGTTACCCTAGATTTTGAGTTTGTGGTGTAAGACATTATGACGCACCATAGGATGGCCCAATGTTCGAGAGAAAGCTCTCAAGGCGAAGGTCTAGTTGCTAAGACTGGAGAGATTGAATCAAATTTGGGATTTAATTAGAATCAAATCCCTAATTGATGACAATAATTCCCCAAAATAATGGGCTTAATTATGTGACCTAGGGTTTGATCTTTTTGTCCATATGTCGCATTGTAATTGGTCCACACATGAACCATCAAGATGTTGGCATAAATTATATTTAGGGTAAATTACTCAAATGGTCCTCAAACTTACACTTGATTTACATTTTGGTCCATCAACTAAATTATTCGTTC
This sequence comes from Prunus padus, assembly GCA_024362665.1. Classification (NCBI taxonomy): domain Eukaryota; kingdom Viridiplantae; phylum Streptophyta; class Magnoliopsida; order Rosales; family Rosaceae; genus Prunus; species Prunus padus. The sequence goes on from JANFAM010000019.1 coordinate 4,752,815, forward strand.
AAATGGCCCACCAACTCTTTATTAATTAGCGCATTGGTTCTACCGTTACATTCTGTCAATATTACTGTCAAATACAAGGGTAAAAGAATCCAGTTAAATAAAATAGTAAATAAATAAAAAAAACCTATCTCCCTCTCCTACCTCCCAACCCCCAGCGCCACATCTTCTCATTCCCCACAACCCACCTCTCTTCCTCTCCCTCCATGTCCCCTATTCCTCTGTCTCCATGTCCCCTCTTCATCTATCTCCCTTTATTTCTCTCTTCAAACATTTATTGAGGATGCAAGGCGAGGCTGCAAGGCTCTGAGTTTATTGAGAGAGAGAGAGAGAGGGTGGGATGCCGAAAGGTTGTTGCAGACCCAAGATGAGATGAGGGTGGGGGTGGGTTGGTTGCGTTTTTAAGGGTTACTTTTTGTTGTTTTTTTTATTCTTTTATAGTCTCTAATTAATTTTAATAATAAAGAAAATTTTGTATTAATTTTTAATCATAAATTTTTATTCTTTTAGTTATCAAAAGTCTTATTTACCCCACAAATGTAGCATGTGCTGCTCACGTGACTAAATTTAACAGAAAATGTAACGGTTGGACTAATTCACTGAATAAATAAAGAGTTGATGGACCATTGGAACAAATAATTTAATTGAGTGGCCAAAATGTAAATCGGGTATAAGTTTGAGGACCATTTGAGTAATTTACCCATTACATTTATGTGCAGAGCTTCACAGCGGTCACTGTACATGCTCTGCCTCCAATATTATTGCAGGATTATTTTTATACGTTAAAGCATAAAAATGTATTGAACAACTCTGTTCACATGGTAATTTTGATTTGTGAGTTTTGGATTTGAATCATGTAAGAGCTATGGAAAACCCTGTTAATTGGTTCTGTTCTTTGCTGGTGCAATTGCAGAAAGCAGTATATGATGAACCATTGCAATGTACTTGAAAACGTTAATAATTTGTTATCATAATTCATGGCTTAATTAAGACATGGAGGTTTATAGCCAACTACGTGTAATCTTCAATTGTGTCGTTTAACCGAAGATTTTTTGCCAACTCATATTTTTAAGCATGTTCATGCAGATTGTTAGATAGATTTTCTTCAAATTGAGACCTTAGTCAATCTGATAATCTTCTCACATGTGAATGAAAGCATTTCCACATGCTGCAAATTGGATAACTGTGGCAATGGGAAGCTGAGTATTATGTTCATCTGTATACTTGCCTGCCTTACATATCTTAACATATAGCTGCTAGCTTGATAGATAATTGAGAAAAATGACAGCAACATACCAGTTTTCTGATTTTATTTATCAAAGTATCAATCATAGTACGGTCTGGTGTGAGGATGCATAAAGAAAACTGTTGATGAAAAAGTGTGAACCTCCCAACATAATTTCACTACCACTAATTAAATAATGGGGTTTTATTATTTTAGGTTCAACCCATTCAAGACGCGGTGTCTCTTAATTACAATCCCTTGCTTCAAGGGAACACCCTTTGATTCCATCATAAAGAAATGGAAAGTGTGTGTTTGTTTTTGCAGTTGATCCCTCTCGGAAATCAAGGCACTCGTAGTTCAAAGAATTGCAATGAATAAATAACTCATTATTAAGGGGGAGTTTCAATGAATTTGATTGAAAAAGTGTTTGAGTGAATTTGAATGAATAAACCAGGGATTCGATATGGAATTGTATTTTGGGGCGAATTTGGTTAAGAATGAGTCCACTAATTTAGAACTTTTATGTCCTTGAGACAATTTGGAGGGCAGATGACCCATGAGAAAAATTGGAAATTAATGGGTAAGTGTGGCCCAATAATTTGGAATTTGTATTTGAGAAATTTGGAAATTAATGGGTAAGTGTGGCCCACTAATTTAGAAATTGTGTTTGGATATTTGATGATTTGTGTGGGGATATTTGGTTGCGGTTGCGTCTATTGTAATGCTAGACTGCCTACGTACCATTGACGGGATCAAACCGGCGTAGTTCCAAAATTGAAAATTAATGGGTTAGTTTGGCCCACTAATTTGTATTTGAGAGATTTGGAAATTAATGGGTAAGTGTGGCCCACTAATTAAGAATTTGAATTTAGGGGCGGTTGCGTCTATTGGTATGTTAGATCGCCTACGTACCCTTTCGAAGGAGAAAACCAGATAGTTCGGAAATTTGGAAATTAATGGGTAAGTGTGGCCCACTAATTAAGAATTTGAGAAGTTTGAATTTGGTGGCGGTTGCGTCATGGGTATGGTCGCCACGTACTCTTAATGGGATCAAATCGGCGTAGTTCCAAAATTGGAAATTAATGGGTAAGTGTGGCCCACTAATTAAGAATTTGAATTTTTGGGGGAGGGGAGGGGGCGGTTGCGTCTATTGGTATGTTAGGCTAACTTACATATCCTTTCTAATGGATCAAACCAGTGTAGTTAGGAAATTGGAAATTAATGAGTAAGTGTGGCCCACTAATTTGTATTTGAGAGATTTGGAAATTAATTGGTAAGTGTGGCCCACTAATTAAGAATTTGAATTTGGGGGTGTGGTAGCGTTTATTGGTATGTTAGACTGCCTATGTACCCTTTCGAAGAGATCAAACCAGCGTAGTTCGGAAATTTGGAAATTAATGGGTAAGTGTGGCCCACTAATTAAGAATTTGAGAAGTTTGAATTTGGTGGTGGTTGCGTCTGCTGGTATGATAGACTACCTACGTACCCTTAATGGGATCAAACCGGCGTAGTTCCAAAATTGGAAATTAATGGGTAAGTATGACCCACTAATTCAGAATTTGTGTCTTTGTGATAATTTGGAGATTTTCATAGGTAGATGACCCATGAGAAAAATTGGGAATTAATGGGTAAGTGTTGCCCACTAATTTAGAATTTGGTATAAGAAATTTGGAAATTAATGGGTAAGTGTGGCCCACTAATTCAGAATTTGTTTTTGAGATATTTGGATTTAATCTCATTGAAATTTGCATGGGTAGATGACCCATAAGAAAAATTGGATGGTTTTGTACCATTTTTCTTATTGTCAATGTCCAAGAAAAATAATGAGCAATTTTGATGAACCCACTAATTTTCTAAAATTGACTTTTTCATTTTGGCCCAAATATGGTTATGAGGATTTTTTTAAAATTGATCCATTAGCCATATAATAGGCAATTTGGGCCTCTATAAATTTAATGGTAATCATTTAGACAACCTATTAAATATTTTGGGCTCATGAGAATTAATGGGCAATTTTTCACAACCCATTAATTTATTCTCAGGTCTTGACCCCCCTTTTTTATCAACTGACCCATGAGGAAGGAGCCCAAAACAAAAAAGGCCCAGAAGCCAATTTAAACAGCTCGTTTGTTGTCCAATTCTTCAAGAGTTTGCTTCTAGATGAAAGAAAACTTCACACTCCCATATATACTAGGACTATTTGAGGCCAAACCAAATTGAGAGCAATGTACAGTTTTTTCCCTTTTTCTATCTCTGTAGCATATATACGAGCATCTAATGAGGGATGTCCTCTTGTGTAAGTGAGAGGGCCAAGTCAAACAGTATTGCCAAGAGACCAAGTGCTTTGGATCAAACTTCCAACTATATTGGGCTTTGGGCTGAAAATTGTCTGATCATGAAAGCAAGATGGGCCCAGTCTCAGCTCCCGTTTGAGATTGGGCATGATGATTATGCTGCCGGCTCATATGAATGTTTTGCGATAAATAGGTCCTTGCCCTTGGTCCCAATATTACACCAACCAAGTCTGCCACCATGTCCATGCCTGCCAGAAGCTTATTTGTGGCTGCACCATTGTGGTTGAAGATGAGATCTTTGACTATGCCTCTTGAGTTTACAGCAGAAGGTACTGAAGAAATTCTTTCGGGCAGTGTTGTGTTGGTGAAGGAGAAAGAAGAGATGGGAGTTGGAGAAAATGTCATGGTTGAAAACTTTGGTTCATCAACTGAACCTGATTTGAATTCCGGAGTTTGGTCTCAAATGCCGGTTGTTTGCCATCATACACAAAAAACAAACCCATCAATTTTGCTTTTGTTCCTTCCTAATATATGCAAAGGCTCTAAAGCCTGTGTTTTGAGTTTGACTGAGGCAATATTAATATGCCCATCCAAGTAAAGTGGCGTACAGTCATTGTCTTCCTTTTTTTTTTTTGACTTTTCTTGCTTTCTACTTTTTTGTCTGTTCATACACCAAACCCATTCTTCTTTTGTTTTTGATTGTTTCTAACACATACACAAAACCAGCTCCAATGTCTGTGCAGCGTGGCCTCCAATACCCATTTGGTTGTTTCTTTTTTCTGTTTGCAAAATAAAGCAGAAACCAAATCTCCATCATCTTTCTTTTGTTGCTGATGGAACACCCCTATCCCTCTCTTTTTTTGCTTGCTGAAGGCTTCAACAGATGCTTTAAACTCCCACTTTTTTATTTGCAGGGCAGAGAGGAAAAGAAGCAGGTTTGTTCAGGTAGAGAGCAAGAAACAGGTTCGATGGATTTTTCCAAGAACATTTCATTATGGGTTTCTCACCCATATGGATTTTTATATCCACATAATTTCTGGGTTACTCACCCATGGATTTGCATCCATATAATTTAAAAGTTTCACACCCATGGAATGATTTAAGGGTTTCACACCCATGGATTTACATCTACATGGATTTACATCTACATGATTTAAGGGTTTCACAACCATGAATTTGCATCCAAATGATTTAAGGGTTTCACACCCATGAAATGATTTAAGGGTTTCACACCCATGGATTTGCATCCACATAATTTAAGGGTTTCACACTCATGAATTTTGCATCCAAATGATTTAAGGGTTTCACACCCATAACAGATTCATCATCCATTGAATTTGGTTGATGGGTTTTATACCCAAAGCATGAAGGATTTCAACAGAGGAGCCTTGTTGCAGATGAGGTATTGAGCCTCATTATTTTTCTTTATCTGCAGCCTGTCGGCTACTCCTCCATCTTAACCCCTCTTATTTTCTCTTGTAGTTGTCCTTTTTGTAGGCTAGTCGTGAGAGATCCCTTTTGTGAAGGACCCTTCATGCAATAATCAACTCCACCAAAATAGGAATCTTCAAACCCTCTTTAGAGTTTTCATTGGTTGGTCAAACTCCTCTTTTTTGGAAACTCCTTTAGGAGATTTGCACGTTGGATAAACCCACTTTTGAATTGTTTTATCCTTTGGCTTTCCAACTTGAAAAGCTTATTGGATAATTGGCTTGATTTTTTTTTTTTTTTAAACACTTATCATCTATATTAGATAAGGCTTGCTGGATGTGGGCTTAGGCAAACACAAAGCAATTTTTTTTTGTGAATTTTTTCGGTTCAACAAAAACTAACTCAATTCAGACAAACAAAAACAAAAAAACAAATCGCAAGAAAAAAAAGCTCAACTTGCAGTTTTCAACTGCAGCCAAAGAATTTCAATGGTGGTTGTTTGGGGACCCTTTTTATGGAACATTCCAGTGCGAGTATATTTGGTTGGTTGGTAGCTCATTTGAGTCATTTCACATCCAGCTCTGAAATCAATCCTCGTGGCACTACCTAAGCCTCGTGATCACACACGCTTAGAGCATAGTTAACTTGGACTTTGACATGGCAGAGGAGAAAAGACTGCAATGGTCTTCAATTATTGAGATTCCTGGCTCTTGGGTCAACAAAACACACTCAAATATAATAATATCTTCATTATTTAGTCTAAACATAGTACTAAAAATCGTATTAAAAAGTGAAAAACAACCACATGGCTTCAATGGGTTAATCTTTAATTGTTGCTTGCTTTTTTTACCTATTTTAGTTCTAACTAAGATGCTCCACATTCTATTTTGTGAGCCTACAAAAGTCTACATTTCATTTCATAACCTGCTTTTAGAAGAAAAACAAATCATTGAAAGAAAAAAAGAAAAAAAAAGGTCATTTCTTGCATCAAGAGGAATCAGCTTAACATATAATAAATTCTTTCTTGCATTAAATTGTTTTTTTCCCCTTGTTTCTTCCAATTCTTTTTTTAAGTACAAAACAATAGTCTAAACTACGTGAGACAGGAGTTTCTCACACACACAACCAAGATAATATGGGAGTTCAAACCTAGTTTGCAAGTTCCACTGGGCTAGACCTTGTTGGCTCTACCAATTCTCAGTACTTATATTGTGGAACTGTACAAGTTCCTTACCAAAGATTCGCAATAAAATTATAGTTATCGGTCGTTTTGTGCCAAGAGTAGACAGAAGGGTCTATAGCCACAAAAAATACCGGAGACAAGTTGATAATCACTCAAGTCCTTTTCTTCTATGACATATCATAAGAGGGTCAATTCAAGTCCTTCACCTTCCTCTCACTCCTCAGCTACATTAAGGTCTTTCAACTTGCTCTAATCTGCAATTTCTCAGCTCAAAACTTCAATGGCTTTATCAGTTTCTTTAGCCTTGTTCCTTGTCTTCTTGTTTCCCATTTGCTCGCTGGTTCAGGGAGTTGAATTCTTGTTCAATGGGTTCAATGGAAGTGAATCAAATCTGACCCTAGTGGGGGCTTCTATAGTCAAGCCCTCTGGTATGATCAAGCTCACTAACAAATCACATGATATTATAGGCCATGCATTCTATGACAAACCTATAAACATGTTTGACAAAAACTCTCCTTCATACCCCAATGCTTCTTCTTTTAGCACACATTTTGTTTTTGCAATAGTCTCACCAAGCTCCGGCGAAGGTGGCTTTGGCCTAGCCTTCACACTGTCTCCCTCTCCGCAGTTCCCCGGGGCTGAATCCAGGCACTACTTTGGGATTTTCAACTCTACAAATGACAATAAATCTTCGAACCACATCTTTGCTGTTGAATTCGATACGGTAAACGGATTCAAAGAAAACCCCAACACTGCAGGAAACCATGTTGGCATCGACATTAACAGCGTGTACTCTGTGGCATCTGAACCAGCGGCTTACTTTGTCGCAGGTGCGCACAAAGAAGAAATGGACTTGGAGAGCGGTGATCTTATACAAGCTTGGATAGATTATGATGGCAAAAATCAAATTGTGGATGTCACAATAGCTCCCATAGATAAGACGAAACCAGACAAACCACTATTGTTCTATCATGTCAACCTATCCCCTATTCTTCAACAGACTACGTATGCCGGCTTCTCTGCATCCACAGGAGAAGAGGTAAGCTCTCATTACATAATAGCATGGAGTTTTGCAGTGGATGGGATGCCAAGTCAAGTCAACCTTTCCCAGCTTCCTAAACCACCAAAAGAGAAAAGTTCATCCTCTTACAAACCCCAGATTAAGGCTCTTATCGTGGCCTTATCGGTTGTGGTCTTCATGTTGTTGGCAATTTTGTTCTTCTTTACCTTGTATAGAAAAATGGTGGGATTTGAGTCTGAGAGTCTTGAGGATTGGGAGCTGGATTGTCCTCACAGGTTCAAGTACAAGGATCTTCATGCAGCAACAAAGGGTTTCAAAGCCTCTGGTGTGATTGGAGCCGGCGGCTTTGGTGAAGTTTACAAAGGTGTCTTAGCTTCTACTGGATGTGAAATTGCAGTTAAGAAGATCACAAGAAATTCCATTCAAGGAATGAGGGAATTTGCGGCAGAAATCGAGAGCTTGGGACGATTGAGGCACAAGAATTTGGTCCATCTCCAAGGCTGGTGCAAGAAAAAGAACAACCTCCTTATAGTCTACGATTACATCCCATATGGAAGCCTTGACACTCTCATTTTCAAGCCCAGAGACAACTTTGTATTGAGCTGGGAGCAAAGATTCAACATCCTCAAAGGCATTGCCTCCGGATTGTTGTATCTACATGAAGAATGGGAGCAAGTGGTGATTCACAGAGACGTGAAGTCGAGCAACGTCTTGATAGATGCAGACATGAACCCCCGGCTAAGCGACTTTGGCCTTGCCAGGCTCTATGATCATGGAGAAATATCACACACCACAGGTGTGGTTGGTACAATTGGGTACATTGCCCCTGAATTGGCTCGCACAGGGAAGGCCTCCACATGCTCTGATGTGTTTGCATATGGGGTTTTGCTCCTTGAAGTGGCTTGTGGGCAAAGACCTATCGGCTCAGGCGAATTCATTCTGGCAGATTGGGTGATGGAGAATCATCAAAAGGATCGCATACTTGAAACTGTTGATCCGAACTTGGATTCGCATTATGTTGTTAAGGAGATGAAGTTGGTGCTGGAGCTGGGTTTAATTTGTTCTCACTTCAAACCAGAAGCTAGACCTACCATGAGACAAGTGGTACGATATCTCCATGAGGATGAGCAGCTCCCGGAAGTCGACAACTGGAGCATTGTCGATTCTGGACGGTTCAATGAAATGAACACAAGATTTATGCAGGCCCTTTCTACCGATACAATCCCATCGTATCAGTCATTATCCTTAGGTGGGATCTCTTGCAGTTCCATGAGCGGTGGCAGATAGTACTGGTTTTACGCTTTCAATTCTTAGAACTTTTCTTTTGTTCCCCGTTCTTTTTATTTCTGATTTATTATTGGGGGAGATTCAATTCAAATCAAACATTGTAACATTTGTTCAAAATTCATTGTCCAATCAATTATATATAGAAGTTTTTTTTATTCTTAACCTATAACAAAAATTATCAGAGCTCTATTCTAAGTTTATTAAGCATTTGATTTGATGCAAACTAGGAAGTCAAATGTCGTCGCAAAGAGCTTCTAAGCATTGTCACCGAATATGAAGTTGTACAGCAGTATGAGTAAAGCATGAGAAAAACTGAAGGAGAACGTAAAAATTGACCCATCAAACCACTGATCAGTGGATGTATTACAATTAAATGAGTCCCAAAACATAAACTGCAGGATGATACCTGTGCGTCTCCCTTAAGACCAATTCAATAAACTGCAGGATATGTTGGGCATATGGCAGCATGACCTGAGGCTTTGAATTCTTAAAGCCCTGAAGTATACCAGAATAAGCTTCAAAGATGTTACACTTTAGCTGGTTTCCATATTCCAATAACTCATCATCATTAGCACTGGAGTCCATCCGAGCACAGAACTCCGCAGCTCCCTGCATCATCTGCACTGCATAAGGTGTATACTTCTCAAAATGCTCTCCTATTGCGAGAGCTATGTCGCCAAAGACAGAGAATATTGGAGGCTTGACAGACCGGTGGAGCGCTTCACTAGACAAGTCTTTCATCATGTGATTCATAATCCCATCACAGTACTGTAATGCCTTGTCATCCAAGGCACGACAAATGTCACCAACCACCCCAACTGTGATAGCACAGACTTGATACTCCTCAAAATTCTGCAACCCCATCTCCAAATACTTGTACAGTTCAGGCAGGTACTTTTCAAAATGAGACCCAGTTGCATAAGCCAGTGCACCTATAGCAAGCATTGCTTCCTCATGCACTGTAGAACTACGGCAAGCAAACACTCTAAGAAACAAAAGCATTATCTGATCTGCTGCCTCCAATATAAAGCGCTTAGTTTCCTCAACACTGCTAAGTTTCTGAATATAACCTGGAGGACACCACAAAAAGAAGCTTGCAAGTCTCCTTGCTTTTCCTTGTCATCTGACAATACAATCTGAAGCTCCAAAGTCTGACTCAACTTATTCATAATCACAGGGAGTAGCTGAACTATAATTTGTGATGTTTCTACAATATTGGAACACCTTACGACCGCATTCACTGATTCATATGCAGTAGACCTCAATCTAGAATCATCCCCATCTGGACGACAAGCAGTGGAAAGAAGACATTCAATGATGGCTGGGACATATGGCGTAAAGAGAGAGGAAGAGGTTCCTGCTTCCTCATACCCCTGGCAAAGGTGATAAATGGCACAACAGACCTTCTCTTCAACATTTGGAGCATCCTTCATGCCTTCCAACAATACTTCCACCACCCTTGGAAGGTTATCAGGGGAAATCACAGAAAATCCCCGAGAAGGATGGTGCAAAAACTCAAATATACGACTGAGAGTCCAAGCAGTAGTGTCTTTGACATGGTTGTTTTCATCCTTCATTAATCTTAGCAGGAAATCTAAACCTGCATTGACCAGACCAGATAGCTGCTCAATGGTTGGGCCTTCAATGATTGAGTCAAATGCGAATGTGGCTGCCTCGCGACAGTGCCAATCTGGCTTCACTATGTTAGCCTCCACAAATGGCATCACAAGGGGTAGAATGGCATCCCCAACAGTCCTGGCAACAAGTTCTAGGCATGTCCCACCAGCCATCGCAATATTCCAAATGTTGTCATCTTGGTCTAGATTTTCTTCCTGTTTCAGCAAAGTTTCCAGCAGCATTGGAACTAGAGACGTCAGAGCTTTTTCTATAAAACATGAATGAGGCACAGAGTCCCCACTCTCACCACTCTCAAATTCTTGAAGCTCTATTTCTTCATCACAAATGGAGCTCCAAAACTCAATTGCTTGGAGGGCAACGGCCTCTTCATCCCCCTTTACAGCATTTGACGTAAGCTCAAAGAGTGCGTGCATATAAGGCTCAAGCACCTTATAGTACCTTGAAGCAATTGAAGCAAGACACTCAAAAGCAGCCTGCCTAATATCTACCTCCTTAGACAAGGCCGTCTCACAGACCATCTTCATGATGTAATTCCGTTCCATCTCATTTTCAAAGTTGGTCTGTGCAAACTCCAGGGCATTAGATAGAGCCCTTGTTGCAGCAAGACGGACTTCAGGGCTGTTTTCAGCAAGGTTCATTCCTTGGACTACAGCAGTCAGAACATTGTTCACCTCGTCTTGCCAAAGATCTTGATGGGATATCTCCTCACATACATAACCAAGTGTTTCCAAGGTTGACTGTTTCAAACCAGCAGGGCTATCTCGATGAATCAGATTGTTAAGCAAGGATCCAATTAGGTCCGTCCATTGTTTCCTGGGAATGTCAAAAGCAGCAATTTTCGCAATAGCTTGGGCAGAGATGTGTCTTGCCTCTGACACAGGTGACCCAAGTGTCCTTAAGAGCAAGTCCTTGATTTGGGATATAATAGAAATGTCAATAGCCATCCATTGTCGAGCAAGATGTTCTTTTGTAACAGCATCTTTGGCATCTAATGAGTTCTTAAGCACTATACCAGCCAATGTACGGGATTCAGTGGGTTTCTCATTGTTTGCAAGCTCAACCGACAAAGACAAAAGAAAAGAAGGAACATTTTGCTCTTGAAATTGCCTAAGATTAGCCTCTGCTTCAGTACAAATTCTTGCATCAGCTGATTGATTTGTGAGTTTTGGATTTGAATCATGTAAGAGCTATGGAAAACCCTGTTAATTGGTTCTGTTCTTTGCTGGTGCAATTGCAGAAAGCAGTATATGATGAACCATTGCAATGTACTTGAAAAAGTTAATAATTTGTTATCATAATTCATGGCTTAATTAAGACATGGAGGTTTATAGCCAACAACGTGTAATCTTCAATTGTGTCGTTTAACCGAAGATTTTTTGCCAACTCATATTTTTAAGCATGTTCATGCAGATTGTTAGATAGATTTTCTTCAAATTGAGACCGTAGTCAATCTGATAATCTTCTCACATGTGAATGAAAGCATTTCCACATGCTGCAAATTGGATAACTGTGGCAATGGGAAGCTGAGTATTATGTTCATCTGTATACTTGCCTGCCTTACATATCTTAACATATAGCCTGCTAGCTTGATAGATAATTGAGAAAAATGACAGCAACATACCAGTTTTCTGATTTTATTTATCAAAGTATCGATCATGGTACGGTCTGGTGTGAGGATGCAAAAAGAAATCTAACTCAAATCAGACAAACAAAAAAAAAAAGCAAATCGCAAGAAAAAAATAAATGCTCAACTTACAGTTTTCAACTGCAGCCAAAGAATTTCAATGGTGGTTTGGGGACCCTTTTTATGGAACATTCCAGTGTGAATATATTTGGGTGGGTTGGTAGCTTATTTGAGTCATTTCACATCCAGCTCTGAAATCAATCCTGGTGGCACTACCTTAGCCTCGTGACACGCTTAGAGCATAGTTAACTTGGACTTTGACATGGCAGAGGAGAAAATAATGCAATGGTCTTCAATTATTGAGATTCCTGGCTCTTGGGTCAACAAAACACACCCAAATATAATAATAATATCTGCATTATTTAGTCTAAACATAGTACTAAAAATGGTATTAAAAAGTGAAAAACAACCACATGGCTTTTTTACCTATTTTAGTTCTAACTAAGAAAATCTACACTTCACTTCATAACCTGCTTTTAGAAGAAAAACAAATCATTGAGAGGCAAAAAAAAAGGTTCCTTTCTTGCATCAAGAGGAATCAGCTTAACATATAATAAATTCTTTCTTGCATTAAATTATTTTTTTCCCCTTGTTTCTTCCAATTATTTTTTTTAAGTACAAAACGATAGTCTAAACTACATGAGAGGGGGGTTTCTCTCACACACACACAACCAAGATACCATCGGAGTTCGAACTTGAGAGCTTTAGTTTGCAAGTTAATGTCATTTTCCACTGGGCTAGACCTTGTTGGCTCTACCAATTCTGTGTACTTATATTGTTGCTCTGTACAAGTTCCTTACCAAAGACAAAGAGTCGCCACAAATTTATAGTTAGCGGTCGTTCTGTGCCAAGAGTAGACAGAAGGATTTATAGCCACTAAAATACCGGAGATAAGTTGATAAGCACTCAAGTCCTTTTCTTCTATGACATATCATAAGAGGGTTAATTGTTAAAGGTTGAGCAAGTCAATGGAGCCATTATCAGTCGGTCAATAATTTCATTTTAAGTCTTTTTCGCTTGGAACATTCAGAACACCTCGCCACCGCGGAAAATTAGCATTTTTATATATTATTGACTTTGACAGTTAATTGCGAAGTGCCTCTAGAAATCTGAGTTCCCTATTGGCAGGGTTGTTTACCTTTCTTGCTTTGCTGCCTTGGCCCTCAGCTCAGGAAAGACAATATGCTCAAAAAACCTTGACCAATTCAAGTCCTTCACCTTCCTCTCACTCCTCAGCTACATTAAGGTCTTTCGACTTGCTCTAATCTGCAATTTCTCAGCTCAACACTTCAATGGCTTTATCAGTTTCTTTAGCCTTGTTCCTTGTCTTCTTGTTTCCCATGTGCTCCCTGGCTCAGGGAGTTGAATTCTTGTTCAATGGGTTCAATGGAAGTGAATCAAATCTGACCCTAGAGGGGGCTTCTATAGTCAAGCCCTCTGGTATGATTAGGCTCACTAACAAAACACATAATATTATAGGCCATGCATTCTATGCCAAACCTATAAACATGTTTGACAAAAACTCTTCTTCATACCCCAATGCTTCTTCTTTCAGCACACATTTTGTTTTTGCAATAGTCTCACCAAGCTCCGGCGAAGGTGGCTTCGGCCTAGCCTTCACACTGTCTCCCTCTCCGCAGTTCCCCGGGGCTGAATCCGGGCACTACCTTGGGATTGTCAACTCTACAAATGACAATAACTCTTCGAACCACATCTTTGCTGTTGAATTCGATACGGTAAACGGATTCAAAGAAAACTCCAACACTGCAGGAAACCATGTTGGCATCAACATTAACAGCGTCTACTCTGTGGCATCTGAACCAGCTGCTTACTTTGTCTCAGGTGCGCACAAAGAAGAAATGGACTTGGAGAGCGGTGATCTTATCCAAGCTTGGATAGATTATGATGGCAAAAATCAAATTGTGCATGTCACAATAGCTCCCATAGATAAGACGAAACCAGACAAACCACTATTGTCCTATCATGTCAACCTATCCCCTATTCTTCAACAGACTACGTATGCCGGCTTCTCTGCATCCACAGGAGAAGAGGTAAGCTCTCATTACATAATAGCATGGAGTTTTGCAGTGGATGGGATACCAAGTGAAGTCAACCTTTCCCACCTTCCTAAACCACCAAAAGAGAAAAGTTCATCCTCTTACAAACCCCAGATTAAGGCTCTTATTGTGGCCTTATCGGTTGTGGTCTTCATGTTGTTGGCAATTTTGTTCTTCTTTACCTTGTATAGAAAAATGGTGGGATTTGAGTCTGAGAGTCTTGAGGATTGGGAGCTGGATTGTCCTCACAGGTTCAAGTACAAGGATCTTCATGCAGCAACAAAGGGTTTCAAAGCCTCTGGTGTGATTGGAGCCGGCGGCTTTGGTGAAGTTTACAAAGGTGTCTTAGCTTCTACTGGATGTGAAATTGCAGTTAAGAAGATCACAAGAAATTCCATTCAAGGAATGAGGGAATTTGCGGCAGAAATCGAGAGCTTGGGACGATTGAGGCACAAGAATTTGGTCCATCTCCAAGGCTGGTGCAAGAAAAAGAACAACCTCCTTATAGTCTACGATTACATCCCATATGGAAGCCTTGCCACACTCATTTTCGAGCCCAGAGACAACTTTGTATTGAGCTGGGAGCAAAGATTCAACATCCTCAAAGGCATTGCCTCCGGATTGTTGTATCTACATGAAGAATGGGAGCAAGTGGTGATTCACAGAGATGTGAAGTCGAGCAATGTCTTGATAGATGCAGACATGATCCCCCGGCTAAGCGACTTTGGCCTTGCCAGGCTCTATGATCATGGAGAAATATCACACACCACAGGTGTGGTTGGTACAATTGGGTACATTGCCCCTGAATTGGCTCGCACAGGGAAGGCCTCCACATGCTCTGATGTGTTTGCATATGGGGTTTTGCTCCTTGAAGTGGCTTGTGGGCAAAGACCTATCGGCTCAGGCGAATTCATTCTGGCGGATTGGGTGTGGGAGAATCATCAAAAGGATCGCATACTTGAAACTGTTGATCCGAACTTGGATTCGAATTATGTTGTTAAGGAAATGGAGTTGGTGCTGAAGCTGGGTTTGATTTGCTCTCACTTCAAACCAGAAGCTAGGCCTACTATGAGACAAGTGGTACGATATCTCCATGAGGATGAGCAGCTCCCGGAAGTCGACAACTGGAGCATTGTTGATTCTGGACGGTTCAGTGAAATGAACCCAAGATTTATGCAGGTCCTTTCTACCGATACAATCCCATTGTATCAGTCATTATCCATAGGTGGGATCTCTTGCAGTTCCATGAGCGGTGGCAGATAGTACTGGTTTTACGCTTTCAATTCTTAGAACTTTTCTTTTGTCCCCCATTCTTTCTATTTCTGATTTATTATTGGGGGAGATTCAATTTAAATCAAACATTGTAACATTTGTTTAAAATTCATTGTCCAATCAATTATATACAGAAGTTTTTTAATTCTTAACCTGTAACAAAAATTATCAGAGCTCTGTTCTAAGTTTATTAAGCATTTGATTTGATGCAAACTAGGAAGTCAAATGTCGTCGCGAAGAGCTTCTAAGCATTGTCACCGAATATGAAGTTGAACAGCTGTATGAGTAAAGCATGAGAAAAATTGAAGGAGAACGTAAAAATTGACCCATCAAACCACGGATCAGTCGATGTATTACAATTAACTGAGTCCCAAAACATAAGAAAAGCCACCTTCATACTGGCTTCAATGATGATGGTTTTCTAAGAAATCTCAAAAGTACAGAACCTGTGTCCATTAGACCTCGCCGAATGCTAATACTAGACACAAAATATCATTTACTCACAAAAGAACCAGCCACTTATCATGACTCCATGATTCGCCTAATCCTCTCCAGAGTCCAAGCTGCTGTTGTCCTGAGTTGTTCATCATCGGATTGAAGACACTCTTGCAAAAAGGCATCAATGAATGCAAGGTCCCCAAACAGCGGCTTAATGTTTGGGCCAAGTACATCTGAAACGTCACCCAATGCAGCAACTGCAGCATTTGTCACACTATCATCCCTGTAAAACAAGGACAATCAGATAGGAAAAAAACAGATTCCAAACCGGCAAAGCCAGAAATTTAGCAGTAATATATTTGATACATCTGGATATATAGTGAGAGAGAGAGGGAGAGAGAGGATGATACCTGTGCGTCTCCCTCAAGACCAATTCAATAAACTGCAGGATATGATGGGCATATGGCAGCATGACCTGAGGCTTTGAATTCTTAAAGCCCTGAAGTATACCAGAATAAGCTTCAAAGATGCTGCACTTTAGCTGGTTTCCATATTCCAATAACTCATCATCATTAGCACTGGAGTCCATCTGAGCACAGAGCTCCGCAGCTCCCTGCATCATCTGCACTGCATAAGGTGTATACTTCTCAAAATGCTCTCCTATTGCGAGAGCTATGTCGCCAAAGACAGAGAATATGGGAGGCTTGACAGACCGGTGTAGCGCTTCACTAGACAAGTCTTTCATCAGGTGATTCATAATCCCATCACAGTACTGTAATGCCTTGTCATCCAAGGCACGGAAAATGTCACCAACCACCCCAACTGTGATAGCACAGACTTGATACTCCTCAAAATTCTGCAACCCCATCTCCAAATACTTGTACAGTTCAGGCAGGTACTTTTCAAAATGCGACCCAGTTGCATAAGCCAGTGCACCTATAGCAAGCATTGCTTCCTCATGCACTGTAGAACTACGGCAAGCAAACACTCTAAGAAACAAAAGCATTATCTGATCTGCTGCCTCCAATATAAAGCGCTTAGTTTCCTCAACACTGCTAAGTTTCTGAATGATAACCTGGAGGACACCACAAAAAGAAGCTTGCAAGTCTCCTTGCTTTTCCTTGTCATCTGACGATACAATCTGAAGCTCCAAAGTCTGACTCAACTTATTCATAATCACAGGGAGTAGCTGAACTATAATTTGTGATGTTTCTACAATATTGGAACACCTTACGACCGCATTCACTGATTCATATGCAGTAGACCTCAATCTAGAATCATCCCCATCTGGACGACTAGCAGTGGAAAGAAGACATTCAATGATGGCTGGGACATATGGCGTAAAGAGAGAGGAAGAGGTTCCTGCTTCCTCATACCCCTGGCAAAGGTGATAAATGGCGCAGCAGACCTTCTCTGCAACATTTGGAGCATCCTTCATGCCTTCCAACAATACTTCCACTACCCTTGGAAGATTATCAGGAGAAATCACAGAAAATCCCCGAGCAGGATGGTGCAAAAACTCAAATATACGACTGAGAGTCCAAGCAGTAGTGTCTTTGACATGGTTGTTTTCATCCTTCATTAATCTTAGCAGGAAATCTAAACCTGCAATGACCAGACCAGATAGCTGCTCAATGGTTGGGCCTTCAATGATTGAGCCAAATGCGAATGTGGCTGCCTCACGACAGTGCCAATCTGGCTTCACTATGTTAGCCTCCACAAATGGCATCACAAGGGGTAGAATGGCATCCCCAACAGTCCTGGCAACAAGTTCTAGGCATGTCCCACCAGCCATCGCAATATTCCAAATGTTGTCATCTTGGTCTAGATTTTCTTCCTGTTTCAGCAAAGTTTCCAGCAGCATTGGAACTAGAGACGTCAGAGCTTTTTCTATAAAACGTGAATGAGGCACAGAGTCTCCACTCTCACCACTCTCAAATTCTTGAAGCTCTATTTCTTCATCACAAATGGAGCTCCAAAACTCAATTGCTTGGAGGGCAACGGCCTCTTCATCCCCCTTTACAGCATTTGACGTAAGCTCAAAGAGAGCCTGCATATAAGGCTCAAGCACCTCATAGTACCTTGATGCAATTGAAGCAAGACACTCAAAAGCAGCCTGCCTAATATCTACCTCCTTAGACAAGGCCGTCTCACAGACCATCTTCATGATGTAATTTCGTTCCATCTCATTTTCAAAGTTGGTCTGTGCAAACTCCAGGGCATTATATAGAGCGCTTGTTGCAGCAAGACGGACTTCAGGGCTGTTTTCAGCAAGGTTCATTCCTTGGACTACAGCAGTAAGAACATTGTTCACCTCATCTTGCCCAAGATCTTGATGGGATATCTCCTCACATACATAACCAAGGGTTTCCAAGGTTGACTGTTTCAAACCAGCAGGGCTATCTCGCTGAGTCATATTGTTAAGCAAAGATCCAATTAGGTCAGTCCACTGTTTCCTAGGAATATCAATAGAAGCAATTTTCGCAATAACTTGGGCAGAGGTGTGTCTAGCCTCTGACACAGGTGACCCAAGTGTCCTTAAGAGCAAGTCCTTGATTTTGGATATAATAGAGATGTCAATAGCCATCCATTGTCGAGCAAGATGTTCTTTTGTAACAGCATCTTTGGCATCTAATGAGTTCTTAAGCACTATACCAGCCAAAGTACGGGATTCAGTGGGTTTCTCTTTGTTTGCAAGCTCAACCGACAAAGACAGAAGAAAAGAAGGAACATTTTGCTCTTGAAATTGCCTAAGATTAGCCTCTGCTTCAGTACGAATTCTTGCATCAGCTGATTGAGCTGCCAATAGAAACTGAGTAATCTCCATAGCCATTTCTTTCCTGCTACAAAAGAAACCACAAAAAAGATACATAAGAATATATAAATATATAATAATGATTGAGTTGAAACCCATGATTTCTTGAGGCTATACAGTATGTCATTGACTAAAGATTATAAAAAAGAAAACTAAATTAATTAATAAACCTACTTAAAAAAATTGCTAAATCAACAGTGATTCAAGCCTCAACCGATTGATCCAAATTCCAAACTAACTGGCCAAATTCAGTTTCTGAGGTACCATAACCATGACATCAGAAACTTCTGGGCCAGAAGCTTAATTCCTTAATACTCATATACAAAGCATCATGTGAGAAACAAAGAAAAATATCCTTCTCTTCCCTCTCCTTTTCATTCAGATTTACAGAGAAACAATTTAAAATGATTTAAACTAATTTCTGTAAACTCGTAATATAAAATAACCTCACACATAACCATTTATTACATTTAAAATCGCTTAAGAGTAAGAAAGACAACCCAAATAAACAAAAGGAAAGAAATGTAGACGAACACATAGCTTAAATCCTCAAAACCCCAAACATAACACAATCCATGACATGCACTATTCGATTGAAAGCAACAAGTAAGATCCAGAATACTGAAACCCTAAGGAACCGCATTAGACTAAATTAAACCCAAATCGCATTCCACTGAGCAAATACTAGAGCGGAGCACAAAACCTAGGGGACCAAAAACAAGTATAAACATACAAAAGCAGCAGATCTATTATCAGATACGTAAACCAAACAGCATAGATTGAGATTAGAAAGAGAGAGATACCCCAAGTAGAAGCCGATGAAACAGCACGAGTAACCCTATTCGAAGAACAAGTAGAACGGCAAGCGAACACTTCACCTCCTCTGTACGTTGCGTAGAGACAAAGCAGAGCACAGAGAGAGCGAGAGAGAAGAGGGAGAGATTGAGGAAGAGAGCGTATGAATGAAAATGAATTTATCGGCGATTTATATAATGGTTTATATTTCGAATGCTTGGAAGAAGCGGGAGGGAGACGAGAAGGGGTCACCAAAGTTTCTGAAATAAGAACCAGCGGGCAGGGGTCTGTGCCTGCCCGAGGCTGCCCGGCTTCACCGCCTTGAAAACCCTAGGATTTTTGAAATCTCCCACGTGTGAATGGTTTGGCTGGTGCGGACCGTGTACCGTTCAGAAATATCAATTAAACCTTTTTTTTTTCTTTTCTGAAAGTAAATATCATACAAACTTTTTTGATATAATATTCAACACCTTTCCAAAACCAGTGTATTTAAGATTTTTGAATAATCATGTAATTTAGGGAAAAAAAATTGTGACAAATACAATGGAACTACAACGGCCATTAAAAAACATACATAAGAAATGTGGTTATTTATTATTTAATTACCAATGGTGCACGTACATGCATCGTTGCAAATCAAATGACCATAAACAATGAACGTACGTCATTGCACCGCAGGCAATTTGACGACCATAAGAGAATGTGCTTTTGAATACGCATTTTTTTACTTTCCAAAGGATATTATTCACTCTGTTTGTATTTAGATTTGAGTAGAAAATGCAAACTTATTTAGATTGCAGTTAATTTATCTGCATCATCAGATCAAACCAATAAGCAGAATGTAAGTAAAACTTTTTGACAGGTAGAAACAAAAGCAACAAAAAGAAGAAAATTTCATAATTATACTATACATCAAGTTGTAATTACTTAATTAGCCTTTTGGCTGCTTATGATCTATGTTTCTTGTGTTTTACACTGCAATGAGCTTGTGCACTGACAGGGCTCTTAATTCCACAGAGCTTGTGCTTCATGCGCCAAGGGAAGAAAACATGCAAGCCACAACCCTT
Source organism: Prunus padus (assembly GCA_024362665.1). Classification (NCBI taxonomy): domain Eukaryota; kingdom Viridiplantae; phylum Streptophyta; class Magnoliopsida; order Rosales; family Rosaceae; genus Prunus; species Prunus padus. The sequence continues at coordinate 4,773,019 of JANFAM010000019.1, forward strand.
AGGCGAAGAGTACGATTGCCTGCAGACTGTTCTAGAAACACAAGCCTCTGGCTCTGGATAATTCCATGGATAACAAAGCTCATTGCTTGAACTGATCTGGGACACATTTAGTTGTAGAGCAGATGATGCAGCCAATGCAGTGGCATCTGGAAGAAACCGCTCGATTATGAAATTTGAGCACTTTTGGTTCATCTCCCTTGACTCTTGTGCAAGCTTTAACCTCAAACTATTTGTTGTTTCATGTTCTCTCTGTGCTTTCTTTTCCACAATGTCTATTGCCTCTGACAATGAGAACACATCTATGGCATCTGAGAAAGCTTCGTTGCTGTAATCAACGTCATCAATATCACCGTCGACATCACCAACATCATCATCAAAATCATCATCGCCCTCGCATCCATCATCGAGATCATGCTGGTGCCACCAGCCTGGGGGTAGCTTGGGTCGAGGTGTGTCCCCATCATGGATATCATCACTTGTGTTCGAGTCCTTGGGCTTGCCAGGAACTTGTTCCCAGGAAAAAGGAATTCTGTCACTCGTGCTCAGCGATGCGCCTTGTAAATCTACGCTGCCAGAGTTTCCAAGGCGCCTGGTTGAGAGCAGTGGTGCATTGAAGTTCAGCATTCTAGGACATTTTGAATCTAAGGAAATCTTCAACTTTTAGTTGCAGGAGAGCATATATTGGAAGAAGTAAAGCTGTAGGTGAGTGAGAAATGTTAAGTGCAGTTGAATGATATAATTGCAGGACGGTTGGACTTTTATGGGTATCTCGTGCAGTCCGTTTAACACTGATTTTCACTTTAAAATGGTCACAGGTAGAAAGGCCCTTTTCTATGAAATTGAGGGGAACAGTTCAACACCACTGGATTTATCTACTTCCATTCTCCAGTCAAACACAAATGTAGGGCACCAAATAGGGCAATGTAGGGGCGTTTTGTTTGAAGTCAATGGCACTTGTTACAGTTCACTACTTCAACACCACTGCATGCTGTCAAATTTCTTGCTTAAAAATAAAATCAAATAAAAGGCCTCAAAATCCCATTTTATGCATTGCCCAGATGATACCAAAACTATTAATAAATGGAAGGGGAAATTAAATAGGAAAGAGTCTTCAAAAAGAGGAAAATGCAGAACTGGCTTTGAATTTGGCCCCATTAAGCCTCTGAAAATAAATCATTTTCTTGTCGGTCATAATGGAAAACCATGAAGGTTATACAACAAATGTGAGAACAGAATGACAAAATTAGAACACATTGCAAACCGCTTGGCCGAAAACAACACAAAGTAGACATCTAAATTGGACAAACACACATCACGAGCTTACATATCATGTACAAGATTCTTTTTGCCCTGGTTTACTTCTGCTCCCGTCTTTGCTGGAGTAGTATATCAGAAAGTAGCAGCAGCAGGTCCTCTGCTCTACTTAAATAAATTGATCCAATCAATAAACAGTTGATATTTACATGCTATCTTGCTCCTCTACTTTCTTTTTTATGAATCCAAATTATCTCCTGGCTTCCAATCTTCAAGCCATGGAAATCTACAATTGTAGATTTCTAGAGACAAAATCCAAAGGAACACCATGCTGACAATTGCTGGCCTTTTCCACATTAAAAGAATCAAGTAGCAACAGCGCGATTGCCTCCATACATTAAAGAATAATGGCTCGTGATTCTCTCACTTCAGTTGTTCATTAACGCGCTCCCGTGCTTTAGCATAGAGTTCATGAGTGTCAGCATGGTTGGGATCAAGACAGAGAGCTGCTTCACAGTCTCGCACAGTGGAGACAAAGTCACCCATTGATTCGTGAAATGCTGCTCGAAGATGTAGCAGCTGCAGGTCCGGCTTGAAAGATATGGCTTTACTTAGTTCTTCTATAGCTTCTGCTTCTTTGTGGTCATCCATCAAAACTGGTCGCCACAATGTCCATGTTAGTTCAGAAAGTTTTCCACACACCCATAGATACTTTTCTTAAGGAATTCAAGGATCACCACTGTACAACTGATAACATAATCATATGAAGCATATAACAGACCAAACCTAGGTTCCACCAGAACGTCAAAATGAAAATGTTCAGTTTCTTTTTTTTCTTTTTCTATCTTAAATTATATACTGCCTTCTTTAATAGTAAGTTTGGTCACTTAATGACAAATTTCAAGTTGCCAAATACATCAGGAATCAATCAGGATGCTGATTTCTATTTAAACTGTCTGTGTTCAGTTCAAATCCTACTGCAGAACAATAAAACATAGATGTACTAGTTAGCTATTGTGTATGCAAACTAATACAACTTCAAACATTGGGCATGAGGGAAAGCCCAGATAGACATGCAACTTAGGCTCAATGAAAACAAGTCAAAATGTTTAGACAGATAAAACTTAAATAAATGTGATTGAAAAAGAAAAAGGGGAAAAAACAGAATGGACCACCAGCTCATCTGCTTGAAAACTTAGCTATGTATATATTCTAGTTTCTAGGTGTTTCATTTAACGCATAACAGCTGATCACTAAATTAAGGCCCCAGGACTTGGAATCAATAATGATCATCTCTGTATATTTAATTAGTAACAATATCACCATTGATGCAGTTTCACCTCCCAGCACTAACTATAAACAGTGTCAGTAACTTCCAATTTAAAAGCCATGTACTAAACAAGGAAGAACTGTAATAACAACATACCTGCTGCCCTATATCTGTATGGATATGTCCTCAGGGGATCTAATTGTGTAGCCATACTTAGATCATTCTTTGCCATGTCACGGTCACAGTATTCTGAACGTTTCTCATAAGCTGATGCATTGTTTCTCGCCTTCTCTATCAGCTTCGTCATCTCATCATATGCAGCTTTGCGGTGATTTTTAAGATGATATACTCGTGCTAGACCCTGATGTGCTCGTGTATGCTTAATGTTGAGTGCATTAGTGTAGCAGTCGGCAGCAAGATCCAGCTTATCAGAATCTACGTAGACACTTCCTAAATTATTTAGTGCCTGCAGGATAACATAGTTACCAAGCTGAACAAAATTGAAGTTTAGAATATCAGGACCAAAAAGTTATTCCAAGGATGACACTTACTTGTCCTTTTCTAAGGCCATCTGAAGGGCATCTAAGTGCTTCCTCCAGAAGCTGGATCACATACGTTGAGGACTCAGAATCAAGACTTGAGTCTGCTAAAGCATATGCTTTAAGAAAAAATGCTTCAAATGATCTCTGGATAGAAATGGACTCCTCTGCCTTTGCCAATGCTTCTTCACGATGGCCAGTGTCATACAATATCCATCCTTCATAGACAAGCCGTTCATGCTCAGAACTAGAATGATTTCTAGCTAACCGCAGACTATGCATAGCAGCCTTTTGACAATTTAACCTGCGAATTTCAGAAACATCAGAGATGCTGCTGAAACAGAACAATATAGCAACTAAGGACAACCAAAAAGCACTAACAATTGGATTAAATGGCTTATTTCTTCTGTATGATACATCTTATCAGAAGAGGCTTAGAGTTCTGCTAGCATGCAATATAGGCAGATAGTCAGTCGGCACATACAATTCCAATGAATCGAAAGTGACATAAGTTCTACAAGTGTCAAGAACTTAAGATGTTACGGCCTGGATTAAGACCTTCACAGGAAAATGGTAATATACATATTAACAAAGAAAAGAGTGTACAGAATTATAATCAACAGAAAAAATAAAACAATAAAACAATAAAAAAAACTGAGAATATTGAAGTCAAGTGCCACTTTCTCCTACTTACCGTAACAGAAGGAGAGATTGCCTAAAGCGTAGAAGGCTCTTCCCAGGGTCATTTGCCAACATAAGATGTACAACAGCTAGAGAACCAATATCATCAACAGAGGACCATCGATCATATAGTTGCATCCAACAATCAGCCTGACTCCATTGTTGAACAAGAGGGCGGAGCAGCTCTACCAGATGGTCACCATGCATTTTCCCATGAAACATCATGTAATTTGGGTCCAAAGTCAAGAGTGCTCGGACATCTCTGAGAGCTCCTTCAAAATCCTCTAGGGCAATTGAAAACCAAGCCCGCAATTCAAGACAATCAGGGGAGACCTTGAAACTAATTATCTTGTTGATCTCTGTGATACCTGCTTCAATTTGGTTCTCCTCCAACAGAGAAACAGCCCTTAACTTGTATGGATAAGATAGAGTTGGATCCAATTGAGTAGCAGCCGTCAAATCCATCATCTTTTCCTTTCCAATACAATACAGAGATCGATCCTGATACATCCACCCAACCGGTGTATAATCTGAAATGAGAGAGTTCATCTGCTTGTATGCCGCATACTTATGACCACGCTTGAACTTGGCCCTTGCAACACCCACCAAGGAATAAATATGACCAACCTCAACTGCTGCTTCAAACCACCACTGAGCATCTTTAAATTCTTTCCTCTCAAGCATCACCACACCTAACTGATGGAATGCAAGTTGCTTCTGCCAACTTTCTGTGGCACATTCTCCCAGCCTCTCTAGAAGCATCACCGTCGTGTTCGATCTCATGTCTTCCTCCATGGCAATCTGGCTCAAGAAATAATACAAAATAAAAGAAGCATGCCCTGCCATAGTCAATCTTTGCCTTGCTTCTGAATTACAAAATAATCTCATCATATGAGGATTATGCAATGAACTGGGGAGCTCTCTCAGAAACACCTGCAAACAAGCTGCCACAAGAAGATGAGCAGTCTCCTCCAATCCATAGTCAATGAGCAGCATTGCATCCTCCAGTTCACAAACCAGATATGCCAAATGAGAATCGCAAGCCGACTTCATATCATCACAACAAAACCTGTTTGCAAAAGAGAGAAGGTCCAAAACAATCCTCACATCAAAATAATCTACTCTCTTTGTCCTGCTAAAAATCTCCACCGCTCTCATTGCCTCCGCAGAGACCCCATTCTGCGTGAAATTTATCTTCTCCCTTCGCGTCTCCTTGAAGTTACCATACAACATTGCATAAAAAGGTGTCGAAAGCGAGGCAATTTTGTATCTTACACACCTAACCTCAGCATCTCCAATACAAAACGACATATTACCATCCTCCTCCGAAGTCGAACATTCCTCATCCCCCACCATCACAAAATCATCGTCATCTTCTTCCCCGCGAGGAGTGACATCTTCTTCCCTGCGAGGAGTGTCATCTTCTTCCCCGCCAGGGGTCCTAGAACACATACAAGACTCAAAAGCAGATTCAGGGTCATACCCAGAAACCAAACTAGCCTTAGGACATTCCACATTTCTACCACAGCAATCCATTGCCGACGACCCAATAAGCTCGTCCTCTCTCCTCTCATACCTCAACCACGCAGCTAGCACCACCTTCGTGTGTACGTCCACCGCGTGCTGCCTGGCCAACCGGAGGCTCCGCCGGAACAATTTTGGATCGGACAGACCCCGAAATGTTGCACATTGCTCCATATACATATTGGATTTCTCGAATTGGGGGCAATTATCAATCCTACGGTGGACATCAGCTAGGGTTTCGACAAAATCGACGGACTTGAGGGAGGGTTCGATTTGGGGCTCGAGGAGATCGGACGAGGGAAGACCATAGGGGAGAAGAGTCTCGAGCACGAGGTTGTTGCCGATTGGGTTTGGGGATTGGAAGCTCAAGCTGCTCCGGCTCGATCTGGATCGAGTGGAGTTAACCCGGAGATGGTCTTGGAGATGATGAAGAAGCTTATCTCCTACACCACCACCACTACCGCCATTGTTGGTGGTGGTGGTGGTTCCCGAAGGATTAATGGCGAAAACTTGAGTTCCTTTACACCCATCCATGATCTTCAAGCTACGCATTGTGGTAAATATATTGTTTTGCATCTTCAAAGTACAATAATTTCAAGTTTCCCAAACCACCCTCGAAATGGAAAACTCTAAAATCGAACAAAAAGGAAATGAAAAACTGAAAACTCAAGAATTAAATAAATATTTTTTAAATCTACCTCATGCCCAGCAATCACCACCGTTTGGGCACCCAGAAAAACACAAAATTGAAGGTGAAAACGATGGTGATGCAGCAGGCCAGGCCAATTTTGGAGGCGGGGAAAATCACAAATTTTTTTCTGGGTTTTTTCTTTTTGAGGAGGCGTCTCTTTTTTTTCTGTTTTGTTTTCTGTTTTTCCCGAGAAAATGGAGAGAAAGTGGGGGATGGGATATTGTTTGTTTTTGGGGGAAAGAGAAAGAGAGGAATGATGGATTGATTGAGATGAAATTTCACATTGACTTGCAATTCCAGCCAGAAATGTTGAGGTGGAGGGTGAGGGGTGAGGGTGGCCGTTGCAACGGCCACTCTCCTTCTCTCTCTTTCTATTTTCTCGCTGGAAAAAAAAGGTCTAATATATTCCTCTGCTTATCCTTGTCTTGTCCGTCTAAATATTACCTTTCCTCTTTTCTTTTCTTTTCTTTTTTTCTTTCCTGTACGTTGTATTTTTGTGGGCTTCTACAATTTCTACAGAAATGTTGATCAGAGTGAAAGAGAAAGAGAGAGAGAGAAAACGACAGTTAATGGTTCAGAGTAAAGTATGTTGACTGTCGTGTGATATATTTGAGTGGAGTATTATTGTACGACATAGGAGGAAGAGGAGGAGAGGCGTTGAAATCGGGCCTACCTGTCGTTTACGCCATTTTACCAATTTTCCCAATCTGGTTATTGCGTCAATTTTTATTTTGGAAATTATTATCAATCTATTATCTACAGAGCCGCATCTCCCGGACTTCTTTAAAAACGAAAGCTGCCGTCCCACGCTTCCCAAATGGCGCATAAGTGAGGGACAGATCAGCTGAGCTACGGATTCATGGAACATGGTTGTCTTGTCTGTCTGCCTTTTTAATTATATTTGCTGCCCTTACGATGTGAAAATAAAAATTAAACTTCTTTTTCTGATATGAAATCTAATATTTTGACTTTATTGATAAATCCATCTTTTTACACTAGTAACTATATCCACTCGAATGCACATACATGATTGATAACCCTACTATTAAGTCTTTTTGGGCCAAATTACATTCTTCATTTTTCTAGATTTACATATTTTTCACTTTCATTCTCGTCGGTTCAACTTTGAAATTTTCAGTGTTGAAGTTTTATTCAAGTCCTACAAGCTAAAATTTGTAAGAAAAGTTGACGAAATTATCACATTTTCGATTAATCACTAATATTTTTTAAGATAAAAAAAAGTGTCATCACTTTAAACTCCCCGTTATAGCATTTCCGCATATAATAATTGCATTATCAACATCGAATTTCATCGATTAATTTGACGTAGTCTACAATTTGGGCTTGATAAAGTGGTTTATGATTGGCTTGAGAGTTGGGCCTAGTTTTTATGGTAGAGGACATATCATAAGAGTCTCGCAGGTGTGGCCCGTGGACAGTGATAGGCCGTATGTCAGGCTTGCCTGCGGGGATAGCTAGTGAGATTCGGAGATTCGCTATGTTGGTTAAGTGGGTTACAATTGACAACTTTTTCTTTCGAACACTTATCAACGTGGCACAACAATACTGGGCTGAAGTGCTCTAATGCCAGTGTTGGGCCACGTGTCGAAGCCTGTGGGGGCTTCATTTTTATATGTGAACGGGATTGGATCAGACCCATATTATCACTTACCATTGGCCAATTATTAGGTCAAAAGTATAGTACATAACAGAGTAGGGTTGGATATTTCAATCCGGTCAACCTAATTGAACCAGATTCGGTTTGACTATCCCCAAACCATTGGAGTTCACTTTAATTGAACCGATCACCTTCAAATACTTAAAACCAAACTGATTCAAACCGAGCCCAACTTTTTTTTAAAAAGATATTTCTTAAGAAATGAACAATAATATACTAAATTAACACACATTATACTAATGTTAGAATTATAACTCAAAACCTTGCTTAGTGAAGCAATTATTCCAAATCACTACACTAATGAGTCATTTGCAAACCGAACCCAACCTTAGATCAGAGTGGGGGCAACATTTGACACAAATTGAAAAATGGTGAATCTCACTTATCTCACTTGGGAACCATATGTTAAAGGCCCACGTGAGTGAGAGAGAATGAAGCATTGCCCACGACTATCTCCGTTATTAAACACTAGCCCCTTGGGCCAATTGGTTTTATTTTTGTTTACTTTAGTTTTTAAATTTTTTATTTATTTTAGAATTAAAAAAAATAAAATGGGTAATTATGTTTCATAAAAATAGGATATATTATCTTATTTTATTTTTAATAAAAAATATACAAATTGATTATATTATTCTTATTTAATTTTTAATGTTTGCATTAACCAATGCAATTTTTGGTATTTTGAATGTTTCACCGTTCTCTACTTTTTATTATGTATATATAGATTCTATTCAATTTGTCTAGTGGATACACACAAAAATTAAATAAAAAACTGTCCGAGACACCTAAAACGCAAGATCAATTTGTCTTGGTACTGGTCATATGGTGTCTTGTTATAAGTCCTCAATTTTTACTGCCCATCTAAAGAAAGATAGAAAACTAAATAATAAAAAAAGACAACCTATAGCTTTCTACCCAAGTCTACACCAAATTTATATATATTTTTGGGAGCTAGGAGATGTGGGTGTACCTATCGTGTCCAAGTAGGAAAGAATAATTATAGGTATTAGGTGGACCACATCTAAAAATCTTCTTCCAAATGGGTCAAAAACAAGTTGCATGTATTGCAAAGAATTAGGTGTCGACATTTGACTATGAAGAATAAGGACAATGGGCTGCCATTTGTTTGGGAAAGAAAATTTGGGAGAATGCAAGACATAGTCGTGGTGACAAGTCAATTTAATTGGGAATGATCAAATTAATGAACAAAATGAATCTCTATGCATAAAAGAATGTATATATTTCTGACATTTTGAAGTTTTATACATAATTTATATGCGCATGGAGCATGGTTTTAGTTTGTATTATTCAGAGAGAGGCAATATTTTTATAACGTGGGAAAAGGAAGAGTTCAAACTTTAACTAATGTCGCTAGCTAAGAATCCATGGATATATCTTTCTTCACACTCTTGGCTCTCCTCCAAACTTCCAATTATTACAAGTGCAAAATATTAAAAATTGAGATATGAACCGATTGATGGACAAAGTTGTATGGTGTCGAAAAATCCAGTTTTAGGTTAAACAGTCAAGGGTAAGAGCAAGTTTGATGTGTAAGATTCGCTCGAAGAAAGAAAAGATTTTTGTGCATGGTTCTTACAAGTTGATTTTGTAAGGACAAGTTCTACCTACGAGCTAGCCTTGACACGTAAGCTACTAAATCAAGCTTCGTCGGTTGATTAATTAGGGTTAAAACAATCGAATTTTGTTTTTGTAACACTACAAAAAAAGTAGGCAATAGTTACCTTTTTTTGTGCGACTATTGACAGCAATAGTCACCTTTGTTCGTGAGTGACGCTGCAATTACGAATTTTGGGTTGGTGATATATGAAGGTGTGACTATTGTAATTTCTCACGATTTGAACAGCATCGTGAAAAATTTTAGTTAACTATCCATTGCCTCCGAAGTGCATTGGGCCCATAACACGTCGAATCACCTTTAGCCTTATATTTTAATATATTTAAAGTTTTACTTAAATCTTTATTTGTGTATTAAATTTATATTTGATATATTTCTTTTCTTTTTTTAATTTGGTGTATCTTTTCCTTTTCATTTTTCACTAATTGACTAATAAATATACAATATACGTATAATCACTACCATTCAATAAAGATTTATATATAGGGTTAAGATCGGGAGACACACACAAAATCACACATTTATACACACATTTTCAACCTTTAGATTAAATCAATTTTAATGACTAAGATTAAATCTGGCTACTGCATTTAAACTTAATTATTAACATAATAAAAAGTTAGACTATTTCATACTCTCTCCTCTCTCTTCACTAATCTTGAAAAACATAAACTTTTAATTCTCTTTTACTATCTCTTGCCCAATATTTAACCCTTTTGGTTTGTATGGTTCTTCTCCTCCATATTTCTCACGTCTTGCATTCTAAGCATTATTGTATTCTTCAATTTTGTTTCCTCGTCTCTTTGCCTCTTCGCTATACTCTTTTCCACCTCATTTCTTGTAACAACCCGGTCTAATTTAAGGATAAAAAAAAAATATATTGAGAGAAAGGGACTGATTTTACCGGTTAATTTAATGAATTAAAATTAACTTTAAGATCGGGAAAGAATTTGGTGGAGCGGAGTGCACCGTTGCGTCCGGCTCGTCGAAGCGAGAGTCCGTGGGCGTGCGGAACACCGATTCGAGCCCGAACGAGCGTTTAAAGGTCTAAAAACCTAAGGGCATTTTGGTAATTTTGGAAAATGTGAGATTTTAACCAGATGAAAGCAGCTGGCCAATTGGCCAGCGTGTTCTCGATCACCCTCAACCTCTCTCTCGCGACACGACCCCAAAAACCCCGTTCGAACCAGTGGCAGGCGCCACCTCACGTAGAAACCCGACCACCGAGAATCCCACCCCGACCTCCTCTCATCTCCCTACGGTTCACCCTCGAACCTATCTCACGATTAACGCGTGAACCACACATTGCGAGGCTCGGAAGCCACCGAGGGTTTTCGCCGTCGATTTCGCATCTCCGTGACCAAATCGATCGCGCGGTGAGATTCTTCTTCTATTTGTTAAGTTTAAAAATTGTTTCTACAAGTATTTTCGAGGAATTTTGGGGTTTGGATGAGATTGGATAACCTAGGTTTTCATTTCGGTTCGGGTCACGAATTAGGCGTGATTAGGCCGGTTCTTGGCAGTTTTCAATGCCAAAACACTCCCTCCACCCAGATCACTTAGCTAGTGGTCTTGCCCCGAAATTCTAAGATTTTCCGTCGTGGAAAAATCACTCAAAGCCACCAAACACCGGCGCGTGTGGCGGCGCGTGGGCAGGGTGGTGGCGTGGTTCTTCGTGCCAAAATGTCTCCCGTAGTCTCCCGGCGCGTAGGTATGCTCGAACGAATTTTGGAAATCGTTTGAGCGAAGAACCAATGTTACCGGTTAGGTTTAACTAGGAGTTAACTCGGGTTCGTTAAGTTCTAACCGCTGGATCGTATTGAAACTTGGAAGTTAAGTAATTGAGAATTTTAGAAACCTATAGGAATTTACGGATCGTCGTTTGGAGTTAGGGAACCCCTTGAGTGCCCAGGTTGGAACTAAACTAAAGTTTAATCGCTTATTTAATCCAGGGACTTCCAAGTTAACTAAACGGCTTAAATTAGAACCAAATGGGCCCGGAAACCTTTCTAACTACAATTGAACCCTTTTAGGCCGGGGTCGGGTTTTCCTATTAGAATTATTATGCCGAGCTTTGGTGAAGTAATAAATGGTTTAATTTTTCGTAAATAGGTACTCGAGCCAGGCGGAGAGTGCGGGAAAGGCCACTTCAAGGGTCAGGCTAGCTCGGACCAGCAGTGAGTGGACCTTTGATTTCTATAAATGTTTTTATTACATAAATGCTCATTTAATGCTTTGGTGGAATTATTGATTTCCAAATATTATTTATGATTTGCATATTAGAGTTTAATTGAATTTATGGAATATTTTCTATAAATTGGCAACTTCCGAAGCCTAAGACTGGATTTTAGAATGAAATGCATGATTATAAGATATGGATTTTAGAATGGCTTGAGGAAGGATTTGTTTTTGAGTTATAAGTTTATGAAAGTTTTCAAACCACTCTAGGTACCCTATGGATGTTGCCTTCGGAAATATAATGATGCCTACGGAATAAAAATTGATAAAGGTTATTACCGGTCTACGGACCATTGTTGCCTTCCGGTTTAAGTCTGCGCGCATGACTCACGCCCCACGAGTCTCGAGGGCGCTCGGACCGTGCGGAGCGGAGACGCGGCTTCGGGTAAACTTTGTGTTTTCCGAGTCTAAGCGAGGGACGGCTTAGTTGACTGGTGTCTCTAAGTTTTGCGAGGGCGTGGCTCGAGGACCGACTTTGTGTCACGAGTCTTACGAGGAATGGAATTGACGGTTAATTAATGGAATTGACGGATACATAAAGGAGTACACCTAGGTGGATTTTAGAAAATTGATTTGATAATAAAACTTTTTATGGATATCTAGTTTTGGTGAACTTTAGTATCATTTTCATTTATGCATGCCTTGAATTATTCTTTTTACCATAGAATTGTTTTCAATGCTTTAACAGTGGGAGCTAATTAGTTGTTTATCTTTTTCTAAAACTTATTTTCGGTCCACTCACCTTTTCAAATGTTTCGCCCAGGCTGTAGGTTATGGCAGAGCACCACCACGGCCCGTCTTCACCACCACTGCTCTCCCACTCTTCGTGTAGGGTCTACGACCCGAAGAACTTTGTATTTATTTATTTTAGTAGCTCACGAAATTGCCCAAACCTTTGTGAGGCCTGAGAGGCGTATCTTTAGTTTACGTCGATTATGTGAACTTAGCATGCGTGCTGAAGTTTGTGGAATTAAATTGTGCTTTCGCAGTGTAAAAGATTTGGGAATTGAGCCAATTACGGGAGACTCTGCCCGAATTTTTGGCGAGTCGAATCTTAAAACTCTTTAAAAACTCAATTTCTTTACTAAAAAGGCAAAATGGTCAAGTGTGTCCGACACCCGACAGATAGCGGCCACGCAGACAGGGCTTGGCCCGGATTCCAAAGCGGAATTAGGGTCGGGTCTTGTCATTTCTCCCAACAATTACTTCTTCTCCATATTACTGGTGGTTTATTCATTTACCCTTTGGTTTAATTTGTTCTCAAAATAAATAATATATAAATAAATAAATAAAAACATTTCTCAGCATTTAGCTGGAGGAGGATGATGCCATGGATTTCTTTCTTCATATGGCTTCGGTTCACCACAAAGTTTCCTGATCATTAACAAGGCTCTATAACATAATCTCATTTTTTACTTTCATTCCTCCTATTTCTTTAAATATTCTTAAAAAGACTCAATGAACCTAGAATTCGAATTGCTTTGGTCTTATTGTAGATACCTAGGCTTTAAAAATTCTAGCAACTGTAATATAAGTTTCTTTTCAACATCAAAAAGAAAAGAAAAGAAAAATTAAATTGAAGATGTTATCCTTATCTTGAAAGCCATATTAGAAAGAAGAATTTATCTTGATAAGAAATGTCAGTAAAACTTGATGTAAATTTGGGTAATAGCTACATCAATAGATTGAGAATTTCTCAAATGATTTATAGTTAGCTAGCTTTTTTTGGCAAGTCAAAAGAAAAAAGGGGTATGAAAACTCATCCTTTGAAGAAAGAAATCCATTCTATTCATCGTCCTCCTCCAGCTTACATGGAAATGAGAAGTGTTTTTCTTTATATATTTATTTTGATAACACATTAAACCAAAGATTTCTGGTTTGAAATTTGTGAGGAGAGAGGAGAGAGAATGGGTTATTTTCAAGGCATATTAATTATGTGGTTGAGAGGGAATTGATTGCTTTTCAAATGCAATCTTAACTATTGAAACTGATTTAACCTAAAGGTTGAAAATGTGTGGTTTTTTGTGTGTCTCCCGATCCTGACCCTATATATATCATTTTGGTCAACAAATTGGTGACCCTAGCAATATTAATGATATTCATTCATGTTGTGAAATATATATTCAATTGTATGAAAACCAAAACTTTGGTTTGCATCAATTGGTTACCTTTTAAAATAATGCATAATTGGAACCCAATAATGTTCTTTTTAAAATGAACTTCTTATTGTTGTTGTTCTCTGGGTGATTATACACAGGAGAGGGTGGCAATGCTGGCTTCACAAGTGGCTTTCCAACGAATGCAGCGCACGATACTATCAAGGGAGAACAGCCAGATGAGGGAGAGGCTGCAAGTTCTTGTGAATCACCAGACTCACAAAGAAGGTACATATATAATTAATTAATTAACAACCATACAATTAATTAATCACTCTACACTTGATTGGATTACCTATATTGATTAATCGTGTGATTAATGGCAGCTGAGACTGAGGCACTGATGAAGGAGAGAGAAACGCTTCTTCTCCTTCGGCATTGGCAGCTGCAACAACAAGGTGGCAGCAGCAGCAGCAGTAATAATCCAAATAAGGTGGATAAATGAAAATTGAATATGTTCGCATCTAATGTATGAAATGAATTTCTCGGACCACAGGGTTTTATATAAATTATCTATAGTGTTTTTATTTCATTAAGCGTAATTTAAATGCCCACCAAATTTATATATGAGAATGTGTTTACAAATATTGACTTGGTCAAAACACACAACACCTGTTTTTCAAGTCGTCTTCATCTTCGCACTTAAAAAGCATTTAAGTTGCAAATGACCCACTAATGTAGTGATTTGGAGTATTTACTCCCTCATGCAAAATCCTGAGTTCAAGTCCTAGCATCCGTGTAGTAAGTTTAATATATTATCGACATTCTCAATAGAAAACATCCTTTTAAAAAAAGCATTTAAGTCAAAATGACTACTTTTGTCACTATCGATGAAGTCCACGGTCACCATTACCTAATTGAAATCAAGCACTAATTAATGTATGTATTATGAAACATTATCTTACTATATTCGAGCCAGTTTGGTCCCTTGGGTCCATCAGAAAGGGTTTGAACTTTGAGTATATGGCTGCGGAATAATTGAGTCGTCAACTATGCTATGCTGCATAGTTTTATAGCTCATCATTGTTTAGTGTGTAAGAATAATCCTCATCAGCTACCAACGATTGGAGAGATTAATTACGTTATGTAGTTAATAATTAGTGTGTGTAATTATCTATATAAGTGCAATCCTACATGGTAGTACTGAAAAATAATACAATCTACTCAATTTAGTCTCATTTTCTCCTTCCATTGCGTTTGGATAGAAAATTAATAAACTTGTGGTTGATATATAGCATATATGGCGGCCTAATCCTTAAAAACAAAGAAAAAAAACATGTCAATTAAGGAAAACTAGCTCAAGTTTTCTTCTTTTTCCAACTCTCTCATTAAAGTGCTTACCCAATTAAGGAAAACTGACTTCATGTAAGAAAATTGGAAAGGAAAAAAAAAGAGAGAGAAAATATATGAGATAGACTCTATATATATAGCATGTTAATTCTTTTATATAAATGATACCCGCAAAGGTAAATTGGATATGCATAGAATTACTCTTATCTGGATGGGAAATATTTTTGCTCACATTTTAACCCAATGTGTACTTTTACCGTCCTTTTCAATACTTGATATGTGTCTATGGGTATAACCATAGTTAACTCTTTGCTTTGTATATAGGGAACTATGGTTATGCCTATGAACATGTGTCAAGTGTTGAGAATGGTGGTGATGATACATCTTGGGTTAAAGTGATGAGCTTGTAGGGTGTTTTCTTATGACTTAGATGGTAGGGTTTAATTTAAGAAAAAATTGAAAAATAAATAGCTAGATTTTAAGTCCTAAATTTTCCTTGATCACCGCCAACATTGAAGTAAGCAATCATTTCGTTGAACAATTTCAATGTGGAAAGGACTTCGACATTGAACATTTCGTGTACCATGACTTGCCCACCACGGCTATGTCAAAATTATGCCCTTTTGCTCATCATTAAGACATGCCTAATCCTTATTGAAGTGCTATACATGTATATAGTGTTTGTACCATAATCAACCAAGTACATTCGGCGTTGAGATATTAGCGCACTACTAATTCCACAACTTGCCAAAGGAGAAGCGCTTTCGGAAAACCCCTAAATATTGATGACGTCATCATGATCTCAACTACCGAAGACACCTTCCTCCGATGCAGTGATTGTTTGCCGAAGGCGATTGCCGAAGCTCTAGATGACAGAACCTAAGCCCTTGACACGTGTCACTCCCACAGTGATTTGCACAAAGTCCCACATCGAAACTTTGTGCAAAACTCTCATCCTCACTCCTCCATAAAATGAGAATAGTGTCGAAATAAAAAGGTAACTACTATTTGACCGTACTGTTACTCTGTCAAATTAATATTTACCACACCTACTGACTTAAACATCGAAGAGCCTTCGGCTAGTACTACACCGGTATCCGAGGCTTGACGATTGTTCTTTCTGTCTCTTCTTCCGCAGACCTATCTCCCTACTGAAGGTTCCCCTTACCGAAGGTCCACTCCTTCCAATCCCCTATCGAAAATTCTACACTCCACCCGTTTAAGTTGAATCCAATTTTGGACATCAACATATAGCATGCATCAATCATGGAACATCAATTTTTCTGCGTCTTTTGCCAAATTCTATTCTAAACTATTCTTGTTCCATATATTGGTAACTCATCCAACGACGCAATTTATATATAAATAAAATAAAATAAACAAGAAAGAAAGAACAAGTTAACTGCTCCGGGGGTTACAATATAAGACACTCAAAATAAAATGAAAAATATACTTTATTATGTTTTCATGAGCAAGTACCTCAATATCTCACTTAGAATTGTCTCATTCATATAGTCAGATCCAGAGTACTTGCCCAGCTCTACCTCCCTCTCTCTCCATTAATAACTTATTAATTTTCATTATTTCAACCTGCTGAGCTTTGAGGATGGGGGTGAGTACAAAGACAAAGACAGACTACTATCTACTTCATGAATATCATCTTCATTCTTGTTCCTTGATGTTAGCCTGAGAGACAGATCCAAATTGAGATCTTCACAATCCGAAGCCTTCCTTTTCAATGATTTCGACTGATGATCCTCATTCTTCTTTGATGCGAGCTCTAGATTGTTGTTGTTGTTGTTGTTATTGTTAAAACTTGTGATGATGAGTTCCTTTGGTTTGGGTTGCACTTGGGCTTTGGTATTTGTGGGGTTAAGATCAATCAGCTGCTGGCTCAACCTGGCTTGATGTTGGTGCTGAGCTTGCAAGGACTCACGGATATTATAAAATTGGCATTCTTCTTTCAGTGTTCGAGCAATCCAAGAAGATTGTTCAACAAATGAACAACTTTTCATATAATTGTAAGCACTACTTGAACTCCAGTTGCCTTGAAATCCAGTGCTTCTCGGGTACCTTGGGTTTGCGTAAGCGGTCCAAGAATTGGCATCTCCATATCTTGGGAAGATCAAGAAAGAAAGAAAGAATATTTTTTGTGAAATTTAATTCCTCATTATATGTAGTAAAATAGTATGAGAAAATAATATATATCTGATTTGAGCTTAAGTAGTATATAAATGGATCAGAATTAGTAAGTAATCATGATTATTGAGGTTTGTTACCTGAAGCGGGTAGTGTGGCTTCGGTTATACCCTTGAAGCATGGGAAGTTGGCTGAGGTTATAAATATTTTTATCTCCACATTCAGCAAGATGGCCTTGATGATCCGCCAGTACTGTCAAAACAAAGGTCATTTAATTTGTATGAACGCTAACTATATTTGGATTTAGCATACCCAATTAATAAAAACCCTAATTTTTGCAAATCTTGTATATACCTTGGCCTGCGTCGTCGATCTTCTTGCTTCTATACATCTATAGTTAATGAAAAACATAGAGAAAATATTTTGTTTGAGAAATTTAACAAGCTAATTGCTCCGTGGCAGCAATGAAATTAGTAAGAAATTCAAAGGTTTTGTTGATCAAATAACCTGTAAATGGCTCTTGACGTGCGCAATACTTAGTCCCTTAATGTTCATCAGTTGAAGAACCAACTTTGGTGTAGCTCCTGCACCAAAAATCATTAATTTAATAAATCCATGATAAGATCAGTTTTAATAATTCCTACAATTGAAAGGTACTCAATCAAATACTGAAAAATCAACATGAAGCTAACTCACTCTCTTGACCACCAAGCCTCTCGACGGCGTGGATGAAACGGAGATGAAGATCCGGTGTCCATCGGAGCCTAGGCATCTTGGATCTAACATAGGGTCGAACTGATGCCTTCCTTTGATCACTCTCTTCAACAGTGCTGTTGCTTGAGCTTCCTCCATTGTTTTTCAGCTTACCACTTTCTTCAATATCATCGTAATTCTCCCCGCTCTCGCAACCACCGTTATTTTGTTCACCGGAGGGACTTGTCTTCGAGCAATCGGAGCCTCCCTCCATAGCTCAATTAATCAATCTCTTCTTTTTCTTCCTTCTAATTCTAATGAAAGTGAGAAGGGTAGAGTAGTTTGGTGGATTAATTCAGAGTAATGAAGGAGATAATTAGGGATTAGAGCCTTGTTGGTAGCTCGATTGGGAAGACGATGATGATGACCTTTTTATGGTCTGGCTGCAGCGGCTGCTGTCTGTCCCTATTCTGATTTTTTCTTCTTCAGTGAACACATGCTCGGACAGAGAGAAATAGTACTATTTACAACAAAAGAGAGACATCGAAATCCATCAACTAAGCAAGACACAATCAGCTCAGCTCTATTACAATACAAGAGATGCGCGAAACCCTAGAATCATGACAAAACATAGAAAAACTTGCCTCTCTCTCTTTCCTCTATCTGATCTCTCTCTCTCTCTCTCTCTCTCTCTCTGGGAATAGGTAAACGATATTTTATTTACATGTATATATATATGGCATATAGGTATTTTAATATGATATAGCATAGATGTATGAATGCATGTATATATATATGGATGTCATGCAAGAAATAACAATATATTTCTTGTGTGGAATCCCAGCTCCCATTCCATCATTTTTATATATATTAATCAAATTCCAACTCGGAATAACTTAGTAATTAGTATGCGTACCAATCAGATGGTATGTATTATGTCTTACTTTAAAGAAGAAGAAAAAAAGGAGGATGTAAGACATGAAAAGTGGTGTATGTATATAGTATATTAGACAAGTTGTTTTGATTATTTTCAGCGAAGACCAAGAAATTCATCTTTTATTGATATATATTTTACAGTTCAAATTGAATAAAAGAACTTTTCTTTAAGAGTTCATTTTGATACGCTTTAGTGTAGAAAATAATCTTAATTAACACCATTGATATAAAATTCAAACCTTTTAATAATTAACTTGAACAACCACATATTTTGTCAATATTTTGTATTTAATTAGCAACATACATCTTTAATTCACATCTATACATGTAAATTTTATAAGTTGTGTACAAAAATAACACACATTGTCGAGCCCACCACACATTATTTTTCAATGATTCGAACTGTCTAATTTTTAGATATTCCCTCAAAGATCATCTCTGCAAAAAATCACTTTAGTCCGAAACCATTTGACCACTCAATTAGATGATTGTTATTTTAGTCTTTTCTTGAAGCACCGTGTTCGTATATTTTGTTGTTTGCAATTAGATGTCTTAATGATTTTCAATTTGTCTGGTTTTTGGCAAGGATGATCTATGAATGAAGACTTGAAAAATAGATTGTTTGGATCATGAAAAAAATAAAAATTGTAAGGTGCCCTAAATTGTGTCCCTCAAATAATATAAAATTTGGTAGGGTACCCTAAAGTTATATCAGCAAAAGAATAGGTATATGGTTTTCTATGGGGTTGTTGGGGCAATGGTTTCCAACTTCATGAATTAAATTGTATGTGTTGTAAAAGTTTGGGAAGATTGCTTTACAGGAAGAAATAAGAATCAATCATTTAAGGAGTAACTCTCAATTAAGCTGGTTGAGAGAGTGGCATGCATGTGTGATGTGTGTTTCAGCTATATAGCTAGCTGTTGCTGATGCAGACCATAAGCTAACTCCGTCCAAAAAGATAATATATCTCATCATGTATCTGTATGTATACATGTAATATATATATATATATATATGCCTTTCTTCGCGAATCACGGGGACTGTTCCTCCTTGAGATTTGGGCCTTGTTCATATATGCCACCTACGTCTATGTTTCCACACTGGCTTCTTTTTGTTTTGCGAAAAAATAAATAATTTATAAATAAATATAAAAAGAAGGACGATAAAACAATAGAAATGAAATGAAGCTGAATAGAAATGAATTAAAAGAGAATGAAAGTAAGGAAATAGAAATTGGGGGCTGAATTCGAATTTCAAGTCCTTTTTTTCCCTCCCATGTTTATATACCAACAAATTCATCTAGAGGTATAGGTAGCTTATTGGAACTAATAAAAGTCTTATGCTTTTAGGTTGCAAGAGAACTTTTTCATTCCTCCCACGTGTATAGCCATGGCCATGGGATCTATGGGGCCGTGAATCTTGGGGTCAACAAGATAGGCAACATCGAAGCCTTTTTTTCTTTTAGTCACGGGGTTCCTGCAACTAGCTAGTGTTGTAACCGTGGCATATGTCAAACTTTTTGTTTATGTATCATGGAATAATTATCAATAAGTAATGTTTTGTTTTTTAGAACCAGACACTACAAAAAAGTAGCGGCGATTCTGCAATAATTGGTGACATTTGGTGACTAATGTGGGGGTAACTAAAGGCTTTAGTCACCAAAAAATGTTTTGTTTTTAGAACCAGACACTACAAAAAAAGTGGCAACGATTCTGATAATTGGTGACATTTGGTGACTAATGTGGGGGTAACTAAAGGCTTTAGTCACCAAAAAGTTTTGGTGACTAAAGCCTTTAGTTACCCCTACATTAGTCACCAAATGTCACCAATTATTGGTAATCGTTGCCACTTTTTTTGTAGTGAGATCATAATATTGTATTAAGAAGCAAAGCATAATATCACCAGTAAGAATGAGAGACAACCATTCAGGTCCGTCTTTCATCCAAACTATAAGGTCTGAAATAGAAAGTGCAAAACGTGCAAGACTATGGGCCGCACGATTACAAGTACGAGGTCAAAACTGACCAAACAACTATGAAATGAATTAGCCAAAACCTGAATTTCATTTACTAAAACTCCTTCGTTGCCCAAGTCGGCATCACACTGGAAAGCCATCCGTATTGCTGCTTGTGCATCTGACTCTAAGTATATATGTTGCAACCCCAAGTCGAGAGCAAGTTGAAGGCCAAATCTGATTGCAATTAATTCAGTGACGTTGGGCGTAAACATGCCACACACTAGTTTGGCTACTGCTACAATCAACTGGCCACGATAATCTCTAATAACAACTCTGAGCCCTCTCACACTATCATATGTCTTTAAAGCGTCGTCCGCATTAATTTTAAAATATTGAGCGGGAGGCCTATCCCAATTCACCACCAGATTACTACCTTCCTGAGTCGAACAAGAATACAAGCGATTCGAATGATAGAATTCTTCTGCCATCTCCTGCAAATATTGATAACTTTGCAAAGCATTGGGCTTACATCCTTGAAACAATTGAGCATTTTTCCATTCCACACATTCCAACAAATATACCCAAAGAGCCTCAGTTCCTTATCAGTCAATCCGACCAAGACATAGCGAAATAAATTGAGAAAGCAACCATGATAGTATGATATACATGAATCTTGAAGAGCTGAAAAACTCACGAGCTGTAGGATAGTCCCACAAAGTGTACAATACTGTTTCCAGTGCTTGGTTACACTGGAAGGAAATACGATTAGATACTACTCGCTTCGAAGAAAAACTTACTCGACATGGAAAAATCTCATGCATACATCTCCATAAAATTACTTTTGACTTTTGTAGCCACTTGCATCCTCCATAACCTCAACCAAATAGTCTCAAGGTTACTGCTAGACACACCCACCTCTCCATCTTCTCAATCCCGAATTGCACAAGCAAGCCAACATCCACTATAACTGTGTAACAACATTTTTTCTCGCAATGCTAGACCAACTTGTCCTCATTCCTTAATACATAACCCATTGGTATACTAAGCACTGAATCTATTTCATGTTTCCAAAAACTAGCATTAACAAGCTCACGATCCCAATGCCCTAAATCATTGATCAAATCACAAACTCGGATGTTTAGGGGCAGTCGCGGATGAGTGGTGATTCTAAAGAGATGAGGTAGTGGCATACATTTGTCATCATAAATATAAATTAGCAATCCATTACCAACACACCATCGCAATCCTGCAAGTAGTAATTCTCTGCCCCACATCAAGGATTTCCATACAAAAGAATGATACACCCCAACATCTGCATCCAAAACAGATCCAGTAGGAAAATAACGAGAGAGCTTGGTTAAAATCTTCAATGTTTCGAAAGCCCAACCGCCAACCTTCTTTGAGCGAAATAAAAATTCCCACCTTCTCCAGTGAATTCCTTTCTCCCCATTACTCTTTCCCCACCAAAACTTTGCAAATATGGAATGAAGCTCTTTGACAACAAACTTAGGCATTCTAAAACAGCTCATTGAATAGGTAGGGACAGCTTGAGCCACACCCTTAATTAGAATTTCCTTGCCCGCAGTAGATAAAAAAATTTCCTTCCAACCTTGAACCTTCCGCTTAACTCGCTCCTGAACTGTAAGGAATAAAGAACATCGATTCCTCCCAGCCCAAGGTATCTCTCGTGGCAAGCCACAACAGGTACTTGCAATATATTCCTTGTTGCATCAATAATTTCCTATGTTACATTTGAGCTAAAAGACACCGCAGATTTGGCAAGATTTATCTTTTTGCCCGAAGCTTCTTCGTAGGTAGCAAAAATTCCTTTAACCTCTTCAAACACTTCCCCTTTGGCCTCTAAGAAAATAAGGGAGTCATCGGTGAAGAAAAGATGAGACACCGGCGGGGCTTCATCCACCACTTTCACTCCCATGATGTGTCCTAATTGTTCAACTCTTTGAATGAGACGTGTAAATCCCTCTGCACAAATTAAAAATGATTTATCAATAAGTAATGTTATGGTTAGTAAAGTATACGTTAGTTGTTAGGGTAATTTCAAAGGCAGAAGTTTAGAAAATAAAAAGTTAGAATCTAAAGGGTTTAGCTATTATTACCTAGTTTATGAGTTGGAGTTAATGTGAGGTTTAGTGGGTATAATGGTTGTGATTAGGTTTAATGTTGAGTTAATGTTATGGCCTATAAATAGGCATTGTAACCATGTTATGTTAGTGTGAAGTGAGAAGTGAAGTATCAAAGTTTATTGAAGTTTTCTTAAGTAAGTTTTTGTCTATATTTAAGAGTGAAGTATCAAAGTCTATATTTAAATTGTTTTGGCATGATGAAAATATTTTTGGTTGTTATTAAAAAGTTTTATCGTGGGCTTGAGATGTGCAAAAAAAAAATGTTTTGTTTTGTGTTGGTTGTAAGTGAGAGGCACATTTATTCCCAAAAAATAGGCACAAGGATGCCGAATGAAGAGAGAAAGACACATGGATGTCGAAGGAAGAGAGAATGGCACAATGATGCCGAAGTAAGAGAGAATGGCACAAGGATGCCGAGAAAAAAAAAGAACAATGGTTCCTATGAAGATTGGGGCAAATGTGCACCCAGAAGGAAAAAAAGAAAGAAAATGAAATGTTTTTTGATTCATGGAGGAATTTATTTGGTTATTAATTGTGTTCTCTCTTGCAGCAAGAAAAGAGAAAAAAAATGAGTATATCAGTCGTTGTGCCATTCAAGCCTATTTTGATTGAAGTTGCACTCAAACTTAATGTTGAACCACATTTTTAATTTTGTAAGAAAGAAACTGGCTGATGCAATGAAATTCATGTTTCATATTATTTTTTATGGAGACACACATTCTAACTTTTCAAGCATATGGGAAAACTCAAAGAAGGAGGCAGAACACTTGGCGGCATATTTTTGTTTGAATTATTGGATTGAACATGACATCATTAAAGTGTTCGATGTCAACTTTAATGTGTTGACGAATTTCAAGATTGAATGTGGAAAGCTGCAGGAAGATATTGAGACGCTTCAAGATCAAGTGATGGATCTAGAGCTAGCAATTGGGATGTTAACACAAGATGAAAATCCAGAAGAAAATTGTGTTGGCCAACCTCAAATTATTGAGAACATAAGCGACATGGAAAATGAGTAAAGGAGAAAACATCTACATTAATAAGCTTTGAAATTACGGGAGAGATTGTTGGGGTAATGTCAAAGGTCAGAAGTTTAGGAGTTAAAAAGTTAGAATCTAAAGGGTTTAGCTATTATTACCTACTTTATGAGTTTGAGTTAATGTGAGGTTTAGTGGGTATAATGGTTGCGTTTAGGTTTAATGTTGAGTTAAAGTTATGGCCTATAAAATAGGCATTGTAAGAGCATCTCTAACAGCCTCTTCAACAGCTTTGAAATTTTAAAATAAGCGAGCCCAATGGTGGAGCCAGAACATCTATCAAGAGGGGTCAACCTCAAATGACAAAGATTAACACAAAATAAAATAAAATAAATCATCTAATAATAAAATTCTTTGTATTAATTTCTATATCATTCCAAAATATTTACAACAAAACATAAGTTGTCGATATTCAATTTGAATTGTCATGCTTTTGAGTTTTTTTTTGGTAAGATGTCATGCTTTTAGTTTTAGGTAATTAGGTTAATTATTATTAAGTTATTAAAAATAAAGAAATAATTAAAAAGTTAAGAGTAGGGGACATGTCGAGACAAAAGTTTTCATCTTTACTTTTGTAGTTTTTTCAAAAGGTAAGATGGTGAGAATGGTCAAATTTTAGAAATACTGTATAAAACAATCAAGTACAAACATGTAAAAATATCAAATATGCTAAACATGAGAAGGGTCACTTGACCACTATGAGCAAACTCTCTCCAACAATGTCTTCAACCTCAGTCATCAAAGTTGCAACCTCTTTTTCTCTCTTCATGACTGGTAAGTTGACTTTGACTCTTCAAACATTTAATTTTACATTGGAAAAACAAAACCTATCTTGAAAATGTTAAAAAATGCGTTTTTTCTTTTCATATAATAAATACATAACATTTTTCACATGTTTTCATATTTTTCATTCTTTTCCATGATATTGCATTAATTGAATTGAAGAGTATGTTGTAGCAAAAATTATTCAAGTAGCAAATAAGGTTTTTCAAATTGCCATGTAGGTCAACAAACTTCAATTGGAAGAGTTTTATTTGCTACTACTGTTCCAACAGCCTCTTCAACAACTTTGAAATTCTAAAATACGTGAGTTGCATCAGAAAAAATCTCTCTAACAACCTCTTCAACCTCAGTCACCAAAGCTGCAACCCCTTTCTTTCTCTTCAAAACTGGTAAGTTGACTTTGACTCTTCAAATATTTAATTTTACTTTGGAAAAACAAAACCTACCTTGAAAATGTTAAAAACATGCATTTTTTCTTTTCATATAATAAATGCATAGACATTTCTTACATGTTTTCATATTTTTCATTCTTTTCCATGATATTGCATTAATTGAATTAAAGAGTCTGTTGGAGCAAAAATTATTCAAATAGCAAATAAGGCTTTTCAAATTGCCACTTAAGTCAACAAACTTCAATTTGAAGAGTTTTATTTGCTACTATTGTTGGAGATGCTCTAACCATGTTATGTTATGTTAGTGTGAAGTGAGAAATGAAGTAAGAGTGAAGTATCAAAGTTTATTGAAGTTTTCTTAAGTAAGTTTTTGTGTAGGAGCTCAGTGTAGCCTTCGGACTTCACATTTCTAAAAATATGTTATTTATTTAGTTCATTATATTGTATTTCCCCTTTATATTTAGAGTGTATGAGCATAAAGCTAAATCCACCGATACTAGTTGTGTAGACCATAGCTATCGTATATCTTACAAACACAAGGGTCACTTGTATATGGGTGAATTTTCCTATAATATATTATCAATCTGAACCACCCATTAAGTACCGATTAGGTTTCTTTATTCAAATTGATAACGTCACCCCCAAATTAAACAAATTATGTTGGGAATTGATGTATTGTGAGAGAAAAGAATGTATGTACCTAATTGATTCAATTAAATTTATTTTTGAAGTCCATACTTGAAGTTGAAAGAAGGCCATAGCTGGCTAGAGAAGAGATGAGGACAAATATACACTAGCAGGCAGCAAAGAGAGGGAGAGAGAGAGAGAGGGACACAGAGACAAAAGCCCTAGAGAATACAAAAAGATTCACTCCCCCAACACTTAGCCTGTGAGGTCAACGCCCAACAGTTCCTGTGTGCTTTTTCCTTCGCATTCATACATATTTTAAGACATTTGTTTAATCTGCATGAGAATACGTGAGCCCTATTAATGCGGATCTAACCCATTATTTGAGTTTGAGAATGAATGAGGATGTCTGTCTTCTTCTAGGGCACTCTCTACCCGTCCCACATTTTTTAATTATTTTTATTCACACCATGCAATATTCTAATCCATGCCATGCATGGTCTCCACTGCACCATATGATTTCCATGCAAGCCGGCCTTTAAAAATAAATAAATAAATATATATATACGAAATTTGATGCCATATTTATAAATAAAACATTAAATTCAAGTTTCAAAGAAGTTTCACAACTGCTTCGATGCTTATTGGTAGGTGCCCATCTGAATTATTAGAGAACTTCTACCCATTTGTTATGGCAAAGGGTAAGAGTAAGGCAAGGGTTATTACTATTCATGTGAATAGTGGCAGCTCTTGCAAAAGGTTTGTGTGTTTTCACCCATTGTCATAGCAACAACTATTCACATGAGATATGAGGAGAGGAATTTGTATAGAGTTTTGGTATGGGAAGTGAAGAATATGACTAGGTATTTATTAAAAAAAAATTCTGAAATTTTTGGTTTTTTTTTTATTTTTATTTTTATTTTTATATTATTTTTTTCGTTCTTTGACATCAAGAAACTCAAGCAACAACCAAAGCTATTCTTGCCTTTGAGCTGGCTTGGTTTGGTGAGACCCATGCGCTACCTGAGCTCTAAAACACCGCTGAAAATACAAATTGGGGCTTGAGCTCCCTGTTGCCTGGACAAGGGAGCACCGCTGGAATCACTCTTAAAACGTAGACCACGCAAGTTTTTATAATTAATTAAACTGGTGAGGAAAGTTGGACCTTTCAATAAAGTAGGAGATATATATAGACCGGTCTTTTCATCAAGGTCTTGCCCTTCATTCCTCTATATTTATAATTATATTATTTTGATGACAAATCTTCTCAATATTATCCACTAAAACAAACTTTTCTATACATTATGCATTCATGCATACACATATTATACATACAATATATATGTTGTCCAAATTATCAAGCATGATGAATTTTTATTCAAATCTACGATCCATATTGATTGTTGAGCAAAATAATGTATATCGGGCTTATAACAACATATACCAGAAATGAGTGATGGTATGTTTGCCCTAAAATAATATAGACTTGGAGTTCAAAAAATAATGGATGACGTTATGCTTTATCTTTACCATATTCATCTTCATTGTATAAGGAGCTTTCTGATATTATTCAAGATGTTCTGATAAGGAATCTTAATAATGTAAGTTTGTTATCCTTTCAATCTAATTCATCCTTTCGTTTGAAAAAAAAGGAAGGGAAGTTCTTCATGCAATGGTAAATGTTACATAGTAAGCTAAATGCAGTAGAAAATATGTCCACTTTTGGTATGCAAGATGTCATATAGACTTCCCTCTATGGATTTGGAAGAAAAGCATATTCCACACTGGCCCTCTTGTTATATACAAAGATATCAATACATAGTAATATAATGTAAAGGGAACATCCTGAATTTCTTTGTCAAATTATATACGATTAGAATAAGACCCCTTGCATGATTTTATGTACACAAATCTCATTTCTGGACCATCGACTATATAAAAAATTGAGAAAATATGACAAGCAGAATATAGCATCAATAGTAGATATATTAATTAACTTATATTTAAATATTATTTAAGTTGTGTAAAGATTGGTGTTGTTATTATATGAGTCTATTCACATCTCAAACGTATGCATGGTTGGCAGAGCATGTGAGTAAAAAACAATATATTATTTAAATAGGATATATTATATTCCCGTCAAAGGAATGAGCCATTGTCTCCTCTTGATGCATCTCATGGAACCCACGTATACCTATCCTTTCTTTGTCCTCTCCCTCTCCGTCTTATCTTTAGAAATCCCAACTTAATAATTAAAGTGTGAAAGTTTGAAAAAAGATCAAGGATAAAACAAAAGTTAATATGTGTTTTATTCCGGTAAAACATCAATACATCACTACTTACCTACTAAAAGCATCTCCAAGAATAGTATCAAATAAAACTATTCAAATTAAAATATGTTGACCTATGTGACAATTTAAAAAAGCTTTATTTACTACTTGAATAAGTTTTGCTTTAACATACTTTTCAATTTAATTTATGCAATATCATGGCAAAAAAATGAAAAATATGAAAATATGTGAAAAAGGTCTATGTATTTATTATATAAACAGAAAAAATGCATATTTTTAACATTTTCAATGTAGGTTTTGTTTTTCAAAATTAAACTAAATGTTTGAAGAGCCAACGTCAACTTACCAGTCCTAAAGAGAGTGAAAGAAGTTGCAATTTTGATAACTGAGGTTAAAGAGGTTGTTGGAAAGAGTTTTTCTGATGTGGCTCAATTATTTTAGAATTCTAAAGTTATTGAAGAGACTGTTGGAGATGCTCTAATTACATGTAAAAATATTGCGTCAACCTCCATGCATTGAGAGGGTTTATCTACATCCCTTAATTAATCCAATATTACTTACACACACGTTGACGTATTCTTGGATTTATAGAAACATTTACATCAGGCTGCGTATAAAATCACTTGGACATGACTAATGCCCTTACACTTTAAAAAAATGGGGCAATAGTCGCGTTTTCAGAGTAACAAAATCAGTTTTCGTTACATTTGGGTAGATGGTCAATGATTTGGTTTAGTCCTCACCATTGTTGGTGACTAATTATATGCTTTGGTGACTATTGAATTAAATATAATAAATACAAACTAACTATAACTCAAATTAATAAAATATTACACATTTTCAAGTTTCTAATACACTTTTAAGTTCCCAATAAAATATTACAACTCATAATAAATAACATTCCCGTGTGCTTTTATATTAAACAATTCAAATTAAAGTTTTAATTTTTAAAAAAATACTAAAGCTTTTAATATGCACCGAGAAACCAAAACCAGGCCAACGACCACCTAGTTTTCAACATTACCAATGTTGTTTTGTATTAAAAAACTCAAACTTAACTTTGTTTATTTTTTGTTTTTAAATTTTACAAAGACTAAAGCTTTTAATATGCATGTAGAAACAAAAGCCAGGCCAAACTAGCAAAAAGAAAACACAAGTACGTTTTTATAAAAAATTCAGTCTTTGATGTAATTTGTAGTTTCTATTTAACTTTTTATACGTTTTATCATTAGTTCTATTGCCACCGGAGCAAGCATAACCTCTCCTTAGAGCAACTCTATCCATTTTCCCTTTGCCATGGAAGAGAGGGGGGAAGCTAGGGCAGCTACTATTCATGTGAATAGTGGTTGCCCTTGCAAAAGTAATGCGTGTTTCCACCCGTTGTCATGGCAAAGGGCAAATATTATTCACTTTAGCTTCTTTTTTTTAATTACTTAAACGATTAATTTGGAGAAGATTTTCGATTGCCACGTGTCAATATTTATGTATAAAAAAATATTTATGAATTTTTTGGATTTTTTCAAATTTTAAAAATTTTTAAAAATTTTTTTGTCGCTGATGTCACATTGCCCAAGCAAGATTTTCCTTTGGGCCAGCCCAGTCGTGTGGGACCCTCACCTTGCCGGGGCAAGAAAAGCCCATTGGAAACCAAAATTTGGGTTTGGGTTCATGGGACCCACCTACCTGCCTGAGCCTGGGTGATTCGCTGGAGCCGCTCTTAGGCAATGATGGAATAGAAGACATGGGATCCCTCTGTCATTATTAGATTTACCATTTGGTGTTTGATTTTTAGGTTTCAATCTAGGGCTTCATTATGTTTTTACAGATCTTTTAGTTTTTTGGGTATGATATAGATTATTGCTTGGTTAATTATACTTGTGGTTTACATGGATTATTGGTTTTTTTTTTCTCAGATGATAAAGTTGATGAGGATAGACAACACTCAAGATATAATTAATTTTTACCAGTTGGAGTTTGATTTTTAGGTTTGAATCCAGGGTTGTCTTTATGTTTTTTTAGATTTTTCGTATGTTAATCAAGTTATGGATTATACAGTTATACTTGTGTTTTTCTTTTTCAGATGATGAAGGTGATGAGGAAAGACAACACTCAAGATATCATATAGACATTTTAATTAATCAATTAGAGAATTGTAATGAATTTTTTTGGTTGAAAATTGTAATGAAATTGCAATCAAACGATATATATAATTTTATTTGAGGGACGCCCTTTAGGGTATCCTACAATTTTTTTTCCAATGATCCAAACCATCTATTTTTTAGGTCTTCATTCATAGATCATCCTTACAAAAATTAGACAAATCGGAAATCGTTTCGACATCCAATCGTGTCATACAAAATTAATGAACACGGTGCTTCAAGAAAGTACTAAAATTTCAATAACTCAATTGAGTAGTCAATTGATATCGGATTCAAGTGATTTTTTTGTAGAGATGATCTTTGAATGAGTATCTACAAAATGGACGGTTTAGATTAGTGAAATACAATCCGGAGTGGGCTCTACAAGGAGTGTCCCTCAATGGAAGCTCTCTGTATATATATATGGGTCAGGATCGGGAGGACACACAAAAAACCACACATTTATACACACTTTTTTAACCCTTAGATGAAATCAGTTTTAATGGCTAGGATGACATTGAAAAAGAAATCAACACCATCTTAAACATGATTAATAAGTGATATATTCTCTCTCCTCTCTCCTCATAAAACTATTAATTTTATTTGTTCTCAAACCTTTAAACAACAAAAAAAAAAAACACTTCTCAGCATATCTATTTGAGCTGGAGCACAACGATGAGCAAAAATGGATTTTTTCATATAGCTTTGGTCCAGTAAAAAAAGGCTTCATGATCATTAAAATGACTCTGTAATTCGAATCTCGCTGGGCCTCCTTGTGAAATTCTTCACATAATCATTTAAATGAAAGAAGGAATCTTTGAAACCTATATAAAACTTATGTGGGTGCAATGAGAAAACAATTGAAGATATATAGTTAGCACGCATACAATTGAATTAGTGGGGTTGTTTACTTTTTTTCTTACTGTCTTTCGGTATTCATCATGGCTAGGTGTTTCTATTTGTTTTTGTTTTTTTTTTAATCGCTTATTGGAGCTGTTATTTTTTGGTCGGTGTTGCCCTATTAGTCTTTCGTTTTTTCCATTCTTCTTGTTCTCAGGGATACTACCCATTTCAGTTCTCAAACAAAAAGGAAATTCTTTCATAAATAATAGAAATATATATTCCTTAAAGTCTATCTCATGAATTCCGAACAATCCAGTTGTGAAAGATGCTGAGAGCGGATCGAAAGCTAAACAGAGAGTGAAAGGTAGGGCAGATCAAAGGGATTGAAAACTTTTTGATTAAAAGAAAATAGAATTACAATTGTGTATTTGGGTGGGGGTGTGTGTGAGAGCAGAGCATCATCTTCATCGTTTGCAGAAGGAAGACCACAAGAAGGATTTTCACAGGAAAATAGAAATAAAAAAGAAGAAGAAGAATGATATTAAAGAGAGAGGAAGCACGGGAGAGAGGAGAGAAGAAAAAACTAGAGAAGTTATTAACTATTCATATTCCCAGGGCACATTAATTAAAGAAATAAAAACCAATTTGTCATTAATCTCAGCCATTAAAAGTGCCTAAATTTAATGGTTTAGAATGTGTGTCAAAATTTGTATTAAAAAATGTGTCCCCGATCCTAACTCATATATATATATCAATCAAACACAGCCACTTTATTTGGTGAATAAAATTCAATGAACATATATAACATGCTTAGAAAGATCTCCAATGTACCTCTTCAACAGCTTTGGAATTCTAAAATAGGTGAGCCACATCAGAAAACTCTCTCCAACAGCCTCTTCAACCTCGATCAAAGTCGCAACCTCTTTCTCTCTCTTCGTGACCTGGTAAGTTGACTTTGGCTCTTCAAATATTTAATTTTACATTGGAAAAACAAAACCTACCTTGAAAATGTTAAAAACATGCATTTTTTCTTTTCATATAATAAATACATAGACATTTTTCACATGTTTTCATATTTTTCATTCTTTTCCATGATATTGCATTAATTGAATTGAAGAGTCTGTTGGAGCAAAAATTATTCAAGTAGCAAATAAAGCTTTTCAAATTGCCACATAGGTCAACAAACTTCAATTTGAAGAGTTTTATTTGCTACTACTCTTGGAGATGCTCTTAGAAAGATCTCAATGCCTCTTCAATGACTTTGGAATTCTAAAATAGGTGAGCCACATCAGAAAAACTTTCTCCAACAAATTCTCTTCAACCTCGCCATCAAAGCTGCAACCTCTTTCTCTCTCTTCGGAATTTGGTAAGTTGACTTTGACTCTTCAAATATTTAATTTTACTTTGGAAAAACAAAATCTACCTTGAAAATGTTAAAAACATGGAATTTTTCTTTTCATATAATAAATACATAGACATTTTTCACATGTTTTCATATTTTTCATTCTTTTCCATGATATTGCATTAATTGAATTGAAGAGTCTGTTGGAAAAAAATTATTTAAGTAGCAAATAAAGCTTTTCAAATTGCCACATAGGTCAACAAACTTCATTTGAAGAGTTTTATTTCTACTACTCTTGGAGATGCTTTATAGAAAAATATTTAAGTGTGCGGACATCCATATTTGTGAGAGGCGGGACACTCAATCATGTATTGTTGGTCAACCGGCCTGCACCTGGGCCCACCACCGACCTTCATATATTATATTATATATGTATATTAAATGTAAAATCATGGTTTTTTTATAGTAAAATTGGTTCAGTAATAAGGCAATATTATGTGTGTGTAAGTAAAACCCCTTTCTTTCTTTTTCTGGGAGATACAAGCGATATTGGGACCCCCTCCTTTTTTTTTCGAACTGTGACAAAATAAATAGAGATATAAATAAAGAAATCCTTTTTTTTTCAGAAATTTTTTTAGGCAATCGAAAATCAATTGGTAAACTTAACAAACGAAAACACAGAGCACGTTCCACTCATGTCAAACAAATAACAAAGAAAGCAAGTAAATATGTTCAGTATTATAAAAAGATTACTTCTGCCTCCTTGGCCTCCCTTTCAAGCTTTCTCTCGTACTCTTTCTTCCTAGAGTGAGCTCGTCGGGCCGCCTCCCGATTTAATAGAATTCAACAAAATAAACTCAAATTAATAAATTCTACTATTAGAGAATTGAGATCAAATAACAAAGTACGTAGGTACGTACAATGGCGGATCCAAGAATTTTCATTCTAGGAGTCAATGTGTAAAAAGTTAAAAAAATTTATATACAAAATAAACCCATCGAAATGAAACGATAATATTATAATTCATAGTTAATAGATAAAATCATACAAAATACTCATGTTCATTATCAAAGAAAACTGCGTCAACTTCAAAAAATAGATACACACTGCAATGAACCAGAAATATCTTAAAGAATGTAATAGTAAACTAAAAAATTAGCGCAATTCTCTTCGCCTCCCAAGGCTTTTCGTCCTATTCGACGTAAGAGCTGGCATATATTAGCGCAATCTTACTCATTTTAGGGCATTTACGTCATTTTTGAGGTATGTCGTCATTTTGATTTTGAGCTTTATTTGCATTTTTTTTAGGCTCTAGCTCTCAAACTTTGGACCCTTATAAGTACTGTCTTAGGAGGAGCTTATTCAAGAAAATATTTCTTCAATACATAAGAGTTAGGCTATTCTTGTAAAACTCTTTGTGGATTGAACATCTAAGACTTTTTACCTAGATTGACCTTAGGTCCCTTCATGCATTCATATCATACATGAAAAAAAAAATTATGTAAAAATATTGGCTAAGTATGAAAAATGATTTTTCAGAATAATCATTTTCTCAAGATAATTTTTGGCGGCTTTTATTCCTTACATATCAAATAAGAAAACTTAATTTTATGAGATTTTAATATGAAGCCATCATTTTTAGCCTAAATCGTATTTTGCACTAAAACCGATTTTTCATATTTTGATTTAGTGGGAATTTGATTTTCTAGTATTTTTATTTGAATCCAAATGGGGGGTACTTCCTTATTTACATTTTAAACTTAAGTAAATGGAGTAATATAAAAATAAATGAAAGTAAAAGGACAAAAACATTTACTTAAATGTTGAAAATAAAAATAAGGTCATCTGTCCTGCCTGCTGTGCTGCGCCCTCTAGAGCATTTCATCAAGCAGTTTGTGGGCAATTTGCAGGGGTCAACATCTTCGCCCTAATAGTGGATTCCGGGTTTGCAGGGGTCAATTGACCCCTCTTGCCCCTATGTGGATCCGCACCTGCGTACGTACATACAAGTTACAACAAAAATATACAAATAGCAAACTTATTGACCTCCTCAGTTGCTTGGGGTCAGAACCAGCATCTCCCGTGGAGCTGGGAGTTGGATTTGGAGATGGTGTTGTTTCCATCTGAGAAGACTTATTTTCAGGCGATGAAGTTGAACCGCTAGCTGCGGACTGAGAGGGGTTCCCTGCAGTCTTGGCTTGCTGGTGCTCTATTTCAAGTATATAAACGTGAAATATAAGCTACCTTTCTGTTTAGCTGCACAAACAACATGTAGGAAAACTTATAAACATATGGAAATTCCAATTCATAAGCTAGAAATCAAAACAACTAAAGATAAGGCCAGTGTATACGTACATTGGTCTCTTGGAGATTGCTGAAGAGAGGAGAAGGTAGTAGTAGGTGCATTTTCAAGGTTTGCCTAGACCACTTTTATACAAGAATTTTGCTCAGCATATGTGCAATATATAGGAATTAAGGAAATTAATCTGTTATGCTCTACTTTCCAAAGTATATTTTTGTAGTGACATTGTCTACCCCGCGCAACTACGAATTGTACGCTGTATTGTTCATTTGTAACCCGTAATTCAATCTTGAGCATGCGAAAGTTAGTACTTATCATTTGAAGTGTAGGGGAACTTCGGTCAAATGATATTTTCCCTCCAAAAGGAAATATAATATTACTAAGGAGAGCGTAAATGACTTTTTTGGAGTGCTAATTACCAAATATGTCACACATTTTCTTTTTTTGAGTGCTGATTACCAAATACGTCACATATTTCTTATTTTGGAGTGCTAATTACCAAACACGTCACATATTTCTTAATATATAATTTAAGTTGGATTGGGCCGAACGTTATCAAAATACGACTCTAGATGGTTTAGAGAGAGTAAAAGTAACTCGAAATTTCGGCAGAGGTTGGAATGTGGGTTGGGTTTTTACTTAAGTATTTATTAGGTTTTAGTAAAAAAAAAGTAAAATTATTTAGGAAAATGCCAAAGAAGAATTTTTTTTCTTAGGAAAAGGCCAATGAATTCAGTTGTTTTGAAACAAAACAACTGTATTGACCTTTTCCAAATTATGAAAGTTTTGGTTGGCTAAAAACAAAACCTCCCTATACTTAATCATGTTTATGAGTGTAACTTGAATTTGACCTGTAACTAAACATATCTCATATTCAAATACCCGTACAACTTGAACTAGGCCTAGTTCATGACATAGAAAATTAATTTTGTCATGTTAATTAAAAAGGATAGTTGCAGACATGAGCTTAGTCAAGTTAGTTAGAGTAGGTGTGCTCTCCATTCTGCACTTAAGTTCAAATCCCCCTCCCCATTATTTTGATTAGTTTAATGGATTATCGCTTATATATATATAAGGGATAGTTGTATAAGAAATTAATATATTTCTAATGTATGTTAGTGTATGTTTGTTTGACAGTTTATTTTTCATTACATATTAACAGTGTGTTTTAAGAAGGTTAACTGAGTTGAATTTCAAAAAGACTCTCTTATATGAGAGGATTGATACAAATATTTGTTGTGTGTAGAAGAGCAACAAGGAACTTTTGAAAGTGTTGAAGAATATAAAATCTTATATTAGAAACTTGACAAATAAAAATACAACAAATAATGAATAGATCCATTACTAATATGATCGATGACTTTTGTGATAAATCTCCACACTTACTGGGCTTTGTAGGTGATTAAGTTGGGAACAATATCGTGTTGTTTGCTAGTATAGTGAGCCGCTGACATGTCTCTCTGAAATTTAACAGAAAGGTGATTAAAAAAGGCTTTACCGATTGACTTTCAAAATTCCCCATCTTCATATTCAAAACTGATTCTCGCATAATCAAAAAATGAAAGCAGCTCATCACCTAATTTTCCTAATTGCTTTCTCTCACATCAATTATTCAAAATAATTGATTTTATTATCTTTTACCAA
The DNA here is from genome assembly GCA_024362665.1 of Prunus padus. Classification (NCBI taxonomy): domain Eukaryota; kingdom Viridiplantae; phylum Streptophyta; class Magnoliopsida; order Rosales; family Rosaceae; genus Prunus; species Prunus padus. The sequence goes on from JANFAM010000019.1 coordinate 4,809,245, forward strand.
ATAGTTTGGGCTTTCAAAAATTTCAAAACAATCACTTATAACCCCAAATAAGTAATGTCAAACGGGCACTTATGAGATTAATGCAAAGAGCATGCGGCATAATATTCATAATATATATGTACTTGGCGAAGAAAAGTTTAATAAATAGAACAATAAATATTTGTACTAATCAGAAATTATGGACCACGCATAGTTATGAAGATGGGGATCACAAAGTGAATAGTTAATTTATGCGTAATTAACGACCACAGGAGTAAAAAACCTTGTTGCTAAAGAGAGTATAAGAAATGCGGAAGAGAGTATCTGAAATGCGAAAGAAAGTATCTGAAGAAAGGTTTTTGGTTTTCAATTGACTAATATATCTTTCTAGTATTACTTCCAACTTATATACAAGAAGAGATGGCTTGGTTAGCAAGCTCATCATTAATTACAAGAAGATAAGCAGCTGGTGCCATTAATGCTACAATTTACAGCTGGTTTTGGGTTCCCAATTCCTGGAGATTGCAACAGCAGCCTCTCAAAGTCAAGCTAATTTAATGCTTTCACACCTACTAGCTGACACTTCCCCTCAAGTTGGTGCAAAGATATCACGCATCTCCAACTTGTCAAGCGAGTCATAAAAAACTCTATTGGATACGGCATTTGTCAGAATATCAGCAAGTGGACTTTATGAGTTTACGAAAGGAAACTCAATCACACTATTTTCCAGTTTTTCTTTGATGAAGTGCCGGTCAACTTCAACATGTTTAGTACGGTTGTGTTGTACCAGATAATGTGATATTTCAATATCAGCTTTATTGTCACAATATAGGTTTATAACTTTCGACTGTTTCACTCTGAGATCTTTTAGTAATCTCTTCAACCAGAGCAATTCACATACACCTTGAGCCATTCCTGTAAACTCAGCTTCAGCACTTGATATAGCCACAACCTTTTGTTTCTTACTTCTCCAAGTGACTAAGTTGCCACCCACAAATGTAAAATATCCAGATGAAGAACGTATATCTGTGATAGATCCTGCCCAATCAGCATTAGTATACCCTTATACTTCTATGTGTGTATGTTTGGAGAACATCAAACCTTTGTCAGGAGCAGTCTTCAAGTATCTCATTATTCGAGTTACTCCATTCATGTGTGCTTCACTGGGCTCACACATGAACTGACTTACCACACTCATCGCATAGGCTATGTCGGGGCGTGTGTGAGATAGATAAATTAGTCGTCCAACTAATCTTTGATACCTTTCTTTTTAGTGGGTACTTGGTCTGGATACATCCCCAATTTATGGTTCTGTTCAATAGGAGTATCGGCTGGCTTGCAATCTATCATTCTGGTTTCGGCTCACAGATCTAACACGTATTTTCGTTGAGACATAAATATGCCATGTTTTGATCTAGCAACTTCTATGCCAAGAAAATATTTTAACTCACCAAATTCCTTCATTTCAAACTCACTTGCAATGAGCTTCTGTAGATTCTTCATCTCTTCATTGTCATCACTAGTAACAACCATATTATCTACATAGATTATTAGAGCCATAAGTTTTTTATTACGGCGCTTTAAGAATAATGTGTGATCCGAGTTGCTCAAAGTGTACCCAAAACACTTCATGGAAGCAGTGAATCTCCCAAACCAGGCGAGCGGTGACTACTTTAGCCCATACAATGACTTTCTCAGTTTGCATACGGTATTGGAACTAGATGTCATATGGATCCCGGGTGGTGGATCCATATATACACTTCTTTCTATAAGTCTCCATGAAGAAATGCATTCTTTACATCATACTGCATTAGTGGTCAATCAAGATTTGCGGCCAAAGAAAGGAGAACATGTATAGTATTAATCTTGGCAACAAGTGCAAATGTCTCATGGTAGTCGATTCCATATGTTTGTGTATACCCCTTAGCCACTAATCTAGCTTTGTATCGGTATATGGATCCATCAACTTTGTATTTAATGGTGAATATCCATTTACATCAAATTGGCTTATTCCCTTATGGTAAAATGTGCCATTTCCCATGTGGAATTTTTATTCAAAGCTTCCATTTTGATTGTCATAGCTTCAGCCCATCTAGGATTAGTCACAGCATCCTATCATTTACTTTGAACACATACAATATATAATTGATTGATAAAAGATGCATATGACTTTTACAATCTATGAGTAGACACATGGTTATTAATAAGATATTTTGATTATTATTATGGTCAACACAATATTGAAGTTTAGGTTTTCCCCTAGTGGATCTAGGTGGAAGTCTATACAGTACAATACTAGGTGGTTCAGGGATTACCTCGAGAACTTCTTCATCACAAGATGATTGAGAAGATGGCAGGGAAGGAAGGGTTGTATTTTGCAGTTGCTATTCGAAGACATCATGAGTCACTTCTGACATCAAATCCTCATCGGGGTCTTCTCTGTTTGAAAACGACCGGTCGATGGGAACATGTTGATCGGTCAATAGTCGTAATTCTCCCTTGTCTTCTTTGAAGCACAAGTTCTTTTCTTCACTCTCCCTCTCTTCCTGAAGAGAAGAGCTCGTAGGAGCCACAAAGTAGGATAAGTTTTCATGGAATGTGATATCCATGGTTACAAAGAGCTTCTGGGTAAGAGGGTCGTAGCACTTGTATCCTTTGTTATTGGAGTCATAACCAACAAACACACAGCGGAGGGCACACGGATCCAAATTACTCCACTTATAAGAAGGAACATGGGCATATACAACACAACCAAACACAAGATGAGGAAACTTGAGGACGGTATGAAGAAAGATGTAGCTATCCAATGTGTCCAGTGGAGTCTGAAAGCCTAGAACACTACTAGGCATTCGATTAATCACATAGACTGCAGATAGACGAGCATGGCCCCATAAATAGTGAGGGACTTATTTATCAAGTATGAAGGCACGAGCAACCTCAAGCAACTAATGATTCTTTCTTTCCCCAACACCATTTTGTTGCGAAGTGAAAAAGGTGGAGGTTTGGTGAATGATTATGTGGTCCGGAAGAATTGAGCCGAGGTATTGTTCATATATTCACCACCATTATCGAACCGGAAGACCTTGATTGAGGCCTGAAAATGAGTGGTGATCAAAGCATGGAATTTATGGATAGTGGAGGTGACATCACTTTTATGGGTAAACAAGTATACCCACGTCATGTGGGTGTAGTCGTCAATGAAGGTAACAAACCATCTATTGTCATTGGAAGAGACTTTAGCCGGGCTCTAAACATCAAAATGAATTAAGTCAAATGGTTGAGCATCTTCATGAGTACTTGGCGGATTAGTAGCACGGTGACTTCTAGCCAGGACACACATTTCACACTTGAATGCGGATTCATCATGATGGCGGAACAATGAGGGAAATAGGGACTTGAGATAACCAAAGGACGGATGTCCCAAGCGACGATGCCAGAGCCAAATTTGTTGGCGGTCACTATCATGGGTACTCAAAGTAGCAGAATGAGCCGTAGCAAAACTAGGTGGCGTAGGTAATGCCAATGAGTACAACCCCTCTCTCCGTTTACCATAACCAATCGTCTTGTGAGTCTAGAGGTCCTGAAATTTGCAATATGTAGGATAGAAGTAGCATAATAGTTATTTGAGTTAAGGAACTTGCCAATTAATGGACAGAACAAGTAAGGTATTAGAAAGAGATAATGCAAAGGAAAAGAGAACAGATCCTTCACCAATGACTGGGGAAGAAACAACATTGGCACTAGTGATGTGTGGATGGCGAGATTTAGAGGATAATGAGGTAAACAAAGTAGAGTAAAAGTCATATGATCAGTAATGCATGTATCAATTATCCATGTATTATGAGAATTACCTAGTGGCGGGTCAGATGCAAATAGACAGGTAGGTGGTATCAACCTACCGTAACCAGTATGATCAACATAGAAAGTCTTGTTAAAAGCCATGAATTGAACATGCACACACAAGCAAGGCAAATATTGCAGCGGAAACACAATAGTAAAACACCAACAATGAACGCACGGTAGAAGCAGCAACACTGGCACCAGCAAGAGCAATATAAGGGCAATTCAAGGCAAAGACAAAGGTAAGAGTATCGGCAAGGTAATGAACACATGAACTCTGTGAATAAAGGCAAGGCAAAGGAAAAGCAAGAGTAAGGTTAAGCAGCCAAAGATAGCAAGTGAAAAAATGGAATAATGCAATTGACAAATAGTCAATTGGAAATTGCAAACGAAGAATGCAAGAACACAGCAACCAAGAGCACAACAAATAAGAACACAAATAAGGATTATTATCACAGCAAAGACAAGGGCAGGGGCAGGGACAATATATGAGCAAAACAAGGAAAAGGTTAAGTAGAGACAAAGTAGGCAAAGTGAGGAAGTTAAGTAGAGACAAGAACAAGGTTATGCAGAGACAACCAAAATTGATTGCTATGATACCATGCTAAAGAGAGTATCAGAAATGCGGAAGAGAGTATTTGAAATGCGGAAGAAAGTATCTGAAGAAAGGTTTCTGGTTTTCAATTGACTAATATATCTTTTTGGTATTACTTACAACCTATTTATACAAGAAGAGATGGCTTGGTTAGCAAGCTCATCATTAATTACAAGAAGATAGGCAGCTGATGCCATTAATGCTACAATAGACAGTTGGTTTTGGGTTCCCAATTCCTAGAGATTGCAGCAGCAGCCTTCCAAAGTCAAGCTAATTTAATGCTTTCACACCTACTAGCTGACACTTGTGATATGCAAGCATTGTTCTTTCAAATTTCTCCCCCTTAATGAAGTAATTTCACGCTCTAATGTTAAAGGTCCTTGCAGGATGAGGACACAAAACCCAAACTCATTGAAGAATCTTTCCTTTCACAAGAAATTTTGAAATAATCTAATTGAAAACCAAAACAAGAAATATGAGTTGACAACAAACTTAAACTGAAATACATCATCCATACAAAGCATTATATATAATTTGTTGAAAAAAATAATAATGGCTACAAGGCTGGTTTGAGAATCAAACCGAGAAAATTGTAGAGGCTAAAGCATTCCTCGAGTAGATGAGTGCTGATGTGGGTTAAGGCTTGAGCTGAATATCATGATACCGTGAGGGGGAGGAAATTTCCTGGTGTAGAGAAAGAGTAAGAGAAGGATGAACAAGGTGGCAAACAGTAGAACCAGAACCAGCGTATAATCTCACCGTGGACAGCAAACTTTGGGTCACTGATGAGGACGTGGAGAAGCTGATCGTTTTGAAACTGATTGGGGGCCAATGAAGACCTGAAAGGATCCGGAGCAGCTGCCATGTTGATCAATAAAAGCTGTAAAGAATATCAGGTCAGGCTGCTAGCGTTTCGTCTATTATAATTAACTTATAACTGTTTGGTTGGTTGGTCTCCAGAAGTTAATGTTGTTAGAATGTGAAAATTGATTAGGTAATGAATCTGCTTGCCGACAGAAAGAGCATGGAATTGGAGGAGGGTACTCAAATTATTTACATTGTCGTTGTACGTGAAGATAAGCATCTTTTTCGTACGATCGATGTTTGGCTACCATCTAATCGCACGTCAAGTTCATAACATATTTGTACACCATTGTCCTGCCAACCTAACCTAATATTAATACCTTTATACTTTTTTCCTCTAAGTATATGGAGCTAATTACGATTATGGGTTAATTCGACTCCTCATCGTTGTAGATTAGATTAATTTAGAGTAGTTTAGATTATCGCTTATACACATTTTTCCATTGCCCATATTATTTTTTACGGAGTTTTGTTATAAGTTTGGACTACTTTAATGGACCCCAATTTTACGTTGTTGAGTTTGTTAATGAAGTTATCCACCATAGCTATGTGGTTAAGCTTGACAGTTTGTGTAAACTCTACTGTTTCACTACCAAGAAAAAAGAAGAAGAGGAAATTATCCTCAATAAAATCTGATTGATTTGTAGTCGTTTCATTTTTTAGAGAGTTTGAAAAGGTGAAAAAGTTACCAAGAGAGAACTTCCTACAAAGGCAAAATGATGGGGCTTATTTTTTTTCTTTTTGGGATCCAAGTGATGGGCCTCATTTATTCATAGGAGCAAATGAAGCAAGAGCCCGTTAAAAATTTGAGGCCCTTTATACCTTTATATTGCAAGTAGGAATATAAATTCTCTTGGTCGTATCTATATATTCCAACATCCTGGTTGTCTTGATTGTTCACAGAATATCAATTGAAATTGGATTGGGACAAGTTGTGGCATCCATGTAGCAAATTGCAAGCTGGTCCTCTAAGAAGTGCCATTCCTTCCAACTTTCACAATATTCCCAAGTCATTCTATTCTAGTGGCCTTAAAATTCCATCTTGATCATGATTTGTTCAGATATTCTCCCAAATTCCATTCCCAAGTGGAGACATGGAATTTCAATCCCTTTAGAGAGATTGAGGGAAAATGTTCATAACTTTTAATACAAATGTTGTCTATATATTGCACAGAACATGTATACAGTTGGCAAAAAAATTCCAAAATGGCTTGTACAGAGGATTGGGGAAGAAGCCAAATGATCCAGAGGCTTGCCAAGCAGCTTCAGTTTTACAAACCACCTTCAATGCTGGATGAATTGGAGGACAAATACGACGGTGGTATACGCGTAAACTCTGGCATCAGCTGCAACAACTCTGTAGCAGTCAGAAATGAAGAGTGTTCTTGTGCCAACAACTTGAGGGAGAGAAGAGCAGCTGTCCTGATATGTCTCTTTGAGGGTCCTGAGGGTGAGCTAAGAGTTCTTCTTACTAGGAGATCCATGAACTTGGCATCACACCCAGGTATAATAAAAATTATATATTTTGTGACTATATTGATCTATTCTCACTTTGTACACATGATAAATTTGTTACTGGTCTCAAATTAAATGGACTTGGCCATGGCCACTAGAAATTTTCTAAGTCTGTGTTGGAAATTACAGGAGATGTGGCGTTGCCGGGTGGCAAAATGGAGGAGGAAGATGCAGATGAATCTGCAACAGCACTAAGGGAAGCCATGGAAGAGATTGGCCTAAATTCAGGCCTAGTTCAAGTTGTTGCAAAACTAGAGTGCTTTATGTCCCAGGTAGTAATATGCTCATTTTTCTATTGAGATACAGGAACGACAACGACAAATTGTACGTTTAAATGTGACAGTTTTGGCCTGGTGCAGCATTTAGTCACGGTTGTCCCGGTGATAGGACTCGTAGCTCGGATAGAAGATTTCAAGCCTGCACTTAATGCCGACGAAGTTGATGCAATTTTTGATGTTCCATTGGAGATGTTTCTCAAGGTAACTGTTTTTCCCATACAAAAATAGATCATTGCAGAACACAGGTCACATGATGCAGAGCATGTCAATTGTTGTTAACAACTTAAACACTAAATCTAATTTCTGTGTAATGCAGGAAGATAATCACAGATTTGAGGAGAGAGAATGGATGGGTTGGAAGTACATTCTCCATCTTTTCGATTTCGAATCGGAGCAAGGACAGTTTCTAATTTGGGGACTAACTGCAAGCATTTTAATTCGAGCGGCCTCTGTTATCTACCAGCAACCTCCATTCTTCCAAGCACATCTCCCTGACTTCCAAAAACTGCAAAAAGCCTTGCACAATGTGCATAATGTTAATTCAAATCAAATGTGCCATGAGAATGCTAATATTTTGAAGAAATAAAAAAATATAGAGTCAACTTCCATCCTTCTCATGATTTGATTATTATTGAAGCTACAATTTCTTCGAAAATCCTACTTCAATTAATGTCATATGAGCCGACTTAAATTAGTTGGTCCCCTTGTACATGCTCCGTACGCATCTTCACCTCGTCAACTTTGTTGAAACTTCAGCACACTTTCATGGTGGTGGTGGAAAACTAGCTGCTCAAGCAACCGAACCCTTGTTTTTTACAAGTCTCACTGCAATAAAATATTCCACCAGTCAAAGTCCAGCTCCATTCCCATGTGAAGTCCAATCATCAATTTTGTAGCAAATTGGCAAAACAAAAACAAAAAGAGGAAGTGAAATTTCACACGAAGCTACCAAAATAAGTTCAGATCACAAAGCTTAAAAAGTCCATGCCTTTTCATTCTGTTTACATCTACCAAACAAACCATCTTCACAAAAGGGTTAAGACTAATTAAGCCAAGAGAAAGCTCTTATCTCAGTCTCCAAAATTTGGCCATGGCCATGACCCATGCCTATAGTGAAATAACCCCAGCGGTGCCCGACTGGCTAAACAAAGGCGACAACGCATGGCAGCTCACAGCAGCCACATTTGTAGGCCTACAGAGCATGCCAGGCCTTGTCATCCTCTATGCCAGCATAGTCAAGAAGAAATGGGCAGTCAACTCAGCTTTCATGGCGCTCTACGCCTTCGCCGCCGTGCTTATCTGTTGGGTTCTTTTAGGCTACCGCATGGCCTTTGGCGACCAGCTCCTCCCGTTTTGGGGTAAAGGAGCACCTGCTCTAGGCCAGAAGTTCCTTATCAACCGCGCCAAAGTGCCTGAAAGCACTCATATTCGCGACAATGGTTCGGTGGAGACCCCAATGGTTGAGCCCTTTTACCCCATGGCCTCGCTTGTCTACTTCCAGTTCACTTTTGCAGCCATCACTGTTATTTTGCTGGCTGGCTCTGTTCTTGGGCGCATGAACATCAAGGCATGGATGGCTTTTGTCCCTCTTTGGCTTATCTTCTCCTACACTGTTGGAGCCTTTAGTCTCTGGGGTGGAGGCTTCCTTTATCATTGGGGTGTCATTGATTACTCCGGTGGCTATGTCATCCATCTCTCCTCCGGCATCGCGGGTTTCACCGCCGCTTATTGGGTACAAATACATCACCAATCTAAATCCTCTGCTTATATTTTCTCTGCTGATAATTAAAAACCGCGATGTCATTTTAGACATAAGCACAAAATCAACACAGTTACACAGAAATTAAACATAATTAAACATCACATATGATGTTTGGACCAAATTTAATTTGTTGGTTTTTTTGGATTTTGGACTAATTAAATTTGTTGGTTTATGTAGGTTGGTCCAAGGTTGAAGAGTGACAGGGAGAGGTTTCCACCAAACAATGTCTTGCTCATGCTTGCTGGTGCTGGGATGCTGTGGATGGGCTGGTCAGGCTTCAACGGAGGGGCCCCCTATGCTGCAAACATTGATGCATCAATAGCAGTTTTGAACACAAACATATGTGCAGCTACAAGCCTTCTTGTGTGGACATCTCTGGATGTCGTCTTCTTCGGCAAGCCGTCGGTGATCGGAGCAGTTCAGGGCATGATGACAGGGCTTGTCTGCATCACACCTGGGGCAGGACTGGTCCAGTCGTGGGCGGCTATAGTGATGGGCATGCTCTCTGGTAGCATTCCTTGGGTCTCCATGATGGTCCTTCACAAGAAGTCTGCCCTATTGCAAAAGGCAAGTTTCTACTTTCCAGCACTTGGTCTTGTGCTTTCACTGTTTCTTTTTTGGGCATTCATATGATACACATTGTGCATTTTAAATTACTGGAGATATACTTCAACTTTTCGTGTCGTTATTAAGTAAAATAATGTCCTTTCAGAAGGAGCGTTTTGCGTTCATAAGTCTTAGCTCGTGCTATGTGATTTGAGGAAAGTAAAAGATATTAGCATAGAACGAGATTCTCCATTAATCTTGACAGTTAAATTGCATTCATTAAATGTATTGGTAGTTTTTTAGATGTAATCCAAACAATCGAGATTAAAATTATGTATCTAATGCTTAACTTAAATATTTATTGGAGAATTTATGTAGAAAATGTGAAATCGCACTCAAGTATTGCTTTTCAAATATCTTAACTTTTTAAAATTTTGTTTTTACTTTTTTCTTATAGCCAGCACAAAAATCATAGCATCCATCATTTTCCACTATCTTAATTATATTCACTCTCTTATCCTATGTACTTTACAAGGGCATAATTGACCCTATTGAAATAGCCTCCCTCAGATAGTATTAGACTTTCTAGAAGACTTCTATCAATCCTCAATCCCCTTTTTTCTTATTAACATCATATTTGTGATTATTTACAGGTGGATGACACCCTAGGAGTATTCCACACACACGCAGTGGCAGGGCTCTTGGGGGGACTGCTGACTGGGCTTTTTGCAGAGCCAGCTCTGTGCAGGCTTATACTGCCGGTAGGCAACAGCAGAGGAGCATTCTACGGAGGCAATGGAGGGATGCAATTTCTGAAACAATTGGTTGCAGCCATGTTTGTGGTTGCTTGGAATATAGTCTCCACCACAATTATACTTTTGGTGATTAGGGTTTTCATACCTCTGAGAATGCCTGAGGAGCAGCTCCTTATTGGAGACGATGCTGTTCATGGAGAAGAGGCTTATGCTCTTTGGGGTGATGGAGAGAAATATGACCCAACAAAGCATGGCTGGAATACATCAGTGTATGGGGAAGAAATGGCGCCGTCTCCATATATCAATGGTGCAAGAGGTGTAACCATTAATTTGTAGATCACCAAGTGCACTATGTGGGAGGCATGTAGCATATGATCACATAATTAATATGCACCTATATGTATGTAAACCTGTAAGTACAAGTTTTGAATAATTTACCAAAAAACCGAAGAAAAAAGTTGAAATTTGTGAATTGTGATATTATGTTGTTTAACTTTTATGACTATTAGATGATATCATCAATCCACCTATATCTTAACACGTATTTTAATTATTAATATTATTTTACTCCCAACATGTGTTTAGTGGATGGTTTAAAAGTCAGCAAAAGCAGGTCAAATTTGACTAACTGGACAAAGTAAGGACTAATATTCGTTTTCAGTCTAATCAATTAAACTGTTATTGTTAGTCATCGCAATTGGTGTGAAATTATTATTATTATTTTTATATAAGCGACATTGAAAGGATAGAATTTGAACCTAGAATCTATAAGAGCATCTCCACCCATAAGGGCTAAGTTTAGGGCAAGGGCAAGCAAGGGCTGTCACTATTAATGTGAATAGTGTCAGCCTTGCAATCTGTGGTTTTTTTTGCTCGCTGACATCACAAAACTCGGGTTGAAGCCCAGGCGAAACCTGCCCTTGGGCTTGCCTGGGCTGGTGGGACCCACGCGAAACTGGGCTGCAGGCTGCAGCGCTGGAGGGCCAAACCTTACCTTGGGGGGCCTTTTGCCCGGTTTTGTGGGCTGCGCTGGAGATGCTCTAATGCAGTGATAAGCTCTAATGCAGTGATAAATGCTCTTAATCACTTAAATTATAAGTATTGTGGTTAATCACTTAAACTATAAGTCTTGTGGTGTGAAGCTGTTATTAGATTATCAATCAATAATTTCTTGGGTCGGAATATCTATCAATCAATTTGAAGTAATGAAAACTAGACACGTGTCCTCAGCCTATTTATCCATCCAATCTTGCATCTCCAGTCAACAGTGAACAGCCTGTGTTCAATTTCTGAAGCAGTTGTTGAGAACAAGTTTCACTAAAGGTTGAATCCATCACGAGGGCAGAGGAAAAATCTATGCAAAATAAAACGGTAGGAACCAAAGAGGATCTCAAGATAGAAGGTTCCCAAGTTCTAAATCAATATGATATGAAATACAAAACCCACGCAGCTTAACATGCAAAAAAAAAAAATCAAATTATACCAATTCCATTTGCTCTAAGCAGATAGTAGTTTCCTTCACAGCAATTACTATTATACAGATCATGAACTGTCAAAGCGGGCACCAGCACCCAAAAATAGCTAGTTTGCATGCTCAAATATTTCATGTTCCACAATAAATCTTGAAAAACAAAATATGGTGGAGAAATTTGTTCGCTAATCGAAGTGTTCCCAGTCCTGATTTACTTCTGGTGAAGATGGCATTGGGGTTGGGGCACTCGGGCATCCCACTCCAGAGTCAAAGGTCTCCCATTTGGTTGTTACTGAGGCAGCATTGCTACTTGTGTTGAATGGATTGCTGTTCCTCACCTTCAGAGAGTCCAGTGCATCCACAAAGTGCTGGACGCGTCGTACCTGTTCAAGAAAGTTATGGTATACGAGATCTCTATGGTACGTGCAACTTCAAAATTTTGAAAAAACCAATAAACTAACAATTGCACATTTACATGCTCAATCTGCTGATTGCAGCAAATCAATTTAGGCACAGATAAGAAGCTACAAACTTAAGGAGACCTGTTATATTCACACATCCATACAATTCCTTCTAGATAAAGGATATTGAGACTCTAAACTCTAAACACTTTTGGAGGCAGCCCAATTGTCCTATTTTCTACACAAAAACGTTAACCATATGACTGTGACTGTCCACAAGAGAGGCTGGCCGCACCAGCAGCACTTGTAACTAATTGGTACCTCTTCCCATTTATAACAAGGAGTTCAATGCTAATCGATTTCATAGCTGAATCTCCTGGTGGGTAAGGGTTTAAGGGAAGAGGAAGTCTGAGAAAAGCGGAGGGGATAATAAATATTGGAATTTGGAAGACGGGTAGCTGATCAAGCAATGCTGATCCAAATCTGAAAAGCTCTAAAAGCAGAAACTAATGGACTTCCAATCACACAGACCAACATCAACACACAGATAATGTTTCTCTATGAAGTATATGGCATCAAGCATAAAACACAAGATGCCGAGCAATCAAAAAAAGCCGAAAATGCTTAAATCCAGCAGTTCTGTACTTGTTTCAAACACTGAAATGAAATGACCTCTGCAGTGGAAGCCCTCAAGTCATTGAAGTTGGGCATAGAGGACAAGTATAAACTGACTATAAAGGCAATTAGGTATCCTATTCCAATGTATGACATATGTAATTGGTAAGATTTAACACATAGCACAACCAACTAACAGATGCATAAATGACATGCCGCAGGTGAAATATTTTGCTAGAACAGTAATTGTGAAATATGTATGGTGTGCCACACAATGCATTACTTGCCATGAGAACAAACAAAATATGTGGCAGTTCCGCCATGAGCAACCAACAATGCTGAAAAAGACAAACCTCTGCCTTCCGTTGCATTTTTGCTTCCCCTTCTGCTTTAATGCCGTCCAATTTCAGCAACTGCCTCATGAGCAGCTCTGTTGATATGGCAAATTCTTTGTCGGAAACCTTGGTCCCCCCGCCAACAGCCACTTCCAAGGCAGCAACCTAAAAATTTAAACAAGCAATGTAAGTCCTATGGAAGCCTAACATTTGGGGTAAGTAAACACAATGGATAAATAGACTCACCCTATCCGAGAGCTTGTCAACCTCAGCTCTGACTTCAGCAATCGCTTGAAAAGCTTTCGACATGTCACTGCTTTTGACTCCAATCTCATCAGCATTGTTTGACATCTCATTGCTATTGTCTCCAACCTCTCCAGCGTTGCTTTCCTTCAACTCCTCCATCTTCTTCTCTACGGATTTCCGGTCCTCCATAAGCAGAACCTTGGAATTATCCTTCACACCTGCAGTGTGCAATTGCTCTTCATCATCCTTCTCTTTCCCCCTGAAAAAGAGCTTCTGCACACTTGGCTCCAAACCAGTCTTCTGTGCAAGATGGATCTTCACATCCCCTGACAATATTCAAAATTACATCAAACACCCATCAATTTCAACTCAGCTAAGCATGATTTAATACTCTTGATCAACAAAACAATGCTTCAATCAATCATCATAAAAATAAAACAATCAAACAAAGTTTCACATAAAACACTAAGAACATACAAGTGAACTCAAAATTGAAAATGAAGATGATTAAAATGGAGGATGTAAGAGTGAAAGAAGAATACCGAAAGTGGAGTGAGCAGGAACAAAGAGCTCGTATTGGGCCTGGTGGGCTGGGCCGTGGACGACGTTGATCTTGATCATGGGCCCACGAGAGAAGGCGGAAGCAGAAGCAGCAGCAGAGGCGTCATCGCCGTCTTCTCGCCTCTGGACAAGCATGCCACCTGGCCTCATCTCCCAGTCGATCTCCTCGTTCTGAGCGGGTACTGGCACTTGCGGATTCGGGTTCGGGTTCGGGTTCTTTTACACCATATCTCGAAACGGAAAGTGTTGGGTGGGTTTCGAGAATCGGGGGGTAACGAAGGGTTTCTATAAATAGTAGTGGCGGGATTGATTGACTAGCGAGCGACTGAGTGAGGGTTTTTGAGGGAGAGAGATGATGATGGGGTCTGTAACGAACCGCGTTTCATATAGAACGGTTGGTCGGTCGGTTTCATTCCGAGTCCGACGTCAAAAGGGATTTTGAGCGGTGCATTTGTCATCACATATTAAAATGTCGTATATTCAATTTTCACGGTGTCTCTAACAAAAAGATTACTCTCTCCATATAAAACAAAATTTGACAATTTTTTTAAAATACAAATAATAGTCTAAATTACAATATGAGGGGATTTCTCACACACACATTACCAAAGTGTCATGAGATTCGAACCTGCAAGTCAAAACCCCGTTGTCAATTTGAATTTTATATGTAATAGAAAAAACTCATTCTTAGAATAAGAATTAAGATGTACATAATTTCTTAAAGCATCTCCAATTAGTATGTCAAATAATTATACGAACATGAAATGGCGAGATTGGAAAAAAAAAATCATTTCAACCAGTTAAATCCTATATGAATTTAAAGGTAAGAACCAGTTAAATCATTTCAATCTGAGAACCTTATAAATAGAAATGTTGTTTTAGTAATGTTGTGAAGGTTGAGCAACTTGCATAAATGAAGTTGTGAAATGTTTCATCTTGATTCATAGTAAAAAAGTAGATGAGCAGAAGTCACAATACAACTACTAAAAGTAATTAGCATCAGAAAATGGCCATCAAGATCAAGACCGCTTCTCCCAACACGTGCCCTTGAATTGCCTCTATAACCTTCTCCTTCGTCACCTGCAACAACCCCAAAACTCAAAAATTAACAAAACTAATATACACAAAATAATAAAATCTTGCAAAAACACATGTCCTAGACTTCGACAACAACAAATATACACATGCACATACCTTGTGACCAAGGTGCACTTCATCATCCAAAGCATAGAGTTTGAACTCAAACCTATGGCCATGATTAGGCAATATGGGCCCACGCCACCCAGGCACCTTCCAGTCATTGTTCCCTTCTTTAATCCCACCATAATCGCCCCCTACCTCCTCCTCTTTCCCAGAAAACCCCTCTGGCAGCTTCTTCACAGTTGGTGGGATTATGCCTGGGCACGGTTCGGGATGACACGGGATGGAGGTCATCCCGGTGTCAATCCCGAATAGAGGAATCGGGACGGTATGACACGGGATGTAGTATTTTTATAACACGTTCATACCGTACCGGTCCCAAATGGGACCGGTATGGTTCGGTATCAAAACTGATACCGTTTAGAATTGGCTAAAAATTGGTTTTTTTTTTCCCGTTTCTGGTTTCTGCAAATTGCAGCTGCCAAATATAAACTAAAGATCTGCAGTTTTTTCCAGTTTGTGCAAATTGCAGCTGCCGAAACAAAACAAGTTCACAATCACATTGATGATCAATATCAATTCAAGTCTCCTAACAAACAAACTATATCAAGCCTAAACAAACAAAACAAACAAACAATCAATCAAGATTCAAGAGTTCTTCTTCTAGTTCAAGATCTGTGAAATGTAGTAGAATGCAAGAAATGGAAATAGGCTTTTACACAACAAATCAAGCCAAATTAAGTATAAACCAAGTAACTTAACAACCTTTAATGGTTGCAAAATAAATTACAACCCAAGAAAAGAAAAAGAAAACAGAACAATCAAGGGCCAAGGCTACTTCGCATGTCCCCTTCCCTTTGGATCTGAAGCAAAAATAACTTCAGTTAAATAAACCAGCATTACAACATGTAACTTCAACTATTAGAGGATCAAAATCAAAGCCTTCATACCTAACTTGAAAAACAGCAAGCATCTAACTGTTTAATCATGTTTAAAACCCACATTTTAGTCATGTTTCTAATTGTTTTTCATATTCAATTTAACATCAGATCCCAAATAGATTAACCGAAACCCTATACATACATGCACATGTAAGGGTAACAAGATTCAGAAATAAAAAGTCAAATGAATAGAGAAAATCCAATTCAAAGTAAAACAGAACCCCTTAAATCAATCAGCAATCAAACAAATTGAACCCTAATAAAGATAAACTTCATATAAAAAACTTGTTATAGATCGAAAATCCAATTCAAAGTAAAATAGAACACCTGATTTCAGTAGTCATATAGATCGAACCCTAATAAAGATCAATTTGGTATTTTTTTTTTTAAAGAAACTTACATCAGATCTCAAAATAGATGAACCCAACAAAGACAAAGAAAAATTGGGCTTACCATTCCAAATTGCAGATGACTGGCAGGCAGGCAGCAGCAAAGAGAAGAGAAGCAGGTTTTTGATGTCTCTTCTCTTCGACTTCAACACACACAGAGAGAGAGAGAGAGGACAGATGGTTCTTCTACTTCAATAGAGAGAGAGAGGAAAAGAACACAGAGAGAGAGGAGGAGGGGAAGAAGATGATATTGAGATGGATCGATGGTGGATGGAAGGAGAGTTAGACTTAGAGGGAAGGAAGGAGAGAGACGGACGGAAAAAAAGCTTTTGGATCTGATTAGGTTTAGTTCATGCGTGCGTGGGGATGAAACTAAATCAGAATTTTTTGACATAATAATATAATATTGTAATATTTTTTATTTAATATTAATTAGTTACTATTCGGTACAGTATGATACCAAACGGGATCAAAAAACTGATACCGGTGTCGTGCCAAACAGTAACGGTATGACACGGTTTCATCCCGTTTCAGAATCAACAACAAACGGTTTGGCATGAACTTGACACGGAATGACACGGTTTCGGGACGGTATCGGTATTTCGGTTTTGTTGCCCACCCCTAGGTGGGATGTTGACCACGACCCAGTGGGTCCACGGCATGATCGGGCCTTCCGGGTCGGGTGCATCGATGTCTTGTACAACCAGGGCCAGACTCTTAGTCCCCCGCGGCACGTTGTACCATTCTATTGGCGGAGATATGTTCTTCTTTGCGCCTTGGCCTTCTCCTGTGTATTTTCTGGGCAGCCTTCCTTCGTGGTCTATGCCTGGTAAAACCAACCTCAACTCTTTGCAGGAAGCGATAGCCTCTAAGCTTTTGTGCATGCACGTACTTGTTGATAATGCTGTTTTTATGTCACAATTGTTTATATGGATTTGGTCTTTTGGGATGCACATACGTTAGACACGTTGGCAAAGAAGTTTCTTGTTGGCGATAGAAGGTGCGAGGAGTGTGGTGCCGTGACACGTGACATGACCAACACTGCTATGTGTACATGTGTTATAATACGTATAGATAGAATTTGATAATTTTCGTTCATAGGTTAGGTATTATATTAATCAATATTGACTTACGTGGCAGTACCACATTGTTCTTGCTACATACATGCTCGAAGTTTTTTCTTGATGGAAGGATCCAGCAATTTCCACGTGTCATGGCCTATTTTGCACGGACACAGATATGGAGACACGGAAATGCGACACGGTAACACGAAAAATTTCAAAAAACTAGGACACGAATAAGACAATTAAAATAATAATAAATCCTAATATATTTACAAGTTATATATGTTATATATATGCCCTAAAAGCCAATATAAAAATGAATAATTCTAAGGAAATAATATAATCAAAGAGGCAAGAATGTTACTTTAGATACATAACGTATACAAAGTAACAAATCCATGAATTAAGATATAAATGGAAAGTGGTCTAAAGAAGTTAGACGCACGAGACCTTTTCATTCACATGAATATCGTATCCTAAAATGTTCCTGGTCATAGGATCACTAATTGGACAATGGTGACCCGCAAAGACAAGTACACATTATGTCTGCTCAATTGGGAGGATGACTAGTCTCAAAGTCATTCGTGTGGAGACACTGAGACAGATGTGTAGGTGCTCTATAGTAGATGGAGTTCACTGAACGCAATCAACTCTAGAATTCTTGTATGGAAGTCTTACTCACAAGTGTCAAACAATGAATTCTAAGTTGTGATAATGCAAATTAATCATTTGACTTGACACATCACAGTTGTCTTGTGTATATGATGTTTCTCTTTAAGAGCACTATACGGTCGTATCAAAATTATGTGACTTAAAGGTGTTCCTCAAGATTCTCAGCACGTACACAGAGACAGGTGAATATATAACAATGAATCTCTACTCTTAGTAAGGAGAGAGAATACTCTAAAGACATGATTCGTGAATCTTTGACCAAAGTATCGGATGAAAATTGAAACAAGAACGTTTGCAATTTCATCAAAATTGAATCAAATAACCTATAGATGTCATAGAGCATTGAATTAAAAAAAAAGGATCGAATTGCATTGTAATCATGAACTGACTAGGTTCTCTAAATGAATTCTTTTTAGCTTGGATAACCATGACATACTGTTAGGTGTCCCTCATGGTTTGTAGAAGTCTTGTAAGGACTAATTATAATTAGTCTTCGCCAATATGGAGAATTGTATGAAGGGATACAATTCACACTTGATTAAAAGAGAATCATTCATACCCACTGCCTTGCTAATTAGAACCTATAAGATCGCACACCGAAAAAGAGTCGATTGAGAATTAAGAAGAGAATGAATGATTTTTGTGACTTGGTTAAAGTCAATGTGAAAGTCAAAGGTCAAAGTCAAAAATCAAAGGTCAAATGGTTGACCCGACACTTGACATGGTCAACTAAGGATGACCGGGACCAACACTTGTTAGACAAGTGAGTGATTAAATTAGTTAAGTCACTAGACTAATTAAATTGATTAGATTAATTTAATTATTCAATTGAAGTTATGAAATTTTAATTAAAGGTCCCATATGACTTGGAAATTCAAAAGGGAATGGATCATATGGACTTAGGCACATGTGTGACACATTATAAGATTAATGTGTGACACATTATAAGATTAATATGTGTTGGACTAAGATGGCACAAATAGGGCACACAAGGGGGAGGTGCGGCACACACATAGGGAGGGTCATTTTTGTCAAGTATGTGACATATTTGGCTATATATATATATATATGTGTAGTTATAGCACATCATCTTTTAAGGTTTCAAGTTGGTAACTTTAGAAGAAAGAAAACACAAAACTCTCTCTCCCTATACCCCTTGGCCGACCCACTTGAAGGAGAAGGACTAGCATCCACTTCTCCTCTAAGTCTTCTCATTCCATTCAATCCTTGGTGAAGAGCTTTGGGGAGGTACATATCTTTGTACTTATTTGGAGAGCTACAAGGTGGAGAATCAACATCAAAGGGAGAGCTAACATCAAAGGGACCACACCCTCTACTTGAACACCATTCTTGATTTCAAGATTCGCTCCAAAGGTATGAACATCTTATCTTTCTCTCAAATAGGATTTAAAGAGTCTTTGGTGCACACTTTCATTGACTTATAAAGATTGAGACTAAATGAGACCTGCATGAATCCCTAGTTATTTAATGCTTCTGCTCTTACTTTGTTTTTCATATTAGATATGGCATGCTAGGTGATTTATACTCTCAAAGTTTGGTTGTAGAGTTTTTAGAAATCTCTACACAACATCATTCCCATAATATTCCCTTCAATATATAATTTTAAAAAATAATTCACCCATTACTCAATACTTTAATGTCATAATACCATAAAACAAAACAAGTACTCATGTTCATCATCCATACATAATACACAACAAAATAAAACATAAATAATGTAAACTCTCAATCATCTTCAAGCATCTATGTTTTCATTGTTTTTGTTGCTATAAGAAAACAACACGCCCTCTAATTCCTATTCATCAAGTGAAAGGTTCGCAATTTCAAGTACACCCGCATTTTCCATGGTCATAGTATCAAATCCATCCCCACCAACATCCCACATCATATCAACTCATCTTTTCCCAATTCATCAAAAAATCCACATATACTATCAACTCATCTTTTCCAACATATATTACCCAATTCATTAGAACATCCAAAAAAGCTAGAAAATGATACAAATATTACTAAAACAGAGATATGGTTATAGAGTTGACTTACCCACTCAAAATGATGCAAAGATGCTTCTCTCACGACCAAATTACTATCAAAACGATGAGCTCTGCTACGAAGGAACAAAGAAAAAAAAATTAAACAAAAAAGATAGAGATAGAGGCTTCAGTAAGAGATACAGATAGAGGGAGAGAAAGAGGCTCCAGTAAAAATTAAACAAAACGATGAGCTCTTACTTTGATTTCACCTTGAATATGCTTGCTCCAGTAAGAGATGGAGGAGAGAAAGAGGCCACGAAGAAGAGCGATGATGCAGGCTGTGTGTGTCTAGGTTTAGAGCCCACTTTTTAAATTTTTGTTTTAGTCCTTTTTAAAAAATATTTCAAATATGTCAAGAAATGTTTCAATAATTATGTTTTGACCCCAATTTTTATTTTCAATTTTCAAATGGGTCCTTGCCGTATCTTGACTTTAGTTGACCCATGTCCAAAAGTGTTTTGACCGTTGACCTGTGTCCAAGGCGTGTCCTCATGTCCGCATGTCCGACACTCCGACACTTCGGCCTGATGGAGTGTCCGTGCTACATAAGTTGATAGCATCAGATTCTAATTAAAATATAAAAGTCAATTATGGTCATCGATTTTTCACATGTTCAAATTTTCATTAAATTATATAATAGAGTAAGCACGTCTCCTTAATGTGTAGTGGTATTTTGAACGAACTTGAATTACAAGGGATATTAAAAAAAAATTTAAAAGGGACATGAATAAAGTTGACATAATTTAAATTAGAAGGACCAAAATAGTAAAATAAGCATACTAGAGGATCATAAATTACCTTTTGAGTCTTTGCATGACAGAAAAAGCCTCATTGAAGTGCCAAGTTTTGGGTTGGGAAGGGATTTTCGAATTCATATCACATGGATCAGTCGGGTCCATGCTTAAGTTTCTGATGTGATTAGATCATTAGACGAAAGAAAAAAGACAGACAAAATAGGGCCACGAGTACATTACCTGGGTTAAAAAGAAGGGCAAAAATGATTAGGACGCAATTATTGGATGCGTGACGGTGTGTAATGTGTACTGACAAAAGCTCATAAAAGCTCGTTTTGAGTGGTCTATTATAGTAATGGTGCATCAAAACGCAGCGTACCATCCAATCGTGCTCCAAAGTCCATACGGTGTTTGACAATTTTGGGCATGCTCTCAAAGAAAACACTACCATCAGATTGGCACGTGTTGTGCTACAACACTGCAAATATTCCACGTGGCAGGCGTATATGTATTTGGTGACTAAGTGAAGTGAAAGGGCAGAGTAGGAGAGTACCATGGAGCAGTCCCTGTTATGATACGTCTCCGTTTTTATTTTCACGGGCGGGACTTTACATGCGTTTGTAAGGCCCAATTTGTATAAACAAATATTTAGTACACTTATCTCTTCTTTTCTTTCTTTTTCCTTTTTTCGTGTCAATATATCGTACACATATAATCTTCTTTCTTCATGCAGCTCATATTTGCAGGAATTTCTTTTGCAGTGAAATCTGAAATGAAACTGAAATTTCAAATTTTTTAAGAGACTACAATATAATATTTTGGATATTATCTCTTCACATCAGCAAAAATATTAAAACCTATATATATTTTTATGGATTAACTACATTTTAGCTCATGAAGGTTTAGGGTCAATATCGAAATGGGCCATGAAGTTTCAATTTTATCAATTTCATACATGACATTTCAAAACATGACCAATTTACACCGGCCATTACATTGACCGTCAGGTCAAACGTTAAATGCTAATGTGGCAGTCGTGGGACCCATCACATAGTAAAAAAAAACAAAAAACAAAAAACAAATTTAAAATTTAAAAAACAAAAACCCATCCCCTCTCACTGTACACCCAACCAAGCCGCACGTTCCCACCCCTTTCTCCTCAGGCGATCCCAACCCAACCCCCTCTTCCTCTGGCGAACCCAGCCACCCCTCTTTGTCTCTCTCTCTCTCTCTCTCTCTCTCTCTCTCTCACATAAAGGACGAAATTGTGTAATATTCATATGTCGAATAAGGTGCATGATCTTTGTACTATTCGTTCCATTGGGGTGCGATGTTAACCCAGCCCCAATCCTAAAATTGTTGAGGTTATGTGGCATCCCCCTTGTTTTGGCTATGTCAAAATTAATACTGATGGTGGTGTGTTTCGTGATTATCAGGATCTAGTGCAGTTCATGCTGAAGTTTTAGCGGTCATTAAGGTCATTGAACTTGCTTGGCTCCATGCTTGGCATAATGTTTGGATTGAAACTGATTCGTTGTTAGTTACTAAATTCTTTCGCTCTCTACATTTGGTTCCTTGGCTTCTACGAGTTGATTGGCATAATTGCTTGCATCGTCTCCAGCACATGTCATTTAAGATTTCTCATATCTTTCGTGAGGGTAATCAAGCTACTGATGCTTTGGCAAATCATAGTGCTTTTGGGATCTGGTTTAATTTGGTGGGATACTGCACCTTATTTTATTTTTCCCTTTTGTCATCGGGACTAGTTGGGCATGCCCAATTACCGATTTTCTTAGTTTTTGTTTTGTTTACTCTTTTAGAGTTTTGGTCTCTTAGATCAGCAGGTTGTTGTGCATTTATGTAATTGTCTTTCTTTTTTGCAGGGTTTGGTTTGGTCCCCCCTACTGTTGTTATATATCTTTTTTGTTTCTTATTAATAAAATTATGATCAAGGGGGATGGGCAGGGTGGCTTCCGGAGTGTGTTGGTCCCTTCTTTAAGGGTGGTGGATGTTTGTGCATCCGATGAACAATACTAGGGAGCTAATCTCGACTATTGCTTTGTTCTATTAAAAAATAAAAAACTTCAAGGAGATAAATCTTAATTCTTCAGTTTGAAGTGTATGTCACGATCGAGAGAGCATTAATCTTAAAAATGATATTAATTAAGTAGGTTTAAATGATTTGTATTTTCAATTTGAAGTGGAGTAAAATTTTCACGATTCTTCTACTTGCGTGTGCTCCTAAATTCTTCTCCGTTTATCGGGTTGACGATCGTAAAAAGTGTATAATGCAGAGAGCGAGCACAAGTCAACGTCCATATTAAATGCAGAAAACGATATGTGTAAGGTTTTGAGGAGTGTAAAACCATGCAAAACCAAAAGGAAATAAATGGACTACAGATCAGATATGTTTCGTAACGTTTCTGTTACTCAACTGCAACCACAGCAAAACCCTGTAGCTGCATTCACCTTATAAAGCTGAGAACCCTTCCTGCCGGCCCTATAACAGTAACTTCTACAACAGTAAAATCATCACTTACCTTCCCTTGTGATGTCGATGTTTCCATTTCCAATCTCCGGTTCGGTGCGTGGGACCCCTAAACTCAAACATCAACTGGCTAATCCGCAGGTTTACCAACTCTGCCATATTACAGTGGACAGTGGAGTATTAACATAATTTTAATTCTTGGGTCTTTTGTCTTTTGCAATTTGTTATGTTATATGAATATATATATATATACACAAGTTTAGTGTTATTTGTCTCTATTTAATTGAAGGAGATTTTATGTTCGAGTTAGATGGATGATGATAGATATTTATAATGAATTCGATAATAAATTAGTTATGACTAGTTTTATTGTGGTGGCGTAGCATTATTTATTAATATATCAGTCAGTTGTAAAAAGTATCGTCTTATAATATATATAACGTATATACATTGTAGAATTCTGCATGTGCAATATTCATAGATTAGTAACACACTACGAGAAATCTGGTGTAGAAAATAATTGTGAAGAAAAAGAGAAACGAATTTTATGTCAAAAAACTATGCGGTCATGTACATCAGCAGAAGTATGTGACTGATGCGTGCCTTGACGAAGACAGATAAAGCAGGTAATTTTGAGTTGAACAAGTAAGAATAATTAGGGTTCTACTCTACTCACCCACCCCCACTGTGAAATGAAACCGGAGACTCATCTGTCCTCCTATAGCTAGGGGACCCCCAGCCCCACCTGGTTCCTTTGCTTCTTTTCATAGTTTTATTTTCTTCTTTTGTCTGTTTTAATTTGTATTTTCATCTTTGCATGCTTTTGTCTTTTTTGTCTCGAAGCAAAGTTGCAATTCATCATTTGCAATTGCTGAATGAAATTTTTTGAATCTGCCAAGTTGGGCAGTGCCCTGTTTGGACTCAACAAAGTTTTGGTCTAGATTATTGAATATAGGGAATCGGGGTAAAATATTCAATGGAGGTGTTTGGGGATCTAAGCTTGAATCGTAGCTCTAGTTGAGGGCAAGTTTGCTAAAAAATTCCCTTTAAAAGAAGAGCTGATGATAAGACCCTAAGCCCTTTTCTTTTTCTTCCTAAAGAGGTGTAATTGAGGGGACATGAATAGTAATTCTCTTTCAGCAAACAGTGTATAACCTAAGGATAAAAACTATAAAAAGCATAACCGTACGATTTAAAAGCCCGGCAAGGATTTGGTCCTCGGATTTAGACACACCTGCAACCATGTTACATCCACTTAGATTTCATAAATAAAAGAGAAAGGACCCCCACACACCCCCTTCTCTTTAGTCTTTCTCTTCATTCCTGACTAGCCTCAAAAAGCCAATTTGACTCCAACCCTAACAACAAAACAACCTTCAGTCCCTTTCTCTCTCTCTTGCCGACTAGGTAAGGGGTCACTGTTTCTTTGTTTTAGGGGAGGATCCTTAATAGGTCACGCCTTACTATATCGTACAATTTTAACTGAGTATTTGTTATATCATCTTAACCTAACAATAAGTTGATACATGGTAACAACACATTGTTAGTTGAGATGATACAAATATCGGATCAATAGCATTTATGCACCAAATGCCAGGAAAAAAACAAAAAGCAGAAGAAACCTTTGCGTAGGTTAAAGAGTCTCCCTCCTGGGCCTCCTGGCTGGGCTAGGACCCCTAGGGAAGACACCCAAATCCTGCGCCAAAGATTGGCTGACTCACATGACGACATCTCTTTCCTTCTCCTTCATTCAAAATGATCAAATCAAAAAACCACAATATTATTCATCTCCCTATATATAATACCATGCACCCAAAAGCATTTACCCCTACCAAATGCTAGCCAAAAAAGCCCAGTTTCACGCAACCAAATAGCCACGTTTGCTGTTTGTCCTCTAAAATGGACTATTTCTCTGCTACTAATAACTCTAGCTCAGATGTTTCTAACTCTAACTCTAACTCTTCTTCAGCGACCAAACACAACGGCACCGGGGAGAAGATCAAGGGTGGCGTGAAGAACAAAAGCAAAGGAGTGAGGCTTTCCACAGACCCGCAGAGTGTGGCGGCCAGAGAGAGGAGGCATAGGATCAGTGACCGGTTCAAGATCTTGCAGAGCTTGGTTCCTGGTGGGACCAAAATGGACACGGTGTCCATGTTAGAGGAAGCTATCCACTATGTCAAGTTCCTCAAGGCCCAGATATGGCTTCACCAGAGCATGATCAACTTTGTGGACGATGATGATCGTCTTCATCATGACCGTTCATCATCCTCATCCTCATCATCTATGTTCCAGTACCAGCTTCCAGTTGATCATCATCTTCATCATCCAACTGGGTCCTATGATTTCTACTCTCAGAACAATTTCGTGCAACAACCTTCACCAGCTATGAATATTCCATTGGCTGACTCTAATTACTTTCAAGGTCAGGAAGCCATGCCCAATATTGAAGCCTACATGAAATATTATAGCTAGTTTATAAGTAGTTCTCTCTCTCTCTCTCTCTCTTAGCCACATTCACTATGTGTGCTTTCTATGACTATGAGCAAGTTTATGTATTAGTGATATTTAAGTTATGGTTAGCTGTGATTTGATGGTGGAGGGACTTGGACTGGTGTATTTTCATGGTAAAATGTTTTAACAAATTGTATTTCTTTGTTGCTCTAAAAATGGGAAGGAATTAATGTTGTTGTAGAACTGATGTTTCAGTCTCGACTGATTTAGAGATTATATGGCTGATTTGGTGTGTTCATGAACCAACGAATGATCCTAAATTGTGGATTAACTTATATGTCCAGTGGTTTTTAGGCTGATATTGCCAAACATGTCCCTGCAGAGGAAAACATTCTTTAGTCTCTCAGAGTTTTACGGGAGCTTCCTTGTATCCAAATGGCCGCAGCCATTTCATATGATCTCCCCATCTGTGAAGTCAATAACTGATTATTTGTTTTTAGTCTTACGAATGGTTTTTGAATAACTTGTAATACAAAGACTATTATATCTGTAAGACATTCAGTTGGTAAGGTCCTTGTCGCTGGTGCTGGCGGTGAGAGTAGTCAATTTACCCTAAACTTTTTCCTAACAAGAAAGTAATAGAAATTAGTTTAAAGGTTTTAAATATTCAGATGAATTTCAATCTTATTTTTAGGGAGATGAATTTCAATAATCTTTTATTTATTTTATGAGCAAAAATTTAGGGGAGAGGAGGCTACCCCATCCCAGATGTCAGGGCATACCAATGCCTCTTTGAGTATTTACAGAGGGAGTGTTAGCCCATTTTTTAGTTTTTACAGGTTACCAACCATGAATTTCAATTTTTATGTCAATTTGAATGAATTATTTGATATTTTCATCAAATATAAAGTGGAAATTCGTACGAATTTTGTCCATGAGAAGATGAGAATCCGTGTGTGTTGTCTAAAGTTGTTTAATAGCAGGGGACTGGATTGGAGGTTATTCTGCTATATATCCTTTATGGCTTGTATAATTTGCTAGCCAATCTAATCGTTTTCCGTTAATTGTGGAGTCTGACTCTTAATTGGCTGTGGAGCTTGTGAATGCTCTCAAGTTGTGATCCCCTGCACTGCACTGCACCCACTGTTTTGGGATGCTCCCCCTTGTTGTCAACCCGTTAATTTCATTGATTTGTGTATGGTTTCTCAAGATAGTCAAATGACAGTTTTGTTTAAACAAAAAAAATAAAAATAAAATAATCAGAGTATAGTGATGGTTAGTTATTAAAAATGAAAAACAAAGAGAAATTGATGTCTTAGAATAACTTACGTATGACGAAGAACTAATTTGTACTTGTTCTATCTACAAAGCATAGGTCAATGTCATGTATTTCCATCCGGTCAACACCAACAACATATTGTACGTGTGTTCTTCAAATGTTTGCCTTTTGATTTCTACTTTTGTTATCCCGGTCACTCTCAGTTTTAGAATGTCTTTCTTTCTCTTTTTACTTTTAATTTTTTAGAAGTATTGGGCATTATTTTTACCACAATGCTTCCAAACTGTCCGTTGGGCTTCAAGGCCCACGATGAGGTTCCCCCTTCTAAATTCGTTTTTAACGGCCATAACGACTCAGTTGCAAGAGCGTTACTGGAGGGAATCGGATTTTTTATATATGGAAAAATCCGCAGAAAGCATTGTTCCTATATTCCAGATTAGGGTTCAAATTGTACGTAAGAAAGAACTAAAAGGGGAAATATCTACCAAGTTCAACTTTGGTATGCTGTGCACAACATCGCATCACATTTTGCTGGGAGAGACCGGGAGAGCATTAATGGCATGCTTTTGTTCAGGTATTTACCCTGCAATTTAAGACTTTTTGACGCTTATTTGATGGAGTAGTTTAATGGCTCTCCATGTGTTTGAAGAAATTCTGACTCAAAGATTATAACATTATATATACAAAGCTGTTCTTGTCCCACCATTGTGGGTTGATAATTACCAAAGCATAACACTGAAAAAGTAAATTGTGAAGAGATGAAGAAGATAAAACAAAAAGAAACAACATAAAAAACAATAAATTGTGTGTCTATGGAGAAAATGAGTACGAGGAGGAAGAAGAAGAAGAAATAGGTGGTGATAAATGGCATGTACAACTTGGGTCATGGATGGCCCTCTTCCTACTCATATCAAGTTTTGAACAAAACACACAATATGTACCCCGAAATCCTTTGTCTTCTGATTCATTCTCATCTGTATCACAGTCTTCCATCATATACGTGCTATCTTCCTCAAAATCTTCTTCCTCCTCCTCATCCCATTCATCGCGAGTTTTGTAAGTAAATCCCATCATTGGAAGGACTACCAGAAGAATTCTGTCAATGCTATCCTCCAACCAATTTCTTCCTTCCTCCCACAACATTAAGAGGATAACAATCACTCCTGCTCCCACTCCAAACCCCACTCCAGTATATATGGACTGCCAATCAAACCCAATTCCCGACACTTTGTTTGGAGCATTTGGTGCTGCATCTGGTGATCCGCTGGTGTTACTACACTTTAGAGTCAAAGGTGGACCGCATAATCCTTTGTTGCCTGCAAAGGATTCTTCTTCAAATGTTGAAAACTGAGCAGTGCTCGGAATGTTCCCGACCAGTTGATTGTTCGAGAGATTCAGGAATGAGAGGAAAGTAAGTTTGGTAAGCTCTGCTGGAATTGTTCCGCCCAATTTGTTGTTCGAAAGGTCCAAGGACTCAAGTTGTCGCAAGTTGCTTAATGATGTTGGTATTGCACCTGTGAGAGCATTACTGGACAAGTTGAGGACATAGAGCGATTTGAGTCGTCCCACTTCCTTAGGTATTGATCCATTGAAGTTGTTGCAGGAGATGTCAATAGAGGTGAAGACAGTTAGAATCTTTACCAACTCCATCTCTAAACCTTTGTTGGTAACAGTTATAGCATCCTGGTAATATACCTCGGAGAATTCTAGGACTCCAAATCGAAGATGATGGAGTTTTGACTGGTCATCATCTTCATCACCCATCATTGCCCCCCAGGTTGTCAAGCATTTTCCTGGTAAGTCACCACTAAAATTGTTGAGTGCTATGTCAACAATTTGAAGCATTGACCAGTTTCCATTGTGCTTGTGACATCCAAGGGGTCCATAAAATTTGTTGGATCGCAAAACAAGAACACGCAAGGTGGATATGTTCTTCAACAGGCAAGGAAATGTATCCTCTATGTGATTGTTTCCAAGGTTCAAAACCTCTAACATTGTGCAATTGGCTAGAGATTTTGGAAACTTACCTCCTATCTGATTGCCATTGAGCTCTAGAGTTTTTAAACTACAATGCTCAGGAAATTTATCAGGAACAGTGCCAGAAAGGTTGTTTCTTCTCAAATTAAGTACTGCAAGGGTCCCACTTATTGCAGTCAAGCAGTCGGGAATAAAGCCACTGAGAGAATTATTTGAAACATCAAGAACTTGAAGATTTGACGCACTGCATATAGATACTGGAATGTTTCCATGAAATTTATTGCTTGAAAGAGAGAAGAATGTAGTATAAGAAAGGAAATCACCAATGTTAGTCCGTATGCTTGAGTTAAAGTTATTCCTTGAATAATCTAGATAAGTGGCAAATCGTGGAAAAAGTGGGATTTGTCCCTGAAGCTGGTTGGAATGAAGGTCAAGTACAGAAAAACTAGAAGTAAGATTGAGGAGAGGACCTTCTAGAGTTACCAGAGAGTTGCAAGAAAGATTTAGTTGAACAAGACTACTGAGCCTCCAAATCCAGTTGGGTATCTCTCCAGAAATCTGGTTTTGTGAAAGGTCCAAAATGCTTAATTTGGATTGCTTTCTCAAGAACTTTGGGAATATTCTCAACTTGCTAGATACTAATTTCAATGTGGTAATTTGAGGAAAGGAAGAGTAAGAGGAATTGGTATCATTGTAATCAATCAACAATCTATTGTATGAAAGATCAAGATTCGAAAGATTTTTCAGTTGCTGAAGACTATTTAGTGGAAAGGAGCCACTGAAGTTGTTTGAAGGAAGTGAAAGAATCTTAAGCTCTCGGAGTTTAAAGATAGACATGGGTATAGGCCCTTCCAAATTGTTGCTACTCAAATCAAGGGTGTCCAGTACAGATATAGTAGCAAATTCAGGTAACCGACCAGAAAATTGATTGTTAGAAAGCTGTAGTTTCTGCAGCAAGGGAAGAGAAAACAGAGACGGTGGAATAGTTCCATCAAGTAGATTGTTTCTCATGTCGAGATTCACCAGATTAGTGAGGTTTTCCCAATGAGAGGAATTCATCTGACCTGTTAGCTGATTGTGAGAAAGATTTATTAGGGTCAGATTCTTGGCCATACTGAATAATGGAACTGAACCATTAAACTTGTTCTGTGACAAGTCCAAATAAACCAATTGTGTAAGGTCTCCCATTGACCTTGGGATCGGTCCAGTGAAATTGCAAGTTGAAATATCTATTTTGAACAGCCTTCTGAGGTTCCCAATAGAGTTCGGTAGCAACTGACCTGAAAAATTTGCCCCATTGAGAACCAAGGATTGAAGAGATGCATTCTTCTGAAATTCTGGTAAGGAACCTTGAAGCTGTGAGTTATCTGATAGGTCAATAGTCTGCAGTGTAGGTACTTGGAAGATCTTCTCTGGAAATGTACCATGTAACCCAGAATTGCTGAGGAGCAAGGAAGTCAAATTTGTGAAATTTGAGAAGAATTCTGGAACTTGAGTAGACAAATTGTTGTTCTCTATATGAATAACTGAGAGTGAGTGAAGTTTCAGTAATGAACTATCAATAGGGCCTGAAAGATTACAAGTGGACAAGCTCAACACTCTCAAGTTTGGCAGTGAAGATGATATAGCTTGGCACCACGCAGTCCCCTGTGCTGATATATTCACATTATCAAGATGAAGTTCAACAAGCTCAGAAAGGTTGCCAAGGAGCACATTCAAATTTGGATTCTCAAGTTTCAGTGAAGGAGTTCCGGTTAAGAGAAAGGTAGATAAATCAAGAGTTACCAACCTCGTCAGGTGTGAAATCTCAATTGGAATCTGCCCCACAAAGCCAGCATTTGAGAGGTTCAGATAACTCAAATTGGTCAACTTGTCGAACTCGGATGGAATCTGAGTATTGCTGAAGTTATTGTAAGCCAAATTCAGGTTCTCGATATGCTGCAGATCAAAAAGAGCACTTGAATTATCAAGTCCTCCTGAAATTGACTCGCTGCTTAAGTTGAGATGAGAAACACAGCCATCTTTGCAGGACACACCTTGCCAAGAGCAGTAATCTGAGCCATTCTTCCACGTCACAAGCTTTTTGGATGACGTAGAGTTAAATTTGAGGCTGTTCTTCAATTTAAGCAACAAAGATTGCTCATCGCTTGGGCATTGGCTGGAGACCACAAATACATGGACACTGAGTGCAACATAGAAAATGGGCATGAAGAAAAGCCATGACAGCTGAGGAATTCTCATTGAAAACTCTGATAAGTGACACCCACACAAGAGGAAACAGAGCAGGCTAGGATATAAGCAATGGTCCCATGAAGGCAAAGATCCATGAACATGACCCTTGAGCTCCGGGACTTGAGTCGTTGACCATATCAAAAATCTTGCAGAGGTAACACGGAAGGGAGACTAATTGGAATTTTTGAATGGGAGGCAGAACATGGAAGAAGAAAATACAGAGAGAGAATTGGGATGGATGAGTGAGAAGATTCAGAGCCGCGTTTGTTTTGTATAATGTGGACTTGTTCTTGGTGGGCCTTTCTTTATTGTATTTAACAGCACAGCTTTTTGACAGTCGCTCCTGGCAAGTTGCGAACTTGGAATATTCAAACCCAATCGCCTTTGTCTCGGATGTTGACTTTCTTGTACTGTATTGTGGAGAAATACCAATCCCATTTCTCCCGCTAGATTTGTTGGTAAATCTCAATTTTTACTCTGGTGTTTTTAACTCTTTAGTTTTACAGTTCAAACTTAATCTTGGGTAATTTATTAAGTTCAGATGAAGTCTCCAATTCTGACCAAACGGTGATTGTCTTTCAAAATATTAATAATTCTTGTAAGGCGCGGTTGTTGCAAACCAGCCCATCATCATCCTTAATTAATTAGGTTTGAAAATGAATTAAGCAGGATTAGTTGCATGTTTAAAACAGTATTTCAGGGACTAAATAATAAGCTCCCCCGAATCCGAATGCCCAGAAAGTATGCATGTATATAATCTCGTTCTTTCTAAATTTGTATATTGCGTGTAAAATAATACACCATGCAAATTTTAATTTGGAATGCGTCATCCACGCAAGTGAGAAAAATTGAATTTTCTGTACCAGAAAGAAAGATTAAGTATTATTTGGTGTGAAAACATTGACAAGTCAGGCATCGAGGAAAAGATGGGCAAATTATTTATTGTTCTTGGAGCCATGCATGATTTTCAAACTAATTTCGATGTCATTCTTGGAAAAGAGTAAAGTCATACAATCGTGATCGAAAAGTTTGACATTTAGCCATGGAGTTTGGTACTTTACCAATATAAGATAACATAACAGCAGTCAAAATCTCATAAAAAGGGTTAGGAAAATCCCACAGAAAAATTGAATGGCGAAAATGAAAGAAAAAAACCCTTCAAGAAAGAAAAATTAAAGACGCCAAAATACAAGTCCAACAATTGGAAGAAAAAAAAACACATTTACACGCAATTATTGGATTTAGTGTGCGACCTGACGACGACAATCAAATACCAACTTGATTTCATAAATTATGGCCCCCCTTCTTGGATTCTTATGAGGAAGTGATTAAAAATTCTGCCTAAAACGGTCCCATTTTTGTTTTTTCTGCTTAAAAAAGGTCCCATGTTTTGTCCAACCCCCCACCTGCCCTGGTTTTCCTTAGACTAGGACACCATGAATGAATTGAGCAGAGTTTTTCTGCCCGTTAGGCAACGGTAGAGATGTTGTCGTTGTTGGTTTAGGTGAATCTGAAATCTGAAGCTTAACAAAGGGACTGCAAGTCTCAGATATATGTAGCAGATAGTAATGCTCTTGTTGCTTATTTGTTTTTATTTTTCATGGCTTTCGAGTCGAGACGGTTTAATCCCATCCGCTGAAACTTCACAAGAAGGCAAATTGAAAGAAACAAGATAATCATTTTGTTTTGAACAAGCTCAGACTATATATTTGAGTAAAAACTCAGAGAAACAAGCTAACATTTTGTTTCGAACAAATCTCAATCCATAAGCAAACTTGATCATGGACATATCTTACTAAGATCATAAGTTGAACAAATCCAGCTCGTTGATTTGAAAGGACAATAAAGGATGATGATCTGCTGTGAGAAGTCCATTACTTTAAAAATACAAGATAATAGAAGGTCATTTTGCTTTACCACACTGCATTACCAAACACAGCGGGTAGAGTCTGTCCACAAGTAGTATAAATGATATTCCAAGACTAACTAGAGCACAATTAAATTAACTATGAAACCAAAAAGCACACTTGGCAAAACATGGATTCCAGCTGCATTGTTCCTCATAATCAATTCAACGTTTTCACCTTTGATTTATGTGAACATGTCTTCGATGAATACCAATTCTTTCCTCCAACTGAGGGAATATCTTGAGAAGGATGTTATACATAGCTTTGTAATACCATTTACTCCATCTCTTGCACAACACAAGTGACCCAATAGCAACTCCAAAGCCAAATGCAAAACCAATTTCGACACTGATAACACCCCAATTAATCTCAAGATGATGTCCAACTGTTGGTGACTCGCTGGGATTATTGCATGTTATGTTCAAATGTATCCCACATAATCCTTTATTACTGCACTTTAGAATCAAAGGTGGACCGCATAATCCTTTGTTGCCTGCAAAGGATTCTTCTTCAAATGTTGAAATCTGAGTACTGACTGGGATCTTCCCAACCAGTTGATTGTTTGAGAGATCCAGGAATGAGAGGAAATTAAGTTTGGCAAACTCTGCTGGAATTTCTCCTCCCAATTTGTTGTTCGAAAGGTCTAAGGACTCAAGTTGTCGCAAGTTGCTTAATGAGGTTGGAATTGCACCTGTGAGAGCATTGCCGGACATGTTGAGGCCATAGAGTGATTTGAGGTCTCCCACTTCCACAGGTATTGATCCACTGAACTTGTTGTGTGAGATGTCAATTGAGGTGAAGACGGTCAGAATCTTTACCAACTCCATCTCCAGACCTTTATTGGTAACCGTTATTGTATCCTGATAGTATATCTGACCGAACTTCAGGACTTCAAATCGAAGATGATTGAGTTTTGACTGGTCATCATCTTCGTCACCCATCATTGCCCTCCAGGTTGTCAACCTTTCCCCTGGTAGTTCACCACTAAAATTGTTGAGTGCTATGTCAACAATTTGAAGCATTGACCAGTTTCCATTGGGCTTGGGACATCCAATGGGTCCATAAAATTTGTTGGATCGCAAAACAAGAACACGCAAGGTGGATATGTTCTTCAACAGGCAAGGAAACGTATCTGCTATTTGATTGTTTCCAAGGTTCAAAACCTCTAACATTGTGCAATTGGCTAGAGATTTTGGAAACTTACCTCCTATCTGATTGCCATTGAGCTCTAGAGTTTTTAAACTACAATGCTCAGGAAATTTATCAGGAACAGTGCCAGAAAGATTGTTTCTTCTCAAATTAAGTACTACAAGAGTCCCACTTATTGCAGTCAAGCAGTCGGGAATCAAGCCACTGAGAGAATTATTTGAAACATCAAGAACCTGAAGATTTGACGCATTGCATATAGATCCTGGAATGATTCCATGAAATTTATTGCTTGAAAGAGAGAAGAATATAGTATAAGGAAGGAAATCACCAATGTCAGTCCGTATGCTTGAGTTAAAGTTATTCCTTGAATAATCTAGGTAAGTGGCAAATTGTGGAAAAAGTGGGATTTGTCCCTGAAGCTGGTTGGAATGAAGGTCAAGTACCGACAAACTAGAAGTAACATTGAGGAGAGGACCTTCTAGAGTTACCAGAGAGTTGCAAGAAAGATTTAGTTGAAGAAGAGTACTGAGCCTCCAAATCCAGTTGGGTATCTCTCCAGAAATATGGTTTTGTTGTGAAAGGTCCAAATTGCTTAATTTGGATTGATTTCTCAAGAACTTTGGGAATATTCTCAACTGGCTAGATACTAATTTCAATGTGGTAATTTGAGGAAAGGAAGAGTGAGAGGAATTGCTATCATTGTAATCAATTGACAATCTATTGTAGGAAAGATCAAGACTCGAAAGATTTTTCAGTTGCTGAAGACTATTAAGTGGAAAGGAGCCACTGAAATTGTTTGAAGGAAGTGAAAGAATCTTAAGCTTTTGGAGATTAAAGATAGACTTGGGTATAGGCCCTTCCAAATGGTTGCTACTCAAATCAAGGGTATCAAGTACAGAGATATTAGCAAATCCAAGCAACTTACCAGAAAGTTGATTGTTAGAAAGCTGTAGTTTCTGCAGCATGGGAAGATAAAACAGAGACAGTGGAATAGTTCCATCAAGTAGATTGTGTCTCATGTCAAGATTCACCAGATTAGTAAGGTTTTCCCAATGAGAGGAATTAATCTGACCTGTTAGCTGATTGAAAGAAAGATTTATTAGGGTCAGATTCTTGGCCATACTGAAGAATGGAATTGAACCATTAAATTTGTTCCATGACAAGTCCAAATAAACCAATTGTGTAAGGTCTCCCATTGACCTTGGGATTGGTCCAGTGAAATTGCATATCGAAATATCTATATTTGACAGCCTTTTGAGGTTCCCAATAGAGTTTGGTAGCAACTGACCTGAAAAATTGGCCCCGCTTAGAACCAAGGAACGAAGAGATCCATTCTTTGGAAATTCTGGTAAAAAACCTTGAAGTTGTTCATTCCATGCCAAGTCAATAGTTTGTAGTGTAGGTACCTGGAAGATCTTCTTTGGGAATGCACCATATAATCCTGAATAACTGAGGCGCAAGGAAGTCAAATTTGTGAAATTTGAGAAGAATTCTGGAACTTGAGTAGACAAATTGTTGTTCTCTATACGAATAACTGAGAGCGAGTGAAGCTTCAGTAAGGAAATATCAATAGGGCCTGAAAGATTACAAGCGACCAAACTCAACACTCTCAAGTTTGGCAGTGAAGATGATATAGCTTGGCACCAGTCAGTACCCTGTGCTGATATATTCACACCATCAAGATGAAGTTCAACAAGCTCAGAAAGGTTGCCAAGGAGCACATTCAAATTTGGATTCTCAAGTTTCAGTAAAGGAGTTCCGGGAAAGTAAAAGGCAGATAAATCGAGAGTTACCAACCTTGTCAGGTGTGAAATCTCAGTTGGAATCTGCCCCGCAAAGCCAGCATGTGACAAGTTCAAATAACTCAAACCGGTCAGCTTGTCGAACTTGGATGGCATCTGAGTATAGTTTAAGTTATTGTAAGCCAAATTCAGGTTCTCGATGTACTGCAGATCAAAAAGAGCACTCGAATTATCAAGTCCGCCTGAAATTGACTCACTGCTCAAGTCGAGATGAGAAACACAACCCTGTTTGCAGGACACACCTTCCCAGGAACAGTAATCTGAGCCATTCTTCCACGTCACAAGCTTTTTGGATGATGTGGAGTCAAATTTGAGGCTGTTCTTCAACTGAAGCAACAAAGATTTCTGATAATCTCTAGGACATTGACTAGAGACCACAAATACATGGACGCTGAGTGTAACATAGTGAATAAGGATAAAGAAAAGCCATGAAAACAGAGGAATTCTCATTGGAAGCTCCAGCTGGCTGCTGATATGTGACAGCAATTGTGGCGAAGCACAGAATAGGCTAGGATATTAGTTTGCAAATATGGCTTCAGCAGTCGTGGAAATATGAGATTGCTGTAGGGGATTGACCAGGTGACTTGCAAATGTGGCTTCAGCAGTCGTGGAAATAGTAATAGAGACGCTGTGGAAAACTGAGATAGTGATGGATAATAGATATGGTGGCTTTAAATTAAATTTTGTGGAAAATGTCTCCACAACATTTGTGGTTTGCATGACTTGTTGACTGTGAAGTCTTTTGCCATCTACTTAATGGGGGTGTTGCAATGTAAATGTATGTAGATTGTTTTATTCGATGTTAAAATGAATGGATGTTCAAGTTCAATTATTGTTCATCTTCTTGGAAAGCAATTACAAAATAAGGACCGTCTTGGCAAAAGTTCTGTTTCTTAACCAAAACAATTTGAAGCATTCATAACAAATTATAAAAGTAAAAATAAGTCCCATTTGTAACCTGGGGTTTTGATATGCTTAAATCCTATTTATTGAAAATTACACAAGAAGGAACAAAGAAAAAAAAGAAGAAAAATCTCATAATCCTTTCAACGTCTTCCCCTTTGATTTATGTGAACATGTCTTTGATGATTCCCAATTCTTTCCTCCAACTGAGGGAGTATCTTCAGAAGCATGTTATACATAGATTTGTAATACCATTTACTCCATCTCTTGCACAACACAAGTGACCCAATGGCAACTCCAAAGCCAAATGTGAAACCAATCTCGACACTGATAATACCATTTACTCCATCTGTTGCAGAAAGATACACACTAAAATATTCCAGGCATAACATTGAGGCCAGCTGCATGGCTCCTCATAGCCAATTCAACGCCTCCACCTTTGATTTATGTGAACATGTCTTCTGTGGTTGCCGAGTCTTTCCTCCAGCTGAGGGAATATCTTGACAAGGATGCTATACATAGCTCTGTAATACCATTTACTCCATCTCTTGCAGAACACAAGTGACCCAATGGCAATTGCACACCCAAATGTAAATCCGATTTCGATGCTAATAAGATCCCAATCAATCTCATTATGTCCAGATCCAGAATCCGGAGGGCTTCCATTCCATGTTGGTGGTGGTGGCAATCCTGCTTTCTTATCCTCAGTCAAAGGAGGTCCCCATAATCCTTTGTTACCTGTAAAGGAGGATGGTGGAAATGTTGAAAACTGAGTACTGGTTGGGATCATGCCTCCCAATTGATTGTTTGAGAGATTCAAGAATGCGAGGAAAGTAAGCTTTGTCAACTGTTGTGGAATGTGCCCGCTCAGCTTGTTCTGCGACAGGTCTAAGGACTCGAGTTGTCGCATGTCGCCTAAGCTTGATGGGATTTCGCCTGTGATGGCATTACTGGACAAGTTGAGGATATACAATGATTTCAATACTCCCATTTCCTCAGGTATTGATCCATTGAATTTGTTGTATGAGAAGTCAATCAAGGTGAAGATAGTTAGGATCTTTACCAGATCCATCTCTGAACCTTTACTAGTAACTGTTATAGCATCCTTAAAAGAATAAACAGCTCCAGTATACTGTCCCCCTTCAGATGAAAGAACATTGCTCTTTGCAATTGGTCCGGAACCATCTTCGTCAGCCATCATTGCCTGCCATGTTGTCAAAGATCTTTCCGGTATTTCACCATTGAAGTTGTTGTGAGCTAGGTCTACAATTTGAAGCATTTGCCAGGTGCCATAGGTCTTTGAACATTCGATGCCCCCATAAAATCTGTTGGACCGCAGAGCAAGGACACGCAAGGTGGATATGTTCTTCAAGAAGCATGGAAAAGTATCCATTATTTGATTGTTTCCAAGGTTTAGAATCTCTAGTTTTGTGCAACTGGCTAGAGATTTTGGAAGCTGGCCTTTTATCTGATTCCTTTCAAGGTCTAGAGCTCTTAAACCACAATATCCAGTAAATCTGTTAGAAAGAGTTCCAGTAAGGTTGTTTTTCCTTAAAATAAGTACTCTTAGACTCTTCATTTCAGTCAAGCATTGGGGAAGCATACCACTTAGAGAGTTATTGGACATATCAAGAACCTCATAACTTGCATTGCATATTGATACTGGAATGAGCCCATGCAAGTTATTGCTTGAAAGAGAGAGGAACACAGTGGAAGCAAGGAAATCACCAATGTCAGTTGGTATACTAGAGCTGAAATGATTTTTTGAATAATCTAGATAACGCGCACTTGGTGAGAAAAATGGGATTTGCCCCTGAAGTTGGTTTGAATGAAGGTCGAGAACAGACACACTGGAATATTTAGGTAAAGGCGCTTCGAGAGTTGAGAAGGAGTTGGATGAAAGATTTAGCTGAGAAAGAGAAATTATCCCCCAAATCCAATTGGGAACCATGCCTTGAATCTGGTTTTCTGAGAGGTCCAAACGTTCTAAATAGATGTGATTTCTCAAGAAATTTGGGAATGTTCTCAACTTGTTAGAAGCCAAGTTCATATACTGAATTTGAGGAAAAGAGGAAGATGGGGAACTGGAACCATTATATAAAACCAGCAAGTTATTGTGGGAAAGATCAATGGTCGAAAGATTTCTCAGTTGCTGAGGACCATTAAAAGGAAAGCCAGTGAAATTGTTTGACGAAAGATCAAGTGTATAAAGCCCTCGAAAACTCAAGATAGACACAGGTACTAGTCCTTCCAAATTGTTGAAACTCAAATCAAGGGTAATTAAGTTGGAAGAAACCTTAGGAAATTCCTGGAGTTGACCAGAAAATTGATTGTGGGAAAGTAGTACTTCCTTTAACAAGGGAGAAGAAAAAATAGATGATGGAATACTCCCATTTAGGAGATTGAATTCCAGTTGGAGATGTACCAGATTAACAAGGTTTTCCCAGTGAATAGAGTCTATCGGACCATGAAACCTCTGTGATGGCATGTACAGACTAACCAATTCTGTCAGGTTTTCCATTGACTTTGGGATTGATCCAGTGAAGCTGCAACCTGAAAGATCTATCGTGGACAACATTTTGAGGTTTCCAATAGAGTTGGGCAAGAAGCCTGAAAAGTTTGTCCATCTTAGTACCAAGGATCGAAGAGATCCATTCTTTGGAAATTCTGGCAAGGAGCCATCAAGTTGCGAATTATGTGAAAGGTCGATAGTTTGTAGAGTAGGTACCTGAAAGATCTCTTTGGGAAATGTTCCTTGCAACTGACAATATTTGAGACTCAAGGAAGACAACTTTGAAAAATTGGCAAAGAATCCTGGAATTGGAGCAGCAATATTGTTAAAATCCAAGCTCAACACCGTCAGGTTTGAAAAGTTGGCAAAGAATGCTGGTATTGGACCGGAGATATAGTTGAAATCCAATCGAATCACGGATAAAGACTGAAGTCTAGCCAGGGATTGATCAATAGGACCTGAGAGATTAGTTCCAGACATGCTCAACACCCTCAGGTTTGGCAGTGAAGATGATATTGCTTGGCACCACTGAACCCCTGTGCTGATATATCTACATCATCAAGATATAGCTCTGTAAGCTCTGTGAGATTGTGAAAGAGCATGCGTAAATTCGGGATCTTAAGGGAGTTGTAAATGTTAGAAATATCAAGGACAACCAACTTTGTCAGGTGTGAAATCTCAATCGGAATTTGCCCTGCATAATCAGTTTTGGACAAATTTAGATACCTCAAATCAGTGAGCTTTCCGATTGCAGATGGAATGCTATGATCCTGAACACTGCCAAGTTTGTTGTTGGCCAAATTGAGGCTTTGAAGATGTTGGAGATCGAAGAGACTGCTCGAATTGTCAATCCCACCTGAGATGCATTCGCTGCTAATGTCAAGACCAACAACATGCCCGTTTGTACTGCAAGTAACACCAACCCAAGAACAACAGTCTGTACTTGGATTCCATGATATGACCTTGGTTGACGAAACTGGAAAATATCCAGATGAATCATTATAAAATGTAAGGCTTTTCTTCAATTGGAGCAATGATAGTTGTTGGTTTTTAATACACTGGCTGTGAACTGCAGGGATGATATTAACACAGATGGTAGTGATGAACAAAAGGAAGAAATATTGGAGCAGATTTTTCATTTTGGATGAACTTTTAGTTTTAGAGTAAGGGAAAGTGAAGAAATATGAATGCATGTGGCGGCCTTAGTATGCAGGGTTGAATTGGTAAAAGGCCTCCTCCATTGTGGCTAGCTTGACTTGAAGTCTTCTCCCATCTCTATCTGTAACTAGGAAAAATTGGACAGAATTATAACAGGGGCAAGGACTTGACCAGCAACCGTCAGGGAAGAAAGTTGATACACAAGTCACACTCACGCTTGCGTGCTCTGAGGTTCCCGTTAGTGGTGCCATAATCTACATGTAGCAGGTCGGGACTTGCCATGTTCACATTAACATATCAAAAACGTTTTTTTAAAGCAAAAAGAAAAAAATAAACAAAGAGTCACACCTATTGGGCCCATTCAAATACAAACATAGACCACAGACCACCAAAAACCCAAAAACAAAACAAAAACGAAATAAAAAAGATACTGGACAGGAAGAAGCCAAGAGAAGCCCCGAGAAAACTAAATAAGGCCCAATAATTTTCCTAGCATTTCTCAAGAAAGTAACCAAACACCCTAGACCGGGAAGCTTCCAGTGGAAGTAGAAACTGTTGGTTTTAACTTTTAAAATGAGAAGATTCTTAAGCCGAAGGAGGTCCTGGAAGCAGCAGAATACAAGGAAATGGACATGAATATTGATGAAACTAAAAGGCACGGCCTTTGTGTTTTTATTGTTCTGGATTGTTTGCCTTTGATGAAAAGAGAACTTGACTTCATACGCTTTTAACATTAGCAAAATCTTTGATATGAAAAAGAAACTTTTTAACACCGCTTTGAAATGAATTGTCAACGATTGGCTTGAAATGAATTGACAAAGGCTTGGCTTGAAATGAATTGACAAAGGTGGCGTAGTGGAATAGGATTAAGAGGCTTCTGAAAGACATAACCACCTTTTAACCATGGCTTTCAATATGGTTGAACCCATATCCACTGAAACTTCAAAAGAAACAAAAATTAAGGAAACGAAAGATAGTTTTATGTTTTGAACGAGGTCACATTACATAAGATTATAACATAAATGACTAGGGCATAGTTACATTAAATGTGACAACTTAAGCACATTTCTTATTTCTTGGATCTTGAAACAAGGAACAAGAATGCCAGGCTGCATTGCTCCTCATAATCTTTTCAACGTCTCCACCTTTGATTTATGTGAACGTGGCTTTTATGATTACCAATTCTTTCCTCCAGCTGAGGGAATATCTTGACAATGATGTTATACATAGCTTTGTAATACCATTTACTCCATCTCTTGCCGAAAAGAAGTGAACCAATGGCAATTGCACAACCAAATGTAAATCCAATTTCAACACTCAGAAGTAGAGGTGTCAAACGGGCCGTGCCGGGCCGGCCCGTCCCATTTAAACTCGTGCTTTTAACATTTTCGTGCCGTGCCGTGCCGGCCCATTTAATTTATCGTGCCGTGCCGTGCCAGCTCATTTAGTAAAATCATTGATCCCGTCCCGGCCCAAAGCCCATGTCCACATTAAAACGGGCCGGGCCGGGCTCGTGCCGTGCCCGTGCTCGTGCTCGTGCCATACTCGGGCCCAAGAACCAACCCATTTAATTTGAATTTTTTTCACTTGATTTTTTTTTCCACTAGATAATTCAAATTATAAACATTAAAAATATAATTAGAGGCAAGAAATGATGAACTATTTGAAAACATTAATCAATCAAACATCCAAACAATATGAAATGGCGGAAGGCAAAAAGTGTCCAACTCCACAAAGTCCAATTCAACTTTTCATCTTTAAACATCTAATTATTTTATATGTGAAGAAATGTCTTGTTTTGATTATAAGAGAAGCGTATATGTCATATGTACTTATTAGATATCAACTCCAATGTTGTTTAATTAATTTATAATTGATATTTTTAATTAATTAAGGACCCAAGTAATTTCCCTAAAATGAAAGACATCAAATATATGTTTATGATTATTTTTTTTAAATTAAAAAAAACCATATAAACAATGACATTAGATGTCAAATTTTTGCATTTTGGCTTTTTGAGAAGAAAAAAAATGTTAAATGGGCCGGGCTTGGGCCGTGCTTGAAG
This sequence comes from Prunus padus, assembly GCA_024362665.1. Classification (NCBI taxonomy): domain Eukaryota; kingdom Viridiplantae; phylum Streptophyta; class Magnoliopsida; order Rosales; family Rosaceae; genus Prunus; species Prunus padus. The sequence continues at coordinate 4,851,925 of JANFAM010000019.1, forward strand.
CGGGCTTGGGCTCGTGCCGTGCTTGAAGCGGGCTCGGGCCAAGCCCGGCCCATGTCGGGCCATGGGCCGGCCCGGTCCATTGGACCTCATTTGTTGATCCCTGCCCGGCCCATGCTTTCGTGTCGTGCCGGCCCGGCCCATTTAATATTCGTGCTCGTGCCGTACCGTGCCTCATTTAAACGGGCTGGGCTCGTGCCGTGCTGGGCCGGCCCGTCCCGTTTGACACCTCTACTCAGAAGATCCCAATCAATCTCATTCTGTTCAGAATTTGGAAGGCCTCCATTTAATGTTGGTGGTGGTGACAATCCTGCTTCGTTATCATCCACAGTCAAAGGAGCTCCCCATAATCCCTTGTTTCCTGTAAATGAGTCTTTTGGAAATATCGAAAACTGAGTACCGGTTGGGATTATGCCAACCAGTTGATTATTTGAGAGATTCAAGAATGAAAGGAAAGTAAGCTTTGCCAACTGTGGTGGAATGTACCCGCTCAGGTTGTTCCGTGACAGGTCTAAAGACTCCAGTTGTCGCATGTTACCAAATGAGGATGGGATTTCGCCTGTGAAAGCGTTAGTGGACAAGTTGAGGATATATAGTGATTTGAATTCTCCCATTTCCTTAGGTATTGATCCGTTGAATTTGATTCCTGAGAAGTCAATCCAGGTGAAGACAGCTAGAATCTTTGCCAGATCCATCTCTGAACCTTTGCTGGTAATTGTTATTGCATCCTCAAAAGAAAAGCCAACATTGCCTCTCTCTTCTTCCTGTGAAAATTGTAGGTAATTGTCCAATGGAAGGGAATCACCTTCATTAGCCATCATTGCCTGCCATGTTTTCAAATTTCTTCCTGGTATTTCACCACCAAAATGGTTGTGAGCTAGGTCTATGATTTGAAGCATCCCTCATGTCTCATAGGTCCTGGCCGTCTTGGGACATCCAATGCGTCCAAAAAACTTGTTGGACCGAAGAACAAGGACTCGCAAACCGATTATGTCCATCAACAAGCTTGGAAAGGAGTCTTTTATGTGATTGTTTCCAACGTTTAAGATCTCTAATAATGTGCAGTTGGCTAGAGACTTTGGAAACTGGCCTTCTATCTGATTTCCACTGAGGTCCAGAGTGTGTAATAGAGATTGTTCAGGAAATCAGAAATTGGAAATGGTTCCAGTAAGGTTGTTTCTCCTTAAATTAAGTACTCGAAGAATGCCCGTGGTAGTCAAACATTCAGGAATCATGCCACTCAAAAAATTATTGGACAGATCAAGAAGGTCAAAACTTGCATTGCATAATGATGGTGGAATGAGGCCATGCAAGTTATTGCTTGAAAGAGATAAGAAGGAAGTATTGGAAATGAAATCACCAATGTTAGGTGGAATAACGAGCATTCCGCAGAAAAGTAGGGATTTGTCCTTGAAGTTGATTTGAATGAAGGTCAACCTCCCACACAGTGTCAGTAAAATTAAGGAAAGGAGCTTCTAGAGTGACAAAGAAGTTGCAAGAAAGATTTAGCGAATAGACTCTCCAAATCCAATTGGGTATCTCACCTGTAATATGGTTTGCTGAAAGGTCCAAATCAACTAATGTGGATTGATTTCTCAAGAAATCCGGGATTGTTGTCAACTTATTAGAAGCCAAAATCAATGAATTAATTTGAGGACATGAGGAATATGAGGAACTGGTGCCATTATATAAAATTTGCACGCTATTGTACGAAAGATCAATGCTCGAGAGATTTGTCAGCTGTTGTGGACCATTAAACGGAAAGCCACTGAAATTGTTTGAAGAAAGATAAAGTAATGTAAGCCCTAGAAAGTTAAAGATAGACACTGGTACTGGTCCTTCCAAATTGTTGAAGCTGCAATCCAGGACAGTTAAATTGGAAGAGACGTCACCGTTGGAAAATTCAGGGAGTTGACCAGAGAAGTGATTGTTGAAAAGGAATAGTTCCGGCAATAAGGGAAGAGAAAAGAGAGACAACGAAATACTACCCTCGAGTAGATTGTCATTCAACTGGAGTTGCACCAGATTAATAAGTTTTTCCCAGTGAATAGAATCAATCGGACCATTAAACATGTTTGATGACAAATCTAAATAAACCAATTGTGTCAGGTTCCCCATAGTCTTTGGGATCGATCCAGTGAAACCGCACCACGAAAGATCTATCATGGACAACATTTTGAGGTCGCCAATAGAGTCTGGCAAGAAACCTGAAAACTTCGTGAATGTTAGATCCAAGTGCCGAAGAGATCCATTGTTTGGGAATTCTGGCAAAGAACCATGAAGTTCTTGATCAAGGGAAAGGTCAATAGTTTGTAGAGTAGGTATCTGAAAGATCTCTTTGGCAACGAAACCTTGCAACCAACAACCACGGTGACTCAAGAAACTCAACTTTGAAAAATTGGCAAAGAATCCTGGAAGCGGAGCAGAGAGATTGTTAAATTCCAGTTGAATCGCGGATAGATATTGAAGTTTAGCGAGGGACTGATCAATAGGACCTGAAAGATCACAATTGGACAAGCTCAACACCTCGAGGTTTGGCAGTGAAGATGATATCGCTTGGCACCACTGAGTCCTCTGTGCTGACAAATCTGCAGTATCTAGATATACCTCTGCAAGCTCTGTGAGGTTCTGAAAGAGCATGCTGAACTTTGGGCTTGTAATGGCTTGAACATAAGAAATATCAAGAACAACCAATCTTGTCAAGAGTGAAATCTCAATCGGAATTTGCCCGGAATATTCATTGTTTGATAAATTTAGATACCTCAAGTTGGTAAGCTTTCCGATTGCTGATGGAATGCCAGAGTCGTCATGGCCAAATCTGTTATCAGCCAAACTGAGGCTTTGAAGATGTTGAAGATTGAAGAGACTGCTGGAATTGTCAATGCCGTCAGAGATAGATTCTCTGCTAAGGTCAAGACCAATAGCACACCGGTCAGTACTGCAAGTAACACCAAGCCAAGAACAACAGTCGGTACTTGAATTCCATGACAGAACCTTGGTTGGGTATGAATCAAAAGGATTTTCATCAAATATAAGGCTTTTCTTCAAATGGAGTAGTGAGAGTGCCTGGTCTTTAATACACTGGTTGTGAACTGCAGGGATGATATTGAAGAATAGGAGGAAGCAACATTGGAGCAAAGTTTTCATTTTGGATAAACTTTTTAGTTTTAGACACTAACTGATCAGGGAAAGTGATGAACAACTGATGAGGAAGAATGGTTGTGGTGGCTTTAATATTTATGCATGGTCGTCGAATTGAAAATTGCCTCCTCCTAGCTTGTCGTTGCTGCTGGCTTTATTTTGAAGTCTTTCTAATCTGTCTGTAAAAATCTGGAAAAATGATGTGGCTTTAATATCGTGGAAAAGGCTCCACAAGATTTGTGGTTGGTTTGACTTTGTTGACTTTGAAAATTTTCATTTCGATTGCACTGCCATGCCCTGGATGAGTTAACTTGATGAACAAGAAATTAGCTGTTTAAACTTTAAAGAAGGGTTGGGTCATATTGTTATGTAACTTGTGTTAAATTTGATGGATATTCAAATATTTATATATAATTCGTCTTGGATTAATTCAAGGAGATAAGAACTACAATGCATGCAAGCGATTTTTTAAATTTAAATATTAACTAAAAAATTTGAACTAATCGTAAGAAAGATGATTAATATATATATGGTGGCTAACAATCTTAAGCCTATGGCAAATGGCAAGCCTCGGGCACGGGCAATAGAAGCTTCCAGTCCAGTCACCATAGGAAGAAGAAGCTGTTGGTTTTAAGCCCCTTGTTCCAAAACGCTGCGTTTTTATTGTTCTGGATAGTTGCGATTACCAAAACTTTTGATCTGACTATACGATTTTACGCAATTGTTTTAACACCGATTTGATAATTAGATTGCAAAGCTGGCCATATTTTCATCTTGTATGCTTCAAGACATTGTTAATTAAATTGAATTGAAAAAGGTAACGTAGTGGAATAGGATTAGGAGGCTTATGAGTTGACAAACTTAATTTAACCATGACCTTCAATATGGTTGAACTCTTCAAATGAAACAAAAATGAATGAAAAGGACATAGTTTTAAGTTTTGAACGAACTCACAACTGCATAATATATATTACATAAATTACTAGGACACACTTCACCTGAAATGTGACGACAGAAGCACATTTCTTATTTGTTGGATCTTGAAATAAAGAAAAAGAAGGCCAGGGGGAGCCCCAGGTACGCATAACATAACATGTAGTCCAGCTGCATTGCTTATCATGATCAATTCAACGTACGTCTCCGCCTTTGATTTATGTGAACATGTCTTCAATGAATACCAATTCTTTCCTCCAGCTGAGGGAATATCTTTAGAATCATCTTGTACATAGCTCTGTAATACCACTTACTCTATCTCTTGCACAAGACAAGTGACCCAACGGAAACTCCAAAGCCAAATGTAAATCCAATTTCAACACTGATAAGATCCCAATTAATCCCATGATGTCCAGAATTTTGAAGGCTTCCATTCAATGCTGGTGGTGATGACAATCTTGCTTTGTTATCCACCGTCACAGGAGGCCCCCATAATCCTTTGTTTCCTGTAAATGAGTCTTTTGGAAATGTTGAAAACTAAGTATTGGTTGGGATCCTGCCAACCAATTGATTATTTGAGAGATTCAAGACTTCAAGGAAAGTAAGCTTTGCCAACTGTGGTGGAATTTGCCAGCTCAACTTGTTCAGTGACAAGTCCAAGGACTTGAGTGCCCGCATGTTACCAAATGAGGAAGGGATTTCACCCGTGAAAGCATTTCCAGACAAGTTAAGGACATACACAGTGATTTGAATTCTCCCATTTCCTTGGGTATTGTTCCACTTAAATTGTTGCAGGAGAAGTCAATCAAGGTGAGGATAGATAGAATCTTTAGTAGATCCATCGCTGAACCTTTGCTGTAAACTGTTGTACGATACACAAAAGAATAATCACGACCACTATTATCAAACAGGGGGACTTTGACTATCGATTAGGAACCATCTTCGGTAGCCATCATTACCTGCCATGTTGTCAAAAATATTCCCAGTATTTCACCAGTGAAATTGTTGTGAGCTAGGTCTATGATTTGAAGCACTGGCCAGGTGCCATAGGTATTGGGACATCCAATTCCTCCATAAAAGTTGTTGGACCGCAACACAAGGACATGCAAGATGGAAATGTTTTTTAACAAGCACGGAAAGCTATCTGTTATATGATTGTTTCCCAGGTTTAAAACCTGTAACCGTTGACATTTAGCTAGAGATTTTGGGAACGGACCACCTTACTGCTTTCCACCAAGCTCTAAACTTTCTAATTTAGTAATTCCGAAATTAGGAATAGTTCCAGTGAGGTTGTTTCTTGCTAAATTAAGTACTCTCAGATAGCCCATTGCAGTCAAACATGGGGGAATCAAGCCACTCAGAAAATTATTGAACAGATCAAGAATTGGAAAATCACTTGCATTGCATATTGACACTGGAATGATAGAAGAACGATGTGTTAATAGTGAGTAAATAACCAATGTCCGGATGGTATAGAGTTGAAATGATTTCTTGAGTAATCCAGATACTTGGCAAGTGGTACAAAGGTAGGGATTTGCCCCTGGAGTTGGTTTGAATGAAGGTCAAGCCTTGAGTTACCAAAGAGTTAAAAGAAAGATTTAGGTACGCAAGATTATTGAAACTCCAAATCCAATGGGGTATCTTGCCTTGAATCTGGTTTTCTGAAAGGTCCAAATATTCTAATCTGGATTGATTTCTCAAGAAATATGGAAATGTTCTCAAATTGTTAGAAGCCAAATTCAAAATGGTTGCTGTAGGAAATGGGGAATACGAGCCATTAGAAAATATCAGCAAGTGATTGTATGAAAGATCAATGTTTGTGAGACTTCTCAGCTGTTGTGGACCACTAAAAAGAGACCCACTGAAATTGTTTGAAGAAATGGAAAGAAATTGAAGACTTTGGAAATTAAAGATCGACGTGGGTATTGATCCAATCCCTGAAAGAAATCATTGCATCTCCTACACAAAAAGAGTAACATTTCCTCAGTTTGCTATTGTTGTTGTTCCACAAGTATCAATCTCAATGGAAGGATGAAGTAGCCCGAGAACAGCTGGTTAGCCACACCTTCAGTTTTCGAGTCTTACATTCTCAATCGGTAGATCCTCAACTCAAAAAGAGTAACATTTCCTCAGTTTCTTGGCAATATAGAAATGTAAAAGAACAAAAAGAGAGACGAAACTAGCCCAATGCATATCTGGAAAATATGAGATCCTCAACTTTTACATCCAAAATATAATTTACAATACTGATGATCAAAGCCAACCTTTCACTCAACTCTCACAACATAGGATCAAAACAAGAAATTTCACACTTCAAGAAGTCAAACCAAAAACTCATTCTTGAAGAAATCAATCAATCAAATAATCACTGAAAGAAATCATTGCATCTCCTACTTTCCAATCCCTCCATTTTATTTGATGTTGGTTTTGGCAGCTCATCAACATGACTTTTTGAGACTTGCTCCAAAGCCTCATGTGCAGTGATATTTTCTTGAACACTTGATACTATATTGCTTGATGCAATCTCCTCGGAAGAACCCACTGCAGTATAGTTCCTAATTCTTTCGAAAGAGAAGAGTTGTCTTGCAAATAGGGTGTAGAGGAGTTTGTATATTTCTAAAACTTAATATGAAGAGTGGTGGAGTGTGTGTATAGATGTACTAGGGTTAAGTATTAAGTTGGATTACTTTTCTGTCTTTTTACACAAGAATAAAACTTAGGAGCTTAATGATTTAAGTATTGGGGTGAACAAAGAAAAGTGTGGGGTTAAATAGAAAAACTCTGGCTTTAATGTGTGTCAATATATATGGATCCCGAGCCTTTGAATTTAGCATCAACGCATTTATAAAAATCTTAACCATTGAATTAATCTAATGGATTTTGATCGGTCCACATCAGCATAATTGTATTAAACTAAACCTCACCTTTTGCACCTAATTCTTTAGCCTAACACCAGATTTGTGTCTTTCCCCCTCCCTTGTTAAACTACAGATGCTCGTTATGACTTAAAATTACAGACCTTTCAGCAATACAAAACTCAAATGTGAATTGGCAGACCAAAGAATGAGAAAATATCAACATTTTTTGTGAAAATTGGGAGATAGAGAGAAGGATGGGGAGGAAGGGAGGGAGACGAAGGTGGCAGCCATGGCTGGCAGTGTGGGGTATGGTGTGGTTTCAGCTTGCTGGGGACATAATATAAGGTGCAAATAATTAGTTTTAGTTTAATATAAGTTTCATTAGATTAATCTAATAGTTTATAAATGCACCGATGCTAAATGCAGAGGCTCGAGATCCATATATATATATTTTTGCCTGAAAGGGTCATGGTGTAAAAATTTCGGATTATCCGCAACACAACGCGACCATCTAACTCACTCCGTCTTAACTTGAACTACCATGCAACATGGTAAATTGGAAAAGGCCTCCTAGCTTGATGAAATTAATCATGTATTTGTGGTCGCTATTGGCTTGACTTTGAAAGTCTTCTTCCGTCTGTAACAAGGAAAAAGAAAGCGTGGAATTGTGCCCCTACAAATTTGACACCATGAGAGAGAAAGAGAGAGACGTTTAAGAAAGTCGATGCATGATAAGTCATACGCGCATAAATACTTGTTCATGTTTTTCTCTGTGAAGTTAAACTGTCCCATCCCACCTGCTCTGGGTTTCCATATTTTTGGTGTTATTTATGGTATAACATAATTTGGACAGAAGGGTGTAGTATATGTTTTCTTGCTCCCCAAGTAATTTGCGGGTTTAATAGAATAAGTTACACTTGTGCAATATCAATTTGCATCATGTATGCAATACTCTTGCTTGCTTCCCAACCACCAGATTTTATAACCTAGAAATTCTCAGTGCAATACCCAATTAAACTAGAATTATGGAAAATTGACCAACCAAAATACCAAACTCTAATTACACTTTTACAATAGCGTGAATTATGGAAAATTTGTCGCATGAGATGTTGGTATACGTCGGATTGAGACTATGAACAACTTTGTGGATATTGTGAGCTTGCTTTATGAATTGACTAGTTGACTTTGAAGTCTATCTGTCGAGTGGGCCCGGCTACAATCAACATGTTATTTAAAATAAAATTCGGTGAGTATTGGCCAAAATCAAAAGTCATGACAACCTTTCAACCATGGCAAAAATTAAGCAAGCAAAAGATAGTCATATGTTTTGCACTCACATTGCATAATACAAGATAAATGATTATTAAGATAAAATATGACAGCAGAAGCACATTGCTTATTTCGTGGATCTTGAAATAAAGAAAAACATGGCCAGGGTCATCCCCAGGCCTTCAGGCATACATGAATTCCAGCTGCATTGTTCCTCCTCAACGTCTCCACCTTCGATTTATGTGAACATGCCTTCGATGAATTCCAATTCGTTCCTCCAGCTGTGGGAATATCTTAAGAACCATCCTGTACATAGTTCTGTAATACCACTTACTCCATCTCTTGCACAACACAAGTGACCCAATAGAAACTCCAAAGCCAACTGTAAATCCAATTACAACACTGATAAGAACCCAATTAATCTCATGATGGCCAGAATTTGGTGGTGGTGACAATCCTGGTTTGTTATCCACTGTCAAAGGAGGCCCCCATAATCCTTTGTTTCCTGTATATGAGTCATTTGGAAATGTTGAAAACTGAGTATTGGTTGGGATTCTGCCGACCAGTTGATTATTTGAGACATTAAAGGATGAAAGGAAAGTAAGCTTTGCCAACTGTGGTGGAATTTCCCCGCTCAGCTTGTTCTGTGACAGGTCCAAGAACTCGAGTGCCCGCATTTGACCAAATGAGGATGGGATTTCGCCCGTAAAAGCATTTCTGGACAAGTTAAGGCCATATAGTGATTTGAATTCTCCCATTTCCTTAGGTATTGGTCCACTGAAATTGTTACATGAGATGTCAATCAAGATGAAGATAGATAGAATCTTTACCAGATCCCTCTCTGAACCTTTGGTGGTAACTGTTATACGTTGCTTAAAAGAATAATAAATCACTATTGGTGGTGTTCCCGCAAGAACTGTATCCAGTTGGAATTTGAGTATCGACAGGGGAGCATACTTGGGAGCCATCATTACCTGCCATGTTGTCAAAAATATTCCCGGTATTTCACCACTGAAATGGTTGTCAGCTAGGTCTATGATTTGCAGCACTGGCCAGGTGCCATAGGTTTTGGGACATCCAATTCCTCCATAGAAGTTGTTGGACCGCAACACAAGGACACGCAAGGTGGACATGTTTTTTAACAAGCATGGAAAGCTATCTGTTATATGATTGTTTCCCAGGTTTAAAACCTGTAACTGTGTGCAGTTACCTAGAGATTTGGGAAACTGACCACCTAACTGATTTCCACCCAGGTCTAGAATTTGTAATAAACTATATTTAGTAACTTGAAAATTAGAAATAGTTCCAGTGAGGTTGTTTCTTGCTAAATTAAGTACTCTGAGACCGCGCATTGCAGTCAAGCATGGGGGAATATTGCCACTCAGAGAATTATTGGACAGATCAAGACTCATAAGAAAACTTTGCGCATCGCATATTGATGCCGGAATGAGCCCATGCAAGTTATTGCTTGAAAGAGAGAAGAACATTGTGGAAGTGAAGAAATAACCAATATCAGATGGTATAGAATTGAAATGGTTGCTTGAGTAATCCAGATAGTAACCAAATGGTATGAAAGTTGGGATTTGACCCTGGAGTTGGTTTGAATGAAGGTCAAGCACTGACACCCTAGAATTATTTAAAGGAGTTTCTAGAGTTACCAAAGAGTTGCAAGAAAGATTTAGGAAATTAAGATTATTGAAACTCCAAATCCAATGGGGTATCTTGCCTTGAATCTGGTTTTCTGAAAGGTCCAAATATTCTAATTTGGATTGGTTTCTCAAAAAATCTGGAAATGTTCTCAAATAGTTATCAGCCAAATTGAGGACTTGAAGGTGTTGTAGATCGAAGAGACTGCTCGAATCGTCAATGACATCGTTGATAGCTTCGCTGCTAAGGTCAAGACCAACGACATGCCCATCACTACTGCAATTAACACCAAGCCAAGAACAACAGTCGGTACTTGAATTCCAAGATATAACCTTAGTTGGGTGAGAATAAGGGCCATGATTAATTTGAAGACTTTTCTTCAAATGGAGCAATGATAGTTGCTGGTCTTGAATACACCGGCTGTGAACGGCAGGGATGATGGTAAAACAGATTTTAGGGATTAAGAATAGGAGCAAGAAATATTGGAGCAAATGTTTCATTTTGGATAAACTTTTTGGGTCTCGAGAAGCTAGCTGATCAGGGAAAGTGATGAACAACTGATGAGAAATAAAGGTTGTGGTGGATATATATATGTATATATGGCTTGACTTTGAAGTCATCTCCTGTCTGTAACCAGGAAAAAGAAAGCATGGAAATTTTGCCCCTACAAACACCATATAGAGAAGGAGAGAGAGCCACTTACGTGCTCTTGGGGTATCCATAAATGCATGTTCGTATTTTTCTTTGTTAAGTGTCGTTTTGTTTGCAAACGTGATTAGACCAATTGCTATGGCAGTAAGTCAGTCTTTTTGCATTTAAGTTCAAATATCTCTTTTCGGGCACTTAAGTTTAAATATCTCTTCTCGTAAATTAGATTACTTTTGAGAACCATTACTATTGATCTTTTATTTATAATTTGCTTACAAAAGAGAACCATTAGTTCCTACCCCATTACTAGTTTCTTTGTGTTTTTTACTTTTCTTTTTCATTGCCGCTTGCTAAAATTATGTTTTTTCTTCTTCTGTTTTTGTGAATGAGTCGGTGCCTGCTAGAAATTGGCTTTATAAGGCTTGATTGAATCTTATTCACTACAAGACAGAAACCCTTCCACGACGTCTGATATGCGTCATGGAAGACGTTTAATGACGCGGTTAGGACGTCGTAACCTATGTCATAGAAGGGGGGGGTCATGGAAACTTTTTTAAAACCATGACGTCTGATATACGTCATAGAATGTGCTTTCAATGACGCGGTTTGCGCGTCGTCTTATTCTTTCCATGACGCGTATGATATGTCATAGATGTATTTTTAATGACGTCAAGTCCGCGTCATGAATATTATGCGTTCTTTTGACGCCGTCTATTCAGGCTTTCTATGACGCAGAATGGACGTCATTGAATTTAATGACGTCTATAAGACGTCATTGAAATATTTTTCATGACACATATTTGACGTCGTTGAAATTTTATTAAATAAATAAAATATTCATCGTTGAACTTAACGACGTTTTTTGAGACGTCATTGAAATATTTTTGACGACACATATTAGACGTCATTAAAATTTTAAAAAATAATAATAATAATTCTAATACATATATATATATAACCCATCATTTTAATTCTACAAAAAGAAATTAACATACATAAGCAAAGCTTTCACATAAAGGCTAACATACTTTACATTAATATTACTCAACATGATTCTAGTACATCATGACAAGTTTAAAAATTGTCTTTATGACTAATTCTACAAAGTCTTCTACGAAGTATGAGAAGTTCTAATACTTGCACCGTCCAAAACAAAATAGACATCCAAAAAGATGAGCTTGATGATAGTTTGAGAGGATGTGATGCTTCATGTCCAAAAGAGGGTGTAGATGGTACTAAAATAATTACAACCACCATTAATACACCTGCTTTAAAACAAAACAGAAAATGAGTGAATGTCTAGAAATTTTGAGCACACATGCATAAAAATTATCCAAGTCAGTAATGATATCTACGGTCTTACTACAGCCGCAACTACAAATGGCTAATACAATTCCCCGTGTAAGCAAACTTGGTCAAACCAAGAACATGAGATTTTCAAAGATTTGTTACATTAGAGTATAACGGCTCTGTGATTAACAATAAAGTTATAAAATTTTCATACCTAACAAGCATAGAGAAACAAATAAAACATCCACATTGCTTCAATAACTCTGCATGCACACAGCTCACTTTCACTAACAACAGAGGCTATATTTTCTACATATACACTAACTTTTTCTTTCTCCACAGCTCACCTCTAGGCTGGTGACAGACCCAGCTCGTGTCATGTGGAGGACCAAAATATTTATTCATCCACATTGCTTCAATCACTCTACATGCACACAGCTCACTTTCACTAACAACAGAGGCTATATTTTCTACATATACACTAACTTTTTCTTTCTCCACAGCTCACCTCTAGGCTGGTGACAGACCCAGCTCGTGTCATGTGGAGGACCAAAATATTTATTCACTTGGTAAAAAAAAGCACAAGTGGGTCTTCAAAATTGTTGGTAAAATATTTAAGCCTGTAGAGACTTGTATCTTTGCTATGTTTAATGAGGATCAAAAAACAGGGCTGGTGACGCAAAGATTATTATATTTTGAAGGAAAAATAAAGAAAAATTCAATATAACTATGTTAACAAAATTAAGACACCTGTATGTGGATTTTGAAGATCTTGATACTGCTGCATTAGCAGTGCGGCAAGTTGGAACAGATGACAGAGAAGAAGAGGCCATAGGAGGTCTTAGATGATTTTCCTGTTTTAAGTCAATTGAATAATAAAGTTACCATGATGCCTGCTAGCTTGAGAAAGAGAGGGAATGAAAATTCAAGGAAGAAAAAATAACGAACTGAATCCAAATTTAATCTTTAAGGGATTGTACTATTCAATAAATCTTTTGTTGTATAATAATGATCATAGCCTTCATGAGCTAGAAAAGAAAGTGTTTATGGCCATTCAAGTATTAAGGCAATACAGGAATCTTTTAAGCCTGACATGAACAATTTATCAAGATAGGCCTAACACAAAAGTGCACATTCCATAGTCAAACCAGTTGAAACTTTAAATTACCTGCTGAGTAATTGAAGAAAAATGTACCTGTTGAGGTTGTTTAATCGGATGAGTTGTTTGATTTGTAGTTCCAAAATAGAGTTCGTAGCTCTTTCTTTTTCTGGACACCAGAGGGGTCCCATAACCAGAGGATCCAATGGCCCCACTGATGGCTGCATTAGCCTGCTGCATGTAGGCCACGGTATTGTGGTCTTCATGACGGAGAGCTCTTCTTTCTTCACTTCCTTCAAAGTTCTTGCAGCCCATGCATTTACAATTTTCAGAGCACAGAATATTGGCTTGGAAGCACTCACAATATTTCTTGAGGCACCCTGATTTCCTGCAATGACATCCTTTATTGTGCTTTCCAGGTGCTTGAATTTCACCAGCATCTTCCTGAATTTTTTCTAAGAAATTATTAACGCACGCTGAGCTGAATTTCCAAATGCAATATGCTTAACCCAAAAACACTAATAAGTCTACTAAAAGATATTAAGTATATACTATGCTTGCACCTCCTTGTTCCCGCTTCTCTCTATACTAGAATGAATTTAGTAAATGCAAGGGCACCAGATGAAGTTTTAAATGAATCAGATTACATACCCTACCATCACGAGATTCTTGTGGGCTGCTAGCAATATTTGGTCTGAAAGCATTTGGATTACGTTCTAAAATTAATCCAACTGCCTCCTGCCTAGCAGCTTCATTATCCACATTATTGTGACAATTCGAGCAGTTGCAGCCTTCACAATAAATTCCAGCTGCAAAGCACTCACAGTACCTACCAAATGATCAAATTTTGACTCTAGGTAGTAAAAAGAATGTGGGAGAAACAGAAGAGATGATGTGCCACAAACTTAGTCATAATGTAAAATATTTACACAAATTAAGATACTAAAAAGACACTATCACTCAGATAAATATGCTAGTAGAAACTCTACATTAAAAAATTACAATGAATTTCAAGGTTTTACTACAAAACAGAGTTGACAAGATATGCAAAGGTGAGCAGAAGTGTTCAGGACGAAAAGTGTGAATATCTGTAACATTTCCCTCATTCTCCAGATGCGAAGTTAAGAAATCATACACAAGGAGTTGTCAGGTATCTAAGTTCACATTCAAGAGATCCCAAAAAAATCATAAATTGGAGCCCTCTGGTGCTAAAACTTATAAAGATGAGGAAGTAAAGATGTCCTTACAACTTCAGGCACCGAGAGTTTTTACAATTGCATTGCTTCTGCTTCTTAGGAGTGCCATCTTTTCCATCGCCACGTTGCCGTGATATAGGAGACTCTTGTTTACTGAGGAGAAACACATGCATACAAAGGTCAAGAAGCACATAATACAACAGATATCATAATCTAGGGGCTTAAACACAGTTCTTCTCTCTGCAGGACGTCTGGACTGTCAATATGGTGTTGATAACACAGTAGCAAAAATGTCAAAAGCAAAATATATCAACGTGTTATCAAATATTATCAACACAAATGCCGGACATTATTGATACAAAATCCATCCCAGCTTGAACATATGCTTATTAGAAAAAGATAGACAAGCTTGTGCATTAAATCATACAGGCCTAATAAGAACATAAAATAAAATGTCAAAAGCATTGATGTCACTTCTCTATGATTAAGATACTTGATTTTCACTCCTTTTTTGGGTTAAGTTATTAATGTGCATGACTAATACCAGTACATCTGAAAATTAGAAACATATTGGCTCATAAATGTAAAATACACACTCCCTACGCAACCACATTTGCCATTCAAACACACCATACCTATTTAGTACAATTTTCCTACCACAACAACAACATAAAGCTTAGTTCAAAAGTTCAACTGAAATTGCATAAAAATTACCTCGCTTGCGATGTCGATATCGAAAGCTTGTGCACCGGGTGCTGAATCCGGCGCGGGACTCGGCCGAGCCTGAAACTGTGGAATCGCCGGTGGCGGTATTAGCTGTTTCGGTGACTGTGCTTTGCTCCATTAATCTTCAATAAATTCAAACTCAAACATGCACAATCAGCCTCGAAATCCACATTTAAAATCTGACAAAACAAACTTAAAAAGGGTTCAACAAGAAATTCAAAATTCCTTGAGCTCTCTCAAGGAATCTGGCCAAGCTGACTTAATGGCTTTATGCAGCTCTCTGAAATGTCCCCAGAAGAAGAAATAGACAATTAAATCAGTAACAAAGACGCACAACAAAGACCCAGATGATAGAACGCAGTAAATTTGATGAACTGACCTTAAAGAAAGCATTGTTGGTGCTATGAGAGCCAAGCATGAGTGAAGAGTGAACAGAAAAAGAAAAGAAAGGGAAGGGATAGATGAGAAGATTTGTGGTTGGGCTCAGAGAGAGAGATCCTTACACTAGGTCTGAGAATGAAGAGAAGATTTTAGAACGATAGAGAGAGAGAGAGAGCCTTAACGAAGGGAATAAAGCGGGCAAACTAAAATTTCACCCAAAAAAAAGAGCGCCATGCGAAAAAAATCGGAGAAAGAAATTCTAGATCTATGACGCAGGTTAGCCGTCATGTTAAAAAAAAACCATGACGCGGAGGCTGCGTCGTTAATTTAATGACGCATAGACGACGTCGTTAAACTATAAACCTATTAACGACGCGGATCCTACGTCGTCTATTACCACTAGAATCCATGACACACATTCCGCGTCATTGAAAATAATTTTAATGACGCGTCTAGCGAATGTCATAATAACAGTGTCATAAACTCGTTTCAATGACGCATTTTAAAAACACGTCATAATTTATGACATTTAATGACGTGTATTTTTGATGCGTCATTAAATCTGCGTCATAAAAAGCCCTTTTTTTTGTAGTGATTGTCGCTGAGACTAATTATACTCAATCATCTCAACTGATTCATATTGTTCTTATTATGAGTAATTAGAACGTTCATGTTATTATCTATAATGAAAAGAAAATTAAACTTAATATATCGTTGGTGTTATTTCAGGTTGAACATAATTTTAACTAAATTTTTTGTATTAAGCCTTGGTTTTGGCAGCTCATCAACATGACTTTTTGAGACTTGCTCCAAAGCCTCATGTGCAGTGATATTTTCTTGAACACTTGATACTATATTGCTTGATGCAATCTCCTCGAAAGAACCCACTGCAATAGTTCCTAATTCTTCTGAAAGAGAAGAGTTTTCTAACAAATATGGTGTAGAGGAGTTTGTATGTGTGTATAGATGTACTAGGGTTAAGTATTAAGTTGGATGACCTTTTTTGTCTTTTTAGACATGAATAAAACTTAGAGCTTAATGATATAAATATTGGGGTGAACAAAGAAAGGTGCAGGGTTAAATAGAAAAACTCTGGGTTTAATGTGTGTATGTATATGGATCATGAGCCTATGCATTTAGTGTCAACGTATTTACACGCATTTATAAAAATCTTAACCATTAAATTAATCTAATGGATTTTGATCAGTCCACATCAACATAATTGTATTAAACTAAACCTCACCTTTTGCACCTAATTCTTCAACCTAACACCAGATATGCTATGTCTTTCCCCCTCCCTTGTTAAGCTACAGATGCTCGTATATGACTTGAAATTACAGACCTTTCAGCAATACAAAACTCAAATATGATAGGTAATTCCTTATTTCTTCACTATTAAATTAGAAGATGTGTTGAATTTTTGGGACAATTGAATAAATTGGGTTTCTGAGCTAATTCATTAATTCTTTATTCACGGCCAGTCAAATTAGAAAATGCATATGCGTTGAATTTTTGGTACAATTTCTTCATCCATCGTGGCCTTGGGTTGATTCTTGGTTCTTTGGTTTCCTAAATAATACAATATGATGTATAGTGTAATGGAGGGGGAAGGGAGATAGAGAGAGGTATGGGGGAGGAAGGGAGGGAGACGGAGGTGGCAGCCATGATTGGCAGTGTGGGGTAGGGTGGTTTCAGCTTGCTGGGGACATAATATAAGGTGCAAATAATTAGTTTTAAGTTTGTTGACGTGAATTTATTAAAATCATTATATTAACCTAATGGTTTATAAATGTACCGATGCTAAATACATAGGCTCGGAATCGATATATATTTTTGCCTGAAAGGGTCATGGTGTAAAAATTTCAGATTATCCGCAACACAACGCGGCCATCTAACTCACTCCGTCTTAACTTGAACTACCATGCAACATGGTAAATTGGAAAAGGCCTCCTAGCTTGATGAAATTAATCTTGTATTTGTGGTTGCTGTTGGCTTGACTTTGAAAGTCTTCTTCCGTCTGTAACAAGGAAAAAGAAAGCGTGGAATTGTGCCCCTACAAATTTGACACCATGAGAGAGAGAGAGAGAGAGACGTTTAAGAAAGTCGATGCATGATAAGTCATACGCCCATAATTGCATGTTCATGTTTTTCTCTGTAAAGTAAAACTGTCCCATCCCACCTACGTGCTATGGGTTTCCATATTTTTGGTGGTATTTATGGTATAACATAATTTGGACAGAAGGGTGTAGTATTGTTGAAGAATATAAGTCTCACATCGGAATCTTGACAAAATAAAATATAATATATAATGAATTGGTTAACTACTAATATCAATGGCGCTTTTGTGATAAAACTCCACACCTATTAGACTTTGTAGGTGGTTAAGTTGGGGATAATATCGATGTTGTTAGTAGTGGGCCACTGGCCCGTCTCCCTGAAATTTAACATGGTATCAGAGCGGGTTGATTGACTGGGCCTGAAATATTGGGCATTTACCCTTACTCCTTACCCAATATGTGGTGTTCACATGTTGGGCTTGAATGGTTACCTTACCCCTTATCCATTACGTAGTGTTCACGTGTTGGGTTTGAATGTTTGACTCCGATGTGGACTTTGCTCCACTATGTGGTGGTCTCACGTGAGGGGGCGTGTTGAAGAATATAAGTCTTAACAAGCCCTCATGTAAGTCCTTATATCTATTTCCTAATAATTAGGAGATACTATCCTAATTGATTACTATATCTATTTCCTTGTAAAGCCCTCATGTAGGTCCTTATATATACCTCCTTATGGAGAAGAATACAACTTAACCTAAAGTATTCAAACAATATTCATATTTTAGCATGGTATTAGAGCCAGGTTTTCTTGTGACATGTGCCTGCGTTCTCCTTGCGATTTACGTGCTCTCCTCCCTTCCTCTTCAAGGGGGAGGGGGGGAGGTGGAGTGAAAAAGGATATGTTTCTCTTTTATATAGAGCAATCGATCCTAGGTTGTCTCTAAAATTTTCATATCAAATTTCTCATATTCAAATCTCAAAACCCTAAATCAAATTCCTCATCTTTAAATTCCTCAAATCCAAATTCCTCAAATCTAAAGTCCTCAAATCCTCATATCAAATTCTTAAACACATACCCTCAAATCTTATACACATACCTCTCAAATCAAAAACCGGTCGCCAGTGGAAAGCGACCGGCCCCCCTTAGTTCTCCGAACACGGAGAATCTACTTCAAAATGACCAGTCGCCAATGGAAAAACCTGCTTCAAAACGACCGGTCGCCAGAAGACAATGACCGGTCGCCAGAGGAAAACGATCAGTTTTCTCCACGCTG
The DNA here is from genome assembly GCA_024362665.1 of Prunus padus. Classification (NCBI taxonomy): domain Eukaryota; kingdom Viridiplantae; phylum Streptophyta; class Magnoliopsida; order Rosales; family Rosaceae; genus Prunus; species Prunus padus. Next base: position 4,870,441 of record JANFAM010000019.1, read on the forward strand.
TCAAAATCAAGAGGAGGAAATTGAACTGTCTTATGAGATTTTTCCGCTTCAGCTCTAGTACCACACCAATCACCTGCTAAGGAAGTCATTCAGTGTGATCTGAAACAGGGATGCTTGGGTGAAGCCGACGGACACACCCATTGAGATGAACCACAAGTTGTGTGAAGACATGGACCAAGAACCAACTAATAAGGAACAGTACCAACGCCTTGTTGGAAGGTTGATATACTTGGCACACACCAAATATTGCATATGTTGTGAGTATGATTAGTCAGTTTATGCATTCACCTAGTATTTCTCATAAGAATGCAGTTGATCGAATCTTAAGATACTTAAAGTCAACCCCTGGAAATGGATTAATGTTCTCAAAACATGAAGATCTTGAAGTTGTTGGATATACAGATGTTGATTGGGTTGGGTCCATTACAGATATACCGATGGAGTTGCATTGTGAAAACAAGTCAGCTATCGATATTTGCTCATAATCCAGTTCAACATGATCGAACCAAACATATTGAGGTGGATAGACATTTCATCAAAGAAAAAATTGAGAAAAAAGATCATCCGCCTACCGTTCGTAAAATCAGAAGATCAACTGACATATGTCTTAACAAAAACTGTTTGTGGAAGAGTTTTTATGACTCACTGACCAAGTTGGACATTGGTGACGTATATACACCAACTTGAGGAGGAGTGTTAAAGTGAGTCTCCTAATTAATCAATGAGATTTATTTCCTTGATTAATTAAGGGATTTACTTTCCTTATTTTAGATAGTTAGCAAATCATTATATAATTAGGAAATACTATCCTAATTGATTACTATATCTATTTCCTTGTAAAGCCCTCATGTAAATCGTTATATATACCTTCTTATGGAGAAGAATACAACTTAACCTAAAGTATTCAAACAATATTCATATTTTAGCAAGTATATGTTTTATTGCTCCCCAAGTAATTAGCGGGTTTAATAGAATAAGTTACACTTGTGCAATATCATTGCATCTATGCAGTACTTTTGCTTGCTTTCCAACCACCAGATTTTAACCTAGAAATTCTCATTGCAATACTCCAAATTAAACCCAATTAAACTAGAATTGTTAAACATTGACCAACCAAAATACCAAACTCTAATTACACTTTTACAATAGCGTGAATTGTGGAAAATTTGTCGCATGAGATGTTGATATACGTCGGATTGAGACTACGAACAGCATTGTGGAAATTGTGAGCTTGCTTTATGGATTGACTAGTTGACTTGTTGACTTTGAAGTCTATCTGTCGAGTGGGCCCGGCTACAGTCTACATGTTATTTAAAATAAAATAAAATAAAATTCGGTGAGTGTGGGCCAAAATCAAAAGTCATGATAACCTTTGAACCATGGCAAAAATTAAGCAAGTGAAAGATAGTCATATGTTTTGCACTCACATTGCATAATACAAGATAAATGATTATTAAGATAAAATATGACAGCAGAAGCAAATTGCTTATTTCATGGATCTTGAAATAAAGAAAAACATGGCCAGGGTCATCCCCAGGCCTTCAGGCATACATGGATTGGAGTCCAGCTGCATTGCTCCTCCTCAACGTCTCCACCTTCGATTTATGTGAACATGCCTTTGATGAATTCCAATTTGTTCCTCCAGCTGTGGGAATATCTTAAGAACCATTATGTACATAGTTCTGTAATACCACTTACTCCATCTCTTGCACAACACAAGTGACCCAACGGAAACTCCAAAACCAACTGTAAATCCAATTTCAACACTGATAAGTTCCCAGTTAATCTCATGATGGCCAGAATTTGGTGGTGGTGACAATCATGCTTTGTTATCCACTGTCAAAGGAGGCCCCCATAGTCCTTTGTTACCTATAAAGGAAGTTTTTGGAAATGTTGAAAATTGAGTACCGGTTGGGATCCTGCCGACCAATTGATTATATGAGAGATTCAAGAACGAAAGGAAAGTAAGCTTTCCCAACTGTGGTGGAATGTGCCCGCTCAGCTTGTTCTGTGACAGGTTCAAGGACTCGAGTGCCTGCATGTTACCAAATGAGGATGGGATTTCGCCTGTGAAAGCATTTCCGGACAAGTTAAGGACATATAGTGATTTGAATTCTCCAATTTCCTTAGGTACTGGTCCACTGAAGTTGTTGCAGGAGAAGTCAATCAAGGTGAAGATAGATAGAATCCTTACCAGATCCATCTCTAAACCTTTGCTGGTAACTGTTATACGATCCTTAAAATAATAATCAATCAATATTGGTGTTCCCGCAAGAAGTGTATCCAGTTGGAATTTGACTATCGACCGGGGACCATCCTCCGGAGCCATCATTACCTGCCATGTTCTCCAAAGTATTCCCTGTATTTCACCACTGAAATTATTATGAGCTAGATCTATTATTTGAAGCTCTCTGGCCAGGTGCCATTGGTGTTGAGACATTCAATGCCTCCATAAAAGTTGTTGGACCGCAAAACAAGGACACGCAAGGTGAAAATTTTCTTCAACAAGCATGGAAAGCTATCTGTTATACGATTGTTTCCCAGGTTTAAAACCTGTAACTGTGTGCAGTTACCTAGAGATTTGGGAAACTGACCACCTAACTGATTTCCACCCAGGTCTAGAATTTCTAATAAACTATATTCAGTAACTTGAAAATTAGAAATAGTTCCAGTGAGGTTGTTTCTTGCTAAATTAAGTATTCTGAGACCGCGCATTGCAGTCAAGCATGGGGGAATATTGCCACTCAGAGAATTATTGGACAGATCAAGACTCATAAGAAAACTTTGCGCATCGCATATTGATGCCGGAATGAGCCCATGCAAGTTATTGCTTGAAAGAGAGAAGAACATTGTGGAAGTGAAGAAATAACCAATATCAGATGGTATAGAATTGAAATGGTTGCTTGAGTAATCCAGATAGTAACCAAATGGTATGAAAGTTGGGATTTGACCCTGGAGTTGGTTTGAATGAAGGTCAAGCACTGACACCCTAGAATTATTTAAGGGAGCTTCTAGAGTTACCAAAGAGTTGCAAGAAAGATTTAGGAAATTAAGATTATTGAAACTCCAAATCCAATGGGGTATCTTGCCTTGAATCTGGTTTTCTGAAAGGTCCAAATATTCTAATTTGGATTGGTTTCTCAAAAAATCTGGAAATGTTCTCAAATAGTTATCAGCCAAATTGAGGACTTGAAGGTGTTGAAGATCGAAGAGACTGCTCGAATCGTCAATGACATCGTTGATAGCTTCGCTACTAAGGTCAAGACCAACGACATGCCCATCACTACTGCAATTAACACCAAGCCAAGAACAACAATCGGTACTTGAATTCCAAGATATAACCTTGGTTGGGTGAGAATAAGGGCCATGATTAATTTGAAGGCTTTTTTCAAATGGAGCAATGATAGTTGCTGGTCTTGAATACACCGGCTGTGAACGGCAGGGATGATGGTAAAACAGATTTTAGGGATTAAGAATAGGAGCAAGAAATATTGGAGCAAATGTTTCATTTTGGATAAACTTTTTGGGTCTCGAGAAGCTAGCTGATCAGGGAAAGTGATGAACAACTGATGAGAAATAAAGGTTGTGGTGGATATATATATGTATATATGGCTTGACTTTGAAGTCATCTCCTGTCTGTAACCAGGAAAAAGAAAGCATGGAAATTTTGCCCTACAAACAGCATATAGAGAAGGAGAGAGAGCCACTTACGTGCTCTTGGGGTATCCATAAATGCATGTTCGTATTTTTCTTTGTTAAGTGTCGTTTTGTTTGCAAACGTGATTAGACCAATTGCTATGGCAGTAAGTCAGTCTATTTGCATTTAAGTTCAAATATCTCTTTTCGTGCACTTAAGTTTTATTATCTCTTATCGTAAGTTGGATTACTTTTGTTTGAGAACCATTACTATTGATCTTTTATTTATAATTTGCTTACAAAAGAGAACCATTATCTCCTACCCCATTACTAGTTTCTTTGTGTTTTTTACTTTTCTTTTTCATTGCTGCTTGCTAAAATTATGTTTTTTTTCTTTTGCTAGAAATTGGCTTTAGAAGGCTTGATTGAATCTTATTGTCATTGAGACTAATTATACTCAATCATCTCAACTGATTCATATTGTTCTTATTATGAGTAATTAAAACGTTAATGTTATTATCTATAGTGAATAGAAAATTAAACTTAATATACATATCGTCAGGGACGGATCCAGGAATTGAAAATGGCATGGGCTAGATTTACCTTACAATAAAACTCGACAGTACGAGTGAATTTAATTAATAACAAAAAATAATACACCTAGTCAGGAAAAGACATAATGACCCATACCTCTCAAAATGCATACGTACATAAGATAGAAATTAGTAAACAAAGGCAACAATAACTATATGCAATGCAAATACGAAATAAAACTATTTAAGTTGCATCATTCGAGACTTCAAAGAGTTAAAATCACTAATTAGTGATTCATTATCAAAACTATCAACAAATTCTTTTTTAATGTGAAGTATCATACAATCAGTAAGAAACTCATCCTCGATCTTGTTCCAAAGTCGATTTTTGATAAGTCTCATAGATGAAAATGCACGTTTTGTTGTTGCTGTAGAAACAGGAAGAGTTAACACCAAACGAATCAATCTATCAACCAAATAGTAGGTGTGTGCTAGTAATCTTATCAAACAGAGTTCCAACAGACTTATGAATTTGAATAATCTAGTACTAGTAAGCTAAAACAAACAGAGTTCTAATTTAATTAAATGCCAAAAATGGAATAAAATCCCTAACACATATGATATGAGGTTAAAAATCCCCAAATTCAAAAACCCTTCTTACTCCTAATTTCAAGAAAAAATACCTAGAATTTTATCGAAATCTCTTCTTATGGGTTAAGAAAATTACCCCAACAAGCAAAAAGGAGAAGATTTTGGCTTCGTATGTGCTCTCTTGCTGCAACTCACTCGCACGCACAGTCACACCAGTGACCCCTCAATTTGCTTCTCTGGGCTTCGGGACAGGGAATGATGAATTGCTCCTCTGTTTGTTTCTCTCAATCACGACTCACAAGGTTTGACAAAGATTTGAATGGGCTATCAGCCTATCAGCATTAAGATGGGCTCTGCCTTTTTTTGTGGGACTAAATATGGGCTCTGCCTAAGCTTTCAAAGTTCTGGATTTTGGATGGGCTATTAGCATAGAATACTCCATGTAGTACTTGGTATTACCAATAACAACAAAAATTCGTATGGGCTGTAGCCCAGACAGCCCATAGTGTAGATCCGTGCCTGCATATCGTTGGTGTTATTTCAGGTTTAACATAATTTTAACTAAATTTTTTGTATTAAGCCTTGTTTCTCCCCAAGCAATGACCGGGTTTTACAGAATAAGTTACATTTTTGCAATATCAATCTGCAGTTTGCTTACTTCCCAAACACCATATTTTAACCCATAAATTCTCAGTGAATTACTCCAATTTAAACCCAACAAAACTAGAATTTTTAAACATTGACCAACCAAAAAAGTACTAAACTCTAATTACACTTCTACAATGCGTGGGTTATAAGTAATTGTAGCACAGGTGGAAAATTTGTCGCATGAGATATTTTGATATGTCATTGAGCAGAAAGACAAGTGGAATTGTGAGATTGCTTTATGGATGGACTAGTTGACTTGTTGACTTTCAAGTCATGCCCTATTTGTCTAGTTGGATTTTTCGGTGGCTATTTACTTCACTATGGTCAATGGTCAGTCAATGACTCAATATAAACACAACGTCATGGCTCTAGGTCTAGGATACCCATTATATGGACATATTTTCATGTTAATTTCTGGGTTGGTTGGAAGAGGAATTCTCCACAGACATGAAGATGCTGAGAGAATTTAGAACCAAAGAGCAGAGTTGCTCTGTTATAGATTCAGGCGAAGATTTAATCTTCAGTGCCTACAAATACTGGATAGATTTGGGAGCTTTAAAAAATAAGAAAAGGGACAAGAATGTTGGCTGTTGCCAGCCCAACATAAGCAATTTCAAATCCTTTTGATTGGTTGCAGAGCCTTATACATGACATGAACCATAATCATGCAGAGGAGAATGGGCACAAAAATCATAATCAGTTAAGGATGAGATCATGAGACAATTTCCCAAAAATCAATGTTCTCCCTTGAGTTTGTGTAAATAACGACAAATACTTTCCTACTCCTGTTTCATTATCCTCTTCTTCTTATCTCTCTCATTCTTTAATAAGTGACATGAGGAGATATATAGGAAGAATGAGGCAATAAAATGGGCGTATGCATGCCCCATAACTCAGCTTCTAAGACTTGTTTGACATCAATATTAACATCAAATCTTGTAATCCACTACGCAGAGCTATCTCTTAGTACAACCCCAGTAGCAATGCGCACATTCTCTCTTTTTCTGCATGCACCCATCTGTGTTGATTTTAATCACTCCTTCATTCGGGTATTGCCAAGAGAGACTGCAGTTAGGGAAGGAACGAGTGGATTTTCTAGATTTTTCAGTATATGCGATCATTCTTTACATTTAATACATGTATTTTTTTACAAATTTTTTAATAATACAAGTAAAAATACTACACTTTAATATTTTAATAAGGCTTATTTTTTTATATACACCCTAAAAGTGTATTGAATCTCACTTTACCCCCTGAAACTCATTTTGTCTGACTTTACTCAATTTTTCACACATACTTGGCTCACTTTGCCCTATTTTTCAGAAAATGTTAATTAAAAATTAAAATTTCAATTTTAAATGTTAAAATCCATGAAAAAAAATTGTATAGAAAATTAATTTTTTAGAAAAAAGAATTGAAACAAAAACAAAAACCTGTATCCCTATGGACAGTCAAAGCCGAAGCGCATCTCTCTCCCACGTGTCACATGCACATTTCCCACGCATTTCTCTACCGGTTATAGAACTTCCGGTGGAAGAAGGGACAGTTGGTTCAAGCCGTTGATTCGAAAAGTGACAGAGTCTCACTGAAAATGGACATGGAAATTGACGAAACAACCAAAGGTAAGCCCCTTTTTCCAAAACTCTGCGTTTTATTGTTTAAGGTCGTCACCTTTGGTACCTTCATACGCTTTTTAACATTACCAGAAATTCATGTGTTAACAGGCGAAGAAAAGCACGGGAAGTCAATCGTGGTAATATTGATGGGTGCACCTGGAAGGGGTAAGTCCACCTTCTGTGAACATGTCATGCGCTCCTCTACCCGTCCTGGGTTCCCGTTTGTCAGGTCTCTCTTTATGTCTTCCGAGCACAATGTGTTTGACGAAATGCCTCAGTGTGTTTCAAATTACTATTTTCAGGACTTGATACAATATGCATGATTTGCCTCAGTGTGTTTCGAATCAGAAATTAAAAACTACAACTCAAGAAACATCCACAACTCAAATCTTGGTGATTTTTGGTTTAGACATGAATTTGATTTTTTTGTTTAGACATGAATTTAAACATTAACAGTTGAGAAAATGGCAATCAATTGCAGAGAAGAATGGCACTGCCCTCTTTATGGTTAATGCATTCATTCAATTATAGGCTTTTGATGTGGTTAATACATTCATTTAAAATTGAGTGACAAGCCAAAGGTGTATGCCGAGGTGTTCAATGAATTGACCAAGGTTCCGTAGTGGAATAGGAAGGCATATGAAACTCTTAACAACTTTATAACGATGACTTTTGATACATGACTATGGCATAATACAACAAAAGAAACAAAACTGCGGAAACAAAAGATAATTTTTTGCTTTAAACTCACATTGCATTGCTTTTCTTCATCAATTCAACGTCGCCACCTTCAATTTATGTGAACATGTCTTCGATGAATACCAATTCTTTCCTCAAGCTGAGGGAATATCTTGAGAACCATCTGGTACATAGCTCTGTAATACCACTTACTCCATCTCTTACACAACACAAGTGACCCAATAGAAACTCCAAAGCCAAATGTAAATCCAATTTCAACACTAATCAGATCCCAATTAACCTCACGATGATGTCCAGAATTTGGAGGCCTTCCATTCACTGTTGGTGGTGGTAGCAATCCTGCTTTGTTATCCACCGTCAAAGGAGGCCCCCATAGTCCTTTGTTACCTGTAAAAGAGGCTTTTGGAAATGTTGAAAACTGAGTACTGGTTGGGATCCTCCCGACCAGTTGATTATTTGAGAGATTCAAGGATGAAAGGGAAGTAAGCTTTGCCAACTCTGGTGGAATTTGCCCGCTCAGCTTGTTCTGTGATAGGTCCAAGGACTCGAGGTCCTTTATGTTACCAAATGAGGATGGGATTTTGCCTGTGAAAGCATTTCTGGACAAGTTAAGGACTTTTAGTGATTTGAATCCTCCTATTTCCTTAGGTATTGGTCCACTGAAATTGTTGCATGAGAAGTCAATCAAAGTGAAGATAGATAGAATCTTTACCGGATATTCCCTCTCTGAATCTTTGTTGGTAAATGTTATACTTATACCATACTCAAAAGAAATTGTTGGTCCACTGGAACCATCATACCCAGCACACTCCCTGTTAGTTTGGCCGGTACATTCTTTACTGGTCACTGCCAAAGAACCATTTTCGGTACCCATCATTTTTTGCCATGTTCTCCAAAGTATTCCCTGTATTTCACCACTGAAATTATTATGAGCTAGGTCTATGATTTGAAGCCCTATGCCATTGGTGTTGAGACATTCAATGCCTCCATAAAAGTTGTTGGACCCCAAAACAAGGACACCAAAGGTGGAAATGTTCTTCAACAAGCATGGAAAGCTATCTGTTATATTATTGTTTCCAAGGTTTAAAACCTCCAACTTAGTGCATTTAGCTAGAGATTTTGGAAACTGGCCACCTAACTGATTTCCAACGAACTCTAGAATTTGCAATGAACTATCTTCGTTAACTTCAAGATTAGAAACAGTTCCGGTGAGGTTATTTCTGGCTAAGTTAAGTGCTCTGAGATCGTCCATTGCAGTCAAGCATTGGGGAATCATTCCACTCAGAGAATTCTTAGACAGATCAAGAATCTGAAGCTTTGAGGCATTGCATAGTGATACTGGAATGAGCCCATCTAAGTTATTGCTTGAAAGAGAGAAGAATTGTGTGCGTGTGAGGAAATCACCAATGGCAGTACAAAGCAAAGAGAAATTAAAAATTCAAGGCTATTTTTAAAAGATAAATTATCAATTGAAGCTACTCACTACAGTATACCTGTTCCTTATAACTTATCCCAACAACTTCCATAGCCCTCCTTGTTGCAATGTATTCTTCAGAATCATCAGCCCCACCCAACTCATAGCAATTTGATTGGCAACAAGGAGATAAAAGTTTGATATGAGAATGGCAACAAGAAGACCTCAGATACATCTAAATACAAAGTCCCAACACAACCATGGCAGAAGGGCAACAAGGAGACCTCAGACTTTTATACAACAGACTCAATAATTTGAAAAACTCCACTGGTTCTTCATTTTCTTTAACAATCTGTTCAGATACAGCATTCAATGTTCACATTTAGAAACCCTGTAGGATTTACCAACAATTGACAATCATGCATTCCACAGGCTTTACTCCTATAGAAAATAATACTTTTTTGGCAAAAAGAAAATAGAAAATAATACTTGGAAGAAATACAGAATGAATGAACTCAAAGAAATCAACATAGGCTCAGTATCGGTAACATGCTAATGCAGTACATTAGACAGTAGAGTAATAAACATATACACAATTCATAGACCAAGAACACAGTACTCTTTCCAAGAAAAATGTAGAAAAAAAAATTCAGAAGTACCAAAATGAACAAGTACCCAACGAAACAAATCTGAGCACACATGGATACCCTAACCTTCATCTCAGAGATAAAACCTAACCCAGTCAAACTTGAACCCCAAATCTCTCACAAATTGAACAAAAAAATAAATTAAATAAGTTTGAAATCAATAATCACAGAGAGAAAAGGAAAGGGATAAGAATTTGTACCGTTGTTGGCGTCGAACCGAGTTTATTCGTGGTTCGTTGGAGTTCATCGGGATTCATCGTGGTTCGTCGGCCTTGGTCGTTGGCGTTCGTCGTGGTTCACGACGCTTTCGAGTCTTTGGCATTTGAAAGCAACGCCTAACCAGGCGTTACTTTAGAATGGGATTTAGGCTTAGGTTGGGCTTTACAAATCCTTCCTCCAAAACCTTGTCATTTCTCAAGTTCTTCATTTGCTTTTGCGAAATAAGTCATTTTGGCTCATAGAGTTTATAAATCTCCAAAAACTCCAAATCTCTCCCACAAATCCCTCATCCAAACACACCCAGACTTTTGATGTGGTTAATACGTTCATTTAAAATGGAGTGACAAGCCAAATGTGTATGCCGAGGTGGTCAATGAATTTACCAAGGTTCCGTAGTGGAATAGGAAAGCATATGAAACTTATAACAATTTTATAATGATGACTTTCAATACATGACTATGGCATAATACTACAAAAGAAACAAAAGTGAGGAAACAAAACATAATTTTTTGCTTTAAACTCGCATTGCATTATGCTACACACATGATTATGGCATAATTAAGCTAAAATATGACACCAAAAGCACATTGCTAATTTCGTAGATCTTGAAATAAGGAAAACAGAACGCCAGCCTCAGCCCCTTCATGCATTGCTCTTTTTCATCAATTCAACGTCTCCACCTTCGATTTATGTGAACATGTCTTCGATGAATACCAATTTTTTCCTCCAACTGAGGGAATATCTTGAGAACCATCTGGTACATAGCTCTGTAATACCACTTACTCCATCTCTTGCACAACATAAGTGACCCAATAGAAACTCCAAAGCCAAATGTAAATCCAATTTCAACACTGATCAGATCCCAATTAACCTCACGCTGATGTCCAGAATTTGGAGTCATTCCATTCACTGTTGGTGGTGGTGGTGGCAATCCTGCATTGTTATCCATCGTCAAAGGAGGCCCCCATAGTCCTTTGTTACCTGTAAAGGAGGCTTTTGGAAATGTTGAAAACTGAGTACTGGTTGGGATCTTGCCGAGTTGATTATTTGAGAGATCCAAGAACGAAAGGAAAGTAAGCTTTCCCAATCGTGGTGGAATGTGCCCACTCGACTTGTTCTCGTGACAGATCCAAGGACTCGAGTACGCTCATGTTACCAAATGAGAATGGGATTTCGCCTGTGAAAGTATTTCTGGACAAGTTAAGGACTTTTAGTGATTTGAATCCTCCTATTTCCTTAGGTATTGGTCCACTGAAATTGTTGCATGAGAAGTCAATCAAAGTGAAGATAGATAGAATCTTTACCGGATATTCCCTCTCTGAATCTTTGTTGGTAAATGTTATACTTATACCATACTCAAAAGAACTTGTTGGTCCACTGGAAGCATACCTATGACAAACCCTGTTAGCTGGGTCGGTACATTCGTGAGGTTCGTGAGGTTCGTGAGGTTCTTTACTGGTCACTGCCAAAGATCCATCTTCGGTACCCATCATTTTTTGCCATGTTCTCCAAAGTATTCCCCGTATTTCACCACTGAAATTATTATGAGCTAGGTCTATGATTTGAAGCCCTGTGCCATTGGTGTTGAGACATTCAATGCCTCCATAAAAGTTGTTGGACCGCAAAACAAGGACACGCAAGGTGGAAATGTTCTTCAACAAGCATGGAAAGGTATCTGTTATATTATTGTTTCCAAGGTTTAAAACCTTCAACTTAGGGCATTTAGCTAGAGATTTTGGAACCTGGCCACCTAACTGATTTCCAACGAACTCTAGAATTTCAAATGAACTATCTTCGTTAACTTCAAGATTAGAAACAGTTCCGGTGAGGTTGTTTCTGGCTAAGTTAAGTACACTGAGATCGCGCATTGCAGTCAAGCATTGGGGAATCATTCCACTCAGGGAATTATTAGACAGATCAAGAATCTGAAGATTTGAGGCATTGCATAGTGATACGGGAATGAGCCCATCTAAGTTATTGCTTGAAAGGGAGAAGAATCGTGTGCCTCGTATAAGGAAATCACCAATGTTCGATGGTATAGAGCTGAAATGATTTCTTGAGTAATCCAGATACTTAGCAAATGGTACGAAAGTAGGGATTTGCCCCTGGAGTTGGTTTGAATGAAGGTCAACAATGCCTACCGAAGAATTAAGTAAAGGAGCTTGTAGAGTTACCAAGGAGTTACAAGAAAGATTTAGGGTAGCAAGTTGATCGGAGCTCCAAATCCAATGGGGAATCTGGCCTCCAATATAGTTTACTGAAAGGTCCACACTTTGTAATGTGGATTGATTTCTCAAGAAATCTGGAAATGTTGTCAAATTGTTAGAAGCCAAATCCAATTTTATTAGTTTAGGAAATGGGGAATACGAGCCATTAGAAAATATCAGCAAGTGATTGTATGAAAGATCAATGTATCTGAGATTTGTCAGCTGTGGTGGACCACTAAAAAGAGACCCACTGAAATTGTTTGAAGAAAGGTAAAGAAATTTAAGACTTTGGAAATTAAAGATAGATGAGGGTATTGATCCTTCCAAATTGTTGAAACTCAAATCAAGGGAATATAAGTAGGAAGAGACATTAGAAAATGCAAGTTTACCAGAGAATTGATTGTGGGAAAGGATTAGTTGTGACAATAAGGGAAGAGAAAAGAGAGATGATGGAATACTCCCCTTAAGTAGGTTGTCTTCCAGCTTGAAGTCTGCCAGATTAATAAGGTTTTCCCAGCGAATAGAGTCAATCCAACCACTGAACCTATTTAATCCCAATTTCAAACCAACCAATTGTGTTAGGTTCGCCAGTGACTTTGGGATTGATCCATGGAAACTGCAATATGAAAGATCTATCGTGGACAACATTTTGAGGTTGCCAATGGATTCAGGCAGTGACCCTGAAAAGTTTGTCCCGCTTACAGACAAGGACCGAAGAGATCCATTATTCTTGGGAAATTCCGGCAAGGAACCACCAAGTTCTTTATTATACCCAAGGTAAATAGTTTGTAGAGTAGGTACCTGAAAGATCTCTTTGGGAAATGTCCCCTGCAGCCTGCAATTACTTGGAGACTCAGGGTAGTCAACTTTGAAAAATTGGCAAAGAATCCTGGAACCGTACCAGAGATGTTGTTATGACTCAAGTCCAACACCCTCAGGTTTGAAAAGTTGGCAAAGAATCCTGGAATTGGACCGGAGATATCGTTAGCAGCCAATCCAATCACGGAGAGAGACTGAAGCTTCGCAAGAGACTGATCAATTGGACCGGAAAGACCGGTTCCAACCAAGCTCAACACCCTTAGGTTTGGCAGTGAAGATGATATCGCTTGGGACCAGTGAGCCCCCTGTGCTGACAAATTTACATAGTTAAAATACAGCTCTGCAAGCTCTGTGAGGTTCTGAAAGAGGATGCTTATATTTGGGGCATGAATGCCGGAACTGTAACTGGACTGGGAAATATCAAGGACAGCCAACCTTGTCAAGCGTGAAATCTCAATGGGAATTTGCCCATCATAATCAAAATTATATGATAAATTTAGATATCTCAAGTTCACAAGCTTTCCGATTTCTGATGGAATGCTAGTGGAATACTCTAAATAGTTATCAGCCAGATTGAGGCTTTGAAGATGTTGAAGATGGAAGAGACTGCTCGAATTGTCAATCCCACTGCGGATAGTTTCACCGCTAAGGTCAAGACCAACAACATGGCCATTACTACTGCAAGTAACACCAACCCAAGAACAACAGTCGGTGCTTGAATTCCAAGATAAAAGCTTGGTTGGGTTAAATAAAAACTGAAGGCTATTCTTGAAATGGAGCAGTGATTGTTGCTGGTCTTTAATACAGTGGCTGTGAACTGCAGGGAGGAGGATATTGAAGCAGAGGAGGAACAAGTAATGGAGCAAAGTATTCATTTTGGAAGCTGATGAGGGAAAGTGATGAACAACTGATGAGAAAGAAAGATTGTGGTGGCTTTAATATATATAATTAATTATATGCATGGTATTTTATTTTATTTTTTGGTCGGACTTTGATGAGATTAAATCTTTGTCGTCGCTGCTGGCTTGACTATGAACTTGCAGAAATTGTGATGTGAGGTTGCTTTTATGGATTGACTTGTTGACTTTGAAGTCTTGCCCTATCTGCACAGTGGGCCCCGCTACAGTATACACGATTTCCTACCTACTTGGATTTTTGGATGAGTATTGACTTGGCCAAGATCAATAGTCATAGCTCATGGCCCAGTCGATGAAAGCAGATTATTTATGTTTGTTCAGTCCGACCTCAGACACGAAGATGCTGAGAACCAAAGAGCTCCATAATCGTTTAGCTTTACTTACCAACCTTTTTTTGGTCGAGCTTTTCTTACCAGCCTTTTTTAGTTTCACACTATCATCCCCACTTACAACTAAATTCTAGTCAATTATATGCTTCACCCTAACAAAAAAGCGAAAGTGTCTGGAAAAACAAAAAACAAAAAATGAAAAGTGTAGTCAATTCAATTATGTGACATCGGACCTCTTCTTTTTCTTTTTTTTTTCTTTTTTTCTTTTAACTTCCTTCAATTAATTTTTTTCAATTAGGTAAGGTATCTATTATAGAGGCACAGCCTAATTACTATCAAGTAGGTAAGGTATCTGTTAAGACTTTGTTAATGATAATCATATTCATTCTCATATGATGCATAATCTATAGATTAGAATTTCATTTCCCAAAAAATTAACGTGGTCTCCTAAGTGGTGTGGATAACCCTTTGAAATTTAGTTACAACATTTGCATATAGTGATTGTATTATACACATATTTACACATTATTCACATTTAATAATACAAGTAAATTTAATGTATTATACACATATCTTTGGACATATTATTAAGTAAAAATACTACACTTTAAATTTTTGAATAATCAATATTGAAATACTCAATATTCATATGTTTAAACATTTTATTCATATTTTTTCTGTCCCGTATATATGCTTTGAAATATAGAAATAATTTTACCTATGAATTTATTCTAAAATCCACGTCATTGAGAACCAGTTGGGCTGTGGAAGAAACTCCCCAAATCCACGTCATTGAGAACCAGTTGTTCCAAATATGGGTTGGGCTTGAAAGGAAACAAGCTCAATGGGCTGAACTGTCAAAGCCGAAGAGCACCTTTCTCCCACGTGTCACATGCACATTTCCCATGCATTTCGCTAAAACCAATCACCTGCAATAGAAGCTTCCAGTAGAAGAAGAGACCGTTGGTTTCAAGCCGTTGATTCGAAGAGTGACAGCCTTACTGAAAATGGACATGGATATTGACGAAACAGCCGAAGGTAAGCCCTTTTTTTTTCCCCAAAACTTTGCGTTTTATTGTTTTAGGTCGTCTACTTTGGTGATCAAAACCTTCATACGCTTTTAAACAATCAGACTTGGAAGAGAAGGATAATATATGGTTCCCATGGATATAATAGTCGAAATTGATATCAGGGCTTGTGTTACTTAATTTTGATATTTTTAATAGTCAAAATTAAAAAGACGACCTAACAATAAATGACTGAGATCCAGAAATTGGTATTTTCTCTGCGTTGTTACATCAATTTAACAGGTGAATTTACAAACAGGGCATGAAGGTTGTACAAGCAAGGAACCATTTCTGGAGGCAAAGCCGGTGAAAGTAAATGCGCTGAGCTTGCATGCATTTACAACGGCACCTTTGTGGCTTCATCACCGACCTTCAACTCTTCCAAGCAGATATGGCACTTTTGGACCAGGTCATGAGAGATGACATCCTTTTATCGTGCATGTCTTTTCAAGGCGTGTTTTTATGTTTCTGTGACAATCAATAACTTGGGAGTTGTTGAAGCAAACCGTACCTCAAGCCAAAATCACAAGAGCAAGGTACATGGATCCACAGAGAAAGAAGAAAGATAGGAACGCCCTACACATGAAGCTCTTCATGGTTAGAAATAAATGAATAAAAATAGCAGGGCGCAATTACCAGTAAACAGAATCATTTCCCTTAGTATACAAACGGGCGTTGTTTCTTGCACATACCAAATTCCAGCAAATACAATAATGAATCCCGGTGGCTCAAGAAGTAAACATAAAACATCCAAATGTCACATTGCATTCTGTGCTAGTAGTAATAGGAAGATGATTGAATGGAATTACGGAATGCATACCTATACAAAGTCCTCCAAGTGACCACTGTACATTATCAAGCAGTACAAATACAACAGGATAAGAATTTAGTTAGCATGTTTTACATTCCTTATAGGCATATAAAAGGAAAAAAATTGAGTTTACAACCCAATTGTGCACCCTGGGAAATAGCCCTGTACATATTTTGAGCTTTTTAGGCATTTCAAGAATCTAAGGGTTTCTAGATATTCATCAATTACTTCCCAATTTAGTTTCCATGATATCTAATGTCAAAGTGTTGCTGCCTGTCCCAAATGCTTCATAGGTGCATTCTAGCATTCAAAACCAAGTAGAAGATAGGTTCACTGATACTTACATTTTTAGCTAAAAACAGTACAACAAATAGGGCAATGATGAAACAGCCAGCTGCTATTTGTGTAGCAACATGTTTTGTGGATGCATGCGGAAAAAACACTTCCAAAGACTATGAGAAAACTTATACAATCCCCATAAACAAAATTCATTGGCATAAATAAGATATCTGAGATCCACAGCGTTGGAAAGAATGAATCTACACAAGTTATAGCATGATGAGAAAATCTCCTCTATAAAATAGGACGGGACGGTACTCCTCGAATTGACAAGTTGGTGTCAGGACTTCTCACCAACTTAATTTCTTACCAGATTTTGTATCCTGCTGTACTGCACAGATGGAAGGAAAGTGATTGAGCTAATAGGCAATAAGAATGACAGAAATATAACCATTTTAGTAACTACAAGTATTTCATTTAAGCTATAGTGGAAGCAAAGCATACCTCAAGACAAAATCACAAGACCAAGGTACATGGCTCCACAGAGAAACAAGAAAGATATAAACCCCCTACAAGTAAAGCTCTTCAGAGTCAGAAAAAACCACACAAGTACGGCATAAGAGCATCCCATGTAGTTTGTCCAGCAAAAGAAATGGAAATGCATAAAAACAATCAGAAGGAAGGCTCTTAGGCAAAAATCTTATTAACAATAAGAAGCTCACCAAATGACACCCCATCCACAACCAGTACAGCAAGGACACTCTTCTCCAAATTTCTCAGCATCACTAGGATGAACTCTACAGGATATAAGATCATCATACATATCTGCATTATTACAATTAAACATTACAAGACAATACATATACAAAAATAGACAGTTAACTTGAGGATCAAATAATTTGTTTCTTCCCATACATAGACCGAAAACAAGCTGTTCATTACACCTGTATTCGACAAAATAGAACCAGCAGTTATTAAATTAATCCCATCATATGTGGGGAACAAAAAAGACTTGTAGCCTACTTTAGTAAACAATACATGAAAAAAGAAACTACTTTACCTAGGTTAGAATTTGACCTCACCAAGATGTTCGGTTTAGTCTGTATTTTGGAACATTTGGATGGAGCGTAATAGAAGGATTTTTTAGGAGTATGAGGGAGTGGAGGTTGGTGAATTATGGGACAGAGTTAAGTTCTGGGCAGCTTTATGGGCTTCTGTCACTTCAGATTTCAAAGACTATTCCTATTCCATTATTTTGAGGGATATGGCTGCTGCTGTGATGTGATGCTTTTGTATTATTTTGAGGCTCGGTCTAGTTTTGGGTTTGTTTCTTGGTTGGGCAGTCCTTGTGCAGCTTTGGCTGGTGGTTGTCTTTTGTGTTGTATGTTTTTTTCTGTTGTTGCCTGTTTGGCTTGTGGATGACTTATCCACTTATGCGTTCCTCTTCTTTCTTTCAATAAACTTTGTTTCTATTCAAAAAAATAGGATATCGTAGCAAGGCATTCTGCTGCAATGTATCAATTTGAGCAATGCAAACTTAACAATGTCCTTCCATTTGTTAACAGAATACAATAAAGTGCATACAGAAGTAGCGAAAAAGCACCATTGCCATGTACAGATTATAACTCTACTATTTAAGAAAATATATGAAAGGGCATTAGTGCCGGAAGAAAATTGCTTTTTTCCTCACTTGAGTTATCAGTCACAAAAATTGTACCACATAAAATTCATTAATTCAACAACCCTAGAGCAAGGCGAGGCAGGAATTCTGTTGCAATTTATCAACATGAGCATTATGAAAAGTTTATATGAAAATATGAAAGAACAGAGCTTCTTACATGACCACATGTAAGGTTACAAGCAATAGCATGGAAACACATTGACAAGCTTAAATGGACTCAGCAGTATTGTCCTCCACAACTACAAGGATTGACGAATGATTTACCTTACATCACTTGTAAACAGTACAGCAGAAGGAGTATTAAATCACCAACAAACTTCATAATTTGATAGAAAATATCCATGAAAACATATTGCTTTCAAAATGATTGTAGTTAAGATGATTCTTTAAAACAATGTATCACCTATGTTGTTGTTTAGTTTCTAGTTTTTTTTAATAAAAAAATCTGTTTCAGCTTCTGCGCTATGGGACTACTTTTTGTTTTTATTTTTTTTGGGAACTGACAAGGGACTATAAGCAAGTGAAATTGAAATATGGATTTCATTCATATTTAAAATATACAGCAAGAAAAGATGAATAATCCTGAAAATTACTTTGAGTGAGAAATTCCAAACATTCCAAGCACCAAAATTTGTTAAGGACAATAAACCAATCTCCCATAGTATCAAACTGCTCTTCATTCCACAGCTTAAGAATAAATTGAAAAAATGGAATGCATCATCTGAACCTGTTTGAAGAGCTGTGTGCACAAATAGAGGACCTAAGAAGCTGCCACCGATACCAACAGCAATGACATCCTTCAGGGCTTTTCCTGTGGCACCAACCTACCAGTATTGCCAATTACTAAAGAATTCAGGCAATATGGACCCAAAATGGATACTAAAAAAAATTGTAGTGATTACCCAAGATCCACTTCGAATACTCTCAGAAAACTTTTGGATCTTGTCCAGAACTTCCCGAACATCTGGGACCACATTTTTCCCATCACTCTGTATAACTGCATCCCTTGGAGCACGAAGAGCTACATGAAGCACTGATCTATTTTCTGTGCTGTTTATCTGAAGGCACCACCCAGAAAAAGAAAAACAGAATGCAAACGAATCACATGATAATGGTTTCAGAAATAAGCTGGTCTCATCTTTACCATAAATCCTATAAAGCTATCAAATATAAGTTTTTGTGATTTCATACAGTTAAAGGTCAGAAATTTGGGCATCCTAATTTTAAATAGGAGACACTAACTAGCTATTGTTCTACTGGTAGCTCTCTCCACTTTGTTGGAAGAGGTCCCAAGTTTTAATCCCTTCCTCCATATCAGAAAAATAATTTATTTATTTTAAATAGGAAACACTTCTCGCTAATTGCAGATAAAAAGTGTTCAAATTAGCATTTTAATTCCATATTTATCCACATAATACTCGACCAAAGGAAGATAAACTTGAAACGTACATGCTCTCCACCAAACATTCGGTTAATATTTTCTTTGAGGGATGCAGACTGCACTTCCCCCCCCACAAGACACTAGTTACGAATGGGCCAACCCCACCTTTGCCAGTTTCCAAGGTTTCAGGCGTGGGATGTTGCCGTGAGTAGTCCAACAGTATCCCATCAAACGGACTATTAGAACATATATATATATATATATAAATATATACACCCATTATCAAGTTACTCATGACTTCACATGAAATAGTTGATATGGAATACAACAACATTCGTGTCATATACTTCATGTAAGGATGACATGAAGTAAGATTAAAGCTTTCAAAAAGTTCCAACAGACGCCTTACACTGTCATTGACTGGGACCGCTTAAAATCATTCATCAAATCACGCAAATGGGTCTTGTTTATTCCCGAAACATGGGCCTGGACAATGAAAATTATCCACATTTAGAACAGAGATGGGAAAATTTTCATACCGCACATTGCAAAGAGGTATTGTCTCAATTACCTTCAAATCGTTCCAAGGATCAGTATCAGAGACGAGAACAGATGAGGCCATTTGAGATTATGCTGAAACACTTGACAACCAAATTCCCGGCGCTAATGTGCTATTACTAATATACCATTGCCCCATTTGGATATGTAACAAAATAAAAACAACTGCAAATTACCTCCTTCTCATTGCTATAGAGTTGAGCACAATCAATATGCCGATATCCTGCCTGCAATTAGTAGAACCACATTTTAGTCGAGTGCTTAGTTTACGGAATCAAACAGGCAATCTAAAGAGGTTTGATTTCCCCGTTTGGGAAAAGCATAAAAACACTCCAATCTTGATCACATTTCCTGGTAACCAAACAAAGCCTAAAGGCATTTCCGGAATTTACATTTCCATAGTTTTTCTTTTCTATTTCAGAGGAAATTGAACAAAGTAAGGGAAAGAGAAAGACCTTGACGGCGGCGTCGACGATGTCATCATGTCAGTGTACCTGGGACTTGAGAATATCAAAATTCCTCGGTGTAGAAGAAGATAGATTTGTAGATAGAAAGAGGCCTACATTAGGGAAAAGAGAAGCTTTGAGCTACAACCGTCACTTTGGCCTACTCGGATATCGCCTTTTTCTAGTATATATTTAAGGAGTATAGCCGCTATACCATATATTAATTATATTTAAAGAGTACAGCCGCTTGGCTATACTCCTTAAATATATTTTTATATTTCAAGAGTATAGCCGCCCGGCTATACTTTTTAAATATATTATTATATTTAAAAAGTATAGCCGCTCGGCCATACCCTTAAATATATTTTTATATTTAAAGAGGTCTTTTTAAAATAAAAATAAATTTTGTTTCCCCATATTTTTAGAGCATTATCCATTACTATTAGGCTATTATCTGAATCTCTTTTGATTTTTTTATCTTTTCATAGTTATTACCCGTATAAAGAATTTAGCATTTTCCTGTTTAATATTCGTATTATACACTTATGCACGTATTTTTCAATAATACTTTCGTTTTCTGTACACGTTTTAAAGACTCAATAAAATACACGTTTTTAAAAAAGAAAACAAACAATACGTATGTATTTTTATGTTTAATATATATATACTTTTACAACAACAAAAATTCACGTATTATATACATAATATTCACATATTATTGAATAAAAATAATACATATTTAAATATTAAAATAAATTATATAAAATATTAAAATTTAAACAGAATCATTTCCCTCAGTATAAGGATACATTACGTTTCATGCATAGAGCCAATTCTATTCTGCCAAATTTTCTACTACGAGATAAACGTGTGGTCTCAGTTTCCAAGTCTCACAGATAATACCCAACCGCGCGGAGGCTTTTAGACCTTTCTAAGCAATTCAGGAATTGATTTAATGTTCATAACCTCAGGTTGCATTGCATGTGGTGAGTTTTTAAACAGAGACAAAAAAAAACAAATTTTTAAACATTTAACCCAGAAATTCTCAGTGCATTTTATTCCTAGTTAAACCCAAATAAACTCAAATTTTTAAACATTTAACAACCAAAAAAGCAAATTCTACACTTTTGCAATAGTGTGTGAATTATGGAAAAATTATCACATGAGATATTGATATGTCAGATTGAGAGGACTATGAACATTGTGGAAATTGTGATGTGACGTTGCTTTTATGGATTGACTTGTTGACTTTGAAGTCTTGCCCTATCTGCGCAGTGGGCCCCCGCTACAGTCTACACGATTTCCTACCTACTTGGATTTTTGGATGAGTATTGACTTGGCCAAGATCAATAGTCATAGCTCATGGCCCAGTCGAAGAAAGCAGATTATTTATGTGGCCCAGTCTGACCTCAGACACGAAGATGCTGAGAACCAAAGAGCTCCATAATCGTTTAGCTTTACCTACCAACCCTTTTTTTGGTCGAGCTTTTCTTACCAACCTTTTTTAGTTTCACACTATCATCCCCACTTACAACTAAATTCTGGTCAATTATATGCTTCACCCTAACAAAAAAGGAAAAGTGTCTGGAAAAAAGAAAAAAGAAAAAAAAGGAAAAGTGTAGTCAATTCAATTATGTGACATCGAACCTCTTTTTTTCTTTTTCTTTTTTTATTACTTCCTTCAATTAATTTTTTTCAATTAGGTAAGGTCTATTATAGAGGCACAGCCTAATTACTATCAAGTAGGTAAGGTATCTGTTAAAGACTTTGTTAATGGTAATCATATTCATTCTCATATGATGTATAATCTATAGATTAGAATTTCATTTCCCAAAAAATTAACGTGATCTCCTAAGTGGTGTGGATAATCCTTTGAAATTTAGTTACAAAATTTGCATATAATGATTGTATTATACACATATTTACACATGATTCACGTTTAATATATGCATCTTTTTACAAATTTTTTAATAATACAAGTAAATTTAATGTATTATGCACATATCTTTGCACGTATTATTAAGTAAAAATACTACACTTTAAAATTTTGAATAATCAATATTGAAATGCTCAATTTTTTTTTGTTAGATTATATATGTAAACATTTTATTCTTATTTTTTCTGTCTCATATTTATGCTTTGAAATATAGAAATAATTTCACCTATAGATTTATACTAAAATCCACGTCATTGAGAACCAGTTGGGCTGTGGAAGAAACTCCGCCAAAATCCACGTGGTGGACTGCCTACGTTGCTTGTTCCAAATATGGGTTGGGCTTGAAAGGAAACAAGCTCAATGGGCTGAACTGTCAAAGCCGAAGCGCAACTTTCTCCCACGTGTCACATGCACATTTCTCACGCATTTCTCAAAAACCAAATACCGGCAATAGAAGCTTCCGGTGGAAGAAGAGACCGTTGGTTTCAAGCCGTTGATTCGAAGAGTGACAGAGCCTTACTGAAAATGGACATGGATATCGACGAAATAGCCAAAGGTAAGCCCGTTCCAAAACTTTGCGTTTTATTGTTTTAGGTCGTCACCTTTGGTGATCAAAACCTTCATACGCTTTTTAACTTTACTAGAAATTCATGTGCTAAGTTGCTAACAGGCGAAGAAAAGCATGGAAAGCCAATCGTGGTAATATTGATGGGCGCACCTGGAAGCGGCAAGTCCACCTTCTGCGAACATGTCATGCGCTCCTCTACCCGTCCCTGGGTTCGCGTCTGTCAGGTATGTCTTTATGTCTGCCGAGCACAATGTGTTCGACGAAATGCCTCAGTGTGTTTCGAATTACTATTTTCAGGACTTGATGCGATAGCTATGATAGCTGTTCATTTGGGTTCTTCTTTCTGTGCGTTACATTTTGATTTCTTGTGTTTTGTAGGACACTATCAAAAGTGGTAAAGCTGGAACCAAAGCTCAGTGTATAGAGAGTGCAGTTAATGCACTTAAGGAAGGGAAGAGTGTGTTTATAGATAGATGCAATCTAGAGAAAGAACAACGCAATGAGTTTGTTAAGCTTGGTGGTCCCCAGGTTGATGTTCATGCTGTGGTGCTTGATCTTCCTGCCAAGCTTTGTATATCGCGGTCTGTGAAGCGAACGGGCCATGAAGGAAACTTGCAAGGTGGCAGAGCTGCTGCGGTTGTGAATAGAATGCTGCAAAAGAAAGAACTGCCTAAACTGAGTGAAGGGTTTGCTAGAATCACTTCTTGCCAGAATGAGAGTGATGTTCAATCTGCCATTGATGCTTATAGTGGACTTGGTCCTTTGGATACACTTCCCCATGGCTATTTTGGCCAGAAGAATCCCGGTGCAAAAATTCAACTCGGCATAATGAAGTTTTTAAAGAAAACAGATGCTCCTGCTAGTTCTGAGTCAATTTCGAAAAGTATTCCGGATTCTAATGCTTCTCAAATTACTGAAGAAAAGAATATCTGTTCGAAAGGACCAGGTTCATTATCTGAGAATGCTGGTAGGGAGTTAAAGGAAGGTGAAGAGCCAGTTGTAGGCTCAGCTGGCTGCGATGTTTCTCTTAAGGATGCTCCTACTCTGGCATTTCCCTCTATATCAACAGCAGACTTTCAATTTGACCTTGAGAAGGCATCTGACATTATTGTTGAGAAAGTCGCAAAGTTTGTGAATAATCTTGGAAATGGTAGACTTGTTTTAGTGGACTTGAGTCATAAATCAAAGATTTTGTCTCTGGTAAGGACTAAAGCTTCAGAGAAGAACATTGATTCCAACAAGTTCTTCACATTTGTAGGAGATATCACTCGGCTTCATTCAGAAGGAGGTTTACACTGCAACGTAATAGCTAATGCTGCTAATGGGTAAGCATTTAGAAAAACTGTATGTAATTGCATGTAAATAGTTTAGAATACCAAAATGGTAAAAAAAAACAGGAGGATATTGGCATCTTTTTATATGTTAAACCAATCATGGTGTTATGGAATTGTGCTGAATTAGAGCTGTGTCTGGTGCCCACTCGGTTGTAATGTAAAGTTGTATGTCTTTTCTTCGCCATTATGATTTCTTAAACATAAAATTAATCCCAAAAACTGGGATTATATTTGTTTGCATATTAAGTAGATTGAACAAAAAATATTATGTTGCAGGCGACTCAAACCTGGAGGTGGAGGTGTCAATGCTGCAATCTTCAGTGCTGGAGGTCAAGCTTTGGAGGTTGCAACCAAAGAACAGGCTAAATCTCTGCTTCCTGGGAATGCTGTGGTTGTGCCTCTCCCGTCAACTTCTCCACTGTTTTTTAGGGAAGGGGTAACCCATGTCATACATGTTGTTGGACCCAACATGAACCCACAGAGACCAAATTGTCTGAACAATGACTACATTAAAGGCTGCAAAGTTCTCCAGGAGGCTTACACTTCACTTTTTGAAGGTTTTTCATCAATTGTAAGGTCCCAAGCGAAGTTACCCAAGGGAGGCATTGAAAGTCTTCAGTCAAAGATGACAGAGTCACAAGATCACCCTGAGGGTGTCCCTAAAGATCATTTTACTAACAGTGATCAAAAGAATAAGAGAGAGGGTCTTCATAAATCTGAGAGGAGCAAAAGAAGTAAAGGATATCAGAATGAAACTGAAGATGCCTCTGATTCTAATGCTGGTAAAGTAAACCTGAGCAACAAGTCTGATGGAAGCAGGACTAAATCCTGGGGGTCATGGGCTCAGGCTCTCTACAACATTGCTATGCAGCCAGAGAAGCACAGGGATGCTGTACTAGAGATATCCGATGATGTTGTTGTACTGAATGATCTTTATCCAAAGGTAAATGTCACCTATTATATTCTTCACCATCCTCTTCTACTTTTTAGCTGATTAAAAGAACTTTGGAATTTTGCAGGCACAAAGGCATATTCTGGTGGTGGCACGATATGAAGGTCTTGATTGCCTGACAGATGTACGTAAAGAACACCTTCAGTTGTTAAGGACAATGCATGCTGTTGGTTTGAACTGGGCTGAGAAGTTCTTGCATGATGATTCATCATTGGTCTTTCGGCTTGGATATCACTCGGTATGCATGATACTCTGCTTAGAAGTCGTTGTTATATTTGTTTTCTTTGACATTGTCTTGTGAAGACCTTTTCCCTCATCCTGGATAGTACAGAAACAATAAGCATCCATATCAGATATGCAACTCTTTAGGTTTGGGTAGAAATTTCTATATGGAAATCATGAGTGACATGGTAGTGTGTGCTTTTAGTAATGTGTCTTCTCCTTTATCATTTTGTCCTATATCTTTTCAGAATAGTTTACTCTTTAACATACTTTTATAGTGGAATAGGAAGCAAGAGATATGCAAACACAAAAACGTCAAGTTTGAGATTACTGGTGATCCAATTATGGAGCTGAAAAGCGACTGCCTAATAAGTACTTGTGGGTGTTCTCTTGCAGGAACCGTCAATGCGACAGCTGCACCTGCATGTAATTAGCCAGGATTTTGATTCAACACATTTGAAGAATAAGAAACATTGGAACTCCTTTAATACTGCTTTCTTTCGAGACTCTGTGGATGTAATGGAGGAAGTCAGTAGTGATGGAAAAGCAATACTAAAAGATGAGGACAGCATGTTGTCCATGGAGTTGCGATGTCACCGGTGTAGAAGTGCTCACCCCAACATACCCCGATTAAAATCACACGTTACAAACTGTCGAGCCTCTTTTCCAAGCACCCTGCTCCAAAAGGGTCGTTTAGTGCTCGCGCCATGCAATTTCAACGTTGATGCGTAGGTGTGCCACGAGCCATTGTAATTTGTATATCATTCAAATTTTGTTGTATATAAACAACAGATGCTTTGTGATTGGCGAAACTGGTATTGCAATGAGATGCTTGGTATGGTTTTTCATGATTCTCAATTCTCACAAGTTTCTCTGCCCGTGGAGGGCCGTGAGAAAGTGTATTTTCATAGCCCAAGGAACATTTGGCTAGTGGCTACATATGCCTTCCAATGGCCCCATAGTATTCCCATGCATGTTAGCTTGGCTTTCCAATATTACCATGTTGACTCGATGAATGAGCTAAATTAGCTGAACTCAAGAAAAAAAAAATGCGGGAATTCCAACTTTGATGGCATAGTTAATGGAATTGATGCTTCAACCTACAAATTTACGGTTTAGCGAAAAATCACACAAAAATCTTGAAAAATTATAATTAAAAAGATATTACTCGTATCTTTGATTTTCAAACAATCTGCATCCTACTAAATAAAGAATTGAAGTATTTCTTAAGAAGTATTACTCATGTCGTCAACGCTAATTGTTTGTAACTCAGAAAAAGAGGATATATATATATATATATATATATATATATATATATATATATATATATATATGTATATAACATATTTAGGAATGGCAACAGACCGGTTTGGGATTAGGTATGGCAATACCATCCCCGGTAAGAATTTTTAGGGAATCCGTCTTGGTTGGGGGCTTTCTCCTTGAATATATTCATACTCCTCTCTGTCACTTCCTAAGAGTTCCACGATGCAGACATCATAGAGACCCAAGTCTAAAATATCCATAATATCCCGATATTTCCACCGAAATTTTCGTGTTTTGAACTACGATATTTCTATACCATCGATAATTTAGACCTTGACCAAGATACTTGGTTTCAATCATGGACCAAAATATCGATAATATCGACAAAATATCGAGGATATTATTGTTTTTTCGGTCACAAATATTTTGGAACATATCCATACACATATCGTATGAATATCGATAATATTGACAAAATGTCGAGGAAATATCGATGTAGATAATTTTCAGACTTTCAAAGAATATTTTGGCAAAATATCGACATATCGCTATAATATCAAAAATATTGATTTGCACATAAGAATGAGTTTACTTTTCAAGTTTCAATTTTTCAACTACTCTTCACAATACACTTACTATACACATAGAGATGAAGAAGACAATGAAAATTTTGAACCTCATAGGAACTCTCTATGTGGTACTAAGTCACTCATGTATCTTACCATGCAATATATAAAGTGTAAAATATTATAGTAAATCATTATATATAAAAATGATTATGGTGTATTTAATCTTCTTTCACTAATTACTACATATTTTCTACACTCACTGTTTGTCGAGCTATATAATCAACTTAAATCGCTTAAACCCATCACGCAACGATTTCGTTCTAATTTTTATGATAAACTAATAGATAATTGGTAAATAAACATTCTCCAAATTTCAATAAAAATTTCCAAATTTTTCTTACAATTTCCATAATTTTTATTCAATTTTTATCGATATCGATAATATCCCAATATTTTCATTAAAATTTCATTTTTGAACTACCGATATTTCCAATACCATCAATATTTTAGACTTGAGACCACTTCATCTGCGCATGATTAACAATGAGCCAGCAATTATACAAGACAACAGTGACAGATTGCAGGACATTTGGGTCAATAGCTTAGGTCTAAAAAGGATGGCAGATGATGACAATGAAATGACTGTAGTTACTATCATCAACAACGATGTTTGAACACGTGCATTTGTCCTCATAATTTGGGATCCACATACACCAAAATATCAGAAGATGCTCGAATTCATAGGAGAATATACATAGAACCCAACAAAAAATTCAAGTAAAACACAGACCGTTTTCCAAGGAAAAATAAAAAACAAGAAACATAAGAAAACCTCCACAAGAAAGAGCAACATTCTAATGTTTCAGAGCAAATAACGGCTTCATTAATGAAGCCATGGCATGAAAGATTTTACTGAGGGTTGGGTGGGCGGCTGTTGGCAGCAGAAACCCTAGATCCCCACTCAAGCAACTCTTTGCTGGTATCATCCTTGTGAACTATAACCTCAATGAAGCACAAGCTATCCTTCTTGTCCCCAGTAGCAGTCTCAATTGCTTCAATCAGCTCCTCTTCATAACGGACCTGCAAAATTAGTAAATTCAATTACAAGGAGTGTTATGATCCAGGAAGCCCTTTGATTAAATCATTAATTAGTGAGCTTAAAGGAAATTAAGAAAACGAATTAACGAACTAATCACCTTGGTTGTCCAGCACTTGCCCTCCCCATTGTGGATGGCATCAACAAGTCCAGTGTAGTTCCAGTTCTTGATCACATTGTATGGTCCATCATGAATCTCCACTTCAATGGTGTATCCACCATTGTTTATCAGGAAGATTATGGTCCTCTGCCCATTTCGAATCATTGTTGACACATCTTGGGCAGTCACCTATTAGGCATTAAACAACAAAATGTAAGAAATTTATGGAACTTCTGTTAAATTTTAGTGTCTGAAATAGGAGAAGCTCAAAGAAACTCTTCCACACTGAGAAAAGCAAAAGTGCCAATCTTTGCTTCACATTTCAAATACAATTTCCTACAATCACTCTCTATACGACTCCTATGTGTAAACTGCGTTCTGGCTTTGATCAAAATGAGAAAAGGAACAAAATGTACCTGAAAGCTCCCATCACCAATGAAAGAAAGCACTCGCTTCTCAGGAACAGCCTGAGCATACCCAAGAGTTGCTCCAACTGACCAACCAATTGATCCATATTGCATTTGGAACTCGTACCTGCAATGCCAATTTCAAAATTCCAATTAAAAGCATGAACCAAAACATAGAAAGGAACATGAAAGACCATATTCTATCCTTGACTTACCCGCAACCAGCCGGCAATCTCAGTTTCTGGCAGTTAAACCATGAGTCTCCTGTCTCAGCAATCACAGCTGTTTCACTTGACAGCATCTTTTGGACATGTTGAAACAGAACATTAACCCTCAAAGGTTCTCTGGGTGCACACTTTAGAGGGTGTCCATCAGGAACAAAGATCCTGCGGTAGTTCTCATGAGCAGTGTTGTTGTGCTTGAGCTTCTTTGCTAGTGCACTGAGGAAATCCTTCATGAGAACACAACCAAATGAAGGGCCATTTGCTATTGTCACACGATCGGGCTGCACGACAATTACCTTCTCTTTCTTGAGAAGGAGAGAGTACCCAACAGAGCTGTAATCATTGAAAATTGGTCCAGCAAACAAGTATGCATCTGCAGACTCCACAATCTCAGCACAAAAGGCAGTGCTCACAGCGCCCCAATATGTCCCAATGAAATGAGGGTGGTGCTCTGGCACAAGCCCCTTTGCTGAAGGCATCACAGCCAGAGCATAACCGCTGGCATCAGCTAGTTCAACAAAGGCATCACCAGCATGTGCAACTCGCAGTTTAGGCCCACCAACCATAACTGGTTTCACTGCCTTGTTCAAAAACTCAGCAGCTGCCTCAACTGCAGCCTCTAAGCCCCATTGATTGCTCAATCTGTACAACAAAACAAATAAATAACTCCCACACTTCAAAATTAAAAAGCACAACCTTTTATCAACACTTTCATCAAATGGAATTTTAAAAAGCCCAAAACTTTACCTGGGAGACAATGAAAATGGGACTGGTTCCCGGCTAAAAGTAGGATGGGGAATCGCAGCCAAGTTACAGCTTACGCTGATGTAAACAGGCTTGCTTTCTTTCAAAGCAGTTGAAATTGCCGTATCGATCAATTCATGTGCATCTTCCAGATTATTTACCACAGCCTAGTAAAAACCCACATACCAAATTAGCAAATCAAACTCACTATGAATCTTTTAGCCAGATCCATTAGAAACCCAATAAAAATCAATGAAATTAAAGTTCAGCAATAAAATAAAAAACAAAACTTCGATCTCAATACTGACCTGATAGCAAGTGACGGTCTGAAAGCACCTAAGCTCTTGGCTAAAATCAGGCAACCCAATAGTGTGGTGAAGAATCCTGCTGGTTCCATAGTCATTAGAGTTGGGTCCTCCAACTATACAAATCAGAGGCAAGTTCTCACTGTAGGCTCCAGCGATCGCATTAAGAACACTGAGCCCCCCAACAGTGAAAGTAACAACACAAGCGCCGACGCCACGAGAGCGAGCGTAGCCATCAGCGGCGTAGCCGGCGTTGAGCTCGTTGCAGCAGCCAATGTTGGTAAGCCCAGGCTCTGCGATGAGGTGGTCGAGGAGGGTCAAGTTAAAGTCACCGGGCACAGTGAAGACGTCGGTGACGCCGATTTGGACGAGTCGGCGAGCGAGGTGGCGACCCAGAGTGGCCTCGGACGAGTTGATCACGGTGGAGGGGACCGAGTTCTGAATTGCCGAAGCGGCGCCGTTTGGCAGGCTGCCCACTTCGTTGCATGCGGGCTTGCAAACGTCAAGAGCTCCGATTTTGGTGCCCATGGATTGTACTTTGATCACCCTCAGAAACACTCGAAACAAAAGAAAGATGGAGACTTTGGACTTGAAAAATAAAAATCGAAACTTTGTGATGAGAATTGTCGTGTAGCGAGAAATGGGACTTTGGGATTTTGGTTTTTTGATGTTTGGAGGTGAAAAGGGAGGTAGGTTTTTATATGTTGGTCGGCAGAGAAGGGAAGAAACCAGGGGCGGTTTTGATGAGAGGCTTTTGGTGAAGGCAGTGGGTGGCAGTGGATTCTTAATACATGTGAATGAGTGGCGCTCAAGTATTATAATAATTGTTTCTGATTTTTCTGAGTTTTGGTTTTAGATGGGAAAGGACTAGAAAATTCTTGATTATTTTCCAATTTATGACAAAAACTCTATAATAGTGGAAAATTTTAATTTCAAATCTCTTTTAAAATGGTAAAAGAAGTTGCTTTTTTGGACACAGTATCTTGTTTTGCCTTTTTCTTTTTTTCTTTTGGATCTCTGTTCAATTGGGCAAAGTCAAATGCATTTTATAACTCCTTTGAATTCTAATATTGTCGATACACACAGCACAACATACAGATCGTGGTCAATATGCAAAAGATGAACAAAGGTAAAATGGTAAAAGGGTAAAAATGAAGCAGTAATTATATAAATGAGAGGCCAAAAAGAGTAATAATACAACTGGCTGGTTTTGGTAATTATGAAGCTAGTTGAGTTTGAGTTGAGTTGTTGTTGTTGTTGTTGTGAATGAAATGGTTTACATGTCTTGGTTGGCAGTGGACGTATTTTCGTTGCCCTGAAGAAAAGCCAGACACGGCGTCAACGAATAATCAGCTGTAGTTTTACGAAAAATAAAATTAATTATTAAATGTAATCTGACAAGTTGTGGAATAATACTGTGAGCAAGGATCCGAGAAAGGGAGAAAATCCACGGGTTGTGGAAAACCACATGAGTCGCCGGTAATTGGAAATTTCCAAGTTTTGGAAGCGAGCGGTGCATAATGCATGCACATTGCAGTGTGTCCAACACGAGACGAGCGTTGTAGACTGTGATTCTCATGATCTCATGATGGAGTGTGACGTGACGCAATCACAGGCACAAATGCGAGAGCATTAAACTTTTCCACTATTGTCACAGTCCAGACACTGGGGAAAATCGGACTCGGCACGTCTCCATTGTCTGGCAGTCAAAGCACAAATTAAGCAACATTCGAGGCTTTTCCTCCCAAAAACAAAACTGTGTTCTGCTCCCAAAAAATAAAATGCGTGAGCTCCACGTCTGGGTTTAATTGGTGTGACCCTCACATCATCATTTATGGCACATTTATTAATTTATAATCAAATTAAGAAGAATTGAATTGAGGAGAAATTGGATTGAAAATGAATTGAATTGAGGCGGAATTAGAATTAGATTCCTATTGAAGTTGTTCACTAAAACTATCTGAAATCGGAATAAAATTTCATAAAGTTCGCTTCTTAATTCAAAGATAATCTAATATAAACTATGATTACTAAAATGCCCTTGTCTCAAATCAAATATTTTATATAAATTTTTTAATAAAATTTGGTATAGTACATAATAGTAAGAAAAAATTAAATTGCTTTTTTACTAAAATGATTTTGTTTATTTTTGTTATAAAGTTAAGTATTTCTATTAAGTATTTTTTATTTTATAAATGTAAGTATTTCTATTAGTTAATCATTAACACTTAAAATGATTTTGTTTTTATTTTTAGGGTTAAGGATAATCTTGGAAATAATTAAAGTAAGTGAGGGCATAAAGGGAAAAAAATTATCATTATGATTGCTCACTAAACCCGGAATCCAAATACATTCTCTATATTGGGAATCTAAATCACCAAATCTTGGAATTGAATTCCATTTTTGTGTGGGACGCACTTTTGATTCCTCCCAATTTTAGTAAACACATGTATAATCCGTAATCAGAATCGAATTCCTTGTTCTCATTCGATTACGGGTTAGTAAACACGCCATTAGTGTTCTCAATTCAAGTGATATAATATAAAGGCTTAAATGCTAAAATAGTCCATGTGTTTTATCTTGTTGGCCAATTTAGTCCATGTGTTTTTAATTTGCACAATTTGGTCCCTATGTTTAGCACTGTTAGCCAATATGGCCCATTTTGTTAAAATTACCATTAAATAAACATGATAATCCTTTTTTAATTCTTCTTATTCCTTTGAAAACCTATACATTTTGTTGAAATTAATTTAAAAACATATTAAAACTTCATTAGAACTAACAACATAGCATTAGAAAAAAGATAATAAAAAAGGATTTTTAGCCATTTTGCCCCTCGAACTATTAGGCAATTGAACTTACCCCCTGAATTATTTCATCGCCCATTTAGTCCTCAACTCGTAATAAATAGTCAATTTCCCCCTTACTAGTTAAGTTTATCCAATTCCATCAACTTTTCGAGTTAATAACAAGGGCAAATTTGTAATTTTAACTTAAAATTCATAAAAATATTGTAAATAATTAACTTTTAGAAAAAAAAAAATTTCTCCTCACAAAACCCCCACCCCACCAATTTATTCTCCCCAAAGATTTTTGCTTCTAAAAGTTAATTATTTACAATATTTTTATGAATTTTAAGTTAGAATTACAAATTTGCCCTTGTTATTAACGTAAAAACGGATAAAATTAGATAAACTTAACGGTAAGGAGAAATTGACTATTTATTACGAGTTGAGGGACTAAATTGGCAAAACGAAATAGTTCGGATTCAATCGCCTTTATAGGGTAAACCGCACTTTACCCTAAAAACAAGATGGCGTGGTCAGCTGCTCGGCGATGTGGTTGGGGGAGATGGTCGGAGAGAGAGAGAGAGAGAGAGAGAGAGAGAGAGAGGTGGGTGGCTGTGGCTTGGGGAGTTGGGGAGTTGGGGTTTTGGGTGTGGGTGAGTTGTTGCTTTGGGGAGAAAGGGTGTTGCGGTTAAGATGAAATGGTGTTGTCCTTTGGTTTTTAATTGCTTTTAGCTTTTAAATTTTATTTTTATTTCATAATTGTTTATTTTATTGATTGAATTCAAATATTTTTTTAATTAATATTTTAACAAAAGTTTAACGGATTGGATTACATTAGTTAACGGTGCGAAACACATGGACCAAATTAACCAAATTGAAAACACATGGACTAAATTGGCCAATGGGCTAAAACGTATGGACCATTTTAGCATTTAAGCCTAATATAAACGAACGATATCAATTTATAGTAAATTGAACTTAGACCCATAAAATTCATTTTAAATCACCTATAGCTCTTTTCTTTATTTTTCTATTTAAAATATCAACTTTTTTCAAATAATACCCAATGACTAGGATCCAACTAAACAAGTTACCTAATATAACTTAAAATCTAATTTATTACATTTTTCGCATTCCAAAACTACCCCTATTTATAAGCTAACGTGTTATGTGGGGTGTAACTAATGACACACAATGAATTTGGAAAGATCTCCAAATTGTTGTAATAGATGTAGAAATTAATTTAGAAACTTATTTGAAATTAAATATTAATGTATTAGTAATCTATAGGTGATTAACGTTTTGGTTTATTTATTAAAAAAATTGTGTTGTTTTCCTTTTATGAATTATATGACTAGTAATCTATTAAATTCAACATTAACGTATTAGTAATCAATATCAATATCAGTATTAGTAATCAATATCAATATCAATATCATTATCAATATTATCAATATTGATAATATCAATATCAATATCAATATCAATTTCAATATCAATATTGATATTGATATTGATATTGATAATATAAATATTAAAGTTGAAATTATTATTATAATACAAAATAGGTGGATTATTGTCCATAAAAAATAGGTAGATTATTATAAAAAGATAATAGGTCAAAAACTATAAATATCAATATTGATAGTTTTATATTGATATTATCAATATCATTATGTTGATAATATTAGTATTGATATTGATATCAATATCAATATTGATATATTGATGAAGAGTTTATTAATATATTCAATATTATCTACCTATTAATAATAAGTAGATTATTATTGTCAATAATATTATCTACTTATTATCGTTTCTTAATATCCATATCAATATATGGATAATAATATTGACAATATGTAGATAATAATAGGATTACTATCCAAAAAAGATATTGATAATGGTAGACAGACCCGACCCTAATTCCGCTTTGGAATCCGGGCCAAGCCCCCGTCCGTGGCCGACATCTGTCGGTGTCGGACACACTTGACCATTTTGCCCTCTTAGTAAAGAAATTGAGTTTTTAAAGAGTTTTAAGGTTAAACCTGCCGAAAATTCGGCGAAGTCTCCCTGTAATTGGCTCAATTCCCAAATCTTTTACACCTGCGAAAGCACAATTTAATTCCACAAACTTCAAAGACGCACAAGTTAAGTTCACACCGTGAGAAATTAAAGTGTACGGCCTCGAGGCCTCACAAAAGTTTGGGCAAGTTCGGAGCTTCTAAAGTAATTAAATACAAAGTTCTTCTCGGGTCAAGGACCCTACACGGTCGAAGGAGTGTGGTGGTGGTGATGATGGGCCGGTGGTGGTGCTCTGCTACAACCCACACAGGGCGTAAAACAGTTGAAAAAGTGAGTGGACCAAAAATAAGTTTTAGAAAAAGATAAACAACTAATTAGCCCCTACAGGTTAAAGCATTGAAAACAATTCTATAAACGAGCAATAATTTAAAGTATGCATTAAAAAACAAATTTATAAAGTTCATCAAGATAAAAGTTCTTATTCAAAAACGAGATATTACTCAATCAACTTAATTAAAATCCACCTAGGTGTACCCTTTATAATTTCCGTCAATTCCATTATTCAACCACAATTCCAATCCTCGTAAGACTCGGTGACACAAAGTCGGTCCGAGCCACGTCCTCGCAAGACTTAGGAGACACCAAGTCAACCTAAGCGCGTCCTCGCTAGACTCGGAAAACACAAAGGATTTACCCGGGCGCGTCCTCGCTCCGCCTGCGGTCCGAGCGTCCCGAGACTCGTGGGGGGGCGTGAGTCATGCGCACGACTTAAAACCGAAGGCAACAATGGTCCGTAGACCGGGTAATAACCTTTATCAATTTTTATTCCGTAGGCATCCTTATTAATCCAAGGCATCATTATTAATCCGAAGGCAACATCAATAGGGTACCTAGAGTGGTTTGAAACTTTTCAAAAACTTATAACTCAAAAACAAATCCTTCCTCAAGCCATTCTAAAATCCATATCTTATAATCATGCATTTCATTCTAAAATCTAGTCTTAGGCTCGGAAGTTAATTTATAGAAAATATTCAATAAATTCAATTAAACTCTAATATGCAAATCATAAATAATATTTGGAAATCACTAATTTCACAAAAGCATTAAATGAGCATTTATGTAATAAAAACATTTATAGAAATCAAAGGTCCACTCACAAATTGGTCCGAGCTAGCCTCGACCCTTAGAAGGGCCTTCCGCACCTCCGCCTGGCTCGAGTACCTAATTACGAAAATCAACCATTTAATACTTCACCAAAGCTCCGCATAAAAATTTAATAGAAAACCCCGACCCCGGGCCTAAAATGTTCAATTGTGATTAGAAAGGTTTCCGGGCCCACTTGAATTCAAATTAAGCCTTTTAGTTAACTTGGAAGTCCCTGGATTAAATAAGCGATTAAATTTTAGTTTGGTTCCAACTGGCATTCAAGGGGTTCCCGAACTCCAAACGACGATCCGTAAGTTCCTATAGGTTTCTACGATCCTCAATTACTTAACTTCCAAGTTTCAATACGATCCAACGGTTAGAACTTAACGAACCCGAGTTAACCCTAGTTAAACCTAACCTAGAATAACATTATTATCCGCTCAAACGATTTCCAAAATTCGCTCGAGCATACCTATGCGCTCGGGAGACTACGGGAGGCATTTTGGGCAGAAGAACCGCCATACCACCCTGCGCCACGCGCCGCCACACGCGCCGGCAGGTTTGGGTGGCTTGAGTGATTTTTCCGGCGACGGAAAATCTTGGAGTTTCGAGGGCAAGACCTACGGCTAAGTGATCATGGGTGGAGGGGAGCATTTTGGCATTGAGAACCGGCCAGAACCGTGCCGGAAACACGCCGAATTCAGACTGACCGTACTCAAAAACCTAGGTTTTTAATTTCCTCTTAAACCTCAAAATCGACCCCAAACAATCCCAAAACAAGTTAGAACTCGTTGATTAGGTTCAAACTCACCACTCCAGTGAGGACGAAATTGGTGGCCAGGATCGAAGGGACGACGACGAAAAGCTCCGCTGACTTTCGCGATTGCAGAGGAGTTTGGAGGAGGTTTCGGCCAAAATCGATGCGCAGATGGATGGTGAGAGGAGACGAGAGGAGGGTTCGTGGAGGTCTCAAGGTGGCCTTGCCTGAGTCGTGCCTCGAGCACGATCGGTTCAGCCGGAGAGAGAGGAGGGTTTTCGCGAGGAAGCCGAGAGAGAGAGGTCGGGGTGAGGTTTTACACGCTGGGCCAATTGGCGGCGTGATTTTCCTGATTTTTACCCCTTAATGCGAAATTACCAAATTGCCCCTACCAATTTTTAGACTTTTAAACGCTCGTTCGGGCTCGAATCGGTGTTCCGCACGTCCACGGACTCGTTGACGCAGCCGGACGCATGAGCAGTGCACTGCTCCACCAAATTCTTTCCATCTTAAAGTCAATTTTTTAATTCCCTTAATTTTTAATCGGGGTAAAATCGTCCTTCCTTTCAATATTTTATTCTTTTATCCTTAAATTAGGACCGGGTTGTTACATGAACCTATTTTTCTCTAAATAATGTACCTATTTTTTTCTCTAAATATTGTACCTTTTTTTTCTCTAAATAAAGCATCTATTACTCTGTTTAAGAAAAATAATTTGATCATCTTTTTATTGTTTGTTTTATGAAAAACAATTTTTTATATATAAATGAACCTATTTTTTCTCTCTAAATAATGTGCGTATTTTTTTTCTCTAATAATGTACCTAGTAAAACAATTTACCTAGTATAATGAACCTATTTTTTTGCTAAATTTTATATCTATTTTTTTCTCTAAATAATGTACTTATTACTTGTTTTATGAAAAATGATTTGATAATCTATTTATTGTTTGTTTTATAAATTTTTTTTAAATGAACCTATTTTTCTCTCTAAATAATGTATCTAGTAAAACAATTTACCTAGTATAATGAACCTATTTTTTTTCTTCTACATAATGTACCTATTTTATAATTTATAAAAAACATGCATAAATTTCAATTATACAACGTACCTATTTTCTATAAATTATTGTGTACCTATTTTTAATTTATGAAAAATGTACGGAATTTTCAATTACAAAGTAACTTACCTAGTTTTTTTTGGTAAATAATATACCTATATTTTTATACGTGTATATTTATATTTATATTTTTCATAGGTACATTATTAGATATGTAATTTACAGATTTTTTTTTTAGTTTGCAATTTTAGGAGGCGATATTTTAGAGGGAATGGCAACCAAAAGAAATGGGGTGATTGATATGCTAGTAATCGGGGGTATTAATTACAATTATGGTAGTTAATGAAATGCTTGAAATAAATTATAAATAAAATATGAAGTCTGATGGCAATGATGTAAAAACATAGGAATACTATAACCTCTTATATCCTACTGGTAATTTAAGTTTGAAATTGGGTTTTACACATAGATTTATAAAGTGATGGGTATATGTCTAAAAAATAGAAAATGTAGGGATCTATATTGGACAAGCGATTATTCATCCAAACTACTAACATTTTATGTAAATCAAATTAGGGGCTGTCACGAGGGAATGCTTGATAATTTCTCAACCATTAAATTTATCAAGAATTGGATCGTAAGCTCTAATTGAATTGGATTGAAAAATTCATAATCGACTCTACATTAGATTGAATACGAATTGTCTTGATTTTATAAATTTCAAACCGATATGATGCAGTTGATGACCTATAGATGACCTATATGTGAGTTTACTGATGAGAGCTTGGTGGGCTCCTATTGGCTGCAGCAACCCTAGACCCCCATTGAAGCAGCTCCTTGCTGGGTATCATCCTTGTGAACAATCACCTCAATGAAGCACAAGCATTCCTTCTTTTCCACCTCTGCAACCTCAATTGCTTCCATCAACTCCTCTTCGCAATGAACCTTGGTTGTCCAGCATTTTCCTTCCCGGTTATGGATGGCATCAACCAGTCCAGTGTAGTCCCAATTCTTGATCACTTTGTAGGGCCCATCATGGATCTCAACTTCAATTGTGTATCCTCCATTGTTTATCAGGAAGATGATGCTTCTCTGCCCACTTCTCAGCATTGTTGACACATCTTGTGCAGTCACCTATAAAATTGTGATTCAAGTGCAGATATTCAAAACAAAACAAAAGATTCTCCCAAATCACTTAATTTGAATATTGAAGATTTGCAATCAAATGCTATTTATGCTTGTGCTGTTGGCTTTGCAAATTTGCAATCAAAATGGGCATGCAAATTAAGGCACCTGGAAACTCCCATCACCAAAGCAATCACTCTCTTTGTAAGTGCAGCCTGAGCATACCCAAGAGTTGCTCCAACTGACCCATGATCAAATTTCTCAATTAAAATCAAGAAACCATACCATAAAAACAAGCATCAAACTAAAAGGTTTAAGTTTGAATCTGTTCCGACCATTCCTACGGCTACGGATAAACCTAAATCTTTTTCGTCTCTATTTTTTTCTTGTGAAGTTTGTATGTGAGCACTTAATGTCCACATGTCGTTGTACATTTCCGGAGTTTACACTATTTACCTGATAGCAAGTGACGTTCTGAAAGCACCTAAGCTCTTGGCTAAAATCTGGTGACCCAATTGTATGGTGAAGAATTCTATTATCAGCCCCATAGTCGTTGGAGTTGGGTCCTCCATCGATACAAATCACAGGCAAATCCTCACTGTAGGCTCCAGCTATCGCATTGAGCACGCTGAGCCCGTCCACAGTGAAAGTAACTACGCACGAACGAGCCGAAGCTGCGTAGCCGGCGTTGAGCTCGTTGCAGCAGCCGATGTTAGTGAGCCCGGAATCGGCTATGAGATGGT
This sequence comes from Prunus padus, assembly GCA_024362665.1. Classification (NCBI taxonomy): domain Eukaryota; kingdom Viridiplantae; phylum Streptophyta; class Magnoliopsida; order Rosales; family Rosaceae; genus Prunus; species Prunus padus. Next base: position 4,910,306 of record JANFAM010000019.1, read on the forward strand.
CGATCGAGGAGGGTTAAGTTAAAGTCACCGGGCACAGAGAAAACGTCCGTGACACCGATTTGGACGAGTCACCAAGCCAGGTGGCTACCCAGAGTGGCATTGGACGAGTTGGAGGAGGGGACGGAGTATTTCTGCATGGTGGAACCAACGTCGCGTTGGAGGCTCAGCACAACATCGTTTCTTGTGGGCTTGTTATTACACACGTCAAGTGCTCCATTTTTGGTGTTCATGGCCATAGATAGTCGACTTTGACCCGACTTAGAATTAGAAACACTCCAAATTCTTGATTTTGTAATGACATTTGTGCTGCAGAGAGATAATGGATTTGGGTTTTGAAATTGGGTCTTTGCCCTTTGTTTTTGTTGAGAAATGGTTTGGTAGTTGGGACATGGATTCAATGGAAGCATTTTTAGGTCCATGGATATGGTGGACTTTGAAGTTTGATCAAACTTAAAAACACTCAAATGCTAATGGAGTTCCTCTGTTTGTGATGACAATTGTCTGTGAGGGGAGAGGTGTGTTTGTATGTATATATAATAAATTAGATCATACACCTTAGTATTCATTCTTTCCCAGTTTATCAAGTTTACAATTAAGATTAAGTTAGTGTTTCTGAAAAAGTCAAAGTTATAATTTACCTAGCATTTATGGTGTAGAGAGAGAGAGAATCTGTAGAAGGAAGAAAATGAAGAAAAGAATAATGAAAGCTATGATTTCATTTGTACACGTGAAAATTATGCGGTTAATCAACCAGGTCTATGTTTCATTTGTACATTAACTATACTTGGAAGTGTAACTTTCACGCCATTACCTAACTACACTTGTCTATGGACTGTGAGTTGCAGGGGCTGGTATATCCGTAGCTTGGTACAAACGGAAAATCTCATGATGCAATGTCTAACTGGCTGACTTTGTTACTTAAGCTAATGAAATGGCTTAAAGTTTTGTGGTGGACATATATATTCTTGTGGTCCTGAAGAGAAAGAAAATTGCTCGTCATTACACCAATGGCCGCACATTTGTTAAGTTTGGCCAATATTTAAGTGTATTAAGAGTCACAATTTTTGACTCGACAAGAAAGACTACTTTAAATTTTTACAAAGTTATTCAAGTCAAATTGCATATAAAAAATTAAAAATAAAAATTCAAATTTGGTCAACCCAAACATGATTAATAAACCTGTCAAACTTCACATTCTCAGAATAAACATGTTTTTAGGCCACCTGAAGAGAAAGAAAATTGCTCGTCATTACACCAATGGCCGCATATTTGTTAAGTTTGGCCAATATTTAAGTGTATTAAGAGTCACAATTTTGACACGACACGAAAGACTACTTCAAATTTTTAGAAAGTTATTCGAGTCAAATTGCATACAAAAAATTAAAAACTAAAATTCAGATTGGGTCAACCCAAACATGATTAATAAACCTGTTCACATCCTCAGAGTTAACATGTTTTTAGGCCACCTGAAGAGAAAGAAAATTGCTCGTCATTGCACCAATGGCCGCACATTTGTTAAGTTTGGCCAATATTTAAGTGTACGGTGCATTTAAGAGTCACAATTTTGACACGACACGAAAGACTACTTCAAATTTTTACAAAGTTATTCGAGTCAAATTACATACAAAAAATTAAAAATTAAAAATTGAGATCGGGTCAACCCAAACATGATTAATAAACCTGTCAAACTTCACATCCTCATAATAAACATGTTTTTAGTCCGAGGCGGCCTGGCATGGTGCAAGCGACCTGAATTTTTTTTACTTTATATTATATAATATTAATATTATAAAAAATGTATATATACTGTAGCGTGCATCAAATTGACACTAAAGTGTATTTGGTAGAGTTGGTTTCTAGCGCATATACCTTGGTACAACACCCATGTTTGAGTTGTAGTGATGTCATTCTATTCATATTTTTATTCTTTTTCATTATCACAACAAAATTTGAAATAATTTTTAAAAAACAGAAGCACATGAAAACAAATTGGGAAAGATTCAACTAAACTGTATATCATCCCCATATACTTTCTCCTAAAAACAAAAACAAAAAAGTACTTTCTTCCACTCAAAACAAAACAAAAAAAAATTGTATGCGTTCTTCTTTCTCTTGAACTCTTTTTTATTTTATTTTACCAAACATACTAATATTTAATTTTATAAATAATTCGGTATAAGTCCTATTCTTGTGACAGAATTTGAGTGCAATCCACACACTTGTTGTTAGTAATTCAAGTCCTTTGACTTTTGTGCCATGTAGGATTACTTACCTTTTTTTAATTTCTGAGATTTATATTTTATTTTCTTAATTTTTTTTATTTATGTTGTGCTTCCAATTTTGCCCCTAAGATATAAATCAGGTAACCTCTAAAACAATGAAATCGCATAAAAATCACGTTAAACAATCCTCATACGGCAAGAACAGAAATAATTGCAGAAATCATATCTTACAATCAATTATCGTCATGTCAAGCCAATTTATACGATTTCATGCTTCTTAATTGCTGAGGGTTTTGGGTTTCAATTTAGGGTTGAATTTGCCTTTCGTCTTCGTCAATTGCAGCCGAGTGGAATTTCTTTGTCGTTTGGGATTCTCACCTTGCTTCTCCATCAATTTTTGTCCACTGCGTTTTGGTGTATGTTTGTATATTTACCTAGGGTTTAGGTCAAAACCTGCTTCTGAGCAATTTCTATATGTAACTACTGCATCTTGTAACAAAATTTGTTTTCTTTTCCTTTTACGATTGAGGACCCCAACTACCTTTAACGATAACTAAACTTTCTTTGTGAGCAGAAATTCTTTTTCTTTTCCTCTGTAGCCCCCATTTTTGCAATATAGTTGATATATTGCAGATTAGAGTTGAGAATTTTCTTACTAACGAGTTAATGTTTGAGTTCTTATTTGTTGTTTAAATCAAATATATGAACACGAACGGCTATGCAGAAAAAATTCGAGTTGTGTTTTTGGGTGAGACATAATGGTCATTTCTTTCCTTACGAAGTCCTAGGAAAAGCTAGAAGACACAAGAATGGAATGTACTTATGTCCCTGTTTTAGGGTGGTTTTGTGGACAGAGTTCAATAGTATGATGGAAATATAGTTCGGGTACTCTACCTATACCATAGGAAAAGATGAAGAAACTTGATTCATCTTTGTTTTCTGTTCTGTGGCATAGCTACAACGTGGAGTTTACATGTTTATTTGTACGCTGCCCAACGGTTATACTCTCATTCTTGTTTTGGGTTTTGCAACCTATCGTATAGGTAGGCTCTCGTGTGAAGTACCTGTGTCATAGGTACATAGTCGAAGGTTACACGTAGGCCGTGTTCTAAGTTAAGTGTCATACCAAGTCCTGCGAGTCAAGTACATTGCCATAGATACACTGTTAGAGGTTACAAGTACCTGTGACATATCAAGGCACAACTTATCTAGTAAGAGTATGATTTATATATCAATCACTTTGTGCACTGTTACTGCATTCTGAATACCCCACTTGAATGTATGACATATATACTATATAGGCTCTTAACACAAGCATCAATAATTTTACAATTAAGAACTCTTAGCAGAAAAGTTTTTACTTCTAAGCCACAACCCCAAGAAAAAAACAGAAGGGAGAAAATATGTATTTTATTTTCTTAATTAAGTCTTACTTTTTACTCTCTTTGGCCAATGAAATCCAGAATTCAGAAAGTTCAACAATGTGCAACTAGAGTGCAGGTGATCGTTTCTGCTAACTAGGGATAAGCACCTTTTGGAGTCGTCTTTGGAGGCCCACTTGAATAGAGAAGATGAATTTTTGACGTGTTTATGCAGGATGTACATGGCCAAAGTACTATCAACATCATGAAATCATATAGGCACCAATTGGAGGTGGCTGTCATCTAATGAAAGTAGAGATGTATAAATCTGATTTACCTTTGGCTGTGCCAATGTATGTTTAGTCCTCATTTACCTTTCATAGCAGACATGGCTTACTCTGTTTATTTATCGCTACCCAACAGTTATACTCTCATTCTTGTTTTGGGTTTGCAATCTATCATATAGGTAGGCTCTTGTCGTACGAGGTAATTGCCTACACGTCGAGTATCACAAGTATGTACCAAACTTACTGGGAAGATAATCCACGCATTGTGTGAAGTACCTGTCCAAACTTATTACAAGATAATCCCACGTAGTGTGCCAATTTTCTATGTCATAGGTACAATGGCACAGTTCAATTCTCAAGAGAAACCATGGAGGCAAAATGGAGGCAGTTTCATTCTCAAGAGGCAGTTTTCCATCATGAAATCCCTTATTCATTTCAACACGCATAATAGACATTCAATAACATTTCGGATGATTCTTGAGCAAATAAAATATAAAATAATGATTGTACCTTTAAACACCTACATAACAAATAAGATCCAATGTAATTTCCAATTTGGTAATGAAACTTGTTCCAACATCCAATTAAGAAAGCAGACAATTGTCGTTATATCTATATCCATCAAATTTTTTGTTTTCATTTGATACAGACATGTACAAAAACACGAACATCCATGTCATCTTGTAGCAAACATGATGAGTGATTTCCAAATGCGTCGTCATCTCCATTTCACATGAATTCAACTCTTTAAATCGAGAACAAATTTGGCTGCATAAGTCACGTACTTGGTATCCTTGAAAATTAGTGCGAATACGTTTTCAAACCAAAAGCAGTATCTACCGACTATAAACATGTCCATCCTGTTTAAATACAAACAAACAAAATTAAAAATAAGCAACCTTAATAACAAGTGCAAATACCCGTGCTCGAGAGATATACACATTTCACTCACACATTGAAGTATAATACATGACACAATGAACCTAGGCACGCCAAATGATGATTACATAAGTTGGATTCAAAAGCTGCAGGAGAAATAGGTCCTCCATGACTTATAGGTGAAATATGCATTGTACCTACGATCACTTATCGTATAGGTAACATCCTGCGCATAGGTAATAGCCGACCTTTGTACCTATATCGGAAGGTACCTATAATGATTGGGGTAGAAAAAAGCATAACCTTTATGAACAAAAGTTGCAAACACTTCATTATATGCTCTTACGGATGAAGCTCATTTTCATTTTTGTTCTATATAATTCACTTTTCAATAGTTCCTGGGCTTGGGCCCCCAAAATGAAGTCTCATTCCTCTCACAACATTGCTGTTTTTCATGATTTCTTAATCAAGCTCCATCTACCAAGCCACACCAGCTTATAATTTCTCACAAAAATAAAATAAAAATAAAAATCTTCTACTAAAGAATGTAGTTGCATTTCTCTCGACCTTTGTACCTATATCACGGTATATGCCAAAATTCGAGAAGATAATTGCCTGCGATGTATGTGAACTATAAGTCGATGAAGCTTATGACGAAACTATATGTACCTATACGTTGATAAGATGCAAGGCAAGGCGAGGCACTAGAAGCGGGGAGGAAGGAAGGCTATTTGATATTTCAAAAAATGAAATTTCAAATGCACAAAACGTGCACAATAATCTTGAGGAAAAGGTACAGTTTGAGAACAGCAAACCAAAATAATATTACCTATACAACAGGTTCTACCGTCTACTAAAGTTGACTTGAGGTATGCGGAACAAATTTGCAGCAAAACAATGGAGGCAATAACACTAACGAAAAGTATGAACAAAGAAATGGATGAGAGAATTTACCAGGATATAGGAAGATGAATTGACTCTAAAGCTGATTATAATCCAAAAATTAAGGTTACTCCATATGTAATCGTGGATCATAAGGAACCCACAAATCTTCCCATTAATGAACCAAAAAATCAAGGAAAATTGGCATAGACAGAGCATGACTTCGGGATTTCACCGATTTGGGGGGCTCTTGGATATGCGTTTTGGATCAGCTTTCTCTACCTTCCGTTTCTATATAATGGCATGGCTGTAAATACAATATATTCTATGGATCTTCTATTTGCTTATGTGGATACTCGTTTGGGCTTGTGGACTGGAATGAAGAAGTAACAAACCAAGCCCTGCATTCAAAATATATGTTGGGAATTGGACTCATATTGAAGAGCCCCTTAATTTTATCAAATGAAAACATTAAAAAAAATTATGAATTTGATTTGTTATTGTTATTACATGTTAATTGATGATGACTTTTAGTTATAAAAAAAATTTGTTTTATGACATTAAGTCATGGTAAATCTTTTTTTAGTATTTCATATTAGATTATGTGATGGCTAGAATTTAAGTTTCACACATGATCCTCAAAATCTCAGGACCAATCCTGTGTCCAGTCTTACGTGTTTCACATTTGCTCTGCAAATTTATTTTAGGGCCATGATAGGCCTTCATGCGTTTTTTTTTTTTTTTGTTTTCTTCGGCCGGAGGCCCAAAAAATAAAACACAAAGAGTGGCAGTCGTGAGTCATACGCCAAAAACAAAAGTGCAATGCTACATGTTACAATATGCTACAAGTGTTGAATTAAAATTAAATCCACTATTATTGCAACAAGTGAGAACAATTATTCTTTAGATAGAAAACATGAAAATCAAATCATAAACTCCATGATCATTCATGTAAAACATGTTCACAGTGTCACGACTATAAACAAAATTCTGCATGATCATGACGAAACCCTAATTTGAAGAGGCCGGTCCCATGCTGCAGTTGATGATCAATATATGAGTTCACCGATGAAGGCTTGGTGGGCGGCTATTGGCAGCAGAAACCCTAGACCCCCATTGAAGCAACTCTTTGCTGGTATCATCCTCGTGAACAATCACCTCATGAAGCAGAAGCAATCCTTCTCATCCCCATTTGCAACCTCAATTGTGCCTCGATCAACTCGTCTTCACAACGAACCTTGGTTGTTCATCATTTGCCTTCGCCATTATGGATGGCATCAATCAGTCCAGTGTAGTCCCAATTCTTTATCACATTGTAGGGCCCATCATGGATCTCAACTTCAATTGTGTATCCTCCATTGTTTGTCAGAAATATTATGCTCGTCTGCCCACTTCTCAGCATCGTGGACACATCTTGTGCAGTCACCTATAAAATTGTGATTCAAGTTTAGAGGTTCAAAACAAAACAAATGGTTCTCCCAAATCACTTAACTTGAATATATGTGATCAGTGATTATATATATTGATCAAATGTTAAGTGCTAGAGAGAAGGGAGCAAATTAAGGCACCTGGAAACTCCCATCACCAATGAAAACAATCACTCGCTTTGTAGGTGCAGCCAGAGCATACCCAAGAGCTGCTCCAACTGACCAACCAATTGATCCATATTGCATTTGGAATTCATACCTGCAAATCCATTATCATATTGCTCAATTAAAATCATTAAAAAACATCAAATTAAGATCAAATTTTGTCCATGGCTTAATTATTACCTGCAACCTGGTGGCAATTTCAGAATCTGACAGTTAAACCATGAGTCCCCTGTCTCAGCAATCACAGCTGTTTGACTTGACAACATCTTTTGGATGTGTTGGAACAGAACATTAACCCTCGAAGGCTCTGTAGGAGTACATTTCAGAAGCTGTCCATCAGGCACAAATATCCTGTGGTAGTTCTCATAAGCAGTCATGTTCCATTAAAGCCTCTTTGTTAGAGCCTTTCAGAAAATCCTTCATTACAACACAACCAAATGCAGGGCCATTTCCAATGGTCACGCGATCCAGTTGCACGATGAGCGCCTTCTCAACGTCACTTGCTATCAGGTAAGTAGTGTAAACTTTGGAAATGTACAACGACATGTGGACAGTAAGGGCTCAAATACAAACTTTAAAAAGAAAAAAAAAAGGGAGACGAAAAATATATTTAAGTTTATCGGTAGAAATGATCGGAAAATATTCAAACTTGAGAACATTTAGTTTTTCGCTTACATAATGCATAAGAATTTTTAATTTCAATGTTCGCTTTTGTAAGTAAATCTTTTCTTTCTTTCTTTCTTTTTATTTATTTTTTTTGCTTTTCAAAGTTTCTTAATTTTGGTATTTGTTTATCAGGCTGTGATAAATAATCTAGAAGATAGCAGTGAATTGATCGATACGGCAATTTCAACAGCCTTGAAAGAAAGCAAGCCTGCTTACATAAGCATAACTTGTAACTTGGCTATAATTCCTCATCCTAATTTTAGCCCTGAGCCTATTCCAATTTCATTGCCTCCCAGGTAAACTTTGGCCTCTCCGATTTACAGTTCAGAGGTAAATCGGAATTATAATTCTAGTCATCAATCTTTGGACACCAATTTGTGTGGTAACTTCTTATTTGATGTAAATGTGTAACCTCCTGTCACGTTGGTTGGTATCCAAAAGTTGATCTCATAATAGTATCTTGATTTTAATAATAAGATCATATTTTCTTCCTTTTTTTCTTTATCAATGAGCAAGTGATTTGAATAACAATAATAATTGGTATCTACTTAGACTAAACATTTTTTAGCTAAACTTGTGGGAGGATAGAGTATGAGATAGCATTAGAATAAGTCATGGTAGTGAGTGTGAGAATGTGAATGTGAAAATGTCCCAAATTGGAAAATTAGAAAACGTTGCAAGGACTTATAAGGTCTTGGGCTACTCCCCCCATTGCTAATTGGTTTTGAGTGGAACCTCAACTTTCTTCATGGTATCAGAGCCGTTGCTCATGTGTGAAAGCCCAACGGCCACATGCTCCACGTCACCCAATAAATGTTATCCACGTGTTGGGCTTGAAATTCGCCACACGTGCTCAGACATGTGAGAATGTAAGGTAAAAATTTCCTACATTGGAAAGTTAGAAAATCTTGCAAGCGCTTTCAAGGTCTTGTGGAACCTCAGCGCGCTTTCAAGGTCTTGTGGAACCTCAGCTTCACTTAGTAAGATAGGGTTTGATATTAACTAATGCTTGAAAGAAAAGACAGAAAAGAAATCCAATTTAAGGAGCAAAGAAAGCTCATAAGTGAGATAGGATTTGATTAACTAATGCTCGAAAGAAAAGACAGAAAAGAAATCCAATTAAAGGAGCAAAGAAAGCTCATAAGAAAACAGGGCATCCATCAATCCCCACGCTGCAGGTCTTAAATAAATGAAATCAGCAAGACGCGGATGCAGTATTTGATAAAACGAGAACTTAAATTTCAAATTTCAAACTTCAGCTTCTCATTTTCATCTATATTTTGGTCATCGATTTTTACACCGAATAATAGAAAAAACAAATTACACGGGTCATACAACAAAATGTATGAGACTTCTACTATGGCATTACAAAAAGAACCACAAATGTAGGGTTCAAGCCCACTTTTCGAAGATGAAGACGGATGATCCTCCAGAGACAGATCCTCCTTAGTTCTAGTCTAAATTTGTGTTATGTTTTCTATACTTAAATAGTGAAGCAATGTACACATAAAGCCAGAAACTACCTGGCCCAAACTTTGTCACCATAGCTCTCTCATTTGAGGATGGGTTTCTGCCGAGTCTTGGTAAAACGTATGTCCCCATTAAGAACTGAGCCAATGAACCTTTCTACTTCTTCTGTAGTCATTTCACCCTCAAATGCTGCGAACGTCCCCTCCGAGGTTTATAGGCAACCAAGACCTTATCTAACGATTTAAATCCTGCTTTGTCAAATGCATTTAAGAATGATGCCTTCTTGGCAGCATCCAAGAGAGTGTAGGAAATTGAATCCCTTCCATCGGCTGAATTCTGTCGCCTTGATAGTGATTTCTGAGAGAGCTGAAAGCAAACATCATGAAGCAAATTACTAAAGAAAAGAAAGTAATTTCCATAAGAAGATCATGGTTAGGTGGTTTGGGTAACAATAGCCAGTCAAGCAGATAGTTTAGGGACTACTTTTGAATAATTAACCAAAACTTCTGGTTTATAAATTTAGCAGGTCACATGGGTTGAGGCTGCTAGTCAGCCAAAGTTCAAACTGGAATGACATTCAATTTTTTGACAAAGCTCATCATTTTCATGTGGAGAAACGGATGTTTTGGATCGTAATGCCTCAATACAAGAGAGTATACTCACCGTGTTCAAAATTGATTCCAACTTCTTTCTTTCTTTGGAAGACCTGAATGCACCAATGATGCAAACAGGTGTTTTCTCGCCACAAAGAGCATCAAAATTAGACTCTGTCAGTAGGGGTATTTGATTCCCCCGAATCAGTCGGTGACTTCTTGGCCTGACTTGAAGCTGCCTTCTTGCTCTTTTTCTCAAAACCTTCAAGTAAAGCACTAAGTTCATTAATTGCCGACTTCATATCTTTGATGGTAATGCCTGCTTTTAGGACATGCTTCTCCCCGTTTGAAAGCCAACCAACTATAGCTGGAAGTGCATCAACTCCTAGCTTCTTCACAGTTGGATCAGAAACATCATGGACCTGCATGGTCATTGTGAAATAATATTTTTAATAAGTTGTCATTTTTATAATTGAGAAGAAAAAAATTTAAGGTGAATGCAAACAACCAAAGCAAATTTTCCCTGAAAAACAAAAGTATATGATTCACTTTGTCATGGAAGTATCGGGATCATCATTGCACCTACCCTTCTGTTAAGCATATACATTGCCTCATTCTTTCTAACAGATTTTTAGGATGGATGTCAGGAAATTGTTGCAGTTAAATGGCTTCTGATTCCTTCAAGAAGTCAGTTAAAGCAATTCTATAGCCAAAGACACTAGATTCATCTTATATTGACAAGACTCAGAAAAGGAAAATTGAGTAAATTAATTCGACAAATAATCACCACATACCTCTGCATCATAGAAAATGAAGTGATTGTGATGCAATCCGCTGAGGACACGCCAGATAACAGGTGTATCTTTCTTGGTGGAAAGAAGCACGACACTAGGCAATTTATGGACTGTGACAGTGGAAGACTCAAAATGTTTCAAGTCAACCCGTTTTGAAAACCTTGGAAGATGATCTTGGCAAAACATTTTTAAAGATTTTGCAGCCCAATCACCATCATACTCAACCAAAGAACCCCTTTCACTCACTTTATAAGAATAAACAAATACCCTGGGCATTCTGCGGGGATATATGCCGAGGTCCTTACAGAGAGATGGTTCTGTCTCACAATTTATGCTTCCAATCTGACAAAAGAAAAGGAGAGAATGAGCATATGTGGTGATCAATGGCAGATCAGATGGTAGGGAGTAGGGACCAAACAAGAATTTGCACATACCTTTAAAGCTCCCTGCAGTGAACTGGCAACTTCCTTTATGATAGATTCAACATGTTGATGCCCCTTCAATGACGGTGTGTAAGATAACAAGATCCAAGTCATCCCTTGGTCAACTATTTCTTTCTTATACACCTGTGAACTGATGGCACTAATGCTTACTGGGGAACTCCTAGACCCAGGTCGAGACCCAGTTGAACCACTGAAACCACCAAACTGACCCCCACCTCCAGGTTTACCCCCAAAAAGGCTTGAGAAAATGTCATCCATACCAAAACCAAATGAACTTGGACCACTGGGACCTCCAAAAGAAAAGGAGAATGACTTGGAACCTCCCTGCCCACCCATGCTCTGCCAGTCACTTGGTCCATAGGTAAACTGGTTTTTTCCTGGTCCACCATTTGTGAAGTAAGTATACCCACCATGATCTCCGGGAGAACCAGCTCCAAATCCAGGACTGCCCTTCTCATCTCCATACGTGTCATAATTTTTCCTCTTCTCTTCATCTGATAAAATCTCATATGCTAATGAACAAGAAGAAACAAATCGACATTAAGTACAAACTTATGAGATGTGGCCACTACAGCAGGATAGGTATATAGGAATTGAAAAAAATCCAACCAAAAAGGCAAAAGGAAAGGAAGCATAGACTGAAGAGAAGTCAGAGGTTATACCATTGTTTATCTCAGAAAACTTTGCTTGAGCTCCCTTGTTCTTATTCTTGTCCGGGTGATATTGAAGAGAAAGCCTACAGGGAATTATTCAACTGAGCATGAGTAAGTTAAAAAGCATGTGACACAACGTATCTGAACACAAATGCATGTTACATGTATCTTTCTGTATTTCTTTGTTGTGTTATAAGCGTTTGCATTATGAATGCACAAGTACAACACAAACACTCACACAATGAGAAACTTTTAGAGAGCCAATTATATATCCCAGAACAGGACCTTACAACCTTCTGGGTAATATGGATCAATTAAGTTAAGCAAAACTATCCTAAAGCAAAAGAAGAAACATTACTACTCCTTTTTAGAGAAAATAAAGAAACTCTAACTTATATATTCGTCAAGGAACACCAACTTTTTTATTTAATGTATCATGAAACATACATTAGTCTCAAAGTAACAAATATGACAAAAGAAAGCAATGAACTGTTTATTCTGGCAACTACAATGTTGTAAAGACACACATATTCGAGATATTTAAACTATCATCCTACAACAACAGCTCAACACAGCTGCAAAAGCACTAACTGTCATTGCCCAACACCCCCACCAAGGTGCACTGAATGTTAAAGGACCATAGTGATAGATTTGGGCCTTAAAACTTATAGTTTGGCACTTGCGTCAGCCCCAACGCTTCCCAAACCAATAACAACACTTTGCACAGACTATGACCATCCTAATTGATGTATACATATCATAAATGAGCTTAGAGGTCACAAAAAGTGTCAATACTTTCAATGCCTAGATAATAACCATCACCAAGAAAGAAAAAAATCATTCTTAGTGATCAGCACAAAATAAAGCATATTATGATCTAGCTTTGCATAAATTCATCTACAAAATCCTAGCCAAGTAATTGCATTTAGAGGGCACAGAACTATTATAAATGGTTATTGGAACATACTTGTGGAAAGCTTTCTGAATTTCACGTTGGCTTGCATTCCGCTCGACTCCAAGGACCTGATAAGAATTTGAAACCATTTCTTAAAAATGAGTAAACAAGTACAGAACTAAAGGTTAATCGGTTCCTTTTTTAAGTCATTAAATTCCGTTCCTTTTGTTTATCTCAAATGTTGATTGCATCTGATAACGGCACAGCAGCATAATACACTAAAATTTGAACCTTTTTCACTACAATTTTGTCACAATTTCTTTTCTTTTCTTTTCAATTTCAAAACCAAGCGGGGCTATTGCTTCGAACATATGAAACGAAAAGAAAAAAAGAAAAACCAAATCTTTAGAACGTGATACGATCATAGAACTCCATATTTAAAATCAAAACCGCTCTATTTACATTCAAATTGAACTGGAATAAGAGGAAAAAATAGAGGAAACGAATGAAGGAAGAGCATTGAGAACAATACCTTGTAAGGGTCTATGGTTTTTGCTTCCATGGTTAAGAAGAAGAGCAACGCCGACAAGAAGATCCACAACACTAACCGGCTCCCCATATTTGAATCCGAAATTTACACTCAGATTTTTCGGCTTCGATATTTGTTATATTTGGGATCTTTTTTTCTTCTGGTTTTTCCGTACGAAAGCTGAGTGCACGTTTTAGACGCAACTGAGAGAGAGAGAGAGGGAGGAGATTGAAATTGATGACTTATAAAGGAATTCGCGGGATCTAAATAAATCCAGATGCTTCGCGTTTTCAAGGCCGTTAGGTATACGTGGCGTGATGATGTGTTCCCACGCAAACTGACCAATAGTATTTCAGAGTTCTTGATTGTGTAAGGGAACGCACCGCCATCACGCGCTTTGCTTCTTTACGCTCTGCGTGCTTGAGGTGATTCAGCATAGATGAACGCCCATACGAGCCGTAGGATCTTAGCGGTTGGATTTCACTCAGCCTTTGGATTCAATAACACATGCTGATGTTAGTTTATCAAATCACGAGCAGCCTAAGCCGATATCTGTCTATTCTCTGATGCATATTAAAAGCTAATGTTATAGAAATGTCACTTCAATCAGATTTTGATATTTTTTGCGTTAGGAATCAGATTTAGAATTTAATATACTTTGTGTTGCTTCAACCCTAATATGCAAATTAGTAAATTATCAATGGAGTGTTAGTTAGATGGGCTCCCAAATGGTTATGAGTTCAATCTCTTATAGTACTCGTGTGAGTAAGTTTTCCTCTTTCCTTCCCAACTTTGGCAATATCAAATAACCCTAATATGCATATTGGTTAGGTCAACTATGTCATCCTTGCATCCGAATCCAATCTCCATTCATGGCAATTAGAATAATTTAGCCAATCACACATACCAAAATATAAAATTAAATAAAATAAACCAAACACACAAGTTTTCTTTTGCCGATATCATTAGCATTTGGCCTAATTAGTGATTTGCTCTCTGAACTTGTATCTAACTTTTGATTTATATTTTATTTTAAATTTTTTTTAAAATTAAGATTATAAACTATTTTTTCATTACTTTCCCGTTTAAATCATCAACATTTCATCCAATTTTCTGTTAAATTATTAAAAATAAATTTATTTTTAGAAAAAATAAATTTATTTTTTTAGAAAAAAATTAAAGAAAAAGAGAACCAAACAAACACAAAAAGAAAACCTATCACCCCCTTCCCTACCTGCAACTCACCCCCCACCTGGCCGTGAAACGATGACGATTATCTCAGCAGCCCACCCTCCCACAGCAACCACCCCACAACCATCACACACTCTCTCTCTCTCTCTCTTCCCCCAAACCCCAGGTCCATCCCCGACACCCACAAAATCACCCACCTCGCCACAATCCCCCGCCCCTGTGAGGTGTTTTATCCTAATAATTGTGAATGTTTCTATTGTAAACGGTCATACGGGAACTGGATTGCTTGAAGCAACGTGGCAGCCTTTTCAGAAGGAAAACAGAGGCTTGTTTGATGCTGGAATGGATTGAAGATTGCATGGCAAAAACAAATTGGTGGATCCATGTCAAGAGCTAAAGGGAAGATGGAAGACTGATTGCTCCAACCCCTCCCGTTTCTCCGCAGTCTCTATCTAGTGAGAAGAGTCGGAGCTTTCCTTCGGGGGCAACAAGATCATTGCCTTTTTAAAGATGGAGAGAGAGAGGGCAGGTGGTATTTTTTTTTTCCAAAAAAAAACTTTATTTCTATCATTATTATTTCAAATTTAAATTTATTTTATTTTATTTCAACGTGGACCAATGTGAATTTATATTTAAGGTCAAATTAAATTAAATGTTAAGGATTTACGTGGGGAAATTGACGAAAACAAAAATTCATATTCTTAATTTTTTATTAAAAAAATAAAGAATATGGAGTAAATCAAAAGCTAAGTACAAGTTCAATGAGCAAATCACCAGTTAACCCTTGGCATTTCGATGAAATATTGAAACATTAAACTCATAAAATACTGAAACATTAAACTCTCATAGGATGTGTTTTACATAATTCCCAGAAACCATCGTGCATCATCGCAGTGTGGGTGAACCGTAAATAACCAAGAGAGATTCATAAAAAACAATTCGGTTCGAAATTTAGTTGATTGTCTATGTTAGGTTTTTATATAACTTAAAATATAAAGTTAATCGACAACAAAATTCAATTTGATACACAAATAAACAGCAAGAACTGAATTTGAAACGTAGAGAAAACCCAGCTGGAATCAAAGTCTGAACGCTATATTAAATTAATATCCAACCAGATACAATGAGGGGAGAGAAAAGAACCAAAATTGAAATCTGATCGCTAAGAAGAAGAAACAAGAGTTCAAGCTTGAGACTCAGCACCATTTGCTGTCGCATCCATCGGTTCGGCTTCCGTAGACTCCTCAGCCTTGTCACTCTTCTTACCTACAACGTGCAAATACATCAGCATACCTTCTCCCAACAATTAAACCTACTAGCAGCTCTTCATAACAATGTTAAATATACTTAATTGTTCAAAATTTTCTCTTGCTTACTCTTTTTCTTTTTGCCGCCACCTTTTTCTTGGTCTTGGTCCCCAAAGCCAACCAGGATTTGATTTCAGGATCATCTATTTGTTTAGTAGGCTGCAGCTCCTGTACAGGATGAGATGTAATCCGATCTGATCCATTTGGCATCAGCAAGACAGTGAACTTGATATGGGCAACCAAATCACCTGCAAAGCAACCAATAAATGGATTATAGAATCAAGGGTCACAGAAAAATCGAAATTTCCCAAAAGCCAGTCCCAGTAGGAAGACTGTTACCAGGTTTCTCATGCAGAACAGGATATGGTTGCAGAAGCTCATGGTTGACGCATTCAAGTAAACCCAGCCTAGCCCTTTTCTCTTCCAAAGCTCTGATGACAAGACAGTACAGTTTTTTTTAAGAGAAACAATACAAACTGAAGAACCAGTGACAAATAAGGTAGGAAATAACATTATTTTAACAAACCTTGCGGTGAATGGCATGATGGGAAACTTCTCCCTTATTTCACTGAAAATAAACCTAGAAGCTTTCATCTTCAGGTGATAGTTCTTGTCAACAGCTCTCTTATAGACAGTCGTCTGCTTCTCATCCAACAACTTAGGCTGCAAATTGACATAAAATATGTTGATGGAAAATCAGATAACGTAGCATAACAATGGTGGTTGGGCTGGCTGATCGTGACTTCTTCATTACCTTTCCTTCACCTGTGCTTGTGACAATATCAATTGAATAAACTTCGTTCTCCTCAAACTCTGCCTCATCAACTCTTGTATCTGGATTGGATGCGCTTAATATGACCTTGTTCCCATCTATCACAAACTGCTTCAGCTGATGGCTAAGAACACCTTCAACAATTTTGCAGTCATAAGCTGCAGCAACCTTTTGGATTGCCTCTGTTACATCTTTATTCTGCAGCCAGAAAAAGAAATGAAAACTCATATAAATACAGAAGAAAATTTCAGTACAAGAATGAATTCATGTACACATGTTCAAATCTATTTTCATATATAGCACAAAGCAAGCATTATGCATTATGCATTGTTACATACAAAGATCTCCATCAATGATGTAGGCTAATTTGAATGATGATCGCACAGACAACAAATAAATCTGTACTAGACACCAAATGTAGCCCAGTTAGTCTAGGCAACAGGGAAAAAGAGGAAATCAATAAGGTACCAATTACCTCGGCAAAGTTGCCTAACTACAGATTACTCAGAAGTAAGAGAGCAAAGCACTTGATGTTGGCTAATTTGAATGATCATTGCAGACAACAAATACATCTGCACTAAGCACCAAATGTAGCCAGTTCATCTACGCAACAAGGAAAGGAGGAAAACCAAATAGGATATCGATCACCTCGGCAAAGTTGCATACTAGAAGACAACCACATTACAAGAAACACAGAAGTGGAGTTCACAGAAAAGTAATAAATAATATAAATAAACACACCCCTATATAATTATACTATCCTATCAGAGTAACTATGACAAAAAGCCTCATTTGGATGTTGGTCCATAGCTTTTGACAAGTTTCATCATATAGAAGTATGGAACACTCAAACAGTTTAAAAGTAAACCAATATCTTTTACTGATGCAGTAACAAGGGAAAAGTAACCAACTGATGGAGAGCAAATTGCAACATTTGAGTAAAAATGACTAAAAGGGCTTCTATATGTATCTTACTTCCAATGCGCTGACAAGAAAGCGCATGACAATCCATGGTCATGCATTGGATGAAGAAAGATGGAAAGGTCCAAAAGAACAAATGGAATGAAAGAAACACAATCATCCATCAGTGTAACTATGACAAAAAGCTTAATTGGATTCAATCCATAGCCAGTGATAGCTTATCATCATCTAGAGAGATCATGTTAATTGAAGAGACATCCCACAAAAGAAGTATGAACAAGACCTTGTTGATTGTTCCTATAATAATCAATAATAACACAGCCAAAAGACTAGTTATACAAAAACATCTAATCCATGAAAAAAATTTAAACAAACTCCCAGCTTGCTCAGGACACGCAAGTCCAACAAGAATAGTATATTCTATGGGATTGCAGCAATGTCGGCCCAAAGAGGACATTAGGATGAACAAAATAAGCGCACACCCACATCAGCCCATCCACAGCCAAGCATAATATAGGCAACAGGGAAAAAGAGGAAACCAATAAATCATAGATTTCCTCGGCAAAGTTGCCTTCGAAACTTGATGTTCGATAGAATGACATGTTATATCATTGTGCAATTATTACTCCAACATTGGTTGGAACAGTGAGTGCAGATTATTCTAGCAGACATCAGCATCAGAACAGCTTGACAATTAAAGCTTGACATCAGCATCGTAAATATGTGGGCTTCCAACACGGAGAACAAGAGGGGGGAAATATGAGAAAGAAAGAGCATTTTAAAACAGTTTAACGTGGACTTCCCATGTCGACGAAAGGGCTTTCTTCTGTTTCAATGGAACAACTCCACCATTGTACCAAGATTCACCCCTAATTCAAAAATGTAGATTTCCCCTTCAGTGTAACTATGACAAAAAGCTTCATTTGGATGTAAGTCCATAGCTTATACTAACATTTCATCATCAGGGGCAGCAATGTGCATAAAACAAGTTGATTCAATGTATAAAATGAAATCAGAAGAATATGCAACAAGTCTTGATTTATGCTAAGAAATGCAAGGAGGCTACTTGATTGCAGAAAATGTAATGCGCCAAAACCAACCAACAATAAATGTTACACAAGAAATCCAATTTAAGACCCCCAAAACAATGCAACCATTCAGAATCCTTTTTTTTTACATTAAAAAAAGTATAATTAATCGCAAACAAAAATTTACCTTTTTTCCTGGCCTTACAAGCCTTAAGGCAACTTCAGCAGCAGCATTAGCAGCTGCAATAACGTCAGCTGCCTTTCCTGTAACAGGCCCTGCTTGAAGAGCATGAGTATGTGCAACTATGGCAATGAACCCGTCAATATGACAACCCAAATCACTGCAGGAGAACAAAAAACGATCAATATGTTCCTACTTACAAGCTTATATTCAGTTCATATAACATTTAGCTATCTGAGACAACTTACATCTTCAGAATATCTCCTTCTTCCAACACTGTCCCGTCACTGGCAAGCGGGGAGAAATGGCATACAGTGTTGTTCACAGAAATGCAAGTTGGAAAGGCTACACCTCTTTCAATCTTCTTCTTGACATTTTTGTACATATTACCAGTTTGCCTAAGTAAATAAAAACAACACGACACAACAATCAGCGCATTAAAGGGACAAATCAACACAGATATAAGTAATAAATTCTAATTAAAATAAACAAATTTTCAATGCCAACGAGAAAAAATTAATTCAGGGGATACTTACTCTCTGATGTATGAATCACCTTTCTCACAAAGGTCCACAATCTTGGCTTTCGGTTTGCATTCGGATATTACCAACTGCAGAGCCTCTGCAAAAATTTCCCAAATGTAATCAATATAGTCAGCCATTAAAGTATATCAATATTCAAAAGTGCAATATGTATGTATTTGCGACTGTTATAAATGAGAGAAAGAGCGAGAAATTACTGTTAACAATCTCAGCGGCACTCTTGTATTTGGTGACGACTTCAGGAGAGCTGAGATCCAACTCCTTCTCCTCCCTCTCATCGTCCGACATCGTTTCGGGACCTTGTAAATTCTCCGACTTCTAAAACCTAAAAATCGAGAACCAAGAATTTAATCAGAGAAACGCAAAAAACAAGCGTCTAAATGTGCTGCAGATGAGCACAAGCAATACGAAAACACAATTTGAGTAGCTAATAATCGCAGACCTGATTGGTAGAAAATTTGAGGTGATGTGCAGAGTGCGGAGCTCTGAGTTAGGTGTTTGGGGTTAGGGTTTATAAACAGAGAAATGGACGAATTTGTACCGAAAGGAAGGTAGTGGCTTACTAGAGAGCTAGGGTTTCAACGTGCGGCTGCGTTTGCTTATATAGGATTTTGCGTTACTGCTTACGGTAGGGTTTTTATTTTGTCTCGCTTATTTTTTAATTACTTCACTTTATTACATTCTTTTTTTTTTTTTGCTAACTACCAAATTACCAATTCGTGTGGACGTTATTGTATTTTCCCTCCGGTGGGTGCGTGGTGAGGTGCAGCGACTTGTAGTACCCTAGAATTCCTCGCTCTGGTGTGCTTGTACGTTGATTCTTTCTTTCCTTTTATTACCTCTTTTTGTCTACTTGGACTGGGGCGTCGGGCCCAATTTATTTTCCCATTCTAGAAAATGTAAATAAATTAAAACCTTGGGCTTGAACTTAACATGCAAAGCTAAAAAGAAAAAGGAATTTAACGTGCCAGACCAAAACCGAACCAAACAGCTCAACAATGGCTCCATTCAGTTTGGTTTGATTCGGTTTGTTTCATCTCATGCATGACTATAGTTAAAAGCGAACAAAATTGATCCATTAAAAGAACATGGCCGCAGGTTTGGTGTGAAACTGATTCGAACCGGATTGGATTGTGGCCACCCATCCAGTCAATTTATTGCTATTCTGCATAATTTGTTCCATAAACATAAAACCATGAGGGGCTTTGCAACAGAAGTAATAGATCATAAAGTACGACAGCAACCATGGGCTAGGCCGAGGAGGTGGCCAAACCATTATGCGCAATGGGATTATAGGACGAAATGGCTTTGCCATGTTTAGGGCCTAAAATGCTTTTCACTCCTTGATACAAACATGAAGAAGAAGATAGGATTGATATAGAGAGAACACAAAAATTGTAATTCCATTGACACATTCACAAACTCATATCGAAAAGAATATGAAATTTATTCTGTAGGAAGAGAAGTTGCCTATTCTCCCGCCTAAACTTCAAAAATATTGATACTGTCCAAAAAAGCCGGTGTTGTTCATTCAGAGAATCTAACGAAACTCAAAGAAGAAGTGCTAAATGTTAAGAATGAAGATGATTGAGGATTGTATGCTTGCAATGGAACTGAAAACCAGAACAAGCAAACCAACGAAATGATGATACCTACAAAGGTGCAAACGGAAGATATCGTCTCTCATACAATCCTATTACTTGGTCAGCCACCGCCCACACAATGGCCTGCCCAGGTGGTATCCTCATGAGCCGAGGCAGCAGTCCTTTCCACAAGGCAAGAAGCCCTTCCTCTGCATATATTGTCCTGATAGCATGGATCATGCCTTTGTATTTCATCTGGCCATCCTCACCTCGGCTCTGAGCCATCAGTCTTGTTTTCACAACATCAAAGGGACCCGTGCAAATGGGACCTGCTGTGCCTGCAAGGAAACCCGATATCATAGACTGCCATGGCAGCAAGACCCTCCCATCTCCTTCATGTTTCTTCCACAAGAGAACGTCAAAGGCATTTTTGGCTGTAAACATGGCAGCCTGATTCATCCCATTGCGCATAACAGTTGGAGCAGCCCCTGACCAGAGCCCAAGGATACCTTCCTCCCGGATGATCGTACGAGCACAGTGAATAGGACCCTTATACTTTAGAAGATCAGGACTCAATCCCTTCTGTTGCTGCAGTCTAATTTTCACCACCTGCACCAATACAATTCCAATTCAACTTCTTAACTCTTCCCATTATTCATCAAGACAACGCTCACAATGAACATGTAGAATTGTTGTATTGTATTGAATAAACAACTCAGCAACTTAAACTTAAAGTAACTTAACCAGCTAACCATTACAGCTGCAAACTAAGTTTAACTAATACAATTTACAGAAGAATTTAACCAATCCCAGATTGATGCTTAGAGTGCATACATGTTCAAACTTCAAACCAAAGCTTACAATTAAGAGAATGAGCAATTCAAAAGCTAAGCTGGTAATCTTCAATAAACAAATTGATTTAGTATCTTTCCTGAATTTTCTTATCAGTCATCAAAATTTCGAAGTAATTACTGCCTTGCTTCTAAATTCTTTAAATTCTCTGTTAATGAACTGCGTTAAGCCACAATTGCCAGAGCATAGAGAAATCCACAAATGAAAATTTTAAGCTTTTCTAAAATTATCAACTCAAACCCACGATACAAATCCAACCCACATTCAAACAACCATAGAATTCCCAAACAAAAACATTTTGCAATTGAAAACTTCAAAACATATGTACTAACCTCAAAAGGCGTAACGATAACAAGAGCTTCAAGAACTCCAGCTCCAAACCCAGAAATGAGCCGCCCGTGATTGCTGACCTTCCCAGTCTCAGCGTCCTTGAACGCACCCTGAAGCACCGCATTGGAGCCCATCCGAAGCGCATACTTCAAGGTCAGGTGAGTAGCAAAGGGGGTCAAGCCCTTCCAGAGGGCGCGAACACCTTCGGTGCGCGAAACCGTGGCGCCGCAGTGGATAATTCCCTTGTAGGTGCCGGTCCGGTCCAGCTGGAGCCGGGTCTTGATGACGTCGATGGGCTGCAGACACGTGGCCTCCACGATCCCGCCGAGCGAGCCGGACAAGGCCTTGACGTACGGCGGGATGGGCCTCTTGGTGGGATTGGGGTTTTCATTTTGGCTTTCTTTCATGGTTTTTTGCGAGGCTTCTTTAGGGACTGAAACAGATTCTCTCTATGGGAAATGAAAACAGAATTTTGTTGAGAAGAAGAAGAGGAAGAAGAGAAATTGGTCTTTCTCTTCTGTTCTCTTCTTCTCCTTTCCTACTCGTGGTGGTGGAGTTGAAGCGCCGCCTTTTTCTTCTTCTCCTCCTTTGTTCAATTAGTTGTTAAGTACGGTGCACTTTTGTTTTGCTGTCATAAGAGCATCTCCAGCGTTTGGGGGAGGGGGCAGCAGGCAGCCCGTAGGCCAAATCCCAGCTCCAGCGGTGCAGCCCGAGCCCAGGCTGGGTGTGGGTCCCACCAGCCCTGGCGAGCCCAAGGGCAAGTCTTGCCCGAGCCCAAGCCCGAAGGCAGGATGACGTCAGCGAACTTTTTTCAAATTTTTACCGTTAGCGCGCGTCGCACGCGCCAACGTTAAAAAATTTCTGCAGCGTCGCGTCGAGCCCAACGGCTACTTGACACGTGTCATGTGGAGCCTCCGATGGATTTTTGCACAATCCGACTACTGAGTTTATTTTTGGTTTAAAAATTGTAAAAAATTGCAAAAATTTTTAAAAATTATAATAAAATTCTGGAAATTATTTCTATAAATACCTACCATACCCATTCACTTTACACACCAAATTTGCATACAAATTCATCTCCTTTCAATATTTTTTACTTTTCACACCAAATATTTTTCTCCTTATGAATTTTTAAAAATACCAAAATTTTCTGAAATTTTTTCTATAAATACCTACCAATATTATTCACTTTCCACAATAAATCTCCATACAAATTCTTCACCTTCAAATATTTTTCACTTTCCACACAAAAATTTTTCTCCTTCACAAAATTCCATTTGTGTCAAAAATACATGGCCTCTTCCAGTGAAGCGGAGGCACGTGGACAACCGTTGAAGATATTTTGTTGTGTGAGTGTTGGGTCAAAGTTGTTTATTGCCCGGTCACAGGCAATGAGATGAAATTCTCTCATATGTGGAGAAAAATTCATGGAGAATTTTGTGAAAGATCAAGTTCGACTAGGACGGAAATGGCTTTGGCTAGTAGGTGGAAAATTTTGAATAAAGAGTTAGGGAAATGGAGAGATGCGTTGGCAAAAGCAAGAGAAATGATTCAAGCGGTGAAAATCTTGGCGACGAGGTAACAAATTTCTAATTTCCGTTTTATTCAATTTAATGTCTTTTTTTTCCTTGGATTTACAATTTTATTTTTTAATAGATTCTTCAAGCACAAATGTGGTTTTGTGCATTTGGTAATAAAAATTCAAAAATCACCAATGTTGGGACGTTGTGAAGAATTGTTCAAAATTCAAGACACGTGATTCATTCATTACGTGAAGAAAACCATTACACAAGGCTCCTCAAGCGAACAATGCCCGCAATCGGTTCTCGTGGTGCGTTCCGTGGAGGAAATAATGGCACGATTACATCCTCCGCCACGTGGTGATCCGGTGGAACCGTCTCAACCAATGATTGAGCCGTCTTTGTACTCAATTGTGTCGGACTATGAGGACCTAGAGTATTTAAATTTTATGATGAGTGAGTAGGTATTTCAATTGTATGGATGAGTGAGATGTGAATTTTTTAATAAATATGGACACGTGGCAACCGAAAATCTTATCCGAAATTTTTATATTTTATCCGAAAATGTTATCTGGAATTTTATATGAGAATTTTATAATGAATAGTGACATGTGGCAACCAAAAATCTTATCCGAAAATCATATCCAAATTAATTGTTTAAGTAAAAAAAAAGGAAAATAAATTAAAGTGAATAGTAATTGCCCTACCTTGCCCTTCCATGGGTGGAGCAAAAAATGCAAGGGCTACCACTATTCACGTGAATAGTGCCCGCCCTTGCCCCCCCTTGCCCTTGCCCTTGCCCTTATGGGTGGAGTTGCTCTAAGCAAGGTCTAAAATATCGAGACTTTCGGAAATATCGATGGTTCAGAAACACGGATATATCGATAGAAATATCGAGGAAATATCGATATCAATAAAAATCACGAAAATTGTGAGAAAAATTTAGAAATTTTTATTGAAACTTTAAAGGATGTTTACTTAGTCAATTGTCTATTATTTTATCACAAAAAATTGGAAGGAAATGCATGGCATTGTGGGTTTGAGTGATTTAAGTTGATTATGTGGCGACCTGACAAACATTGTGACTTTAGAAAATATATAGCAATCAGTGAAAGAAAATTAAACACATGATAATTTTTTAGTTATAATAATTTACTGCAATATATTACACTTGATACATTACATATAATAAGATATATATTACACAACATAATCACAAATCATCCTTATCCCAACGGAAACCCACCAAAATGATAAGGACATTCAAGTCATTTCACCCAAAAGAAACAAAATACAAGAAGCACCAAGCAACCCATCTCTGCCAAATAACACAAAACCCATGCTTTCCATTCCAGCTGTGAAGAAACGTACTTTGCCTCCCTCCATATGGCCCTTCCTAAACCTAACCACCGTTAAACCCAACCAAAACCCCCTTCCTTAACCGTAGTTAACTCCCCAAAACTCATCTCTTTTAACTCATAAAACTCTCTCTCACGCACTCATTCAAAGTCAAACCTAAAATGGCCTCACTGAGCAAAGCTCTCTTTGTCCTCTCTCTCTTGGCCCTCACAGCCACAATCTCATCAGCCCACATCACTGAAATTCTCTCAGCTTTCCCAGACTACAGCTAATACAACAGCTTCTTGACCCAAACAAGGCTAGCTGACGAGATCAACACTCGCCAAACAATCACTATCCTTGTCATGAACAACGCCGCCATCTCCGCCCTCGCAGCCAAACATCCCCTCTTTGTCGTCAAGAACGCCCTCACCCTACACGTCCTCCTGGACTACTACGACCCCACGAAGCTCCACCAAATCTCCAGGGGTTATCTACATGAGTTTTCCTTTTTTCCTCCTTTGATAATATCGTGATATTATCGATAATTTCAATAATATCGCGATATTATCGATAATTTCGATAATATCGCGATATTATCGATAATTTCGATAATATCGCGATATTATCACTATTTCATTGAAAATTAAACGAAAATATCGATATTTTGGGCAATATTTTCGATAAATTGACGAAATATAACTGGAAGCTTGCGAAAATATCGAACCTTCAAAAAAACGATAATTTCGCCGATATTTTGGCGAAATTATCGAAATTTCAGACCTTGGTCATAAGCATGTGTTTTATGCGTAAACAAACAACAAATGGGGACACGATGAAATGAGAATCCTTAGGCCCCGTTTGGTTCATGGGAAAGAAGGCTTGGGGATGGAAAATCGATTGCTTTCCCATGTTTGGTAAATCCGAGCATAGGAAATGGTTGCCTAGCACATGAGAAAGTAGGGGGGAAAGTGAAGCCCTCCTCTCAACTTGGTTTTGATTTCCCTCATCATGGGAAAGTTTGGGAAAATGAGCCAACATTCAATGCACATTTTTCATGACCATTTTGTCTCCATGAACAATTTAGAATTACAATGTATCATTAAATGCTTTCTTTTTTATTTGATTTAATATGGGTATAATTGGAAAATTATACAAACTTTGTTTTCCATTATTACTTAAAACAAACATGGGAAAGGAAACAAAGTGAAATCTTCGGATTACTTTCCCGACATTACCAAACGTGAGAAATGAATCTTCCATTCCCATCCCTTGGAAAATGACATGGGAAGTGATTTCCCCTCAAATTCGTTCCGTGAACCAAACGGGGCCTTAGTTGGAGAACCTATGACTCGGGATTTGTCGCACCAAATTCAGGTGGCCTCGTGTTTTGGATCTGATGGGCCGCCGGTTTTGGTGGTCGGGTCACACAAGCGACCTTTGTAAGCACAAAATGCCCCTTCACACTTGGTTGCGAACAGCTTTGAGCTGTTGGATGAAATTGGACAGCTGTATTAAAATATGTCTACTTATCAAGTTCAGAGAGTTTGGTCTCGATCGAAAGGTTGGATCGCTCTCAATCACATGACCGGATTGTAACAAGTTTACTTAACTTTAGAATCATTGCTTCGGAGTATCTAAGACTCCGATTCACGAGCAATCAGTTCCTACACGATCTTAGAAGTACGAGGAACAACATATTTGAAATTAAAACTGATCCAACGGTCCAAACATATCGAACCCGGATATCTCATATTAGGTGCAATATCCATTCGATGATCAAACAATATCCAAATCTTAATCCGAGCATACCGTCGCACTCAGGACAACATGAGGAGCATTTAGAACGAAAAGGACTGCCACACAGTGGCCCACGTGTCGCCACACGCCGCGGGCAGGGCGTGAGTGTCTTAAGAAAATTTCGGCGACAGAAAGTTCTCGAAACACCCTACAATACCTATACCATTAGAATCCAACTACCTAGGGAATCAATTTTTGTTCTTGGACCATAACCAAAAACTGGCCAGAACAGTGTCAATCAAAGCCTAAATCGTTAGGGTTTTGGCCGGAACTTCCCGGCCTTGATACGGCGGCTACGGCAACAATCAATGTCGCTGACCTTAGGGGAAAGACTAAGGGGTTACCTTTTCCAAGTGGTGGCGCCACTAGAAGTAGCCGGAGTTGTCGTCGGCGAAGAGGGCCGTTTCTGGTGATTTTTCCAGTCAATTCCGTCCGAGTTTCATGCAGTGTCCGACCAAGATTTGGGATGGGCTAGGTAGAGGAGATCGAGCTGAACAATTTGAGGGGTGGATCACTGCCTGGGGTGGTCGGAGGATGGAGTTCTTGCCGATTGAAAATCCAACCTGTTACAGACGCGAGGGGGAGGAAAGAGAGAGAGAACCAGAGAGGAGAGAGAGAGAGAGAGAGAGAGAGAGAGAGAGGATGCGTGTGTGAGTCAAGGACAAAACCAGGTTTTTGTATTTTAACAATTTTTGAAATTCCCAATATACCCTTTTAGTTTTCAGACCTTTTCTCCTTCGTTACTACTCGGAATTGAGTGTGCTGCCCGTCTACGAACTCGTATCGACTAACTCTACGCAACGGTGTAGCTCAATTCACCAAATTCCTTCCCAAACAAAAAGTCAACCTTAAACCATTAAGAAACCATATGGGTAAAACAGTTATTTACTTTAATAATTTAATTAAGTTTTAGGAGCGGGATTTTACAAACTACTCCCCTTTAAAAAAAAATTCCTCGAAATTTCATAACTACTTTGGTACGTTTCGAATTGCACTTTGACCCCTTAACCTTCCTTAAAATCACACGACAACTCTACATCTTTAATTTCCTCTGCATCTTATTCTTGTTCACATAACCATTTTGACAAGACCCGACCCTAATTCCGCTTTGGAATCCTGGCCGAGCCCTATCCGTGCCCAACATCTGTCGGGTGTCGGACACACTTGACCATTTTGCCCTTTAAATAAAGAAATGGAGAAAACAGAGTTTTAAGGTTCGACTTCTGCCGAAAATTCGGCAGAGTCTCCCATGTAAATGGCTCAAATCCCAAATAAATTACACCTGCAAGAGCACAATTTTATCTCCACAAACTTCAGCAAGCACAAGTTAAGGTTCACACACCAACAGAAATTAAAAAGTACAGCCTCAGGCCTCACAAACAGTTGGGTAGGTTCAGAGCTACTAAAAACTTAATTTACAAAGTTCTTCGGGTCGTAGACCCTACACAAGGTCGTGGGAGTGCGATGGTGGTGATGACGAGCCGGTGGTGGTGGTGCTCAGCTACGATCTACAGCCTGGGGGCGTAAAACATTTGAAAAAGTAAGTGGACCAAAAAGAGGTTTCAGAAATTTGAAAAACAACATGCTAGCCCCACTGTTAAAAACATTAGAAAACAATTCTATAAACTAACAATAAATTAAGGTATGCATATATAACATATTTATAAAGTTCATCAAAACAGAAATTCTTATTCATAAAAGAAAATATTATCAAATCAACTTTAAATAAAATCCACCTAGGTGTACCCTTATAAATTCCGTCAATTCCATTCCTCGCTAGACTCGGTGACACAAAGTCGACCGAGCCGCGTCCTCGCTAGACTCGGAAAACACAAAGTTTATCCGAGCCGCGTCCTCGCTCCGCACGGTCCGGGCGTCCCCGAGACTCGTGGGGCGTGAGTCATGCGCGCAGACTTAAACCAAAGGCAACAATGGTCCGTAGACCGGGTAATAACCAATATCACATTTATTCCGTAGGCAGCATAATAATTCCGAAGGCAACAGTTACATACTTGGGTACCTAGAGTGGTTTGAAACCTTTCATAAACATAATATTAAAATCCTTTACATAAGTAAAACCTTGAGCCTTTCCAATTCCATAAACCATAACCATAAATTCCCTTATAAGTTCCAAATCCAAGGCTCGGAAAATAAATTCATAATTCATTATGCAGGAAATCAAATCATAAAATTCCTAAACAATGTTCATCATTATTTATTTCATAAAAGCAGTAAATAAGCATTTATTGTAATAAAATTCATTTATAAAATCAAAGGTCCACTCACTATTGGTCCGAGCTAGCCTGACCCTTAAAAGGGCCTTCCTGCAACTCCGCCGAAGCTTGAGTACCTATTTACAAAAATTAAACCATTTAATAATTAACCATTGCTCGGCATAGTAATTTAATAGAAATCCCGACCCCGGGGCCTAAAAGTGTTCAAACTTGAAAAAACACTCAATTCCCGACACCCATAGTAATTTAATAGAAATCCCGACACCCACATCTATTTGTTAAGTCTAAGCTGTTCCAAAAACACTCAATTCCAACAATTGGAGTTGTCGGAAGAGTACCGGGATTAAATAAACGATTAAACTTTAGTTTAGTTCAAACCGGGCGTTCAAGGGGTTCCCGAACTCCAATAGACGATCCGTAAGTTCCTATTGGTTTCTAAAATTCCCAATTACTTAACTTCCAAGTTTCGTTACGATCCGACGGTTCAAACTCAACGAACCCAAGTTAACCCTAGTTAAATCTAACCGGTAACATTGGTTCTTCGCTCAAACGATTTCCAAAAATTCGTTCGAGCATACCTACGCGCTCGAGAGACTACGGGGGGTGTTTTGGCACGAAGATTGACCGCCACCACCTGGCCCACGCGCCGCCACACGCGCGGCCAGGTTGGGTGGCTTGAGCAATTTTTCCGGCGACGGAAAATCTTGGAATTTCGGGGCAAAGCTTATGGCTATGTGATCAGTGGGTGGAGGGGAGCGTTTTGGCAGTGAGAACCAGCCGGTAACACGCCGGAAAACCAGACCCGATCGTACCCAAACCCTAGGTTATCCAATCTCATCCAAACCTCAAAATTCCTCGAAAATACTTGTAGAAACAGCTTAGACTTAACAAATAGATGAAGAAACTCACCTTGCGCGATTGATTTGGCTGCCGGAGATGCGGAATCGACGGTGAAACCTCTCAGACCCTTTCGCGTTCGCAGAGGCGGTTGGAGGAGGTTTCAGCCGGAGATAAGGGCAGGGGTGGCACGAGGAGGATGAGGGGAGGTTTCGGGCGAGATTTGGCCGGAATCGTGGCCGGCAGCCACTGGTTCAGTCGGCTAGGGTTGGGCGCAAGGAAGAAGACGATCAGGAGGTGAGGGAGAAGGCCAGACACGCGCTGGCCAATTGGCCAGCGTGTTTTTATTTTTTCTACCCTTTTGCAAAATTACCAAAATGCCCCTATCATTTTTAACCCTTTAAGCGTTCATACGAGCTCGGAATCGGGTGTTCCGCACGTCCACGGACTCGTTTCGACGAGCCGGAAGCAACGGTACACCCCGTTCCACCAAATTCCTTCCCGAAAATAAAGTCAACTTTTAATTCCATTAATTTTAATCGGGGTATAACCGTCCTTTCCTTCAATATTCTAATATTTAAATCTTAAATTGGGATCGGGTTGTTACACATTTAGTGTTCTACATCTTTAATTTCCTCTGCAGCCGTCAAAAGGAAAGCTATTTAGGGGCTGTTCGGTAGCATATTTAAAGGCCCATTTTTCGTTTTCTGAGTCCAAATACAGATAAAAAATGCGTTCAGTGGGCTATTGACAAAATTAGTAAGTTTTTGAATACCATAAGACTTTTTGTTACTTGTTTAAAGTCTTGATTGAATACCATTAGATTTGGACACTCTCTTTAAAAAATCATAATAATCTTAATGGAATACCACAAGACTTGTTTAGATTATTTAAAAGTCTTAGTTGCATACCACAAGACTTATTTATCCCAAAAAGAGTAAGGGAGAAGAGAGAGAGAAAGAGAAGGGTCGCGTGGTGGGAGAAGAGGTATAGGAAGGGTGCTGGATTGTTAGATGTCGCATGGAGAGATAATGAAGGAGAAGGGAGAAGGGCAAGGGTGAAACTGAAGCTCACTCGCGAGTTATGATTTTTCTATTGGGTAAAAAAGACTCAGATCTAACTTAAGCTTCTTTTTTAATCTCAACCATCAATATCAATCCAAAGGTTGAATTTCATGCGCGCAATTATTGCACGCAAATAAGCTTCCGCAAGAGAGAAAATCTTTTACATTAAGATCGGCCAACGTATGAGAATATGGGCCTTATCCATTATATATATATATATATAAAGCAAAATGCAGAGAATGGTAAAACATTCAAAATACCAGAAAATTTCCTTGGTTAATGCAAAAATTAAGAATAAAAATTATTAATTAAATGAGGATAATATGATAAATTCACACTTTTTTATATTAAAAAAATTAAAAGTAAAAGTAAAATTAGATAATAAATCTTATTTTTATGGAAAATAATTACCCATTTTTTGTTCTTAATTCTAAAAACTAAAACTAAAAACTAAAAAAATAAAAAAATAAAAAAACTAAAACTAAAAAAGAAAACCAATTGAGCGTGGAGAAGGGACTAATGTATATATATATTAGATTCAGTCCAGCTTCCAAACCCTAAAACCTCGAAGTTCCTCCTCAGCAAACGCGCAAGCTCGTACAGACAGTCCCAAGCGAAAGAAGAGCGGAGGCGCAAAGAGAGAACCATGGCGGATAGCAAGGCAGTGACGATCCGTACGAGGAAGTTCATGACCAACCGTCTTCTCTCGAGGAAGCAATTCGTGAGTCTTCTAGCTACTATCCCTGTGGAAAACTAGTTATAAAATGACCAGAAAGTTCTATGTAATATATACCATTTGACTAGCTGATAAACTTGGAAAAAAGAAGTACCCAGATATGTGTATTTTGTACATAGCTAGCTGATTTTGACTGTGTGCTTTTTGGTTTTGATGTAGGTCATTGATGTTCTGCATCCTGGTAGACCCAATGTCTCGAAGGTTTGGTTTCTTTCTTTGAGCTCTCGCTTTCTTTCATTGGGCATTTGATTTTACTTGATATTCTTGCACTAGCAAATAGGAAATGTATACGACCTTGTTCTCCTTTTTAATATGATAACAAATTTGAGGTCTGTTTTACCGATGGCATATATAGTTATATTTACCGATGGCATCTTTGGGTTTAATTTCTTTTGTTGGTAGATTGCTCTTTGTGTCGATTGAAATGAGTTTCTGTTCCTCTCATAATGAAGGCAGAGTTGAAGGAGAAACTTGCAAGGTTGTACGAGGTGAAAGATACAAATGCCATCTTTGTTTTCAAGTTCCGCACCCACTTTGGAGGGGGAAAGTCTACTGGTTTTGGTTTGATTTATGATTCTGTAGAGAATGCAAAGAAGTATGAGCCAAAGTACAGGCTGATCAGGGTAAATTTATCTTCTTTTCTTCCATCCCAGTTCTATGTTACTTGCAAATTTCGGCATATACCTGTTTAAGCTCTATAGTCATTCAAAATGTGCATTAGTTGTATCCATTTGATACAAAAGCCCTGTGGAGCTATTCATTAAATGTAGACTAAGGGTATGTTATGGGAGTTGCATTGTTGGGGTTCCATTGTTGGGGTGCTAATCTTAACAACGGCTTGAAATGTTACAAACGCAGGCTTTTCAGTTCCTTGATGAGTTAACTAATAATTGATTTACATGTAAAAGGATGATTAATAAGTGGTTTCTTTCAATTAAAGAATCAGTAGTTACTAGTTAGTTTGTCATGAAATACATCTGGCTTTTTTCTTTTCTCTTGGATTGTGTAAATACAGAAAGCTCTCTCTCCCTTGCGTTCTCCCTTTCTATTTATCTATCTCAATCGGTCTATTGCTATCTCTCAAACTTGGCTCCTTGTGCAGAATGGACTGGATACAAAGGTGGAAAAGTCAAGGAAACAACTCAAGGAAAGGAAGAACAGATCCAAGAAGATTCGTGGAGTCAAGAAGGTAAGAAATATTGCTATTGTTTTGTGCTGGTTTGTGTTAGGGGGTATTCTTGCTGCAACCTCGTGGATTTATTTTATGGAACTATAACATTTTCTTTGTTTAACATTTGCAAATATTATTTGTAGACCAAGGCTGGTGATGCTGCCAAGGCTGGGAAGAAGAAATGAGTGCTTCAGCATGCTTTGGGATCACGTGTGTTCGCAGGCGGTTTCTGTATCATCAGCCTATCCGCATTTTGTTATTTTCTTTTGTCAGTAGGCGTAAATTTTTGGGATGTTTTTAATTTTTATGAAAAACGCTTATGACGTTTTAACTATTCGATAAGGAAGTTTAAAATTGTAGCCTGTTGGGTTTGACTTATGTTAAAGATATTGAATTTTGAGTACTAAGTTTACTGATTATAAGTCGGACGATTGGATCTTGAATACCAGGATTTCTTGTGGAACTCATCGTTTTTTTATACATGCAATCATCGATACTTTCAAATTTCTTTTAAATTTGGTTCTCAATTCTGAGTCAACTAGTATGGTAAGAATAAATTGCATTCAAATGAACCAACTGGCTGGCTTTTGAGGAATGTGCCATCGGCTTCTGACTGCAATTGAATCTGTATGTTGAATTCAAATGTCTCTGCCTTACATGTGTACTCACAAGCTGAATTTCATTTTTTTTAATCTCATTTTTGGAGTTAATAGAAACGTGTTCATAAGTTTCTATCTGCTGATTCTGGAATCCATTTTAGTTTGTAATGAGATTGAAATTACCATCTCTAGGTAAGCTAAGACTCTGTTTCAAAAGCAAATTGTTTACTCTTCAACATCTGAAAAGTATCTTCTTGTTTTCCCCCTTTCTGAACTTGTCATGATTTAGAAGTCTAAATGTCTGTTTTATGTCTGATTAAATTTCAAACTCTGTTAAGGTAAATTATGAATTTTCATAATATTGTGAAGAGTCATTTTGTGTCCTTATAGTGTACTGATCCTTAGCTTTCTATTTCTTTTCTGTCATTTTCTCTGCTCTTTGAATGTTGAAAATTTGGTCATACCTGCAATCTCGGAACTTAGGGAAACATGGACTTCTGTTTTTGGTTTTAAGCCCCTTGAAGAATCAGGCAAGCAGAAGATGAAGAACATGAAAATATTGGTTTTCCCTGGTGTAGATATCTTACTGAAACCATTGTTGAAGCAGTTAACAGAAGTAAATATGATTCCTCTGGAAGGTATTTAGGAAATCTGCATAGATGAGTAAATTGTTATATCATCCTACAAAAACCATCATTTGTGCAATGTATCCGGTTGTTATATGATTGAGATAGTATATTCTCTTGTAGGTTTGGGGTCCACTGAACTTGAGCATCAGCAAATTAGGCAGGAGGTGTTATCTGTGATACCAAATGAGAAGCTTTTGGCTGGGTCTGGCAGTGAAGCAACTGCACCCTGTGGAAATGAATTCCAGAGTTCTGCTTCAGTTCCTGATGTAAGGGCAGTGGAAGTGGACACCCAACAGAACCATAATATCACGCCTGAAGTGGAAAGCAAATCTTGCACGTTACATCATGTTGATTCTGAAGCCCCTGACGCTGTATAAAGATCCTTTCTGCTTCCGGGGAGGGCACGGAAAATATTGACTGTGAGGTGAGGATAAAATTTGTCACTAACTATTAAAACCTCAATTCTCGTGGTGAAGGATCTATTTGCCGCTCTACTGAAAGTCATGCCACTGAGCTGCAGAGGGACCTTAAACATCATGGTTCTCAACATTTGCAGGTCGCAGGATCTACTTTTGTCCGAATGAAAAGACGTTTGAGACTTGTGAAGCTGACTATAACAATCCTGCTACTGAGCATACACCTACAGTGACAATTGAGGACACTAGCAAGGTCTCCAGTGATGCATTTCACCCGACTTCCGTATTGGCACACCAAAAGCACTCAGACTGCATGGCTTCAGAACTCTTCTCACTAGAGTAACTGGTTTCATGTTCCACATGTTGGTATTGCAATGCCTCCTTTTAAATGTCTTATCCTCCCGGTCAATCAAAGATGGGCGAGCTTGTCTCTTATGCCTATTCACCTTCATCTCTGGCAGAGAACTTTCATTTGGTCGAAGATCACTGAACATAAAAGGATAAGGAGTTTAGGAGGAAAAAGAAGAAAGATGGAGAATGCAGAATTTGAAATATAAGAGGTTAGGGATAAACCAGCCAATAACTTATCACCAGGGAAACGAGCAGGAAAACAATAGATAAAGATAACAGAGCTCAGAAATAACAATGTATATACAATGGTGCACAAATATTTACATTAAGGTACAATACCTGCAATACAAAGACAAAAAATCTGCTGCAAAGTCTTTGTGCTCTGCACGTTCTCTGCCTTCTGTGAAAGCTGGGCGATGACATTGATAACCCCAAAATAAGAATAAACACCGTTCATGAACTCAAAACCATAAACTACAAGAGAGGCTATTTACATTCAACTTCTTGACAATTTAATTAATTAAACATTAAAAGCACAGACAAGATGCATAGATTTTGCATGAATTGATAACTGGGAATGCAATGATTAACTGGTTGGCTCCCACAATTTGAGGAAATTCCAATTTTCATAGAAATTGTAAATGACAGAGTTTGAAATTACGTCAATTCCAAATTTCAGTGTTTGGATATTTGTATATAGAATTTAGGAAATGACAAAAATTACAATTTCCCTTGTTTGGATAATCATAGAATTTAGAAAATGAAGGAAATCTAAAACTGAAACTCGCAGAGAGTAAGAAGGCTTAAGAATAAAAAAAGCATGCAATTGTTAGAAGTGAGAAGAGATCAACTTGACATTAGCTTTCATGCAAATTAGTTTCTTTTTTATTATTTCAACAATTTATTAAGATCTTCCAAAAGGTTTCTACTTCGCTGGGTTGTTTGCAAAAGCAAACTTGAAAATATTGGACTCCAGAGAATGGACCAATCATTAAATCACAACCACAAACCAAAATGGTTGCAGCAAAAAAAAAAAAAAACATTTCGTACTGTTTAAGTGAATCCAGAAAAAATGAAACATGTCGAACATTTCAAGCTAGAGTTGGGCGAGATATTATCAATGTGAGAATTCTCAAAACCTTGAGTATCAGCACCCAACTCGACAAAATTATTGGGTTCACTATCAGGGGTCATGACCTCAGCAGCTTTAGCACATGTTTCAATACCCTCTCCAGTAGCTCTATCTTTGCCACATAAATCCACTATATCATCCCAATTTGGAATTACTTTATATCGAAAAGTTTTAGCATCTTCATGAGACTATCAAGAAAAAAATAAATGTTAAATAACGCTAAATGTACCACAAAAATATCGTAGTCATGCAAAAAGGTGTAATTACATTGTAAATTACCTTCACATACTCATTCCAAACGTTCTATTCATCTATAGTGATCATCTTTTTTGTTGCATCCCAACTGAATCCATTATGACTTAATATGCCATCGACTACAGCATAAAAACGTTTCCATGTCTTGACATGGTTTCTAATGTTAGCGGCACTTACTTCAATATTATATTGGGCAGACAATATGGCTGCAGTAGCGTTATAAGCAACTAATTTCCAACCACCATCTCCTTTGTGACCCATTTGGCATTTTTCTCTAACTATCTCTACTAATGAACGCTCCATTTGTATGTTCCAACGTAAATAACATTTGTCATCTCCTTCATGTTCATTACCTTACTTCTCTTTTCTTTTCATCTGTTTTAGTTTGGTTGGTTTCTCTGCCATCTTATGTAATTGTAATAATTACCACATTAGAAATGTTACAAATTTATTCAAATTGATAAAAATGTTAAAAATTCAATACATATGAACAGAACAAGCTTATGTATTGATAAAAATGCAGAACAAGCTTAGCTGCAAAAACGCTTTTTTTTTTATAAAAAAAAATTCCTCTGTTCAAGCTTTATTAAGTTTGTTCAATACAACATACTTGAACAAGCTTATGTATATTATAACACTGAAACAGAGGTTTTGGCAGCTTATGTATTGAACAAACTTGATAAAAGTTTGAACAGATGATAGAACAAACTTGATAAAGCTAGAACTAGTCAAACAAAAACACACATGTCATCCTAGAACTAATTAGTCATACTAGCCAAATGAGAGAATATGGTGAGAATATATATATATGAATATGGTTATCCCTAGTTTACAGTCTATCGAAAACGAAGCTATACAAAAGCATTTGAACTATTATTGTTGCAGGCTCGTCAAAAACATGCCAAGTAAAGCATTGATTTTTATCCTAGCAATACACATTAAAGTACTCATGCAACTAACATCAATCAATCCTAATCCTAGTCAACCATTATTCACAAATAGGAATAGATATGGGTTTTCTAACAAATGAAACTGACAAGTACCAATGTCAAGCAAACAGAGCATGACGCAACAAACTCATAAACTCATAAACAATAAACATAGCAAGCACACAGACAAACAAAAACCAGTGCTCCAGTGAGAATTCTAATACGATCCTATATTAAATTCTTAGATGTCAAGAAACCAGCCTGCAGTATGATGCCATTTTCAGGCCTCAAATCCTATATTTCGTTTTCAATTAAAGTGACTTTACTAGTTTAGTAAAAACTATTAAGACCTTTTCAGAAAACTTGATTATGACTGCACTAGGAATGGGAATCCTCTGCACTGATTAACAATTTTTATAACTACACTTCTTCAGAAATATAAAATTCTTCTCAACAAGATTCTAAATTTGGCCAATTTCTCAAAAAGCTTATATCATAGGGTAACTTTTCAAAATACAGAAAAGTACTTCATTCGTTGAATTGCCAAAGTTGTCAAACTAAAACCTTATAATTACCTTTCAACTTCTATGAAAGGGGAAACCAGTTAGGAGTTACCAGTTACCACTTTGTTGGAGATGGTAATAATATGAAAACCAAAGATTCTCTCTATCAGATAAAAAAGATGACTAACTTGAATAGAACACACTGGACACCCATTAATCCATTAAATTGAATAGAAAACACTGGAAACACAGAGATAGATCGAAAGGCAGAGATAGACTGTGTTGTTCCAACAAAGGTATAGTTTGAACCAGATAACATAAACTAGAGATCAAGGATAGGTTCAGACTGAACCAGAGATAGAGACAGACTGTGTTGTTCCAGTCTTAGATTGAAAGGCAAAGATAGATCGATCTATCTCTAGTTTGTTTTAGATAAAGAACCAGATGACAAAAACAAACTAGAGATAGATCGATCAAACCCATTAAATTGAAATTGAATACCCATCAATATATGTTCAATAGTCAAACGGTAACCTATCGCTAATCCGAATATACCGTAACCTATCGCTAATCCGAATATACTGTCGTACTCGAGACGACATGGGAGTATTTCAGAACCTAACGGACCGCCACAAAGTGGTCCACGCGCTGCCACCCTCCGCCGGCAGCGCCTCCAACGACCTTTAACCATCAATCCATCATCTCCGCCAATTCTTTATCTCCACCAATATGCTTATCCTGTCATCCAAGTCCCAGCCAGCATGCTCGAAACTATCTGCCTTTAGGGATGATGTTTGTGGCACACAAAACTTGTGATTACAATAGTGAGCTTCCAGTTCTAAATCTTCTGGGTGTCCCCTCCCCAACTTCCAAAAGGTTTTATATCGGCTACACCCACATCTTCCAGTCAAATAGTTAATCAAGATCATTAAAATTCGAAACAAATTCAACATGCATACAAAACCATATTTTTGTAGGGAAATTCTAGCGGGGGTATGATGTCCAAAATGATATGATAGACTGAAACCCGCTAAGTATTTTAATATATTTTAAATAGTATAGCCGCACGGCTATACTTTTTAAATATTTTAACATATTTTAATTGGCTATACTATTTAAGTATTTTAATATATTTGAGAGTATAGCCGTGCGGCTGTACCTTTAAAAAATATTTTAATATATTCAAGAGTATAGCCGCGCAGCTATACTCTTCCTTCTTAGTACCTTACCTAATCGTAGTTTTAATAAAAGAAAACATGGAAAACATGTACAATGAAAAATACAGAAATCGAAAATGAAGTTTTAAACCCTTAAAATATTCCATCTTACTTCTTTATCTATTTGAAGTTTTAAACAATTCTTCCAATATCAAGTTGCTCATAAGAATTGAAAATATAAAACATTTAAAAACTTGGTGGGTCTTTTCAATCATTGTGAAGGTTAAATCTAAATCAAGTTAGTTGATTGCCTAATTGAGTCATTGGTGTCCAGAAATTTCTTCTACCAAAACAAAACTTAACTACTCCCTTGAACGACGGAACTTATGAGATGTTTTACTCATCATGTACAGAACAACTACATTATTCAGGATGCCATATATAAAGTTCCACAATCCAAGTAAAGATTTTTGTATCTATATTCTAAAATCAATTGCCAAACACTCATAGCTAGACAGCACTAAGTCAAACATTTGTTCAAGAAGGATCCTAGTTAATGTTTTATAGTTCTACTTGAAGCCAATTAGCAACTGCTGTCACATTTGGCATAGTGGCACTCATCCCAACAATTTGCAGACCATGAGCAGGGTCAGCGTTACAACTGCGCATACCTGAACTTTCTCCGCTACTTGATTCGGAATTGCCTTCACCAGCTAAAGTAGAAAATCAATAAATAACAAACAAAATTGTAGCTCAAAACCCTTAATGGCCACTAATTTGAGAGATTTTTTCATTCTGACTTCCAAGCCTGGTTATTAAGTAATTTCTATTCCCATTTTGTTTATGATCATCAACCTTGGAAAGTGGTTTTTGTCTTCATTTGCTGGTATATTTGAAAGTGGCGAAATAGTCGTGTCTTCAATATTGAAGATGATTTGCCCTTTCATCCTAAGAAGATTATTTCTGATGCGATCTCAGAATGGCTTAAGGCTTATCCTAACAAGACCCAACGAAGGGATCTAGTGCAGGTTATGTTAGCTTGGGAGCCCCCTGTGAATGGTATGCTAAAGTTAAATGTTGATGGTTCTCGCAAAGGCAGTACTGTGGTATCGGTGCTGGTGGAATCATTTGAAATTCTCTTGGAGATTGGATAGGGGGATTTGCTGTCAACTTGGGGGTGGATCAAATTCTGGATGCTGAGCTCTAGGGCATATTTTTTGGCTTGCACCTTGCTGCTAAGAAAAGAATTCCTAAACTCTCCATTAAATTGGATTATATGACTGCTGTTCACCTTGTGAAACAACATGCTCACAATTGTCTTCACCCCTTAGCTGGATTAATTGCTACTTGTGGTCATCTGATGAGCAAATTTGAAACTGTTGAGATTTCGCACATTTACAGGGAGAGGAACGTTGCTGTTGACTGTTTGGCAAATAGGAGTCATAATATGGATCTAGAGGTCTGGTTTTTTATGATGCTCCTGAGTGGATTAGTTCCTATCTTACTGATGATTTACTGGGGTGCTAACCCTCGGATGATTTGTGTTGTTTACCTTTGTTGCTAGGGTTTATCCCCTTCCTTCACCCAAAAAAAAAAAAGAAGTCAAAAGCGCATAAC
This sequence comes from Prunus padus, assembly GCA_024362665.1. Classification (NCBI taxonomy): domain Eukaryota; kingdom Viridiplantae; phylum Streptophyta; class Magnoliopsida; order Rosales; family Rosaceae; genus Prunus; species Prunus padus. The sequence continues at coordinate 4,950,567 of JANFAM010000019.1, forward strand.
TTTAACAAAAAGCTAAGATAAATACATTGCATCACTACCTTGTTGATGCGCAACATACAAGATTCCTTATCTGCACTACACCTTCCACCTAGGCAGTCAACCTGAAAAATGGAGAATGCATGTACTTTATGCTTCAAACTAATTAGTTCTAATACTGAAACACAACAGCCCAAACATAAACATGGAGAAAAGGTATATATATATCCAGAGCCTTAAAACAATGAAATCCTTTTTTCTTTTTTTCAGTCATGTAAAAACGATGAAATCCTAGTCTAACAGCAAGGATAAGCATATCGTTGGTTCAAGGTCAAACCACCACACCAGATCATCTGCAACAACTTGCATTTAAGTTGAAAAAAATAATAAAACATAATCAACCTGATAGGTTGGGATCATGGCATGTCACGTTGGGAACAAAAAATATTGAGGTGTGTAGCATTGTCCATCGTAATTATCTGAAAATCCAATTTCTTTCAGAAAGAAAGGCATGTAAAATGTTTTCATATGATTGTCTCAATGACACTAAACCAAACCAGAAGCATCAAACCCCAAACCATACTTATTTTCCATTCGACGAGAACAATGCCCAGGTTTGTGGCATCGGTAACAAATATCTGTCATGGACTTGGCATACGAATTCTCTTTCTAGGTTGGTTCCGGGTCTGCACCCTATTAGAAGTTCGGCTGCTACCTTCATTGCCACCTTTACTTTGAAAGTTCGACGTTTTTGGCAATCCACCGATGTTTTGCTGCTGCGTTTTTCCTTTATCACTAGGAAAAGTAGCAACATTTTTTAAATATTCCATCGTACTCCTTCGATAATTAGTTTGGCGTTTCTCATTCTCCAACAATTCAGCCTTTAACGCCATATTAATCGCCTCCTGCAAGGTCCACATATTCTGCGAACCAATTTTTTCTTAAATGGAAAGTTTTAGCCCATTAATATACCTTGCAACCTTTTGAATTCGAGTCGGGTCCTGTCACCACCAGAAAATTAGAGAGGAAATTCCTCACTATTTGTATTATTTGATAAAAGATGAGTTGAGACAAACCATACACAAAGACTGTCTAAATACATCATTCTCACCCACTGGATTGCTTGGGGAGTTATTGAAAGATAAATAGTAAATAAACGAAAAGTCGAAAAGTAACTACAACTTTTAAATGCTCTTTTGGAAGACCAAACGACCTGAGATGCTCAAAAACTATCTTATGTCACAGCATAGTAGTGAGTTGGACTCCTCGTGTCATTTCCTTTTCGGAAAGGTATCATGCGCCCCATTCGAAGCTGAAACACCAAATATGTAAATTCCTGCTGTGTCATTTTTCCCTTCTTCGCTCCAACTTCAATCCATTCAGCCATTTGTAATGCATCAAAATTTATATAAAAATATTTTAGCCTTGAGGAACCTAAACAAGCTCGTTCGCTTTGCCTTCGTTTTCTAGACGACGCAAAACCCCCATTCCTTCAATACTTCTGGCTCTTGGGATTCATTTTCGATAAACCATCGTCACACTCACAGTACGGTACGCTCTCTCTCTCTCTCTCTCTCGCTCTCTCTCTCTCCCCTACATAGATTGCGATACAAAATGTAGTGGTATCTGAATCATAGAGTATAATCAAGATGACGAGGCTTCCTCTGGTTAGGTAGTTGCAGAGTTCCATGGATTCTTAGGGTTCTTGTAAGAAATTTTGGTTTGGTCTAGAAAGAAATTTTTGTTTTATATTTCATGAATAACTCCAGTTTTCAATCTAAAATGGCCCTTTTTATTCGCATATTGGGTCTTATCTCATTTCTATTTACTGTATTTTCTCAAAAATAGATCGTTGGGTTTTGGTTACATTTTCTACGTTCATTTCAGAATCTAGTCAAGGCAACAGATGAATGTTACTCGGGCGTGCTTGCATCTCAACATTTGTGCGTCGACCACTGAATGAGTTGGCCCGATTGATCTGTTTAGAAGTTAAAAAACTTATTTGTGCTTTACCCTTCCTTATGAAACTATGTCTGTAGTTGATCTTATTCCTTATTACGTTTTACTTTGGTATTTCATGATTGACAGTCATAGACACAAACTGAAATTCAAGTCATGTTATTGAACCCGTTGGGCCTCACTTCATGCATGGGGTTCCATTTTTGGCCTCTCAGTTATATAATTACTGCTTTAGTTTTACGCTCTTACTGTTTTACCTTTGTTCATCTTTTGCATATTGACCAAGTTCTGTATGTGGAGGTGTCCACAATATTAGTCGAATTCATAGGAATTTTATAATGTATTTAACTTTGCCACTAAGCTAAGCCACACATAATTATGATATTTTTCCAACCCAATTGAACAAAAAGAAAAAGCAAAACAAGATGCTGATACTTCTGACCCAAAAATAGTTGCAAATTTAATCGGAAAATAATTAGAATTTTCTAGTGCTTTCCCATCCAAAATTAAGTTGCAGAATTACTAGTCTAAATCCCCACTCAATTCTAGTTATAAATTAAGGTTTGTGATGCCTGGTGGTGAACTTAACATTTAATCTTTTCTTTTCTTTTAGTCAACAGTTTCATTCAGGTTCGTCTCAAAGCCATCCTAAAAGAAAGGAATCATCTCGAATCTCTTGGCAACCGTGCTTCGGTGCATTCAGCAGGCCTATGCGAAGAATAAGCTGGGGAAAAGAAAATAAAGAAACAAGACACAGAATTAGTGATGACCATGAAGCTATGGACTCGTGTCCTTCTCACTGCATCTTCACCGACAACAGCACCTGCGTGTCATCACAGCATAGTTCAACAGGTGTTACGTGTCACCTCCTCCTTCTCTCAGCCTCCACACTCATCTTCCAAGCCTTCCTCTATATAAACACCCAATTTCCCACCAATCCAATCCAATTCAACTTTGCATATTATATTAGCAGGGATTTCATTTCAACTTCCAACATATAGTAAGTTCAGAGTTTGTGAGAAAGACTTGTAGTTCCAAAAGAGATGGCATCAGAGCAGGAAAGAAGTGACCCAAACAAAAGAAAAGAACTAGACGAGAAGGCAAGGCAGGGAGAGGTTGTTATCCCTGGTGGAACTGGTGGCAAGAGCCTCGAGGCACAGGAGCACCTTGCTGAAGGTAAAATAAAACCACTCTTTCCATGGCTTTTGTTTTGTGTAATTGTTTCTTGGGTCTTGGTGTAATTCCACATTATTAACCTGGCTAATTCTGTATTTTTGTGGTGGTGAAGGGCGGAGCCGCGGAGGGCAGACAAGGCGGGAGCAGGTGGGTCACCAAGGATACCAGGAGTTGGGCCAACGCGGCGGCGAGACTAGGAAGGATCAGATAGGCCATGAAGGGTACCGTGAGATGGGGAAAAAGGAGGGCTCAGCACCAAGGACAAGTCTGGAGGAGAGCGTGCTGCTGAGGAAGGCATCCCTATTGATGAGTCCAAGTACAAAACCAAGAGCCGCTAATATGATCATTATTGATCAGTGACTTCCAAGCTCAAGGCCTCTCACTTTGCTTCTTTTGCTTCTAGTGTTTTTGCACTAACTAGAGTTGTAGGATGGTTTCTGCTGTCTTTGTATTTCCTAGTTGATGGTAGTTTTCTTACTTGTTGCCCAAGTATGTTGTCAGTATAGTCTCTGAACTAGGAAGGGGCCTATGTGTGACCCTTGTGTTTTCTATTGTATCTGAAGTTGGGCTTGGAATTCCCCGTCTTCCTTAACTATATCACTGTATCACTGACCAGGTCTCAATGTACTTATAATTACTAGGGTTCAGATTGCTATAATAATCCTAATTGCTAGGGTTTCGAATGCAAGGTTCAACTACAATCTCATAGCATAAGTTCAACAATCTAGTTCTTATGTTCAAGCGAGGCACGTAACATTAAGTCAAGATTGTAACAAAATAAACAGTCAAATTCCTTTTATGAGCATAAATAACATATTGTTGCTTTATCCAAATGAATTTACTGATCCACCGTTCACCTAAAGATGACACTGCCAAAAGAAGCATATTTACAACAGCAACTTCCCAGTAAATTGATTCTCAATCAATCAGCAAAACTTTGGTACAGTAAGTGACGGAGACATACTTTACACGACTGGCAAGGTACTGCATTGTGTGATTGCCACTCTATATATCTCTCTTTTATTTCATCTCGTGCCCAAGCGCTTTGCGTTCAAAATCTCAATGACTCGTCGCTAATGCTGTTACCAAAAGACCAAGCACAAGAAACGGCTGCGCGCTGGCCTGGAATATAAGTAGAGCATATTTGAATATTTGATTCTTTGATGGTGCAAAATCAGATTATTTTAAGTAGGGTTTGAAGGAATACCTGATATTTAACATCATACTTGACAGGGTCTTTGAGAAAGTACTTGAACTGCAGTGCACAAAAGTTAGCGTAAGCAATGCCGAAACTTTGACACTCTAACCGTAAGAGCATAACATATACGGCTACCTATCTATCTGTGGTAATAAAAGGAAAGCTGATTTAGAAAGAATGAGAATCTTTCAAAAGTGATTTACCTGAAAAAAGACTTGGGGAGCTATCAAAGCAACGAGAGCTAAAGCATAATATGGTTTACCAGCCCCAAGCAGATAACCTGCAACCATAACAGATGGCGCAATGAGTCATCTTCGTTTGTACAATTTGTATTCTAAAACATAGTCACTCATAAAACAACATAACCCACACCTCCGATGATCACGAAAACCAGCTTCAACAATTACAATCTCTTTGAACTAAATTGCTCTGCATAATTAAGGCAACATACCAGCGATTGATAACTGGGTGATGTCAATGGCGCCAACGCAAATCCATTTGGCAGTTTCCGAACCGAAAGCTACAGGGAGTGACTGCAAACAGCATCGCAACAAATAATGTTACAAAGTCTGCATCTAAGATTGCTTACAATATTGTAATGCAAAAATAAACGACCTGAAGTCCCATTGCTCTATCTCCTTCAACACTTTTAAAGTCATTTACAATAGCAATTCCCAACTGAAATGTGGCAGAGAAAAATATGCACGTTAGTTGGATCATCTTTTGTAAACACATGTTAAGATACTTGAAATTCTATCATGAACATACCCCAGCTATGCTGTACAAGAGCGTGAGGACAATTATGTCAGGTGTGAGGGTCCCAAATAATGCCTGACCAGCCCACCTATCAATAGAAGATCGAACCAAAATAGGTTAACCAACACAGTGGATATCCAAAACAGCTTCTAGCAGTTAACCAAACTACAAGAATATATTGGTAACGGTTCTTGATTAGTTTTTAGGAGCTACATTATAACAAGATTCCTAAGAGGTATCCAATTCAACAAACGAGCAGGGATGATGGCCATCGAACTTCTTCAGTGCATGAAACATACCAGATAAAACTTTTATAAATTTCAAGAATAATCTAGGTACTAAAACAATTACGTCAATCTTAATTACAAAAGGATTCCTAAATCAAATCGCGAGTTCTGAACCCTTAAATGAATCATTCAATTTTTGTAAATTCACAAAAGAGAGATAATGTAGAGGATATCGCACCATGGCAAACTGATATAACTTGCTCCAAGGGCAAAATTTCCAATCCATCCATTTTGTTTCAGCTGCAACAACTCATGAAGCTTAGTCAGGGATAATGCAAAGTTTCTTCTGGAATATTTGATTTGTTGATAGTGGGGAAACCTACCTTTAAAGGTGGAGCGGAGTAAATGTATGATAGCAAGGATCCACCCACAGCAAGGTAGAAAAGTATGGGGACGTTATGTCCTGCCTAAAAAGGACAGAAATTCATGATTGACATTGATCTAAATATTTACAATAGTAAAAAAGAACCAGTCCATTTCAATTACTTACCCACACATCTAATATACCAGCACAGCTAAGGCCTCCTAAAAGCAGCACCCAGATTTGAGTAATGACCTGAGGGAAATTTTAACAATAAAAGAACAGGATTAAAAATGTAGTCGTCATCCATTCTGTTTTATACAAAATACAGTTAAGTACACCCTTACCTCATTCTCAGATATTGCCCCCGAGGGAATTGGACGATATGGTTCATTAATTGCATCAATTTCTCGGTCATACCAATCATTTAGTGTCTAAAAAACGGCCAGGGAGTTATTGGAGTACAAAGACCACATTAGATCAATAGCAAAACCAAACTTCGCATTCCAAGTAAAGCATACCTGGGTATAGCCAGTGAGAAAAGGGCCTGACATACACATGCAAACTATTGATTTGGCAACGTCCTCAAAAGTCCAATGAAAATTTCCTGCATCATGAAAGAATTGCCTCAAAAGTAATTTATGGACAGAGGAGAAGTGTAGCAAATATTACTAGAATTGCAAACAATAAATATTTCAAGAAGTATAATGAATTCCACTACTATTAGATGGCCTGTCAAAAACTTCTGACCACTCCCAAACCGTGCTCTTGTCTCACATCAATAAATTACTCATCACTGGCAGTAATACATCCTAAATGAATCTCCAAGTCCAAATAATAACCCAATTCATAACATCAATGAATTAATGTGAAGTGGCAGTTCTTTATCCTTAATGGATCTCCAAGTTGAGATCCTGACCAAATTCATTACAAAAGGAAAATATTCTGGCAGTGGTGTGTAATCTTTAAATCAGCAATAAACATTAAATTTGTGGTTAGGATTGTTGGCGGAAAACCCTTTGCTAGGATCTTGTTGTTGATAGCTTTGATGACAGAAAACTTAGTTAACTTTAGAATGAATCTAAACACACACACGGTGTTTGAATAAGCAAATAAATAACACAAGTGTTTATAGAGGTTCAGCAATTGCCTACATCCTCCTTTGTGATCACCTTGAGAAATTTCACTAGTAAAGAATAATGAACAACTTTGGTTTTACAAGATAAACCTCTTAGCTCTCTCTATTCTCTCTCACACTAGCTCTTTGTATTTCTCTCTCACTCTTTGCTCTTGTAATAAGATGCCTCTTGTGAATTCTTTTCTTGCTTGCCTTAGCTTATTTCTCACTTGATAACTCTCCTCTATATATAGACATAGAGAGAGCATTATCATGATATCTGAAAAAATCAGCTAACATAGCAACTCAATTCCAACTTGAATTGGTTGCCACCTCTTAACATAACTCAATTCTAACTCAGATTGGTTGCCACATATTAACATGGCAACTCAATTCTAACTTGAATTAGTTGCCACCTACTAGCCATTCATAATTAAAGCCATGTGAATCCAACAAGATCATGTTCACACCAACCATTCTATCTTCAAAGAGAGTCTTTAATACTTTCAAGAAGATTGGGTAGGCAAACAAGATTGGGTAGGCAAAAATCTGGAAATATCTTTTGTCACCTAAAGATATCTTCCTTTCTTTCCTACTGCATTTAAGTGAAGCCATTTATTCAACAATCTCCACACGAACCTTAACACACTTGTAAAAGATCATTATTCATGTAACTTCTTCAAACCTCTTGGAAATCGTTCTAGTAACTCCCAAGAGCTCCACCTCAATCTTTAGCATGCAACAAGATTGAGTAGCTCAAACAATGTGCGAACTTCTCACCTACGATGGCTTGGTTAAGCAATCCGGCGTTCTCATCCGTATGAACCTTCGCTATTGCACGATGTCCCCATCATCCACCCAATCCTTATCAGGTGGTACACGTACGTCGATATGTTTAGACTTTACATGAAACACTTGATTCTTGACTAAACATATAGCACTCTGATTATCACACTTAATCACCATCGGTCTTGACTTTATCCCGAACTCTTGTGCCAATCTTCGCAACCATAATGCTTCCTTAAAGCCTCACGTTAGTGCCATATACTGCTCTGTGGTAGTAGATAAGGCAGAAACCGATTGCAGATCGCTCTCGACTAATCGGTCGCCACCAGTGAAAACATACCCCGTGGTGGATCTCCTTCATCTAAGTCTCCCGCATAATCCGAATCAACGTAACCCGACACACATGCATTTCCTTGTTGTCTTTCGAACAAGATCCCAAACCGGGTGCCATTTAAAGTCTGCAAAGAATCAACATTCACCGCTTTCCAATGTTGTTGGACTGGATTCGCCATGTGTGATGACACTACACTTACTGCTTAGGCTATGTCGGGTCGTGTACAAATCATTGCATACGTGAAATGGCCTGGCGTTTGATACGATGATTGTTCGTCTCTTCCTTATAACTGTCGGTAGAAGGACACAAGTGGCGACTTAATTTAAAATCTTTCCGTGAAGGAGTAGACACGGGTTCTACAATTTAACATTTTGTATCTATCAAGTACTTAGATATGTACTTGCTTGTGATAACCATAAGCATCACGTCATCTCTCCTTATCTCCATTCACCAGGATCTTGCTTTGCGAGAAGGCAAAGATCCTTGCATTATCAAACCCCTTCCAAGCAATTTCTTCAACTCACTGGATTCTTGACATTCTTTGACATCTGCTATCGCATATCATCTACATAGAGTAGTAGCGAGGATGATCTTCCCATCTGAATATATGAGAAGTCACAGCGGCAATCGGATTTACATCTTCTATATCCAATCTTTTAGCGTGTGGGAATCAAAGCGCTTTGTACTGCCTTGGAGATTGTTTTGGCAGCGAAATATAATGACTTCTTCAACTCGAACTAGATTTTCTTTACTGTCTCAACGAACCCTCGAGGTTGACTCGTATAAATGTCTTCCTCAAGGTCTCGTGGAGGAATGCAGTCTTCACATCCAATTGCTCCACCTCCATGTCCATTTGTCAATGTATAGAGTAATAATAGCCGTATGAGTATCTTGCATGGGAGAATATTTCATCATAATCTATTCCTCATTTTGTAAGCACTTTGGCCACCAAACGAGCTTTGAATATGATGGCCATCTTCTCATGTATTCCTCTTTCTTCCTAAACACCCATTTACAGTAATAATTTTTCGATTTTTGGGTTTAGGAACTAACTCGGTGAGTTTTGGTGTAGAGACCTCATCTCTTTCATCATGAAACATTTCTCGCTTCCTGCTATCAATTGCATCTTGGGACGTGGTTGGATCTTCAGCTAAGGTTTAAGGCATAGTGAACGCATCCTTTTCGAATCAAACCCGTTGTGGCGGTTTGGTGGTTCTCTGGGCACGGGTAGTATAGATGATGGCTCGCTGCATTGAGCCTCTTCTTTCTTCTTCATGAGTTTGTTGTTGTTGCGAGGAATCATAACTTCGATATGCGACTCACCTGTCTCGGCCTCCATGCGTCTTCTTGTGGCTCTTTGTTGTGAAGCTTCTTCAACATCTTCTTGGGTGGCTCCTCATTGGTTGTTTCTTTCTTAACAACATCCTCGTTTCATTGGGTATTTGTTCGTAAATGGTATTATAAGTACACAACATCTCACGAGTATCTTTTGATTCTTTGGATCCCAAAGTTTATAGCCCTCACTCCATTCTCTGGCCAGGTGAAAATGCATTCAAGAGACTTCGCCGATTTAGATCTCTCGTCACTAGGAATTAGTGCGTAAGCAGCTTACATCCAAACACTTTAAGATTAGTATAATCAATAGACCTTTCAGAATATCCTCTTCTGTGCATTTGAACTCAAGATTTCTTGAAGGCGATCGATTAACCAAATAGGCAGGCGTGGTTAGCAACTACGCCCAAAAATTTGGGCGGTCTGCATGAATCCTCATATCTCTCTCATGCTCCATAAGAGTTACATTCATCCTCTCCATGACTCCATTTTTGTTGTGGTGTCTTCTTCATGATGTAAAATGCCTTTTGATACCTTGATTTTGCAAAACTCAGAGGAAGCTTGCTTTGTCTTTATATTCACCACCATTGTCACTTCTTAAGATCTTGATTTTTCTTCCGGTCAGTCCTCCTCTTCATGGCCACTCTTTGAATTTGGTGAAGACCTCCGATTTCTCGCTTCATGGTAGACCCAAACCTTCCTTGAAAAATCATCCAAGAGAAGTCACGAAATAGCGAGCTCCACCCTTTGATTTAATTGGTGCTGGCCTCAAACGTCCGTGTGAATATAATCAAGCACTCATTTTGCTCTCTTCCTCTTTGTCTTGCTTGTTTGAAAGTCACCGATTGTTTTCCCATGAGTAATACTTCGAACTCCGACTGACTATGAACGCGCTTTAGTAATGCTTGCGTTTGTGTAGCTCTTGCGTACCTTGTTCACTCATGTGTGCCTAGCCTTAAATGCAGGTAGTTTAGATGTACTGCGTCACGTTTGTGGATATCATTGCTCACTGTATTTGTGTACCATTTAATCTATATAGGCGGTTAGGTTGAATCTCTCCCTTCATAATTACAAGTGAACCTCTTGAGATTATAAGTTTCCTTCCTTAGACTTTTAAAATTAAAACCATTCTTATCTAAGGTCACCAGGGAAATGAGATTCTTACGTAATTTTGGTATGTACCAACCATTCCTAATGTCTTACAACACAACACCATTCATGCATCTTTACCTTGATTGAACCAGTGCCTTTTTTCTAGGTGGCGAAATACTCTCAAATCACAACTTCCCTATTCTTCCTTATATGTATCAAACCAAGCTTTGTTTGAACACATATAATCTGAGCACCGAATCCAAAATCCGTTCGGAAGAGAACACCTTGAAGAGATAGCAAGTAAATTAGATTTAACATTCTTATTTATACACAAAAGCTCACCATCACCTTAAAGTAACGATCATTTGTAATACGCTAGCTTCTTCCCTTTGTTCTTCTTCTCTTTCCATATGGGACAATTTCTTTTCCAATGATCTTTTTGACCCACTCAAAACAACCTTCACTGCTGGATTTTGATCTTCCCCTTGTTGCTTTTCTTGCCTTCACGTTTGTTTGAGCATGACCTCATCTCAGGACTTTGCAAATAAAACCTTCACCAGGCCTTTCTCCGGACGTTGATTTATCCGGTGGTGTGTAAGGATGTCTTTCACCACCTCCTCAAAGTTGAGGAGTTGTCTTGCCGAACATAAGTGTTGTCAGGAAGTGTTTATAGGACGGAGGTAAGGATGTTAACAACATGAGTGCCTTATCCTCCGTATTATATGCCACTTCCATTCTTTGCAAATCTGCAACACACCTACTAAAGGTGCTTAGATGCTCCATCAAATTTCCTCCTCATCCATTCGAAGATTTAGGAGTTCTTCCTTCGCGAAGAGTTTGTTTGACAGAGATTTCCTGCAAACATATCTTCTAGCTTATCCCCATGTCGCTTTTTTGTTCTCCAATCACGTTGAACAGACTAGCTCATCTCGCGATGTAGTTTTACATGGGCTCCACTACTAACTCGTCTATAAGTCCCACTCATCTGTCATGGTAGCAGGTTTCTTTTCTTTTCTGCCAACACAACACTAAGATTTTGTTGTGCTAATTGATTTCATTCTCCTTTGCCAAAGTGTAAAGTTCTCTTCCTGTAGTGAATGGCTTCATCTCGATCTTCATCGCTGCTTGTGGTTGCTTCGTTTTTGATGAGTTGTTACCACCCTCCTCGTTCTTGTCATCCCCATCTCGAACACTTGTTGCTAACAAAGCTCGATACTACACTTGTTGGCGGAAAACCCTTTGCTAGGATCTTGTTGTTGATAGCTTTGATGACGAAAACTTGAATTAACTTTAGAATGAATCTAAACACACACACGGTGTTTGAATAAGCAAATAAATAACACGAAGTGTTTATAGAGGTTCAAGAATTGCCTACATCCCCTTTGTGATCACCTTGAGAAATTTCACTAGTAAAGAATAATGAACAACTTTGGTTTTACAAGATAAACCTCTTAGCTCTCTATTCTCTCTCACACTAGCTCTTTGTATTTCTCTCTCACTCTTTGCTCTTGTAATAAGATGCCTCTTGTGAATTCTTTTCTTGCTTGCCTTAGCTTATTTCTCACTTGATAACTCTCATCTATATATAGACATAAGAGAGAGAGAGCATTATGTAAGTATCTGAAAAAATCAGCTTACTTCAAAGCTCAATTCCAACTGAATTGGTTGCCACCTCTTCTAAAGCAACTCAATTCTAATCTTGAATTGGTTGCCACATATTAACATGGCAACTCAATTCTAACCCGAATTAGTTGCCACCTACTAACCTTCATAATTAAAGCATGGATCAACAAGATCATGTTGCCACCAACCATTCTATCTTCAAAGAAGTCTTTTAATACTTTCAAGAAGATTGGGTAGGCAAACAAGATTGGGTAGGCAAAAATCTGGAAATATCTTTGTCACCTAAAGATATCTTCCTTTCTTTTCCTACTTGCATTTTAAGTGAGCCATTTATTCAACAAGGATAACATTATAGGCTTAACTGACCAAGCCAGAGACAAATCATGAAATTCAGTAGCTGTGTTCAAATGGAAGAAAGTATTAATGGAGAACAGCACATCCTCAATAATATGGCAGTATTACTGCAGGAACTTCCAAAGTAAAGTAAGCCTTAGAAAACGAAAATTGGGAGGAGATGGGAAACAGGAATATTGTGTAAAGTTGTAGGGGACTTCTTTAGCTCCATAGACAATTCCCAATCATGAAACCAACATTATAAGGTAACTAGAAACTATGAAACTATACATGGTTCGGTATATACAAGGAGCGTACCGGAAGCAGCAGCTCCGCAAACTACTCCCCATACCAGTGGAGGCCAAGTTACAGGCTTTGTCAACTGAAGACGAATCTTCCATTTATTCTGCACAGTTCAAACCACAGATTCAACTCTTGTGTCATCTTTTTCTTGCTAATATAACTCATCAACTTAATATCCACTAGAAAATGCATTCAACTAAAACTCTGAAACTCCGATTATCCGCTTTAATCATTATATATATCCTAAACTTAAGCTTCTAGCATCATCTGAAGAAACTAAATTCCGAGCACAGAGAAAAGGTACTAAAACTGATAATGAGCCAACAATGACAACTTACATTTTCTTGAGAAGCTCCTTTAATGCCAAGAAGCTGATTGAAGCTGGAACCACTCTTAGCCGGTGCCTTATCGGGTACCTGAGGTTCAACAGCTAAAGAAACAAAAATAGCAGCCATAAATCCCCAAAAGCTCTCACCATAATCCACTTCCACTCTATCAAAATTCTCGAGAAAAAATAAATGCAGAAGCTCAATATGATAATATACCTTCGTTTGTATCGGTCTCTGCAGCCCTAACCGTAAGCCTTCTTCCTGAAAAGTTCACAAACTCGTCTCAGTGTAAAGAAAAACAGACCAGACGAAGCTCAATCAGTAAATCTCACTAGTCATTAGATTGCTAAGAAAATAAAAAAGGAAATGGAAGTAAAATTTGAAATAATTGAATCGGCAGCTTGATATGCATTTCAAATATTGTTTGCTGGATTTTGAATTCTCGGCAACCAAACGGAGCACGGACGAGTGAACTCACTGGTAAACGAAACAGAAATCGGCGCCAAATTGGACTGAGTTCGAACTCGGCTGGCGTTGAGTTTCGAAAATCTAATGGACGACACCGTATTCAGTACGGACGCCATTGAAGCTACAGAGAGCTTACTGACCAAGCAGGGAGAGGGAAGAAGAGGAAGAGCAAGTGCGCGGAGTAGCCGATAACTCTACCTGTGAAGGCTGTGATAAATGTTTGACGAAGGGAAGAAAAGAGCGCGGTTATGGTGTGCTGTGGCGTACGCAGTTTAAGCTGCGCTTGAATATTTGGCGACGTGAGGTTGGTGGTTGGCTTTTAGTTGGTATTTTATTACCTTTTAGTTTTGCTGGGACGAGGTTGATTAATAAATCCTCGGACGAAGTACAAATGATGCGCTCTGTCGCGTATAGGTGATCGAAGTTTGAAATAAGGAAATTTCTTTTATTTTTGGTGGGATTTTAGATGAATAATTTCATAATTAATTCACCTGGTTTATGGTTGCTATATCAAGCTCGGGAAAGCTTTGAATTCCCGTATGTTTCATGCTTTATATTAAAGTAAAATCTTACAATTAACTTACAAAAGATTGTTGGGATACCTAGTATAGAGAAAGACAATTAAAAGTTACAATTTTCATTTTGAAAGTGGGGGAGATACTTGCAAATATAAGAAAACATTTTAATGGAAAAAGAAGGGGCATAGATAAATTATATATTGGAGATTGACCCAAAAATATGCAGATGGGGTTAGGTCAGTTGGCCAGATAGTCAGTTCACGCTTTTGCACTTAAATTTCAGTTCTACTCATTATAGATTAGAGTAATTTAGAGTAATTCCGACTATTTGCTTGTATGAATGCAAATACAAATTTTAATATTTGAATTTTTTTTTTATAGGTGAATGGCAGTTTGTTAGCTATGGGCCATAATGTGTAAGCGCTTACTAACTCAAGCCCACGCACAAAAAGGGCCGGTATGGTTGTCTTCCTTCGCAACACTCCAAAAAAGTGGTCAGGGAATTGTCACCCAAAAAGTTGCTCGTAGTCCACTGACTTTTTGGTATTTGGCATCTTTAGTGGAAAGGATTTTTGGATTCTATGTTAACAATGAATCAAGAAAAAGGATAGATGGATACACAATGATTACATTATTGTCCAAGTAATGCTTGTCTACTGTTGGGGATTCTTACTAAGATTTCTCCTATTAGGTCAAGTAATAATCCTAGTTGTTCTCTTGTTCATATAATTTATAGCTCTCAAAACCTTTTGGCCCTACTATGGTGCCATGGAAGCAAAATCATGTGTGGAAATGTACAAATCTATTCTTTATGATAAAACAATAATACGAGAATGGTTGTCACTCTTGTGTCAATCAATTAACTTAAACGGTTTTATTATCTTTTAGTTTAGTGATACTTCTCTTTTCAATATTGAAAGATGTCTCAAGTTCGAATCTTCCTCCACAAAAAACAGAATATCTCATTAAACACATACACACTGGTTATAGGAATATACTCAACACAAACCAATCTGCCATTTCCTTTAACTAATAAAGCAAGTGTATACGGGGGTGTTTACCCCTACACTCAAGAGGCCAAATGTAAAAACAACAAATCTTCATATCAAAGGGCTTTTCAAAGTTTTGTCACACTCTAGTATTATTTAGGGCATAATTGTTGTCCTCGTATCAAAGGGCTTTTCAAAGTTTTGTCACACTCTAGTATTATTAGGGCATAATTGTTGTCGTCATAGCATATGACTCAACTCAAAAGAATAATCCGGTCCTTATGCTACCATCTCTCTATCCCAATCTCAGTTTTTGGGTCATAAAAATTCGAAGTCCCCTGTGAAGAAGACTTGATCGATCAGTCCAAAAAGGTACCTCTCTCAAAATGAAAACTTGGCAGCATAAGGAAGATGCTTGATCCGCAGTCCACAATCCACTTATCAATAGTCCTCCTTCAGAAATTCTCTCCCATTCCCCTAGATATTCTTTAACCATCTCCATATATGCTTCAAGGGAATGTGATTCCAATTCCACCCAACACACAGGAACTCCTGCCTAATTATAATAATCTGATACCAGTTTCGAATATCACAAGCCAGAGCACAGATAAGAGGAATATTATGGGAATTTTCCCAACTAAAAGGACCTTATGCTAACACTATTTGCCCACCAATCCTTTGCGTAATCATTCATGCTCGTCATTGTTGCATGGAATCAAACCAGCATAAGATACAATGCCATAACATCTTACTTCATATACGTCTAAATTATCTTTTGGTTACGGACATCGAACTCTCGGTTTATCCTAATTTTAATTCATTTATGATAATAAAAAGCGAAAAATCATGTTTTAATTCCCCAAGTTGTTCTGTTTTTCTTTTTTTGGCTCAGATGCTTTTTATGTCTCTGTGTGGTCTGAGGCTATATGCTTGGTATTTAGTATTTGTTACCATCAACATTCAACACTGTTTAGTCTGTGCCCAGCCCACTAGGGCACTAGGGCACTTGGCGAAAGGGAGTGAAAATTATTTAAAGGTATGTGTCCTTCAACATCAGTACTCAATAAATATTATACTGGTGACTCAAAAACAACAGCAAAAGTTATTTCTTTAATGAATTTCCAATCACTTTTACACTAGCTAGCTCAAATTATTCTTCAACATGTCCATTACATCTCCTTTATATATGCTTTTCACCTCTGTAAATGGTACTTTTATAGTTAAACAACATCAAAAGGTTTAGGAAATTCCAAACCTACTTTCAAGGTGGAAGACACATCCCTCAATGGTACAATAATAAGCAAGAGATTACAAGTTTTCCCATGCTATCTTGTTTATTTCACCCATATCTAGGTCCGGCTACTATAGTACAGGTATGTAAAGTTGTCAACAAGCGATGTTTTGTCGCGACAAACCCTTGATGGCATGCACTAGCTCTTTAGCCAAATTATTGGTAGTACACGATCATATTTCTAGGTCCGGCTACTATAATACATAAAAATATAATATTCGTTGGGTCATGGGTGATCTATTCAGTAGTACATTTAGCTCTTTCAGTGGGTGATGATGACTCGACAAGTATGATATTTTCTGAGTACGTACATGGACAAATTAGAGGTGTGTGATTAACTTGGACCCATGTAGGGTTTTTTATAGCCCAAAATCTAATACAGTCCACTCAAGTTTACTCATAACATCCATTCACGCATAGTATCTCTACGTAAGATAAATTTAACCCACCACATTTTGACATTCTGAGTTCATCTATGAGTACATGAATGTACCATAAGTTATGTAGAGGAAAACTAAAAACCCTCCCACAGGGCCACAGTACACCAACACGCAAAGCGTTTTGATTGAAGTTTTACAAACTTGTCATTCTCTGCATCAACTAAAACCCAAGCAATATGAGTATTGCATAGGTGATTGTGAAACCAACAACATTAGCATTTCTTGTAGTTAACTTTCCCTATAACTTGCCATATGTGCATAAACAATTTGGAAACTAAGCATAGATGTTCTTGTAGCTAGGTAAAATTAACGTGATTGTAACCATACAACTATTAAAAACAAAAACAAAAACAAGCTTGACGTTAACATTCCTTGGAGTCATATATTATTTTTGTATTTGACACGTGTGCAAGAACAAGTGTGAAAACAGCCATTGATAATACATTTCTTTGAGTTAGATATAGTCTCTTAATTAGTTGCCATGGAAAAATATGTTAAGCCACAACTAAAACTCATTATGCTGATTAATTACGTTTAAAGTTTGCCAAATATATATAATTTGCTTTGTGTCGTAATCTTAATGATTTTCCAAGAAAGTGCGACTTCGATCAACATATGAATACATGACCGATGAAGATTTCTTAATAGTTTTTTCCTTCTTTCGATTTGCTGAATTTGCTTTGCTTTCAACAAGATTGAGAGAATGACTGGAAATAGTGTTAATCGCCTAATACGATCACATCAATGACTCATTCATTGCTCCAAGATGCGCCATTGTCTAAGCTTAAGGGTTAGTTCCAGATAATTATTGTCATGCACCATTTGTAATGTTTCTTTCTACTACCGAACAGAAAAGGATTAAGCATTAATTTAAGCCTGGTCGAAAATAACAAACTATATTATATAGAGGAAGATATATATGCTTTTAGTACTGTATCAAATTCAATTACACATTAGAAAATGCAAAAAGAAAAAAAAAAACTAATTAGAACTGCCCTATTGAAAATGTTCTACAAGAGTCGTTGAAACATTTAATTTGATCGGCAATTAGAACCTCGCTAATTATTATGACTCTTATTATTGACACTCCAAAATACTCATCGTCATGTACTCTTTCTAATTGAAAAGAGAAAAAGCAATGCAAGACGACTATCTTTCATTAATTCAGTCCATCTTGGTTTCATTAATACACAATAAAAATACTGTGAAAAAGGAAAACTTATGATATCGAATTAAAGAATAATCAAGCGTTTATACCTGTTGTACTTGAATCTTCCTATATTGTTGTGCAGTTTTTCGTTGTTCCGTTATTGCTAAGATTTGCACTAGAATAATAATGAAATTAATTAGGTTTTCAAATAAAAAAGAGGAAAATTATTAATAGTGAGAAGAAAATATCTTTATGAGATTAACTGCTAGCTAGCTCTATGCGTCGTATATAGAAGCTTTATTTTCGTATACGAAATCCCTATATATTTATTCATTTTCTATTTGGTCTATTTTCCAATTTTAATTTTCCGTATTCAAGCTGGAAACTAGAAACCAAAGAAATAATTAAGTTTTTGTATTTTAACTTGAACCCCCATGACATTTTAGTTGTGAGTGTGTGAGAAAGCCCTTCTCTATAATTTAGACTATCGCTTATACTAAAAAAACCAAACTAATAAGTGGTGTGCCCTTTTCATCATTTTCCTAAAAAATGAGATTTACTGATTTTCTTAACTTTAAACTTGTATGTTGACTAAAAAAGTAGTTAATAATTCAATGAAACCCCGAAAAAGGGGAAATATATATTGTTTTAGTGGATTTCTCACGCAACAAATCTCCTATTAATGCTACCATAATTAGTTGGTCAGATTGTAATTAATTTGCTTAAAATGGAACACATTAGGGGTTTAAGGCTTAAGCTTTTGCTTCCTCCTTTAAGTCAGTTTGGCATTCTTATTTGGGATGATAAGTGATTTTTAAAAATTTTGGGAAGCCCAACCCGTTTGGTAAACTATGAGAAAATCACTTATTATTAAAAATTCTTTGTGAGAAAGCTATAAGGAAAGCGGTAATGAGTGCTTTCATTTTACGATTATGCGAGAATCGATTTGAAGAATGAGTTTAATGATTATGAATTATTTTTCTGATTATGTAGAATTAGTACCAACAACACTTTTAACAAAAAGTTTACCAAACGCCAAACCGTTTCTCTCGGTGATTTCTCACGAATCGACGATTATTTTCACAAAGACAAGAATGCCACGTGCCAACAAAACCCCTTAGCATACGTGGCATGTGCGTGGATAATGAAAGTGACTCAACAATCCACACTGCTCTGTACACGAAGGGACGGGATCCGATGTCCCTATTTTTCATGTCTCTTGTGTCTCTTGCATAATTTTTTGACACATGTCCGCCCACTTAACCTTGAATTAACACCGTTAAATTAATAAAATTTAGAAATAGAAAACCAACACCATAGCAGTATCAACCACCCCTCGTGACCTCCTTGCTCCTTCCCTGGCCACCTCACTCAGCCACAACCTCATCATATACCAATACTCTCAATTGAAAAACCCAATTTGTGAATCCCAGAAACCCAATTGAAAAACCAGTATACAATTGAATCCATAAACCCAATTGAAAGATCACGGAGGAAAACCATATACTAGTACACAATCCCATAAACCCAATTTATCCTTCTTCCCTTTCCTTGACCTCCTTCCTCCTCCTGCAACAGCACTCACCTCTTCCCTTTGTTGAAATTCCCTCACAATGCAAACTACCTCAAGACCCTTCAATTCATTCAATAAAATTATAAGATCACTAATTCAAGCCTTTTTTTTGTGCATTAATCCCAGAAACCTAATTTTTGACCATTAAAATTGAAACTCTTCCAATTATGAAACCCAAATTTGAGGAGAGATCAAGAAGAAGAGGAGGAGGTGGTAGTAGAAGAGAAGTGGGCTGCAGGGTGGGGGTTGTGTGTGGCTTAGGTGAGGGGGCTGGAACCAGTGAGAGCAAATACGAGTATTTGATGCTCCAATAAACTAAATTTGGAAGTTGTAAACTTGTAATCACATAATCAAAACTCCAGTAAAAAAAAAATGAAAATGGAAGTGAAGTTAGAATAAAACAGTGATTGGTCACAAAGCCCAAATTCTACTCAAAGTGTAACTCCTCCAATGGTGAGGTTGTGGCTGAGATAGGTGGTCAGGGAAGAGGCATGGAGGTCACGACTTAAGGGGGTGGTTGATGCTGCTTTGGTGTTGGTTTTTTATTTTATTTTAAAGTTTTTTCTTTTTAAATTTTATTAAGTTAACGGTGTTAATTCAAAGTTAAGTGAGTGAATATGTGTCAAAACATTATGCAAGGAACAAAAAATGACATGAAAAATAGGGACAGCGGATCCTGTCCCGTACACGAAATGCTCCTCTTCCTATCCTATCCAAACCCACATTGGTTTGGACCCATGGCCCACACCTCCCTATCAATTAATTAATTAATCAATCCAAAAATAACACATAAAACAAAACAAATAATTTGATCAAAGTAATTATTAAAATTTAATCTGCAAAAGCGGCGATAAAAAGCAGCCAGCACTCACTTATCATTTTCGTAATTTTTAATTTTAATTTTTTTACTAGACTATCACCGCCGATAAATTAATAAATAATAAAAATAGCAAAAACAGAGAGAATATGTCTTCTCAGTCTCAGCTCTTCGCTCGTTCTCCCTATAAATACTGAAGCAAGTCTCGCTTGTCTCGAATAAAAACAGAGAGCACTATCTCTGTTCGACTCTCTGCTGAGCTCTTCAGTAGGGTTTTGTTTCTCTCTCTAACTGAAATCGGAACCACCATTTTTCTAACCGTGATAGTCTTCTGAGAATACGGAGCGTGCGAGAAATGGAGTCGTATGCGATACATTTGGCCATGGCGGCTCTTGTTGGAGCTTCGCTGGTGGCTGTGTCGGCCTACTATATGCACCGCAAAACCCTAAATCAGCTTCTTGAGTTTGCGAAGACGGTGGAGAGGGATAGAGAGGACAACTCCGATGGTGGTGACTCGCCGCAGCACATGAAGAAGCGTAGAAGCCACGCGCGTCGCAAGGGCAACGGCTATTACCGGCGGAGCTCGGCGTCGTTGCCGGACGTGACGGCGATCTCCGGCGGGATTGATGGTGACGATCATAGGCGCAACGGCTTGCTTCCGTTGGATGGTATTCCGGCCGGGTTGCCGAGGCTGCACACGCTCCCGGAAGGTATGGCTCAGCTGGACTACTCACCAGAGTAATCAATTTTCTCTTTAATTTCTTAATTTTGATTTGATACATATAGTCGTGCCGCGTAGTTTTTGGATTGGCTTCGTCATTTGGACATATGGTTTTCTTTAGGATTATCAATGCCTCAATAGCTCCTTCTAAACTACAGTGTATTGATATTATTATAATACGTACTAATTGAAATACTAATAGATATTGCCTTGTATGGTATCTCTGTATGATGAGAAGCAGTAAGCATGACACTCATTTGCTTTCATTTCTTTAGCCAATTATAACTTACTTGTTGAAAGTAAGGTATGCTGTATTCATAGAGTTTTGGTGGCGACTTTGATTCCTAAAATTACTCAAATGGGCATGAAAAGAGTAACAAACAAATGGATCCGCATGAGCTCATCTGTAAATGTTGAACAAGGAAAAGATACTAAAATATACACGACACAAATGGGATGCGACAAGTTTTCTATGTCATCATGATATCCACGTGCAAACTGGAAAATGGATTTTCCATTCACCTTAAGTGGTATAATAGGCTGGAACATGGTGGCAAAGAGTGAAATTAATGCAAGTAATGATGAAAGATTTTCTTTCACAATGTATATTTTCTTTGTGCTTGATGTTATTATTAGACTTGGATATAATATGAATTGTGCAAATGCATAGTGTTTCATGAAGTTTCCTTTTTACCCTCCGTCGCTGTCATTACCAAATTTTTGATATCAAAGCTCCAGTGTGATAGATGCCAGTTTCCTTTGCTGTTAAAGTGCATAGTTCTTCTTTTTCAGGGAAATCTACCGAGCTTGCGAGTTCAGCTAAGAGAACTGGTAATCTTATAAGACCAACTTCTCCTAAGTCTCCAGTTGCAAGTGCCAGTGCCTTTGAGAGTGTAGAAGGATCAGATGATGAAGATAATATGACTGACAATGCTAAACTAGGCACTGTGGTGAGTTTATTCAGCACCTGTGCAGCGTGTGTGTGTCAGAGTGAGAGAGAGAGAGAGGGAGGTGCAAACCTCCATAATCTCACTTGCTTTAAAGTAACATGATATTCTTGCACATTGTTCTTGGCCTCACATTATTATTGCACATTCCAGTGAATGTTTGTACCTGAAGTTTATTCTTCAGGGAAACTGAGTTAGTTTTGTTATTCTTGAAAAATTCTTACGGATCTCTGGAATTGGATTTGGACATCTCTTTCAGGGGCCAGATGGTAAAATCCTTTTTGAGAATTTACCGAACCATGTTAATGCCAATGGAGAACAAATTCCTATAGCCCCTTCAAGTATGATTCGGTCCCATAGTGTATCTGGTGATCTGCATGGCGTCCAGCCTGATCCAATTGCAGCTGATATTTTAAGGAAAGAACCAGAACAAGAGACGTTTGCTAAACTTAAAATTACTCCTACTGGTATGAGCTCTTTCTCTTCGCCCAAATGTACACCGCCGTGGTTGTTTCCTTTTTATTTATTAGTTATTACAATTTCATGCATATTTTAAGAAGATGTGTTCATTTGATGCATATTTGAAGGGTTTTGTTGTGACAAATAAGAAGTTCTAGGAAACATTAAGAACAAGGAGCACATTTTCAACTCTTAGGGAACATTGACAAAAAACTGGATAACCTGAGCATGTAATATTAAAGATAGCAGTGGTTTTAACAAGATAATTAATTCTGTTAAACTTTTGATATCAGGTCGAAGAAGCATGTAAATTCTGTATGTACAAATATTCATGGTGGAAGCCTAAACAATGTTCCTACTAACTTCCCCTGTTCACCATATTCATGCTTCTTATTATTTGGTTTTTGACGAGTTACTGATTGTGTTTCAACTAGTTTAAGTACGTGATGTTAAATTGTAATTTTGAAACTGGAGAGTGGGAATGACATCTTCTTGGTTCTGTTTTAATCTATAACTTTTCCAGAAGTGCCATCTACCGATGAAGTGGAGGTCTACGTGGTTCTTCAAGAATGCCTCGAATTGCGAAAAAGATACGTATTCAGCGAGACAGTTGCTCCGTGGGAGAAAGAAATTATATCTGACCCCAGTACCCCAAAGCCTAACCCAGCACCATTTTTTTATACTTCTGAGGGGAAGTCTGATGTGAGTTTGTACTTTTCAAATTAGTATTCTAACTTCTAAGCTATAACTCAGAAAAGTTGTAGTTTTGTTTTTTCGGTCCAATTAATACGCTTCTCCTTTGTTCTGCAGCATTATTTTGAAATGCAAGATGGGGTTATTCATGTGTATCCTAATAAAGATTGTAAGAGGCTGTTGCTGTGTATCTTTCTTGTTTGTCATAGTTGAGGGACATTTGTTCCTCTATATAGATCTTAATGCACATTCACCCCCTCCCCCTCTTTTGCAGCAAGAGAAGAGCTTTTTCCTGTTGCTGATGCAACAACCTTCTTCACTGACCTACATCACATACTTCGAGTTATAGCTGCAGGGAATATCAGAACTTTATGCCATCATCGACTGAATCTTCTGGAACAAGTAAACAGACTTTTTATTGATAATTATTAGTCATTAAGATGCCTGCTGATGCTCTTTTCTACGTGGGAGCAGTAATAGTTATTTGACAATGTGTTTATTTGTCTATCATTCAGAAATTCAATCTTCATTTGATGCTTAACGCGGATAGGGAATTTCTGGCTCAGAAAAGTGCTCCGCATCGTGACTTTTATAATGTCAGAAAAGTTGATACACATGTTCATCACTCGGCATGCATGAACCAGAAACATCTTTTGAGGTTTATAAAATCAAAGTTGAGGAAAGAGCCTGATGAGGTAATTTAAAAGTTTTATGCTGATATTTTGTCACAAGTGATTTTCTCTTTTTCTTCCTGTTATTTCTATCAACTGCGCATAATCATTCCAAACTTGGTAGTTTCCTAAAGGGCTATGCAAATAGTTATGACTATTGCATGATATTCACTGATTCTTAAGTTCTGTGTACTTCTGTTCAGGTTGTGATATTTCGAGATGGAACCTATTTGACCTTGAAAGAGGTTTTTGAGAGTTTGGATTTGACTGGGTATTTTATTCTGCCATTTTATATTTTTTTTAAATATACATATTCGAATCTCTTATTGTTATTTCTTGATAATGTATTAAAAATATATATTTTAAGCAGCAGGAAATAATCTCTCTTCACATTTGTTTCAACAGGTACGACCTAAATGTTGACCTTTTGGATGTTCATGCAGACAAGAGCACATTTCATCGTTTTGATAAGTTTAATCTCAAGTACAACCCCTGTGGTCAAAGTAGGCTTCGTGAGATTTTCCTTAAGCAGGATAATCTTATTCAAGGTATTGTTTTTTGTTTGCTCAATTATTATAGGTTACTGCATTTTAGTGAAGAACTAGATTCTTAAGCCATAACTTTGAGATGTCTTTTCTATCCATTTTAAAGAATTTATCACGACTAAAATCAGTGATCAATATATAAATTGTGGTCTTAGATCATCTCTTCTTGAATAGGCCGTTTCCTTGCTGAGCTGACCAAGCAAGTGTTCTCTGATCTGTCCGCCAGTAAATATCAGGTGCTTCCTTGCTCTTCTGTTTGCAGATAGGTTTTTATACATGATCTGGTCTCTGTTTGTCTTCTTAATCACTTTCTGAGCTATCCTTGCCTTGCCATGTGTGAATGTTCATTGCGTGTCTTTGTTGTGTTTCTGCATGTTTAGATAGATCAGCCTCGCCTGATGCTCCATTTTTCTGCTGCAGATGGCTGAGTACAGAATATCAATATATGGTAGGAAGCAAAGTGAGTGGGACCAAATGGCTAGTTGGATAGTGAACAATGAATTATACAGTGAGAATGTTGTTTGGTTGATTCAGGTAAAAACAAGAATTGTTCTTCTCTGTAACGTTTATGAGAATATTGGAATTGTATGGTACTATTCCACAAGCACTTGTATCAGATAAAAATCTTGAATGTTACTCATGTGTTGGTTTTTACTAGTAGTTTTCTTCCTTCTTTCAGCTGCCACGGCTGTACAATATATACAAGGAAATGGGCATAGTAACATCATTTCAGAACATTCTTGACAATATCTTTATTCCATTATTTGAGGTTACCATAGATCCAGACTCCCATCCACAGCTGCATGTTTTCCTGAAACAGGTTTGTCACCTTGTCTGCAAATCTTCAATTTTTATTTTTGTTTTTGTAGGTTAATTAGGTTAGTTTCCTCAAAATTTCTTCTTCTCATATACTTTTTCCCTATATGTTATAAACGTTGAAGTCTGATTAATATGTAAGTCAAGCTACCATCACTGGGTTTACATTTAAGTATTCTCCTCATTGAAAAAGAGAATTTTGGGAAATCAAGTTACTGGTTTGCATATATGTATAGGTTTGAAGAAGTTCTTGCTTTGATGCTTGACTTAAACATGCTTGAATTTCCAGGTTGTGGGGTTAGATTTGGTGGATGACGAAAGCAAACCTGAAAGACGCCCCACAAAACACATGCCAACACCAGCACAATGGACAAATGTATTCAATCCTGCATTTTCATACTACGTGTACTACTGTTATGCTAATCTCTGCACATTAAACAAGGTATTCTGCTGTCAAACAATTTTATACTTTTACTATGTTCTGTATCTATTACCTAAATTGTATTCTCCTGAAGAACAGCTTTGTGATTAGGGTAGCATAGCTTCCATTGTATCCCTCTTGTCCCTTGTGATTGTTTACTCATTTCCTTGTTTATAATCATGACAGTCAAATGGGTTTAGTTCTTTTTCATTTTTCATTGTTGTATTTGCAGTGGTTGCAATACCAGGGCTTAGATTTCACGAACTTTGTAGGTTGTTCATATGGCTTGCTTGGCTTCTGTGCTCGCTTATTTTGATGTTTCTCATAAAAATACAAGAATCTTTACAAGTTTAAGAAATAGTAAAATTATTCCTATTATTTAAAATGTTTGGTGTTCGCTTTTCTTTTTCTGCAGTTCTCCTAATTGCGATACTTAATATATGTTTATGCCATATATTGTCATCAAATGCTGAGCTGTTGGATTTTTATTTATAGCTTCGTGAATCGAAAGGCATGACAACAATCAAATTTCGTCCACATTCTGGGGAGGTATTTATTAAAGATGTATTCTCTCTTTGAACACAAGTATTGCATAATGTGAAGTAATTTGCTCTATAATTTTCAGGCTGGTGACATTGACCACCTTGCTGCAACCTTTCTTACCGCAAATAATATTGCACATGGAATCAATTTGAGAAAATCTCCGGTGCTTCAATATCTGTATTATTTAGCCCAGGTTAGGAGAAGGGATTCTTATTTATAGGATAAATGACTTTGCCTTATTCAATTTCTGATTCTCGACAATCTCTTGTTTATCTTATCAGATTGGCTTGGCTATGTCACCCCTGAGCAACAATTCATTGTTTTTGGACTACCATCGGAACCCTTTTCCTATGTTTTTCTTACGAGGTCTTAATGTTTCTCTTTCTACTGATGATCCTCTCCAAATCCACTTAACAAAAGAACCTTTGGTGGAAGAATATAGTATAGCTGCTTCTGTGAGCTCTAGCTCTCTCTCTCTCTCTCTCTCTCTCTCTCTAGCTAAGGTATGTAAAGGCCCAGTTACTGAGAAGTTCTTCCTTTACAGGTATGGAAATTGAGTTCATGCGACCTATGTGAAATTGCTCGTAATTCAGTCTACCAATCTGGTTTTTCACACGCACTTAAGGTACATTACTATGTTATTGCATTACATAATGTAGTCACTGCATCTAGCTACATACCAGAATTGAATGTGCAATTGATTTCCCACACATGCACTTGGTTTGTAATGTGATGAGTCATTATTCTCGATAAGCTTATTTCTCTGAAATAACATGAGTAGTTGTGGTTGATATTGTTGAACTTGAGTCTTCAAATTTTCTGGTTCAGTCGCACTGGATTGGCAGAGAGTACTACAAGAGAGGGCCAGATGGAAATGATATCCACAAAACAAATGTGCCTCATATCCGGGTGGAATTTCGTGAAACGGTGGGGAATTTTTTCTGTTCTCTCTGTGATTTCTTCCATGCATGGCTTGTTTTTGCTTCACCTCTCTCTCTCTCTCTCTCTCCCACACACACACCACCACACTACAATTGAATACCTCATTTTATCTCATCTTATTATTATGCATATAATCCCTAACATAGGGGTGCAGTTGTCAATGAGCATCTAGTAGTTTTTAATTTCTTTGGTTGTTGTAAATGAACAAGCCTTGGAGAATACTGAAAGAACTAAGTAAGAAATATACCAATCAAACTGCTTGCAGATCTGGAGAGAAGAGATGCAACAGGTTTATCTCGGAAAGGCCATGATCCCTAAAGAAGTTGAGAGGTGATGTCGAAGGGCATGCACAACTTTAAGCCATTCTTGAAGAGTAATCTGATAAGAGGTACGTGCATATGCAAACATGAGGCAATGGTTGGGGGGTCTAAGAATGAGGTGGACATGCATATGCTCAAAGTCGAGATTAAGAAGTGCGTCATTTCAGATTCAGATAGAGTTAGTTGGAGTCGAGAGATACAGGCAAGAAAGAAGAAATGCCACTATATACATGGCGGCCTTAGTCAAATATTAAGTGGTTTTTGTACTACTGAAGTTAATTAGTTTAATAATTAACTTCGTTGTATCATGAATATTCAATAATGTATTGTCGCAGTTAGTTTTATGTCAGAGAGATCACAATATGATGCTCTTTCTCTCTCTCTCTCTCTCTCTCTGAAAAATACAACAAAAACGAAATTTGAAATTCAGACAAGTTTCCTGAAAATTGTCACTCCATGAAAATGTCTCGGATTGAAATTAATTTCTCAAATGTAAGTAGCTGCTCATCACATTCTCTCAATTTCAAAAGTAACCGTACAAATGTTATTCACTAGGAATAAAGGGAAAACTATTCCTCTATTTCTTCTTGTACTGCTTGATCTCGTTCGTTATACCTTCAGCAAGTGAATCAACGTCATTGTTCTTCCCAAAAAATTTAACAAATTCCATTTTGGGACTCATTAAGTACCTGCACAGAAATTTGAAGGGGTGTTTATCATCCAAATGGAATTCAACAAGCTTCACCAGACCAACAGAGAAATGACTCATTTTAACAACGAAACGAACAAACGACCATCCTTTCACCTTAAACGCAAGAAAAGTAGAAGACCATGAGTATAGCATATTTGTTCTACGAAACATTACCGATCAGATCAGTGAGAATTCAGAACGCACTTAACAAACTTGATAATTTAACGATTGGTTAAGGGACAGTTCAGTTCATATAGCAGGGATATTTATCAAGTTTTAAAACACTCACACTAGCACATGCCGACATAAGTAAGCTGCTTTTATGAATAGGAAAGAAGGAATCAATAATGTAAAATAACATTTTGGAATATGTTGATACATACATGACTATGGAATGGTCGACAAGATAATCTGAATCTTCTTCTTGGGTCTTCATGTAGTATACTCGATATGCACGAGCCACACTCCGTATTTCATCCGAGCTACCAGTTAACCCGATCAGCTTTGGATGAAACTCTGAGACAGTTGAGAAAAGATATCAGGTATGAAGTTACACAATGTAATTTTTACTTATTACTACAAGATCTAGGGTAGCACACTAAAATCTTGACAAGCACCTTTGACATATTCACGGACTTGCTCAACGGTGTCCCTTTCAGGATCAACAGATATGAACAAGGGTACTATCTCAATCCCTCCTTTTTCCTCTGCAGACACAACAGACCATCAATGATATAAGGCATTGCATGCTTGAGAATACAAATAATAAAAGTACAAGATCAGAACATGGTCTGATCTGCACAATCAGAAAAAGGTAATACCAACTTCGGGAAAAGAAACAAAGAGAAAGCAGATCCTCGTTCAAACATAGGACTCACTTATTTTATCTACTGCAGCAGCTAACTTCTGTAACTCATCTGGGCAGATATCAGGGCAGTGAGTGAAACCAAAGTATAGCAATGTCCATTTCCCCAAAAAATCTTTTTCAGTTACTCGCTTCCCGTCATGGTTGATAAGATTGAATGGACCCCCAATGGCAGCTTTTCCCACAGATGGTCCTTGCTTTACTTCCTTGGATGCTTTAAATATTTCTGCAGCAAAATATTGAGAGGAGTTAATCCTTGGGTGAACAGAGTATGTAAACCCTTTATGTACACAAGCAGCATCCTTAGAGAGAATGAGAGGGGTTAATTAACAGAGCAAAATGCTACAACTTTAACCTCAAGATCAGCATTGGCAACATATTGATACACATGACGCATCAAACAGAGCATGGGGCAAGATTAAAGAGAGACGCTGACAAAGTTGCAGACTCATGGACTTCAACTCCAACATGCAAGACTCACATACATTCAACTCACCATAGTAGTCTACCTTCTATATGTTGTCTCTTTTCCTTGTCGTAATAGAGTACAATTCCAGCTCCAGTTACTACCAGCAGCAGAAAACTCAACCACGAAACAGGCTGCAAAACGCAACCTCAAAATCAACATTTCAATTCCATTTTCACATTTGAATAACTAAAAACATGCGCTATACGATTACCCCTCCTCGAACAGATTTTCCAGCATTATTACTTTCATGTGATTCCCCAGACTTGTTCCCATCGCCAGAATTATCAGAGTTTGCATTTTCTGAAGTTTTTGATTCTGGGTTTCCTTCATTTGCTGCAGGATTGGTTGTGGTTGAAAGCAGACATCTTTGATAAATCGCCAGCGACTGCGGCCCAAGCAGATAAAACAACAGAAAATGAAATAAGCTCCAGCTATTTCGATTTGAGAAGCAAAGGAGAGGAAATTTTGAAACTTTACTAATTCTCTTCTCTAGAGCAAAATGGAGAAAGAACAGAAAAGAGTAACAGAGATGCGATACGAATGAAGAAGACGAACCTGTTGAAGGAGTGGAAGATGCCGATTTTGAAGAGACTCGGAGAGCGGTGGTGACGAAATCGGCAACCTGGATTGCACCAGAGAGCGGTTGGCGTAACGAAGATGATTTACGGTCCTGGAAATGATGGTCGCCATGGATTGTAGCGGTGTGGAGAAAGCTAAACCCTTTTTTCTTTCCTGGTGAAAATGCTAAAACCCCTTACAAAGCTTTCTTTCTTTTCTTATCAAATTTGCAATAGTGTTTGGAGGTTTATAAATTATACCTGTAGGCTGTAACAGTGATAATGAGCTTGCGGGCATAGTCGCAAATTGATGGGCTTTCTTCTTCTTCCTCTTAATTTTTTTTTGCGTTTGTTTTACTCCGGTCGGGGTTCAAAACCGTACAAATGCAAACCGACCCAAAAGAACCTAATCAATCCAATTAATTCTTTCTGCCATTTCCCATGTTTCTATTAGTTTGCTGTAATACTTGATTATAATTTTATTTCTAAATTTGTATTCCATTTGTTAGCTATCTTGCATGAACTATATAGAAAATTGTGGACTTAAGCACAGCATGAATTTTGGAAGTCACCAAGAATACATAGAGCCAGAATGGCCTACTCTCACGTCAACGTGCAAATATCATCCTCCTATACAGACAGAATTTTGGAACTAGATGTGTGAATTCATCATGCACAACATAAAAGGGGAAAAGCCGGGTAAAAGGGGTCTAATTAGCTTCAAACTCAGCTGCGGATTACAATATTGTAAAACCTTCAAAATCACCAGAGTTTAAACAAGTAGGAAACTAAGAAGCACATCTAAGAAACACGAAACTTTTTTACACTGGTGGGGGAGAAAGAAAAAAGCATTCCATTTCACGATATACAGATGCTGCAATAAGAGGACCACAACCACCAGCCAAGTATCAACGGTCTTTGAAAGACTGCAGCCAGGGAAAAAAAGAAGTGCACGACATTAGAAGCAAATATCATATATTCTCAAATATTCAAAGGAAACAAATTTTACAAGGAAGAAGACGTACATCCATGTTTCTAGATAAATCCTTCATCTGCTCGGCAAGTTGTTCCTTCTTCTTGGCAGCTGCATAAGCGAAATCATTGTATAAAAACATCGGAACAATATACTCAAATGTGCAGTAGCGTGACCAACTAACATCATTGAATAAGACACCGTAACATTACCAATGCTTGAAATATCTTCAATCCTCTTGGACGTCTTCACAGCAAACCTCTGGAATGCGCGGCTGAAAAGACCAGACAAATTTCATGTAAGAGATCAGTTCCATTACAAGCCTAACTCAAAAGAATGCAGAACATAATTTTCAAGAAAGAAAAAGGCCCAATCTCTCCCGCATAACTACAATCACTGAGAGTGGAAGATTATGACATATTTCGCAAACAAATTAGCAATCCATTGTGGTTGCGAATATTCTTTAAGGCCACAGAAAGAAGCTTTACTTAGCAACTTAAGAATTCATTAAGAAAATGCTTCAGGGTCCAATCAATTCAAACCAGTATGCATCACCGGTATTGTAAATAGTAGAATGCATCAAAACAAAAAGCAAAAGAACAGGAAAATATAGAATCTTAAACTAAAACAACACCCAGAACTGTGGCAAAATATTCTCAACCCTCCAAATTAGAGGTTTTGAATTTGTTTCGCTTCTGGGAGCATACCAATCAGGAATTTAACGGCTTATTGAGAAGCGCTCAATAGTCATTAGCAGCGATAAAATCAAACAAATCACACATACCAGATCATAGCAAACCATAATACAAACCATAAAAAATTGTTCTTTTGCGGTGAAAAATTTCCTCGAGCATCTAAATTGCCATAGCGCATAAAATATTCGCGCCACAGCTGAAACAAGATTGAAGCTTTGAGCTAATTTTGCTTCAAGGGAACGAGCCAATCGGGAACAGAGTGATTTCCGTGTGGCCAGAGAAAGAAGCTTTCAACAAATCAAAAGCTAATAAAATAGGATTATAGGATCGAGAGGTACCTGTTGGCAAGGCTATTAACCAGAACCTCATTGACGAGGTAAGACACAACTCTGTTCATGAAATTCGCACCTCCCGCCATGGTTGTATATTGTCGTTACCTAATCAGAGAGAGAAATTAATTCACACTGGTTCAGAGAAAAGAGGCGCGATATTTGACTAAACCCTAACCACAAACCTCAGCTTTGATCTTTAAAGAGAATGAGTGAGATTTAAATCCTAAAGATGATTGGAGACTGAGAGAACCCTTATTGTTGGGAAATTTTACCTGAACTGCGTTGGTGATCAGAAAATGTCGTAGTTTCTCGAATCTCCCAGAAACAAGAACCGCGAGGTGGCTTTGATTGAGTTCAGTCTCCAAATATAGCGACACAGTAAATAACAATCTTCTAATCAGGCTTGGGCTAGGTTGTAAGGCCCACGAGGTTGGGATGGGTTATAAGGCCCACGGGCTTCGACTAGTCTGAGACTTTAGAGGCTGTAAGAATTCTATAGTGATGGCCTTATACATGGCCCTTAGGTGATGCCCTATCTTTTAGCTGTTGGATCAAATTGGTTAGTCTGATCCAACGGTTAATAAATAAGATCTCACATAAGGGCCATATATAAGGCCCTCACGATAGGATGACTCCTAAATGCTGACATATGGATGTGGACTATTGACTATGTAGTATGTATGCGTGGAGGATTGTTCTTAGGGCATGTTTGTAAGTGTAATTAAAATTCCTAAAGACGCTTTCACATAACCAAATCATTTGACATAAAAAGTTAAGTGTTTCTGCATTATGAGAGCATGTAGAAGTGCTTTCTGGAAGAAGCACCTATTCAGAATAGCACTTCTGGTAAGCACTTGGATTTGTATTATTTCAGCATGATTTCAACAAAAAATGCTTATGAGCAAACGTACTTTCTTGATAAGCATTTTCAAATGGAATCTTTAATGTATTCACTCATTTATTTATTTTTTTGATAACTCATTGGGTTTCACTGTTTATAGTTGTTAAATGAGATTTGAAGGGCAATCTACTTGGCCAACAAACAACCTCTAGTAACTCAACCAGAAAGTTGAATGAGTACATATGATGCTAAGCACACACCTCTTATCTACCTGCTCCTCTTGTTCTGCTAAGTCCTCCAAGCTCAAAAATATGATGCATGTTTTCTTGGATGAATTACAATCAGTAATATTGTAGCTGTTATGTTTCCCAAAGCAGAATTGACAATATGGAACAAACTAAAAAGTTGCTTCAGCAGCTTGGCTGTACAATGTAAACAAATGAAACAAGAATTAATATTGAACCGAAAGAAGTTATGCGTGGTGGTACTGTTAATTGATACCTCCCTCCTTGTTGCACAACAAACATGAAACATGTATGGCTACAAATGTGCCAAAAATACTTGGTTCCATGTATCTGGAACTCCTGGAAGACACCAATGTATGCAATCTGAATTGTGCAGCACATCAGCTTTTTCCTCATCTGTTAGTAGTTTGCCTCCGGTCTCGGTGTAAACTTTTGTGTGAGCATCAACTCTGTGATTTGACATCTGGGTTACGTTCAGGACTGAAACAGGAACTTTCATTTTCTTCAACACTTCGGCCACGACGCGCATGACCCTCTTGTCTGAACCAGTTCCCCAGAACCCCTTCTTCAAGAATGGCTTTGTCTCATTGAAGCATCTCATCCCTTCTGGGTTTTCCCAGTCTGCACTTCTGCAGATCACAAATTTAACTTGTTATGTTTGGTTTTTATTTTCTCTTTTTTACACTAATAAGTTTTGAGTGAGAGAGAGAGAGAGACCTCATGTGTGTAGGGGACATGGTAGTGAAAAAGACTCTGGTCTTGTTGGGATTGATATTTGAGTCAACCCAGTTGGCCCAGGTCTTCAATGCTATTCTGTACGCAGCTGGTGCTTCCAGTTCTTCATACCCTTCTTCCCCATTTGGAAATGAGCCCCAGCTGTGTTCAAATTACACATTGCTTGCTACTCAGATTGATTGATCAATCAATCTTAAATGGCAAAAATAAAATGCCAATACTGCAAAAAAATTCTTAGGTTGATCGAGAAACTTACTATGATTTGATGGTATAGCCGCTCATCCACCATACATAAGTATTGAAGACAAGGATATCAACTCCTGTCCAGTGTTTGGCATGCTTGGCAACTGAATCCACTTTTAGTATTCTTTCCTTTGGATTTCCTATTATATGGAGATCAGAATTCGACTCAACCAGAAATGGAGCCCAGTAGAATTCAATACTAGCATTATACTCCTGAACATGGAAACATTTCATTACTTAGCTTGAATTCGTAGACATTAAGAATGGCCATTCAATTCGTGGATTGAAAGCTAAGAATTTTATATACCTTGGCTTTGAAGACTGTATGAGCGCGGCCTCGTCGAATGGACTTTTGGTCCTCAGGTATGATGTATTCAACCATGCAGACCAAAGATTGCCATTGACCTCTTTGCAAAGAATCCCCAACAAACAATAGCCTTTTGCCCCTAAGTTTCTCAAGAGTAACTTCTGGATCAAATCTACATGAAAAGTTGTCAAAGAAAATTGTTAGGTAAACAGAACTTCACACAGAAGTATATATGTGATTTGACATGAATTGTAGCTTGTCAACCTTGGCAAGGTGCAGTCTTCTATCTGCCATTCCCAGTGACGATAGTCAGAATCCGGCCGTCCATTCTTTTCACAAGAAACTTGCCTGTCAAGATATGGGCAGCTTCTGTCTGTGTAAAGAGGCTTGATAGAAAGGTTGAACACCCACTTTCCATTCTCAACACTGCACTCCTCTGGGTCAAACACAAATCTATCATCTACTATGGAACCCTCTATCTTATCCTCTGTAGCATTTCTGCGATCATCTGTTAGACAGTGGCCATATACACAACATTAATTAGATAGAAGTAATGGTGGAAATTTCAATAGGGACAAAAAAAATCAATGATTAGAATAGGTAGAGCAGGAGACTTACTATGTTTTATGGCAGAATCTCTTTTAGAACAGGACTTAATCTTGAAAAGAGGGTTTGAAGAAAGAAGTAGAAGACTGATGAAGGCAATGGTGCAGAGCATGATAATTGGGACATGTAACTTTCCTCTAAAGGCCTTCATTGTGCCTGAAGTGGAAGGTGCTAAGCTCATGGCAGTGGAGAGTGGAGAGTGGAGAAGCTTGATTGTGGGTTAAGAAAGATAAAAGGAGGATATATGCATTGGTGTGCAACAGAATGATGAGGACTTAGTGAGAGGTTTTTTTTGAGAAATACTATTTTGGGTTTTTGAGTAGGAGTAAAGCTAAAGCCATGTACTGGGTGGGATGGGAAATGACTTTTTTAAAAGTATTTGATGGAGGTTAGGGTAGTGGGGGAAAGTTGCAAGGCTAACATCCTTGTGTCCTCTGCATAAGTGGAAGTTATATGATCATCCAACAACTGTGCCATTGCTTTCATGTACATAAACGCTTCAGAATCTTCATTAGGTGGGAAAAGCTTCTTTAATTTTTCTACAAAGGGTAATAAATCAGTCTCTCTCTCTCTCTCTCTCTCATATGACTTGACTTCTTTCTAGGACATCATTTCAAAATAGATATATATATATATATATATTATATAATGCAGTAAAACCCTGACACTTGTGAAAAATTGGTATCTGTTGAAGGCAAGTATCAGTTTATTGAATCAATTAGTTGACAGTTGACCCCAATATGCAGAGTCAAGTTGGGTCAGTTCCTTCCTACAAGACTGAAGACTACGTAGCTTGAATTGTATAAAGACCGCGCATGTCTCTATACTCTGCTGCTTCTAAATATTCAACAGCCAAAACAACAAATGCCTTTCTGTTTTGTTGTTTCTTTTTTTAAATATTTCATTTTCAGGTTGTTAAGGTTTTTTCATAGAAATGATGAGAGCATGCTGAGGTATACAGTATTGTACTCATTTATAGATTGTTGCACATATCTGCTCTTGTACGTCATCATTGCTTTTCAATCAAAGCCACTTCAACTTTTTGAGCCCCCCAGATGGTTGAGATTTGCATAAATGGTATTCTGGTTTTAAGATTTTTTATATTTTTTATATCAAAAATGACCCCACATTGAAGATGTTTTATGCAGTTGATATGGACATGGTGGTAACCCCTAGATGAAGCAATTTCAAACCAAAGAAATTGAATTGGGTGACTCTGAAACGGATTGACCAACCTGGAGATCCTGACAGAACCAAAAAAAAAAAAAAAACAGATACGAAAAGATATTCAATTGGGTTTGTGGTTTTGAAAAATGCAAAGAACATTATTATTTTTTAGTGTTTTGACTGATGAAGAAGTCTAAAGCAAAGTACTTGAATTTTGGGAAGAGGACAAGTTGTATGCTCTTTGCTTGGAAAATTGATCCAACCTAACATTACATCATGTTCATGTGCAACAATGGTCCTTGCATATCATCTATCATTGCGTTTGCGTAATATTTTAGAATTTGAAGTTAGCTGTAATTTTACTCCAAACCTTCCATATGATTGTGCATTTATTCAATAAATATATTTATTTATAGCATCAACGTGAAAAAGTCCATCATTGCATAAACCCCTCACCTACCTTGGAGGAGTAGGAGTGTATATTATATCCTTCTTTAGGCCATTGCAAGACAATTTTGCTGCAACATTCTTTTGCCATTTATTTCAAATTGATCATAATTAAGTGGAGAGTGCTACCTAACTACCAAAGTTGTTCTCAAAATTTAAGAATTAGAATTGACACCAAATTGGTTTCCGATACTAGTCGAACCTAATAAATGAAGTGACCACTTTTTCTTAGGGGTCATTTTTATTTGAGACATAACTTCGCTAATTGGGATATCAGTCGAACTCAAAACATATTAACCTTTAATTGTATCACAAAACCAACAAGCTACAAGTATATATATAGGCTTAATATCACAAAACGTCCCTAATATTTACAAAACTATCAGATTGCATCCTTAATGTTTTTTTGTGTCATTTGTGGTCCTCAAGGTTAGTATGTGTGATCACGAATGGTCCCTGCCGTTAGGTTCCTTCAAAAACTTCGTTAGTTTGCTGACATGGCATATATATATATCACAAAACATCCCTGAGGTTCACGCACCTATCACAAATGGTCCCTGCGAATTTTTTTTAATTTTTTCATTTAAAATTCATAAAATTTTGGTTTTCTTTTTAAATTTAAGATTTTTAAATTATTTTAAAATATATATTGTATTTTAAATACACGTGACACTATATTATTGGAGATGTGGACTCCACATATATGCCACATCAACAAACTAATGGAGCTTTTAAAAAATAATTTAAAATTCATAAAATTTAAAAATGAAAAAACCAAGGATTTAGGGTTCATAAATGGTCCTCAAGGTTAAAATCCTTCTATAAATGGGTTTTTTCATTTTTAACAAACTTCATTAGTTTGTTGATGTGGCATATATGTGGAGCCCACATCTTAAAAAATATAGTGTCACGTGTATTTAAAATACAAAATATATTTTTAAATAATTTTAAAAAGAAAACCAAAATTTTATGAATTTGAAATGAAAAAAAATAAATTTCCCAGGGACCATTTGTGATAGGTGCGTGAACCTTAGGAATGTTTTGTAATATATATATATATATGCCACGTCAGCAAACTAACGGAGTTTTTGACGAAACCTAACATCAGGGACCATTCGTGATCACACATACTAACCTCGAGGACCACGAATGACACAAAAAAACATTAAGGATGCAATCTGATAGTTTCGTAAACCTTGGGGACGTTTTGTGATATTAAGCATATATATATATATATATATATGAACTTTTTCTCTGTTTTCAAAATTGGAATTAATCTCATCTTTACTTCCGAATTCTATAGTGAGGGTCTTATATATGGCCATTATGTGAGGTTTTATCTCTTAACCGTTGGATCAAGCTAACTAATTTAATCAAACAATTAAGAGATATGATCTCACTTCATGACCATATATATAAGGCCCTCACTTTAGAATTCTTACTTTACTTTCATGAATGGACCTTGCTTATGGCCCAATGCTTAAATCTATTTTTTTTTGTCAATAGCCCAATTTCATTGGAGTCGATTTCAAACCCAATCTACCAGCTAGGGGCAAAATGTCGGATCGGGTCAAAAATAACATCCGTTTTCAATATATCTGATAGCTCTAACCAGAAGCTTCGTTCCCGACTTTCTCCGTTCTCACTCAATCTGAAAATGGCCACAATCATCCAACTCTCTCCAATTCACACGCCTTCTCTCCGCATGTTCTCTTCTCACTCTTCCCAAAATATCCCTAGCCTTTCATTGTATTTACCAGCTAAAGCCCTCACCTTTCCCTCCATTTCTCTCAAACCCTACACCACAGCCAAGCCTCGCGCTTTGGTTGTCACTTCGGCTATTAAGAGCCTCTCCGAGACCGAGCTGGTCCCCGTGCCAGTGGAGGCTGATGAAATCGCTGGAAAATTGCCGGCGGAGACCGGAGTCTACGCCGTTTTCGACCAGAACGGCGAGCTTCAGTTCGTTGGCTTATCGAGGAACGTAGCGGCAAGTGTTCTCACTCACCGGAAATCGTTGCCGGAGCTATGCTACTCCGTCAAGGTATGAACTTTTTTTCTGGTCCTACAGATTATTCGACCTTATTTGTTACTAAAGGTTCATTCTTGGTGCCAAAATATGAGTTTGTTTTGTGGGTTGTTTTTCTTCTTTCGTTTACATGTTTCGACTCTGAAAAAGACAAAGAAAGATTACCTGTTTCGTAAATTACAGTGTTCGAAAAATCGGCCTAGCGGCCCGCCTAGTCCCCGATTACTCCTCTAGGCGCTAGGCCTCTGCCTGCCGCCCTCCTATCGCATAGCGATTTTTCAAACAATTTAATTAGATGTCCATAGTTTGATTCAAGGGTTGAATTCAATTATAGTGAGCTGAACAGTTCAATTCAATTAATCCCAGTAGCATACCAAAATAAAATTATGAAAGGAGATGCTAGCAGCATAGCAGTGCCTATATTGATGAAATAAATTATACACCTTTAGAATTTAGAGAAATTTTTGTATAATGAGATTAACCCATAATTTGCATTGAAATTTATTTGTGGGTGAAAACATTGTCATTTATTACAAATTTGAAATTAGTGTATGAATAATGAACTCTATGATATTACCCTGCTAATAGTGTGATTATATTGTACTGTAGGTTGGGATATTAGATGAACCAGATAGGGCTGTCCTAACGCAAGCTTGGAAATCATGGATGGAAGAACACATAAAAGCTACTGGGAAGGTTCCTCCGGGTAATGAATCAGGCAATGCCACCTGGATCCGACAGCCCCCGAGGAAGAAGCCTGATCTCCGGCTAACACCCGGTCGCCATGTCCAGCTGACAGTGCCATTGGAGGAACTCATTGACCGGTTGGTGAAGGAGAACAAGGTCGTGGCCTTTATCAAGGGTTCGAGAAGTGCTCCATTGTGTGGTTTCTCACAGAGGGTTGTTGGCATTCTTGAAAACCAAGGGGTGGATTATGAGAGTGTAGATGTGCTTGATGAAGAGTATAATTCTGGATTGAGGGAGACTCTGAAGAAGTATAGCAACTGGCCTACATTTCCACAGATATTTGTGAATGGAGAACTGCTTGGGGGTTGTGATATTCTAACCTCCATGCAAGAGAGGGATGAGCTTGCCAGTGTGTTTAAAAAGTGAATTGTTCAAGCTTTTTTGGTGTCTCTCTGTAGATGGCATGGTTGAGCTGGGATGTAATATTGAAACTGTACCAGAGTGATTAATTTTAGGCAGTGTATTTAGATTTAGGCTTGTAATTCTTAAGCTCCATCTATTTGGATAGAAAAAATAAATGGTTCAAGTTGGGTGAAGGAAATTTGATTTTGTGAGAATGAAAAGCTGTCTGTGAATCTCTCATATCGGTTTGGTCTGCTCTCTTTCTGTTTTGGTTTTTGGCTTCTTTAGCAGCGAAGGCCCTTATTTCTTGCTCGATCTGTACCTCATACATGGAGGAATGACCTGAAAGCAACTTCGAAGGGAAACTTAGAAGAACACCCCACATTGGTTCATTTGTGGAGTTAATATACCTCAAAAGGTTCAAAACAAATGCATACTTGTATTCAAAGTTGCAAAACTTAATTGTCTGAGAATTTACATGTAACGGGGATGTTATTGTGGCAGTATCCTAAGTCTATTACGTATTGTCATGTCGGAAAGTTAAAACACATGACAATTGGTGATTGACTCCAAATAACGCCACAGTGGTATCCCCTCGATATAGGAAAGTTTTTTTCCAATTTTTTATGCAAATTGTTATTGGCACTCTAAAAAGGTTATTTTATTGAACCTAACACAACACAGTGAATATATTTCCATGTTTCAAGTTAACTTAAGCCAAACTTTCTCCGGAAAATATAAAAATTTCTCGCAAATCCAATTAACCCAATTAACACATAAATCCAACAATTATTACTATACCCAGAAAAAGGCAAAAGGTTGAGAGTACGTGTACGCAATGCAAATGTTTTTGCTTGCACACAAATATCTTTCATATTCAGCGCACTGATTCTTTGACTCGATCCAGATGTTGCCACGTAATCCACTCCTGTCACATCGAGCTCGATCATGTCTGTTGTAACTGATTACGGTACAGTTGTACATAGAGAATCATTGCTCTTGCAGAAACGCAGAAACCAAGCATCTCACAGCTGCCCCTGCTCCTCTCACGGCTCACAGACGACGACAATTACATTATTATGATTTTGTTCCCTCAATTGTCTCCAAATCCCTGAACAATCACAAAGTCATTAGGGGTAATAACGTCTTTTAATACATTTCATCGTCTTCGACAGTGGTTATCAGCTGAAGCCCGAAACTGAGGGAGGAGTCGGTCAATTGGATATTTCCAAATTGGCAG
Source organism: Prunus padus (assembly GCA_024362665.1). NCBI lineage: Eukaryota > Viridiplantae > Streptophyta > Magnoliopsida > Rosales > Rosaceae > Prunus > Prunus padus. The sequence continues at coordinate 4,991,321 of JANFAM010000019.1, forward strand.
CCACTATTTTCTTCTTCGATCAATATAGAAGTAGAACGATAATTCTAGAGTTATTGTGTTCGTGGAAATGGACGGTGGTTCTTGTTCGAGCGGTAAATTCAAGCTCTACGAGCAGTTAGAATTGCAGGAGTTTGAGGACAAGTTCGTGATCAAATCCGTCGAGGCTCCAGATCAATGCTTCTCGATCGACCGCCGTGACGGGACCATTGAAGCACTTAATGGTATAAAATTCTTAGCTTTGTTGATCGAATTTCAAAATTTTCTTATTTTTCGGAATTTATGTAACTTGTTCAATGCTTGTTGTTTATTATTATAAGGTGATTCTTCTTCTTCTTCTTCTTCTTCTGCAAGACCAACCAAAACCTCTACCATATATGGAGTGGCGGGAACCATCAGATTGCTTGCAGGTAGTTAATTACTTGCTTTTTGATTATTGCGAAAACAAAATGAGGTTTTGTTGCTTATATTATATGATTTTGGGTATTGGATTTTGTTTTGAAAACTTGCATCTTCAATTTCAGCTTGAGCTAATTTAGATGCAATGATGTTTCTTTGAATAATTCATGTATTTGGTGAAGGAAATTATGTACTTGTAATAACTTCGAGGACCGAAGTTGGGAACTTTCTTGGCTTCCCTGTTTACCGAGTAACCTCTATGAAGTTTCTGTCCTGCAATGAGGTTTTGAAGAATTCAACTCTTCAAGAGGTGAACTCTTTTATTTTTACTTCTTTTAATTGATAATACAAAGCTAATTTGAGCGTCTCTTGGGATTTTTAAAGTTTTGAGTCTTGTCTGAAAGCTTCTGATGTCTGTGCAGAAAAAGGATGAAGCTTACTTCATGGCTCTGTTGAAAACAGTCCAATCAACTCCAGGGCTGTACTTTTCTTACGAAACAGATATAACATTAAAGTAAATTCTTATACCTAGCGCTCAAACACATTTTAAAAGTTTTCATACCTGTTAGGGTGCTGTTTGAGAAGATTACCGCTATTTTCGTCATTATTCTATGATTACATTCAGACGTGTATCATGTAAGTTTATGCGTCTTTTTGGTTAAGTATCTGATGTAGAACAGCCTGTAGGTGTTAGATTACGCACTTAAACAATAGAACGTAGAAGAATATAAGAGATCGAGGAGACGAAAATATAGATCGAAAAGATGAAAGAAAGGGCAGAACAATAGAACAAGAAGAATATCGGAGGTCGAGGAGACGAAAATATAGATTGAAGGGACGAAAGAAAGGACCGAAATCAGAGAACCGAGAAGGAAGAACATAAATCACATGGTTTTAAGAGAAGGTTTACTCAATATCCAAATCTGAATTTTAAAGAACTACATGGGGTTATTTATAGCAAACTAAAACCTACACATAATAGGATAAAAATCCCTTGCTTAAACAGAAATCCTAACCCAAATAAAATAGGAAACTTAAAACTAGAAATCTGGAAATCTGGAAAAGTAGAAATGCTACTAGAATTTGGAAAATCTAGGAAACTAATAAATTTAGGTCCTACGCGTCTTGCATCAGTATCATGTCAATTTATGCTAATTACACATATTTTATCATTTCTACCAGCTTTCAAAGAAGATGTAAGTTAATGGAAGGATGGATGGCCAAACCAATATGGAAGCAGGTTAGTTGGAAATGAGGAGTATTTGGTTAATCTTGAATTGATTATTTCCTGGAAGTAATCATGTGAGATATATCAGGTGCATATAAGCTATTGTCCCACATGTGTAACATGATGGATATTAGTCCATGGGTTTAGTTTACAGGTATCCTCAACTCTGTCTAAGTGAGAGGGGAAAAAGGGAAAAGAAAGGCTAGCTGGCATAGAACCAAGAGGAGAGCTTCGAGAGAATGAAACTAGAAAGAATAGAAGAAAAAAGAGAAAGGGATAGAACAGAGATGAGGGGAGAAATGTTTGGTCATAAACCAGGAAGTGAATTTTAAGAGATGGAAGAAAGAGAAACAGAATAAGAGAGAAGGAGATAGAGGAGAGAAATGTTACTTTTCATGGATATTTTCCAATCTTTTTCTTATGCTATTTTAGCCCCTGTCAAATGTTACTTTTCTCATTTACAATATGATCTATAATTACTAACTGCTTGGTCAGGAGTTTGAGCTTTTAATTTTGTTTTTGTTTCCAGGCTGACCCTCGATTTGTTTGGAACAGAAATCTTTTGGAAGAACTTATTGAGTATAAGGTTAGACTTTCCTTCTGCTATGTTAAGGCATAATTAGTTACAAGTTGGAGTATTTTCTCTCGTTCCAAAGCCACTTTATATATATTTATTTGTATATCTAGTAGTAAGGAAGACATTTCCAAAGTTGTCAGTTCTTTAAACTCAGAAAACTTTTCGCTGATGCACGTGTATTCTCTCATGGCAGCTTGATGGGTTCATTATTCCTATACTACAAGGAAATATCCTGAAGCTACTGATTCCTTATGTCTATTACTTAAGATTTCTCCCTCTCTCTCTCTCTCTCTCTCTCTCTCTCTCTCTCTCTCTCTCTCTCTCTGCATGCATATGTGCGCCCTTGTAAAGGGGATGAAAATTCTGAAATTAGGTTTGTAATATATTCAAGTGGGGAATGGTATGGTATTTCTTTAACCTACATTTAAGCTTCCAGGCTGCACAGCTAAAGCTTAAAGGCTCACCTGCCACACTTACGATATTCTCAAGGAGATGTACCCGACGTCTAGGTACAATTTTATAGAGATGATTGATTCTTGTAGTCTCTGTGTCTATATCAAGTAGTTATAAAATATCTAAGCATGGGATGCTATAATGTGGTCACCAGGGACAAGAATGTGGAGAAGAGGAGCTAACCTTGAAGGAGATGTAGCTAATTTTATTGAAACTGAGCAATTGGTGGAGTGTGAAGGTTTCAGGTCCTCATTATTGCAGGTAATCCCAATTTGGAGGTTCAGAAAATAATTGTGTGCTTAGGGATTATTGTATTAGCAGTTCTGTAACTGAATATGTACAGTTACATTATGTTCCTTAGCTTAATTGGGCGTCAGCTTATATCTTGGGGTCATTACACGCATGATCAACTAAGTTGGCTGAGGACAAAACTTTTTGGAAAAGTATAATCTGTGCTCCGTGTTGATCTGAGCAAATATCATAATGGTAGAACTTTTTTTTCTTTTCTAATCTTTGTGAACTGTCCCTCACATGAGCGAAACAAATGTATAGTTTAACAAGGACGGATTCATATTTCCAATTTTTTTGCATCTAGACACTTCTAGATAAAGTACTTTCTAAACGGGCATTAAGCTGTTTCACAATCAATCCTTAGTAGTAGGCAAGAGGTTTCCTTTTTCTAGAAAAAAACATGCATTATACTTTTTCATATGTTTTCAGATTCGAGGTTCAATTCCACTTCTTTGGGAGCAAATTGTTGACTTGAGCTATAAACCACGACTTAAAGTTATTGATCAAGAGCAGACGGTAAATTTTGTCCAATATGCAACTCCACTCCTTCTTTCTCTTTTCTTCTGGCTTCATGGTGCAGCTCCCTTTTTAGAGTTGTGTTTTGAATTTTCCCATCTATCTGCAGTCAAATGTTGTGAAGCGCCATTTCTTTGATATTTTCCAAAGATATGGAGAGATAATAGCTGTAGACCTAACTGATAAAGTAAGGGTTTCTTCTCTTTTACATTATACTTTGAAAGAATAAATCTTGCACACTAATTTAGCTTCACTGTTAAGCTACTATATCTGTGAAGAGGAAGAATTTGGTCAGCTGAAAAGGTTACAAATTTTGTTCGTAAGACAATCACCGTTGTGGCTCTGGGTGTATAAGACAGTTTTTTAATTATTTTTATTTTAAAATTCTACTTATATGTGCTACACAAGTTTGACCTCCTTTTAGTTTAACTGTTATGCAAGATTTATGTTGTTTCATATGTTTCCGGTTTATATACCAATTGCCATTTATTTTATCTGTAGCATGGTGATGAAGGTCAACTAAGCATGGCATTTTCTGCCGAAGCACAAAATCTGCCAAACGTGAGGTGACAGTTTGCACTTTTATGTATTTACTTTTGTTGATCCCCAACTGAGTCACTCTCCCACTTCAAGTAGATTCCTTTTTTGTTATTCTGTTCAAGATTGCAGTTTACATATTCAAGCCTCCATTTTGTCATTATCTTCACCCATTGGCTACTATTTTTCTTATTATAAATAATCTATCGGTTGGCTTTGGGAAACAAATTTCGGGAATTGAGATTTTGTTTTTGACTTAATAGTTTTTGTGTTTATTGCAGATACGTTTCATTTGACTTTCATCATGTATGTGGGAACTCGAACTTTGAAAACCTAAAGCTTCTATATGAGCAAATCTCGGAGCAATTTGAAAAGCAAGGGTAATGAAAGCGTAATATCAGATTGAATTAACATTGCCCATATCCAGGTATGCTGGCTATCTGTAATACTGTTTTTAATCATTACTATTCCAGCGGAGCAGATACTTACTCATAGATGCGAAAGGAAGCATACTGGAGGAGCAGAAAGGGATTGTCAGATCTAACTGCATTGATTGCCTTGATAGGACGAATGTTACTCAGGTTTATAAGAGAATTATCTAGTGTAATTGCGTTTCATGATTTGTGCTGTCCATGATTAAAATGAGCTTTAATATAAATCTTTTACTGCTTCTTCCAAATCTTATTATGCAGAGTTACTTGGCTCAGAAGTCTCTAGATGTACAGTTGCAGAGGATTGGAGTGCTTGATTCTTCTGAATGCATTTCTATGTTTGCTGAAGATTATCAAAAATTTAGAGCATGTATGGAATTCTTATTATTATATATCCCATATTCCATAATGAGTCAGACGATGTCTCTAGTTATTTTTTAGCCTTATACTGAACTCTGTGCTTTAGTGTGGGCTGAGCAAGGTGACGAGATAAGCCTCGAATATGCTGGGACTTATGCCCTGAAAGGGGATCTGGTTAGGTGCGTTCAACTTATACTAAAATTTTCAAGAATTATGGTCACTATGTATATCCTTTTTGTATCATACACTGGGTCCACATTACCGCAGATATGGAAAACAGACATTTGGAGGAATACTGAAAGATGGGATGAGTGCTCTTTCAAGATATTATTTAAATAATTTTCATGATGGCATTCGACAGGTAATCTGCCTCTCCCTTTCTTTTTCAAGTATGGAATATCGCATCTGCATAGAAGAGAGTAACTGCTAGTTAATCGTAGTTGCTTAAATAGTTTCAAATATGTTCAGGATGCTATGGATCTTATTAGTGGCCACTATACAGTTAGAAGGGATAGTTCACCATTCCAGACTGATTCTTTTTCTGTAAGTATATGGAATCTTTCTGAGAAGTTTTAGTGCCCGAATAATTTTCTTGTCCGTTTTCAGCTCTTTGCAATTTGTTATTCAAGTCCAGCACTGCAACATTCAGTATAACAAGAAAATATTTTCGTTTCATCTTCATAGCACCTCATCACTTTACGGTGAAGGTAGCGATGTTCTGACTCTCATTTTGTCCGTTTGCACTCTCCCCTGATTTTTATGCTTCGATTCTCCTTTTGTTTACTAAATTACCAAAGCATAAAAACAGTAGGAAGGAGTGTATTAGCTGAGGCCTGCTTGCCATTTGATTGTTGTTGCCACTTTTAAGATGGCTTATTGAATTTATAGTCAAGTTTTAATGGAAGAACAAATATTGCAGTATCTACCGGTGGCATCAGCTTTGTTAATCGGAGGTTTGACGCTGACCTCTTTAACACTTCAGCAAGGTATTGCTGTTATTTTATTTCTGTCTGTAATCTTTAGTACAATGGAACTTTGATCTCATCTGTGTGCGGGTTTTATTCTATGTTCACTAAGACATGAAAAAATTTACATCCTATTCGCAGCGGGACGAAATGCGCAGCAATTTATGTCTTCTGTGCTTTGGGCTGGGTTGACTGCCGGAGTAGCGGCAGCAGTGAAAGCTAATGGAAGGCAATTCTGTTCTAGGCCTCGCTTGTGCAGACTTGTTTAACAACATCATTCTGAACTTCTTCAAATGGGTAGTTTTAGAAAATGGTGGAAAATGTATGACTATATACTGTTGTTTTAAACCTTTGTAATTCATGAGATATATTTACAAGTTGATTGCGAGCAAGCAGTATATGGTTAAAAGTAATTTTAGTTTTACTTAAAAACTTGTTTAGGTCTACTTCTCTACTCAATACATTTGGACATGAATTGTAGCTCAAATGGGCTAAGGGAATGGTGGAGAAGTGGTACATTTGAGATTCAAATACATTTACTCAAGAATTACGACTTTAAATTTCATCTAAGTGAACGTCATTTTTAAAACAACTAGGTAAAATTTCATTATCGCCGCCACCACTACCTCACCACCATCATTGCCACCACTTTATGACTAGCATCCCCACCATCATCGCCATCAATCCCGCTACTATTGCCACCACCTCCACCATCATGACCTCTACTACCACGTAGCTAGGTGTATGCCTGAGGTTGCCATGGCCTCCCCAACCATATAGCTCATTCATCATTTAACATATAATATGTAATAATTTAGAAAAAGGAAAATGCTAGGTGTATCACATTTTCCTATCACATTGTATATCACATCTTTAATAGAGGTGAGCCTATTGTATTGGTGGGCTGCACCTCTATTAGAGATGTGGTACACAATGTAATAGGAAAATATGGTAATCCTAGCATTACCCTTTAGAAAAATTGGAAAAGTTACTCTAATTAGCCCCTCATATGTACTTGAGTCTGGCTCCGCCATTGACCACCACCTTGCCATGGACACCACCACCGCTACGACCACAACCACCACCACCATCACTATTGTTGCGATCACCACCACCATTACTAACTTATTAGTGGGTGGGTGAGCCTCTTCTACTTATACTGTGAAGCAAGCCAGAATTGAATTGTTAATTAACTTACTAACTTACCGTGTTTGAACACTAAAAATACTTTTTTTATTTTTAAAAAAACATTATTTTGTCGTTATATACAACAAAACAAAAAATAAAACTTAATAGGAAAAGAGGGACGAAAAAATATCAACCCTATTCCCGTTCTCTCAGTCAGCCGTGCGCTACTCCCCATTCCGAATCGGGCCAATCCCTGCATCTGTTCTGATCTCGAACAGTAACAGCCCCTCCTCCGAGTCCCCTCCAGCTATCCTCGCTCTCATCAGCCCTCTCCTCTCCAGCCGCGGTAAGTAATGGTTTTTTCTTTTGCTTCTCGTTCTCCATCTCTAGTTTTCGTGTTTGTAGAAACTGCTGCTTAATTTGATTTTTACAACTAATATTAAAAATTTCTGGCCAAATGCGCATTTGATTACCATGTTTCTACATCTCATTATCGTCCGCATTCCCTTGGTTCTGTTCTGTTCAAATTATGTAGATTCGCTTACACTCTTATTGAGCCCAAATTTTGCTTTCTGTGAAGAATTGACATTGGGAATTAGGCAAACATCACAATCACCCCTAAGTTGAAAGAAAATTTAGACCCAAAAAGAAACATTCAACCAAAAGAAAAGGAGACATGTTCATCCTTAGTAATGATGGGGCAATAAACTGCTTTTCCTTGTGTGAATGAAAAATTTTCATGGTTTAGCTACATTCTTTGTTAGTTGTTACCCTGTGATGAATTCATGTTATGAAATTAAACCACTTCAATTATTTTTGTTTCTCTGTATAAGTTAATATTGCTACAGAAAATAATTTGCAAATCTTCATAGTCGATCTATTTTCCATGTTAATTTGCACCATAGGTTGTGTGACTTGTGAATATGATCACTCTGGCATGCTACCACTTTGGCATGAACTGTAACAGATAGCTCTTTTTCTTTGTTTTACTTTCCCTGTTGATTATTGAAATTATGCAGATTTGCAAATTGGGTTACTTTTGAAATTTTGCAATCAGCTTGGAAGTTTATTGATGAACATAACCGAAACACAAACGCCTTGTTGGTTTTAGAGCGTCCACATGATTAATTAAGAAATATGTTGTTTGGGGATTGCAATTGATTTTGTTAATAATCTGAACTTGGGCACAAAATCAAGTGGATTTTATAACCCATTTGTCGACAAGTTGCACTAGTTCAGTTTTGATCTTGTTGATTTATTAGCTGCAATGCTGCTGCTTGTTCTCTTCTCTTTGGGAGATCACTGACACCCATGTATGGATGATTCAGGGTTCATCTATTGTAGGACTAGCATAGTCTTGTTGCAGAAACATGGCAAAGCATCATCCTGATCTGATTATGTGCCGGAAGCAACCAGGAATAGCTATTGGAAGGTTGTGTGAAAAATGTGATGGTAAGTGTGTAATCTGTGACTCTTATGTGCGTCCTTGCACGCTTGTTCGGGTCTGCGATGAGTGCAACTACGGATCCTTCCAGGGAAGGTGTGTTATCTGCGGAGGGGTTGGAATTTCTGATGCTTATTACTGCAAAGAATGCACTCAGCAGGAGAAGGATAGAGATGGGTGTCCGAAAATTGTGAATCTGGGAAGTGCCAAAACAGATCTTTTCTACGAACGGAAAAAGTATGGTTTCAAGAAAAGATGATCATTAGCAGGCCAAGTTGTGAAATCATTTTGTTGAGTTCAACATTGAGGCTAGCCTAAATTGCTATAAGGTGCTTTTGCTTAGGAAATGTGCTTACTGCTTGAATTTCTTCATATTTGACCGCTGAGATGGGTTGTGTCTTGGTTGTATGTTGGATATGTTTCCATGATCAAACCTTCACTCTATCTGTATCAAGTCTAGTTAAGGAATTTCTGACTTGTGTAATTCTCACTCGTAATCTGTGTACTTGGGAGACTAAAAGCTTTTGTTAATCCCCATTCCATATGTGATTTCAAAGTCCATAGATGAACTTGGCCTATCTTTCTCTCTTTTTACTTTAAACCAAAGCTGTGAAATGGATTTTTGTTGATTGGTGGTTCTAAATCTGGGTTGTAACTTTTGTTCAGATGCAATTTAGTGATCAATATTTGTGTTGTGTTACTGATAATTTTATTGTTGCTAAGATTACACAAAGTCTAAACCTCATTGGAAATTACTTGCCAATGCCATGTAGTAGCCACCACTTACCACCATTGGCAGATCAACATGGCCAATTGGCAAAACAAGCTTCTCCTAAAATATCACCACCCCCATCAATTGGTACACGTAAACAAGTAGCAAAAAAAAACCAATTAAGTAGCTTGTTGCTTAAATTCTCATCCTACAGCCAATTTCTCGTGAGTAAAAGTCAAGCCAACTGCCACCTGGCCCTCAACTTCATTGCATGCAAAATCACTTGGAACTGCCCCCTTTATTTATTTTGTCCCATCATCAACATACACCCTTCCTCCTAAGCATCCTTCAACTTCTTTTTGGTACTTCCAAACAAAACCCCCGCCACCTCTCTCCCCCCAACCTCTATTTTTCCTTAGCCATTAACCCACTTGCATCAAAAACATTTGTCTGTTGGAAAGGCATCCATCCCACGAGGGTTTTTAACTCCCCAAAAACGATCACTTTTTTTTCTTCCCAAAAAGATGACTTGGCTTCACACAATCTCTCCACTTTGCCGCCGCCTTGAGACGTGTTGCCCCGTCATCCATGGCAGCAGCCAAGCCCACACTTCTGCCTTGAGCCTTGAATTGAAGCCATTCATTTCATTTCGCATCAAACAAAACCAACCCCACTCCAGCCCTTCAGCCCTTCACACCCCTCCCTCCCCCACCCTCACTCTCACCCCTTCCTTTCTTGTCAAATCAAAGCTGCCTCTGACAAAAACACATGTGATGAACAAAGAATCACAATTCATAATCACAAGCCTCTTTTGAGCCTTTTACCTTTCCTCTTCTGCACTTGTTCTTCACCCCTCTCTGAAAACACTAAACGACAAAACCCACCGAAGAACTTGAGTTCTCTCTCTCTCTCTCTCTCTCTCTCTCTCTCATCAGTGGGTCGGTGTCTTTTTTAGTGACTGAATTGAAAGCCACCGTTTAATATCACACCCCACTTTCACTTGTCTCACGCAGTCCTATAATCTCTCTTCTCTAATGGCGTCCATCTTCACACGCGTCTCTTAGAAAGGGCTCAACCCCATCCCCTGTTTCTGTCCACAAAACCAAATGAATAAACCTTGCTATCGAAGTACCCTCCATTACCATTACTTGCCCACAAAGCGAAACACAGCCAAAGACCCAAACTTTACATTCCACCTTTCAAATCCCAGCTCCTATTTAAACATTCCCTTCTCTCTGTTTTCTTCCTTGTCTTAAAATCCCACATAACCAACCCACCTCCTCTGTTTTGGCCTTATGTTTTCTATGACTAACAGGTCCGACAGCGGCTCAATATCAAACACATTCGGGGCATTCTTTGAAGCCTGGCTGGTTCGCCAAGAACACTTCTTAGACGAACTTCTTTCGGCCCAGCAACGAATCAATGAAGCCCGAGACGAAGACCTCAGAGATTTGGTGTCTCGGGTTCTTTTTCATTATCAGCAATATTATGACGAAAAATCGAGGATTGGCCAGCGCGATGTTTTCCTAGTGTTTTCTCCCCCGTGGTTCACTTCGTTCGAAAGGTCCCTTCTTTGGATCGCCGGGTACAAACCGGGTCTCGCATTCCGTCTCCTGACCAAGTCGGTGCCCGATTTGAGCGACGGGCAGCGGGTCAGGATGGCCCGGCTGATGGAGGAGACCCGGGTGGAGGAGCGCGCGCTCAACGACAAGCTGGCGAAGATTCACGAGAGCGTGGCGGCATCGCCGCTTGTGGATGCGGCGCGGCGGTACGGGAGGTTCGCGAACGGCGAGATTGTGGAGGAGGATGTGGCGAACGACGAGTTGAAGTCGGCATTGGAGGCTGTGCTGAGGAATGCGAACTTGCTGAGGACGACGATGGCGACGAAGCTGGTGGATATGCTGAGCTCGGCTCAGGCGGTGAGGTTTTTGGCTGCGGTGGCGCAGTTTCAGCTGAAGATCAGGAGTTTGGGTTTGGAGCGAGACGCCGACAAACAGAGGGAATTGAATGGCGGTGGTGGTGGCAGGAGTCAGTTGGTAATTGGTAATTGGTAAAAAAAAAAGGGAAAGTGTATCGTTAATTATTGATATATCAAATTGCCACATAGAGATGAAGCACGGAAGAGAAATGTCAAAAATAACATATCGAAAAATTTGATGTTAAATACTTCGTAGTCATGGATTCTATTATCATTTATTTTCTTTTAAAACTTTATGCATTATATGTGCCACATTTGCCTTTAAAAATATAATTAAATAATTTGATATTTGGCATTTTGAATGAAGTTAAATTTGTTTCAAAGTGTTAAATTGCCACATAAGCTATCAAATTTAAATTTAACATTTTGCATTGCTCTTAGAAAATGAAGTGTGTTATTTTTGAAGAAAAAGTAATGGTGGGTTCAAACAAAAAAAAAGGTAATGGTAGGTTAAAATTTGTATATAATGGTTATTTTAGTGAGGTTGGATGAAAAATTGTTTAAGGTGAGGCTTAATGCTGCTTAATCTGTGATTTAGCCAAATGGATATTTAATACCATTGTATTTTGCAAAGGAGTGGGGCTAATATGGGTGATTTGGAGTTGAATTATGTACACTTTGTTTTTTATTTAATTTTCTGGTATTTTTGAGAGCTGGGTGCCCAACGGCTCTTTTGATGGGGGAGAAGAAGACACTTTAGAAGGTAGCAATCAAAGATGCAAGTAAAAGAAAAAAAGAATGCAAGTTGCAACTGCTTGTGACGTTTTAGCTACCCGTGAAGCCTTATCTTCCAAAAACCCAACCAAACCAACGACTTTTGGTGCGAATTTGCTTCGGTTAGGGTCATCAGAGGTTTTGGTCCATACGATTAGGGTCAGCAAGCTTTAAGTTTCTAAAAGTTCTATTTCTGTGTCATTTTGGTGAAAAGATGAGAACACCAAGTTGATTACATCACAAAACATGTCACTCGGACTTACGGCAAAGCGCCAGCCCGCTTACTGCTCCCAAAGATATTGTGAGACATAACTATGCAGGTGTAAGTCTACAAAAGATTCAGGGGAAACTCTAGTTTGGTGACAAGGGATTTGTTTCTGCTACTATTTATTCTGTGCCTTTCATAACTATAAGAATACAATGTTCAACAAGAAGAATTTATAATGCAAATTTATTTGTTGTGGTCGCCGATAGATGTATTCACTCCATGTCTCATGATTGTTTCTTATTTAAAACCACCTTGGCATCAGCCAACCTTGTTACTAATTAAACAAAGTGTTGTCCAGAAAGCTGTGGAAATTCAGAGAAGCTTTACCGCTACAGGCGGCTTCGTTGGCTTGATGCAGCTGGCTTGAAGCTGGCAATGCCGGTGATTTCCCTACCTGTCACCAGGACGTTGATGTCATAAGTGCCTTCGAAAGTGTAAATGGGTTCCAAATCACCGAAAGCCTACATAGTGACCCAAAAGAGGAAAACATTCAAAATGTGACAGAAACGACTAAAAGGTGTACGTATATAACAAAAATAAGTTGCAGGTTTGAAATCTCATGAAACCAGATTCTTACTTAAAAATATAGATAGCAAACGTTGCCTATTCTTTTACCAACAAAAATAAGGACAAAGGATTCGGTATAAAAGTCAATTTGATAGAGAGCAAATTTAGACTCAAATCTAACACTGCCTTGAATCCTAGCTTGAAAATACGACTAATCAAATCCTAGTATGATCCAATCCTTCTCTAAGTTCTGAAATAAAAATTATTAATTGAGGGATGAGCATGATAACCTTTGCAACAAGAAAATCAGCTAAAATTCCATTGCCACCTAGTAATTCCCTCCCTAGAGCAACCGTTTCCCTTGCCCTCAGAGTAATCCATGCCTGAAAATTACAAACGTTCATTACAGAATGGATAAGCAACAAGATAACTGAATGCATCAGGACGCCATTTTGTCTTACCTTCCCCAAGCTAGCATGACCTGGAGTCATTTTACCCTTCTCATACAACTTACAGAGGCGCCAACCTATAAGTACCATAGCTTGAACATTACCCAGCATACGAACAAGTTTCTCTTGGTTGATTTGGAAAGCTGCAAGGGGGGCTCCAAATTGTTTCCTCTCCTTCAGATACCTTTCAATTACTTCAAACTCAGACTAGGAAACACTAGAAACTTGAAAGTACACTTGATGGAAGATTAGAGAGGCATAGGTATTTGTCTTTTACCTGTGACACATATCATAGACTCCCATAGATATACCAATAGGTTGCCAGGCGACCATGACACGTGAAACAGCAAGTACCTATTTTCAGTAGTTTAAGGCAAAATTAAATCAATAAATACTCATAGAGCCATTTTGAAACGTGTGAAAAATGAGAGATCATAGCAAAATAAACTATTTGAAGAATCACTTCTTGTTGCAGCATACCTTGCTAGTATCCTGAAAAGAATTAACACCAGGTAACCTGTCCTCATCAGGGACAAAGACTTTCTTTAAGAGAATATCTCCATTTTGAACAATTCGCAAACCAATTTTATTTTCTATTTTTGTAGCTGTCAGTCCAGGGACATTCTTCTTTACTATATATCTGAAACAGAAGGGAGAACAAATACATTCAACATGAGGATGCTGCTATGGAAAACCATCACGCTAATTTTCCATGAGTCCTAAGCATCTCAATACCAATGCAATGGGAGAAATAATGGGAGAGAAATTATTCATATTTTAACCTTAACAAACAAGTTTCAAACACATATAGATAGGCTTTATACATTTTTATGTTTTACGTACTCATTACTCTGATTTGTTGTTGTATTCCTAGAAAAAAATAACCAATACATCAGCACAGGTACTATTTCCTACCCATTAATCTGATTTGTTGTTGTATTCCTAGCAAAAATAACCAATACATCAGCAAAGGTACTATTCCCTATCCAGCGCTTTTGGCCCTCAAGTATCCAACCACCTTCCACCTGATGACCCCAAACAAACAAGAAACGTGACATAGCATGAGATCATAGCCATGATACCCAAAAGACAAAAAAACAAAAACAAAAAACATGACACTTCCGTTTAACAGAAATAAATAATCAGATGGGAAGGTTGAAACCACCTTTGTTGCTGTTGTTCTCAAGGCACTTGCATCACTTCCATAGTCAGGCTCAGTCAAAGCCTTTAACATGCAGACAAGCAGATTTGAGATCTTGAAATTAGCATACAAAAGCTATCAAATACAAATATTCATAATAGCGCATCTTACCCAGCAGGCTACAGTTTTAAGTTCAGCCAAAGGAAGGTAAATATGCCTGCTTCTGAGCCTCCGATCCACATAATGCTATTCTTGGCAGTCCAGAAAAGTTACATTAAGTCATGACTTATCGGTAGAAACTCCAACAATTAATATGTAACAAAAACTCTAGATCTTTTTCTTTCACCAGAAGTAACCATTCTTCAACCCCACTAACAAACCTAACTCATTTTTCAAGAGTAATATATCTGACTAACTTTCCATATTCCTTGACCAAAAATACCCCAAAAGCAAAAAAATACAACCAAAACTCTTCTTCTTCCTTCCGTTTGAAGGCCAGCATGAAAAAACCTTGACTCTGTCACTTCTTCCTTCCTACATCAATCTTAGAATCTTCCTTCTCTATGCTGCTAAGGGAGATAAACTATTTCTTGCATTTTCACAGAGAAACCATTCTCGCAGTCAGCAAGAGAGCTAAGAATCCATTCTCACTGTCACAAAAGAAGGAACTCAATCTTGTCATTCACTGTTCATCATGAAAAGAAAGAAAGCATCATGCCCAGTTGAGTGAGCTAATATGTTGGCTGTTTTGTCCTTTTTTTAAAGGAAGTTGTGTTTTCCATTTCAAATCCACCACATAACATCATATTTTTCTATCACAAACTTTATCTAAATTAAAATTTTGACACAATCAAATGGGTATGATGCTTACCTTTCTTTTCAGGGAAACAATAAGAATGGGCATCTTTCTCTCTTCACAACAGTGATAAGGATGAAAGAAGGAATAAATCAGATTTTTTAGATTTTGTTAACTTTTAGGGGTATTTCGGTATAAGAAAATAGAAACTGTCCATTTTAAAGGTAAAGAAAAAATATATTTAGTTCTAGTTAGTGGAGTGAAGGGTTGTTAATTTAAAATACAAAAACTCAAAAGTAGAAGATTAACCAAATTCTAACCAATAGTTAGCATTGCAAGTGAGGAATGAACTAGGAAGAAAGTAGAACAGCTTGCATCAACTCTAGCAATTTCAGCTATAGCAAAGGCATTTGCCGTAATAGAAAGACCGGGACACCCATAACCCTGATAGCAAGAAGGCCAAAAACAAGTTTAACAGCCCATCCACCAAATTGTCAAACTCAAGATTTAAAAATAACTATTAAGATATGTATCAAGTACCTTGATTGTGCCACCAGCAATACGCAATGCACCAAACTTTGGAATAACATGAAATGGAAACTCTGCCTTCTCCCAATACTGGAAAAACAAAATTCTGAGATCTATCTCATTGTCTGTAAATGTATATTAAATCATCATAGCATACTAAGTGTTTTAGCATTAATGTAAAAATACACAACGTTGTATCTCTCTCTCTCACCTCCAAATGGTTAGAGTTTAATAAAAAGGAATACCTCTGCCATAATAGGAGCAACGTCTTTCTCCAAACACTGTCTTACTCTCAATCTGACAGCCTGCTCCTCAGGCGTCAATAGATCATCAAACTGATAATAGTCTGAAGCTGTAAATATTTAAGGCCAAGAGATACGAATATGGAAGTTAATATCTGAAGCTGCCCATTTGACTTCAAATTAAAAATGGAACTGGCAACCAACTAAAGCCTTGAAGTGTACAAAATATTCACAAAGAAACAAGGTAGGGAAAAGAAATTAGAATGTACATGCATAAATTACGATGTCTTATACGTATACACGAACTTGTGTTACATATCTGGACTTCATACATTCAAACAAGAATCCATTAACCAATTGTCTGAATCCACATAGCATGCCGGCATACTAGACTGTTTGGCAAGAGATAATTTCTCCATCCACATATACAAATTTATATACACGAAACGTTTGTGCAGTGAAGGACTAATAAGTCTAATATTCTTACTGCAGGGAGGAAAGGTAGATGCTGGTGTTGCTTGGGGGAAAGCAAGTGAGACATCCAATGCAGGTGAATTGAAGTAATTGGTCCTCTCATTCTTATTAACATCATCTGCAGGACATCAGCAAAACAATACCCACAGTTTACCCATTGGAAATCACAACCACAGAGTAGCTTACAACAATTGCAGAACAATAAAATCAACAACGAGGAGCTTCAAGTTCAAAGAAGGAGCCTTCATTTCTAAACCAAACTTGAGGATTAAACCCAAAAAGGAAAGAGGCAAACAAGCCCGTCTTTATCTCTTTCAATTTATACATAACAATCAAAATTTATATATGATTGCCACAAAGTAGTGATCTTTTACAGTTTTCTGAGTTTCATTCAATATATAATTGTTTGATCCTTCATTTCTGATCGTTCAAACAAGCAATAAGAAATCGAATTAAATGAAATTAGAATTGACCAAATAGCTGAACCTACGATTGAGCTGAACCAAGCTACCAACATACCTTGATTCGGAGGTACTGTCATGGCTCTGAACCTTCAAGAGAAAACGATGAAGGGTAGAAAAAGGAGGCCTTTCTCTGTTTTTTGGTTTTCTTTCGGTGGAGCTTAAACCAAAAAAAATGAGCAGCAAGTGGAGCGGGGAAGGGGACGATACGATAGTGCTGAAGTGGAAACAATCTTACGTATTACTGTCGTGGCGGATCACCGATAAGAAGAAAGAGTTGGCACGCAAAACTATAAATATGCTTCATTATATAATATTATCCTTAAATCAAATCAATAATTACTAAAATATCCCAAAACGTTTCGTAAATGCAAAAGGGCCACAATAACTAAACAGGTGCAGGCATGTGCGGTCGGCAAGAATTCTACCCTATATTTTAATCGTTTTATCAAATTAGTTAGTTATTGAATCAAATTGGTTAAAATATGGCCTCATTCAAAATCATTGGATCAAATTGGTTAAGATATGGCCTCATTTAAGAAGCCTTAGATAAAGCTCTAACTATAAACTGATTCGTGTGGTCGGTACGTTATAATTTTTTTTCTTCTAATCCATTGGGCCGAGACCATTATTCTATAGAGATTTTTCTTTTTCCATACATTGAGTATATAAAATGGGTTAATTCGCCAAAATCCCTATGAATTTGTAGGTCATTTTCAATTTTTCTTTTACATTTTTTTCATTGAATCATTAGGACTTGAACTATTAAATATATTTTTCTATATTTTATCTAATTTTCTGTTTAAAAAAATCATATATCCAACACGTTAAGGACAAATTGGTCATTTTCCATAAAATAAAATTAAAAATTAAAAAGAAAGTTTGTGATATTTATATACACTATGTTTTGATGGAGCATGATGTAGAATATTCCATGTCAATCAATCTTTTTTTTTTGTCTGCATATATTAATAATGTTTCCTTTGTTTTCACTCAACAACTAAATCGGAAAAGGATGTCAACAATTTTGTGCTAAATATATTTTCTAAGCTTCTCTAATAATGAATAAAGTTTCCAATCCGCTAATGTGCTGATGTCCACATCTCTCAACTACTCCATTTGTAACCAATTCAACCATAGGCAAAGAGACACGCAAACGACATCGTTTCCGCCTTTGCTTCCAACGGCTAGATTGCTGATTGCGTACCCAAAACGCAGCGTATCGGGTACACAGCTTTATGAGTTTAAAAACCCAAAGAGATCTCAACTGCAGAGGATAGAAACCCCATAAACAACGGCTAAGCGCCTTTTTTTTTGGCAAAAGTCACTTTTGGTCCCTGTAGTTTGTCATTTTTACCACTTTGGTCCCTCGTAGTTTTAATTTGATCGATTTTGCACTTGTAGCTTTGATTTGAAGCGATTCAAGACAATTCTCAATTTCTGTCAAATTTGTTTAACTTCTGTTAGTTGTGGAGGGGCAATTCAGTCAACAAATTATTATTTTCTTTAAAAATAATTTTAAAACATTAAAATCAAATATATAAAAAAATTAAAAAAAAAAAGCTAACCCCTCCCCTCCTAACCCCACCCCTTAACCGTCACCCCAACCCAGCCATCCCCATTCCCAGCCAACCTCCTTCTCTGCACATCCCCATCACCAGCAAACAATAACCACTTTCATAAAATATGTATACCGACCCCAGCCATGAATAGTAACCTCATGAATATTCATGGTCCCAACCTTTTAAATTGAAACAGTAACCTCCACATAACCACCATTATTTCCGATTCCAACCACCACTAAAACAGTACAGAGAAAACCCAGCCAACATTGCAACATAAACAAGAAAAGCCTGGTGTAGAGTTGATGCCGGCGCCATTTCAGGTGATATGAAAGTGACGGTCGTGGTTTGAAGAAGCAGAGAAAAAATTATAAAAAACGAAAAGAAAAATCAAAATATAAAAACAGAGAAAGAAGAAGAAGCTTAGAAATGGTGGGTTGGGTTCGTCGGAGGAGAGAGATGGGGTTAGTTGGGTATGGGGATGGCAGCGGTGCTGCTGGGTTTGGAGGTGGGGTTGGTGATGGATGGGGAAGAGATCGGGATTAATGGTGGGTTGGGTTTTTATTTGTTTTTTATTCTTAAAAAAATGACATGTCATGTCAACACTTATTCTTTAATATTTATTTTTAAAATGAATAAATTTTTAATAATTTGTTGACCAAATTACCCCTCCACAACTAACAGAAGTTAAACAAATTTGACAGAAATTGAGAATTGTCCTTGAATTGCTTCAAATGAAACTACAAGCAAAATCGACCAAATTGAACTACAGGGGCCAAAGTGGTAAAGTAATGACTACGACCAAAAGTGACTTTCGCTTTTTTTTTTTTTTGTTTTATTGCTTTTGACTGACTCGAAAAATTTACAGCTCTATGACTATGAGAAACTGTCATCGGTTTGATCACTGAAACGAAGATAGAAAGTCTGCCTCCGATAGTCGACAGAGGAGCAGACGAAAGCTTCGAACACTCAACTCAATAATCTTTGAGCTCCTAATTCGCTATGTTCGCCAAGCGCCTTTTACAGGCGGCCATCCACCATTCTCAGGTACCATATTCGCAAGCAATCGGTCGCCGCCGCTTTTTTGCTATTTTTTTTTCAAATTCTTTTACTTTAGCTTCATCAGGTAAATTTGTATTGCAACGGAGATTTTTGGGTTTCAATTCCTGGTTTTTTTAAAAAAGTTCCAATCTTTTTTGGTTGGTTGGATTAAGTTCGTATGCTTTTGATATTTTTTTGATATTTTTGATTAATTTCCGCGTAATTTTAAAGCTCAAGTACTTGGAGCAACATTGAAAACAAAATCAAACAAAATTCAATTGCTTTTGGATATGCTAGTTGTGTAATGTCGATTTTCTGAATTGCTTATCTCTTCCAGGCATCGACATTTTGACTGATATTTGTGATTTTCCTTTCTTTTTTTCCTATGAAAAATTGTTAATTTCAGCATAATTTGCCACACGGAAGTTTGACGTCAGCAGACTTGGACCTACGAGTCGCAGTTCACTATGGTATCCCATCTACGGCATCCATTCTTGCATTCGACCCCATTCAGCGCCTTTTGGCCATTGGGACATTGTGAGTTCAAATGCACCTTTTATTCTTCTTTCTGCTCTTTTCGGTGTGTGAATTGATAGAAGATCGTTCTACAGAGCATTGTGCACATTGGACCTTCATGTAGTTAATGAGATGTCCTTCTACTAAGCATTGATGTTCCACATTTCTCATTATGGCTATTCGTTTCGGTGATACCAAAACTTTTTAACTGCCATTCATGTGTCATGTCATTTTCTTTTCCTCCCCACTAACTGTGGTGGTTGTAGTACCATTAAATGCTGGAATTTGCATCCAAAATGATATGAAGGCTTTTCGGTGGCAAAATACACACGTATATTTGCTGAAGCATGCTTGTATATATCAAAGAAAAACGCATGCTTACCATGCACAACTGTCAGCCAGATAGATTAATGGGACTACCTTGCATATACTTTAGTGCACTATATCTTCCTGGTGCCCTTTGATAATTGACTCAGACATGTATAATGGCATATGAAATTCACACAAATCACACAACAATTTCAGATTATCCCTTTGTTTCTTTGGTAGGGATGGGAGGATTAAAGTAATTGGTGGTGATGGTATTGAAGGACTTCTTATATCCCCGAAACAACTGCCTTACAAATACATTGAGGTATCTATGTGCACCATTGATTCTAAAGTTTCCCAGTAGAATCATTTTTTATTCCCGTTGTTTAGTTATAATATAAAAAATCAGTATATCAGGGTGATATATTCAAAATAAAAAAATTATCAAGGTTTTCTGGAATGAGGATGCCACTTGTTCCTTCATGATATTTAAAGAGTTTGGTGCTATGAGGGAAAATATTATCTATTGGCCTTATTTTCACCTTTTAATGCTTGGATAAAGGATTTATACTTAAATTCAAGATGAAATTTTCCAATTGTGGGAGATTTGATTGGATGTGGCTAGAACTTATATTTTTTTCTGCTTAGTCTCCAACACATCCTTGAATATTCTTCTGTATTATTTATTGCTGCGTCAGCAAACTAATTCTTACTGTATTTTGGCAGTTTCTACAAAACCAGGGTTATCTGGTGAGCATCTTAAATGATAATGATATTCAGGTATTGATTCTTATCAACTCTGCAGTTTTTGTTTCCTATGTCAAACTTAACTCCATCTGTGTGAAATATGACTTCTACATCATGCATCTCATTAGATTCCTGTAGTCAATTATCAACATCAGTGCCTTTTTAATTTTAAATATTCAGCATAGACCTTAGTGGTCATTTTTGGATTCATTAGGTTTACCATTATAACAAAATTGTACCATAGGAGCACTTCAATATGGGAATTTATCAAAAGGGGAGAATATGCATAGATAGAAGCAGGTGATAGTTGGCAGCGAGGCTGTTGACTTGGCAATTGTAGTTCACAATCAAGTGCCAAGAATTTAAATGCTATAAAATGCTTAAAAATGAAACTATCTTTTGTTTTAAGTGATTAATAACTTTTCAACTTGGCAGGTTTGGAATCTCGAGAGCAGGTGCCTAGTTTATTGTCTAGAGTGGGAATCGAATATAACTGCTTTTTCTGTAATCAATGGCTCCAACTTAATGTACACTACTGACCGAAAAAATTGTTAGAACTATTTTCAGTCAGCTACTGACTGGCTGGAGACACACTTTATAACTTGTTTACTGTGTTACAACTTGCAGGTATGTTGGCGATGATTATGCTCTAGTGGCTGTGATGAAGTACGATGCTGAGGAGGGAAAACTTTTGCAGTTGCCATATCATATTTCTGCAAATTCTTTAAGTGGTAATATATGAAAAAATTATTTTCTTCAGTTTGGTGGTTGATAACTGAAGCTTATAATTTTATTATTTCATTGCTTCTGTAGTTAATAAATTTCCTAGTTAATGTTATAAATCTCATCCAAAAGAAGCTAATGCAGCTGTTCTTTGCTACAGAAGCTGCTGGGTTTCCATTTCCTACTGACCAACCTATAGTTGGAGTTCTTCCGCAACCTTGTTCATCTGGAAATAGGCAAGATACAAGTATTACTTAAAGTTTCTCATTTTGCATTTCTTCTTTAAGTGTGAAATAAGAATGGGCCTTGAATTATTTTATTTTACTTTTTTGGATCCTTCCAGTATGATAATGTATGCAGGAAATTGATGTTAAATTAAGGGTAATTTTATTTTTATATTCTTTCATTTCTTCATTTTAGGGTCATCCTATCCATTTTCATAAAGAACCATGTATTGATTGAAATTTAAGCAGCTAAAAGACCACTTTCATTTTCTCTTAGAGTGGCTTATCAGTTAAGTCATAAGATCAAGATATTTCAAACCCGCTACTACTCTCACCAATAAATGGTAGAGAGTCACGTTTGCGCCTTAAGGAGAACACAAATTTAACTCTTCCTATGGTCATGAAGGATATCAAAAGGTACTTGGACATGGTGGAACATTAAATAAAATTGTTACTACAGTTTCGACTAATGTTAGTGATACATAATTTTGGCTCCCTGCTGATTTTTGTTCTTGAGTCTGAATAAAGTTGCTTCCAATTGTTAGCCCCATTCGGTGTGTTATATTTCTACTTCCTTGATAGCATGGGACTTATTAATGAGGTTACATTGCATTACTTAGGACTACAAAGAAAAACTGACAAGAAAAGTTACAGTATAGTTTATCTCTTCAGCTTATTTAATGATGAGGGTTTTTTTATTGGCAGAGTATTGATTGCATATCAAAATGGATTGGTTATTCTTTGGGATGTATCTGAAGATCAAATCGTTTTTATTGGAGGTGGTAAGGATCTCCAGCTAAAGGATGGAGTTGTTAAATCTACGAATGAAGTCAATATAGATTCTCCAGATGAAACATTGGAACATCAACTGGGAGACAAAGAGATAAGTGCTCTTTGCTGGGCATCTTCCAATGGGTCCATTCTGGCTGTGGGATACATAGATGGAGACATTTTATTCTGGAACACGTCATCTTCTGCTTCAATCAAGGGTCAACAAGCATTGTCACCATCTAATAATGTTGTGAAGTTACAATTATCATCGGCAGAAAGGAGACTTCCTGTCATCATCTTACAGTGGTCCAAAGATTATAAATCCCATAATGATTGTGATGGCCAACTGTTTATCTATGGTGGCGATGAAATAGGATCAGAAGAAGTTTTGACGGTGTGTACTGTAGTTACAGAAAAGTTCATGGCTTTTTTCAGAAAATTTTATATATGTCAAAACAGTGCACTTTCTGAAAACATTGTAACATGCCTAGAAGTAGTAAAATACTTTTCACATTTTAATGACAGAGTTGGTTTTGTATACCAGTTAATGTTCAAAAAAAGAACCTTTTCACATTTTGTACATCAACAGTTGTATATACCAGAGTTTGTCTTGTTCATTTACTGCCACCGAAGACAGGAGCTGATAAGATTCTCCGTGTTGCAGGTTTTAACTCTTGAATGGTCACCTGGAATGGGGAATTTAAGATGTGTTGGCCGTACAGACCTTACCCTCACTGGCTCTTTTGCAGATGTGATTTTATTACCAAGTTCTGGGACAACTGGGGGTAATCACAAAGCTGATGTTTTTGTATTAACAAACCCTGGGCAACTGCATTTTTATGATGAGGCTAGCCTCTCTGCCTTAGTGTCCCAGCAAGAAAGGAACCCCTCTATCTCTGGTTTGGAGTTTCCGGTGGTGATACCTACAACTAATCCAACCATGATGGTTGCCAAACTTATTAGGGTACCCACTGGGGAGAACTTATTAAAGGCTCTATCAGAGGTATTGTATTGCACTTTTTTCATGCATGAGCGGATGTATTTTTTCCTTTTGTTTTTCCCGTTCATATATCCCGTTAAGGCTCTATGGGAGGTATTGGATTTCTTTCATTCATGAGTGGCTCATACATATTCCTTTAACTGTTTCTCAACACGTTTATTTTTTATGTGTATCTTAGATATCCTCAGTTGTGAACCTTGGCTCAATACCAAACCCATCAGCTGGTACAAAATGGCCCTTGACTGGGGGTGTGCCCAGTCAACTGTCTATTTCTAAGAATAGCGGTATTGAAAGAGTGTACCTAGCAGGATATTCAGATGGATCTGTTCGGATATGGAATGCCACATATCCACTCTTATCTTTCATCTGTCTTGTAGAAGGCGAGGTTAGAGTTCGTCACTTGAGCCTTATAAACTTTTGTCTTTATAAATGAGATACCAAATCATCTCATGTAACTGGCAGGTGCAAGGTATCAAAGTGGCTGGTTCAAGTGCTCCAGTATCAAGACTGGATTTCTGCGTTTTCACTTTAAATCTGGCTGTTGGCAATGAATGTGGTCTGGTCAGATATCTTTCTTTATTGGATACCAATTTTCACTTCTAACTTTTACTATACTGATTGTCTTTCTGCTAGCATGTATAGGTTCAAATTTATAACCTCAAAGACTGTTCAGATGGGAAAAAATTCCTCTTTATCACAGAAACCAAATCTGAAGGTAGGTTATGAGTGTCAATCTCCTTGAATTTGTAAAACTGTTGTTTTGTTTTTCCATTGCACAGTCCAACCATGTTCTACTTTCTGCGGCCAGATCATACTGTTAAGTTTATCTTGAAGCAGTTTTTAAAGAACATTTATTTGTGAAGTTAACAATGTTATAACTTGTTTATCAGTTCATAATTTGCCTCAAGGAAAAGGACCTCAATGCAGAGCTGTTTTTAGTCTTATTAATTCACCAGTTCAAGCACTACAGTTTGTGAAGCATGGAGGTAAACTTGCTGTGGGATTTGAATGTGGTCACGTAAGTATCATTGTTTTTACTTGTGAAGTTATAACATTTGTTGATTGTCTTCAATTTGAAGATTGGCCCATAACCTTAAGTTGTTACAGCTAAAATAAATTTTGAATTTAATGCATCCATTTCAGGTCGCGATGCTGGACATCAGTTCCTTCTCTGTATTGTTCTTTATAAATGATGTATCTTTCTCTACTTCCCCCACCATTTCAATGACTTGGAAAGAACTTGCAAATTCTCAAGGCCTCTTGAAGAGCCCAAAGCACTCAGAAACAAAAACAACAGTTTACTCCACAGAGGAAGTAATGTTCATCTTAACCAAGGATGCAAACATACATGTAATTGATGGAAATACCGGTAACATGATCATCCCTCAGTCATGGCACTTGGAAAAGGAGTCAATTGCAATTTCAATGTATGTTATAGGCAAGTACAGATATCATCTAGCAGAGAATGAAATACTTTTATTTTTCGTATTCACTTGATAATTAGAGAATTCTGAGATTTTTATTTTTTTTGGGTACTCCAGATGGAAGAATATCTGTCTCTAAAGTATCTGATGATAATCTTCCAGAAGAGGCCTCCAAGGATTCCTCAACCAAGAATGAGCCTGTGCCAGGCATTTCTCCAATTGTTATAAATTCACCTGAGGCTGAACAAAACTCCTCTTCAGAAAATCCATACTCCGAAGAAAGATTGTTGAATTCATTCATTTTGCTTTGTTGTGTGGATTCACTGCGCTTGTACTCAACAAAATCTGTGATTCAGGTGCCTCTTGCCTTCTTTATTTTTGTTTACTACTTTATTTCGGCAAGCATGCTGAGGCTGTGTGGTCTTGTCAGGGAAACAATAAACCCATTCGAAAAGTGAAGCATGCAAGACCTTGCATTTGGACAGCTACTTTTAAGAAAGCTGATAGGGTTTCTGGATTGGTTTTGCTGTTTCAGACTGGAGAAATTGAGATTAGGTAAAGTCTCTCTTTCCTTCTTGCCCCGGTAATTGAGATTAAGTACCTTATCAATGTATCATCATGAAGTACCAATGTTTCTAGTGGGGATTACTCTTCCTTCATTTTATGGATAGCATATCGAGCTATCCTTACTGCTTGTTTATTGATTGATATTGTAGATGTATGTGCATTATTGATTGTCTAATGAGAGGTTCCTATCCATGGGCAGATCTATTCCTGATTTAGAATTGGTGAAAGAAAGCTCCTTAATGTCAATTCTAAGGTGGAACTGTAAGGCAAACATGGATAAGACAATGAGTTCCGATGATTCACATATTACACTGGTAAAGCTGTCTTCTTGAAAATTTCAAAAATTGTGCAATTTGCACTTAATCTCTTCAAAGTTACCATGTTAGTTGAATAATGTAAGACTCATGCTGAGGATATTTTATAGGCAAATGGATATGAATCGGTGTTCATCTCTGTGTTAGCTGTTGAGAATGGTTTCAGGTATTTTTTTTTATATAGTCATGTATCTACAAGTTCTGTGATGGAAATATGAAGTTGAGCATTACAGTTCGATCATGAATTTTTAGTTTGAAAGATAATTCTGGAAATTTTACACCTGTTTGTTGTAGGATTCCAAAGTCTTTGCCCTGTCTCCATGATAAAGTTGTTGCAGCTGCTGCAGATGCTGCATTGAGTGTCTCTTTGAATCAGAAAAAGAAACGGGTTTGAAAACAAAATTCAGTTTAATTAGGTTTTTATTGGTGAAGAATTTGTGATTTTCCATTAAGTATGAGACCGATTAAGCGTATCTTTTGGCTACAGGGTACTGCGCCTGGGTTATTAGGTATTGTCAAAGGACTTAAAGGGGGGAAAATGGTCCATACTGAAGATTCTGCTGCAACTCCTAAATCAACTTTCGATCATTTAGAGGGCATGTTTTGGAAGTCCCAACAGTCAGACCCATCCCCACATGTAGATCATCAAGAAGTTGTGGAGCTTAACATAGGTTTTGTGCTAACCTATCTCCACTTTTTCTCTCCTTTTTTCCTTCTTTCTCCCAGTTGATTATTCACTCAATTCATGCTTTTGATATAGATGACATTGAAATAGATGAACCTCTACCCGTAGCATCTACTTCATCATCACATGATGTCAAGAGAGGTAAACTTTTTGTCACATTTGACCTTCATTTTTTTGTAGAGGCTAGTAAGTGCAATAATAATTTCATTGAACATTTTTGTACTGCAGAAGGGGAATCAGAAAGGGAAAAGTTATTTCAAGGTGGGACTGGTGATACAAAGCCCAGACTTAGAACTGCCGAAGAAATTAGAGCTAAATATAGAAAGGCTGAGGTAATATCAAGTGATGATGATAGTTTAGATGATAGATAAACTACTCTATAAATCAATTGTCATCTCTGATGTGGTCAGAACTCATTTCAGGATGCTTCTTCTGTGGCTTCTCAAGCAAGAAATAAGCTCATGGAGAGGGGAGAAAAACTTGAGGTAGGATTCATGGAAGAGTTTTCTCTTTCTTCCCCTGCAAAGATATTAGGAAATTAGGTGAACAGATTGAAAGAGTTAGAAATAGAAACTAACTGCTTCTCATTTGGATATTTTGTTAAATGGAGAATGTTGTGAAATTGTCATTGGGCAGGGTTTAAAAAGTATTATCTTCCATATGTATTCTTTGTTTGCATATAAGATTGTTCCAGAACCTGTCAAACTAATTTTGCTTTTTTATTTATTTTTATTTTTGGTCCAAATATGAGTTCACACGCACAACTATTAGTGATAGAATAGAACACCATGTTTTCATGGTCTAAGTCAAATATATGACCAGTATTTTGCATTTTTAATCTCAGTTTGTTCTTGTGTCTTGCATACCTTCAACTAGAAAATGTTTAAATAGCGCTCTTAAAGTAACTCTTGCTTTTCTCGTTCTCTAATTCCAAAATTTCACTTTTAACAGAGAATCAGCAGGCGCACTGAAGATCTGCAGAATGGGGCTGAAGACTTTGCATCACTGGCTAATGAGCTTGTCAAGACATTGGAAGGTCGGAAATGGTGGCATATTTAGGAAGTTCGTCTTTATTTGCATTATGTTTGACTTTCCAGCTCCTGGATTACTGGTCCTGTTTGAGAGAGGGGAGAGTGAATCCTTCTGCAGCACCCGAAAGATGAGGTCATTCAATTAAGAACGCCATCCGCAGCTTGTGATCCAGCAGAAATTCAAGAGGCCGTTCTTCTTGCGGTGTATAGAATTGTCATGCCATTGTAGCCTTTGATGCAAAGTAATTTATCTTGCTAGGCTTCAGAACATTGCAAACTTTAATTTTACACTCATGATTGTACCAAAATATGAAAGGAAAAAAAAAACAAGTAATTCGAATAGTAATTGTCAATCCACAGTGTCTTCATTTAGACATCCTTGTTTGTCCAGTAAACAGCTTTGAGTAATGTTGTGAACAACTGTGGTTATTCAATCGTGTGGCAGTTCTTGCATCTTTTGTAAAGCATATTAAGCAACTAGGCAATCTTGCTCTCATAGCAACCAAAAGATAAGGTAACATCCCCTGCCGCAGGGCACTAAGACCAGACCCCTCCTCCAAGACTGTCAGTGGTTTTGAACTTCCAAGCTTCTTCCCAACAAGATCCCTCAACTCAATCTCACTAGGGAACCTGTGCTCCTTCAGCTTCGAGAAGACCTACTAAGTCCAAGAAGATACACATGGTGAACAAGAGAGACAGAAATAAAGAAAATTTGGACATTGGAAATTTGGAAGAGGATAGAGTTTATACCAATTCCCCATTACAATAGACTTCAAAAGCTCCTGTACTTTGAAGGAAGGATTGGATGAAGTTTCCCAATAGCCAAATGCTTGCAATGCTTCCAAATCTATTTGCTTTCAAGGACTGGTACCAAGGAGGTGGCGTTGTAATCCCCAACCTCGAGAAAATATGTTCGCCCACCATTATCGTCAAGATGATGCATACTTGAAAAACTGGTACCAATTTGCTCAGCAGCCGTCTTGGAAGTGAAGGAGGGTGGTTTGCCAGAATTTACATTGATCCCAGGAAATGCTGTTCCCAGCATGTTTTTCATTGTTACTGCACTTCCTCTGACTGACACAACCATACAAATAAGGATCCAAAATACAGGATTAAATTAACATAAAAACACAACTTGCATCCAACTCTACACAAAAAATACCACTTAAACAAAACATTTTCAAATTCAATAATTGAATACATCAGGAATATGTCATCTAAGAAATAGCATAAAAACCTGTAAGAACAAGATGTACAGAAATCAATGTTGATGGTGCTTCCCATGACAATTGCTCCAATGCCATCAGATTTCTGCAGTTGAAAAAAAAAAATGAAAATTTTCAGCATTTATGATCATATAAACTATGTAATGCATGTATTTATGAACAGTGGAAATGCATGGAGGGGTTTTGGCAGAGAGAAACCTGCTGGGTGGGGAATTTAAGGGGCTCTTGGAGAAGCTTCTGTTGTTGAGGCTCTGGATGGGGCTGAGTATCTTCGTCATCATGAACATGATAATGGGTACTGGTTTTGGGAGGTTTAGGTGTGAAAAGGCTAAAAATGTCTTTGCAGAACAGAAAGATTGGTAACCCAACCAGAACTAACTGAGCTCGATCCATTGGAGAGAAACAGAGAGACCCTGAAAAAAAAAATGTTATGATCTTTAATGAGGATATAATGATTTTTGTGATTTAACAAACATGTGAAGCCAACTAGTTGCTAGGCCAAGGATTCACATGTGATTGCCACGTGTAATAGAATAAGAACATATGCTGATTAGTAGGATCTTCTTCTTTCTTTAATCCAATGCATGCTGAGACCAACAAGGGTTTTGGCCCAATCAAATGCATGAGTGAATTAAATTAAATAATTGCTCCTCCCACTTGCACACGTCTCTTTCAATCAATCAAGGAGGAATGCTATTCACAATCGCTCAAGAAAGATTGTCGCAATACTTGCTAGACATGTGGATATACAAATAAACCCACGTTACTTCCTCCTTTTTAACAATTATTTTTCTCTTTCTTCTCTTGGCTGCCTCCCTCTTAGAGGTGTCAAACGACGCAGACGGCGAGCCCACTGCTTAAATTAGGCGGCATGCGACAAATATTAAATGGGTAGGCGCAAAGCATGGGCCGGCGGGATCAAAAATGAGGTCCAATGGACCGGTGTGACACGACATGGGCGGGCACGAGCCCGCTTCAAGCACGGCACGAGCCAAGCCCACTTTAAGCACGGCCCAAGCACGGCCCACGTAACTTTTTTCTTTCTCAAAAGTCAAAAACGCAAAAATTTGACATCTAATGTCATTGTTTATATGGTTTTTATTTTATTTTTTATAATCATAAACATATATTTGATGTCTTTCATTTTAGGAAATTACTTGGGTCCTTAATTAATTAAACATATCAACTACAAATTAAATAAACAATATTAGAGTTGATATCTAATTAGTACATATGACATATACGCTTCTCTTATAATCAAAATAAGACATTTATTCACATATAAAATAATAAGTTGTTTAAAGATAAAAAGTTGAACTGACTTTGTGGAGTTGGACACTTTTTGCCCTCTGCCATTTCATATTGTTTGGATGTTTGATTGATTAATGTTTTCAAATAGTTCATCATTTCTTGCCTCTAATTATATTTTTAATGTTTATAATTTGAATTATCTAGTGGGAAAAAAATCAAGTGAAAAAATTTAAATTAAATGGGTTGGTTCTTGGGCCCGATTATGGCACGAGCACGAGCACGGCACGCACGAGCCCGGCCCGCCCATTTCAATGTGGACATGGGCTTTGGGCCGGGCCGATCAATGATTTTACTAAATGGGCGGCATCGCCCGATAAATTAAATGGGTACGCACGAAAATGTTAAAAGCACGAATTTAAATGGGACGTATGCGTAGCTTGACACCTCTACTCCTCTCTCTCCTTTTAATTCTTTTTTAAAAAAAAAATCTTTCTTCTCTCTCTCTATTAGGCTGGGCACGATCCTATTCGGGCCAGTTTTCTCATAAAATCTGAATCTGAATTGAAAATGAAAATCGATTTGGTTTGGTCTGATTTTGACAAAAATCCACAAATAGGACCGAACCAACCCATACCTGCCCGATTTTGATTCGGTTCCCAGTTCTCACGGTTTGGGCTTACTGTAAAGCCCATTTGAGTTTTTTGGTTATTTAAGCTTCAAGACCATCTTATTTTTAAAAAATTTCAACTTAATCATAATTGGCCCAATTCCCATATTGAAACAACCACTCATTCTTAGACAAAAATAATAAAACAATCCAATATTAAATTTAAAATTACAGCCCAACAACAAAATACACATAATAAAACAAATTAAATTACAATCAAATTTAAAATTCTAATTCCATTCTTTTGTTCTTTTGTTCTTTTGTTGTTGCATTTCAGAAGCTCCATCATCTATTTCTACCAACACACAAAAACCCCATCATGAATCACATTAAAAATCCAATGTAACAAAATATAGAAAATTAATTAGAGTATGAGAGAGTATTAAAGCATCAAACATCATAAATAAAGACAAAATATATAAGAGAGATCATGACAAAATAAAGACAATGCACCAGAGTTGTTAATCAGAGATTGTATATCCTATAGTCAGAACATAATTGTATATCAGACAATGCACAAAGACAATGTTGTTAATCAGAGATTGTATATCTTGTAGTCAGAACACAATTCATAAGTTATCTAGGAAAAAGTGAATTGATCAAGCCTTATGATTATTTTAGGACCTTTCCCGGCGAATAACCCGACGCATTGTGTCGGGAAATATATATCCCAACGCATTTTGTCGAGAAATACCTATCCCATCATAATTAGTCTGGATAGAAATTTCCCGACGACTTTCACTAGGAAAGGTCCTTAAATTAATTTATTTTTATTAAAAAAATTGTTTCTTTAGTTTAATATTAGTAATTAATATATTAGCCTTATTTAATTACTTTATTTAGTCATTATATTTTAATTATTATTCTTTAGTGAATAATGAGTATTTAAATATTCTAATTAATTTCATAAATAACTCAATATATAGTAGTGAATTGTTTTGCGGAATTTTTTTAAAAAATTGTAAAAAATTAGTTTGTTTAGTTTAATATTTGTAATTAAGTAATATTTTAGCCATATTTAATTACATTAATTAGTAATTAGGTTTTGATAAATTATTTAATGATATTAATTAATAATATTTAGTTTTATATCAGTTGAAGAAGAAGAAGAAGATAAGAGAGAGAGAAAATAGAGAAGAGTTGTGTATATTTGTCTTAATGAGAATGATCGTACATACATGTACTCTAAAGTAATTTTCTTGGATTTTTAAATAATTGAAAATATTTTTACAAATAATTTTAAAGTCCAACAAATTATTTGAGGTAATTAATTATAATTAATGACTATTTATTAAGTAATTTATGAAATTAATTAAAATATTAAAATACATATTATTCACTAAATAAATAATAAAGAAAATAAAATTACTAATTAAAGTAATTAAATAAGGCTAAGATGTTACTTAATTAACAATATTAAACTAAACAAACTAATTTTTTATAAAACAAGTCCACTAAATAATTTCAAATAATTAGTTACTATTTATTAAGTAATTGATTAAATTAATTAAAATATTTAAATACTAATTAGTCACTAAATAAATAATAATTAAAGTAATTAAATCAAGTTAAGATATTACTTAATTAATTACAAATATTAAACTAAACAAACTAATTTTGTACAAAATAAAATAAAAACTAAAAACATTAATTTTGGGACCTTTCCACTTAAACGCCGTCGGAAAATATTTATCCTGAGGAATATGTCGGGAAAATACCTAACCCGTTGAAATTCATTGGGAAAAACCTATCTTGGCGAAATTTGTAGAGAAAGACCTGCCATCAATATGTTTAAATAAGAAAAGAAGGCACAAAGGCATAGACCTATGATAAGTCCAAAGATTATGAGTTAGACCCTATCATAATGTGAAAATAGAAGTAAAACAATAAGGAAGTGTTGTTCGAACTCTCAAATATCATGTCACAAAAGAAAAACGTAACCAACAATAATATAATTTGTATTATTATATGGGAATACGAGAATGTACAAAATACTTGTTAACTAAGTACACAAAATACTTTAAATAGAGGGAAAGAGATGAGAAGTATCCAACATTTTGGCTAAAAAAGCACCAAAAACATGATGTTGAGTGTCAAATCGTAGACGTAAAATGAGTCCCAAAATACTTGGACGGTGTGCTAAAAAGATAATTAAATAGTAAAATGTGAAGCATGAAATTCCCATGGGCTGCTTTTTATGAAGTGTCCTTGTTCCTTCCTATTGCTTCTCAACCTTCGCCTTATCATAACCTAATGACATGTCACATTAGCCTTCAATGACTTATGACGTAGGCAAAAAGCCCACCAATCAAATTCCCATGACAGGTCAAACCAAACCAAAAAAGACACTAGCAAGCAATTGAGTGGAGAAAATTCTTGTATCAATTTGAACAGAAGCCCACTGACCAATTGGCCATGGCCATGGCTTCAGATTTTCTCAGGGGCTTGGTCATATATTTAAACCGACTCATATGGCTATCTTAGGTGAACACCAAGCCTTCAAAATCTCTCCCTCGTCATCACCAGTTGTTAAAAACTCAGAATCCATGTTCAAGGTCAAGGCTTTGATTTGAGAGAGAACAACAAACTATAAAATAATGGAGCTTTGAGAAACACTGAGAACAAAAATTGTTGCGTGGTCGTTGTTGAAGGAGGAAAGAAAGTTGTTATCTCATTTTTAAATCCTAGATATTTTCCTTCAACCCTCTCCTTTTTGTTTGCTTCACCTTCACATATTCTCTCTCTAAAAACCTGAGAGAGACTCAGAACTAAAACCCTGGTGTTTCTGCTTCATCTGGGTCTCCAATGGCGAGTTGGGTTCTCGCAGAATGTGGCTTAAAAACTCTCCCTCAAAATATTCATAGACCCAGAACCGGATTTTCCTCTAACCACCCAGCAAAAGTTCGAGTTTTTTGGTCAAACAAGAGCGTGACAGATCTAAGATTGGCTTCAGCCAAAATTTCGAGTGCGTGCTTTAGAGGGAGAAGCTGGGGTCTGAAAGTGAGTGCTCCATTGAGAGTTGCATCTATTGAAGACGAGGAAGAGAGGGTCAATGGTGTTAATGGCGTTGGAGATGAAGAAGAGCTGGAATTTGATCCAGGTGCACCACCACCGTTCAAATTGGCTGATATTAAAGCAGCCATTCCAAAGCATTGCTGGGTTAAGGACCCGTGGAGGTCAATGAGCTATGTGGTAAGGGATGTGCTGGTGGTTTTTGGATTGGCTGCAGCGGCGGTTTATATAAACAAGTGGTTCGTTTGGCCTCTGTATTGGGCTGCTCAAGGGACAATGTTTTGGGCTCTCTTTGTTCTTGGACATGATTGGTAATCACTTCTTAGTTCCTTCTCATATATTTTGTGTTCTTGGTGTGTGATTTAGGTATCAGTTTATGTTTTGTGGTATGAATTGTTCGTCTGGTTTTTGATTATGTAGTGGCCATGGAAGCTTTTCAAACAATCCCAAACTAAACAGTGTGGTGGGGCATCTCTTGCATTCTTCAATTCTTGTACCCTACCATGGATGGTATGTTCCTGAAGACAGATTAATATATATTATGATGTACTGTAAATATGAACACTGGTTTCTTGTGTTCTTATTCTTCCTATCTATTGGGAAAATTAGATAACATGCACTAAAAATGATGGCTTGGTTGAATGTTACAGGAGAATTAGCCACAGGACTCATCATCAAAACCATGGCCATGTTGAGAATGATGAATCATGGCACCCGGTTAGTCTTTTTTCCTCTGTTGCATGGATTCTCTGTTCTACTTTTGCTTGGGGCATCCTGGGTTTTTCTATTTGTTTGAGGATGATAAATTTCTATGCTTGCAGTTATCTGAGAGAATTTACAAGAAATTGGATAACATGACACGGATTTTGCGGTTCACCGTGCCTTTTCCCATGCTTGCATACCCTTTCTACCTTGTAAGTCTGTAGTGAATTGATTGATACCACAGAATTTACGAAAATAATAGCTGATTGTTATTGGTTTCCTATAGTGGAATAGAAGTCCAGGAAAGACTGGTTCTCACTTTCACCCAAACAGTGACCTGTTTGTCCCTAATGAGAGGAAAGATGTGATCACTTCAACTTTATGTTGGACAGCAATGGCTGCTTTGCTTGTGGGGTTGTCCTTTGTAATGGGTCCTATTCAATTGCTTAAGCTCTATGGCATTCCGTACTGGGTAAATTCTACATCTTTAATCTTCTTATGATTCTACACAAGCATTGGGATAGGCTTTTCAGCCCAATCAAGGAATTCCAAATTTGACTGCTTTCTTTTTAATTTTAGGTGTTTGTCATGTGGCTGGATTTAGTAACTTACTTGCATCACCATGGCTATGAAGACAAATTACCGTGGTATAGAGGAAAGGTACGTGACTTTTCAATCCATGATAGGTAACATTATTTCCTTATGATACCAAAACAGTGAAAAGTCCATGCATAGCTGTATCTTATCTTGTCTGGTTTAAGTTGGTGCAAAATGTTAAAATTTTCTTCATCAAAACTTGGACAGGAGTGGAGTTATCTGAGGGGAGGGCTTACTACGCTTGATCGCGACTACGGATTGATCAATAACATCCACCATGACATAGGCACCCATGTGGTTCATCATCTTTTCCCTCAAATCCCCCACTACCACCTAGTTGAAGCAGTAAGTACCAAATTTGATTTTAAGTAGAATTAATACACCCATGATTGAAAACAAGCCTGTTCCAAAGTCCTAACACCTGCAATGTTTTGATGTTTTAATGCGTTTTTCTTGTTGAACTTGTAGACTGAAGCAGCTAAGCCAGTATTTGGGAAATATTACAGAGAGCCAAAGAAATCAGGGCCTCTACCGTTTCACCTGCTTGGGAGTTTCATAAGAAGCTTGAAAAAAGACCACTATGTCAGTGACAATGGGGATGTCGTGTACTACCAAACTGACCCTGACTTTGATGGCTTTCCAAAATCAAACTAAAAGCTTCAATTCTTTAGTCTAGTGAGTGCACCACAAAGAAAATCTTTCAAAGCTCTCTGCATTGGATTGCCTTGCTTTTTTGTATTGCACAGACACAGAGGGGGCGTGCCACTGATTTGGGACTCTTGGGAAATTAATGCATCAAGAGAATGATGCAAAACAGAGTGGTGCCATAGTTGATATATATATATATATATACAGTCCCCTTCTATTGAGGGATCCTCAAATGATTTTATTTGAGGGACGCTCTTTAGGGTAACTACGAATTTGTTTTCAACGATCCAAATTATATATTTTTTAAGTATTCATTCATAGATCATCCTTACAAAAAATTAGACAAATCGGAAACCGTTTCGACATCCAATTGTGTCTTACAAAATCGATGAATACGGTCTTGAAAAGATTAAAATTTCAATAACTCAATTAAATGATCAAATGATATCGGATTTAAGTGATTTTATTGTAGAGATGATCTTTGAATGAGATCTACAAAATGACGGTTTAGATTAGTGAAATACAATCCTGAGTGGCCTCTAAGGGTGTCGCCAAATAAGTTTATTTGAGGATCCTCAATGAAAAGCTCCCTATATATATATATATATTTTAATTTTATTCTTGATGGAGAGGAAAAAAAATCTCTTCAGCAAATCTACTATCATGCATTGTATAACCCCATTTTAAATTGAAGAAAAGTGAGGGAAATGAACAGGAAAAAAGTAACCATCTTCCACTTTTGATTGAAATTAGTGGATTCGGTGGGACATTATGGATTTTATTCTTTTTTTGTGATAACGGGTCACTTATTATCTTATGATTTCTTGAAATTTTGTCCATGTTTACTTTCATGAGTGGCTTTAGGACCACGTATTTTCTTATGATTTCTGAGGACAATGGCTGAGTCACTTTCTTTCACAATGTTTTGGTTGGGGGTGTTACTTGCACAAGATTAACATCTTCCATTAAAAAAACAAAGGATGGAAAAAGTTACTTTTGGTTCTTATAGTTTGTCGGACTTTTCACTTAAGTTCATGTAGTTTTAATTATGGAAATTTAACTCCTATAGTTTGATATCCCTCATCCTTTACAATTAAAGAACACGTTCAAACAGACTTCCGTCCAATTTCGTAACAAAGTAAGTATGTGCCCTTGATGTGGAGGGGTATTTTGGAAAGAGTTTATAACATGTTCTTGAATTATCTAAAAACTACATGAATAAAATTGACAAAATTGAAACTATGATGACTCAAAATGGTAAAATTGAGAAAGTACATTGACTAAAAATGACTTTTGCGTGGATGTGATCATATGATTTTTGGGTTTACCCATGTAGCCACATCAGTCTCAGATCAGCTCAGCCCAAAATTCCAATTCTAACCCAATGTTGCCGCCACGATAGGCCCATGTGAACTAAAGAACCCAACTGAGACAATAAGCTCCCAAAATCAAAAGAGTCGGCAAAGTCGGTGGATTGGAATTTCTCAATCCGTACGAAGACCACAGTGGTGGTGGCTAAAGAATTTAGAATGGAGGACCACCCGAAGGTCAAGAACTTCGGCATCTCCTGCAGTTAGAAATAAAAGAAGAAGAAGGGGGGAAACCCCAAAATGGCAAAAACAAACAAAGATCAAAGAACGCAAATGCGACCCACGCGTTTCTAACATTTTCAACAAAAGTCTTTCACCTCCTCTAGTTTAATTCTTCTTGCTAGCCAGTTGCTATCAATGGCACGTATTTAAACCGATAAATAAATTTAATCAACAAACTGCATGGCTGACAACACGTTGCCAGGCGTGAAAAATTATAGAATCTACCGTAATATGGTTACGTGGTATATTTTTGCATACGCTGTTATAATACGAGTGGATGACGCGCTTATTTTCCCTTTGTGATTTATTTTCCCCTTTTGCGAATAATATCTATAAATATCCATTAATATTATAACACGCGCATGATGCACGTGGACATAACGGTAGTATTCTATAATTTCTCCAATTTGGTGCCAAAGAAACGCGACAAATGTGTGCGTCTGTGTCGAGTGTTTCCACCATTTGTCCATCTTTTCTAGTTTCTAATGTGAACTCAACGACCCAAGTCTTCCTTGATAAGCCAAACACCAACACGACCATTAATTCAAATCACAAAACAAAGCCTCTCCCTCTTGTTTGATAAACTTCTTTCTGTCTATTTTGATTTGGTGTGTGGGCTTTTTCAATTTACAACCATGAGTGGTAGTGGTAGTGGTGCAAGTTCAAGTTCAAGTTCAGTGAACCAGAGCTCTGGCTGCTTCAATGGCATCTTGCGCAGGCTTCTGTGCTCTGGAAGCGTTCCTACTCACCCAACAGATCAAATTACAGAATCTGATACAACCCAACTCACTCAGCTCCCACAAAAACCAAACCGTGATCTAAAAATCCAATCTTCAGCTTCTTCTGTCACGCCTGGCATAGTGGCAAGGCTGATGGGTTTAGACTCTTTGCCAGAAACAAATTGGGCTTCCAAAGGAAGAGCTCCTGATTTGGTTAGCCGAAGTAGGTCAGTGAGTTTTGCTGATTACTTGATGGATTTTGATTTGGCTGATCAAGATCGTCAGCATCATCATCGCCGGGTTCGAACCTCGGTCTCTTTCCGGGAAGTCCCGGCGACTCTGAATCATCAGAAAAGTCCTGATTTTCTTTTCGTGTACTTGGACAATGTGGATAAATCGAAGGAGATTGTGTCTAAGGTGATGAAATCTGAGATGAGTTTTGGAGAGCTGAAGCAGGGGAAGAAGGAACAGAGAAGTAAGAACAAGGAGAACAGCAAAAGAGAGAGTGATGAAATTATGAAGCAGAAGAAGAAGGAGAAAATGGTAGCGATAAAACAAAACAAGAAGATTTCTAAGTTAAAGGATGAGCCTAGAAGAGAATGTGGAGCACAATCTGCAAAATCAAACGGTTTGGGGTATTCTGTTTCTCCCAATAAGAAGACCAGTTACAAGAATGGTTGTGGTGCGAATTTTAAGGAAAGTAGCGATCATCATCAGCTGAAGAAGACAAACCAGAAGAAGAAAGTTGTGGTGGAACCAAGAATCAAGAAGTCAAACCATCAACATGCATGTGCTAAGGAAAAAGAGGCTGCTGGTTTTCATGGCTCAGAGAACACAAGCCCTGTTTCTGTTCTTGACATTGATGATATTTTGATCCAACATGAAGCTTGGTTATCAGGTTTGTTCTGTTTTTCCTCACTTTGTGTGATAAATTAATTTCCTTTAGCACATTATATGACCAAATTATTTCTAACTTCATTTGTTTGGGTTAATGTTTATAGGATATTCAATGCCTATGGATTTGAACTCCAACATGAAATCTTCACCAAAAGTTCCTCACATTGCCGACCCTGAAGTCAGAGCAGGAGCAGCCAACAGAAAAGATTTTGAGCCAATTAAAGACGAAGACACCAGAGACTACGCAGAGCTGCTGGCTTCCAAAATCCAAAGGTGGACAGAAGAGGATTTGAAAGAGTCAAATTGGGTAGCCAAGAATGTGGCTGGTTTTGAAGGTTATGAAGAAATCTGCGTGGAATTTGAAGGGCTGATCCTTGACATGCTATTGCACCAGGCCATTGATGAGTTTGCAGATTTCTCATGAAAAACTGTGGCGTTGCAGTGCTTGAAGAATGAAAGGAAGAACTTGTTTTGAGATTCTGTATATACCCTTCAAAGTTTCTCTCTCTCTGCAACTTTGAAACACTGACTTAGTTTTAAAACTTGAACTTTTCCATTTTGGTATGAAAGTTCAAGACTTTTAGCTCATAATCGAGAGACTATGCCTGCACCTAGCAGCAATGAAAGCAATTGGAAAATGCGCTTGCTTACACCCCATCCCCTGCCCTCTTAAAAAAAAAGGCAGGTTTTTGTGGTTTTTTTTTCCATGAAAATCTAATCCATTGTCACTTGGATCCAATTTTAATTGTTTTCTGTCATTTATTCTTGTAGTTTGAATTTGAATAAAACTTAGTTTTGTTAAATTTGAACCCTTTTCATACCGATCAATGAACAGCATCCCAGACAAGTTGGTAGGTGGAGAGTGTTAATTTCTACAACATGTCAACATCTACACTAGTAAGTAAGCATATCAAACTATTATGAACAATCCACCGTTGAAAATAACAACTTTCATTTCTTTCGTGGAAATTTTAATGACTTACTTACGTCCGTACTTCACAGGGGCAACAAACAAGTCAACCATGCTAGGGATGCCTTAGCCGCCTTCCATGTGAGTAGCTTATGCATTTATGGCCAACTAAATCATGAGAGGAGAAAAGCCATCATCATCCCATCAAAATCATCACTCATTGTGAGGTGAAGGTGTTGGGTAAGGAGGTGGGATCACATCACACATATGATCGTTCTTACAAATAAAAATAGGTGTGACACCTACGTTAAAAGTGGAATAAGAGTGAAATCATAGGACGAGATGGAACCCCATCACATATATGATCATTCTTACAAATAAAAATAGATGTGACACCTACATTAAAAGTGGAATCAGAGTGAAATCATAGGACGAGATGGAACCTTAATGCAAGGGTTCCTTTGTTTGTGAGAGCGGTCGTACGGGTAAATATGGTCCGACCGTCTCATTGAGACTTTCTTTATTATGAGAATTGAGAGCTTAGTGAAATGGAAATTGTAGCCAGCTGGGAGCCACCTAAGCACTTCGGCAATCCCAATGACACAATTTTTCCATGTAGACACGATGAGCCTCTCTCCACAAGTGTTCCACGAAATTGACACCATGTGTATATACCAAGTGCTCCATAGTAATGAGAATGAAAATTTCATAGTTATGGATCTCAATGTTAATTTGTGTTACATCTCTATCTTATAGAACAGAGTGTTTTCCAATTTCCAAGAAGATCTATAACAGAGCCACGAATATAATGGAAACGAAAATAAAACAAGAAAAAGAACATTCACTGAAATTCAACAAACCTTTCTCAAAATGCAAATGGCATTGGTACTTGAAATTCACTAAAAGGGTAAACTTCATCATTTGATGATTTGGGATCTGATGCGATCAGTAAATGAACATTCGAAATTTTAACAATTATCTGGTTTAGAAAGATAAGCCTTACAATTATTTTTACATGTTTGTATATATGCATATTGGCCCAATTAATTCTGGTCTTCCAACAAGTTGGGCTGATCATCTTCAACCAGACACCCATGAAAAATCAGGCTGGTTGCTAAAACCCCATTGCGAGCTATGACCTGTGATTGAAGAACAGTTAGGTGTTTTAAGCGGTCCATTTTCATTGTGGAGGTTGGTTGTGGTAAAATTTTCTTTTTCCCCACTAAGTCCATTAAGGGTTTCAAATTGATCATTTTCACTACCTTTGGTTTGGTACCACAAAACGACTGTGGGGAAGGATTTGGCCTGTTGTAAACAATTGCAGGTCTCTGCTGCTGCTGAAGCTGAGATTGCTGCTGTTTATTATCACTACTTTGTTTTTGCCACAAAGTTTGCATCATGGAATGAGTG
The DNA here is from genome assembly GCA_024362665.1 of Prunus padus. Classification (NCBI taxonomy): domain Eukaryota; kingdom Viridiplantae; phylum Streptophyta; class Magnoliopsida; order Rosales; family Rosaceae; genus Prunus; species Prunus padus. The sequence continues at coordinate 5,032,462 of JANFAM010000019.1, forward strand.
GGGTAAATGGTAACTGGGTTTTTTACCCCAATGATGAGAGCAGCAATAGAAATTGATTTACTTTTTATTTTTATTTTTTTGGGTTGAAGGAAAAGATATTCCATTAACTTAGCAAGTTACAAACAGGCCCAAAACAACAAACAAAACAAAAACAAAAGCACAACCAAACAAAATAAAGTCCAACCATAATACACATACTTTAGGCCCAACACAACAAAAAACCCTAAGACACACACAACCCTAAAATCACACCCAAGAACTAAGCAGCCACTGTTGCCACCCGATCTACCATCGCCACCAGTAGAGGAAGGTCTGTGAGAACCGACAAAGGAGATCTGAAGAGCGTGGATTCGGGGAAGCAAGCCACCCCCGTGCATCAAGCTCAAGCGATCTATGGATTGGTCAAAATTGACCATTAAACTACAACTACAGAGCCAACTCCTCCAGAGCAAAAGCTTTGATTTGAGGATGTAATGTAGGAGATGAGTAGCAGCAACAAACCAGGAGACAACCAAGCAGAACTTAGGAAAAAGGAAGGGGTTTTGGGTTAAAGAGTTCGTGGGAAGGGAAGAGAAGTGGGCTGAAGGGGGGGTGGGTGGATGAGAGGAGAAGAGGGAGAGAAAGTTGAAGTGGCTGTAGAGGAGTGGGAGAGAAGCGATTGAGGAGATATGGGCCAACATTAAGGAAAACAAAGGAGAAAAAACACAACAAACTAAACAATAGCAAAGGAAAGTAAAGGCCACACCATAGGGTGGCAGAGAAGCCACCCCCAGTGCCGACCCTGGGGATTGGTGAGATGGGCTTGGGCCATGGGCCTCCAATTAAGGGGCCCCAAAAATTATATTATATATATATATATATAATATTGTCTAATTTATTTATTAAAAAAAGAAATAAAGTGATTAAATTTCTTCGTTTTCTCTTCCCATATGGTTTCTTCTTTTCCCAAGCAGAAACAGAAACAAAATGCTTTCCTCTTCCCAGAAGGCGATTCCTCTCCTAGTTAGTTTTTCCAAGGAAGAACTCCATTTAATCCACCCATCTCTTAATAATCCACCACCATATTTTTCTCTGTTTTCCCTATCTCTCTTCTATTTCTCCATTATTTTCAGTTTCTCTCATCCCTCATTTCTAATATCATATTGTAACCCTAAGAATCAATCTTACACTAAAAAACTCACAAATTGTCTTTGAGATTGATGGTGACCAAGAGGGGAGGAGCATGAGAAATTAAAGAGGTAATCATATTTATAATTTTTTCTTTATATTTGTTCCTATCCAGCAAACTATTTTTTCAATTTTCCAATAGGAACAAAACACAGAGAGATACGGAGTGGTAATCAGATTTATGAATTCTTGATTGAACTGCATGTATCTTATCATTGCAGATGTACATGAATCGAGTGGAGGAGGTTTCTCACAATTGTATACTAGGGGAAGGGGCCTCAATTAATTTATCGCCTAGGGCCACCCAAAAGTCAGGGCCGGCCCTGGCCACCCCGAAGGGTGGCGGCACAGCCAGAAGCTCAGAAGAGGAAGATGGGAAGGAGAGAAATTCTAGAGAGAAAGGGGAGCCTCTCTCTCTAAAGTTCTCTCCGAAGGTCAGAGAAGGCACAAATGGAGCAACAGTGGGAGCCCTTTTTTCCTCTTCCTTGTGAGCATAAGAGCAATCTTGTCTTTGCAAGTGGTCATGTACCAACAAAATCTGGTCCTGAACAGCATAGGATGAAACCTCTCCTCCAAAATCCCATGTGCATGGCCACAGGCATCAGCTTGTGGGCAAAACCCGTTCTTGAACTCCAAGCAAGGGACACAACTGTACTTGTGCCTCAGCAAATCCCTTCTTCCCAATTCCTCTTCATGCAGAAAAGGGCATGGCTTTTTTGGGTAGTAGCAGATGCTTCTTTGGCAACTTTTCACCTTGTATACATACATAAGGAATTGGGGTGTTCTGTTTAACCAACCATGGACGTGGGTGAAAGAGAGGTCTGCATAATCATCTGATATTGGCACAGCTTCCACTTTCAGGCTTTGCATTTTGTTCTGATTCTAATTATGCAAATTCCCTTTAAACAACAACAATGTATTTTTCATCTAACAGCAGCAAAGCCAACAGATAAACCAGACACAGTTAGATGAAGTGCAAAAGTTCATCTTTTTCCAAGTTGCCCAGAGGTCAAATACAGTGAGGAGGCAATGCCTGAAATAAGCTAATTCTGAGTATTGCCCACTAATCAATCTGGTTTGGGTAGTGAAAGGAGAAGTTCAGAAGGTACGGAAATCTACCATTTTCCTTGATCTGCATCCAATCAATCTTTTGAATGGTGCTAATTTTTTTTATTTTTTTTAGAGTCTTGAATCATACAATGGCTAGCCCATAAGTTTTCTATAAACTGAAGTGCTTTTGATCTATTTATAGGCCTTGAGTGTCTCCCCAAAGTTTTCAAACTATGTAAATATTATACAAACATATATGTATGTATAGACCCCTTCAATCTCTCATTGATTTTACAATTGCCCCAAAAAAAATGAAAAAAAAAACATTTCAATTCAGTAGTCACATCTATATATATCTTTCAAGTGTTCAAGATTTTCCCACTTATATTTCTTACCCCTAAGCCTATCTCCCAAGATATATAATATATTTATTATTGGTAGTTTATTTTTCCTTCTCTGCCTGGGTTCAAATGCACAAATCACAATCTTGCTGCCACATTGCATTCTGCCAGGAAGAGAGGTTATAGGCCAAGAAACCTTTGCTATCACTTTTTGTCTTTAATTTTGGTCTTAAAATCGCCATCCTTTTAAATTTGAGTGTTTTATTTCCCCAAGCTCGAAGTTGGAATTACATATCCCTTCCAGTTCTAGTGGAGATTAAATAATTTAAATGCAAGTATTGCAATATGCCAAGAGTTGAAAACATTGCATATTAGCATTTCTCATGCAACAGAAACATTGTTCTGTCTGCAAATACCACTTACCCAGGAGCTCATCTCTATAATATTCTTCTCAAATGTCACTGTAATTGCTTATTTGAAACAAATTGCTCCCCTTAGGTGAAAGTTGTTTACATATATGAAAGAATCTTGCCAAATTAAAATATCATACATATATATTTTGCACTTTGTCCTTCTTTATTTTGTTTTCCATTAAGAGATTGTAGGATGACTACAACAGCGTTGCCCGCCGTATTGCTCGTTTTGCTCTTTGTAACGTTTCTTGTTGGGTTGAACAGCCTCCTAACTTTATCGTATTTTCTCTAGAAAAAATAAAATCCCTATCATATATACTTGCATCTACACAGCTATAACATACCTACCTACCTCGTTGAATCAAAGTAACATATACTAAACTTTCTATTGATTTTCAAAGCAAAGGAACAAATGGTACCTTTAAATAATTACATGGTAGTTGAGATTATTCTCAGAATAAGCTCATAAAGTCAAAGAAATTGACGAATTTTACTGCATGTGGCATGCGCTGTGCCCATCAAGCAAAAGCTTGTTCCCATTATCCTCACACCCAATTATAAAATTAGTCAAGATTTGTAGAAAGTCCAATGGGTGATAGAATAACAAGGTTTTCTTTTGACTGGAAAAAAATGATAGCAACCATGTGATTAGGGTCTTGAAATAAAAGAGAGATTATATCAATCAAGCAGCAGAGGTTGTTCAACTGAATTTCTTTATATTACGTCCAAAGAGTAGCTGGTCAAACTTGGCAGTTGGAGGCATAATTGCAGACATTCCTTCGCATTGAAAGGGGCGAAACAAAAGCTTACCGATTATACCCGTAAAGACCATGACCATATGGGTTCTGGCAAGTTGACGCAACAAGATCAAATTTGATTTTCTGTTGCTCGTTGGTAAATAAGAAAATTCTTATAACCCACTCATTTCACTTCATCGTTCATAAATACGAATAAGGTACTTAAGAGATACATATAATAATCTACCAACTAATTAGCATATGAGATAAAACTTAATTGCAAAGTTAAGAGTAACTTAGGAAGTTGTATATGTGCAGTGACGGAGTTAGATTGGGACATATGGAGGGGATTACACAAGTTTAATACCTCAATGATTTTTTTTTTTTTTTAATAAAAAAATGTTGTTCACACAAGTTTAATGTTATTATAAGATAGGCATAACCATGAAATTGACAAGCAACTTAGGCCCTGTTTGGTATCTTACTCAAAAAAATAAACTAAAAATTTTTGTTCTTTTTAAAAAGATGAGTTTTCAAATAGTAATTTTAATATGGGAGATTCACTATTATACCCAATATAGGGGCTCAAATTATAAATAAATAAAAACCCTACATGAAATGGACTTTAGAAACACACCAAAAGTCCATTTACAACATAATAAAAAGGCTTCCAACTTCCTATAAATTCCAAAACTGACATTGAATTCCATACTATTTTTAAGATTAAAAAAAATTGAAATTAAAATCAAAGACCCTAGATTCCCAAATTTAAATTAACAAAAGAAACACTACAAGAAAAAAGGCCTTAGTTGACACTTAATAGTTGACGTTTCTTGAAAAACCATCAACTATTCTACAAAGCTTTGACACTTTTAAGAAAACGTCAACTATATTCAGATTTTCTTGACATTTTATAGAAAGTGTCAGCTAATACACTATAGCTTTGACGGCTTTGAAAAAACGTCAGGTAAAAAGCCATTTTGTTGACGTTTAGTAGAAACCGTCAGTTACCATTCCAAAAAAAAGCCGTCAGTTACCATTCCAAAAAAAGGGACAATTACTCTTTTATTTTTAATGAAAGAAGAAAACCCTAAGTACTAGGCGGTTCTATTTTTCTCTCGTCTCTTTCCCTTTGTCCCTCTTGCGCCGCCCAATTTTTTTCTCTTTCTCAAGATCACTGTGTCGTACAATCTCTCGCTCAATTCTTCTATGCTCTCGCTCATCTTTATGCTCTCACTCTCTCACTCAAGATCTCTTTCAGTTCCTTTCCAATTTTTATGTTGGTATCTTTGGGTTTTCAGCCACTCTAAGTAGATTGCAAAACCCATAAATCAACATAAACAAGAGCACAACCCCTCTAACTTTCGTTTCCTCGAACAAACGCCCGACTTGACTCAACCACTCGGACCCCCATAAACACCAAGTATCCATAACCATTTCACAACCATCTACAAAATCACAAAAAGAACCAAGACGATCGGCGACCTTAGCTTCACGATCGGCCGTGGAACCCATGAAATAGGGTGTGGGTGATCAACCCGATCGCAGACGAGAGGAGATGAGATGAAGGATATGGTGTTGGAGAACCTTTCTTGCTCGTTAAGCAGATCACCGAATCGAAGTTCGTCCTATGTCAACTGCAAATTGGGGTGCGTTTCTTTTTAGTATTTGAGGTCGTTTTCTTTGAAATCTGGACTATTAATACACCGTAATGGATTCGATCTCTTTCATGTATTTGGGTTCATTTTATTTAAAAGTTCCGAGTCTGAAAACATGAATCGATCTGATTTAATTTGTTTATGTATTGGGATCGTTTTCCTAATTGATTATTTGGGTTTTAGTATGGTTTCTCTGGTTCGCATTATTTTTGGTCATTTCTCTCTCTCCTTGCCCTGGATATTTTCTATGAATTGCTTGGTTTTCATTTATAGGAATTTGAAGGAGTCAAGTTCTTGTTTTGTCTTCAATTCCTTGTCTTATGGGTTTTTATGTTTTTCTTTTATGTTGTTCATTTTCGTATTTATTTTTTACTAGAGCTTGGTTCTAGCCTTGGGTTTTGGCTAGTTCTTGTGTCTTGCTGTATGAGCTTTTGGCTCTGTTTGTATTCTCTTCCCTCTGGGTTTCTTTATTGAAGTCAGATTTTGACAACAACAAAAAAGCAAGCACTATAGAAATTTGATTATTATTATTTTGTTTTTGTTGTTAGTGTAATGAAAATGATCCAGTCATTGATCCATACACTGGTACAGCTATAATTTGGCCAAACCTTACACACTCTGAATTTCATTATTTTAGTTTCTTCATATTTTCAATTATTTTAATGTTTGGATAATCCAACACTTCAGCCTGAGTATGAATTTCCCTTACAACCCACATGGCTAGAAATTGTTTCACAAATTTACATTTTGATGGCAGCGGCATCAATTTCTTGATCTTCTGGTCCTATCCATACAATCAAGGGTTTACTTCTTGATAGATTAATTCAATCAATTTAGCTCTAGTATTTTTTTTCTTTCAGAATTTAGACGCATTGGTATCTTGCTTTATTCAAAGCAGGTATGGCGTTCAATTTATTTGTTGTTCAATTTGTTCATGGGTTTTGTTGATTTTTAGGATTGAAGGTAAATTTGTGACTTCGTATGTGTAGGTTTAAGTGGAGCCTTATGGAGATCTTGGAGTGCAGCCCTTGGGATTGAGGCCAGAAGGGGAGTTATCTTCTTTGTGAGTATCACTTATCTTGCAGCTAATTTCTTCTTAACTTCTTTAAGGTCATCTTGATTTGCATATATATATATATATATATATTTCCATTGTTTTGGGTTTCTTTTCATATAAATTTATACTATATTGTCTAGTAGTTTTTAGGTCAAAGAATATGCTACCTCGTCAATTTCATCCCATTGGGTCTTGTTTGGTAATCCAGAGAGGAAAATATTTAATTTTCTTCTAAGTAATAAAAGCCTTATGTCTACCTTTGTGCACATTACAGTCGATATTAATTCCTATTCTAATTTTTTGTTTAAATGTGCATCAACATTATGCTGCCATAAATGTGTATTGCATATCATGTGTCTAGTCGAAATGCTTTTGTTAATATTTCCCAATTTCGATGTCCGCTTTATTTGTGGCCTGTTTTTGGTCTATGAAATCTTTGGTTGACATTGTCCCTTTTTTATTCTTGTTCGGTGTTGCTGCATTTATTCAGTTCTAAAGGCTTATGCATTTGTTATGTAATTTATAATTTGACTGTTGCATTTGTTAAGTAATCAGGACTTGTAAATTTTCTGTTTTTCTGTTTACTTGGTGATTTTCTGTCTATTTGTATATCCCTCTTTATGGATGGTGCTCAGGACTTATAAATTTTGTGAAGTAATCATGATATGTATTTTAGCCTGAGCAAGCATGAATTTATTTCCATTTTACAAGAATTGTTCATCAAATTCATATTGGAATGGTACCATTTTTTGGCACCATTTCTTAACTACATATTTCTTTCGGTGTTCATACTTTAGTTTGTAGGGTGCTTGTGTCTAGTCTTATGTAATTGGTTAATTTCTTTTTCTATTGTGCTCTAATATTTGTTTCTTTAGATGTTAACCATTTTGTTCTTATACCACTTCTCCTTTTTGCTCTAACTCCTTAATATAAAAAAATTTTGGTACTACTATATCTGTTTGTTTCTGTAATTGGTGGGCTTAATGACTATTTATTTCCATTTACAGGTGTAGACGATAATGAAACTATATGGGTTTATAGCGGTGAGGCAGATTACGACGTTGGCACTACTATATCTGTTTGTTTACGTAATTTCAATACTATTGAACTATAGATAGTTTGAAATATCATAATCTTCTTTGTATATTAAGGTATTGTATATAAGTATATTCTTATAGTGGATGTATAATTTCAATTTGGTTTATTAAAGTCCGTTTTGACAGCTTTTTATTATTATTATTATTTTTTAATATAAGTGCTTGTTTCTTGACGGCTAAAATCCATCAAGAAAGAGCTTTTAAATGTCAAGAAATATGTTTGACACTTAAAAGGTGATGGTTAAAAGGTGTCAACTAGAAGGATTACTTGACGGCTAAAGCGTGTCAAGGAAGTGTAACTTGACGCTTAAAAGCGTCAATGAAGTGTTAGTTGACGGCTAATAGCCGTCAAGAACAAATATTACTTGACGGTTAAAACGCGTCAAGTAAACTTAACTTGACGTTGAAAGCGCGTCACGAAAGTGTCAACGCGTCAAGTAAACTTAACTTGACGTTGAAAGCGCGTCACGAAAGTGTTAGTTGACGGCTATTAGCCGTCAAGAACGTATATTACTTGACGGTTAAAAGGTGTCAAGAAAGGGGGTACCTTTTATTGATACCCACACTCTTGACGGTTTTTGAGCCGTCAAGTAATGTGTTAGGTGACACGTTTTAGCCGTCAACAAAGACCATTTTTCTTGTAGTGAAAAGGAAAAATCTGTGAAACCCTATAAACCCAAAACATGAAGGAAAAAATTGATCAATTTTGAAGGGGTTGGGTCGGAGCAGGAGGTAGTGGATGAAGGAGACCTTGACGAGCAAAAGGTGTCAAGAAAGGGGTACCTTTATTGATACCCACACTCTTGACGGTTTTTGAGCCGTCAAGTAATGTGTTAGGTGACACGTTTTAGCCGTCAACAAAGACCATTTTTCTTGTAGTGAAAAGGAAAAATCTGTGAAACCCTATAAACCCAAAACATGAAGGAAAAAAATTGATCAATTTTGAAGGGGTTGGGTCGGAGCAGGGAGGTAGTGGATGAAGGAGACCTTGACGGAGCTGCAAACGACGGCGTCGACCCAGAACCACTAACTGACGAGAGAGAAAGATGAGAGAGAGAGAGAGAGAGAGAGAGAGAGAGAAAGAGAGAGAGATGAGAAAGGGATGAGTGACAAGAGCAGTGGCGGTCCTACATCAAGGGCAGGGTAGGCGGCTACCTACCCAAAAAATTTTCACAAAAAAAACAAACCTATATGTAAGCAAAGCTATTCCTACCCAGCCTATGTGATGGTGTGAACACATGCCTACCCAAACTTAAAAGCAACCCCCATGTGTTATGGCCCACTTAAACTTTAAAAAAAAAGAAGGGGGAAAATTATAACCAGCCCACACTTGTGTTATAGGATGGCCCAGTCAAACTTAAAAATAAAAAAGGAAGCAATATAAGCAGCCAATTCCCTTTCGGCTGTGCAATAGTCGATAGTCCTAAATCATTTTCCTTGGCATCTTCTTCTTGAGTCTTGACATTCTCTCTTGGCAGCATCTTCTCATATTTAAGGCCAAAAAGTATTCTTCTTATTCTCTCCTTTTTAATTATCTTCTTCTATTGGGTTTTTTCCTAAAATAAATGTATGCATCTTAATGTTAATTTTAATTTGAAACTGAGTATTCTAGGGTTTAATTATGAATGAATTATAATTTGGGGATTTTGTTGAAATTAATTAGGTCTTTGATTTTAAGAATTTTGTTGAGATGTTTGATTTGATGTTGGTATTGTTGAGATGTTTGATTTGTTGTTGGTATGTTAATGTTTGATTAAAGGCATTAGATCCTCGTAATTCCTTCAAGTCATTCAATATATGAGCATCTATGTAAACTTGCTGAGAAATTCTATCTTGCTGATTTAATTCCAAATGACTTAAAAGCTTTAGAAATTGAGTTGAGGTATTTTCAAAATGATATGCATCACCTTCCATGCTTTAAGGAAATCACCACTCTTCCTCAGTTATGCCAACAATTGGTGGAAACAACTTTGGTAGAAAACTATCATTTGCTTTACAGGGTGATTCAGTTGGTGTTGACTCTTCCTGTTTCTATAACAACAATGGAATGAGCTTTTTCATGTATGAGAATTATTAAGAATAGACTTCGGAGCACCATAGCTGATGAATTCCTTGCTGATTGCATGATCCTCCACATTGAAAGAGAGTTTGCTAATAGTATCGATAATGCAGAGATAATTGAGGAATTTAAAATTTCTAAGCCTCGTAGGGTAAAGTTTTAGATTAAATAGTTTAGTTTTGTGTTGCATTGCATTTATTTGTTAAGCTTTTGTTTATGTATAGAGATGCATATTTGAGAGTAAGGCTCATTACGTCACCCCGACTATGTGTATCTTTTTATATTTGAGAGAGAGAGAGAGAGAGAGAGAGAGAGAGAAACTCATCTTAAAATTACTATTTGAAAACTCATCTTTTTAAAAAGAAACTTAATTTTTGAGTTTATTTTTTTGAGTGGGATCCTAAACCGGGCCTTAAGTTTTGGAGTTAAAATCTGTTTTTGAGTTTATAAAATTGGATCCAAATAAAATACCAAACGGGCCCTTAGGTTTTTATCCAATCGATATTGGCATGGCAAATATATCTGCAAGCAAATTAAGGTTCTGTGTGGCGGCAAATAGAGTTTGAGTACAAAATCCAATTTATATGAGTCGGTGAGAAATGCCCAAGTAATGACTTAACTTGATTAAATATGCCAGCTAGAGACAGAGGCAAAAACACGGTAACGTACGTTTGAAAAATAGCATTATTTGATATTGCCCCAAACTGTTCAAAGTCTTTTGACTAACGCTTTGCTGCAGCAGCAGCTAGCTAGCAGATATGGAAATTTCAATGGCTTTTTCTTATGTTAGCTGTAAAATTTGCAATGAAAATTTCAATTAATAATATTCTTTCTTTGTATAACCGATAGTCTAAACTCGTTAAAAAAAAGTTAAAGTAGTTGGTTTTGAGTTGATTTTGCATTACAAGACAAAGTGAGGCATAATTTTCATGGTGTGTGTGAGTAAGCAAGATGTGAAACAAGCCCATCTGATATCTGCCGCATTTTAAACCGCATATTTTGTATCTTAAAATCATGAAGATATACTATTTTAATTAATAAACCGATCAATCAGTACAAAAATGCTAGACTGTCAAAAGAGGAGTGAAGATTGAGAATCTGCAAACACGGTCACGTCCTTGGAATTTCGGAAATCATGTCTCCTGGTTTGTCCAGTTATTGAGCTCCACTTGAATCACGTTCATTCAAATTACTAATTTCTTGGTATTTCAATGAAATCTTAGTTGACGAAAGAAAAACTAGGTATATATATAGTTTGCTTTCATCTCATGTGACAACATATACATAATTATATATGTAATTATGTTACTTATCACGTCATAAAAGAGATAATATTAAACAACATTTAACTCGCACAATATCACATGAGAGATATAATAATAATCATTATGAAAAACCTTCAAAATTGAAAATGGTGTTGACATCTCTCCATTTTAGAACGTACAAAATTTGTCCACTAATACCACTACACATGAGAAATTTATGATCTAGTACTACACATGAGAAATCTATGATCTTTTTTTTTTTTTTTTTTTGGTCTGAGAGAAATCTATGATCTAGTACTACTCAAGAGATCATTTGGGTTATCAACAAATCAATACATATACATAACATCTTTTTTAAACGAACTAAAAATATAGTATTTTCACATCGGTCTATCATTTCAAACCTTTTTCAGTTCTCCAACTCATCCTCAGCACCTTAGTTAAATACCCCACATGCAGACATATATGTGACGCAGCGTGATAAATAATTTGGCTAAAACCTAATTAGCCTAAAACATGAAACTTTGGAATCCATTACGAAGATTTGAGGAAACCTCAAAGGTTTATTTTTTAACTGGAAAGAACATAACATAAACCCTAGTCACGGGTAAAAGATGTTTAAATACTCCTAGAAACCCTTAGGAATAATAAAGGAATTAAAATATGAAAATAAAAAAGTTTCTAAAAACTATAAAAACTGGATTTCAGCTGCTAAACGATCTCGGATGCTCGAAAAAGCCCATAGATCATGGCAGGACCATGAGTTTTACTCGTGACGCAATTCTTTCGAATAACGGGTCATGGGCCTAATTCTGAGCTTAGAGCCCAAATTTGCAGTTTACCCAATTTCTCTTTGCGCGCGCTTCACTCCAACTCCTCTTCGATTGCTTCCGCCATCTGTTCTACATCAATATGCTACTTCTAGATATATGACACAACTGGGATGAAGGAAACAAAATTATATATATATATATATATCTCAACACAACTTCAAATGCAGAAAAAGCCAGATCTAAATGTTATGGGAAAATTCATATGGTAACTTCTTCAGCCACTTATGTACATCATGATGTCGCCACCTTAAAGAACCGTATACCATGCATATACTCAATCAACTTTTGCTAGCTAGAATACAAATGTTAATGAATTACCTGAACCAAATTTCAACTTGGCGTGCTTGGCATCTGAAAGCCTGTATTTAGTGTGACAACTACTCTTCTTCGATCTTCTTGCATGTGTTTACATCAAGACTTGTACATGGCAATTTAATGGAACAGTAGCCTATTCCATACAGCTAGCTAAATACGTGTTCAGACAATTTAGAGAGTTTTCTTTGTTTATATTCTATTACCTCTTCCTCATTTTCCCATGTTTACAATGGCGTCCACACACCATAATAATATGCGGAAGTCCGGATGAGACAACTCTTAAGTGAAAGAAAGTTACAAAAGCTTGGGTGAAGTTGATAGCCATTATATGGCAAGAATGGAGCATTAAACTTAAATAAAGGATCGTAGTTATACGTGCGTTTGGTTTAACTTCGATGACAAGAGAAGTGCATGATAAAACATCATAATTACGAAGACTGAAAACATAAATCAATGGAAATGAGATGAGAGATTAATGGATTAAGCCTTTCTTCACTAACTAGCAATGAATTAATTAAAAGCCTCAGTGGGCAAAACAGAAAGGAAATGGATCAACATAATGTATAACATCCATTGAACCAAACCCATTTCCAAAGAACCAAGAGTGTTTCTAGCTAATTGAGAATTAACAAACCTCTCAAGCCACCATGCCCTCATTCATTGTTTGCTACATGTCTTCTCTTCTAAGCTTGTTTAGCAGAGCCGTGATAAGAGCATCCCTCTTCTCAGCCCTAGCCTCCTCCCTCATCCTCCTTTGCTCTTCTCTCTCTCTCCACCTCCTCTCCATCATTATCCTCTCGTTCTCTAGAGCTTCCATGGTCTGCCTCCACTCCATCTCCTTCAACCGCCTTTCGTTCTCCCTCGCCTGAAACTCCTCCCTCCATTGCATCTCCATTTGCATCTGTTGCTTCATGAACTCCTCCAATATCTCCCTCACATTATTTCCGCTTCCACTCCCACTTGTACTGCTGCTGCCGATATTGCTCATCTTCATTTTCTTCTTCTTGTTCCTGATCACCGTGCTTGTCTTATTCTCTGCCTCGCTGTCCTCATTTTCTTCCTCCTCATCCGAAGAAAGCGCCTTCTTCTTCGACCCGCTTGCAGCCCCGCTCTCTTCTGCCCACAGCATTCTCTGCATCCTCGCTGCGAAAATCGCTTGCAGCTCATTGTAAAATGGGAATTGCTGCCTCATAGCTTCCGGCTCCATCGTCTCACATCCCTAAATACATAAACAGAAAAGCGAAAAATAAATACACAAACATATCAAACAGATAATAATGAAGGCAGCAAAAAACTTTTGAAGATCTTGGATTTGATGAATGAGGAAAAGCAAAAGCAAACCCTTAAAGGCAATCAGTATGTCCTACAAAAGGTATGTTGATTAGATGGGAGATTAATTAATCAATAATTAATTAAAAAGATTAGGTTTTACTTAGGGACTTATTATTTGGGTTTATACTTTACATAACATTTGTGTACCTTGTAACGGGTAACGAGGTTTTTCCACTTGCACTTGCACTGTTCGGCGCTGCGATGGTGGCCCTTTTCCTTCATCTTCGTGGCAATCACTTCCCACAAAACCTTGTTTCTCTTCGTCTCCATGAAAGTCTGGTCGAGCTCTGCTCTTATCACCAGCAACTCTTTCGTCTCTTGAATGCTCCATTGAGGAAACCTATCGCTCGGGTCCACGTTGACGCTGATAGTACTAGGAAGCTGCTGCTGCTGCTGAAGCTGCTGTTGTTGTTGTTGAAGATGAAGCTGATGAGTTTGATGCTGAAGTGGCTGATGATGTTGCTGTAGTTGTTGTTGGTGATGTTGACGATGATGTCCCTCCATGAACAAAACCTCAATCTTAAAAAGAAGGGTGTTTTCGTGAAGATTAAGGTTGGGTTTCGAAAAGATTTGATATGAAAGAAGAAAAAAGAGAGAGAAGAAGGATAAAGCTTAGATGATATGAAGGGGGTGGTGTGAATGGTAGGTGTGAATCCTTAAGGAAGAAAAAAAGGGACAGATTTTGATGATATCTTTCTTCCTCCTCCTTCTTTAACTGCGTATGTGTCGATATAATTATGCGTTCAGATTTGATGAGAAGTTTCAGAAGATGATAAAAAAACAAAGAGAGAAAGGGGAGAGAAAGAAAGAAAGAAAGAGGGAAAAGAAAAGCTTTTGTCTCCTGTTTAGCTTCTCATCAGTCTCATCTGTCTACGCGGAAACTCATTTCTCTCTCTCTCTCTTTCTTTTTATTATTATTTTGTTTTATTTTGTTTTTGTGTACATACTTGATCCCATTTGTTCCCACTGCGTTTGCGTGTCGTCATGCTTACGAGAAAAAGTCTAAGAGCTGCCTGCTCATACGTTATTCTCTGCACCCGGTTTTTTAAATCTTCCGCTCCAAGGCATTTTATTTAATTTTAAAATTAAAATTAAAATTATGTTTGTAGGTTTTTTTTACTATTTTTTTTAACTTTCTAGTCCTTGCTTTTTGAAGCGTGTGATGTGAAGGTGACAACAAAGGCTTCCAGACTCTACCGTCTACGCGGGGCGTAAAGCTGTAAGACCTTGATTTGCAAGTTTTTTAAATTTATTTTTAGCATGAACTTTTAAGCTGCAAAAGCTTTATATACATACAATATAATAAAAAATGTTAATTATTATCATCTTATTGTTGCGGGTCTAATTAATAAAGAAAAATATAAGAAATTTGTAGCTAAAGTGATTTCGAACTATTACTAATGCACCCGATATATTTTGTTCGAGTTCCCTTTTTCCAAATATCTTTCGTAATCTCAATACAAATACTATACTTAATTCTAAATCGCGTGACCACTTGAGTTATCTTTTGATAGAGAATTAGCATCAAACTTTTTCTGACCTTTTACAATTTTTATTTGATTAGTGTCACAAATATCAAATGTATGTACTATTATGTATATTCTCGAATCAATTTATAATTGTTTGAAGGGGGCACGTATTTACCACTTTTTGAAGATATTTCTGCACTCCCGGGAGCCCTCCCTTTATGTGAATTTTATCATAAAATAAGTAAAAACATTTCGTCTAGGAATATCAAACTATATAATAATATAGCATGAGAAGATTGTTTTAAATTGGGATTTTACTATCTTTTGGAAAAGAAAATTTACCGTCTTTAGAGAGATGCTCTCTCTCTCTGTGGGCCGTTATTAATTTAATCAGCTACGCGTTATTCCGCTGTTGTCTCGTGTGTGGACGCCCACCATTTCTTTCCACGTGGCCTGCATGCAGACATGATAAACGGAAAAAACTATGGACCCACCAGTCTCATCGTTCACACTGGACCGCTGGTGGCTGGTGTGACCCATTCAAGTCCATACGCAAATTATTTGACCCGGGAATGTAAGCTCGTGTAAGATTACCAAAATGGACATGGACACTGGAACTGGACGAAGTGGAAGGGATGACCGACTTATGTCGATTATTGTGGAATTCCGTACTTTGAATTCGGGAGGTAAAAGTGGTAAAACGTCGTTTGCCCAATAAGACCGCGTTGTATTGTGTCTTGCTATGGTGAGACCGGGGTGAAAGACAAAGAGGCTACCATGTGCTTGACCCTCTCACCGCCATCTTTTTTTTCTTCCTATAAATAAAAAATTTGAACTCAAGATCTCTTTTAATGTTGAGAAGAAAAACAACTTTACAAATTCTTTTCGGCTGAGAGAGACTTTAATACAACGAAAAAATAGCGTAAGCGTATTTACCTTGTGCAACCTGTGTTTGATTTCTCCTTACCAGATAAGCCTTTAAGCTATAATCTTTTCAGTGTTAAAATATGTTTTGGGATACCTATATTCTAGCCCTTTGATATTTCCTCATACTTTGGGTACTCTCACATCTAGATTTTGGTGCTTTTATATTGCCATGAATTGCTGAACACGTTTCACCAACTGCAAAACATATAGTCAAACTGCCCAGAAAAAATACATAACATATAGGGGGAAAAGGAACGAAAATGACAATACATATATTTGTAGTTTTTCTTTTGCCGAACGTCAATATTTGTAGTTGGAAATGGAAATGCCTTTGACTAACGCAAACTGGGAGAAAATTCTTAGGGTTATTATAAAAATTCAAAGACTTGGGTTGAAATTATATTCAAATTGATGAACAAGTCAATGGTGTGCATGCGCATGAACCCCCATGGTTGATCAACTGAAATGGGGACCTCTCGATCAGAATATTGGATTCGTGTCGTGATAAAAAAGCGTTGGTCACGCAGGAAAAATTAACCTCTGATTAAGCATTTTGATAACTAATTAACAAAATAAAGTCAAATCCTAAGATGACTGCCTTGACCCGTTTGAAGCTTCTACATGAAACCATGAGGTCATAAATTACTTTACGCAAACCTAATGGTCGTATTAATGGATTAGTAAATTTTGAACACGCTAGGCTCATGAATACATTTATCCAACACCAATACAACCTCACGTGTGGAATACTACCAATTATCCAATTACTGAGTGTTGTTATTTGTATTATGTTTGTGTTCTTGAGTGCTGTCATTGATTAGCTCACACATTAGTTTTAGTCTTATATGAGAATTATATGTGTTATAATTTGAGTGGTGGCGGTGGGATGGTCATATTGAAAAATTACTTGCTAACTAGAGATATTGTGGTTATACTTCATATATTATATACATGTTAAGTTAGTTCGGATGTGGCGTTGCATTTTTCACATAGTAATATGTGAGACGCGCATATGTGCATAGCCTATGCAATACCCAATTTTCTTTTTCAAAATAGAAATTTTCATAAAACTTTTAAACATTGAATATTGGTATAGGAGGAAAAAAGTAAAGTCCATACACAATATATATTTGGTACATCTCCATAGATATATATATATATATATATATATATATATATATATATGTGTGTGTGAGAGAGAGAGAGAGTAACCTCTCTATGCAATTTTTAAAATTTGATTAAAACAATTTTTTTAAAGGTATAAATTAATGTTTCAAAATAGATCATAAAATTAGACATCATATGGGACAAATCAGAAATGGAGCACAAATAGTTGTGTGTGTGAAAAAAAAGGCCGTAATTTGCATATTAGAGCATCTCCAAGGGAGATGTCAAATACTAAACATCAAATTTAAATTTGATGGCTTATGTGGCAATTTGACATAGTATGAAACTTTTTATCCAACCGATATGTCAAATATATATATTATTTTATTATTTTTAAAGGCAAGTGGGCTCAATATTTAAGAGTATAAAATATTAAATAGGGTAAAAACTATACATTGATGAGGAGAGAAGGAGTGGGCCCAGCATTAAAATAATAATAAAATAATAAAAGACATCTCAACTTGTGGGCTGTCAATTTTGACAGCAAAAGTGAAGGATGTCAATCCAGTTAGGATTTGGCATCTCGGTTGGAGGCTTAAAACTGTCTATTTTTTTGGTCAAAACTTGCCACATTGGAATTGGCATATCGGTTGGAGATGCTCTTAGAGGTCTCAGGTTCGAATCCCCACATCATCATAGTTGTGTGTGTGGGTGAGAAATTTTCATCCCCTGTAATTTAGATTATCGCTTATACTAAAAAAACAAACAATAGAGCACAAATATCTGATAAGAAATTACCAAAAGTATCTCAGTTTTATGGTTCTGAAAGGCTGATACCTTAGCTGAGCTGTATTCGTTGTCTTGGGAGCAAAGTAAGCTAGTTAGCTTGTATTGTAGTACTTGTTGATGTTGCATCAATTTGAAACAAGACACAAGAGATGACGAAGCAGCCTGCGTATATAAAATATACTTAGAGAAGTTTACATGAAGTTGTGCTTTAATATCTGATTGCGATACTTTGATCTTAATCAATTCCACTCTTTGACTTTAGCTTCCACAATGGCTGGTAGGTCTCACATTTTCTGAAATTACGTGATCATCCTCATAAGCTAAAAAGTCCACGACGCTTTCAAGTCAAGCCAAAGGAGTTGTAAAGACGCAACCCACAACACAACAGAGCTTATTATTATTATTATCTACATAATCATTATTCTTATGGAACTTCAATATAAGGAGGCATTCTATATGCACAGCCCGCAAGAGTGTGTTGGTTTTCACATATATATTCAAATGTTGATCTATCATAAATAGTATATATCTCACTCACACCCTATTCATTTTCACATTATAAGTCATTGAGTTGTGTTAGGAACAGTTGTCTATGTACGATTGAGTGAATGCCGGTCTTGAAGGCATTGTGGGATCCACTTGCATCGACCGCATTACTTGCAATGTGAAATTGTAGAAAAAGTCTTATTTCTCCTGTTATTTATTTGTGCCTTTTTCTATTTGGGAAATTTCATTATAACCTTAAAGGGTGATGGAACATGGTGAACTAA
Source organism: Prunus padus (assembly GCA_024362665.1). Taxonomy (NCBI): domain Eukaryota; kingdom Viridiplantae; phylum Streptophyta; class Magnoliopsida; order Rosales; family Rosaceae; genus Prunus; species Prunus padus. The sequence continues at coordinate 5,050,848 of JANFAM010000019.1, forward strand.
TAACATAAACAACATTATTACATTAGATTACATTACATTATTACATAAATTTCATTATTACATTGCACACTTAAACAACACTGAGTTGGGTAGAGAGTAGAGACTATATGTTATCTCATAACATAAGTACCTTTTTTTCATTCTTTTTTAGTCGTCCTTTTTTTCTGTAACTGATAGACAACATATAAAATGAGTGTCTTGAATACAGAAAAAAATTCACGTGAAGAGATAGATATGAAAAATGGTGATATACAAACGAGTACACACAACGTAGGGTTATACACTTTTCATCTGAATTTTAGGTGCATCCCCAACATTATATGAACTAATTTCAAATAATGTTGAGATTTTATATGGACTTTCCTCTCCATTTAAGATCTATATGTGTGTGTGTGTTTCATTGGAGAGGTTTTTAAGGGTTCTTTGATAATTGAATGGTACATGCATGTGTGACCTTCACTGCTGTTACTAATTAACCAGAGAGAGTTGAAAGAGTTTTTCCCACAAGTCTTGTCGTTTGGTTTTCGGCTGCATTCCGTACTTTGCGACATTGCAGGTCGCCTTTGCTCCAACTTTTACACAAGCAAATATTATGCCATAATTGCTTTTTCCTCGAGAAGTTCTGTTGGTCACAATTGCTTTTGAAATAATTTACCAGCAACTCAATGAAGATCAAACTTGGAAAGGTAAACCTTGTGTTACACAACAAATTGGACCCAGCAATTCATACAAAAAACCCCACACTAATTCAAAGTTCAAAACCAAGTCATTGATGATTTTCATTATTCATTTACGCCCCCACAAATCGAGTTCTTCTGCGGAAGCAAGCAAAGCCAAATGGAAGCAAAATTAAAAAAAAAAGTTGAAAGGCGGTCACTCAGTCCTTTGAGACTAATAAAACGCAAAGAGAACAGACAACAAGGCCCCTCCCCCTACCTTTAATCTCTAATTTTGGGCTACTGAAGACAGACAACATGCAGCATCTTCTCCTTAATTCTCACTCTTTTCTTTTTGTGTTTGGCTTTTTCTCATGGTGCTCCAATTATTCACCTGAATCTTATTTTGGCACTTAAAACTTGGTTAATTATAATTAAAACCAACCAAACTCAATCTCTTTGCATTAAAACCCCTACCTCATGAAAAACATTAAAGGGTACGTCTCTTCGCATTTTAAGGATGTAGGTCAATGTTGTTTGTCTCTTCTTTGTTACAATGTCTCAATTTGTCTCCATTTTTTCGCACGTTACCTCTTTCGGCGTATTTCCTTTAAAAATTAATGGCACTGTTTTGGCATCCATAAATGATTATATTAATCAAAGAAATTTTATACCTTTTTTTTTGCATTTCATTAGCAAGGCTGCCTTTCAAGTTGGTAACTCAGCTAGTTAACGTTTTCCCTAGTTTTTCATGTCCGGAAACAACTTTTAAATCTCACACTTCATCTTTACATTATACGGAATTCTTACATGCAACGAGTGGTTATAACGTTTTTTTCGTAATAACTTATCACGTGATCAGTATATAAAGCCCAACAAAAAAGGTTATATACACATTGTCTGCAAATATCTTCCCTATAGTAATCAAGAAGCAAAATTAGAAACCCAAAGATCACTCTTCTTTTTCTTAAATTTATAATTGGGTAAATTTGTTTATGAAAAAACAGATTTAAGAACTGAGACAGAAATCTAAATTGCCAAATTAATTAAGGCAGAATAGTGAATTTCCACAAGCTTAGGGGCAGCAAAATAAAGCTGATTATTTAATTAAGCCCTATCATTCTGTCTGTTGTCTAGCCTCTGGCCTCTGGCCTCTGCCTTCTGGCTCTAGGTGTTGATTAAACCGCAAACCCAAGGCCACCAACAATTTCATTATAAACCAACAAACAAACAAACAACCCCCAACGCCAACGCCAACGCCAACGCCAACCCATCGTCCTCTCTCTGTTTTTCCCCAAACTCTCACCGTCCCGTTCCGACCGTTCAAACCCTCCTCCTCGATTAGCCGACAAAAATCACAGAACCAAAGAAGAACATAAAATATTCTTCAAAATTTTAAATTTTCTTTCTTTCTTTCAAATAAATAATTACGTAAAATATAAAAATTAATAAATAAACAAATCTCCAAAACACCATCACTCACTCTCACTCTCACTCTCTCTTCTTCACTCTACAACTACGGTACACCATACACCGCACTATCTTTTGCAGACCATTTTCTCTCTTTTCCCCTCTTTCTCTCTCAGTTGCTTTGATTTCACAGTTCAGAGTACTCTGTGCCGCTCTATCTCTTTCGCTCTCTCTCAAGGCTTGGGTTTCAGCATTATCATGTGAAACCCTAGCTTGCCTAGGGCTACTTAGGGTTTTGGCGAGATCCTTGCAGAACTACCAAGCGCGCGCTTTGCAATGGGCAATTGTTGCAGATCTCCGGCCGCCGTCGCCAGGGAGGACGTGAAATCGAACTTTTCCGGCCACGATCACGGTCGGAGGGACTCCAGCGCCGGGAAGAAGGCTCCGACAACGGTGTTAACCGGCGTGCCCAAGGAGAACATCGAGGAGAAGTACTTGGTGGATCGAGAGCTCGGCCGCGGAGAGTTTGGCGTCACGTACCTCTGTATCGACCGCCATAGTCGTGAGCTCTTGGCCTGCAAAAGCATTTCGAAGCGGAAGCTCAGAACTGCAGTGGACATCGAGGATGTGAGGCGCGAAGTGGCGATAATGAAGCATTTGCCGAAGAATTCGAGCATCGTGAGCTTGAAGGAGGCTTGTGAGGACGAAAATGCCGTGCATTTGGTGATGGAGTTGTGCGAGGGTGGTGAGCTCTTCGATCGGATTGTGGCGAGGGGGCATTATACGGAGCGAGCTGCCGCGGCGGTCACCAGGACCATTGTTGAGGTCGTGCAGCTCTGTCACAAGCATGGGGTGATTCATAGGGACTTGAAGCCCGAGAACTTTTTGTTCGCGAACAAGAAGGAGAATTCGCCTCTCAAGGCCATTGATTTCGGCCTGTCTATATTCTTCAAGCCAGGTATGAATTTGAATTTAGGGTTTCTGATTTTGCAATGCTAATTGAAGCAATCTCTACTATATATAGTAACTTCGAAAGTTTTGATTGTGACTACCTTGAAGACATAATTGGCCCAAGTATGGATATATATTTTTTTTATATCTTCAATGAATTCTATACTTTGTTTACCTTAATTACCTGTAGTTACCCTGTAGAGTACTCGCATTTTTGTTGTTTAATCTATTGTCCAATACTGTGCAAAAATGGATGCTGATGTGGCGCTTATAGTTAGAAACGCCATATTTCAAGATTGCCATTGTTAAGTTGCAATCAAAGGTTTTGATGTGTACCATAAGAATGCATTTGAGATGGGGGGGGTGATGTATTGGTTGGTTGTGCTGTAATGCACCAGGGAATTAAGGGAGTGGCTTTGAGCTGAAGAAGAATATGCTAGTGTGAGAAGAAGGATGACTGCAGCATTCATGATTAAGAATGAACTTCTAATAATACACGTAATCTTGTTATCCAAGTTCTATGTCAGAGAAGTTGCATTGTTGCAATCAATTCTCCCTCTTATATTTTGCACTTCTCTTTGACTGCTCCTACCTTGTAGATTCCCTGTGTATGTGAGAAAATAGTGCTAAAGAAATCTTAAGTTCTAGAGGCCTGCGAAAAGAGTTGGTAGAAAATCTGATGTTGGTCCTTTGTTCAAGTAATGAAAAAGCTCTTTAAGTTAGCTATCAGTGGAATAAAGTAACAGCTTAACAGCTTAACATACCACTAAATTGAGAAAATCATAATGTCATATTATTGATATGTTTTAAGAGATGGATACTCAAGCAACAGAACATGTAGTGTGGTTAAAGAGATAAGTTTTTCCTTTTTCTGATACGAAACAAAGAATTTACTACATGGAAAGTCTATGAATTACAACAATAATGTCCAACTATGAACAGGAAGTTGAAAAGAAATAGATTTTTCCTAATATCTATCATGTGTGCTAAGTCTAGAAATTCTGAACTTTTGTTACTGTTATTAAAAACTATAACATTGCAGGCATGAATTTTCAACTATTTTTCCTAATTATGCTAAGTTGGGTATATATATTCTTGTCATATGTACGAAAGATAAGGCTGGAGAGATGAGCTCTCATCTGCATACTTATTGCAGAAGGAAGGAGCTACCTTTTGTGCCCGTCAAAAAAGACTTTAAGGCTAAGAACAGTGGCTTTCTTTCAAAAATGGGAATTTCCGTGGTTCCACTCAAAAAATCCCTTATTTTTGGGGAAAATGGTGGTTTAGGCTCTGCTAGTAAGGTGCAGCGAGGGAAGTTAGATAGAAAAATCGGTAGAAAAACGGGTGTCGGTGTTCCGATCCGACCAAATCGTTGAGGGCTTTGATCGTGTTCGTCTAGGGAAATGGGCTTGTCCTTGCCCGGGTTTTTAGATTAGGGTTCTTTCTGGTTTTTCCTTTTGGCTTGTGGGCTTGGTTTTGTTCTTAATTTTCGTCTTCTTCTCTTTCTGCTGTGGATTTCTTATCCACTATTGTATTTTGTTCTTTTCTTAATACAATCGTTTCTATTCAAAAAAAATAAAAAGTATGTTATCAGATTATTAACTTTTCCACATTCTAGGTGAGAGATTCTCAGAAATTGTTGGAAGTCCATATTACATGGCTCCTGAGGTTCTCAAGCGGAATTACGGGCCAGAAATAGATATATGGAGTGCAGGAGTTATACTCTATATATTATTGTGTGGGGTTCCCCCTTTTTGGGCGGGTAATTATATCTCCCACTTGCTCTCCCCCCTTTCTTTCCTCCTCCCCCTGCGGGATGGGAGCTTTCTCTGTTAAGAGGTTTCCATTTACCTTTTTGTACTTCTTTGCAGAGTCTGAACAAGGGGTTGCACAGGCAATTCTTCGTGGACTGATAGATTTCAAACGTGATCCATGGCCCAATATTTCGGAGAGTGCCAAGAGTTTAGTTAGGCAAATGTTGGAGCCAGACCCAAAGCTACGATTGACTGCAAAGCAAGTGCTTGGTAATTTGCATCTCTTTGTGATAATCATATACTTTGTGATAGGGATTCATTGCACGCTGAAAATGTGGCAATTGAGCAAGCCCTTTTTTATATTATGAAGAGATTATGCTGAGGTTGCTATCTTGTATATATGATTTGAAATGTATATCAAATATTGCATTTCAACAAACTCTAGATAGGGATCTTGGTACATGAGAAAGAAATTTTGACATGCTAATAAGGTATGATACACACATGCTCAAACAATGCATTGGTGTGGGTATCTACATTCTTAACGGACATCGTGTGTATGGAAAATCTGTCAGTCTCCAAATATAGGACCACTGCTATGTACAGCTTTGCCGTACAAGCATAAAATGTTGTTATATCTTGCTTCATTTATGTTGTACCTGATGTGTGGTAATTTCTCTTTTTCCAGAGCATCCTTGGCTCCAAAATGCTAAGAAAGCTCCAAACATTCCCCTTGGAGATGTTGTCAAGTCAAGGCTTAAGCAGTTTTCAATGATGAACAGATTCAAAAGAAAGGCCCTGAGGGTCGGTTGACTGCTTTTACTAACTTTCTTATGTGTTTACTGTTTTGTAGTATGTTTCAATGCAAGGACTAATTTAAGTGGAACTTCAAACAGGTTATTGCGGATTTCTTTTCCATTGATGAAGTTGAAGACATTAAGGAGATGTTTAAGAAGATAGACACTGATAATGATGGCATTGTTTCAATTGAAGAGTTGAAATCTGGACTTCGAAATTTTGGATCCCATCTTGCCGAGTCTGAAGTTCAATTGCTTATTGAAGCAGTGAGTATTGCTTCATATTTTGCTTTCAACAGTAGCTCTAGTGTGAGATCAACTATGACGTAATCTATTACACATCAAACAGTTGAAATTGATATTGGTCTTTTTATGATCCATAATCTTTTATTAGTTAGATATGGTTCTCGATTCTTTACTTTAATTAGATGCGGACATGAGAGGGTGTTAAAGGGAATACACATTGGATAGATAGCGTATTTGATATATAAGTATCAAATGAGCCTCCTAACCTTATGACTTAAGGTTTTTTTGGCTTCGATATTGATTTATTACCTAGTTAACACATTCAACCTTTACTGCAATACACTTGTAATCCTAATGACAGTCCTAGGAAACAATTTTTTCTTCTAGTCCCTTGGGTGGACTAGCAATACTGTAAAGATGCGTTCTTAGGAATATGACTAACTCATCCATAGTTCTGGTGGATTAGAAAGTTATCCTTCATGGAGGTTGGTTCTAGATGCATTCCTAGGTTGTTCGATTGCAAGTAGCATAGGCACCTTTAACTTCAAGACATTCCTTGCTTGTACCTAGAAACTTTTGACTTTGAACGCAAATTTTGTGTTTTGATGGAAAAGGTAATGGAGTTGTTGTATGGGTGAAGGTGATGATAAAGCGTATCTTGTTTTTGTAATGCATCTCTATTTCCTGTTTCAGTTGCCCTTGTTCCTGGGTCACTCTTGAAAACTACTGAATGAGATAATTTCCAGTGGTAAATCAGTCTCTTCTGGTTTTAATTTGGTGAGTTTGTTGGTAACAGGTTGATACTAATGGGAAGGGAACCCTGGACTACGGAGAATTTATTGCTGTTTCCCTCCACCTACAGAGAATGGCCAACGATGAACATCTTCACAAGGCATTTTCCTACTTTGACAAAAATAGCAACGGCTACATTGAGCCAGACGAGCTCCGCGATGCATTGATGGAAGATGGGGCAGATGATTGTACAGATGTAGCAAATGACATATTTCAAGAAGTGGACACAGACAAGGTGAGGACCCAAGGAAGAGTTGCCTATGACCCTAGGCTATGATATTTGAGATGACAAACTGATGTTTTTATTTTATGGATGCAGGACGGGCTTATCAGCTATGATGAATTTGTCGCCATGATGAAAACTGGGACGGATTGGAGAAAAGCTTCTCGACATTACTCAAGAGGGAGATTCAACAGTCTAAGCATAAAGCTGATGAAGGATGGGTCCATAAATTTGGGGAATGAGTGAAACATAGACAAGTTCAGTCATTGGATTATTGATACAAAAGAAGTATCGGGTTGTTTCCAGCACATCATCTGCTTGCTTTCTTTTGTGATTATTGTTAGGGTCCCTTGATTTAGGATGGGGCTCCTTTTTGCTTGGGTGCCTGCCATACAAAGGATCATGGAGAGGACCAGGAACGCTTATTTTGTCCCGGCGAGCATTTAATCGTGTAAAACACATGGTACCTCATAGCTATGGCACATCATGTATGATTCTCTGCTAATCTTGTCCGCTCCAACCTTCTTCTGTAGCTGTATTTTGCTTGATCATATTGGATTCAACTATGTCGTATTGTGTTATACTTTTCAAAGAAATATGAAGGTCTTCTTGTAGCGTGCTTCTTTTAAAATGAGTTGTTGTTGGGCTTCTAGGCTTCTAAGGCTTCTAGCCCCGCATTTTCCCTAATACAAAAGAAATGGGTTTGTTTACAAGGTGATGGTTTTCTTCTATACGTATGGTTGTACTTGAATTTGTATGGGAGGAAGAAACCCAAAAAAGAAGACAACTGTTGTTCTTGACAGTTCTGTTCCGATAACTCCATGAATTTATCGTCTTATCAGGCGCAGCCGCGCAGCCAGGGCTACAGTCAGTCTCTATCATGGTGAAGCACAGGATGAAGATGCCACAAATTAGACCTGGCAATATTGCACACGATCCATTAACACGACACGAATTCGCACGAAATTATCAGTATTTGGATTGAGTTTAATGGGTCGAGTTGAAAACGGGTGAACCTGTTAAGCTAACGGGTAGTGTCGGGTCAATTCGCATCCACCCGTTAAGAACGGTAAATTTGTAATTTTGCAAAATGTTTTTAAAAAAAATATATCAATTCCCCAAACACCAAATGCCCCTTTTTTTATTATTCTTTGTTCTTTTCCATCTCTCTCCCTCTCTTTTTTTTTAATATTATTTTTTCTTCTTTCCTCTTCTCTCTCCGTCGACTGTCTCATCCCCATCTCATTTTTTTCTTCTCTTCATCTCAAGTTTGGTATAATCCATTCAGTCTTCTTTTTCTTTTTTTTTGAATTTTCCTCTTCCCATGGAACTCCCTCTTGAAACATTTCTGGTGACTCGAGACTTATTTCCTCTTCTTCTGGCAGCATTTCTCAATCTCCGTCTTTTTTCCTTTTCTTCTTCCCTTTTCGTTCATTCATTGTCCATCTCTCCCCTTTTTTTTCTTCTTCTTCTTCTCTCCATCTCTCTATCTTTTCCTTTTCTTGTTCCTCTTTCCGTCATTCTCCATCTCTCCCTTTTTTTTTTCTTCTCTTCTTCTGGTTCGTTGGATGGGCGATAGGTTTTTTTTTTGGTTTATTCTTAACGGGTTGTGTCAGGTCATTTGTGAATTGTAACGGGTCGTGTTTGGGTCTGGTATTTTTAACGGGTCATGTAGTGTCAACCCATTAAGTTAACAGGCTGACACGAACACGAGGTTTACCACAAATAAACAATCAAATTATAATGCGCTTTTCTTCCTCTTTCCCAAACTATTGCTCTTTAGTTAGTTTTTTTCTTTTAAAAAAAGAGTTTATTTTCACCATTATCTTCCATGCTTAATTGCTACAGTTCCCTATGAAATTATGGTCAAATCTCACATTGCCCCTTGAAATTTAAAGTGACCCATTTTGCTCCCTTGACAAATGTTTTGTGTCTCACTTCGCCCTCCACAGTCAAGTCCATCAAAAACTTTGTTAAAAATGCTGATGTGGCAATGTGACCAGTTCTTTGCTGAATATATGCCACACAAGCGCCATATGTGAAATAATAAATGAAATATTTTCTTTGAAAAATTTTAAAGTTTAAAAAAGGGAGCTAATTTTCCTACTCTTCTTTTGTCTACTAAGAGCATCCACAATCATGCTCCCTATTTCTTAGCTAAAATTTAGCTAAAAACACAAAAAAGCTATTTTAGGAGCTCTCTAAAAAATTTCAACTCCAACCATACTCCCTAATTTGGAGAGTCATAAATGCTTTACTTCTTTGGTTGTGCAAAAGCATTCAATTAAAATTCTATTTTTTGATGAACTCCAATTCAATTCTCATTTTGGGTTTTGTAAATAAAGCCAACGGTAAAATGTATTCAATTCAAGAGTTGTTGGTCTTTGGTTGTGCAATTCTATTTTTTTAATGAACTTCAATTTAATTTTCATTTTGGATTTGGTAGCAAATAATGCCAACGGTAATATGTATCCAATTTTAATTGTAAATTTATTTGTTATTCAATTTTGATATTTTATGGTTGTTGTGTTTTGCAAAATAACAACAGGGAAAAGAACTATTTTTTTTTAAAAAAAAAAGGTGTTTGTGTGGTGCAAAATGCCTACAATGAAAAGAATTAAAAAAAATTATTTGTTTGTGCTTTGCAAAGCATATACAGCTACGGCAAAAAGAATAGGGTGATTCAAAATATAAAATGCAGAAAAAAAATTGATAAAATTAAAGACATAATTAAATAAATATTTAAAATAATAATAAAATATGGTAGCATTTAATTATAAGGAGTCACTAGGAGCCCTTTCTCTCTCCTCAGATTTAGGAGCTCCTAGAGGTCTCCCTATTTTAGGAGCTGGATAGGGAGCATGATTGGAGGTGGGTGTTTTCAATTCCTCCCTAAATTTTAGCTAAGGAGATGGTTTAGAAAGTCCATTGTGGATGCTCTAACACTTCATTTGTTAGAAATTGTACGTTCTCACTCATCTTTTGTCCACTCACACTCCTCTTTTTGTTATAATAAAAACTATTAAAAAAACAAAAGAGAGTGTAAGTTGACAAAAGGGGAGTGGGAAAATAATCACCCTTAAAAAATATTTATTGTCTCCCTCTCTCTGCCCATCGTCCTCAGCCCCCACACGATATCTCCTAACCCCAGGTCCCCTAATCCTCCTTGCCCTTTCCCAAACCACACCTTCACATCCACCATACGTGCCGCTCCTTAGAGCATCTCCAACAGACTCTCTATCTTCTCATCCCTAGCTATTTTGGCTAAAAAGAATGAAAATCATCCTTCCAGCAGACTCCCTACTTAGCTATCTATTTTAGAGAACCAACTTTTGGCTCTCTACATCTAGTGAGGAGAGAGAATTTGGCTAGGAGGAGAGAGATAGAGACATTTGGGAGGCTGGTGGGGTTAAATTTCTACTTTTCTTTTTAATATATTTGATTTGCAAGAAAAAGAGGGAGAAAGAGAAAGAAAAAATAATAATAAAATACTTTAAATTAGCCAAAATAGAAAACATTGCTGGAGGAAACACATTTTAAGTGGTTTGCTATAATAGCTTTTTAGCTATTTTAGCTAGAATTTGGCTAAAATTTAGAGACTTTCCTGAAGATGCTCTTACCTCCCAAAACTTCCCCGCACCAACCCTCCACGCAAACGCTATGGTTGTTTTTTCTCTCAGTTTGTCAACAACCAAAAAGAAAACACAGGGCTATATTAGTAACAAAGAGAGAGCGAGAGAGAGAGATAGATGAAGAAGCTGAAGTGGTTAATTAACAAGCAGCGAACCCTAAAGGCCTAATCTTTTGATTCCCAATTGGATCCCTAAAACCCCCATATCCTTCATCTCTATTCATTTTGAATTTAATTTCTCTCTATAATAGTTGTTTATTATTCCATATCAATATGAGCTCAGATTGGTTTGGCATATGCTCTTTTTTGTTTTGCTGTATTCTTTTTCCTAGAATGGTAGATTTGGGGTTTAGAAGGTCCATGTTTATGAGCAAGTGGGCATCGCCTTTTTTTTTTTTTGGCTCTTGGCCTTCCTACAATAGGCAAATGAGGTGGCTGGGAGTGGCAATGAGTGACGGTTGTGGGTGTGGCTTGGCTACATGGGCATGGGGCAGTTGGGGGTGGGGGTAGTGTGTGGCTAGTGCAGCGCCAGTGGGAAAGGGGTAGGGTGTGATGGTTGAGATTGAGATATCCATTTTTTAAAGAAAATATCATTTTTTTACATGTAGCACTTATGTGGCATACATTTAAACAAAAAGATGGGTTTCTTTCATGTCACATCAGTATTTTTAACAAAATTTTTAATGGATTTGACGATGGAGTCAAAGTGAGATACAAAACATAAGTCAAATAAGTAAAATGAGTCATTTTAAATTTATGTGAGCAATGTAAAATTTGATCATAATTTCAGGATAATGTAACAATTAAGTTTTATCTTCCACAGATAACCCCCAATTTATGGTTGGTTGGCAGCTGTTGCATATCAACCTTTTCTCATAAAAGATAATATATAAAAATATGTGCAACTTGGATAGATTTCCGCATTGTGAAAGCTCCACAATCTCACTCCTGTTGTCTTATACAGGTGAATTCATTTGAGGCACGATTGATTTTGAAGTTCTAGATGCTGTGCTGAAACTTTTTTTTTTTTTTTTCAATATTATATTTTATCCATAGAAGTGTTTCTTCCTCCCATTCTCATCAATTCATCAGAGGATCTCTCTGAAACCCAAAATTTTTAAAATAGAATCAAACAACTAGAAAAATACATATCAGTTTAACTTAGCCTTCGATTATTAGAGTAGACGTAAGTTAGGTCCGATGGATAATGATGCATTAAGCTTATCTATTAAATTGAAATCCTAGACTATTTGCTTAACAAAAAGAACTGATTGAAAATATAACCTAGCTACTTTCATCAATTATTGATAAAAGAATTCATGAAAAAAAGGAGCTTTATATGAGCTTAATGTTTCTCTATCATGACAAAACTACTAGATCACGTTTTAAAATCATTTATTGTTGTTTTCTTTTGAGTGCACACCAACTTTTGTTGGACTAGACAACTCAATTCCAAACCTCTCAAACCTTGTAATTAAATTGATGTGACGAATAGTCCCTGGAGGGGACACATACACCTCAGTGATGCATCCCCAAACTCCACTGACAGGAAACGAAGAGTTTTAAGTCTTGACTGTCCTTCTCTTTACAGAAAAAGAAAAAAGAAAAAAGAGAACATGGAGATAAGAACAGCATCTTCAGGCTTTCATGCTTTCTTCGTTATGTTTGCTGGAAACTTCAGAAAGATATATAAAAGTTTGCTACTTTAATTCATTGGTCAAATCAATTGCCCTGGTGGTGAACCAAAACTTAGCCAAGCAAAATGAATAAGTTTCTCATTTCCCATGCTTGGTTTTTGCATCCTTGAATGGTCGTCAAATTGGAAAAACACTAGTAAAATTATTGGGACAAAAGGAAATTCCCTGCCTTCTTCTTTTACTTTTTGTCTAGTCCGCAAGGTGCAGCATCACTTACAAGTAAAACTAGTGGACATGCACTCCCACAATGTGTTTTTTATTTAAATAAAGTGATGTAGGGCATTCCCCTTCATCGTCGGCATCATATGAACCAGGCATAACTTTGTCTATTTCACCTTGTTTCTTGAAAAGATTATGTTAAAATCAATGCATGGATTCATATATAATTATCAAGAAAACAAATTAAGAGCAAATGGATTGATCGATGTTCTGTTTAGAGTGACAACTTTGTGGGTTTGATTTGATCTCTCACAGCATGACATGTGTAGTGGAACTCTTTTTTGTTAAACATGTTGCATTGTACTAAAGGTCTCCATGTTCTTGTACATTATTTCTACAATCAGAACACACCAACTCGATGCCATCAATTGGCAGGAAAAAATTTCACTTCGAAGATTATTCGGTTTTGAAATCCCTGGATTAGGTTAAACTGAAACCTTTTTAAACCACATAATGGATAGAGATAATCAAGTATGCATTTTGACCACTACGCTTACATCATTGAAAAGGTGAATGACATTTATTAATTGACTAATCACCTACATTTTCATGGCCCCTGGAGGGTTTATGGTTTAGGGTGAAACATGCACAAGGACCACTGGCAGATCCATTAAGGGCTTGTTTGTTACACCTTCTAGGCTTGAATTAGACTAGACAAATTTTTATCACATGCTTGTTTTCACTTGTTTCTAGTTTTAAGTGGGACTATTAATAGTCACCAAAAACACCTCCTTAGGTATTCTTAGTGAGACCTGCTTGGAAAGGGGCGACAAGGCAATCCCGACTCAAGCGCCGACAACCACCCAAGCGCTAACCACAACCATCGACCACCTAAGCGACATCCACAACCACCGACCATCCCATCGCCTGCAACTAATCCAAACCCCACCGTCACAGCCACACGCAGCAACCCCAATCTAGCATTGCAGCCAATTCCAGTCAGTTTCGACGAGGCACCAATGGGAGACAATGACTTTGCAACTTGAACTATGGGCTGTGGATGATGGCAACTGTGAGACGACGACGACCGTGACTGCGCTAGTAGAGGGAGAAGTAGAAGACGAAGTCGATTGAGAAGATGAAGCAGAGGGAGAAGTAAAAAATTTCCCAAAAAAGAAAAAAGCAAAGAGAAAAATTTTCGTGAAAAACAAACGAAGAGAAAAAATTTCTGAGAAGAAGAGGCGAAGGAGATAGGATGGAGAAGAAGAATCACGGGAGGAAGAAGAAAATGATGAGATGCAAAGAGAGAAGAAAAGTCAAAATAATAATAAATCCACTTTGATCTATTTTTAAAAAATCAAAAAAAAAAATCAAAAATCAAAACATCTAGTCCTAGTTCAAGCATACAACAAACGCAGTATAAGTGTTATCCAACTTAGGCCAAGCCAAGCCAATCCAAGACAATCCCAAAATTTAGTCCAGTCCAAGACAGTTCGCCATATCAAACGACCCCTAAGGGTCTAATGAAGGCACTTACTTGCCTTCACTCAATTATGTTTTTTTAACATGTGACGACGCCAAAGTCAAGGCACTTGCCTTCAATCAATTTTGTATTGAATGAGGGCATGGTTGTTTGATAAACTTCCTCAAAGAAGATTAAGGCAAGGCAAAAGGGGTGCCCTGCTCTACTCTGTTTTTTTTTTTGGTCAAAGGTAGGAAGGGGGACCCCATTGGCGGCCAAACATACTTTCCACTATGGTATGACCCCATTTAAGGGCGGAACTAGGAATTTTTCGATGAGTGGGTTAGATAAAGTTATTAGCTAAAAATATGTGATAATTTTTTTTAATGTACTTACAGTTTCTATAGTCCTTTTAGAAATAAAAGTATACATTAAATCATATAAACACGCTAGTTCATAGATATTGACTAATTTTCAATATCTTTTTTTCTCTAGATACAAGCAATATTGGGGAAGGAGGGAATCAAATCTAGGACAAGGGTAAATGGTCTTAACTTAACTATTTGGGTTACAAACCTCTTGCAATTTGCAATAAGCTTTAGCATAAAACAAATACATATTAAATGCAACCGGACACCACATATTTTCAAAATGAAAATATGTTCAACAACAAAATCGAAGAAGTACATATTTTAATGTGTATTTTTATTGCTACCATGCAACTAAATTCATAAAATAAAAATTGAACTTCTTTGAACTTTAATTGGTTAATACATATTGGACTGTATTTAAAACAAGGCAAATATATAAGTTTGATTTTTTTTTTCCCAAAAATCTCCCTAGGCTACAGCCCACTGCAACCTTGCTGGGTTCCGCCAATGACCCCATTGTTGGCCAAACATACTTTCTACTATGGTATGATTACCCCATTGACGGCCAAACATACTTTTCCATTATGGTATGACTAACCCATTGGTAGGATCCTCTACTTATATGTTATTCTTCTTATTCTCTATACTCACTCTTCTCATTCTTCTCTTTGTGTCGTGCAATAGAGGAACTAGGTAGAATGTATGAAATTTGTGTTACTAATTTGTGCATAGATTTGTTTATATTATTTTTATTTTTATTTTTTTACATTTCAGAGTTGATTCATCTTCACTATTTGTGACTTGATAGTGTTTTCTTGCCCCCATAAAAGAAATTCATGAATCCACCACTGCCACGAGACCAAAGACATGAAGCACGAGCATATGGTTGGGGCATGGGACTTAGAGAGTGCCTCCTACATGTGATTGGATCATTGGCACGTGTCCCTTATACAACAATAGAAATTGATCATACACCAATCCATCTGCTTCATACCCAAAACCCTAAACCACTGATTACAAAGATATATGTTTTTCGATAAATACAAAAAAAGAATTGTTAAACCCAAAAAGGCAATGTTTATTTCAAATAAATTATTTGGCGTGTAAAAAGCTCAAAAGCTCAATTTCAGGGGCTAAAAACAAATTGCATGCCGTTCTAGCTAGTCTAGCTAGAAGCTGTGCCCTTTGCCCCACATGTCTTGGAAAAATATCTTCTGCATATGAAATATCTTCTTATCCAACATTTTATACAGGCATATATGCAGCTTTTATGAATTTAGACAGGCAATACTAGTCTGCACCAAGAAAAGAAGCCACATTCAATTTTTGACTTGATCAACAATATGTAATATGAATGGATGATCTTGTTCTTGTATATATTTCCGTGGGTAATTTTTTTAAGTGATCACGGTCAGGGGCAAAGTTGTACTTTAAGCATGTCGTTCTCAATCAACAGATTACTATCAGCTCATGTATGTTGAAACCAGATGGATTAAGCTGGTTTGAAAAGAAAAACAAAAAAGCAAAGGACGAAAATTATACACATATATAGCATAATATTCAAGAGCAGGACTTTAGATGGACAGTGATTGATTCTGAAATGTAGATTGTGATGAATTTCATCACGTGCCCCAAAGAAGAGTCGCTTCATTATTGGTTTATATCTGGTTTATGTCTTCTTTAAACAAGAACCACATAACATGTGTTTGATTTCTTTTTTCTTTTTAAAGAACATTTCTCATTCATAATAGAGTTCAAGTTGACTTAAACCCTTACATTAATGAATTGGGAAAAACACAAACACATCAAGTTTAAGCTGTCTAATTTGATTATCAAGATCTGTCATGATCTTTAACAGCACGATACGTGTACGGCAGATTGTTTTATCCCTTGATCTTGCCCTGCCTTAAGCTTTGCAAGATATATAAGATCAAAGTGTGGAGGCCTCTTCTCTCTCACTAAGTCCACCTCCACACAAAGTGACCTAGATGTGTTTTTTTACGACCGACTCTTTCACCCTCCTTATAGAATAACCTATCAAAAAGGTTGGCAGCTCAGGGGAAAATATAGGGTCTTTCTATTTTTATTATTATTATTTTAAACCTACCCACCTGCCCTAGTATGTCATCTTACAATTTTCCAAAAATGGCGGAACTTAGTATATATATCACCAATGGAAATTAATAACTTGATCACCTTGAATCGGAGTAATTTTTGGGTGTTTACGGTACATCACGTGACTGGTGTACTATTCATTAGAAGTAAGACATTTGGAATATTTCCAATCATGTGTCATAAAAAATAATACAATAAGTTAGAGAGTAATTCTGCATGTTCTAAGTCTATTGGATGGTACACCAGCCACGTAGTGTACTCAGAATATTTAAAAATTTCTCCTTGAATCGATAGCTTGATCAAAAGTCATTAGTAAATTCAAGGAGAACACATGTATGTATTTATTGTGTGTGTATATATATATACTTATAAAACATTAGAAACCCTTCACGTTGTAACATTAAATAATAATGGAAAAAAAAAATTTCTAATTTCACACTGCGTGCCCTTTACAAACAAATATAAAACTAGGTTAGGAGACTAGGAGCCCCACCACTTTTAAACTGCCAAATATTTTAAATATCGTTTGGTGAAATAAAACCTACCTATAAACAAAGATTACGAGACTTTTTTTAAAGGATTATAAAAGCATTTTATTATGAAATTGTCAATGATAAACTTACAATTATATTACCACACAGCTCCCCCACCACCCTCCTAGTTTTTTATTTTATTCTTTTTTATTCTTTTATGGCATCTCTGTCACACAATTCATAAATTTATAAATAAATAAATAAATAAAAAGAGAAAAGGTCTTCGGGGACATCCGATTCTGGAAGGCCACTGATCTCATCATCTCCATAATGCCACATTTTCTTTTCGAATTTCCCACGTGCTGGAAAACCTCAAATGATGTCGGCCAAAACATTTATCTTTAGACTTGTACTCCTCTCCTCTGTATTTATATATTCTAATATCAATTCATGTGCCGTAGAATTGCGGTGGATACTCAATACTTTGGGCCATTGACATTGATATATTCTCACAACCCTAACGTTGCTTGTGTTGCCTAAATAATTTCTACTGTTGATTTGACTCGTGGATGGATTTAATTCCCCATTCGATTCAAAAAGACAAAAGAAAGAGGAAGGAAATATTATTCTTATTATTATTGATATTATTATTAATGGGAAAACCCAAAATTTTATTTTATTTTTCTAGAGCATCGAAGTTTCGGTGACATTTCTCGTCTATTTTCTTTTGGTCGAATTGGTAAAGAGAAAAAAAAAGTGTAAATGATTTGTAGCTTACTATACAAGTGGACGACAGTCCACACCTAGCAAAAATAAGGCAGACAAGATATAGTAGGGTTACGTTGTACATACACTTCAAAATTTTGCAGGCAAGGCAACAAATATTACCATACCAAACATGTCTATAGCTTCTGGCAAAAAAAAAAAACATGTTTATAGCTTATAGAAAATATTTTTGCTAATAACTTTAATCTAAAGTGTATTTTTTTTTTCAACACTTAACACGTGTTTATGAGTATAATCATAATTAACTATTTACTTTATATTTATGGAACTATATTCATGTACACATGTCAAATATTACGAAGAATAATGATGATATATATTACGTTAAAGTCGTGAGCAAAATTGCTCTAAACATATATTAGCTAATTGAATTAGCTTGGGTAGCTTATGAGCTATGATTGGAAAGGCATCTTAATTACTTGTTCTACTGAAAGATGATAAAAATCTGCTATTTTTGGTATGGGTTTTTATTAATGTGCTCCACCATATATCATATATGGACCTCAAGGAAAAAGAAAAAGGAATTCTAGACGACATGTCTTGTCTACTTGTTTTATCGAATTGGTGTTGCTGCAGAATTGGTCCACAAATTAATAGCACAGTATGTGGATGATATTCATTTGCTGTCAACGAAGATCAGCCAGAAGAAAATCAATACAAAGTTGAGCAAAAAAAAAACACGAAACAACAAAGAGTAAATAAAAACAATAATATTAAAGAAATAATTATTTTTATTTAAGTTTGATGATAATTTAATGATGTGACAGATAATGTGACCATGTTACTTGTAAGAGATAAATGACATTTACTATAGATTAATTGGAATCTTAAATTTTATAATTACTTTCATTGTTTAAAAGAAGACTTAAACGACGGATATAAAAGTATGATTCAAAATTAATAATATCGATATTTATTAATTAAATTATACATAATACATAATTGTAACATTTTGAAAAGGACTGTTCAGCATAAATCAATGAAGTTGTAGGAAATTTCACTCTGAGAGGTACAAAGACAAAGATAGGTGGGTTGATAAAAGCTCAGCCACATGCCCCTTCGTAGTTTTTTTTAATGTGTAGCTTAATTAGCCCTATGATATGATGGATCTACTACTTGCTACTTGCTACTTGCTTACCTCCCAAAAAGCGAAAGGGCATATTTAATATAATACAGTTCAACTCCAAATAAATGAAGCATGGACCCCAATATTCATCTACATCAAAATTAAACATTAATATCGCAATTGCTCTATAGACATATGTAGTACGTAAATATTATCTTTCTTTTTTTAGAATCTTTATTCATATTGAAATGGGCGATAGTATATTAAACTCATACATATTATTATGATCTTTAGAATTTGAACTCGTGATTTTACCCTGAGTAAATCTTCAAAACCATTCTGGCTAGTGAGTCATTTGTTTTTTTGTTTTTCTGATAATATAATAAACTCACACACACTACACGAATGCGTAAATATTATCTAATCAAACATATCATAGTGGATAAAATTCATACAGTATCCGAATCTTCTTATATTTTACAACTACCAAATTATTTATGTATTTTTCTTTTAAATATGGTGATGAGAAAATCAAGTTGCTCACGGCGCCGAAACTAGATATAGCTAGCTAGCTAACTCTCACCCCACCTCCACACGCACACCCCCCTCCACTCTTTATATAAACCTCCAAACTCCTCCTCTCACTCTCGCATTGCAGAGATATTGCAGCTACAAATTTATCTCATCACTTAACAAATTATTGTAAGTTATAACAAAGAAAAAAAGACAATGAATTGCTTGCAGTCTTCTTGGCCTGAGCCTATCGTTCGAGTCCAGTCCTTGGCAGAAAGCGGCATAACCGCAATCCCGGACCTCTACATCAAACCTCCCGCCAAACGACCCTCACTTCTTCCGGCGAACTGCAACCAAGCTGACGTGGAAGTCAACATCCCGGTCATTGACCTCCAGGACCTGCTGCTGAGCGAGCGCGAAACGACGCTACGTTCTATCTCGAGCGCCTGCAAGGAGTGGGGGTTTTTTCAGGTGGTGAACCACGGGGTGAGCGAGGAGCTGATGAAGCGGGCGAGGGACACTTGGCGCGAGTTTTTCGGGCTGCCGCTGGATGTGAAGCAGGAGTATTCAAACAAGCCGAGTACGTACGAAGGGTACGGGAGTCGGCTGGGGGTTGAGAAGGGGGCTATTTTGGACTGGAGCGACTATTACTTTCTCCATTATATGCCTGCCTCCCTCAGAAACCATAGCAAGTGGCCTGCCCTCCCATCTTCATGCAGGTAATTTTCTTTTCTTTTTATTTTTAAATTTTTAAATATTTATTATTATATAATTTTGCTAGGAAGGCATGTTTTTCATTGAAAACGTGCTTTTATGACTTTTTTCTTGTGTACAATATGATCTTGTATATAATATGATGTTATATACGCTCTTCTTGCATATATACAGTGCTTTTTGTCTGGACAATGGTCTATCTGTCTTTTGCTTGTCTTCCTGTTAGAGGGGGCAGGAAACAGGAAGACAATGATGAAACTTTGAGCTTGAAAATTGCACTTTAACATCCTAGTACAAAAAAGGATATGCAAATTGATGAAGTTAAGATATTTTCTTCTTAAAATAGGAAAGACCATAATAAGCGTGACTTTGGTGGTTTTCATTTTTTAAATTAGAATATCCTCAATATTTTCTAATAAAAAGCTTTTTTATTTGTGAGTATCATCAAAGTTAAATAGAGTTTGGACCCAGCTTGTGAAAAAGACCCCCTGGAGGGGAATTGCCCATTTTGCTCTATTCTCCGGAGTGGTTGCCCACTTTGGACCACCAATTTTTTTTCATAAAAAAAGAAAGTTAAATAGAGTTTATTTTATGTAAAGTATTCTTGTGTTCCAAATTTCTTCTGATAACGAATGGCACAAATGATGCACAAAAAGAAATCTCTTGTTATTTCCAAACCCGTGATATGGATAATTTGTAACTTAGTGCTCTGAGTCTTTTATAATATGGATCTACCAAGTTAAGTTTTGCTGCCTAAAAGCACAAAGTGGGCAATTTCCGAAAAAGCAGATCTGTGCTTCCTTTGGCCTTTCATTTCGTCGTTTACCATCAAGTCTGTCAATGCCCAACACAATAATTTAGAGCCACAATAAGCACATGCAAATAGCAGTTCAAAAGTGCTTCCAAAATTAGAACAGTCACCTCAAACTAAAAAACAACTTTGGAAAAATTGTGTGGCTGATGGACTTACAAATGGGAGTTACAATATGGGCTGGGAGTTTACTATTTTGATTCAGCTTTATATTGAATAGTAAAATAGTAACTTTATTAGTTGATAATTTGTTAGGGTATCTCATACCCGGTTGATTTGTAGTACTGCTCTGTAGTACATGTGTTTGGATTCTTCCCCTCTATTTCATAAAAATATATATATATCAACTTTTAATTTGCTGTCTGTTGATGTTTTAATAATAATTTTGAATAATTTTTGTAGGAAACTGATTGAAGAATACAGTGAGGCAACTGTAAGACTATGTGGAATACTGATGAAGCTCCTGTCACAAAACCTTGGGCTAGAGGAAGACCAACTTCTCAATGCATTTGGAGGAGAAGAAAACGTTGGGGCATGTTTGAGGGTCAACTTCTACCCAAAATGCCCTCAGCCAGACCTAACCCTTGGCCTCTCAGAACACTCAGACCCAGGTGGCTTGACCATTCTTTTGCCTGATGAAAATGTGGCTGGGCTTCAAGTGCGCAAAGGGCAAAATTGGGTTACAGTGAAACCAGTTCCAAATGCCTTCATTGTGAACATTGGAGACCAAATGCAGGTGCTGAGCAATGCAGTTTACAAGAGCGTGGAACACAGAGTGATTGCAAATTCAGTCAAAGACAGGGTCTCTTTGGCCTTGTTTTATAACCCAAAGAGTGATTTCTTGATCGAGCCTGCCAAGAAGCTTGTCACAAAGGACCGTCCTGCCCTTTATGCACCCATGACATTTGACCAGTATCGACTTTTCATAAGGACGAAGGGGCCTTGTGGCAAGGCACAAGTTGAATCATTAAAATCTTATGAATAATAATATTTCATTTCTGTCTTTTATTATAACAAATATATAATATGGTGGTTGTTGTTTGCACCAAGAATGATCCTGTAATTTGTTGTACACTTCCACTGCATAATATATATACTCTATATTATTGCGCGTGACAAGTCGAGTTAGAAATATTTTAATATAACTGTGATATCGCAACATGCTGTTATTATGACATAATTTATGTGAATTGATAACATTATGTAGCGGTATTAGCTCATTAATAAATGTTTCTTCCGAGTTTAGATACATTTCTTTAGTTTGTAGATATTTAATAACATTAATCACCGCAAACTATATAAGTAGTTAAGAACAACTACCACTGCATTCGAGATTGTATGGTCGAATTCCCCACTTCACTTCCTAACAAGGGCGGAACCAGGAATCTTCTAATGGGTGGGCTAGCTAAAGTTATTGGCTTAAAATCTAATGATAATTTTTCTTGTACTTTATATAGTTTTTCTAGAAATAAAATATATATTAAAGCATATAACCACGCTAATTCATAGCTTCATTGACTAATTTTCAATAAGCTTTAACATAAAATTAAAATACATGTGAAATGCAACCAAAAACACACATAGTATCAAAATGAAAATATGTTCAACAACAGAATTGAAATTGCACATATTCAAGCCCTATGATCTTTGAGAGAATTGAAATAATTTGTTATTGTGTATGAATCTATATTGTTAGCAAGTTCTTTTTCAATGTAGACAACAATAGAAAATGCTATAAACTCATTCTTCATATGAACCGCACTGCACCCACCCTTTGGACTACCTAATTGAAAGGTGTCGTTAAAATGAATATTGATGAAAACAAATTAAGAAAACAATGGGAGAAAATAGGAAAATGTAGAGAGTTAAAGTCATGAGTGTTTACAAAGGGATTATTTCTTAATTAATCAAGAAAATTAATCTAAAATTACATTAAAATACATTTAGTGTATTTTAACTTTAAAAATGCTACCTGGGCTAGAGCCCAAGGTAGCCTTTAACTTGGTTCCGCCAATGCTTCCTAATATCACTTGCATTAAATAAATAAATAAAAAACAACCGGGAACTCCAAACAGTTGCAGCAGCCTAATACAAAAGCACCCAAAGCAAACCTTCCCAACCCTCAAAAGCCCTCTGAAAAACGAAAACTTGGTCTCTCTCCACTCTGCAACTCAGCAACTGTCCTCCTCAATGTGGAAATATCCCATTTGTTTGATATTCTGTTGGGGTTCTTTCCAATATTAGTTGAAAGGATAAAGAGATTACCATTTCTGTTCAACAGGAGCAGCCTATAATGGTTATCTGATATCTGTTGTTGGAAAAATGGGGAAGGAAAACAAAACAAACTCACGTACCTAACCTGGTCTGCTAGTGCTCTCTCTTTGCTTGACTTGCCGACTCTCTAACACACAGGTGGACCATATTCTCAATCAATGTATACGAGCTAGTGTGGAATTACTAACAAGTGGTCCAATTGTTTAATGATTGTAGTGGAAATACTTTTGGACTGGAAAATGAGGACCAAAAAATAAGCATAAGTTTCATGTCGTTTCAATTTAGTCGGCCATTCGTTCTCAGTCAGAATCAATATTAAGTGGAGAACAATGGGATGGAGGAATGTAATTTAGATAAGATTGAAATTAGTGTGGTTGTAAATGGAATATAAAGCACAAGCTTTGGCAAACGCAATTCTTCTTCTCTAAGAAAAGAGGACAGAGTCGTCATATTATATAGACGCACGTTTGTTTAGTGCTTGTCATCGTAAAGTCTGATTTGTACCACTTTTTTGACCTGGTCATCACTAAATAATATCCCACTTTTTGGTGCACTATCTATCATCTAACGCATGCATGTGTGTGTTAGGCAACCAACTTTAACACAATGCCGAACACGCTCGTTTGTCCCCATTAAAAACAAAGTATTAGGATGTTATCCATTACCTCCTCCATACATGATTGATTCACTAGTCGATGTATAGAGTAATTTTTTGGGTACAACGGTCATATCGTCAAGTGATATTATTAATTTTATTATGCCATAATATGTGTATTTATTATATTATCAAGTCTTATGAAAGCATTTATTAAGCTTGACTTTGGAGTGTGTGAAAGAATTTATAAAGTCTTGTGAAATCATTTATGACATAGGTGACTGCATATTCAAGACGTTGGAGTCATAAAATATGCTTTTCATATAGATCACTGTACCATCATATGAGGTACGTTCACTTTCTTAATATATTTAATCTAGCCTTAAGCTATATTCACTTTAGATGTTTAAGTGAATTTCATAGGTTTCATCTTTAGAAACCATTCCCAAAATATTAATATGTGCTTCTTTTACACACATTCACATTTACATTAATTTCTTCAGGATTACTTCTTGGCATAGTTGGCATAGTGATAGGACCCGACCCTAATTCCACTTTGGAATTCAGGTCAAGCCATGTCCGTGTCCGACATCTGTAGGGTGTCGGCCACACTTGACTATTTTGCCCTTGATTCCACAAATTCAAGGAATTCAAGTTTTAAAGTTCGACTTCTGCGCAAAATTCGGCAGAGTCTCCTCTATAAGTGGCTCAAATCCCAAAATTCACACCTGGAATAGAACACAATTTTATACTCCCAAACATCCAGTACACACAAGATAAGTTTCGCACATCAACAAAAGTGAACTGTATGGCCTCATGCCTCACAAAGTGTTTGGGCAATTCAGAGCTACCAAACTAGTTAATTTACAAAGTTCTTCGGGTCATGGACCCTACACAAAGTCACGAGAGTCGAAGGCGGTGAAGAGGGCCCGTGGTGGTGCTTAGGTGCAATCTACTGCTTGGAGGCGCAAAACATTTGAAAAACGCGAGTGGACAAAAACAAAGTTTTAGAAAATAGTATAAGAACATATTAACCCCACTGTTAAAACATTTAGAAAACAATTCTATATTCGTACGATAAAACAAGGCATGCATATATACATATTCATATAATTTCACCAAAGTAGAAATTCTCATTTCATAAAAAGAAATAATATCAAATCAAACTTTCTAAAATCCACCTAGGTGTACCCTTTATGTATTTCTGTCAATTCCATTACTTCCGTCAATTCCATTATTTCCGTCAATTCCATTTCCTCGCTAGACTCAGTGACACCAAGTCAACCGAGCCGCGTCCTCGCTCCGCACGGTTCGGGCGTCCCCAAGACTCGTGGGGTGTGAAGTCATACGCGTGCAGACTTATATCAAAGATAACTATGTCCGTAGACAGGGTAATAAGAATAACCAATATCCATAAATATTCCGAAGGTAACATTTCTAGGGTACCTAGGGTGGTTTAAAACCTTCCTTAAACCATTCATACATAAAACAATCCTCCTCTTTCCGAGCCATTCAAGTTCCACAATATTAAAACATAAAACTCATTTCCATGCTCGTAACAATATTCATAATAAATATGTCAAGTAAAACCATTAAATTCAGTTTCATGCTTGAAATCACATACTTTAAATCACTATATTTTCCTGAGCCCTTTAAATTCCGTAATCATAATCTCAATCCAAACCTCATCCATGGGCTCGGAATGAAAAGCATAAACAAATATTAAAATTTCCATTAACTTCAACCATAAATTCCAAGAAGCATAATTTATAGTTTATTCCGTAATAAACATTTAATAAAACGATAATTTGCATAAAAATCCATTTATAAAATAAAAGTCCACTCACTGTGTGTTCGCGCTAGCCTGACCCTTCGAGGGTCCTTCCTGCAAATTCTCTGAGGCTTGAGCACCTATTTGCAAAATTAAAACCATTTATTAATTAAAATAGCTCGGCACGATAATTTATTAAAAATCCCGACCCCCGGGCCTAAAAGTGTTCAAACTTGGTAAAAAGTGTTTCTAAGCCATCTGGGCTTGATTTTATCCGATAAATTAATTTAATAATCCCCAAAATTAAATATTCAATTAAATCTCTAATTTAATCCGACTCGGTCGTTCATAGGGTTTTCGACCTCCGATCGACGATCCGTAAGTTCCAATAGGTTTCTTAGATTGCCAATAACGTACCCTCCAAGTTTCATTACGATCTAACGATTCGAACCTATCAAACTCGAGTTAAACCTAAC
Source organism: Prunus padus (assembly GCA_024362665.1). Taxonomy (NCBI): domain Eukaryota; kingdom Viridiplantae; phylum Streptophyta; class Magnoliopsida; order Rosales; family Rosaceae; genus Prunus; species Prunus padus. The sequence continues at coordinate 5,076,591 of JANFAM010000019.1, forward strand.
CGGTAAAATCGGTTTTAGACTCAAACGATTTCCGAAAATTTATCCGAGCATACCCACGCGCTCGGGAGGTTACGGGAAGCATTCTAGGACGGAAATGGGCCGCCACAACCTGGCCCATGCGCCGCCACACGCGCGGCCAGGTTGGGTGTCTTGAGAAGATTTTCCGACGACGGAAAATCTTGGAATTCAGGGGCAATACCTATACCTATAGAGTTAGGGTGATGAGAGGAGGTCAATGGGCCTGAAAACCGGCCAAGAACCGGCCAAAATTCGAGAAATCCGATCGAAACCCTAGTTTCCTCAAAACCTCTCCAAAACTTGAAATCAATTGGAACTAAAGGTAAAAACGTGTAGAACTCGGTGAATAGGTGCGAAAACTGACCTGGATCGAAGTAGAAACTAGCTGGGATGGCCAGATTTTCAACTGAAAATTCGGCGAAATCTCTGTGATTCCGCGCGGTCTCCTCTAGCAATTTTGGCCTGAACCGGGTCGGGGGTGAGGTGAGGGAGGAAATGGGAGAAGATTGGAGGGGTTGGGGTGGTTGATCTCGGCCGGATCGACGCCTGGCCTTGACTGGTACCAAGGAATAAAATATCGATGATATCGGAAATATCGGTAGTCCAAAAATACGGAAATTTCGATGGAAATATCGGGATATTATCGATATTTCGGTCCATGTCGTCAATATTATCGATATTTTGGTTCATGGATATCTAAAATATCGATGGTATCGAAAATTTCGGTAGTCCAAAAATACGGAAATTTCGTGGAAATATCGAGGATATTATGGATATTTTATTCCTTGACTGGTACAATCGAAGGGGTTGAGATCGCGCGAAGAAGAAGACCGGTTGGGGGGGTGATGCGCAACACGCGCTAGCCAATTGGTCAGCGCTTTTCTTTATTTTCCCACTTTTTTGAAATTAAAAAATGCCCCTAGTATATTTTTGACATTTACGCATTCGTTCGAGCTCAAAATCGGGTGTTCTGCACGTCCATGAATTCGTTTCGACGAGCCGGACGCAACGGTGTACCCCTTTTCACCAAATTCTTTCCCGAACCATAAGTCAAATTTAAACCTATTAAATTATTCCAGGGGTAAAACCGTCTTTCTCTTTAATATTTTATTGTTTTTATCCTAATTTAGGATTGAGTTGTCACACATAGCCACTTTAGATGATGGCGACCAAGGTTTTAAGGATCCATTCTTTGATTTGGTTGTGCATATTTTAACGAAGACTTGTCAACATGTCAAGTATGATAGGAAACAAAACAAGTAGAACTTATCTGTCATAATTTAGATAATCTGATGAGTCTCATCTATATAGAAGAATCAATTTCTAGGAATACAATAGTTTCCTTCAAAACAACTTCAAATGGAAAGAATATTTTCTAATCTCATAGGATTCAGATGGATCAAGAATATGAATTTCTTGAAAGGAATTCAAAGGCATTGAGGAAGTAGATGGTTGGGTATTTTTCAAAAACTAATGTAAATAAGAGTTGTTCAAAATTTCTTTTTAGAAGTCTTTCGAAATTCTTGATCAGAAATCTTTCAAAAACAAAGTTTGATCTGATATCATTTTTTTGTCATATCCCAAAATCGAGATACGTGACAACGACACGTATCTTAAGGATCCCGAAAATATAACACATAAGTACAAGGGTTATACTCCCAAGATTCCTAAAATACACTAAGCCTTTATAAATAAATTAAAACGGATTGGATCAGAGTGTTTAACAACAGCAGGAAAAAAAGAGAGTATAATATTATAAAAATATTATTTGAGAGTTAAACCAACACCAGAGGTCATGGAATAGTATCAACAACCTCATAAATTGTTTTACAGGCCAATAATGAAAATATACCAAGCATCTAGAATTGAAATTTATACATATGTAGTGAAACATGATCAACTATGATGAATAAGGTTCACAACCTGACAACAATGTGAGACACGAGCCAAATGCTGACAAGTGATGAGGTCATACCAAGATATCACCCACGAAAGGAATCTACAACAAAAGTAAGGGTGATCATCATATACATTCATTTTGCCCCGTAAGAGGCTCCTGGCCAGGTTTCAAGGTAAATAATGAATATAATAATAATAATAATAATGGCCAGAGATTTATTTCAAAATCAGTGAAAGAATATGTACAAACATAAACCGTATCCATTTATTGTGGATCCAAAACCATTTGGCTTGCTCAAACACTTTCATAAACATTTTTGTGGCTAGCCTGTCCTTCCTTGTTTGACAACCGATCCTTATAGTCCAACTACCTCAAACACTTTCGCAACCATTATGGACACTCTAGTACGGTAGCGAGAGTGTCCATTTCAACCGGTTACACCTCATCGACTATACCTCACGCATAGGGTATTGGTAAAGTCTGTTCGCATAACTCCTCCGGAGTTTTAGGGAATCAAAACTCATGGAAGTCGTTATGCCCCCCTTCACCCTCAGGTCGTCGAGGATAATGCTCGCAGGCGTATACCCTCCGAAACTTTGGAGAACCAAAGCCAATCAATCATAAAACCAAACAATATGGCAATTATAAACAGTGCAGTTTTTCGCGCACAACAATATCTATTATATCATACATATAGAAAATACAAGTCCAGAAGTGAGTCCCCCTACCTGGAATCCAAAGTTGATCTCTAACTTTCATTCTGCACCTTTGAACTCAAATTTGTTCTTTATTGGGCAACTGATTCATAATCCAATCATTTCAAAAATGTTATTATTTGTTCCAAAAGAATAAGCCAATTTACTTTTAAGGCCTCAATTTTCCAAAATTATAAATATAGCCCTGAAATTTTGGTAATTATATTTTGGCCCTTCGTTGTTGATAATTACACTTTGGCCCCTTAGCTTTCAGTAATTACACTTTAACCTTCATCTTTTGATAAATTACAAAACCACCCCAAAACTACAAAATAATTTGTAGCTTGGTCCCTGATACAAAACCAACGTATGTCCAAGCCAATTTCTAGATTGCCCAAGTTCAAAACAACTTCTATACCACTTAATCAATTACAACTCGTCTATTTCACTTAATACCATATCAAACTCAATAATTATCAAATTTGATATTTATCCAAAATTTCATAAAATTAAACCAACTCAAACTTATATCTTAAATGATATATTATCCTCAATTAAGCTTCTCACAATCACAATCTACTCAAAATTCATATCAAAACATGATATTGAAGCTTAATTCACCATAATCTCCAAATAGTAGCAATTTCTAAATCTGCATAACAGCTCTTAAAGTTTACCTTAGATTGTAGATCTCGTTCTCACGATCATGTAGGCGAAAACGATTCATCAATCCGATCTACAGAGATAATGTTATGAATTTAAGAAGATATTTGAAGAAAATAAAATTTTCTTCAGTTTCTTTCTGAGGAAGAAGAAGAAGAGAACGCGGAAGAAGAAAGAAGAAAAAGGAAGAAAAAGTAGAAGTGTCGGCAGAAATCACGTGTGAACTACAAACGGTACGGTGAACAGTACTTTTATTATTTTATTCAGCTACCACGTGTCACATCCTCATTGGTTCAACTTCAACACTTCATTAAAAATTCATCCGGACTCTGAAAAATTCTCCGAAAATTACCACATGCCCGTAGCAATGTAAACTATTTTTCAATGACATCAAAAAACTAAAATTCTAACTTCAAAGTATCAGGAAATAAATCATCCCTTGAATAAACCAATAGTTAATTCATGAAAATCCAAATTACAATCAATTGAATTGTGAAATTTTTACTATGAGCTTAACAAAAAATTTGGAAATTTTTGGGGCATCACAGTCTATACCACTCTCCCTTTCTTTATCCTTGCCTCGTACATTACTTGTTCCTTATATTAAATGCAATTTGTTGTCGATTGGGAAATTACTTGACTCACATCATTGTTATGCCACGTTCTATCATTTACATTTTAAGTTTCAGAATCTTACGACTCACGAGACGATTGGGCATGGTAAACAGAGAGAGGGGTTGTATTCCTTGACGATCTTATCACCACCAAGTGCAGCTCATACTCGTTTCAATGTTCTAAGCTCACATGTTCGCGATCACCATCAGCTTTGGCTATGGCATCGTCACCTAGAACATCCATATTTTGGCTATCTTCGTCTTTTGTTTCCATCCTTATTTCGTAGTTTAGTTGATCCTAAGTTTTAGTGTGACACTTGTGTATTGGCCAAAAGCCATCAAACCGTGTTTCCCTCAAGTGATAATAAAACAAAATTTCCTTTCGATTTGGTTCACTCTGATGTTTGGGGTCCTGCTAAAGTCTCTTCCATTGGAAAAAGGTGGTTTGTTACATTTATTGATAATTGCACTCGCATGACTTTGGTGTACTTGCTCGCCCATAAAAGTGAAGTTACTTCCACCATCCGTGAATTACATGCTATGATCACCACATAGTTTTGGGCCTCCATCAAAGTATTCTGGTCTGATAATGGTGGGGAATTTGTGAATAATGCCTTGGCTCAATTCTTTCGAGACCACGACATCATTCATGAGACCTCCACTTCTTTCACTCAGCAACAAAATGGTGTTGCAGAATGAAAGAAGCTCCAATTGCTTAAGGTTTTCCGTGCCTACATGCTTGATAAATCAATCCCTCACTACTTATGGGGTCATGTTATTCTCTCTGCAGTCTATGTAATTGATCGAGTGCCTTGTAGTGTTCTGGACTTTCATACTCCACTAGATACCTTGGCTCGTCACATCTCTCTTCCTCCAGCCTCAAGCTGCCTCATCACGTGTTTGGTTGTGTTATTTATGCCCATGTTCCCTCTCATTAGTAGAGTAAGTTGGATCCTTGTGCCCTCCGTTGTGTGTTTGTTGGTTATGGCTCTAATAAAAAAGGATACAAGTGATACCACCCTTACCCAGAAGCTCTTTGTCACCATGGATGTCACCTTCCATGAAGACTTATCCTACTTTGTGGCTCTTACGAGCTCTTCTCTTCAGGAGGAGAAAGGGAATGAAAAGAAAACTCGTACTTTGAAGAAGACAAAGAAGAATTACAGCAATCGACCGATCGACATGTTCCCGTCAACTGGTTGTTTTCAACCCGAGATGAAGACTTGAAAACAATTAGCAATGTCGACCGGTCGTTTTCAAACAGAGAATACCTCGATGAGGATTTGGTGCCAGAAGTGACTCATGATGTCTCCTAAGAACAACTGCAAAATACAACCCCTCATGCCCTATCATCTACTCAATCGTCTTGTGATGAAGAAGCTCTCAAGGTAGTCCTTAAACCACCTAGTACTATACCGTATACACTTCCACCTAGATCCACTAAGGAAAAACCTAAATTTCAATATTGTCCTGGCCTTAATGCCAAATCAAAATATCATATTAATAACAATGTGTCTACTCATAGATTGTCAAAGTCATATGCATCTTTTGTCAATCAATTATCTACTGTATGTGTTCCAAGTAAGTGGCAAGATGTTGTGACTGATTCCACATGGGAATGGTTCCTTTAGCACAAGGGAAGAAGCCAGTTGGATGTCGATGGATATTCACCATAAATACAAAGTTGATGAAGCCATACACCGCTACAAAGCCAAATTTGTGGCTAAGGAAGTGGTATACGCAAACATATGTAATCGATTACCAGGAGACATTTGCACATGTTGCCAAGATCAATACTATACGTGCTCTCATCTCTTTGGCGGCAAATCTTGATTGGCCACTACTGCAGTATGATGTAATGAATGCATTTCTCTAAGGAGACTTACAGGAAGAAGTGTATATGGATCCACCACCCGAGATCCCTATGGCATCCGATTCCAATATCATGTGCAAACTGAGAAAGTAATTATATGCGCTAAAGCAGTCACCGCGAGCCTAGTTTGGGAGATTCACTGCTTCCATGAAGCAGTTTTGGGTACACTCAGAGCAACTCAGATCACACATTATTCTTAAAGCCCCGTAATAATAAACTTACGACTATAATCATCTATGTAGATGATATGGTTGTTACTGGTGATGACAACAAAGAGATGAAGAATCTACAGAAGCTCATTGCAAGTGAGTTTGAGATGAAAGAATTGGGTGAGTTACCGTATTTTCTTGGCATATAAGTTGCTAGATCAAAACATGAAATATTTATGTCTCAACGAAAATACATGTTAGATCTATTAACTGAAACCGGAATGATAGTTTGTAAGCCAGCCGATACTCCTATTGAACATAACCATAAATTGGGGATGTATCCGGATCAAGTACCCGCTGAAAAAGAAAGGTATTAAAGATTGGTTGGACGGCTGATTTATCTATCTCACACACGCCCCGACATAGCCTATGCGGTGAGTGTGGTAAGTCAGTTCATGCATGAGCCTAGTGAAGCACACATGAATGGAGTAACGCGAATAATGAGATACTTGAAGACTGCCCCTGGCAAAGGGTTAATGTTCTCCAAACATACACACATGGAAGTAGAAGGGTATACTGATACTGATTGGGTATGATCCATCACAGATAGACGTTCTACATCTGGATATTTTACATTTGTGGATGGCAACTTAGTCACTTGGAGAAGTAAGAAACAAAAGGTTGTTACTAGATCAAGTGCTGAAGTTGAGTTTAAGGGGATGGCTCAAGGAGTATGTGAATTGCTCTTGTTACAAAGATTACTAAAATGTCTTGGAGTGAAATAGTCAAAAGCCATAAACCTATATTGTGACAATAAAGCTGCTATCGAGTTAGCACATAATCCGGTACAACACGACCATACTAAACATGTTGAAGTTGACCGACACTTCATCAAAGAAAAACTTGAGGGTGGTGTGATTGAGTTTCCATTAGTAAGCTTAGAAAATCAACTTGCTGATATTCTAACAAAGGCTGTATCCAATAGAGTTTTCTATGACTCACTTGACAAGTTGGGCTTGCGTGATATCTTTGCACCAACTTGAGGGAGAGTGTTACCAAGTCTTATGAAAGCATTTATTAAGCTTGACTTTGGAGTGTGTGAAAGCATTTACAAAGTCTTGTGAAATCATTTATGACATAGGTGGCTACATATTCAAGACATTAGAGAGCGTGGTTGTAATTAATATTGAGCTTGGTTAGCAAGTTCTCTACTTCTATGAATAGGTTTGTATTACAAAGGAAAATTCACTCAATTGAAACCAAAATTATTTGTCTCAACTTCTCATATCTTAGCATATTAATGCTATATCGTCAAGTGATATTATTAATCTTTTTATGTCATAATACGTGTATTTATTAATGCTATACTTTAGTTCTATGCAAGATCGATCTAAATGTCTACCAATATTATAACACATAGATTGATAAACCACATCACATAATGATAGTTACATAAAAAATTTCGACAACAAACAACCATCTTTGGGTGGAGCCTTGACTCCCTCTCTAGATTCCGTTCTAGAAGTGGGGGGTTTTTTTTTTGGGTGGTCAAATTTAAGAATTTTTAATACAAATTTAGTTATATACCCAATCTTAGACATACTCTTATAAAGAAACACTATACCATTTAAAAACTACAAAAACACCCAAAAATTGATAGCTGTCGATTTTTTTTTCAATTTAATAGCTATTTTTAAGTTTATTTTTGTGTGTAAAATATCTATATTGCCCATGTACTATGGATTTGAGAGAGAAATCAAATTTGCAAGCTGTTCATTTCGATATTAATAATAAATTACCAAAAAACCAAATCATATTCATTTTCTCATTTCTCGCTGGTGCTTTCTCGGTGTTGGAGCAAGAAGAGTTTCCATAGCATAAGACAAAGTATTAACAATGTACTTCTATGACAGAGTATTAACAATGTATTTCTATGACATAGTATTAACAAGACAGATTATATGAAAGTAAATAGTACCTTTATCTAGTTATTCTTCAAATGTTGAAGTAGAGTTTTAACAATGTACTTATATGACAGAGTATTAACATTGTACTTCTATGACAGAGTATTAATAATGTACTTTTATGACATAGTATTAACAAGACAGATTATATGAAAGTTGAAGTAGAGTATTAACAATGTACTTCTATTCTATTCCAAAATATTACAACCACATCTTGGTTTTTTATCTCACGGTTGTTACCATCATGAAACTTTTGAATTTCCTCATTTTTGTGTCAGTCTTGGATGAATCTTATGATGTCATAATTAGACTTGATGCACTTTGCATTTTTCGTGGTTTTGTATGTGGTTAGTGGTAGTGTGGTGGTGGTTTTTAAAAAAAGATGAAGCTTGGTGGTTATGGAGTTTTCGGTTTGCAAAGGTGTTAGAAATGAAGAGCCCCTCCTTTGTTTTCGCGAATTTGTTTTTTAAAAAATTGTTTGGGTTCTTTAAAAAAAAAAATATGGGTTTTGCTTGTTTTGAGTTTTTTTTTAGTTTTCTGTGTTAGACTTCTTTTAAGTTAATTAGTGGCAGTCATGTAATTTATAGGAATTTCAACACCCATTTATTATGTAGTAAATGAGTTTTGGGTGTATTTCTAAAGTGCATTCATGTGGGTTTTTATTTTTTTATTTATTTATAATTTGAGCCCTTATTTTGAGTATAATTGTGAAACTCCCTTTTTATAATACCTTCTTCTTTCTTTTCCAACATTTGTGGAGCCCAAATGTACCAAGGGGATGGGCCGCCCTACGTTCAACCCAAAATTAAGCAGTTCAAAGATAGCTCAGCTATTTCGGGCCATAACACCGTAGCTCAAAGCTTGCCCATTTGCCCAAGAACTAGAAGCAATAGTCTTTGAGCCTTCGTCCAACATACAAATATTCACAATTTTATGGACGAGTTGTATTCGTTTATAAATTCATATGGTAAAGTAAATTATTGAGTCTAATATTTCCCAACAACAAAAATGTACAAGGAAAATCAGTAAGGCAAGGGCTCATTTAGAAGTGATTCTTGATAAGTTAATAATAAGTGGTTTCAAGTGAATTTATAAAGAATCAAATTAGTTGTATGTCTTCCTAAAATCGCTTAAAATCATTTAAAATGATTATATAGGAAGTAATTCTTCATAAAAGTGATTATTGACTTGTCCAGAATTACTCCCAAATAAACCCTATTATTGACTAGTGAGTAGGGAGGTAAACACATAAAAGAAGAACAGATTTTCTTTCTCTTTAATATTACAATACCATGCTCAATCAAAACAAGAAGCCAAAAAAATACCAAGTAGTGTGAGTTTATTTCATAAACAAACCCAGCATTATTTGCTCACTAAACCCCAAATGAAATCTTTATTTTACATGTTCTAATTCACCCATTGGCACTAGAAAGTGTCGAAACAAGATCATGCTAATCATTTTATTAGGAAACATCTTTAACTACTTCTATATATATACTAAAAATATGATATGGATATTTTGATTGCTTCCACAAACTTCCAAGTAAAGCAGAGAAACAAATGGAAGCAACAAAATCAAAAATATCCCATTTGTAGCAGCAAACAAACTATATATCTACGCACTCATAGAAAAAAAAAACTTATAGAAAGCAGGTGGGCACCAAGGGAGATGAGCAGGCTGCAAGGTTCCAAGGAAAGTTGTTGATATGGTCCTCATGAGGGAGAAGCAAGCTGTGGCTTTGATTATACCACTCTGAATCGCGTGCTAGCTCGCAGACGTCGTCATTTTGATGATGTAGCCTCAGCCTTTTCAGAGCTTGGAATTGTTCTGCAGAGGATTGTATTTCACTCTTGTCAGCCTCTGAGACAGAACAAAACTCCTTCGCAGTTGATTCTGAGTCTTCACAAAGTAAAGGCAGTGATGTCCGAGGCAACGGTACTTTGCTGGGTTTTGTGATTAAGATCGGACGGTTCTTGTTGTTGTTATGGCGTTCTGCTGAAAATATGTCAAGGAACCTTCGTGGTGCTTCAATTTTATGTTTCAGGCTGTTTTGCACCTTAAAATTAATAACCCACCAAAAAAAACATATTAGTAAATGGAGAGAACATGTTAATTTTTGGTATTTATAAATTATACATACATATACCTCATTTTGATCATTCAGTCTCCTCTGTACTTGTATCTGCATAATTTTTAAGGCTTCATTGAGCTGAGCACCACTGGAAGGTGTTGAAAACACATAGCAGGGTGGAAATTAATATTTAAGTCTGTGATTAATTGGTATAACAAACAGCATAATTGTTATTTGTGGTTCAAGCTAGTGAGTGGGGACATGATTACTTACGACGTTGCACCGAAATTAGGCAGCATTTCTGAAATGTTTTTCTTCTGAAGCTTGCCTTCTGTGGAAAACGAAACCACACCAGAGGACATTTAAGCAGTAATTAATAAGTATGGTAAAGAAAATAGACCAAACTTTTTAAGGGAAAATAAATAGTATCAAGTAAACTTACTACTGGTTGACTCTGGAATGAATTTTGATATCCTGTACTTCTGAAAATTAAAAAATTAAAAAAAAAATCAGCGAATTTTCCGAGATTTTACCTTCTTTTTGTTTGTTTTTTTAGTACCAACTAAGGGCTCAAAATTGAAAACTTTGGTTTGACCTAGGCAACTTAAGAAGAACATATAAGAGCAACGGGGTCTAGTCCAGTGAAAAAAAAGGCCTTTACTTGCATACTAGGGTCTCAGGTTTAAACCTGCATGGCATCATAGTTGTGCAGAGAGGCTAGAATGAGGGGGTCCTTAATACCCGTCCGATCCCGTGCATAGTTATTATTGGACTGTTGGATTGAACCCCCTCATTGTAACCCTTCAACATAGCCCCTCATTCCCCATAGTTTTGTGTACGTGAGAAATCCCCCTTTCCTCTAATTTAGATTATCATTTATACTAAAAAAAAGAAAAATATAAGAGAAAGGGAAAGAAATAGAGAACCTGCAAATGGCTTTTGATATGGTAGATGGTCAGTCCAGAAACGCTCATAGCCTTCAAGATGCCCTTTGGTGTTGCCCCTATAAATTAAAGCAAACAGATTATATAAACATAAAAGTCTATGAGATCACAAGCCATGCCTAATATGCATGCACATAAGATTTAATTAAAGTGAACCAACTTTAAATTTATACCTAATTAGTGACTTACTATCAGGGCCACCAAGCTTAGTGACTGCCTCTACGAACCCATCATGTAGCTCCTGTGTCCAGCGCAGGCGCTCCCTCCCCGCAGAGCCATCTGATCGACTAGAACCCATTTCAAATTCGACCCGTATGGAGAGCAGCCCCAAGCATTGCTCAAAGAGATGGAGAGAGATTATAGACAGAGGGAGCAGCACATAAAACAGTTGTGGACAAAAACAAACCTTAGCTGATGATCGATGTGAACTAAGTGGTGTGCTACGTTAGGTTATATGCCTTTGGCTGTCTTGTGTCGGATTAAACTAAGAATGAGCAGAGTCCAAATCATTTCAAACTTAGTTTTCCCTTTTTTTCCTCAAACCTTTCTTAATTAGTCAAATATTTTAACTTGGTTTCTTGTTTGCAGTGTTGTGTCCGGAAGTGAACGTCTCTTGGTCAAAACTCAAAACCTTACTCACCAGGAAAATAAAGGGGCAACTTGCCTGAAATTGTATCTGCCCTGCTGTCACATTTGTAATTCCTTTGCTTTTTTGTTTTTATAAATATAAAAAATACAAAATTAATATAGCACAAACTGGTTTTATACACAAGTTGTGCAAATTATATGTATCGATGAAAATAAAATTAAGAATAAACATGTGGACATCCCCACAAAGTCAACCCCCACCAACTTAGAAATCAGATCTGGGAGGGCCAGGGAAGGGCCCATGTATGACCAATGAATCCTTTTTTTAATTTTATCTTTTATTTTTCGTACACAATGGATCTAAGAGCATCCATAATGGACTCCCTAAATCACTTTCTTAGACAAATTTTAGAGAGGAATTGGAGAAATACAACTCCAATTATGCTCCCTATCCACCTCCTAAAATAGGGAGACATCTCTGAGCTCCTAAATACGAGGAGAGAGAGGACTCTGGTGGCTCCCTATAATTTAATGCTGCTTTATTTTATGAATATTTCAAATATTTAATTAATGCTAATTATTTTTTATATTATTTTTAATAGAGATGGACCAATTAAAAAATAATTATAGCATTTATGACTTCATAAACTAGAGAGTTTAAATTTTATAACGAGCTCCTAAAATAAATTTATATGTTTTTAACTAAAATTTAACTAAAAAATAGAGAGCATGATTATGAATGCTCTAAACAACACTCAGTTTGACAACGTTGTTCATATTTTATGAAGCTAATGGTATACAAACATTAATAAATTATGTAACGGTGTGACCGAAAAATTTCTATCGTGGCCTGCGGATGGATGCTCGAAAATTCCCGCATATACATGTGAAACTGAATAGATTTTCTCGGATTTGCCAACCCTGCGAAAATCAATTCAGTATTAAACATACCACTTTGTTTATCAAGCTAATCATAATTTGTCAATTTCTACTTAACACAAAACACAACAATAACACTAATAAGAAGCAAATATTCTTCGTACATTTGTCGTAAATTAATAACTGGAAGATAATATAAACGCCGAAGCAACGTTTTGATGGGGAAGAAGGCAGGCTTCAACCCCTTTGAAAAAGCATCTATTATGAACAAACATCACAACAACAAATGCATTACATTAAATAGTGACATTCCTATACTACTTTTGTCAGCCACTGAGACGACGCGCTATCTGCGTTTGCTACCCCGAAAGGTTTGAGGTTGAGTGATCATTACTGCCTGCCCCTTTTCAAGCTGCAAGATGGGCATTTGTATTGCTTGATGTTCTCAGCCTTAGCAGGTGTTATCTTCACACATTTTCCATGGAACCATCTCTCACAGATGTCACAGCCGATCCAAAATTCATCTGCGTTGTAATTCCCGCCACAGCTACCACAGAGAGTTTCGCTATGTTCATCATCCTCCTCCTCGAAACTCTCGTCTGGAAGCTTAGGATTGCTTTTCACTATTCCATCGCTGGATCTCTACAGAAAAGAGGAACCAGTTAATGGCCACAGAACAAATATGTATTCCAACATCAGCAGCATGTTTCAATATATATCTCCAGACAAGACTGGAAACAGAGTGCAAAGTTTCTGAACCAACTGAGAACCTTAAAGGGGAACATGAAATATAAAGGGAAAAAACAGAACAAGAAATTGATCCATCTGACCTTTGTGCTGCCTCGAGATTTGCTTCCACTATCCACACTGGGCTTTTCTTTAACGGGTTTCCTTTCCGTTACAACTTCAAAGACAGTAGGCAGATCATTGATCAAACTAAAGAGGCGTTTCCTGTCATTATACAGAACAACTCCTCATGAATACAACCACTGACATCTCAAGCAAAGACAGGCTACAATGCAGTTCCCCTATGTCAAACAATGGTGTCTAGGTGCAAATTGCAGAAAAAGGGACCAAGTGCTCAAAATTCTTCAGAGACCCTAATGGGAATTTTTAGGTTCATTTCTAGTTTGATAATAGTAAGCAGGACAATTAAGAATTGACATGAGAACTAATGGATTTCTATCACACAATCTATGAACCCAATTTTTCACTATCATCAAGGAGATGGCTAGCACTTAAAACAATTTACCCACTCATGTTGGGATTCTGCATCAGGCAGTATACGAAACATAAAACCCATTTTCTGATGGAATACTCTTACTGATCGCATGTCTCCCATAGTGTCTACTGATAGATTGTTAAACTTATGTAATCAGATTGATTGTATAAAAGCTTCTGAACGAAGGCTAATATTAGCTATGAACAGAAACATATTATTTTCTCGTTCCCAATTTCTTTATCAGTTCTCTCCACAACTTCAACCTAATCTGAATCCCTTCAATTTCAACTGAGCATCTAGAGATCTTGAAAATATGTATCAACAACTGAGAACTAGGGATAACACTCATTATCTCCCTCGCACATGCAGCAACAACAATAAAACATTGTATACCTCTCATTGCGGTTAAGGCGTGCTCCAAAATAGAAAGCCACAGAAAGCAGCCAAGAATCACTGTGAACAGCAACCAGAGAAAGCCAGTCCTTGCGGTTCATACCATCTCTTGCAAAATTGATCCCAAGTGCTGGCTCAGGAAGCTCGGGAGGGACTTCTTCCGCCGGAAGTGTCACTTCCCAGGTTTCATTTGGATGCCCATACAGACACAAATTCTCCTTATCTATACCAATGGGAGTTAAAAACAAAACAAAACAAAAATCATAAGTTGCGCCTTCAAAGCAGTTGGGAAATTGTTATGAACTTCCACTACAATGAAATTATTTACTACAGTTAAGGTCCAACGCAGTTTCAAACTTTCAATTGTAGCAAGCAATCCATTTCAATATTAAGCATCACGGTAAAATTAAGATTTAGCGGAATCAAACAACGGACGATGTATACCAATTTATTTTCCAATTTTCGCATATTCTCAGTGTTTGGGGAACATTTACAAATTGTCTTCCGAGAAGACGTATAAATAAAATTAAAAAAAGAAATCAATTAAAAAATTCAGAAAGCAAGCGAAGTAAAAACAAATAAGTCTTATCTATAATTTGGCATTACCTGGATCGCAGAGTCCGTAGAATTCATCGACATCTGTGAGAAAACAATTACACCCAAAAAAAAAGTCAGAGATTCTCAAAACCGAATAAGAGAGAGAGAAAGAGAGAAAGAGATTAGAGTACCGTATGTTAAAGCGCGGACAACGGCAGTTCTTCGAGCACTGTAATCTTTGAAGATCTCCTCCACGGTTCGCGGACTCGAGGCCATTTCCATGGGATCTAAACGACGCGTTTAGCAGGGAATCGTGAAGTTAGTGTTAGGGATTGAGTCTGCGGAGCGAGTTCGAATTACAGAGAGCGTAGGGACAGAGCATGAAGACAGATCGAAAGAAGAAGATGCATGTAAACGTGGGAGAAGAGAAAGAGAAGAGAGAGAGGAGAGAAGAGAGGGTGTTTAGGTCGTGGATACTTGATAAAGCCACTCCTCCAGTCCCCAAAAACAACGGTGAGAGAGAATCTAAAATATTACTTCTATTCTAATTTACCGATGGGTCTTATATATATAGAAATTGCAATTCGCACGAAAATATTATATCAATTTCACTTAGATGCCCCTAACTTATTGTTATTTTCAAGTTGGCCCCATCTTCCTCTGTTTTTTTTTTTTTTTGTTTGGTTTAAGGTCAATGTTGGAACACTCACAAGTCAATTAAACTCATTTTATAATTTCTATACCAATTGAAGATCTATGTCCGCTTTCTTATTAACATGAGACAATCTTAAGATAAACTTCGAATTCAGTATGTTTAAACTCAACCCTAATTTCGTGATATTGTAGCTGAGTTATATTGTATACTTTCATGATCGTGTCGAATACTAATCAATCCTTAGGCTTCAAGTCAAAAATAAAACTTCATTTTTGGTTTTAAGCCCAAAGTTGGAGCACTTGCAATTTAGACTCATTTGATACAAATTGAAGTACCATGTCCACTTTCTTACTAATACAAGTCCTTCACCTAAACTTGGAATATATTCGATCGCATCTAGACCACAACCTTCGAAGCAAGAAAGCTGTAAAATATTGATAGCTATTTGGCCTTTGGTTGAGCGTTGACTGTGTGAAAGGTCAAGTCCAATTTTTAATTTGATTATTTGAGAGCGTTTATTAATCAGCTCTAATCTCATCTTGAGATTCAAGGCTGTGAGTCAGAACTATCCCTCCTTGGAATGGAATTGCAGAATTAGCTGCATATACACAGAAAACCTTTGCACCTGATGGCTACATACAAACATATATCATTTTTTCATTTTTATTTTTATTTTTTACTGTTAACTGAGTTTCATTTTACCATTGGAGGAATCACAAATCAACAAGGCAACTGTAACAGGAACTGCTTCTAAATAGATTACAACAACAACAGGGCATACATAAAAAACGATATTTTACAATAATAATTGCTCCCAATTCATGACAATTTAATTGGTGGAGAGCAATCTACTAGTATATAAACAACACAACAATACAGTTACAGCCAGGAAAGCTAGTGTTTGGCTGCAGAGAAAATGAAAAGCAGACAGAAAAGTTTGGTGCTAGGGAGAGCTACTACCAAGCGTCTAAGAAGATGTTAGCAACTGCCTGATGCCAGCTTTCTGCTCTGAGGTAAGCTTGGGGATCTTGATGTTAAACTTGAGAATCAAGTTACCCTTTTTGCCTCGTCCCTTCTGAATAGGCATCCCTTCCCCTTTAACCACCTCTTCATGGGTGTGACTGATGATCGAATCGATGGAGACGCTCAGATTTCTCCCGTCAAGGGTTGTCAGCTGCGCCATGTGACCCGTCAGAGCTTCCGCAAGGGATATGTTCAGAGTGACAGTGAGATCGTCCCCATGCCTCTTGAAAAAATCATGAGGCTTCTCATCAATAGTAAAGATGATGTCTGCTGGTATAACACCTCGCTCCACATCATGACCTTTCTCTGGGAAAGTGATTTTGGTGCCCTTTTTCCAACCAGGCTTGATCTCAATTGTTAGAACTTCCTCCACTGTGCTTTTTCTTCTGCAGCACCAAACAAAAACAAAAAACAAAAAACAAAAAGAAATTTCTGTAAAATCACTTTTAATTTCCACACCAGCTGGAAGAAAAACTATATAGCAAAAGAAAAGAAAAGGGCTTACCCACTAGCACCAACAACATCCCTAGAAATCTTCATCTTTTTGGTGGTGCCATTGTACAAGTCCTCCAGAGTACAAGGCAATGTCTTCTCTATCGCCGCAGCTTTCCTCGGCCTATCTCCTCCCCTAAGCGGCACGAAAGTGTTGTCGCGGAACATGCTGCTGCTATAATCCGGTGACACCCCTATGTTGCAATTCCCTCTTAAAAACGACGGGAATACATCTTCCTGGCTCCGTGACCCAAAACCCCTGATCCCTCCATGCCTCTCTGTCTCTCTCCTCTGTTTCTATCTCTTTGTGTGTCTATGCTCTCCTAAACTCCAAGCTCTGGCAAAACCTTTCTTCAAGTAGCACCGTATTTATAGGGTGAGATCAATTATTGATGGCACAAAAGCAACAAAGCTCGGTCACAATCATGAATGGAATATGCAGAACCACCAAAGGTTCAAAGGGTAATTTTGCAAGACTTCCTAGACAAGGCTCCATCGTCTTTACTAGGAAAGTACTACTAAGTTACATCAGCTCAAGCGACTGTAGCAGCACACTGTCACTTGTGGCTTAGCTTTTCAGAAAAGTTGAAGACTTTTGACTCAATACTTCTACGAGGGGTTTGTTTATGTGGTCAATATTTCTATGAGGGCTTAGATAGGAGGGAACAAAGCTATGTGTCCTTTTGCTTCCCTTTGGTGATCAGAAAATAAAGTTTACAATACTAGTTAAAAAAACCAAGAAAGATGCACAGAACATGAGAATGCAAACTTATACAAAACTGATGATGGGAGAAAAATGACTAATGTGGGAACTTTTTTTTTTTTTTTTTTTTTTTAGTACAAGTGATTGGAGGAGGGAGTTTAACACAAAAGATTTTAGATGTCTGAGGGTTTCGAATCTCTCCCACAAGGTTTGAGGCCAAAGAACTCAACTAACTGAGTTATACCCCATTGACACTCATATCCCAACTTTAAGTAAGGGGCTTAGTTCATCTGGTAAACCATCTACAACAAGGCTATCATTGCTCGATCAAGGCAAAATACAATCAAGCCAAGCTTAAATATTTGTTTATGCTCTCAATGTTGGAACACTTGCAAGTCACTTACACCCATTTTATGATCTTTTGTTTTAAGTTTAGAATTTACTACTTCAAACATCAAGTCCAATTTTGAATTTGATATCTGAGACGGTCTATTAATCAGCTGGAGCTGCTTATTTTTATGCTGCTGCGTCATAACTAGAAAAACTTTGCAGCCGAAAGACTTGCAGACCATGGCAGATTTTGATGATTGTATAGCATCTCCACCCATAAGGGCTAAGTCTAGGGCAAGGGCAAGCAAGGGCTGCCACTATTCATGTGAATAGTGGTAGCCTTGCCTTTGTTTCCATCCCAAAGGGCAAGGGCAAGGGCAAACACTTTTCATTTTAATTTTTCCCCTATTTTTATACTTAAAAAATTAATTTGGATAAAATTTAATAGTAATAAAATTGTTAGGTATGTATAAAAAAATATTTCTGATTTTTTTATATTTTTCAGATTTTTATATATTTTTTTGGTTCTTGACGTCGCAAGAAACCAGCCGAGATTTGCCGTGGGCAGCTGGTGGGACCCAGCTCTTGACTGGGCTAGAGGCTGTGCGCTGGAGTGAGTTGCCTGGGCTAGGGGGGCCTTTTGCCCGGGTTTGGTCCAGCGGTGGACATGCTCTTAGGGTTTGATTTTTATGCCCCCAATTGATGAGGACAACACACAGAAAAGCATACATAGAGGGATATTGTACAATATTAATTGCTCTAAGAGAGCAATCTTAGACAACTATCACAAGAACACACAGGAAAGCTTACACAAGCTTGGCAGATGGTGAAGGGAAAAACCTAGAAATTCGTGATTGAGTGCAGAGAAAAGTTTGGTGGTAGGGAGAGCTACCACCACACCAGCATTTACGACAATGTTAACAATTGTTTGATGCCAGTTCTATGCTCTGTTTCTCTCCTCTGTTTCTATCTCTTTGTGTGCCTAAACTCTCCTCAACTCCGCGCTCTGGCTAAACCTTCTTCAACTAGTATATTGGGAGCTCAATTATTGATGGGACAAAAGCAACTGAGTTCAAAGTGCACTTTGCCAGACTTCCTGGACAAGGCACTCAGTCAAGGCTTAATCCACAAAAGTCATGCGTTTTGCGTCTGTTTCCTAAATGGAGTTGGTTAATAACACAGGAAACGACCATTACACAACACGGCAGAGTTCAATGTCGTATGCCAGGCCCTGGCCTTGACTCATTTCCGTCAACTTTTTTTGTTCAGACACCAAATTTTCATCAGAATAAATTTAAATTGATGAGGACAGCACATAGAAAAGCATACATAAAAGGATATTTTACATTAATAATTGCTCCCATTCATCACAATAATGTGGTGGCGAGCAATCTACTTGTACACAAGTAACACAACAACACAGACCTACACAGTACACCCAGGATAGCTTACACAAGCTTGGTGGTAGATGGCGAAGGGAAACTTAGAAAGCTATTGTTGTTCGGTGCAGAGAAAATGAAAAGCAGATGGAAAAGTCCAGTGGTAGGGAGAGCAACCACCGGCATTTACGAAGATGTTAACAATTGTTTGATGCCAGTTTTCTGCTCTGAGGTAAGTTTGGGGATCCTGATGTTAAACTTGAGAATCAAGTTACCCTTTTTGCCTTGTTCCTTATGGATAGGCATTCCTTCCCCTTGAACCACTTCTTCGTGAGTGGGACCGATAATCGAATCGATGGAGACCCTCAGAGCTCTCCCGTCAAGGGTTGTCAGCTGCGCCGTGTGACCCGTCAGAGCTTGCACAAGAGATATGTTCTGAGTGACAATGAGATCGTCCCCATCCCTCTTGAAAAAATTATGAGGCTTCTCATCAATGGTAAAGATAATGTCGGCTGGTATAACACCTCGCTCGACATCATGCCCTCTCTCTAGGAAAGTGATTTTGGTGCCTTTCTTCCAACCTCGCTTGATCTCAATGGTTAGAACTTCCTCCACTGTGCTTCTTCTTCTGTAGTACCAAACAAAAGCATATATTAAAACAAATGAATTCTTTAAAATCACTTTTGAGTTTTGATTTCCTAGTCAAAAATTACTCACAATTCCACACCAGCTGGAAAATAAACAAAGAAAGCATTTCTAATTCTAATGATAAGATCATCAAGCTAAAGCTATGTTTGGTATCGAATTATGCAGCTGCTTACCCACTAGCACCAACAACATCCTTAGAAATCTTCATCTTTCTGGTGGTGCCCGTGTACAACTCCTCCAAACTACAAGGCAATGTCCTCTCTATCGCCGCTGCTTTCCTTTGCCCATTTCCCTCCTCCGCTGCGGCTCTAAGCGTCTCGAATATATCTTCACCGCTCATATTCCTAATTCCGGGGCTCCGAGACCCACCGGCCCGTGACTCGCCCATGTTAACCCTCTGTCCAAAAAACTCCGACCACTCTTCTTCCTGGTTCCGAAACCCGTCATCCCGTGACTGGCCCATGCCGCCGCCTCTCCCTCCAAAAAACTCCGCGAATATATCTTCCGGGCTCCGAGACCCGCCAGCCCTTGACCCGTGAGAATCAGGAGGCCGTGGTACTCCTCCATTCAAACCCTCATCGCCGTACTGATCGTACACTGCTCGCTTTCGAGGATTGCTCAAAACCTGCCCAATATTTGATCAATAAAAATTGACAATCAATTGCAGTTTGCAATTTTTAGAAATTTGTGTTCCCAAGTAAAATAAAAAGATGACCTTACAATTACATACATCGTAGGCTTGGCAGAGTTGGTTGAATTTGGCCTCGGCAGCTTCCTTCAAGTCATCATATCTGACGTTTCGCGGAACTTGAAGAATCTTATAGTAATCGGAGCCCATGCCTCTCTCTCTCTGGTAAAGGACTTGGATTTTCTGTCCGTTTAAACTCAGCTTGGTGGTTGAAGCTTGTTCAAGCAGGCACCATATATATATGGCGAGCTCAAATATTCAATCATTGATGGGTGGCAGCCAAAAGAAACAGAGCTCTCTCTCAATCACAATCATGGATGGAATGGAATATGCAAAGCCAAAGGGTCCAAAAGGGTAATTTTGCAAGGCTTCCTACACAAGGCAGAACAGAAAGCAAAGCACCATTGACCACCGCAAGAATCGCTAGCTACAGTAGGTCAAGCGACTGTAGCAGCAAAACTGTTTTGTTCACCAGCTTACACGTGGCTTACCACTTCAGAAAAGTTCAAAACTTTTTGCTGGCTTTCGACCCAAAAAAAAAAAACTTTTTGCTGTCAACTTCCTCGAGGGTTCCTAGCAACCAAAAACTTCCTTGAGGGTTTTCCGACTGAACCCAAAAAAAAATAAAAAAGAAAAAGCTATGACCCTTTTGTTTAATTTTCGTGTTATTAGATTAAGAGCTGTTTGATAGTGATTCTTGATAGGCCAAAAAGCACTTTTATAGAGAATCATTTTTTCAAATAATCATTTTAAGTGATTTTAAATGATTTTATGGGGAAACAAACACATGAAAGATGCTTCTGTCTAGGGCTGGGCAAATTGAACCTATAAATCGGAAAACCGGCCGAACCAAACCGATTGGTTTGGTTTGGTTTTTTTCTTTTATTTTTTGGTCAACGGTTTATTGACCGAACCAAACCGGTGTTCATGGTTCGGCGCTCGGTTTCAAATTTTAAAAATCACGGTTAACCGAACCGAACCGAATATGTTAAATCATTTTTTATTTAATAATTATAATATACTTGTCTTATTTCTATTGGTTTGATTTTAAGTTATGTGCTCAAATCTATCTTTTGTCAAAAACTTTTTGCACTTAAAAAGATAGGTTTGTACTTAAAATGGTTGTTTTGTTCTATTAATAATATGTTTTTGAAACTTTGGATGGATGTAAATGGTGAATGATGCATATGGTTTAGTTTGAAACTTTGGATGAATGTGAATGATGAATGATTCATATGTTTTAGTTTGAAAGGATTGATTGAATGAATGCTTTTGAATATGTTGTGATGTGAATGGTGAATGAATTTCAAGTAGGTTTTGAATGAATGTTTGAGTTTGAATGAATTTAGATTCTAAATATTTTCAAGCCAGTTTTCACCCGAACCAAACCAAACCAAACCGAAGAAACCGGTTAACCGATATGACCGGTTTCTCACCTTATGGTTCGGCGCACGGTTTGAATTTTCTCCAAACCATAGGATACGGTTCGGCGCACGGTTTAGGCTCAAAACCGAACCAAACCAAACCGAGCCCACCCCTACTTCTGTCCATAATCACTTAGAGTGATTATATGGAGAAGCATTTGAGAAGTGATTCTCCCTAAAAGTGATTCTGGCCTATCCAAAATCACTCCCAACCAAGCCCTAATGCAGAAAGGACAACACAGAAAATAGAATTCACAAAATGCTAAACTAATACAGAGTAGGCAGTAATTTCCTTTTCGATAGTGGCTAAGACTTTCGAAGAAGATAAGTGGAAGACTTTAGTAGCTGGTTCATTCCAATTTTCTTTGCCAAATAAAAGGAAAAAAGAAGCTAGGCTTCAGTTTGTTCCTAAGTTGCATTGCATTCGTTATTTAGAATACAAATGGGCTGCCTATGCTTGTAGGACTATAACGATAAACGACTCAGCCCGGTTGCCCTTTTTTTTTTTTTTTTTTTTTTTCTTAGTTTCGATTACAATGGAAGGAAAATAAAACCCTAAACTAGCCTAATCCTAACCAGGAATAAAATATCGATGATATCGAAAATATCGGTGATCCAAAATACAAAAATTTTGATGGAAATATCGGGATATTATCGATATTTGATCAAATGTCGTCAAATATTATCGATATTTTGGTTAATGGATATCTAAAATATCGATGGTATCGGAAATATCGGTGAGTCAAAAATACAGAAATTTAGTGGAAATATCGGGGATATTATGGATATTTTATTCCTTGATCCTAACCCATTTCCTCACCTCCCCAGCCCAACTTTGACAATCTACTAGTAAACAAGTAACACAATATAAACATCTACACAGTAGACCCAGAGAGAATGGTAGATGCAGAAGCAAAGAAGGAAGGAGGAGAGGGGAAGAGGGGAATTTTATGGGGGAAAACCCTAAAGAGGTAAACAAATAGTTTACAAATTTCAAGAGTCAATAATTTCTTGCCTATCCAGCATTTCTACATAAGTTAAGAAAAGATTGGAAAAGAAGAGAAATGGAATGTGGAAATTAACAACCCCCTAGTCAAATGCTGTGATCAAATCCCCAAATTCAACAAGGCGTGAGTTTCCAATCCAGAAAACAAAAAGAACAAAAATACTAGCAAACCAAACAAATGCAAGCTTTCACAGGTTTGGTAGATGGTAGGGAGAGCTACCACCAGCCTCTATGAAGATGTTAATAACCGTTTGATGCCAGTTTTCTGCTCTGCGGTAAGCTTGGTAGGGAACTTGATGTTAAACTTGATTCTCAAGTTTCCCTTTTTGGAAGGTTCCTTCGGGATAGGCATCCCCTCCCCTTTAACCACTTCTTCATATGTGGGACTGATAATAGAATTGATGGGGACTGTCAGACTTCTCCCGTCAAGGGTTGTCAGCTGTGCCGTGTGACCTGTCAGAGCTTCCGCAAGAGATATCTTCTGAGTGACAATAAGATCATTCCCATCCCTCTTGAAAATACTATGAGGCTTCTCATCAATGATAAAGACAAGGTCTGCTGGTATAATTCCTCTCTGTTCATTCCCTTTCTCTGGAAAAGTGATTTTTGTGCCTTTCTTCCAACCTGGCTTGATCTCAATTGTTAGAATTTCCTCCACTGTGGCAGTTCTCCTGTACCCAAAAGAAAAAAGGAACAATAAATAGCACATGGATCCAACAGGCACATGTCAATTAAATGGATCCAAAAGGTAAAAATCAACCCCTGGAAGATAAACAATAACATTACTAATGACAAGATCATCAAGCTAAAGCTTGAAGAGTTTCCCTCCAACATCAACATGTATTATAGAATGCTAATATGCATCCTGCCAACTGGCAAATGAATCTAACCACAACAATATTCTACACTTCCACATCCGCCATAGATGGTATCAAGTTATGATACCCCTAAACCCAAAGACATTTCTGCCACCCTAATGCAACAATTTCATGATTTACATCAACACTGCCCACAAACCATATGTACATGTGGCCCTCCCAGGCTCTGAACTTTAGATAATCATAATAACCATAGAACTCAGTAGTACAGTAATCATACTTGCATGCCTGGGTAGTAGAAACAGATAGAATATATAATCATAGTATAAATACAGGCAATACTTGAACACATAAGCAGTCACAAGAAACATGACTAATATAGTAATAATAAGGATGCACAGAACATGACAGCATTTTCATCAATAATAACGTGGTGGGTTTCAAGAAAGACTTCCAAGTGATAGGTGAAGTTGTCTGAGATTATCATCGAGGATATAATGGAGATTAGAGAATATAAATTTCCAAAAAGCTTTAAGGGAGCAAATATGACTCGTGTGCCGAACGCACATAGTAACGATTAAGGCTTATTTCAGTCAGTTCATCTAAGTTTATTTCTTCATCAGCACTGGTTATCAGGTAAACCATCTTACAAGGCTATCATTGCTCAACAAGAAAAAACCAACATAAATCTCCCATTTAACAAGCGGAACCTAACACCAATTACCACAATCTTAACTAGTTATCCTAATGTTTGGGATGAAACCAAGAATCACCTAACTGCACTATTAATAATTTAATTACGTTCAGGATTGCCACTAAAGTCTGTGGAAAGACTTTATAAAGGGATATAAGATGTTGGTACTGGAAAGAACCATAATCTAAGATTTAGTGCATTTTGTTACACCATTAACTAATACAAGTTAATCAGATAAATCAGAAAAGATGCATATATTGTGATGTATTCCTCTCTTGCAACCGCTAATATATACTGATATCCAAACAATGATATTTTTCTATCAAATGAGAACTCATGTAACAGAAATGGCAAGGGAAGTTTAAAACTTAAAACAACTTGAATGCCACCTGAATGATGTTGAGAAGATAAAGTTACCAGGTATCACTCAAATTAGTAAGAACAGTATCACCTGAGCTGAAAATGCCACCTGAATGATGTTGAGAAGATATAGCTACCAGGTATCACTCAAATTAGTAAGAACAGTAGAGCTCACACACAATGGCATTGCTAAGACTCGCAAATTCAAGCCAGGAAAGGAGATAACTTACTAAAAACCCCATTGTGCAATCTCAGCCATGCAATCAACTCACCGAAGAAAACAAACACACACATAGAGAGAGGGTCTTAAAAATCCAACAACAATATATATATAGAAAGAGAGAGAGAGAGAGGCTTACCCACTAGCATCAGGAACATCCCTAGAAATCTTCATCTTTTTGGTGGTGCCCTTGTACAAGTCCTCTAATGTACAAGGCAATGTCCTCTCTATTGGTGCAGCTTTCCTGGGCACATTCGCAGAGGGCTCGGCTCCGCCTCTAAATTGAGCGAATATGTCTTCCCCAAACATACTCCTTGGGAATGGGTTCCCGCCAGCCCGAGACCCCCCTGCCCGTGACCCGCCCATATCGGGCATTCCCCCGAAACCCGAAAACCCAAAAAATTCGGAGAAAATATCGTCGGGGCTCCTGGTGTTGAACCGAAACATCGTCGGACCGCCATCTTGGGCTTGCCCGCCCGACCAGGACGAATCAGGAGGCGGCACCCCTCCCTTCAAACCCTCCTCACCATATTGATCGTACACCGCTCGCTTTTGGGGATCACTCAAAACCTATCCAGTTTGATTGATAGAACAAAATTGACAATAAATCTCAGTTGGGAATTTTGGGGATTTTAACAACAACGAGAATTTAAGAGATTACGTACGTCGTAGGCTTCAGAGATTTGCTTGAATTTGGCCTCGGCGGCTTTCTTGTTGTTAGGGTTTTTGTCAGGGTGCCACTTCATGGCGAGCTTTCGATACGCTTTCTTCAAGTCATCGTCTTTGGCGCTTCGTTCTACCTGAAGAACCTTGTAGTAATCGACGCCCATGCCTCTGTTTCTCTATCTCTCTCTGTGTATCTCTCTCTTTATCTGGTACAAAAAAGCTTAGGATTTCTGTATGTGCGTCTCGAAACGCTGCGTTTTAGCTAAACCTGGGGCTTCTTGTTCTGGCCGGAGTGTGGTGGTGACGTGACGTGAGTGACGAGTCATCACATCACAGCAACCCCATTTTATATAAGTGGGCTGACTAGGCCCGTCTAGGGCTGTCAACGGATCGGAGATGGAGCGGATCTATCTAAATCCGATCCGATTCGAAATGAAAAATATTACGATCCGATCCGATCCGATAATCCGACGCCCTAAATAATTAGATCCATATCCGATCCGATGGATTATCGGACATCGGATCCGATAATCCGATCCGAATTCCTTTATCTCATACATTTTCAAATTAAAAAAACTGAATATATAAACTTAAATCATCTACAAAATAATATGATAAATGCATCTAAAATATTCAATTACACTTCAACAGGAACCAAAATACTCAATTTAATATCAACATGAACCAAAAACTTCCAAAATCTTCCAACTCCACCAAAATACTTTCATCTTCCTCTTTGCATTTTTGTGTTGGAGAACCGAAATCAGATCCTGAAAATCATGCTCACTATTCTCCCAAGCAGACAAATGCATTTGAATCTTACAAATATCAGGAAAAAACACATTTGAGGTGGGAAAATAAGAACCAAAAATTATTAGTTGCAACATAGAAAATTCTCAAGCAATCACATATCACTTTTGCAAGTTCACTACCATCTGGCCCTTTAAATTTAACAAAGTCTTGCCATACCTTAGATGTTAATTTCCGTTTCTTTGGAGAATTTGAAGGAGAATCTTTCACCTCTATAACAATTCCGGCATCATCTTTTTCCCCTGATCTTCAGCCATCTTACAGGTCTAAAAATTACCTGAAAAATGGGTAAGAGAAGAGTTAAATGAAGAGGAACAAACGTGTGAGAGATATAGCAAAAAACCAGCAGAATAAAGAGAACCATCTTACCCAGGAATGAATATGTGGGAAATAAAAGGAAGAGTGAAAGATAAATAGATGATGCTACGGATAGAGCTTCATTATTTGCATTTTTGAATTGGGAGACAAGCGTGGGATAAGCTTAGCAAAGATAAGCGTGGTGTGGGAGACAACCAGCAGAAAATGAATTGGGCAGACAAAGGCTCCCCAATTTGCTTCACTTTAGCTTCTTTCAATACTAATATTAATGTTTCTTTAACCAAAACCACTTTATCTTCTTTCAACATACTAACTTTAATATTTCTTTAACCAAACTAGTCTAACACACACGTGATAAACTTCTACCTTTATTTTTTAATGATGTGATATATATATATATATATATATATATATATATATATATTATATTTCTAATAGACAATAATAATAAATTAATAAATTAAATTATATAAAATCGGATCGGATCATTATTGGATCGGATTAGGCTAGATCCAGATCCGTCCCGTTAACTTATCGGGTTAACGGATTCGGCACATAATCGGATTATCGGATCTCTACAACCAGATCCATCTCCTATTAATTGTATCGGATTCGGATCGGATTCTGATCAAGATCCGACCCATTGACAATGTTCTAGGCCCGTCCCAATTGCAGACCTTTATCTTATTGGACTATATTTTATGATGATAAATCATACGGCCCAAATTTGAGGACCAAAATGTATTACTTGGATTGGAAGATAAGAATGAAATAGAAATTTGTCATCCCACTTGACTTTTTTTAATATGAAGATAGGTTGGTTTATGAAAATCCAACAATTAAAAATAAGAATTGTTAATTTACACGACTTCACAAACTATAAATTTTATTAAAACAACTTCAAGATTCAAGTAACATATTTAATATGGTGAGCTCAATCATTGAAGGGGGAAGGCCTCCAAATGTGCCCAAAAACAATGCTTTTAACCAAAAATAGAATTCACTAAAACACCATATAATCCCTACTCCAAAAAACGGAAAATTAATAATCTCTTCATATATGATTAACGAATCATCACGTCACATGAAAGTTTCTCAAATTCGAGTTCTAATATTCGTATAATGTGTGTGAATTTAATATACTATCAGCCCTCACAATAGAAAAAGTACTCCAAAAAATAATAATAATAATGCATAAAGAAATAAAGATAAAAACTGCAAGTACAAAGCGGCTGTTGTTGTCGAGGTAACAATTAACCAAAAGGCCCACCACCACCGTAATTCCACGATATTTTCTGTTTTTATCTTTTAAAGAAAAAAGTGACAACTTACAGATGCAGAAGAGCACCATTGTTTCTCTAAGCTAGTATCGCATTCAGCGACAGAGGCCGTGGTGGTGGTGGTGGTGGTCGTGGATTGGTGTGGGCTGCCATGGCTCCGATTGACCAGGCTGCCGAAAATTACGTGCCCAGGAGCCTTCAAGTATGGCGAGCTTTCATCAACTGGATGGGCTTCTACTTCCAGATCCTGATAGACACGCCTTGCGTTCCTCACCTGCTGTCGTTCATAAGCCCCTCTTCTCCTTCTTTCAGACCCTTGCCCGTCGTCGAACTCCCTCTCAACGACTTGTCGCCCCTTGCCCAAGTTGAAAACGGTGTCATAAATGGTCACCATATTGAAAAGCTCACAGTGAGTTTCTTCATCTCTTAGTTTTGATGGTGTAGTTGCTAATTGTTACTGTTGGAAGTTAGTTTCGTTGCGTTTTTCTTTCTGGGTTAATTCAGCTGAAATTGATGGTCGGAAGCAGTTAAGAATCTGGGTTATCTGCAAAAATTGGAATTTTCATTTCTTCAAGTGAATTTGATCATCATGGTTTTGTTAATTTGCGCCTTTAGAAATCAGATGTTAGCGTACGGACATTTATTGCATTACTGATATACCATGAAAGTGACTCCCTTTTTCAGTTAATTGAGCTAAAAATGAAGGAGCTTTTAGCAGTGTTAGTATTTTGTCAACTGGGTATTTGAGCTTTTAAATTTGTTAGCTTTTAGCAGTGTTATTGAAGCTTAATTCCACTTCGTTCAGTAACATGAGCAGGCTAGTTTTTTTGAGTGATGGGTTTTAAAATTGTTATGGCTTTTGTAATGTAGGTAGTTCTTGACTTGGATGAGACTCTAGTATGTGCTTATGAAACATGTAGCTTGCCTGCAATTGTTCGAACTCAAGCGACGGAAGCTGGGCTGAAGTGGTTTGAGATAGAATGTGTATCTTCTGAAAAGGTCTGTAGACCTTTATTTCTCTTTCTCTGCAAGTACTTTGCTCAATTTGATCGCCATCTGATAGTGTGTTTAACATGATATTTTTTGGGGGTTGAAGGAGCCTGATGGTAAACCAAAGGTCAATCATGTGACAGTGTTTGAACGTCCTGGTTTGCGAGAGTTCTTGAAACGGGTTTATGAATTTGCTGACCTTGTACTATTCACTGCTGGTGTTGAAGGTTTGCTGCTTTCATAGTTTCACAATCGTTTTTCTGATTTGTTATTTTCTTTTATTGACTCTGGGCACCATACAGATTATGCTAGACCACTTGTTGACAGAATTGATGCGGAGAATCTATTTAAGCTTCGTCTTTATCGGCCTTCAACTGTTAGCACGTAAGTCCGTGATCATACTGGTGCAATTTGATAAAAGTTCTGACATATTGTGGGATATATGTCAACACACACACTCATACACTTGCACACTGAAGACTTTTTGCCTTTGATTATCAAAGCTCAAGTTGGAACTTGGAATGATCTTTGAAGTTGTGTAAACCACAGGGACTGTCGGGAACATGTGAAAGATCTATCTTGTTTGTCAAACGATCTCTGTCGAACTGTTATTGTTGACAACAACCCATTCAGTTTTTTGTTGCAACCGCAGAATGGAATTCCATGTGTTCCATTTTCTGCTGGACAACCATACGATGATCAGGTAATTCATTTATTTGAGTTTCAAATAAAGAGTTAATAATGATCTGAAGCATGTTCTGATTCTATCCTTCTTTGCTTTTCATTCATGTGGATTGTGTAGCTTTTGGAGGTCCTGCTTCCTCTCCTCAAGCAGCTCTCCCAGCAAAAGGATGTGAGGCCTGTGCTTTGTGAGAGATTCCATATGCCTGAATGGTTTCAAATGCATGGATTTCCTGTTTCCGTTTGACAGCATGATGTTAACTAAGGGCACTTTAGGGATAGGCTGCAATTTGTCTTGGGGCAGCACCTAACCAGAGCATTTCTCTCGATGTAGGATTAACTCCGAATCGTTTGTAATTAAACTATAGGGTTGAATGAATTTGGAACATTCAGAGAGTTTATGTTTTTTATTGTGGCAATTCCCAAAGTATACATCAAATAAGAAGAAAGAATATATATATATACAAAAGACTTCTTTCCCTCCTCAAGTCTGTTCAACCATTTCAGTTCCAGTCAATAGTTGCTTCTCTTCCTCCTCAAGTCTTTCCAACCATTTCAGTCCTAAATCACATCCTCCCTTCGCAGCAATCTGGAACCGTTGTCTCGCCATCTCTACGGGATCTGTTACGAGGCTTTCTCCATTCCTTCTTGCCGTCCTGGCCAAAGAACCCCTCTTTGAAGTGAGCTTGGTCACAGATTCTGGGATTTCAACACCTCTAAGAACAAGAGACCCAAATGCTATAGCTGCACCGGCATGCCCCTTGTCCGATGCCCTATGGAAACACCACAATGCAGAGGCAATGTCTTTCTTCACACACTCCCCCGTGAGATACACGGCACCCAGAAGGTAAAGAGCACCTGGGTGCAGCTGGTCCACGGCTTTCTCCAGATAATGGAAAGCTTGTTGATCCGATTGGACGTATTCATTTTCGACTCTAAGCTTACAACCAAGTTCATACTGCGCATCCGGATCACCCATATTCGCGGCTTCAACTAAGAGAGCAGCTCCTATGGCTCTGCAAGCCCCTGGGACATGGTATTTCAAATGCAGTTTGGACAACCAAAACCTGGCATGGGTGTTTGAATTGTCAGCTTCCAGAGCCAGCTCAAAGTTTTCCTTTGCTGCCCTTAGCAGAGGGATGAGGCGGCTGTCATTGAGCTCGCAGTAATCGATAACTCTGTCCACTTCCTTTAAAGCACTCCACCCTTTGGCTATCATCTCCATGGCCTTCTTGTTCCTGCTGTGCATCTCTCTCCGTTGATTGAATTGAGCGACGCCATTGGGACGTCTGAAACTGAGCTTCTTCAAGAGCTGCATCTGCATCGTCTGTGTATGGGCGTGAGAGAGAGAGAGAGAGAGAGAGAGAGATCAATTAGCGCAAGTATCAAATCAACAATCAGGGTCTATTCAAGAGCATCCAGATTCCAGATCATAGGATCAAAGTTCACGACTTGCCACAAGAAACCCAGACGACAATTGGGGATAAAAAGTGTTTCATTGAATAAAAAATATAAAAAACCCAAACTGAAGTTGGAATGTTTGAGAGGAGTGACAGAGGCAGAAACCCTAATCCCACCCACGATTCTCCTCTGAGAGAATATGTTGTTAAGAAATAGCTGGGCTAATTCTTTCTTTGACCTTCAATAATTTTATTCACTTCTCTCAAACCAAAAAAAAAGAAACTCTACTTTTATTTTATTTTTATTAAGATTATATTTTAAGCGTATAGCCGGTCGGCTATACTCTGTAAATATTTTTGAATATTTTAAAAGTATAGCCGCGCGGCTATACCTTGTAAATATATTCTTTTTTAAGAGTATAGCTGCGCATATTTTTCTTTTTTGTAATTAAGTAATATCTTAGTTCTTTTAATTACTTTAATTAGTAATTTTGTTTTAATTATTTTTTCTTTAGTGAATAATTAGTATTTAAATATTTTCATATTGTAGTTTCAGAGATATATAATATATATATGCATGTACATTTCTTCTATTCCTATCGTACCAAATTTTTTTCCCTTCTGTTGCTTGATGAATGCTGATAAGAGATAATGTTTTTGGGGTTCAACAGATATGTTGGAATTGCAGTGGAACATGCAAGTCATTTCCTAATCCATATCTGCTCGTTAAATATTAGGATCTCCATTTTGATATTTTTAATTGGAATGAGGTTCAACACAGCTTTGGTTTAGAAGTGATTAAAAGCTTATTGAGAGTTCACATAATTATTAAAACATTAGTCTGCCAAAGATTCAACACAAAACACGTCCAAGTAAAAATACTTGAACATCGAGTGCTGAAACATAATTTGTTTCAGTTACCAAGTTTTGATCATATGGTACACAATCGAACGGTTGCCTACTGAATCTCTCTTATTGCTCACACTATTCTAAGAATGCGGTAATTCTATGATACATGGCAATCTGCTCAGTTTTACCATTTGATAAGATATATAACACAACAATGACTGCCTTAACGTCGTTTCCGTTAGGGTGAATAGATTTGTAGCACGTTAGTCCGTGTACTTTCGGATTCCGGTCTGTTCTCTGATGTCAAAACTTTAAGAAGAAAACAACTCGGAATTGATTTGGAATTTCAACAAGCACTGGATGACTCCTTTGATTTCTCTGTGACTGCCTCCTTATCTGAGTTGCTTGCATCTCCCGCCTGAGACTGACTGGTTTGTGCCTGAGAATCTGAAACAATTCCTAGCACTACCAATATGGACCTGGAAGAAAGAAAAAAAATGCAAGCCAAGCTCTAAAACCAGCAGCTGATTCCTCCATTTTAGAGATCTTTACAAGTGAGCGTTTTCATTTACCTTGGAAGTGAAGATCGGATGTCCGGTTGGCTAGCGTGAGCAACCAACGGTGCTTTCAGAGCTGCAGTTCTCTTCAGTGCATTTTCTAGCTGTACTGGAGGTAGCTGAGTCAACAATACACATGCCATCAGAATTCATAAAGATGTGAACGACAGTTGTTTCAAAGTCCAAATGTACATTCTAAGATAAACAAATACATCACATATTAAATTAAGAATTTCCTCCCTCAAGTAAACGAAATAGACCAATGAATGCGGAATAAACCAGAACACTACAATAATCTACTTTGGAATTCCTTTTTATTTTCTCAGTTTAAAAAGAGGTAGAAACTTCAAGGATTTGGTCCAACTTTTATAGGAAAGCAAGGAGAAAGCAACAACTAACACAGATAGCAGCAAATATGCACCTGAAGCAGGACACCAAATGACTGAGGCTTTGTCAATAACACGCACTTCAAGAATCCCACCCACAACTTTGGGTATTTCCATATCTGCAACATGTCATCAATCACATAAATATATTACAAATAATAGATGGCACGAAAAAAGCTTAGGGTACTGAAAGTTACCTGCTTGCTCACAAGTCGAGAGAGGATCTCCATTATAAAATCCACCTATGATATTTATTGATAAAGCAAATTCGACAAGTCAGGAACATGCTAGCCAAAGTTTGAACATGAAAAGTAGGCTGAATTTTTCATTGAATTTTAAGGGTAAGAAATTGAAGATATCAATCACAAGTGGCAACTAAATTAAACAAACAAGGAAATCTAGCAGATTTGCAAGCGGGCTACAACAATCATGGGGCATGTTCAGCCTACAAGCATTGTAGATTTAACAAATCCCTTAATGCAGCTAGTGTCCAGAAATGTCAAAGATATAATCAAAGGAATATTAGTATTTACATGAATGCCATAGACACATCTGCACATGGTCAAAATACTCAAACTGAGCCTGATTTGAACAATATAAGTTGACCACGAAAAATTGGTTGTTTGTTTGGATCTACTTTCGCTCCTTACCTTTGACAGACTTGGGAGTTGTTAGGTGTGTGATAGAACTACAGAAGTTTAAGTTTGTTAACCCAGAAAGCAAAATAAGCATTATTACTCAAACTTTTTCTTTCTTTATTCTTTAAAAAATATTGAGAAGATACTTGTTTTTCTGCAAGTTATGATGAGGACCTCACTGTAAGACCAATTAGATTTTATGAGGAGATTAATGAATTCAAAGAACTTTTCAGCAGTACATCCTTCGCTCTAGGATTGTTTTGTCATGCACTCTTGCTGTAGGTGTCAACCCTAGGGTTTCTGCGAGTATGATTTCTAGAATCCTAATAGTGCGATGCCAGTAGTTTCTATCCGTGTAATTTTTTAATGTTGTTCCTTGAGTTTTCCTATGTTTCATTAATTCTCAACAATTTACAGCATACATCTCATACTAAAAAAAGAGCAGAAATCCACATATTTCCCTTCTTGTCCAGAATCAGTTTGAAGAGTTTTTTGGATCTTACCAGCGCAGGAAAAGCACCTATGGCTTGTAAAACTGTACGCATGAACAGTAAAGGAAGGGGAATCTGCTCAACCTGCAAGTAAGAAGCTTGTCTTTAAGTTGTGCTTGAAAGCAGTGGTAACAAAAAGTTAATAAAGTTCCAATGGTACAGACCAATTGATTCAAAACTTTGGCAAGAACTTGTTGGGTGAATATCTGCCTCTGCTCAAAGCAGGCGTTGCATGCATCTGTGACCTGTTCAACGAAAACATATCCAGCCATTCATTATTGCCATTCAGAGAGGTATCCAATCAATAAAAACAAAAGATGACATGCCTTCTTTAGTGGAATTCCATCTCTGTCAGGATCAATTCCATGGATAGCAATCAAGATTTCAGCTGGAGCGAGAAGAGGACCAGAATTGGATGATCCCTGTCCAAGCAATATTTTGGATCACGCAGAGAACAAGAGATGTACTTTACAAGCATATTAATAGTGAACTATACCAATGAAATCATCTAAAAAGTTTTAGAGCTTGACTAAATAAAAGGCATAACATGTGTATTTTATCTAAGCAAGGGTGGGCAGTTCTCATGTCTGTAGAGAACCATAGACGAAAAAGATGAAAAAAACAGAAAAAAAAGGCCGTGAACACAGCAAAGAATGATGAATAAAATTTGTAAAATATGTGACAGCATGCACGTTTATGCAAGAAGGAATTATTAAATGATAAGAAACATACAATACCAAAGGAATTATTAACTGAGAGAAGGGTCTTACAAATAATTTATCGCATAGACAAATAAGCAAATTTACAGACATAGAACGCCTGATTCTAGCAACTTAGAAAGCAAAGCAAGAAGTGGGGCATGGGAAGCAATAGTAAAAGCGATTCAATAATTTCCAGGTCACATTTGTATCAGAAAATTAGACAAATAATTGAAAGGTCATGGCAGTATCTGCTCATATTTTCTGTAATGACCATATGAAATAATCCAAGAACTAACAAGGAAACAAAAATACCTGTAGCGTGCGAGCTAGTGCCGCTTGGAACTTATCCAGTTGAAGATTCACAAGTTGGGGAAATATAAGCATAACCTAACAAATACAGGATTATAAAATAATTAGCACCAAACAAAAAAAGAGTGCCAACTGATAATTAACATCAATATAAAGCATTCAAAAGTATAAAGAATCAAATGTAAGTTATTAAGAGCTGGAAAAAGTACACCCAGAATATACCAAGCACGAGATAGCAAATTGCATTCGAAGTACAAGAAGTGCTAGTATAGCAGTTATTTGGATTGTGGATGGAAAGAAATAGCAGAATCTTCAATGATGGGGAAGTGGAATTGCAACAGGAGAGGAGCATATTGTTGGCATCTTTTTAGGCATTAAGGTCAAAGAGTTTAGTTTAATTCATCTAGATTAGCAAGAGTTATGAATTAATCTGTAACAGTTTTCTTGTAATTTCAGCATTATTTTTGTCATAGATGGACACCTTGTCCATCTCTTCCAGTACATCACCCAAGAACAAAAGCAAGATACAGTGCTAGACTATTTCAGAAGAGAACATATAGTAATGTTGTTGATGGAATAGTTTAAGCAACCCCCAGTCCATCAATATTGAGTACCCAAACATACCTATAGGTATAGCTCAGCCACACTCAAGTATTATAGAACAAAGATATGTAACAAGTATTATAGAACAAAGATATGTAACAAGTATTATAGAACAAAGATATGTAAAAAGTAACAAAAGGCATGCATGCACGCACACAAACATCACATAGTAGATGCAATTATGATAAGAGGGTGAAAAGAAAGGAACCTCGTCTTTCGGTAAAAAGGACACTATTGGAATAAGAATCTCTACATCCTGTAAGCATTCATAACCAACCATATATTAGCTAATAGCTTCAGTTCTTTTCAACTGTCAGAAAAATGTTAAATGTACCTTCAGTTTTGAATCATATAGCTTCCTAACAGTAAAAACCAGTTCTCGAGAAGGAACTGTCCCATCTGTCAGTGTATGCAAAACCTGAAGCCATTAAACAGAGGGGAAGATTAAAGCTGTTATTTATTACGGGATGGTGTTGACAAAACTGCAATGTTGATAACTGAAAACCTGCATCAGGAGGTTCTCGCTTCCACTTGGAGGATCAGAAATAATTTCAAGAAGATCTGGTGATGATCCCATAGTACGTACAAGTATTGGAATGTGACGATGAACTGCCTGCACTGCACCATACAACTGATAAGAAGAAAAACCTCATGGGGCAGGAATTACAAGCACAACGCTAATTTATACATCAATGCCCAATTCAGAATAACTAAACCTGCTTAACGGCCTTTGATGCACTTCCATAAACAGCAAATATTTGGCGAAAAAGGGAATGCTTCTGCCAATGAGATTTCACAAATCATGTTAACGTCAACAAATAAATAAAAATTACTCAACACAAAGAATAATTATTGAATGGACCTAAGAAGTAATTCAGTTTTTTATAATTAAATAATGACCTTTGTACATAGAGCAAAATATAATGACAAACACCGCTGCGCCTCAGCAATTGAAAGGGATGACACACTTTGAGAATTGCATGATTGATGAGTATCAGAGGAGATATCCTTACTGTTACCACTCACAGACGGAGGTTCATTTGAATGCTTTTCCAAATCAGAATCCTGATGAAAAAGCAGTTAGATATTAACTCTCCGATTCAAGTCAATAATACAAAATATATTTGAGTGAAACCCCACATCAGCAATGCAAAGATTATAACCTTCTGTGATTCTGTTTTTGATCCTTCAGCATCTGTTCTTTCAGTTGCATCACCACTTTTTACAGAAAGCAACATTTCAATTGCGAAATCTTCTATTCGTTGAGCAATGGATGACAAAGGATAAAGCTTGTTTGCAACCTGTTAGACAAAGCAACCCATAATGGAAACAAAGTTAGAACCAAACAGCTAATTCTTAGCTCTAATAGCAAGTTGCGAATAAGTACCAGACGTATAGCCTTCATACGCACTTCCTCCAGATGATAAACTGCACTCTTCCAGAGGAAAAAGAGAACAACAAAGTCAGATGAAATAAAGAAAAAAAGATAAGTTCTTTACAGAGACACAAAAAAGTAAGGAATTTCAGAAACAGAGGTGTAATGTAGAAATAAAAAGAAGGAACCTGTAAAGCAATTTTTAAACAGGGATCGCGGAAAGGAGGCCTCAGCAAAATCAGGCTCCACACGGTACTGAGACCTTGAGTCACTCGATCCCCACCTTGTATTTCCTTCTCAGTTGTGTCGCTGCTTCCAGGTGAGCACATGCACTCCAATAATTTCAGAACTGAATTTGGCAAATAAGGAACCTCACCAAGTAATCTGCTTAATGATTTGTCAGACGCTGGAAAAGAATCTCTAAGTGTTTCTGCCTGCAATGATATGAAAGATAATTTATTTTTATTTTTTAAGTTCAACATTTGTATAGCAAAAGGAGGAGGGTTAATAATATAGAGATAAAAAGCACACCGCAGTCAAAAGGAACGTTTCATATACAGAAGTAGCAGTTGTTGAAGAAAAGAAATCGTGTTCCTCTTCTGCCTCTCCGAATAACCTGTATAGGACACGCAATGTCAACTCATGTCCCTGAAGAGATTCCACAATCACTGTCAGCTAGTAATTTATGCTAGAGAATCACAAGAGTACATAATTAAGAGCTATGATCCTTATTCTTAACTACTAATGTATGTTAAAAAGTATTTGGATAAATATGCGTGCCAGCAATGAATTGGCTCTCATCCAAGCACATGATATTTTTTGTACCCACATCTTGTAAAATTACAAGGTATGTAATTCCTAAAATTCTTATCACCCAAACACAAAAGAAAAACAAAAGAAGGAATAAAGAGAATTATTAACTCCATTACTTAATCAATCGAAAAAATTTCAATCCTGACTAAACAGATCATCCTCTTCTGCAAACCACTGTATGTAATACTCATAGATCACCCATAGATTGTGTTCAAAAGACCAAAACTGGGTTATCATTTTTAATTAACCAAAAGCGCAATCTTGTAGATATCAAATTAACCTAATACAGATTTATTTATATAAAAAACGAAATCATACAATCACCAAAACCCATCACATACCTCATTATTCGTATAATCTGCCAAGATATGCTTCTGCAGCAGTTTCCATGGGTCTAACTCCAAAGGGAACTACAAAAATAAATCAAATTTTGGGTTCCATAAGAAAACACACTAAAAAACACGACACCATACAGTTAGCCTTAACTAAGAAAGGCCTAATTTCAGCCCCTACCCCTAACCCCAAAAAGAAGAAAGAAAAAACTAAAAAGGCTTAGCAATTAAAAATTAAATAAATATCTAAGAAGCAATAACAAAATAAAACTGAAACAAGGAACTGAACCATCATAGCCGACAAAAATTATAATAATCGTATCTAAGAAGCTAGAAAAATACCTCAACTCCTAAATTTATAAGGAGAGAACATCGTATTTGTGAACCTCCAGCAATAGCTATTTGCTTATATGCCTCGATGATGCGTGTAAAAGCCAATTTCTGCAACTGATCCTTCTCTTCATCAGCAAGGATGACTACAGGTGCTGACATCTTGGGCAAGACAAGATGATAGGACAACCCAACTGACGTTGCTGTTGAAGAAACCAGGCTATTGACATCTGCAACGGCTGCTCTTGGGCTAAGCTCCTCAGACTTATCCGCTGACAGTGATGGAAGTACATTAAGTTGTGTCTTTTGACCCGAACTGGTAACTTGCTCTTGACTTGCATCTTCTACATCCATTAAAGCTGATGAGGATGCAACAAAGGGTTCTGATAATCCACTATTACAAGCAGAAGAATCCAGCCCAGGTATTTCACTCTCAAGATATTCCATATCATGAACATCAGATGGCATAGGTTGACAACCCTTATCCATTTCACATGAAAATACTTCAGATGAAGATGGTAAACCAGTCGGCAATGTAGCATTTTCATCTTCATAATCCATGCCAGTACTTGTTACAGCGCTATCAACTACAGTTGCTACCTGTTCCTCCTCCCCTTCAGGTTTCTGCAATTAACATAACATTGCAGTTCAAGACACATAAGGAAAAAAGGGGTGAAAACCAAGATAAGAATAGAAAACCATACCACTATATCATTGGACACTGACTGATGAGTATCTAGGAGTGCAGCTATCGGAGGGAAAGTACTTGTAAGTGAGAGAACATCAGCAATAAATGATGGTGGATATTTAACTCGAGAATCACTGCCAACTATACCCATGTTCATCAGAGATTCATCTCCTTCAGCTCCAGGAAGATTGGGAGGAAGGTTGTACATATTAGCCATCACAACCTCTGCTAGCAAGTCAGCAGAGATACTTGAGATCAGAATTTCTAAAGAACCAACCACTTTTTCACCTTGAGCTACCAATGCACCAAACATAGCAACAAGTTGCTGCACGGGTCCACTATCACTATCTCCTCTAGAAGTGGTAGTTCCACTTGAAGAAATGTCATCTTGAGACACAGAAATGTTCCTATCGCACTCTTTCACTGATTCCTCAGAGACACTAGATGTCGATTTGGCACGCTTTCCAGAAACATCTTCGTCCTCTGCAAGGTCACCACTATCTAGTGCTCCTAACCGTTTCCTCCCAGAACTACTTTGCACAGCATTAGATGTTTTAATTGTGGGTTTCTCCTCCTGCAAAACATTAAGGTCATGCTCAAGAAGCTTCGAGATACAATTATGCCAATGGCCCAATGTGTACTTTTGCAAGAGCATCTAATTTATATGTACCTACAGAACTAATATAATAAAATGGGAAGCAAAGGTGAAGCAAAGGTGAAGGAATACCTTAGTACTTGGAGAATCATCTAGCCCGTCCTCCACACTTCCATTAGTCTTGGAAGCTTGAGGAATGGCTTGCTCCACCAACCCTCCAGCTTTCAACTTTCTCAAGGCCCCAACTAAACGATCCCGCCACTGCGAAAAGCAAATCCATCATTTAGCAAGTCTGTAAAAATAAAGTAAATGCACAAAGTAGAAAGTAAATTACATCAACTAAAGAAAGCCAGCCACCTGGTCTTTACATAGATAATGAGAACAATGAAACTATTTAAGCAAAAGATTGCAATGTTATCAAAATTGAAACATGCAAGAAATTTACTAGCAATGAGACAAGGCTAGGCACAAGCCTTTTGGGACTTGAATTTAGAAATTCCTACAAGTGAACTTTCAGTTATATTCTTTCAAGTCGAAACAATGGCATTCCTACAAGAGAAGAATCCTTAATATAAATATAAATCCATGAACCAAAGTGGGACAACATGCGCTCAATGGCATTCCAACTAAATAACAATATTACTCATGACACTTTCACTTTTTGCAGAAGGTTTTTTAATTTTAACAACATGCTTACTTACTGAAAGAGATACCACCTAATATTTGTCAAAACTTCAAAACAGTTACTGCATTATACACCGAAAGCTAATGTCTTTAAGATACACATGTTATTAAGCATTTTAGAACAGTTATTCATCAACTTTCACTCCCTCACTCATGATAAATTAATACCATAAGTATACCATGAACATTTTAAGCAGGAAAAATATAAGGTATTTAGAATAGTCTGGTATTAAACAACATACCGGTGCAGCACCCTTGTGTGTACATTTTAAGCAGGTGAGAAAGGCATTTTTTAAGGCATGGTGCGCCCCAGAGACATGTACCCCATTAATGACAGCGCTTGAGGGATCAAATCCAAGTAATACAGGTAAAATGCGACCATAGAATGCAGGCCTCTTCTTTGCAATTGCTGAAAGACTGGCAAGAAATATCATATAGAATAAAGAGAAAAAAACAGTAACAACTGTTAGCAATAGCATATACAAACTGTAATAATTATGCCACAAAAACATAAGGAAGCTCTTGACACGCATTTGACTTGGGATAAATGCTATTTATATTTCTATTATTTTACACAAAATATACGCCATCCCCAGAGAAATAAAAATACACCATAAAGTAAACGAGTACAAATGTATCAGAATATTGAAATCCATGGGTCTCTACTTGTAAATGGCAACACGTTACTACTGTTGTCATCACCCTAAATATGATCCCAAAATACAGTCCTCAAAAACTACAATCGTCTCTAAGATTACTTTTACTCCATTGAGTATAAACTTGTACATAACAATTAAATTCACATCATAAATTAGAAACTTATTATATACATACTTATTGTATATTTCTATTCTCTTATACAACATCAAGTTGTTACAGCTCCCAAAGAACAATCTCTTAAAAATCCAAACATCATCATACAGGTGTAACCGGGTATGACATCAGGAGACAATGTTATATCACTCAGCACCCATGACCTAGGTTCCCATATATGGTATGTCCAAACTTATTTTCTTGACAAACTCTGGTGACTAAGGACGGGAAACGAATATAAAATTCCCTAATACCATGCACTTCCTCCTACTATTAAGAGGCGGGGTTGATAAAGTGAGCAATTTCTACAAATTTTTATCTTTGTTCTGGAGAACACCCTCACAGGAGCTGGTCATCTATCCCTTTTCAGCATTTAAATTTAGGATAGAATAGCTGTATGGAGTAACTCATAACTTAAAAAATTGTAGAAATAAAAAGAATCATATGACCCAAAGAAAGCCAAGATACCTATTAATAAGCACAACGATCACTAAGTTACCAAGCGATTTCACGGTTGGGAACCTGAGTTGATCAAGCAATAAACCCAAACTTTTACTAGCCTCAATTGACAAATCTCCAACATTGAGTAGGGGATGGCCACCACGAAGCCAAGATATATTAAATTCCACCAAGTCCCCTACAAAGCAGACAAGCATCCTTCATAAACAAAGACAAGACATTTGAGTTCTAAGCCTAAGGGACAGTGTCAAATTGTATTACCTTCATGAGCAGGGGGCTCTGGGGAGCCATTAGGATCAGGAGTGTAAAGAAGAATGACTGATTGGACAAATTTCAGTGCTAGCAACCGTATCCCCCCGCTTCCTGGCTGGTAAGCATGATACAGTGCATTAGACCACAATGAAAATATGTTCATATGTCATCATCAAAAGAACTATTTCTTACCTGAAACGCTATCGAGTATATTTCCTCCTTCAACTTTAAAACCCATGCCCAAGATGACTCAAGCAAACTGTCCAATTCACTAGAATGGAGACCCTGAGGAATTACCCATGACTCAGAATGTCGATCATTATAAATCAACGTTAAATCGAAAAATCCTTAAAAATTACTTGGATTTATACATTCAATACTTGATCATAAAAAAAGTAACCTGAGCGGTAGAATCAAAGACACCATTAGTAAGCATTACATAACGTTCGACATATAAAATTACCTGAATTGAAACCTTTTCGAGAACGCAACGAAATAAATGAATCCCACTAGTGATGGCTTGTCGAGCAACAGCCGGTGTTCCATCACTCAAAACATCAATTAACGAAGGTACAATTTCTGGTAATAATTCTACGTGCATCAGTCCAATATCGCCAAGCATTCTACATTGTAGAAAAAAGCCATAGGCAAAGCGTTCAATAAATAGATTATAAAACTATTATAAACAGAAAGAAGAATTGAACTGGCGAATAGTACAACTAGGGTTTGGAGAAAGCGCACTCAGTGGCAAATTTCCGAACCGGACTGAACCGGTCGGACTGAAGCTCGAAGAGGCGAGGAAGGAGCCCAGAGAGCAGGGCAGGGTCTTGTTGGACCACCAAATCTTGCTTGGATTGGCGTAGCCGGTCGAGCTTCGACGGTATGTCAGAGGCCAGGATGGCCGAGTCCATTAAACTCGCGAGTCTTTCGTTGGAGTTCGCGACCACCATCATGCCCACCATTGCAGAACGAAACCCTAATTTTTCTTACAGTGGAAACTGCAAGATCGTGGAATTTACGCGTGCTTTGAACATAGGGCTTCGGTTGGGAGGGGAGAAGAGATATTTTAAAATGTCGAAGTGGAAGGAGAGGAAAAAGGGTGGGAAGTATTTCGTGACTTCTAAAACTAGCAAAGAGTACGTTGTGTTTCCCTTTTCTTTCTTTTTTTGAGAGAAGAGTACGTTGTGTTTCTAGTTTAACGCCAGATTAAGCAACTTCCTTTTCAATTTTCTTTTTATTCTTAATACCTTTTCGTTAAAAAGAAAAATAATAAAGATTTCCCCATCTTATCTTTCTTGCGTCTCTCCAAGTTGAACTAGGATTCTGTACTTGATATTTTTTCGGAAATGTTGGAGTAACTTTTTTGTTTAATGAATATATTTTGTGTTGGATCGGTTGACCAAGGCGGTGTGACTGTTGGAATTATTTCCCCGTATATTAGAATAATTTATAATATAATCATTGTAAAAAAAATATTGCCGCAATAGAAAATATTGAAATTTCCTCGATATCTATCCTCTATGCTTTTTGACTAACGAAAGGGGAGGGAAAGAATTACTCTTGTTTTTTCTAATGCTTAATAAAACAAAACAAAAGCAAAAATGTTATCGAACAAGCCATTCATTTTCAACTGAAAATTTCGATCATTTTTCAATATGCTAAGA
Source organism: Prunus padus (assembly GCA_024362665.1). Lineage (NCBI taxonomy): Eukaryota > Viridiplantae > Streptophyta > Magnoliopsida > Rosales > Rosaceae > Prunus > Prunus padus. Next base: position 5,120,226 of record JANFAM010000019.1, read on the forward strand.
GTTGAGAGTTCTAGAGGATCTCATGAATCAAATTTTATATATGATATATACAAACTTTTGATTTTGACATTCTTGATCCTGATAAATAATGGCATGTAAAATTTGAAGACTTCTGTTTATAGTTGCATTTGTTAGTTAAGTCCATTCGTGAAAATAGTATGTTCCGTATCTTGCACCGACTTTGAATTCTTTGCACATAGTGGAACTAGAATTACTTTTATGGTGTATTTATTAATCAGGAATAGGATTAGGAGGAATTGAATTGATAATGAATTAAATTGAGGAGAATTAGATTCCGGATTCCTATTGAAGTTTTTTAAAAAACCATATAGAATTGGAGTAAGAGTAGTACTAATTACTAAACTGTCCTCGTTGTTGGGTTAAAGTATATGACAAATTTGGAATTTTCAAAATTGTGTGAGGATATAATGAGTAAAAAAGATGAATTCCTAATGGGTTAATTCTCCAGGAATTAGAATACCACCTCCCATCCAAAAATTGAATTCCTCCAAAATCATAAATTCAATTCTTAATTTTGTGTGAGTTTCACTTACTTTTTAATTCTTTGATGTGAAGTAAACGAATCCTCCATACGTGGAATTCAATTCATGATGAGAATTTCAATTCTTGATTAATAAACACACCATTAAATTAAGAGCTAAATGTACTAGTTGGGTCACTAGATCCTAGATTAGTCGTGAAAATAGTGTGCCTTCTATTGCGCCAAGTTAGATAAGGGCCTCACTATAGAATGACTCTTCAACCTAGACCCGAACTAAAACTCAAACTTGGTCACTGGCCCAAACCCAAACTTGAACCTAGTCCATCTTATTAGACCCTGAACCCAGGTCTCGATCCAAACAAAGCAAAAAACACCCCCAACGTTGGAAAGAATGAAAAAGCCCAAACGGCCAAAAAAGGAAGCAAACACCAGTCGAAACCCAGGCAACTTGTAACCAAAACCAGTTGAATGATAAGCATAATGCACATATAAACATTACATGATTAGCATGCTAATAATCAGAAATTAGACAAATATTGTTTTATCAGCTGCTAGATGCAGAAACATAAACTTCATTCATTATTAAATTAAGCAATACTAAACCCCAACAAACAAACAAACAACCCAAACACATACTCTTTAATTAATTTTTTACATGTAAAAAAACTTAAACCCACCCACCCAAACACCCCCCCTTCCTTCTCCTCCCAAACAAAAAGATTGTTTCATCACTCAGACCGATTAGCAAACCTCTCGACCTTCTCGTCCTTCAAATTCAACCCAACCATGGCTTCGCCCAACCCGCAACTCACCTCAGCCAGCACATCCGGGTCCCTGTAATGGGTCACAGCCTGCACAATCGCCCTGGCCCGCTTCGCCGGGTCACCGCTCTTGAACACGCCTGACCCGACAAACACCCCGTCGCAACCCAGCTGCATCATCAGCGCCGCATCCGCCGGCGTCGCCACCCCTCCCGCCGCGAATTGCACCACGGGCAACCTCCCCAGCTGCTTCGTCTGCATAACCAGATCGTACGGCGCCGCGATCTTCTTCGCGAAGGTAAACACCTCGTCGTCGTCCATGTTCCGCAAAACCCTAATGTCCCCCATCACGGACCGCACGTGCCTCACCGCCTCGATGACGTTCCCCGTGCCGGCCTCGCCCTTGGTCCGGATCATCGCCGCTCCTTCTCGGACTCGGCGGAGCGCCTCGCCGAGATTCCGGCACCCGCAGACGAACGGCACCTGGAAATTGTGCTTGTTGATGTGGTGCTCTTCGTCGGCGAGGGTCAGGACCTCGCTCTCGTCGACGTAATCGACGCCGATGGCTTCGAGGATTTGGGCCTCGACGAAATGGCCGATTCGGGCCTTGGCCATGACGGGTATGGTCACGGCCTGCTTGATTTCTTTGATGAGTTGTGGGTCGGACATTCGGGCCACCCCTCCCTGGGCCCGGATATCGGCGGGGACCCGCTCCAGGGCCATGACGGCGCACGCGCCAGCCTCTTCTGCAACTCGAGCCTGCTCGGCGTTGACGACATCCATTATGACGCCGCCGCGGAGCATTTGGGCCAGGCCCACTTTGACGGAGAACGGCGACTGCTTGCTCTCGGTGATTGCTCCATTTCCGTACACAGCCACCACGCCGGATCCCGCCATTTCTAGAGAGAGATAGAGGGAGTGGAAGCTCTAGAGAGAGAGAGGCGAGGGTGGCGAGGGTTTTGGGAGGGGAATGGATTGGGGGGGTTTAAATAGGGTGGCGTTTGAATGGTTCTAAAAAGAGGGAGTGGGTGCCACGCGAGGTCACGTCGCGTGGGCTTGGACAGTGGGGTTGGGCAGTGTGTTCAGTAATGACCGTTGGATTTGATTTTTGTAGTGAAGTCTTGATTGATGGTGTGAAGTATGCTGATCGGACGGTGGAGAGTGTGGTAGTTTGTTAGACTCCAGTCCACGCATTTTAATGTGCCGAATGGTTTTGCTACGTGGGGACTGAAATTTCCAGTCATTGGTGATAAAAATGTACGACTGTGACTGTGCGGATCTTAGGAAATATAATTAATATTTTTCTACAGAATTTTCAATTTTGTATACACATATAATTAATTAATTACAGAAAGAAAATGCAAGTAATAAGTTTTCAATCTCAACGGTCCAAACTCCAAACCCTCAATTGATTTCCTCACAACCATTGCATATAATGGGTCTCTTTCAGCCACTTTATATCTGAGGTGGAAATTAAACTTTACATTAAAGTGTAAAGGCCATTTCTATATAAGGATTTGTATTTGACAATAAAAATACATTAGCTATAAACAAAAATAGAAAACTTTAGATTCAATGTATAGCTAGATGTAACGGCCATTTCAGCAAATCGGTATAGTCATTTTAAATTCATTTGTTTTCTTATTTTTTTGTTATTCAAAATTTGACATATATAGTAGTATAAATATTACAATTCAACCTTATAATGTCATCTAAGTCCTTAGATTCGTAATGATTTCATTGATTTAAGGATTTTCTTCAAAATTATGATTTAGAGGGAGGGAGCCAAAAATCTGAGAATTTGAGAATTTGAGAATTTGAGAGAGAGAGATAAAGAGATAGAGTTGAGCGGCTGACAGCTAAAGCTCGCAAAAGTTAAAGTTGAAACTCCAAAATTAATTGATTAATAAGGAAGAGTAACCAATTTCTTAACAAGTGCTTGTAAAATTTGTAACTTTTATGACGTGAGACAGTACTGTCACATCATCATGCCTGAATCTATCAGTTATGTGCTGCAGAGTTGTGAAGTATCTTTTGACCACATTTTCTGCTCTCAATAGTCAATACTCGCCACGAACAACTTAAGGTGGGGGAGGCGACGGGGATTAGCATTGGCCAAAGAAAAGGCGTCTTCAACTTGCCTTCTCCTCTCCTCTCCTATCCTCTCCATTTTTTCATTATTTAACGTTATCTTTTTCTGCTGGATTTCTTGGGAGGGGCATTTAGGAGGAGGACTTCGTTTATTGGACCCGTCTATTTCACCAGGACAAAAGACAATCTTTGTTCCACTTCAGTCTCTTTTTTTTTGTCAAATTTATCTTTTCATTGATGCAACCTATTTTACTAACAGCATCCATAGTGGGGGTGTATTTTCGGGAATGTAAAGTCACTCGTATTTAAATCTTCAGGAGTTGTAAATGTGGTTTTTACTTGGGAGATTTTGTTTTTAGCCAACCCAAACTTTCATAATTTGGAAAAAACGCAATTGTTTTGTTTCAATTCAACAATGAATTCAATTACTTTTCCTAAAAAAAAATCTCTTTTTGCCTTTTCCTAAATAATTTTACTTTCTTTGACTAAAACCTAATAAATACTTTTTACTTCAATGGGGAATATGTAAATCTAATGTAAATGTGGTTTTTCTCACCTTTTTTTTATGTAGGTCCCACCTGCAAAGAATGTAAAAAAGAATGTACATGTGCATTTAAATTTGCATCTCATGGTTGTGATGCAAATTTACATTCCCTTTACACCTCCCCATTGCGGGTGGTTCTGATCATAATAGGTATATATTTAACATACACCTCATTATACAACCCCCGATTAGAGATGCTCCAATTTATCTTAGATACTTGTAATTATGGTAAACTGTATTTTTCTTTGGGTAAACTACCGAAATGCCCCTTGAACTTGTACCTAATTATCAATTTACCTCATGACCTTTTTTCTTAGAAAATTAAGGACTCGAACTAAATTTTATTCTCAATTTCCCCCTGCCATCCAATAATACGTCAAATCATTTAAAAAATATATTTTTGAAAAAATTAAAAAAACAAATGAAAAATGAAAAAAATCCTAACCCACCCCCTTGCGGTCTTCTTCTCCACCATATTCCCCTATGACCACCAACCCTTCACTCCATAGCAATTCCCCACCTCCCTCCTTCCAGTTTTTACCCCCTGCACCATTCACCCTTTCCCATCCTAACCCGATTCCCCCATGACCAACACCCCCAATGAACCCAGAACCCACAGACGCACCCCCATCCCCCATCACAAACCCCCTCCCCCTCCCCAACGAACCCGGATGTTTTTTCACCCACAACCCCCCCAACGAACCCATAACCGCCGCAACCACCCATTTTCTTCTTCCCCCATGACCACCACCGCAAGCCACCCTCCCTTTTCTCCATCTCTTCCTCTCTCTCTCTCTCTCTCTCTCTCTCTCTCTCTCTCTCTCTCTCTCTCTCTCTCTCTCTCTCTCTCTCTACCCCCTCTCTTTCTCCCTTTCCCATTCAAGCTCCCCCTCCCCTCTGTATTTTTAATTACAACAAAAGGGAAATAGATGAAGTGGGTGGGCCCTTCTGTAAAATAAATTTTTATATTATTTTTAACATATGAAATGACCAATTTGCCCTCATATTTAACGGCAAATTGGATGAAATATTGAGAATTTGGACGACATGGGTGAAATTGAGAATAAAATTTAGTTCAAGCCCTTAATATTCTATTAAAAAAAGATCATGGGATAAATTGATAATTAGGTACAAATTCAAAGGGTATTTCGGCAGTTTATCCTTTTTCTTTTCTACAATTGCAATTTTGATACTGTGGTTATATTTTTTTACATTTTGTTTTTTGTTTTTTTGTTTTTTTGTTTTTTTGTTTTTTTGTTTTTTGTTTTTTTGTTTTTTTGTTTTTTTGTTTTTTATTTTTTGTTTTACTAACGTTAGGAATGATGAGGGGGAAATTCACACACAGGTATTATGAGAGTTTGAACTCAATGTTACAAACATGAATTTTAACGATCCCTGCATGAAAATCATGAGTTTAAACAAGTTTTTGGTTGTGATCAACCCATTACAGAAAATTTTCAAAATTGTCTTTAAACTGCTTAACAAAACTACTCACAATGATCCAATTGACAAAAAAGTTCTTCAAATTATCCTTGGATTCATGAAACCAGGTTTTACAACGAGTTATTTTTCCTTTAAATCAACAAGGTCTCGTGACAAATTGAGTTTAATTTCAGTCACAGATTAAGTTACATAAATTTGTTGACGCACTCAGAAAAAGTGGTTAAACAAACAATATAGTAATATACATCAACAATATTACCATTGCAGATTGATATAGAAAATCAAAAAACCGAACCCAACCTACAACGTGGCGGGGTAAAGAATACACTTTTGAATTACTTATCCTATTAGGGCGTATTGAGGCTTTCAATAGCCGGAAATTATATTACATACCGGAAAGCCACTGAAAAAACACAAGGCATGGCCAATCCACACTCAGAAACTACCCCGGTAACCAGCTAAAATTTGCTTCATCAGTTCTATTGACAGGCAGTAACGTGATGGCGCATACCAGTGTTACATGGAGCTGTGTATTACTTAAACTGTAAAAATCTTCCTCACCTTCTTTATGTTTCTACGACAAATCGGACAAGTAGCAGCTGCATCTGCTATCCTGGGAGAATTGAAACAAGTAATCAATCGTTAAATTGGATTCTGAAATAGCCACAATGCATGCAATGAAGTGCAATTCAAATAACAAAATGATGAACAGGCCAAATATGATGCCTGAATCACCGGTTACTAGTATTTTTTAAAGCTCATTGGATGAGGCTCTTCCGAAATCAGAACTTTGTATGGCCTAATCAACAACTGGCCTTGTCAACTGTTACAACTAGTTTGTGGATTTGTTGCTAGCCGAAGAATAGAGTAACTTCACAATTATATATGACATATAGAAACAGTAGAGAATAATACCTTGTTGCGCAATCGAAACAAGCCACACAGTGCCCGCAGGGAAGGAAAAAGCAGTCCCTAGGAGCATCAAAGCAAATTGCACAAAGACGACGAGTATTATTACTTTCACCATCTCTTACTGACTTCCCTTCAAGAGAACCTGCTGCCAGAAAGTCTTCAAGATCCCCATCATTCGAGGCAGAGTCATACGATGAACCCCAACTTGATTGATCCTCATCTTTGTATGAAAGCAATGGGGCTCTCTCAGATCTGAAATCCTCCTGTTGTACTCTTATTCCATCTTCATTGGTACATCGGAACTTGTTCAAGAAGTTGAAGGCCACTAACATGAGCACAGTCATCCCACCTACATGCTAGAAAATTAAATATTGTACAAGATTGAAATATAAAGGTTTCATTATGAGAAGAAATGGGAGAATGAGTCTACCTATACCAACAATATAAGTGGCCCATCTTGGTCCATAAGACAGATTGACACACTGGTTTGCATTAGGTATATCCTGGGGCAACCAAAAGAAATGTTGGAGTAAAGGGTAAGAACCAAATGAACACAAGTTTCCCAAGGTGACATCTTCTTTTGATAATCCACTAAATTACAGCCTCACCTGCTCTGGACCAGGAGAGGTTAATACAGCTGCATTTCCATTGGGAAACAAAATTTTCAAACTACAAGATGCATTCTTGAAAGAACACTTGTAATAAGCTGCACTTGTATTGTACAATAAAGCATTCACTGTGAAGTTCAATTGCATCTGTTCAATGCAAAGATAAACCCAAGTGAATAGTGTGAATGGGCAGGAAGATAACATCAAACAGCCACAATATTCTTCAATGTAAGATAATAGGAGCATTAAGAGAAGGGGAAAATAGAGACCCTTATGAGGAATACTCTCAAGCCCTCATTTCATCTTGAAACTCTTTCATCTCTAAATGAGGATCTACAGGTCTTATGAAGAACAATTTTTTGAAATTTTTCACTCACACTCACTTTAGCTGTATGCTGAGGTTATGGTCAATAACCACTGTAACAGCCCCAATGTTACAGTTACAAGGATTGCATAAATTATTTTATTCCAAAAACCAATGAATCCCATAAGTACTATTTCCTAATATATATTTTTAAGTGGAAGAGCACACACCATAATAAAATAAGAGAAAAAAGTGTACAGTGGATTCAAATTCCAAGGTCATAGTTCGACAATTACCTCCACATCCTCTGCATTCAAGTTACCGACAGAAATATAGTAACTGGAAGACTTTGATATGTCCTGCTCAATCATACCACTTCCTGTGAAGAAGCAATTACTGACATTAGTGTAGTACTTATTTTGAAAATAAAATGCAGATCATATTCCTGACTTCAAGTCTCACCAAGAATGAGGTTCCATGATAAAGTAGTATTAGGATATGTCGGTTCTTCAAGCCATTGAGTGAGGCCTTCTTTACCTGCAATGCGCTAGCTTCAGAATGCTATGAAGGTCGAATGCATTTTGCAATCAGTTAAAAAAAATGCATGATAAACTGCAGATAAGAAAAGTTTCAAATAATGCCTACTGTTTAAAGTAAAAGAAATAGTGCAGCAAGAATAATAGGTCCCCTATGTGGCTAATTATGACTTCGGCTAGAAAAATTGCTCTGCAATCTTGGTTCACTTATGTGGCATGCTATTTATAGACTCGCATTTCTAGGTATCGGTTTGAGCAGAAGGGCAATGACTACATAGCAGCCATCAACATTAAGCAATTTGTATTCCAATTGCCTCAATAGCTCGCTACACTAATCAAAATATACTCAAACTTATGTGAAAATGATGAATGAAGATATTAAATTTTCATTGCTGTAATAATATTTAAGAAGTATAACTAGCATGAACATTTCTAAAGTGAAGAGCAAACTATAAGTTTGGATGGGAAGAGAAAAGAAAATGTAGGTACATACCTTGAGCGATAATAAGAAAAACAGAGGAGCTTGGAGAGTACACGCTGTATGATATACTTATTTGAGACCCCCCATTTAGGAAATATATCCAGTCCTGAAGAAGAAGCAGAGCAAATTATCAACCAAATCAACAACAACTAGAGGTTAAAAAAAACTAGAAACTATGAGAAATAAAAAAAGAACATTCCAGAGAAAGCATTTTAGTCAAACTTGCCTGATGAGAATCAGCTGGAACTGAGACAGTATGCGTTTCTGACCAAGTTGTCTCAGTATCAAGAGGAGGAGTACTATAGAAACCATATAGTACAGGACCAGGACTTGATATATTCAGCTCTTTTACCTAATAAATACCAACCAATAAACCCACCTAGATTACCACACAGAATCATATAGGTAAAATTGAAAATGGTAGAGTTAGTGCCAAAAATACCTTTAAAGACTGGACAAATATGGGGTTAGGTTGCAGAAGAATTGAACTATTGGGGCCGAGCTCTAAATTTGAAGACCCATACACTCCCAAAATCAAAGTCAACGAAACTGCAACATCCAATTAGCAGCTTAATTACGAATAATAATCTAACAGAAAATAACAATTATGTTAAAAACAGAGTTAATTTGAAAATTAGATATTAGATACAAACCAAAGAACCAGAAGGTGAGGAGGACGATAATGCAGGACCACGTGTCGTCCCTAATAATTGTTGACACCTCATCGAATGGCGATAGGTTTGTTCCATAAGAAGTGCCGATTTCGTGGGTTTCTACCTCCGGATGCCGAAAATCGGTGTGCTGCTGATACTGATTGTGATCGTCCTCCTCTTCGCGGACCTGCGAAGCGCTCGAAGACGACGTCGCAGCAGCACCTGAAGTGTCCCTACTGATGAAAGCACCATGAGAAGAAGATGAGGAGGAGGAAGAAGATGGTTCTTCCATTGTAGAGAAACCAGAAAAGCCCGGGACGCAAAGAGAGGGGAAAATTGGAGAAAGTAATTTCAGAAACCCTAACCCTAAACCAGGGTGAAAGGTAACGCACCTGGGAGGGTCTGAGGAAGAAGGTCCATGGGGAGGCGGGAGTAACCGATCCACCCACCAATCGGTCTTTCTTCTCCGTAGGAATGGTAGTTGCAAAAGAGTGACGGTTTTTAAAAAAACTTATGTTAGCTGTAGCTCCTGGCAATAAGGTGGCGCCAAATGGACCAATGGCGCTTCACTTGCTGCCTTGCCCTAGTCTCGCCAGTAGAGAATTGAAGTGCGGGGCGTTTTCGTTATTTTGCTTGGCCTATGAGTAAAAAATAATAATATGTGTTTGGGACATTAATGCTACTAGCCTCCCTGCACATGTTTCCGCGTGTGCAGAGGCCTTTTTTCGATCACACACGCTACGCATGACTTAAAATGTTTCGAATTTTTCTATTTTTGCAATTGTACTGTTTTATATGACCATCTCAAGTGTTTTCTTTTATCGCCCTTAATTTTTCTAGATGTCCGTATCAACAATTTACATGCAATGAAAGAAAAAAAAGAAACTGTTGAGACGGACATCTAGAAAAATTAAGGGCGATAAAAGAAAACACTTGAGACGGTCATATAAAACAGTACAATTGCGAAAATAGAAAAATTCGAAACATTTTAAGTCGCGCGTAGCGTGCGTGATCGAAAAAAGGCCTCCCGCACACACGCTCCGCGTGTGCAGAGAGGCTAATATGAAGAATACTAAAACAATCAAGTTTTACCATAAGTATATTGCATTGTGTCATGTAATGAATGTATTACTTCCAGCTTTACCATTTGACACGATCTTCTGAACATGTACTTATTCTACACACAAATAATGTACTTATTCTACACACAAATAAAGAGCAGTGATGAAAATGAGCAATTGAGAGATTAGCCCAGACAAACACTCAATTTTCTTTTCCTTCAACATGTACTTATTCAACAGAGATGTTGCAGACCGTAAAAGAATGTGATCAAAGCCTTCAAATAGTACCTGAGACATGACTTTATATATTGATCAAAGCCTTCAAGTACTGAAATTGAAAATTCAAGAAATTATCCTTCAATATGAAGCAAACAGAAAATTCAAGGAAATTGTTATCAGAAAAAACTTTCCACTAAATTCGCACAATACATACTCAATCTACAAATTTGATAAACCTACAAATTCCAAGAAGAAAAAAAAACTGATGAACAACCTCAAAACTGTAAAATAGACAGTTCACCAAGAAAATAATAATAACCAAGCAGAAAAAAAAAAGAATAAAGCAAAGAAACTAACAGAGAAGGCACATGATGCGGTTCATCGTAAGAGCCTTGTGATTGAGTTTTGTCATGGACTTTCCCATTAACCCCGACAATTTTAGTAAGCAACTGGTTGAGTGTTTGCTCTCTCTCATCTCATCATTTCCTCCACCGATTCTTATTCATCTCTGCCTCCCACAACATCTTCTCTTCTCATCAAAGAAAACCAAGGATGGTGAATTGGCTTTTGCCTTGTTGAATAAATTTGTTACTCCTAGAAGCTCCTACTCCTACGAACATCTCAATGAACTGTGACCTTGACAGAGAAAAGAAAGGGACCCTGCTTCTCCTGCTATGTCGTAGTCAGCAATGTGTTTCAAGTCCAAGGGGGCCCCACTAAAGAACCCTTTGGGAATTCTTCCTCCAACTGCAAAACATTTCTTTGGGGTTTTAAAAAATTCAACAATCTCTTGGAAATCTTGCTTTGCTCCTCTGCCGCTACCAAATCGTCAAAGTTTCCTTCACATTGTTGTTAACATCATAACATTTGCATTACGCCAAAATGAAAATTTATTGAGAATAACTGTAGAAAACAAATTGTGGAGAAAAATAGAGAAGAGAAAATCCAAACTTGTACAAATGTGCAATTCAAACAACCGTAAATAATTTCAAACAAACCACAGCAAAACTATTGAACTACACTAAACCTGTAAAGGGTAATTTCATGGCTGCAAAAGATGACATTTTTCTCCTCGGTGTATATAATAAGCTGCAATAGTCCATTGAAGACTATATACTTGCAAGAGTCAAGTATGGACGGGTATCGGAGCACTTCCTACCTCAGATCCTTTTGATTCCTCGCAGCCTAATTTCATGAAAAAAAAATTCGTTCAGACCACTATTGCCAAATTTCGGAATCAAGTACCTAAAGATATAAGTTTGAAACTTTAGGGAAAATAATCAAGAAGCAAACTTCAAGTCACAAACTTTGGCCACTATAAATACTGTTGATGCTCAAAAGTGGTTCGGCACTTTTGGACCCAACTGTGATGTCTTCGCATTTGGTAGTCTGCGAACCTCGGTGAGCTCAGTCGGTCTGTAAGACAAGAAACGATCGGTAAGCTCGATAGGCATCGGTGTGGTACCGGCCGAAGGCTCTCCGATGCTTAAGTTAGAATAAGTACGGAGTGGATAGTAATTTTAGCATAGTAATGGCTAAGTGGCCGAAGGCTCTTGATTACCTCATTCTTGGGGCTTGTGCCTGTCTTTATAGATCTTGGGAGGTATGCATTTTGGGTATAATTTTGATGTGGGACTGTAGACATTGCCTGATTAGGCTCCACGTGTCCTAAAGAAGATTTAGGGAACATGGGTCCTTAGTTGACGATCGGCAGTCTGGGTGCCGATCGGTCTTACATGCCGATGGCTCTGTACTTCCACGTGTAATCTTCTTACTAGTAGTTCAATTACGGTATAAACAAATATTGTAGAGAAAAAAAGGACAAAGATTCAAGGCAAGTGAGAGATGAAATTTGGGCAATTCAGAAAGTGTGTACTGTAGTTGAAAATTGACCTCTTCAAATCCAATTCTTCTTTGTTAATCCTTAAAACGAAAAATATCAATTACAAAACAAATAGAATTACAATAAAATTAAATAAAAATATGAAGAAACGGAGTCGACCCTGAAAGCCAAGCGGGATTACCACCATCGCCAAAAGGAAGAGGTGTCTGGATTTTCTATTTTGTATGAAACTGGCTTTCCCTCACTCACCGAATTTTGAGAACATGGTTTGTAATTGTTGAACGTGCAACTGCAAATGTGTTAATCTCCTTATCCTTTCTCTGCGTCTTATCTGTTTTTCAAATTCTTGCTCTACGAAAAATGGGTGAGGAAGGAAATGTGTTTCCAAGTTTGAGGGTCTCAACGTGTTTCAGTTTTCTTTTCTAAATTTAATCATATTTCAATACAACGTGCCAGAAGAAACTCCCGCTTTGGAGTGTAACTGCCCCTTTTTCTTTTCTTTTCAAAATTTTTAAAATTTTGCTTAATTGTTCTTTTACAATTATGCCCTATTTTAATTAAAATATGGGGATTTAATATTTCATTTTACTATGGGTATTTTCAGGGTTTTTGAATGTTTCACCATTCTCCCCCTTTTGCTTTATATATATAGATTTCATCGAATTTATTTTGTTCAACTTTCTGGTTTTATTTATTTATTTTATATACATGCAATAATTGGAGAGGGAAATGGAATTGGAGAGGGAAATGGAACATAAGAACTCGAATGCAGAGATAAATATTCTTAATCACTTGAGCTACAAGTCCGTTATAATTTTCTTGTTGATCATCACAAAAAAAAAACCCCTGTTTATGATTGAACATATAAACAATACTATTATGTCTTATCAAGAGCTAGTTAATAACTGGCACGTTTACTAATCCGTAATCAAATTGAGGATGAATTGAAATGAGGCGGAATTAGAATCAGATTCCTGTTGAAGTTGTTTACTAAAACTGTCTAGAATCGGAATAGAATTCCATAAAGTTGTTTACTAATTCAGCAAAATCAGAATATAAATCAGTATGATTACTAAAATGCCCTTGTCCCAAATCAAATATTTTATATACTTTTTTTAATAAAATTTGATATAGTATATAATAGTAAGAAAAAATTAAATTGCTTTTTTAATTTCATAGACACACTAAAATGATTTTGTTTATTTATTTATTTTATAAATTTAAGTATTTCTATTAAGTATTTTTTTATTTATAAATGTAAGTATTTCTATTAATTTTTATTTATATAAATGTAAGTATTTCTATTAGTTAATCCTTAACACTTAAAATGATTTTGTTTTTATTTCTAAGGTTAAGGATAATCTTGGAAATAATGGAAGTAAGTGAGGGCATAAAGGGAAAAAAATTAGCATTCTGATTACTCCCTAAACCCGGAATCCAAATACCTCATCAATATAGGGAATCCAAATCACCCAAATCTTATAATTGAATTCCATTTTTCGTGTGGGCCCCACGCACTTTTGATTCCTCCCAATTTTAGTAAACACAGGTATAATCCGTAATCGGAATCGGATTCCTTATTCTCATTTCGATTACGGGTTAGTAAACGCGTCAGTTTCTTCTCTCGGAGAACGAATAGTATGGGACCAATTGATCTAATTTTTATTTAATTTATAAAAAAAATACTCATAAAATAATGAGAAAAACATTCAATTTCTCTTAACCTTTTCCATTGATTTTTTCCTTTTAACTAATATTTTAAGTTCAAAAATCAAAACAAAAATAGAGCGAATGGTTAGATTGGATTTTCCTTTATGAATAGGGTAGATTGGATTTAAAGGAGATAATGATCAAACTCAATTCACGAGAATAAAAAGGGATAAGCGTTTTATAAGAGTACTTCCATCGCAACGGTGGAAGGCAGGCAAGGGCTGCCTTTTGCCTCAAAAAAAATTTCTAGCGCGCAAAGGATCAGGCGAGCAAGGGCTGAACCCACCAACCAGGCCAGGTCCAAGGGCAAGATCTGCCTGTGGGCTTGCTTGGGTTTGCTGACGTCAGCAACCCAAAAAAAAGGAAAAAAAAACCTGAAAAATTCCAAAAAATTCAGAAACATTTTTTTATACATATCTAGCAATTTTATTATTATTAATCTCATACATATAAATAAAATTAATCCCATGTGAAAATCTCATACATAAAATTTTATTCAAAAATTTTATTTGAAATTTGATATGAGAATTTTATAATAAATAATGACACATGGCAATAGAAAATCTTATCCAAATTAATTGTTTAAGTATAAAACATAGGGAAAAATAATTAAAATGAATAGTAATTGCCCTTACCCTTGCCTTTTAGGGTAGAGCCACAAAAGACAAGGGCTGCCACTATTCACGTGAATAGTGGCAGCCCTTGTCTCCCCTTGCCGTTGCCATTTCCCTTTGGAGTGGAAGTGCTCTAACTGAAACTACGTGCGTCGAGTCGAGTAATTCCACGAACCCGAAAGAAGCCATTGTCAAAATACTTTGACTTGGAAACATGTTGGCGCGGTTGTTCCCAACTAAATTGTTTGTTAAGCAATTTTCAAGTAAGAACGCACTTAAAATAAGACCGCGTCGAAGCCACCTAACCAAACTGAGAAAACGGCTGGAACCTTCGGTAGTTAGATAATACTAAGAGGAAACCAGTGAACGAGCTTCCACCAAAACTGAACCTCCTAATTTTATTGGTGGTGTTTTGACGTTAAATTTTGAATTAAAAATAGCGACCAGCATATTCCACCATACACATATATAGCCATAAGCAAAGCGCATTAATTTGACGAAACAGAGCCAGAGAGACGCAATTTAAATTCAAGGCCTGCAAATTAGTCTTTGTATGGGACAGCTGCGCAGACAAATGAAGGAAAGGAGCAAAGATCTTCGATCTTTCTTCGAACAACAAGGATGGAAGGTGGTCGGCGTCTGCAAGAAGGGGTGGTACAGAATCCGTACCAACCTCAAAATATAAGGTCTAGTTTCTTCTCTATCGGTGATTTGGGAGAACGAGGTCATGGGATCGATGCCATATTTCTTTTCATTTGGCTCATTTCATAACAAGGGGCGCAGTGATTGTCTAACATGATATTAGGATCTTAGTTGTAGGAGGTCTTGAGAATATAATGAGACCTCTGATTCAATCCTTCGTCGATCCCTAGTTGTTTATCAATTTGTAAAGAGTAAGGTTATTCTTGTATATTTTCCTCTCGCTTGATTTAGTTTCTGGTATCTAATCTGTAATGGTGGCTGTTTATAACAATACGGTGGAGTAAGTTTTTTGAATGATAGACAAGTTAATGATTTGCAGAATGTTGTAGTATTGTCCTCAGCAAAATGCAAGTAGTCGTTCTATTGATTTACACCTATAACACAACAATGAGCCTACGTTAATTAATTTGATTGGTTTAGCAATGTTTAGATGGAACAGAAATCTAATCAAAGGAACTTAGAGGGTCGACATAAGTCAACAATAAAATATTGCAAACAATCCATGCCAAAACGTTCTGTGTTGCACATGGAACACTTGTCTTTATGCATTATTGAGGTGATATATTTTTTTGTTCTTTGCATTAAAGATGTATACTTAAAAAGGCCTAGAATTTGATGTAAGAAATTTGTAGTGATTAAGAGCATTTAACTTTGCATGTAAAGGTCATAGGTTCCATTTCCTGCTCTCCCAATTTTGAATCTTTGTTTTTTTTCTTTCCTTCATATTGGGGGTAGACTAAAGCCCGAGGTCTTTGATTTCCCCCCAATATTAGGGGTGACAATTTTTGACACGACCCGATACATGACTCGAAACCCGCACGGAAAATTAGTTGGTTAACCCGCACGATTAAATTTTTGGGTTAAACCACATCTGACTCGTTTATAAATGGGTGGGTTTTGGGTTAACCCTCAAACCTACTAAAATACCTATATAACTCGCCAACTCGTTAAAATACTTATGTAACCCTCCAACCCATTTCTTTGTTTCTTTTTCATTTTCTTTATTATTATTTTATTTATCTTTCTCAATCTTCATACATAGAGAGAGTCAAAATGTAATTACTATTTTATATAATAAAAAATAAAAAATGCAATTACTTGATTAAATTATCAAAATTTAGGATTATTATTAATTTTTATTTGTTATCACTTAGCGTGTCAACCCGAAACCCATACGGAAAATTAACGGGTCAACTCGTAAATGACACGTTTATTAAACGGGTCGAGTTTGAGTTGAACATTCTTAACACGTATATAATCCTGACACGACACAACCCATTGCCAGCCCTACCCTATATCACTTGTATAATTTTTTTTTAAAAACAACCAAAACTAATTTCCAACCTTAATTTTGACCCCAACTTCAAAGCCTAAAACTGAAAAAGAAGAGAGCAAACATTCTTCGGTTATAAAACCACATTTATTAAAAAAAGAAACGGCATATGGATTTAAAGCATGAAAAAGAATCCAACTTCAAATTCAAAGCCTAAATGAAAGAGAGCAACAACAGCATTTGGTTATTATGAAAACACATTGTAATTTCTTTTGGAGTTGTTGTTATGACATGTGTTAACTAGAACTATGCAGATCACACCTATTGATCAACCAACAAAAGAAACAGCCCACCCTCCAGAATGTCACTAATTCTCCCATGTCAACTACTTTTAGCTAAGCTCAGTTTGATAAGTTTAGAATAGGTTAAGATGGTATAACTAGCTAGATTCTCAAGAACATATGAACATCGTACCAAAAAGAAACGAGTATTCGGAGAAGGCATGCGGTGCTCTCCCATCTAATTCAAATATTTTTGAATCGGACGGGAGAACTACAGGAGCAGGCTAAGCAGAAGATAAAGAAAATGAAAATGATGAAGGTTGTCTCCATGTGTAAGAAAGGATGGTACACAATTCAGGCCCATCTCAAAATATAAGAAGCCAAGTTGTAGATATAAGCTTAGTCAAGTTCGTTAGAACGGATGTGCTTTTCACTTTTCACTCGAGTTTCAATCCCTTTCCATAATTTAGATTAGATTAAAATATAATATCGCTTATATATATAAGCAGCAGCCAAGCCATTAATCAACAATCCAGAATCTGGATTTCACATATGTTTATAATGATTGGTTGATTCAAGGGTTCAAGTCTTGTTGTATTTACCTTCATTTTGTTATATTTTCATTTTAACTTGTCCATTTGGTGAAGCAAAAAGTCATCCCTTGCTGTTTTGAAAATGCACAAAGAGAAATGTCACAATGTATTATATAGCATTCAAATAACACTATACATATGTTAATTGGGAATTAGCAGTTTGTCGCTTCAGCAAAGCAGAGACTTCTTGAGTAGAAGTCCCAATATATTATATTCAAACAAAGCATAAATTATACCAGTAATTGAAGGTTTAGGGAATCTTGAATTTTATGATAAATGATATGGAAATCGCGAACTAAATTAAAATTCACTTGTTTAAATATCCTGCCAGTATAAACCCAATAATATTTTGTAGCATATTTATTCAAATGAAAAATATGTGTATTCTTATTTGTAATGAAACTTTTAAATAATTTTGCTAATAAGTCTCAATCTTGTGTTTGATTATCAAAATTTTCTTATAACGTGCCTATTAAAATTAATTTTAATATTTGAAATTTTTATTAGTACAAGTGATAATTTAAATTATAAGAGATGAATATTTCTCACATACACGCATATAACTAAGATGCCATGATGTCGAACCTGAGACCTCTTGTTTATAAGTCAATGCATTTTTTATTGGGATAGGCCGTTGGCTTAATATTTGAAATATTGAGATCATAAGATTGTTTTTGTAATTTATATTTTTTTCATTAAGAAAGACTAGCCTCTTCGCACTCTTCCGCGCCTGTGAGAGGTTTTTTTTAAAAAAAATTTAAATTTATGTTAGAATTAAAAAAGATAATGAGTTATTGTGTTCCATAAAAATAGAATCCATTATTTGTTTTTTTTTTAATTTTAATTTTTTTAAATATGAAAAAGTGTGAATTTATCATATTATCCTCATTTAATTAATAATTTCAATTCTTAATGTTTGCTTTAACCAAGGGCATTTTTTGGTATTTTGAATGTTTTACCATTCTTTGCCTAGAATATATTATATAGGCAAATAATAGTAAAATATTCAAAATACTAGAAAATGTCATTGATTAAAATAAATATTAAGAATTGAAATTATTAATTAAATAAGAGAAGATGATCCCACTTTTGTAGAAGAAGAAGGGATTGAAAATAAATTAAAGATTTCACCCAAAAAAATAAAAATAAATTAAAATGGTCCCACTTTTGTAGTTTAACATTTTTGCGTTGAGGGAAGTCACACTCTTTCTTTGCCGCGGAGGTTACGAGCGATTCTTACATGTCTCGAACCGGCCTCGCCTCAAGTTTCACAGGCTGTTTGATATTTGTCACAGACAAGCTCTTCATTTTACATTTAAACCCCCAAACCCTCTTCCCTTGCCGCCCTTATTCCAAGCGTAAATAACGAACTCTAAAAGGATATAAATGTAATTTCCCACTTAAACATCAAAACGGACCTACTCTCCCTTCCCAACAAACCACCTCACCGGAACCAAGCCTCCCCTTTCCCCTTCTCTCCCTCAACGGCTCAACTCTCCTGCTTTCTTTCGAAAACAGCACAGATCTACTGCCGTACGCGAACGCGTGTTCGAATCGCAAACCCTAATTTCTGAGCCCCCTTTTTATCTCTCCAATTCGATTTGATTCGAATCGAGAGCTGAGGACGCGATGGGCGATTTCAACCTCGCGCTCATCATCGTCGCCATTATCCTCTGCGTCATTGTCTTCGTCTTCAATGTCTACCTGCTTGTCAATTTCCAGCACCCCGACGACAAGAACCAGGCCTACTTCCCCAAATTCGTCGTCGTTTTGGGACTCTCCGTCGCCGCGATTTCCATACTGATGTTGCCGGCCGACGTGGCGAACCGTCAGGCCTGTCGCCACGCGATATACAATGGAGCGTGTAATCTCACTCTGCCAATGAAGGATCTGTGGCTCGCCATCTATATCCTTGACGCCGTGCTTGTGTTCTTCATCATCCCCTTCGCTATGTTCTACTACGAAGGAGACCAGGACAAGTAGGTACTTCTAGGGTTTTTGATTGAATCAGTGTTGGCATAAAATGCACATAAGATGTTTCTGTTTATTCAGCTTGCCATTGTTGATTTGTAAAAATTGGGTGTGCGTTTTTGTGTTCAGGAGCGTTGGAAAACGGATTGGAAGTGCGTTGTTGTGGGTGGTGGTGACGGCCATTGTTTGCGGGCTCGTGCTTGGCATCTTATACGGTTAGTTGTCTTCACTTGTCATTTTCACAGGAACCACTTTGATTGCACTGAAAGAATTTTTCTGTTTATGACTTTAAGCTTCTGTTTGGTTATTTTTTGATTCTTTGTGGAACATGTTTTGTTAGAACGCTATGGATTGTGTATCAATGGTTTACTCTTTGATTGTATATCAGGGCTAGTTGGGAAGGTGGACTTTACTGTTAGGCATCTCTCTTCTTCCACAACTTCCTTTCCTAGTTCATGGAGCTTTTCTAGCAGTCAAGAATGTATAAGTGGCTCACATCAGGTTTGACCTTGTTCATTGGAATTTTCTTATACTAAAATGTATCTATCCTCTTGCTCATTTTGGTGCTTTCTTTGTCTCTTACTTCTATTGTCCCTACAGTGCTCTGCGTATTCTGCCAGTGATTCGTCAGAGAAAACATGGACAATGCGTACTACCTTTCCAGAATATGTCGTTGCTCTTGCTACCATTGTTGGTTCTGTGCTTTTTACTGTAAGTTCATTCTTGGAAATCTTGACGTATTTATGTTGTTATTGAATCAGCATGTGATAACTGGGGATCCCTAGTCAGTTTCGCGAAATTGCTTCTCAGGAGTTGATTAGACTGCCTTTTTGTTGTTGCAAGATTATGTATGTATGTATGTCTGTGTATAGTAAAAAAGGATATATATAGACATTGTATTTCAGCATCTTATTTTTCTATAGTTAAAAAATTACCCTCCTGTATCATCCAGATATTTGGTGGTGTTGGCATTGCGTGTCTGCCTCTGGGACTCATATTTTCATTCATCCGGCGTCCAAAGGCTGTTATTACCCGGTCACAGTATATCAAGGTACTACTTTTTTGCACTATCATGTGTGTAAAGTTTAAATGATGAATATTGTTGTCATTTCTTATGTGTGGTTTCTCTTGTGCACTTCAGGAAGCCACTGAACTGGGTAAGAAAGCAAAAGAATTGAAAAAAGCAGCCGATGCACTCCATCAAGAAGAAAGAAGTGGTTCTAAGGGTAGAAAATGGCGTAAAAATGTGAAGGCAGTAGAGAAGGTATATTTAGCACTCCAAGTTAAAGTTTAGTCACATTTAGGCACCAGCTTTTATGTTTGCTTTGGTGTGTGCATCATTTAACCATGTTGCACATATAATCTAATTGGAAAGAGAGTGCGTGTACCTTGTTTGATCCTTTGTGCTCCAAGCGTTAGCTATGAAGCTTCAATGGATGTCAGAAATTTCCTTTGGAAAAATTGAATTTATTTTCTGAAATATGATGTGTGCCTTTGTATGTGCTGTTATTGAAAGTTATTTAACGTTTGCTTAATGGCTTAACTGTTTCATGACAAAAAAGTTGATGGTTGGTTAACCTTGCAGGAGTTGCTTCAATTAGAAGAAGATGTAAAACTTCTAGAAGAGGTGTATCCTCAAGGAGAGAAGGTAAAGGGCATTACACATGTGACTTCTTCACTTTCCATATATCAAACTATTTCTCCCTTCTAGTTCTAATCTTCTTGCCTCACTTCAGGCTGAGACTTCTTGGGCTATGACTGTTCTTGGGTACTTGGCGAAGCTTGTGCTGGGAATTTTAGGGTGAGTGCTGTTGTTCCATTTAATCATGCTTTAAATAGTTTTGGCTTCTTGACTTGAGAGTTGAGCTGGGGTGGATATTTGGAAGAGTAAAGTTTTAGATAAGGTAGAAGGCAAGATGATGTTGTGGAAAAGAATTTAAGCGCTTGATATGGTTTGTGAGCATATTCCTTTTTTGTCAATATCTTGCAGCCAATAGGAAATCAATAGAATTCAGTTCAAGAGCCATGGTGCATGTGAAAATATCTGATTGCGTTTAGGTAAATATGAAGTGTTTGCCCTTCGGGTGTATGCGTTTCAGTATGGTCTGTTTTTGTTGGTGCTTACTGTAGGTAGCGATGTGAATAGATAGCTAATGTTGTAACAGTTATATAGTCTGGGGTCAAGAGTGCATTTTTTTAAGATATGATGTGCTATCATTCATGATGATGTTGTAGTATGTGGATTGCCGTGGTTTTCCTTTTTCTTGTGTGTCATCATTTTCTAAGGATCTTGACAAGATTTATTGACATAAAAAACCTTTTGCCTGTATTTTTCAGATTGATTGTCTCGGTGGCTTGGATTGCTCATATCGTCATTTATCTATTGATTAGCCCACCGCTTTCTCCTTTCTTGAATGAGGTTTTCATCAAGCTGGATGATATATGGGGTACTTTCAGAATATATTTCTCTTGCCTCTATGTTGTTATTATTCATCTTAATGGATACGATTTTGATATGCTTATTATTCTCTACCAGGTCTTTTGGGCACTGTTGCATTTGCATTCTTCTGCTTCTACCTCCTCCTTGCAGTCATTGCTGGGGCCATGATGCTTGGGATGAAATTAGTTTTCATTACTATTCATCCAATGAAGTAATGATTTTTCCATGTTATAGCCACCTTTAAATTTTTGGTTTAGAACACCTTTAAATTTTTGTCACCAAGAGGCTTGGTTGCTCATAAATGTAATTTACTTGTTTCAGGTGGGGAGCGACTCTTATGAATTCATTTTTATTTAATGTGGGACTTATTCTCCTTTCCTCCATCAGGTTAGTATCTTTTACCCTTTGTGCTTCTTATTACATGATAGATGAAGTCTGTGCATGGTCATGGTTCCCTTTCTGAAGATTTCTTGAAATTCCAACTGTAACTAGTGTTGAATTCCTTTGTTTCAGTGTGATTCAGTTCTGCTCCACAGCATTTGCATACTATGCCCAAGCAACCGCAGCCCAAGAAATATTTGGTCACACATTGCAATCTCTTCGTGGAATAAGATATTTGTACAAGTGAGTTCTTTTCTTTGCACTGATTCGTTCTGATTAGATATGTATGTTTACTGATTTGCTTATACATTTTGGTGTTGCATTACAGGTACAATGTGTTTCAAATTGCATTTATTGTCCTGGCGGGTTTGACCTTTGTGTACTATGCTGCCTTTGTACGTCTACAAACTATATATTCATTCTTGTTCGTTTATTTGTCTTCCTCTACATGCTTCTTAAAGTAATGTGGTTTTTGTTTGTCTTCAAAATTTCAGGGATGGAGAAGAAAAAAACCTAGTGGCAGGTTCCAACTTTCCTCTTAATTCATGTTTTGCCTAGAACAGCATGCACCCACCCTGGAGCATTTGGGGTTCTCAGTTTTATCATCTCTTTTCGGAGTGGTTTTCTCGGATGCGCATGGCCTAGTTTTTATCTATATTGAATGGTTTCGGTTGAGTAGGCAGAGATGTCATTCGAGTTTGCATTGGGTTTTAGTGCAGGGGGAGTGGCACCGCTGTTTGTTTTTCTGCTTGTATTTCCCCCTTTGTATGTATTAATTTCTTCATTTGACCTTTTGTGTTGTAAAATTGGTTTGGGCTTGTAATCGTGTTAATCCTTCGCACACTGGGAAACTGGATGTCTAGAACTACCCATGATGTAACATAACCATTGGGATCAAATTATTGTATGAGCAGCCGTATTTAGTTTCACATTTGTGGACATGTATACTAGGGTTTTGAAGATAATCATTTGCCAAAACTCCTCTGAGGATTTAGAATGGCATTTGTAATTCCGACAAGAGTCTTTCGGTACAAAGGAAGTGCCGAGGGCTTGGAAGAGCGAGAGTTGAACTCTTTTCTCGGAGGAGAGAGGTTATTAAATAGTTTACGGCCATTAACTAACATGCATAATTATCTCTTAATTGTCGCTAAGACCCCAATGGATTAGTGCTTGAGCAACGCTGTGATCAGCAATGTTCAAAGTTGTTCCATCGCCACAGGGAGGGTCATAAGGCGAACTCTCTGCAAATTCTGTTGGCAATGACTTCCAGTGAAGGCTGGGTTCCCAGTCTGCTTCTCTAAGGACCTTCAGTATCTCCTCTGCCACGATCTTGCTCGCTGCAGCTGAAAAATGGATTCCATCCCTGGATGATGGTCAATCCGATCGACCAGACCAAATGGTGAATCGAAGGATTAATCTTTAATCAAGCTGAGTTTATAGAAAAATAGATGTAATTAAGTGGAAGCCTAAACTACAATATGAAACTGCACGTACGTAAAGCAAGCAGTTGACCAATCTTTTCTCTTCTGAATTGAAGTCCACAGATCAACAGCCTTGACATCTAACTCTCGGCAGACCTCTAAACAAGCATCTGAGTAGATTTTGCAGGACTCGTTTGTTCGATTCCGCTCGGGAACTATGTCTCTGATTTTGGTTCAAAAAAAGAAAATAACAGAAAAGAGAGAAGCTCCTAAGAACTCAAGAAAAAGGAAAGGAAGAAACAATCACAAATTATCACCATATACGCACCTTAAATTTTCAAGAATTTGTTCCTCATTGACAGGAGGAGCAGTGAGAAAGATGATGCGAATTTTTTCTGAAAGGCTCTGGCAATCAAATGTATCTGCTACGGTTAGAATATGCATTGCACACCAGACAAGACATCTGCATATTTTTTTTTTTTTTTTCTGCATATATAAGCTGACATGATGAGAGATGATATATTACCTTTAAATATTTACCAATCTTCCTCATATTTTCTACATATTCAGGAAGCGGCACATGAGGGCCTAAGCCTGATGAATGAGGCAGCATTGAATCATTGCCACCAAAATAAACTATCACCAAAGATGGCTGAATTGCTGCATCCTATATATATATGTCAAATATAATTACACAACATCAGCATCAAACTAGGGCTACGTTTGGTGCCTAGGATTTCAGTAAATATACAACACCTTAGGAAAAACTTGCTCTAAAACCTGTAGAGCACGCCTCGAGTTCCAGCCGGCATATCCTCGCACCAGTAGGTCCGCCTATGCCGGAAATTTTAAGATCAGTGATGCCATTGACAAGGAACTTTATATAGGACATGAAAATTTAGTAGACACATTACAGACACATAAAATAAAACAGTGGCAAAAACCCTTGAAAACTAGTTCAGTCATTTATTTTGACTGTTTGACTGCAGAGTGAAACACTATCTGATGAATTGGTTTTACAGCAGAAATTCTCTCTAACAAAGAGACAAATTTCACTGCGTGGCTTATCAGATGTACAAGAACATCCAAGAAATTATAGTTGCAGAAAATAACCTCTCAGATAAGGCCAAACTTTTGATCTATATGGTTCATCATCATGGAATCTTTTCTTTCTTTTATTGCTAGTATACTTGGAACTACTGGTGTTAATGCAGAAAACAAAAAGTATGATGTCTCCATTTATCAGAATTGCCCAAGTGGTGGACCTGCCTGGTGGTCCAATATATTTTTTCTTTTTTTATATCAGAAAGAAGCTACTGCTAGAAACTATATATAAAAATTAATTTGTCTTGCTTATTAATTAATTGATGAATTATGAGTTTCACTGTAGAAGCGTAATCAGCAACAATTCATTTTTATTTTCTGTGTGGCTGCAAATTAAGCATGAAAAAGAAAGCTTTCTGGTTCATCAATGTGTGAACCAAGTCAAATATATACAGAGAACAAGATCATGCATGTAGGGATATCAAAAGAGAGCACGCAAATTGCAATGCATGAATAAAGCTTGAGAGATAAGAAACGTGGACCCCACCACTAAGCTAATTGCCCACGTCTCATTTATATGAACTTATCAACATGAAAGCTCCTGAGACTTTGATGTCTATGAAAAAGATGATGTTAACCCCCAATCAATACATACAGAGAAATTCGATTGAAAGAATTAATTAGGGAAATTTGATTAAGTGAGAAGTAAGTACCTTACGAGAATACAAGTCAGCAAGAATGGCACCCCAGCCTCCGTTGCTGCAACTGAACTGGACGATGGACGAACCAAACAGCACAAACTGAGGTCTTAATGGTCCCACCATCTCTCTCTCTCTCTCAAAAACACAGTTTGGTGGCAAAGCTTAGCTATTTGTCTCTCACCCCGATTCTTTGTTTGTTTGATGCAAATCCCCAATGACGACGTCGACGAGCACCAACTTATATATAGAGCACAAACTTACTTAATTTACAAAGAAAACCACAAAACATATCAAACACACTCTTTTGCCACTTTGGTAATGTCAGTCTAAAATTATTATTTTGTAGTGCCATTGTGCCAATAACAATTCATTGGCGAACTAAATTGTAATTTTCTTGTAACTTCATTGCTAATGACAAGAATCGTTATGATATAATTTTAATTCTACCTAAATTGTATCCCTCGGAAAAAAAAAAAATTTGTAGTTACTTACGCTAAATTTACAACTCTTCTATCAATTAGCATAAATGACAAACGTTATGGGGGTCATTGGGATAATTTTTTAAAACTAGTGGGGACTTACCAATGCTTTCCTGAAATTACATGAAGAAAAGGAATTCAAAATACTGGGATTGGTTCTGATATTTTACTATTTGTGTGGGGCAGAAGTTTAATTTTCAATACTTTTTTTTTTCTCCCCCGATTAGGTTTGCCTCCTAGCTTCTGTTCCTGAGCAAGAAGACGACGATGGACATAGCTCTCTTTTCCCCATCTTCACTTTTTCATGACGACGATGACACTTCCAGTGGTACTTTCTTTCTCTCTCTCCAAGGAGCTCCCAATTTTAGCTGACATGGTGAAAATATATTTACTGGGCCTTATTTGCAGGTGAGGAAGACACAGGGAGCCAGCAAAGCTACGTCGAGAGGAGGCACAAGTTTCCTGGGATGGTAAGTCTATTCCTTTATTTGGTCAGTACCGAGAAACGTAAATTTGTCTTTCACTGGTTCTAACTGTTAATCTGTTGTTAATTTGTTACTGTGTTCTTTTTTATATTTATATATTCACATTTGCTCTTTCCAGTTTTGTTTTGTCACATTTCTTCTTTTTTATTTTTTCCCCATTTGAAATCAGTTTTTTCTGTTTCTGAGCTTGAATGTTTGAATTTATAAGTTTTCATATTGAAGTTCTGCAAATGGTTTTATAGCATATATCAATGGATAAATCAAAAGCATATATTGGTTCAATTCCGTACAGTCTGATACTTAGGTTCAGTCACTTCAGAGAGCAATAGCTGCTTTTTACTAGAGTTGTCTTGGCCTTTCATTGAAAATCCCAAGAGGTTGTTTTGGTTTCTACTTTTAGTATATTGGCCTGGTTCTTGACTGCTTCTTTGTAGAGTTTGCTAGCATAGAGTTTCAAGTTCTTTAAAGAAATCCATCTATCTTGGTTTGCTTCAGGAGTTGGTCATCCGAGAATTTTCGTTTCATCAGCTGAATGCCAATTTACTCTGGCCTGGGACATTTGCATTTGCAGAATGGTTAGTTGAACACAAGCCATTGATTGAAGGACGACATTGTCTTGAGCTGGGCAGGTATTTCTCAACTGCACTACATCCATCTCTGCATCACTTGAATACTTGAATGCTTGAATGCTTTTCATTTTCTTGCTTGTCCCACTTTTAGTGATATTGGGGATCCTCGGTAGTGATTTCATCACATGGATACTTTGCTTCACATGGTGTAAACCCTTGCTTATGTTGCTTGTAAGCTGAATACCATTCTACTATCTAGAAGTTTGTTTACCTCCGGGAGTTGTTAAGATGCGTGGCATCTGTAATGTGTAGTTAGATTAACTTCTCAGAAAAACATTTGTGGAATTGGAGTTAATTTTTAGTTTACACTTTTCCACTATCCTTCATTTCATATTTACCATCCATATGCTTGATATAAATTTTGAGTCTGATTGATGTATAGTTGTCCTGATATTGATTTGTCTACTGATTGTCAGTGGCACTGGTGCTTTGGCCATTTTTCTACGAAGATTGTTTAATCTTGACATCACTACATCAGACTATAATGATCAGGAAATTGAAGAAAATATAGCTCATAACTGCAGGGTAAATGAAATTACAACTGTCCTTCCTCATATAAAGCGTATGTCATCCTTCATTTTCATATTATACCATACATATGTTTGAACGTTGATTTACTGTGCCGAAGAAGTTAATTTAGTGGACTTCTAATTGATTTTGATTTAAAGTTTTAGCTGGGATTTTGTTAAATTCATGCCATGGATACTAATTTTTCAGATACGTGGGGTGACAGTTTCCCTACTGCTGATCCAGACTGGGACCTGATTATTGCTAGTGATATCTTGTTGTGTAAGTTTCTCACCAACGTGCTTAAAATACACTTCTTCAAAACGTTGTCCTTGGAGCTGCACATAAAAACAGTATGTTCAGTTTGCTAATTATCCTTCTTTTCTTGTCTGCTTGCAGATGTGAAGCAGTATGCAAATTTGATAAAAACCCTTTTGTTTCTCCTCAAATCTTACAAGCCGAAGGAGAATAAGGCCCGGCCTCAAGCAAAGGACGAGCAGAGTGATGGTGATATGCTGGCAAATTTTTCTGAGCCTATGTAGTGGATGTTAAAACTGTGCTAATTTATATTTACCTCTTGCTCACACAGGACAATCATTCAGTTTGCCCCGGCCTGCATTTATAATGAGTTGGAGACGCAGAATTGGGAAAGAGGATGAATCACTCTTCTTCTCTGGTTGCGAAGATGCTGGTCTTGAAGTAAAGCATCTGGGATCTCGTGTATATTGCATCAAACCAAGAGAAACAACTACCAATGGCGACCAAATAGAGAATATTTAGAAGCTACATTTGGTCTACAAGTAGCCATTCAAGCATTGATTTATCTGCAATTGTATCATTCTTAATTTTAACGAATGAGCGGGAAGTGAGCATGTTTGTAAGCGAAGGGTTTTCCAAGAATATCCATCTCATATTAATAGATGGATGGATGGATGGATAATAATCTCTATGAAACGATATTCTAGCAAAAGCACCCAAAATTAGTTAATCTTAATCCACCAAGTTATCACCAACAAATCAAAGTAATCAACCCAAAAGCACAGAGATTATGGTGGAGGCCATTTCCAAGATAGAATGGGAATCTGAAACAAGTATCAAGATTGCCTGAAACACAAGGGAGACGGCGGTGGCAGAAGGTCAGTGGATTAACATGTGTTTTTTATATAGTTTAATGTGTTTCTTCTAAATGATAAAAAAAAAACAAACAAAGGGAATACTTCTGTTTCTTTACATGATGTGTCACAAAGGCATCAATTTCAATCAGATGCATGGCACATGAAACACCTCCACATTAAACCAGTGGTGTTGGTTGGTACCTGGTAGCTTCTTCTTTCGGTTGTTCTTGTAGCCTTTCCTTGTCTGTTTCAACTTCTTCTTCGATACTCTGAAATGGAAATATGGAAGAACATTTTTTCTGGCTACTTGTTTGGCATTTCCTAATCAAACCCAGGAAATTAGCATGATTAATTTAAATTGATTGCAATTAGCTTAATTGGTATTTTGTGTTTGGTTTTAATATCATCTTACCAAGCTGAGATTTTACCAAACCCACAGAGATATTGTCTCTCATTGTCACACACATGGGGGCTACTGCTATCAGAAAAATAAATTCCATACAGTCAATGAAAAGTTAATAGCAAGGGCCAAAGCTGTTTCTGTGAACAAAAGTAGAGCTAGACAACAGAAACCATTTCTCTCTTTAAGTATCTACCAGACAGTCAACATTTTGTTGTTGTTGCTGTGACACCAACCATGGCTTCCGACCAAGAATGCCTCTTGGAAAATGGCACAAGCAGTGAGGAGGAAGTGCACCATGGCAGGACCGCTACGCAATTATCAGCTTCTTCATTGCGCAAAAAGTCAGATACTACACTGCCAAACAGTGTTCAAAATGGACATCTCAGGGAGTTGCTTTTTAATCTTCAGGTTGTTCTTCTGGGGACCAAGCTTTCGGTTCTCCTTCCCACCATTCCTCTAGCCATTTTTGCTGTGTACTATGGCTTCGGAAAGGTGAGTGCTTGCTTTCATATTTTTATTAAGAAATATTGTATACAATAGAAAATAATAAAAGAAAACAGAATTTATATGACTGATCCTTGTAACCTTTTTCTTTATTTTTCTTTTGACAGCCCTGGATTTTCACTCTGAGCTTACTGGCATTAACCCTACTTGCTGAGCGCATCAGTTTTCTCACAGAGTAAGGCACACAAAAACACAATCAATTAGCCTTTCTTAAAATGCTGGTCACATTAATCATTTGCACTGTGATGTGTTGTACTTAAAATTGCAGACAAATATCATACTACACTGGTCCAACAGGTAAACTGTTTTCATCTTTTTTTTTTGAGCGTTTTCAATTACTTAAAGGTTGCTTCAGAATGGGACTGAAGGCTCACATTTTATCTGGTTTGTGCAGTGGGAGGGCTTCTAAATGCAACATTTGGTAATGCCACAGAGCTGATTATAGCAATATCTGCTCTAAGTCAAAGAAAAGTAGCCTTGCTCAAGTATTCTCTCTTGGGTTCAGTTCTTTCTAACCTTCTTTTGGTCCTTGGGACCTCCCTTTTCTGTGGTGGTCTTGCTAACCTCAGAAGGGAGCAAAAATTTGAAAGGGTAAGATTCTAATTAATCATAACCCAACCTCAATTTGTGTATATAATGTCATATGTTATAACTTCCCTTTTAATCATCTAACCTTACTTTATGCCCATTGTTTCATCAGAGACAGGCCAATGTGAACTCTCTCCTTCTACTTCTAGGAACATTCTGCCACATGCTCCCAATGCTGCTTCAATATGCTGGGGACTCTGCTGCAACAAAAGTCCAAACACTCCAATTCTCGAGGGCCATTAGTATCCTAATGCTACTTTCTTACATTGCATTCATGTTCTTCCAATTGTGGACTCACCGCGGCTTTTTCGAATCGCAGCAAGTAATTATCCTAAGGTTTTGGCTGCAATGTTAATTTCATTTTCATGCTTCCAACCTTTCTTTCAGCAGTGCATTGGGAACAATGTTCAGCAATACAAGTAGGTCATACAAGAAAAGCATTCATCTAGTTATATATGCAGCAAGTGAAATAAGAAAACAAATATGCAGACATGTGCTGAACTGTCATGCAAGTCTTCATTTCTAACCTTTCCAAGAGATTGAAGCACCCCAAAAATAAACACAGTTAAATTAAAGCAATTGATGAAATATGCATTAAGCATGAATTTTCTGTGCTTCCATTCCCAAAAACAAGCAAATAAATACTAGAGCTAAGCTAAGGAACTATAATAATGCAACTGGTCAGGTATCAGAAGTTGATGGTGATGAGGATGTTGAAGAAGAAGTGGCTGAGATAGGCTTCTGGAGTGGATTTGCTTGGCTGTTTGCTGTCACTGCCATCACAGCTTTGTTGTCTGAATATGTGGTGGGCACAATTGAGGTAATTAGTGCACTATGTTTTTGAGTGGATTGTTAATTTTCTATTCAAAATGCAGATTTACTGAAGTTCCTAATTGTATTAGGATGCATCAGAATCTTGGGGTTTGTCTGTCAGCTTCCTCAGCCTCATCTTGGTGCCAATTCTTGGAAATGCAGCTGAGCATGCAGGATCAATCATTTTTGCTTTCAAGAACAAGTTGGTGAGTAATTTTAAAAAAAGATAATGTAGTGGCCTTTTCTCATTTGAAAATCCAATTCCTTGATCTCTTATTTCATGGGGGCAATTGTAACCAACTTTATATTTTCGGTTCCGCACAATGCAGGACATATCATTAGGAGTCTCTTTGGGTTCTGCAACTCAGATTGCCATGTTCGTGGTTCGTATTTATAATCGAAGCGGAATTACTGCAAACTCTGAAGCTGTCTTTCCAAGTTGAAAAATTATGAAAAATCCATGCATTAACTTGAATTTTTTTCTAATTGCGTGACGACTCAGGTCCCGTGCTGCGTGGTTGTTGCTTGGATAATGGGGATCAACATGGATCTTAACTTCAATCTCATTGAAACAGTGTCTCTTGCTCTAGCAGTGATCACCACAGCCTTTGCTTTACAGGTAACATTCGCATTTATCATGCAGAACATAACTCCCTATTAGAAACTTGCTGTCGTGTTTCTTCTTGATCATTGAGTTATATTGTTTCAAGTCTTCTTCTAATGTTTGATTTGTATAGGATGGCACTTCCCATTATGTGAAAGGGTTGGTTCTTATTTTCTGCTACATTGTTATTGGAATCTGCTTCTTTGTATTCGAAACGCCTGTTGGTGAGTACTTGGAAACGCTGTAAACACCAGACCAAACCCTTGTCAATTTTCATAGCCCTCCACATACATATATTAAGTCAAAATTTCTTTCTCACAGACCAAGCAAACAGCATCAACTTGAGACTAAAATCACCAATTATGAAAGCAGTGTTCAGAGCTTAAAATAGTGGGCTGGTAACCTTTTCTGTGCTGTATGAATTGTGGTCCTGTAGATATCATATGGATCCATGTAAGATATAAGACCTCGTCTGAGAGCCTTATTCATTATAGAATTCATGGTAAAAGGATTTGAAGCGGGCATGGTGAGAGAATATATTTGGGCTGGATTAATTTGTTGTTTAAATGTGGGAAGGCCCAGCCATGGCTAGGGTTCTTTTATATTTCTTTTAGGGAAATTTGCATAAGGGTAATTTTATTGGCACCCCAAAATTTGCTCTTTGCATTCCACATTCTCTTTACACCCCATTGAATTTTAGTAAAATTTAAAATTACTCACTAAACCCCATTTTTCTTTCTAAATTGCCCTTATGAATCCCATTTCTTAACTTACCTGTGTAAATCTCATCCCATATCAAACCCTACCCCATCGAAAACTCCCTCCTTTTGTAGACACACCCCATCACAAACCCTCTGGCGTTTCAAACGCACCCCATCGCACACCCCATCCGATTTGCTATAGACTCCATTGCAAATCCCAACCCCAATCGCACACCCCATCCCATTTGAATGGTCAAGCTGGATGGGGAGTGGTCAGAAGTCGAATGGTCAAAAGAGGTGTTTGGCTTGGAAATGGAAGCAGATTGGTCTTCGGGCTGGTTGTAGCCCTGAAAATATTTCCCCCTGAAACATCCACGGCATGTGTTGCCCATGAAACAATCACAACTCCCCTCAATACTTTTTCACAGACTTTCCCACACCCAATTGGTTTCTCATCAATTCGCTATGGAAGCATACAAATAATGCATAACACATTCAGTCAAAGTTAAAATAAGCAAAAAACATGGCTAACATATCCAAGAAATGTTCATCATAATAAGCAGATCAGACCTATGGGCTCCACATATATGAATCCATTAATCATGAAAAAGAGAGCAAGCAAAGCTTCGAAATTGAATTTTCCATGCAACCCAAGAAAGACCCTTTTCTTTTTTCTCTAGGCTTTCCATGATACAAATCCATATCATACATACGATTATTGCAAATCAGTCAACAAGAGCTTACCAATTAATCACAAACATCAAATCTTTAAGCAGAAAGAAACCTGATGGAATATTACGGCATCAAATTACGGTTGCAGGAA
The DNA here is from genome assembly GCA_024362665.1 of Prunus padus. Lineage (NCBI taxonomy): Eukaryota > Viridiplantae > Streptophyta > Magnoliopsida > Rosales > Rosaceae > Prunus > Prunus padus. The sequence continues at coordinate 5,152,966 of JANFAM010000019.1, forward strand.
CATACGTGGGGTGTAGTGAGCAAATTTAATTTTTATTTTAAATGTTTTTCGTCCTTAACGGTAATTACGTACAAGGGTAAAATAGGTTATTCATGTTTAAAATTAGTATTGGGTGCAAAGAGCAAATTTTGGGGTGCCAATAAAATCACCCTTTGCATAAATACCACCTGAACTATTAGATATGTGCACCATTACCACCTGAACTTTTATTTTTTATTTTTTACCACCTAGACTTTGTAAAGTGTTGCAATCCACCACCTACATCTAACTCCGTTAAAGTTTCCGTTAAGTTTAAGGTCATTTCTGTCAATTTACTTTAACTAAAAATAATTATAAAAAAAGAAGAAGTTAACCTAGTTGTATTAGACTCCATATCTCTTCTCTCTCCCCTAATTAAAATTAAAATAATTAATTAATTTATCTTTTCTCTCTACTCCATATCTCTCTTACAAAGCTAACCTGCATTTCACTATTCATAGTCTTGTACTTCATTTCAATGAAAGTTCTCATTTTCAAACCAAAAAAAAAGATTCATACTGCAATTACTCTCTCTATCTCCCCTCCACCAGCAAATTTAAAAATAATTCACATAAAAAACTAGAATTTGAAATTTGAAATTTCACTGTAGGTTTTAGGAATCTATTGCCTTCCTCTTACACACTAGTCTTACTGAATATCCCAAAAAGGTCCTAAAAATATGCAACGGGCAAACAAGTTATTGGAATGCCAAAATTCAAGTACCAAACCACAAAGGGCAATCCTTATAATGGACATGCTTATAATAAACTCCAAGTTAATTACTAAACATAAACATAACCAAGCTGTTAAGTTTTCTATGATCTCCAAATCCTTGTCTTCTTACGCATGCAAATACAAAACAAAACCTATAATTTTTTACAACAATATTCATAAATGAAACAACAACTATTAGGAGTTGCTTCTTTTTGTTGTACATACTAACAAGGCAACGAGTTTATCAAAGATTAGGAGCAGTCCATTGACCATACATTTTTAAAAAATTTGAGTTTATCAATCATCACACCATCACCACACAATTACCTACAGTTTAAAAGGTATAAATACCCTAATTGTCGAAGCATACCATAATTTGGAGGGTCTCTAGCATATCTGAAGTCACTATTCATCTTTTTTTTTTTTTTTTCACTTAATGGCTGCAGTGATATGGAGTATGAACTTGCCTTTCACTTTAAGGAATCCACGCCAAGAGAAAAGGGAAATATGGAGTATTCTGCGTTTGTAAAGGAGTAGGGGAAGTCTAATACAACTAGGTTAACTTCTTCTTTTAAAAAAAAAATTATTTTTAGTTAAAGTGAATTGACAAAAATGTCCTTAAACTTAACGGAAACTTTAACGGAGTTAGATGTAGGTGATGGATTGCAACACTTTACAAAGTCTAGGTGGTAAAAAATAAAAAATAAAAGTTTAGGTGGTAATAGTGCACATACCTTATAGTTCAGGTGGTATTTATGCAAATTTCCTTTTCTTTTCTTCGTTTAATATGTGGAATTTAGAACTAAATAAAGTATAATTAGTGAGTGAAATTTTAGAAATGTTTTTGGATGGTGCCATGGTGGTGTACTAATCAAATCTCCGGGTGCATTTCAAAGTCCATATATATATATCAGCATCTGATCGTAATATGTATATTCGGTTCGGGTCCAACTTGTTAGTGATGGGTAATATTCTAGTGTTTTTTTTTCGTCTGATTCTTCCCTGTTCTTTAAAAATTCATTCGTCTGTTAACCAAACTAAAGTTAGACAGAGGCTATTAACCCAACGCTTTCCAACACATTGACAATATCATACAACCGTCGACTCTCAATACTTGCATAAAATAGATCCCAAAAAAAAAAAATAGAAATAAACGAAATGGGTCAGAGATTACAAGAATCAAGAAACATATAGAGGAAAAAAGAAGTGAGTAGCGTTTATAACAAAGATTAATTGTCGGTTTTGTAACAAGCGTGAACGAACTAGTAGTGAAATGAACGGTTTTTAACAAATGTCACCTAACTAGTAGTGTAATTGATGGCTTTTAATAAAGGGCTTTAGATTTAGGTCCAAAACGATTAGTTGTCATTGGATTTAATCCATGCCGTTTTAGTTTTAGATATAGGTCATTTGACATTTATTACTTTTTTTGTTGTGTCGATTTTACCCTTTGAAGTAAATGAGGAAAACTCATTGAAAATCTAAATTTAATGTATTATTTCCTTATAATTGAATTTCAGAATTTAAATTTTGAATTCTTTCCTTGATAATATTTCTAATATATGGATGAAATACAATTTAATCAATGAAAAGTAAATACCCACATAATATACTAATTGATCAGACAAGCACCCACATGAAATTATGTACTTCACGTCTAGGTAAATAGTGTTATTATTAGCAATGAAAAAAACTTTTAGTGACAAATCGTGTTATCTATAAGTTAGGAACATAAATTAGAAGACTACCTATAAGTTATGAATATAAATTAAAAGACTACCTATAAGTCATATATAAAAATAGACAAATAAAATTGTATGTTACGTACAAAAATTGGCTAATTATTATGACATAAATAACTATTACTCGATTCAAGTCATAAGAGGCAACATTGAAACTAAAAATGATTTTTTTTTTAAAGAAAAAAAATTACATAAGAAAATATTTAAAAATGAATGTAATCCTATGTAGCACAAAAGTCAAAGAACTTGAATTAAAGTCACCAAATTCGAGGATTAAACCCAACTCCTCAATGAAAAATTGAATCTATATCAACTTTTCTATAAAATAAATAGTAAATTTGGCTTACATCCTTCAAATTCAATTTGCCATACCTGCAACCCTTCACTTTTTGTTCCTATAAATAATACCCAATTTGTATAAGTAAAAACCCATGACTAGGATTCAACTCAGCAAGTTACCTAATTAAGCATAAAATCTGATTTATTGTACTTTTCAGATTCCAAAAATATCCCCAACTAAGCCATTATTGCATTTTGTATATTAATGTAGGAATCAATATGGAAACAGTTTTTAATTGGATTGTATATAATGATAGACGTTGAATTTGGAAAGATCTACAAATGGTTGTAATGGATGTAGAAATTAATTTGGAAACATTTTTTTTTAATTTAACAATAAATACAGATTTAGGTAATCGGTTTGTTTAATAAAAATGTTTATGTTATTTTCTTTTTATGAATTATACATGACTACTAATCTACTTTATAATTGTTTATGAATAATACTGTACATACTAATTATGTTGAAAAAATAATGTACCTATTACTTGTTCTATGAAAAATAACTAATAATCTTTTTATTGTTTGTTTTATGAAAAATATAATTTACCTAGTATGAATAATGTACATGTTTTTAATTTATAAAAGTGTACATAATTATCTGCTCCAATATACCTACATTATACGACATCCAATATACCTACATTAATTTTAATGTACTTACGATTAGGATTTAGGTATTATATGTCATCCAATATACCTACCATTTGAATAATATACCTACTACAAAAATATGTATAGGTAAATTACCTACATTATACGACATCCAATATATACATTAATTTTAATATACCTACATTATATGTAATTATTATATGTATAGCTATATATAAATATTATTTATGAACGAATATATATTATATGTATTATGAGAATGTATTCATTTGTTGAGTCCAAAGCAACACCATAATAATGGAAAGGCTAGATATTAGGAGTAACAAAAATGGCAGGGTTTTGTAAATAAGTAATAAGAAATGGGCAACTTTTATCCTTCATGGCATCCGTTTTCAAAATTGGATTTTGGTTGGAAGTAAATATGTAGATGAATTTTTGTATAGATTATTAGAGTTGCAAGGGCCTATTATATAATGACCCTAAAATAAAATCCAACCTACTGAAAATATACAGAGGAACCTTCGCAGAAGCTACTTGATCGGTCTCATATCAATCTCTCACTCTCAATATCTCAAGTACTACAACTTGAGACGGGACGGCTATATTGCTTACCTCTGTGCATTTGATCTCTCGACCATTCATGAACTTGATAAGAATGACAACCTCACATGGAGTTGCGGACCAGCATTTTTATTTTGTTTATTTTGTCTATTTTGTTCTCTACATCAACATGCACATATGTATAAATCCGTAAAAAAAAATCCTAAACTTATTCCAAGTGAAACAAAGATCGATATATATGATTAAGTTCAAGCTACGCATATACGCATACACATATAAAACTGCCTTCTTGTATGTGTATGCGTAGCTTGAATTCTCTAGATGTGGCTACGTTTATAATAACGAGAACAAAAATGGACCCTGCACTGCACACTGATACTTCACTAATCAGTTTGTATGTGTATGTGTATATACGTAGCTTGAACTCTCTGGATGTGGCTGAGTTTATAATAATGAGAACAAAAATGGACAATGCACTGCACAGTGATATACTTCACTAATCAGCTACAAACTTCCAAATTAGAGGAACGTACATAGAAGTTTCGTTCTTTACTGTTTAAGGACAAGATTTCTAAGTGCCTATATATATTGCGGCCTCAAGAGTCAAGACTGTCAAATTTGCAAAGGGTTTAGTGGGTGAAGATCTTCTAGCTAGCTAGTGGCTTACTTAGTTTAGATTTCATGGTCCATTATTGTTCTGCCTGTAGTTGTTACTGAAATGCGTATGTCCACGAGACCCTACTCTCAATTTCAAACTTTCAATATCTACTATAAGCTTTCAAAACTAGTTCCTTATTATAACGTTATTTCGCTTGCCTAATTCTGTTAATTAAAGCAGCCAAACTTTATATATAATTAGCATTTCTCATGGATAAGTCTACAGCCCTTTCAAAGCAAATCTTTCTGCTCAATCATTATCCCAAGTTGATTTTGATCGTTTCCAGATTTGCAATTTTCTTCCTTATTATCTTCTCTGAAAACTTCATATATTTTACACTTGTATGTTATGGAGAATATAATGTATCGTCTTTGCTGTTATGCTCATCAGTATAATGTGGTAAAAGTTTCTAAGGGCAACTGTCTTGTAAGTCGTACTTGAAATGTCCCAGTTTGGCCCTTTTCGTTAAGAACGTACGGTATATGTATTCCTTTTAATTACCAGTTAGTTGTTTAATAAAAGTCTATATATATACTTACTGGCTTGGTTGAAAAATAACCTCATACATCCCCTTTTTAAGTACAAATGATACTCTTTATACCACAGGGGAGGAGGATTTCTCACACACACACAACTAAGATGTTATAAGGATTCGAACTTGAGACATCTGATCTAGAAGTCAAAGCCATTTTCTGCTGGATTAGACTCGTTGGCTCATACATGTTCTCTTTAACTGAGATTGATTGATATATAATTATATATGCAGTCAGAAATTGGAGTAATTGGGGAGAGAAAAGTAGAGAAATTAATACTCTGTCTTCATCCTCATTAATGTAAATTTTAATGTATCGTATGTCTCTAGCTTCCTTATATAATATGATTATAGCTCCCTATAGCTCTTATCACATTATCAAGAACCCTAGCTCTTTAGAGCATCATCAGTCGGGGGTGTATTTTCGGGAGTGTGTCACTTTTACATCCCATTTACATCTCCGGTGGATGTAATTATGTTTTTGCTCCAATGTGTAAAATATAAATCCAAATATGTAAATTTGATTTTCTTATGTTAATTTGTCTTTATGTTAACTTTTTTATTGTGTTAAATTTAATAATTTTTTTTTCCATACCTTGGAAAAATAAATAAATAAATTTTTTTCCATACATATCAACCTAAATTTTTTAAAATTCCAACAAAATTTGGAAAACACCATTTTACTGGGCATGGGTCTTTATAGTGACTTTGTGCCTTTTTAATTTAAATAAAAAATCATAAATTGATATTTAAAAGTGTGGCTTACGTGGATCTAGTTTGTTGCCTCTCAACCTGTGCCAAACAACCCTCTCTCTCCTCCTTTTGCACTAGTGGACTCCGCATATAAAGATGAAAAAATGGATGTAAATGTAGCATTTTTTTTACATTTGCCGACGATGTTCTACTTTTACATCTCTTTACATCCCTCCATTGCAGCCATTTTCGGCAACACAAAATTTAAAAGAACTTTACATCCCTTAACACCTCTCCATTCGTCATGCTCTTACATTCCCAAATATCTGCTTTCCACACATGATGCTTGTCCGTGGAAGTCTAGGAAGCTTCGTGGAAGCTTCCTCCATCAACTTCATTAAGCGAATTATTTGGTATATATGGACACGTAAAAATCTCCCCCACATCACCATCGTTCTCTAGCGGCATGATTTTTTTGTAGATCCTCCTGTATCAGTTGTGACATGACGAGCATGTGAGCTTTACACTACATTTTTGGATTGAGGACGGAATTGTGGTTGTGAGCAGTAATGTGGTGTGCTGCGTGCATGTGTGTAGGGACATCTTGCTGGAGCTGCAATTTCCGCGAAATTTCCCCTATATACGTGTCACATTCTGACATGGTTGCCCCAGTTAATTTATTTTGTTGGTATATATATTTATGTATTCAAATTCATGTAAACCACTAGTGTTTTTTATATTTTATATGAGACCGTACGTACCATATTCCTTATCTGTAGTCTTCAATGAGACTCGTGGACACTGACTTTGTGGTTGAACTACACATGATTTGATTTCGTAGAAGACGTAAAGATAGAAACGTACGATTAGATTTCAGCCATATCTTCGTCGAAAGACTGCCACAAAAACTGAAGATTGCTGAGATGAGACTAGAAAGTTCATATAATAATAGGGATGGTCCAGAGAAGAAGTCGTTTCACATTTGGACTGTGTTCTTAAATTGGATTAGGGTCACGTCTTAATCATATATAATGATCGCAAATTTAAAGACCTTAAGTACGTACGTACGTAGTATGGTTAACCAAGTTCATTAGTAGTCACACCAATGCTTGAAAGGACGACATCAATCCAAACCTAGAAAATATTTTGGAAGATTTGGTTTGTAGTTTAACTAGTTGGAGTTTCATGTTGTTAGATTTCTATCTCTATCAAATAAAATAGTCGGCAAGATTGGGAGTACAAGATGAGGAAGAGAAAAAAGGTTTTATTATATTTCAAAATGGATTTCGAGCCTCTACATTTAGAATTTACGTATTTTCTCACATTTCACTTCATCTTAATCATCGTTATAATCTAATGACTTAAAACATGACACGCCAACTACAGTAAAACTTAATTGTATATTATGAGACCCGCCATATCTTAATAGGAGAGGAGATACTTATTTCTTTTGTAACTTCTCTTTTTCATTTTCTCTTTTTGTCCAAACCATATGATATTCAAAATTGAGGTAACCATAACTAAGGGATACTACTTGCCTCATTCCTTGTAATACTACAACAAAAACATCAAAACTTGACACTTGATTCTTGACACTTTACAAAAAACCGTCAAGTATAATACACAACTTTGACGCTTTTAAAAAAGGGTCACGTAAACATAGTATTTAAGTGACATTTATTAAATAGAAAAGTTGATATATATCCAAATTTTCAATGAGGAGTTGGGTTTAATTCTCAAAATTGGTGACTATGATCCAAATTCTTTGACTTTTGTGCCACATAGGATTACATTCATTTTTTAATATTTTCTTATGTAATCTTTTTTCTTTAAAAAAAAAAAATCAGTTTTAGTTCTAATGTTTCCCCTCGTGACTTGAATCAGGTAATAGTTATTTATGTCATAATAATTAGCCATTTTTTGTAGGTAACATACAATTTTATTTATTTATTTTTATATCTGACTTATAGATAGTCTTCTAATTTATGTTCCTAACTTATATGTAGTCTTCTAATTTATGTTCCTAACTTATAGGTAACACGATTTGTCACTAAGTTTTTTTTTCATTGCTAATAATAACACTATTTACTTGGATGTCATGTACATAATTTCACGTGGGTGCTTGTCTAATCAATAGGTATATTATGTGGGTCTTTACTTTTCATTGATTAAATTGAATTTTATCCATATATTAGAAATATTATCAAGGAAAGAATTCAATTACAAGGAAATAATACATTAAACTTATATTTTCAATGTGTTTTCCTCATTTACCTCAAAGGATAAAATCGACACAACAAAAAAAAGTAATAAATGTCAAAGGACCTACATCTAAAACTAAAAACGTGTGGACTAAACCCAATGACAGCTAATCGTTTTGGACATAGATCTAAAAAGCGCTAAAATTTTATATATATGGCATGCCTTGCGTTGGCTACACACAATAAAGAAAGAAGGCTAAAAGTCACTTTTGGTCTTTGTAGTTTGGCTCTTCAACTACTTTTGACTTTGTAGTTTTAATTTCGTATGTAGTTTTGTATTTGTAGCAATTTAAGGACAATTTAGTATTTCCGTCAAAGAAACCGTCAATTTCTTTGACGGTGCAATGGGTAATTTCGTCAATCCAAAACCCTTGAGCGTAAAAGCTCGTATGAAACTCTCCCAATTTCATACTCGGCCTCGAAATTTAACCACTAATCCCAACTTTTGAAGAACCCTAAACCCAAATGGCCAATTTCGAACCCTAATATGAAATAGGGAGAGTTTCAGATGAGCTTTTACGCTCAAGGTATTAGGGTTGACGAAATTGCCCCTTGCATCGTCAAAGAAATTGACGGAAATACTAATGTGTCCTTAAATTGCTACAAATAAGAAACTATATGGTCAAAATTGATGGATTTGAAACTATATGGTAAAAAATGATTAAAGTGCCAAATTACATGAACCAAAAGTGACTTTTGGCCAAGAAAGAAAGAATTCCTTGCGAGCATGTCTTTGTCATCCTCATCAATGTTATTTCTCTATATTCCTTTCCGATTCCAATGGAAGTTTTCTCCTTCTCTATATTCCTTTGTTTCTTGCTCATAATTGCTTATTTGTATACGCGGTTTAAAATCAATGTGGAATTCCGTACGTAATTAATTATTAAAAAACAAAACGCATATGGTTTTTACTCTTCAAGTGGGGTTTGATTTTGATGTAACTTTTGTTTGACTCTGCTTGGTTTTGCCTGTTCTTTCCAGATCCTGCACAACAAGTAGCTTCAGTCAAATATACAGTTTCTTTTTTTCCTCTCGGACACGCACACAAATAATGTATATGTAGCTACAAATGCCGCCAAATAAAAAGTAAAACCACCTGGAGAACTAGTCACGGATGGTCAAAGAAATGTGTATAATAATAACTTTACAGAAAACAACTAAGTACCTACCATTGAGATTTTGGTTCTTCCTTATAGATGGATGTGCATAGACAATGCAAACCTATAATAAAAACTTACCATGTTATATAGCATTCAAATGCCATATTAGTTCAAAACAAAAATCAGAAAAATAAAGTTGAGAAATATAGTATTGTCGTATAATATATTTATATTTCTCATCTCTTATTTTGGAAAATACATACGTGTCTTGTATAACCTGATTGCTAAAAACCAAAGAATGAAACTTCGAGGAAGCTACATAATAGTATGGCCCAATATCAACCGCCACATACAAAACTTCAATCCCTGGCTATTTATACTGTATACAACTTGCCACTCTACTTCATCTCTCAATAGATAATATCGAGCTTGTCATCCTGTTACATTGGCAAGCAATTTTGTTTTACAAAATCTTCAAAATTACATCATTGGTCATGGCTTCACACCAAGACCAGCCCTGGCTATTAGAAAATGGCAACCTCAAGGGCTTAACTAAGGAGAACCGGACCGGTCGGACCGGTCGGTCTGCGCACAACATGTCATCCTCTTCCCTGCGGAAGAAGTCTGACCTCACCCTTGTCTCCAAAGTTCCATGCTCTCTCCTTAGAAAGTTTTTGGCGAATTTGCAGGAGGTTATATTGGGGACAAAACTCTCCATTTTATTCCCAGCCATCCCACTGGCCATTGTGGCTCAGTGGTTTGGTTTTGCAAGAGTGAGTACCAACTCCTTGCTAGGTTTTTTCAATATAACAGTGAAAAATACATTTTTTTATATACATTTTTTTTTACCATTATTACCTGCCATGTACATATATGAGTTGGAGAAATTTATAATATGATACTGAAATACCCCAAGTGGCATATAATTACTCAATTGAAAATCAAGCCCAAAGTAATAGAAATCCTTTGACCGTAACCGTTGTGATTTCTCTTAAACAGCCTTGGGTGTTTGCGCTGAGCTTAATTGGGCTTATGCCACTAGCAGAACGGGTCAGCTTTCTGACAGAGTAAGTCCAAGGTTTTTTCCTTAATATTTTATGTTAGTACTTATAGTTAGTGTAATTTCCATTTGAAGGCCACACTAAATTTTGGTTTTTCTTTTTTTTTCCCCAAAATTTCAGGCAAATTGCTTTTTACACCGGTCCAACAGGTAATTCAATTGTAACTAGATTATATGTTTTTGTGACATATGGGGCATGATTTATTTATTTCTTACACGTTTGTTTTTGGTTTTTGCAGTGGGAGGGCTTCTAAATGCGACGTGTGGAAATGCCACAGAGCTAATTATTGCAATCTTTGCCCTAGCTCAATATAAAATAGCAGTTGTGAAGTACTCTCTGCTGGGGTCCATTCTCTCAAACCTTCTCTTGGTGCTTGGCACTTCTCTCTTCTGCGGTGGCATTGCCAACATCGGAAACGAACAGAAATATGACAGAGTAAGTTCATGGCTCTGGACAAACAAATATCCCAGCCAATTATGAAGTTACATCCTTATCCTGGATACTAGCTAGTGTTTCATTTCATGCATCCTATATATCTAAAAGTTGTTTGTTTGTTTGTTTCGGTGTTGTCCAAACAGAGACAAGCCGATGTGAACTCCCTCATGTTGCTGCTGGCACTTTTGTGTCACTTGCTGCCAATGCTGTTCACGTTCGCTGCAGGAGCTTCTGCTAGTGTGACATCAGACCCTTCCCTCCATTTTTCCAGAGCCAGCAGCATTGTCATGCTCATTGCTTACACTGCATACATTGTCTTCCAGTTGTGGACACACCGTGAATTATTTGAAGCTCAGGAGGTAATTAATGCAAGATTCTTTTATGAATATGTGGTTTTGATTTTTTGTCTAGCAGCAACATAAGTCTGACAAGAGAACATGACTAAAAAAACGGTTCCGTCTTAATTCAAGCCTTGGAAGAGAAATTTTTGCGAATTTTGTTGGCAACATTGATCTGTGGTAATTGCTAACTTTGCCAATTTAATGTGGTGGTATTGATCAGGAATCAGAGGATAATGGTGTTGTTTCGGAAGAGGCACCTGTGATTGGATTCTGGAGTGGGATTGTTTGGCTGATTGGAATGACTGCAGTCATAGCTTTGTTGTCTGAGTATGTTGTGGGAACAATTGAGGTAAATAATCTGGCCGCCTTGATTAAAACATAACCCCATTTTGTTAATTATGGTACTCATATAAATATCCCTATACTTTCATCAGGAAGCAGCAGATACTTGGGGCTTGTCTGTGAGCTTCATCAGCATAATCTTGCTACCAATTGTTGGCAATGCAGCAGAACATGCAGGAGCAATCATTTTTGCTTTCAAGAACAAGTTGGTGAGTGATTAATAAATGATCATATTAGCTTCTTAATGATCATATTAGTTCTTAAATACATTTTAAAAAATATGTGTATTTCATGCAGGATATAACTCTGGGTGTTGCTTTGGGATCTGCAACTCAAATTGCCGTGTTTGTGGTAAGAACAACTATAGTCTATATGTTCATATATATATATATATAAATATATATATATATATATATATATATATATATATATAATGTTGGAAGCTCATCAGTTGGACTAATATCCATATGCCATTGAAATGAATGTGCAGGTTCCATTGTGCGTGATTATTGCTTGGATAATGGGAATCAATATGGATCTCAATTTCAGTGTCGTTGAGACTGGCTCTTTAGCTATATCAATTCTTGCTGTAGCCTTCACTTTACAGGTAATTAATTAAGATTGTTAATCTTACCTCATCAAAACATCATCATCCTTCAGTCAATTAAGATTGCTAATCATACCCTTAATCTCACTTTTTTGCTTGATTTAATGTATAGGATGGTACTTCCCACTACCTCAAGGGATTGGTTCTTCTGCTGTGCTACATTATTATTGGAGCCTGTTTTTTTGTAACCGAATCTCCCCTTCGTAAGTAGAAACTAAAAAACCCTGTTTGCTGGTTAATGTAACAATTTATAACAATTTCATATCTAAAACACAAACATTTTCCCTCTAGATCACTCGAACATCGTCAACGTGGGACTTAAAACATCAAACAAAGCAGTTCTTGGGGCTTAATTAAAAGTGTAAGTTCTTTTGTACCGCACTTTGAATGATATGAGCTAACAACTTATTAATTAGTTGAGTCTCAAGACATGAATTACTTAACTGATTGATTTTGATGCAGGTTTTTGGCCTTTCAAGGGTCACCTCCTCAGTATTATTACAGCAATGCTGTTGTTGGCTGCATGCCTTTGTTATTAGCCGGTCCGAAAGCGAACATTTTTCATTGATCTGCTTGTCCAGCATGGGATACTTGATGAAAAGAGTTGGGTCTTGTTGAAGCTTGATGAGGACAGGCTACAGAGGCTTGATTTCTTTGTTTGTTTGTTTTGTTTTTTGTTTTTGTTTTTTTTGTAATGGAATAATAAAGAATTAATAAATGGAAAATGATTGGTGTGGGTTTTGCAATTTAAGTTTGCCATTCTTAAGTTCTCTTGCCAGAAGGACCAAAACCATGCAAAATTTAAAGTGATATGGTTCCAAAAGTTGAAGTCAAGAAAGAGGGAGGACACGGACACTCAGCCTTCCCAAGTACAAAAAGTAGTTGAAACAAGGGGCCAATGCATACCTTTTAGCAGACAATCAAAGTCAATGGAATTTTTACAAAGGTTTCCATGATTTCCATCCATAGGAACCCTAAACCCTAAAATGCAGAGCATTGTACAGTCTAAAACTTCATGTCAAGAAAACATGCTCAGATTTCCGACCCGCAAAAACATGCTTAGATTAGCCTGGGAACCCATTGGTCTATCGGGCTTCCATAGTTCGGGTCAGCCCAGTTTTTTAATTGAGTGAGTGAAGTTGGGCTTGAGCCTCGGGCTTCCCTATTGGTTGGGTCACATTTTCATCTAGATTAACCCATTTGGTTCCTTTTTTTTTTATTATTCGATTTTAATTCTCTCGGAATATTGTTATGAGGCAACACTTGTCAGCTCTAGTTACTTATTTAATTGAATTATATTTTGATTCAATATTAAAGTTAAAAAGCTATAATTAATAGAGGGAGCTGATTTTCCCACTCCAATTTTCTCCACTTACACTACCTTTTGATTTTTAATACTTTTTAATCAATTTTGTTCTTTTTTGTTATTTCTCTTTCCTATTTTACCCTTTCCTACATTAATTTCTTTTTACTTCACTTTTATATTATTTATTTTTCTTTATACTTAAATTTTCAACTTGCACTCCATTTTCAATATTAAAGGAAAAAAATAATTAATTTTTACTCGATTAAAAGAAAAAAATATTGAAAATTGAGTGCAAGTTGGAAAATTAAGTTTAAAGAAAAAAATAATCATATAAAAGTGAAGTAAAAAGAAATTAATGGAGGATAAGGGTAGAATAGGAAAGAAAAAGAATAAAATTGATTACAAAGTATATAAAAACAACAAAAGGGAGTGTAAGTGAAGAAAATGAGAGTGAAAAAATCACATCCCCTAAATAGAACTTTCCTTGTCAACCCTTAAAAAGGAGGGTAAATTATTCCCATTTTAAATTAAACAAGTTGAGTCTCCTAACAAAAAGTAATAAATAAATAAAAAGAAAAAAAAGTAAACAAGTTAAAAACAGTTAAACATGGGCCCCATTCGATTAAAAAAGTGGAGCCCGTTTGATTAAAAAAGAATGGGGCCCAAGCCTTTTTGAGAAATATGGATGGTGAATCACAAGCACTTCTTACCAAATTAGCAAATAAGATGTACCCGCCTGCCTGTCCGGACTTTTAGAGAGAGAGAAACGGAAACAAAGTGACTTCCCGTGCCCTCTGCTCTCTCTCTCTGTGCAACAACACAACTACCTCCCTCGCCGCTGCCTTATCTCTTCACCTCGGCTCTCAACGTTCAGAATTCCCCCAATCCATGACCGGAGAATCCAAGCCCGTTATCTCATGGCGGAGCCTCCCGAGCCTAAGCGCCTCTCACTGCGCCCTCACTGAGGCCGTGGAGCTCGAACCGTTATGGAAGACCACGCAGCTCAGCTTCAGTGGTGGTGGCAGTGGCATTCGTTGTAATTTCGCCTGCGTTTCAGTGTCAGAGAGGTCACAACTGAGAAATGAATTCGCGCCGACCTCGGCTCAACTGGTGAAGCATCCGCTGGCCATACTCGCTTGCGTTCCCAAAGACGCCGCGCTCTTCGCCGCCGGAGCCGTCGCTGGAGCCGCCGCCAAGACCGTCACAGCTCCGCTCGACCGCATCAAGATTCTTATGCAGGTGAGCGTTGGCTCCCTTTCTGTACCTTTGAATTTTGTCACATTTCTCACAATTTTATAGCTCGAAATGGTTGCATAGGGCGACGTATATGTAGAACATTGTGCTGCCCTTTATTTTTAGTTGATTACTTGATTACTAAAACGCAAAGTGAATGTTCAAAATTGTTACTTTCAGGAAACCGAAAAGGCATTGATATTACGAAATTCAGTGTTTTTATTTCCGTTGATAAATCTTGGCTTTCCATTATAGCTGGTTGAGAAAATAACACAGAAATGAGAATTTTAGGTAGCTTGCTATTTTGTGACCAGCATCACTCCGGAAATTTTATAATTTATTTCTGGGCGTTTTCTTTTGCTACAAGAAAGACAATTGTTTCTGATTCTTGAAAAAAAATCCAATTTTTGTTATTAGGCTTACTGGGTTAATTACGTTGTGTTTTTCCAGTCCTGCTATGGTATATTTTGAGCCCCTTGTCAAGACATATTCATACTTGTTGTCTGGGCAATAGTATTCTGCAGTATTGTTTTCCCTCTAAATTAAATAATAGCTCAATTGTAACTGTTCAGTAGTCTAAGAAAGGTTGATATATTTGCAGACTCATGGGATTCGAGTTGGGCAACAAAACGCTAAGAAAGTTATCAGTTTTCTAGAGGTATGTAATGATTCACCCATCCTCTGCTTTGCCCAGTTTTTGACATCATAAATTATATGCATTTGTCTTACAATCATATGGGCTGTGACGCAGAGGTTGTAGACTTGAAATGTTGACAAAATGTGATTAAAAAATAAATGCATTCAGCTATATCACTGCTCGTTAGTTTCTCTTATTATGGTTTTATGGCTTAATATGATAATTTATGGAGATTTACGATCTTTTCACGGAGATGCATAATTTATGGTTAAAAAAAATATGTTCAATTTTCTTTTAGAAGCATTTGACATCATGCTATATGATCACCTCTTCATGTTTAATGATGATGCATACCCTGCAGGCCATAACAATGATAGGGAAGGAAGAAGGGATTAAAGGGTACTGGAAAGGCAACCTTCCTCAGGTTCTGCTGATGAAGTTTCCTATTGTGTTACAAAATATTATTTGCCCCTGCTATAAAGTAGGGCGTTTCTTTTGTTGCATTAATTTTGAAAATCTTTTAATTGTTTAGGTCATAAGGATTATCCCTTATAGTGCTGTCCAGCTTTTTGCGTATGAAGCTTATAAGGTAATTTTGAAACCCTTTTGAAGAAAAACTTTCTGCAGCATTCCATGTATCCAGAACTAAAGCTCTTTTTCTTGAATTTGAAGAAACTCTTTAGGGGGAAAGATGGTGAGCTCTCTCTTGTTGGAAGACTTGCAGCAGGTGCTTGTGCTGGCATGACATCCACTTTTGTGAGTAATGCATTTGTGTTGTGACATTTTTGGTTCATGAGTGTTTTCCTCTTAAGATTAAAATTGTTTGTCGGGGTAGTGTTCCTAGGAACATCGTATTTTACTTATGAAGTCTACTTTGTGGATACTTTTTTATATTTTTGGCCTCTTGTCGTTCATATAACTTATTTTCATTCTACCTGTTATGTGGAACTATTCAAAGATATACTATTTTCCTCCCTGTAGGTAACATACCCGTTGGATGTGCTGAGGTTACGCTTAGCAGTTGAACCAGGGTACCGAACTATGTCTGAGGTATGACTGACCTGATCATGTTATTTATGATAGGATACCCCTATCTTTGTGAAGATGAATTTTTAATGTTTTTTTTTTCCAGATTGCCTTAAACATGCTAAGAGAGGAAGGAGTTGCATCCTTCTATTATGGTCTTGGACCTTCTCTTATTGGAATAGCTCCATATATTGCTGTGAACTTTTGCATTTTTGATTTGTGAGTCCGCTCCTACCTCTTTCCATGTTACACTAGAGGAGAATACAAATAATGTATTTTACTCATATTTTTCTTTGGATGACAGGGTGAAGAAGTCTTTACCGGAGGAATTTCAAAAGAAAACTGAAGCATCTCTGTTAACAGGCTTGGTGTCAGCTTCCCTTGCCACACTCACATGCTATCCTTTGGATACTGTGAGAAGACAGATGCAAATGAAGGGCACACCTTACAAGACGGTTTTGGATGCCATTCCAGGTAAAACCAGGTGCTAATTACTTAGAACGTGAGTTACGTATAACAATTGTAGATGTCTTAAATAATTCTCACTACCTGAATAATTGGGGCACATACTTGGGGACCAGAAGTTCAACTCTTCCACATTCTTGATTTGGTTAAATGTGATGTGGGAAAAATACACTTAAAAAAAATATCCTCCTCAGTTATGCTTTACAGTGGGGGTTAAAGATAAAAACTTTGTATATATGCCAAGGACATGGATCATACTTTGCATTGGAGTATTGATTCTGAGAATGTTGGTGGCTTAGTATTAAGGAATCAAATGTTGCTACCCACTGAAGCATATGTCTACCAGCTTCTGGTGTGCATGATATGGTTTAATTTTCTTGAGAATAGGTTTACCGCAATCACCAGAAAGTTTCTTCTTATTTTGTGCATAGCTTTTATTTGTGTTTGTGATGAAGTTGCACTTTTGGGTTAATAGTCAAAGTCGTTTATTTAAGTTGATGTTGCTTGTGCAGGTATTGTGGCCCGTGATGGACTTATAGGATTGTATAGGGGATTTTTGCCTAATGCTTTGAAAACTCTACCGACCAGCAGGTTCCATGCACACCCCCTGTCTTTGTTTCTTCTATTAGATCATGTTAAAATTTTTATTATCTGGTCTCTTAGGCTCTTAGCTCAATGCCAAATCATGTCATTCCTAACCTCAATTTTGGTTGGTCTTCCAATCTTGGGAATCTATGTGCGCCTTTATATTTTATGGATGGTTAAAGTTTCCAGGGACATTTCAAACCTCTGAAACTCAATTACCTGACGAAATCTCCCTCTTTCAAATGCAGCATTAGGCTTACTACTTACGACATGGTCAAACGTCTAATTACAACCAGTCAAACAGAGTTTCAGAGAATTGTGGAGGAAAATCGCAGTAAACAACAGCAGAAGGTTGTTGGTTAAACAATATAGCATTTAGTGCCACCAGTCCAGCAGACTACACCAGCACTAGGCAGGCGTAACCTTCACCAAATTTTCTTATCGACATTGTGTTCACTGGCGATGGCCATTATTTGTAGGACTTGCATTGGCCAATTGCCTTCATATTAGTGAGGACTGAGCTGCCGAGTGAACCCTTGTCCTTTTTGGTAGGTTGTGATGTTGTAGGACAATTACTAGCTTAGGTAGGTTGCCTATTTTTTGAGGAATTCATGTTCCGCCACTCTATGTAGTCGGTTCGAGATTATGTTTTTGCCAAAGCCACCTGCATAACATATGTAGAAACTCTTGAATTTGTTAGTCATTCATAGAACCAATCTTTTTTTTTATTGTAAACGTAATCATTTTGGGTAATGAAAGCTGTTCTGATTTATACTTTTCCGGTAGAGTTATTGATTATTTATGCAGATAAGAAATGCATATAAACCTGTGAGAAAGCATAACAAAGTGGCAGTCGATAGAGTTACTACATTTTTTTACCATATGAACTGGCCAAATTATATAATAGTACTTGACAAGTACTTTACCACATCCACTATTTTAACTGCAGTAAAATGTGGTCATGCAAGCATTGTTTTTTGCGTCTGTAAAATTAATTCTACGAACTGGTTGATGGGTTGGGCTGGCATCAATTAAGAAAGAAAAACCTCCGTTGGGCCTAATCTCTTGGGCGAGGTGCGGATTTTGTTTCAGGTCCGTTTGAAGTCGTCTTGAAATGCGGGTAAATACGAATAAACTCCGTTTTCCCCAAGGGTTGCAATGTCCGTACATTCGGGTGGTAGAGGATCGACCAACAGAAGAAGGAAATGAAGATAGACGACCGTTGGCCGTTAAATCCGTTTTGCGGCAGTGGACACTAAAAAGAACCTGAAGAAGAAGAGACTGGCTCTTAACTTCTGTAACCGTAAACCCCCTTTAACGTCTTCACGCAATGCCCTGTGGCGCTGTACAACTCTCGCTTCCTACTTGTGCTTTCGAGTCTTCTAGAAATCCTCTGAATTTCAGACATTGCCACTTCCGAATCGCATGCTCCTCCTCCCCCACCTCTGAATCCAACCTTCAAAAGGGAGATGACGATGAAAACAAAGCTGATCATGGCAGGTAACAACGGCTTCTCCTTCTTTACCCCTCTGTTTGGCTCCCGAGAAAAACTTTGCCGAAAAGAAAAAAAGTTCGATTCTGAATTTGCTTAATTTGTAACAGAAATCGAGGCCGACCGCAAGTGATCTTTGTGGAGAGAAATGGAAGTGGCACTACTAAGAGGTCCTTTCTCAATAACATTGCTCTCATGCAACTAAAAGATTGCAACTTTACTTCAAAATTCTAAACCCAAAATGTCTAAGTTGTGAGCTGTTTCTCTTGAATTGTGGTTCCACAAGCAGGTATGTGGTAGATGATGAATTGAAAGTGCAAACTTTTATCGAGGAGCGTAGTTTAGTATCTAATAATTCTGAGGGCTCACATTTCCAATAACAAATTTTTTATTTATTTAAAGTACCTCTTTAAATATAATAATATATTTAAGGAGTATAGCCGCCCGGCTGTACTCTTTAAATATAATAATATATTTAAACAGTACAGCCGCTCGGCGATACTCTTTAAATATAAAAATATATTTAAGGGTATAGCCGTTCGGCTATACTATTTATTAAAAAAAAAGGGGAATTGGCACAGATACTCAGAAAATGCAAACTTTAATCAAAAATACTCACCTTACAAATTTTAACCACAAATACTCACTTTCCAATGCAAAAGTACTAAATTACCCTCAACATAAATACATCAATATCCACTCTTTTATACCCCAAAAATTCATTCTCTGAATCGAAAACCTACCGACTCCCTCTCCCAATTCCTCACCACCTTTGTTGAACCAAGGAAAAATTGGAGGGCATCGACCAAGCTATTTGATGATTGTCTGAAACTCAACTAGAAGAAGCTTTGGACCACCACCTCAATTGTTGAATCGAAGCCCCTAAGAGCATACATAGGGAAGACACAAAAGGAAAAGAAAAGAAGCGGCGATAAGCGACAACTGCGACTCCTATTGCGACCAAGTCCCTCTTTTCTAGTTCCTCCATAGCTTTTGCAGGTAACTTTATGTCTTGAATCACTTTTCCTTTTCCTTTTTCCATTCTCTGCAACAAGCAAAATCCAAGATGACTATTATCATATATGTTCTCAATCCTACCACCAACCACTTCTTCACACTCAATTCTCCAATTGGCTAGGCCATCAAAGAGATAGAAGTGTAAGAAGTAAAAGCTGAGACAATAAATCCCAAGTGTTCAATTAAGATAGGTAGGGTAATCCTAGAATTGCTGAACTTATCCAAACATGGCTTGTGTTATTTGATTAATATAAAAAGCATGAAGAAAAATTTGAAATTGTGATATTTTATAGGTCGCTTCAAGACCAATGCGTGGCTTTGTTTTGTAATTTCCAATATATATGCCAATACATTTGATGGTATGCAACCCTTGTTTGTAATTTTGAGTTTTAAGCTATTTGTCCCCTTCTTCAATACCCATAAAGCATTTTGCCCAAAATAACACCAAACATAAAAATCGGATCTTAATTTTGTCTAGCCTAGAAATAGGTTAGTTAGGTCATTTTGCCTCAATTTAGATGCTTAAGTGTGAAATTTTAGGTCTTTGAATTGGATTTGATTAACATTTTGAGTTAGCTTTGCTAAGAACTTTAGTTTTTCTGTTTTGGTTTCCAATTTGGTAATTGAAAGAAATTAGTGTACCTTATGATGGGGATGCAAATAGATTGATTTATTGATGTGATTTGCGTAAATGGATACCGTTGGAATATTGGTATTCTACAATGGAAGCTGGGTTCATAAGGATAACATTGAGAGTTATGAAGGTGGCGAGGCTAAAGGCATAATAGTATCACGGAACATAACATTTCCCGAGCTTGTTGACCGCATTTATAAGATCACGAATGTAGATCGCAACAAATACATTGTCACATCAAGTATTCTGTTCCTTTATCATCATCATCTGCCTATAAGCACCTAAGGGTTGAAGACAATGATGACGTTCAATATTTTCTAAAGTACATCACGGACTTTATGACCTCTAAAGTAACCCCTTTACTAGCAACCCTCAAAATTGTAGAAGGACATGGTATTCAAGGCTGCAATGGCATTGTAAGCATTGAGAGTAGCAATGTTCCCCTGCAGTTGTTGTGAGAGATAGGAATGAGGCAAGTGGAGATAAGCGGGCTGAAAATGGTGTAACCGGTTTTAATTGGAAAGATTGGGTTGAAGATGTTAATTTTGAGAGTGTCGAAAACATAGTCGCAGATTTGTGTGTACCTAGCAACGAAGAAGAAGCGTACTCTACACCAAATGTGCATCCTCATCGAGAAAGCAATTTCCAAGCCTTCACAAAGGCAGGTTCCACAAGTGCAATCTGAACCTCCGCAACAATCAAGTTGGACTCAAATGCATACAAGCCAAGTTCATTTGCTGCATGGTAAGAGTGTGGAAGATGTTGATTATGGTGGAGGTCTCTCTTGCATAAATTGGGAAGCAAATTTAAAGGTTGGACGAGTTTTTCCAAATAAGCTTGCCCTCATAAAAACCTTATGTTTAGCAGCAATGAGGCCACTTTCGATTTAGAACAGTCCAATCGATAAACGTCGGTTGTGTGTTCGTTGTAGGCAACTTCCTTGCCCTTGGCGACTTCGGGCATATAAAGTTGGATTACATGAGTTTAGGGTTGTTAAATACGATCCATTTCATGAATGTGATCTAAGGTATTTAAGTAGTCACCATCCTCAAGCTAGTAGTGGATTGTTGTCAGGCTCGGTGAAACGCAGATTCAAGGATTCTCGCACTATTTATACTGCATGTGATATCATCAAAGATGTGCAACAAAATTTTGGTGTGACCATAAGCTACTCTAAAGCTTGGAGAAGCCGAGAGTTAGCTTTAAAAATAATTAGAGGGTCTGCAGAAGAGTCATATGCTATTCTCCCTTCCTATTGTTATGAATTGGAGCGTACAAATCCTGGAACCCTTACATACATTAAGACCGATGCAGCCAACCACTTTTATATATTTTTATGTCAATTGGTGCATGCATAAGAGGATTTAAGTCCTCAATGCGTCCCGTGATTGCTGTTGATGCTACTCATTTGAAGTGCAAGTACAAAGGTGTTTTGTTTGTTGTCACCGCATTTGACGGAAATCGTAATATATATCCTCTTGCCTTTGGGATTGGAGATTTGGAGACGGATGCAGCTTGGGAGTGGTTTTTCACAAAACTACATTGTGCAATTGGTGATTGCAAGAATCTTGTTGTCATATCGATCGAAATCTTAGCATAGAAAATGGGTTGAAAAGAGTTTTCTGGGGCATCACATGGTATTTGCTTTTATCATTTGAAGGGCAATATGAAAGCCTCATTTAAGTTGAAGAAGCGGGATCCGATATTGGGGTTTTTGTGCGGGCAGCCAAGTCTTATCGTCTAGCAGTTCAATCGTTATTTCTCCATGATAAACAACGAGCGAGTGCAAACTTATCTAGTACGTGCAGGGCTCCATAAGTGGTCTCGAGCCCATTGTGACGGACGACGATATAATGTCATGACAACTAATATTGCGGAGTCCATTAATTCAGTTCTTCGTTTTGCAAGGATGCTTCGGTGGTACACTTGATCGAGGAAATTAGGAATGTGCTTGAGAATTGGTTTAGTCAACGTCGAGATTTGTCAATCAAATGTAAATCTATCTTTGTGCCCTGATTTAGGAGAAAAGAAGTTGAGGAAGAGATTAGACGCCGCTTCAAGGATGAATGTGGTCAAAATCAATGATGTAGAGTATAATGTGCTTGATGGTGATATGAACGGTCTCGTGCACTTGCAAAACCATAGTTGTACGTGTAGGAAGTTTGACTTAGAGCAACTTCCGTGCAAGCATGCTATTGCGGTATGTCGCACTTGAAATTGAACCCATATTCATTTGCCTCTTCGTATTACACTCGAGCTACATGGGCAGCTGCATATGCTGAATCCATTTATCCTGTACCACCTCAAGGGACATGGGTTATTCAGAAAATGTCCAAAATGTAAATCTCCTCCCTCCTATTTCAAAGGTTATGCCGGGCCGTCGTAAGACGCAAAGAATACCTTCTAAAGGAGAGGATTCACGAGAAAGAAAATGCTCAAGGTGCGGTGTGAAGGGCCACTATCGAAGTACATGCAAAGAAGCTATTCCAGTCACTAATAAGAAGCGGATCATTTAGATGTTACAACTGATTAGTTTGTGAGTCTCATTCCATTAAGTGGGAATCTTTGCTACCTAACTTTATGTACAATTTGTGTTCCTAACATGTCATTGTTTTTGTTTTTGGAAATAGGTATCCTTATAGATACCCAATTGTATAGATCGTTATGCAACTATTTGTAACATTTATTGAATGTGCATGTATGGTGTTATGTGCATGATTGGTATAGAACCGTAAAGCGGTGACTAGAAACTTAAATTGAACTATGGCGCTATATAAGGGCAGTGAAATAAAGAGGCAATACAAAGACTTCATAGTCCAACTACAATTTGTTTGTCAAGACATACATGAACCTGGTAGTCCAAACTTGACTTTATAATTGTCAAGACAAAGGTGAAAAAAGAGTTAAGACAAAGAATAGAGGTACAATAGGAAAGCAATGAATGGGCAATAAGAAGGCAATACGTAAACCCGATAGTCCAACTTCAACTTTATAATTGCAAAACAGAGGTGAAAGACAGCAATACAAGAGCGATAGGAACACAATAAAAGGGCAATAAGAAAGCAATAAAAGGGTGCTAGAAATTGCTGTTTACATTATTTTGGGCTTCTTCTTTTGTTTCATTTCATTTACTTAGCTTTAATAATTGGATGATTACGAGATGAATTTGTGTCAATTATTAATACAACAATTACATATATGAAGATCAAGACGAACAACATATCGTATCACCAAACATAATCAAACCACCAAATGTAATCATCATTTTCTTCAACCCATCACGAAGCATTTGCATATTTATTCATAACTTCCTTTTTTGTAAATTATTTTTAAAATAATTTCTTACAATTTCTTACGGTGCAATTATGATGCACTTGATCGCCTGTTTTTAAAAGGTACGTTGTTTCTTTCTCGTCCTTGTCTTCTTTTTGAATGAAGTAAGGCCTAAACCGTATACCCATTGATGAGCCGTAGTCAATAGACATACAATGTAGTAGCAATATTAGGCCAATATACACGCACTAGAGAGGCAATAGTAGGTCAATATAACCGCAATACGACAGCAATAGTAGTCTCGGTGAGATGACCGAAGCATAATCTCGGAACATTTCAAGCCGTTGTTAAAACATTCAACCATATCATGGTTATATTCTTCAGATTTTGTGAATTTTTCGACAACATATTTCTTTGTCTCTTTTAATTTTAACTTGAGGGACTCTAACTCTTTGCTCCGACTTGAGGTCGTGCTTGACGGCAGAGATTTTGTCAAGTGGATCATTGCTTCATGATTGTGAGGTGTACAGTTGTCCATGAATGTGATTTGAGGTTCGTACATGACGACCATCATCAAGCAACCGCACCACTTGTAGCCACTTCATTTAAAAGGAAGTTGAAGGATTCTCGGACAATATACACACCAAGTCCTATTGCATGTGTATTGCACTAATGTTGCCCTTGTATTGAATATATATTGCATGCATATTGCCACCCTATTGCATGTATATTGTGATACTATTGCCGTTGTATTGCGCTTATATTGACCTATTATTGCCTCTCTAGTGGTTGTATATTGGCCTAATATTGCTGTTATATTGTATGTATATTAACTACGGCTCATCAATGGATTTACGATTTAGGCCCTACTTCATTCAAAAAGAAGACGAGGACGAAAAAGAAACAATGTGTCTTTCAAAAACAGCAATCAGTGCATTATAATTGCACCGTAAGACATTGTAAGAAATTATTTTAAAAATAATTTACAAAAAAGGAAGGTATGAATAAATATGCAAATGCTTCGTGATGGGTTGAAGAAAATGATGATTACATTTGGTGGTTTAATTATGTTTGGTGATACGATATGTTGTTCGTCTTAATCTTCATATATGCAATTGTTGTATTAATAATTGACACAAATTCCTCTCGTAATCATCCAATTATTAAAGCTAAGTAAATGAAATGAAACAAAAGAATAAGCCCAAAATAAATAGAAACATCAATTTCTAGCACCCTTTCATCGCTTTCAGACGCTTAATCGTATCACCAACGTATCACCAATTTATTGCCTTTTTGGCGTAAACGAATTATGCACTTCCTCTGCTTTTCATTTTTGATATATGTCCATTGTTTGACCTCCATTTACCTGTAAGGAAAACAAAGAACACATGAATTTAATTTGGAATGGATAGATTCCCCACATTATACCACATCATCACAAAGATCGTTTGGGTCGTATTAACTTCTCGTGACGAGGCAAAAGGAAAAAACTTGCGTTCACCACCTTCATGATGAGCATTAGTATTAAGGATGTTATCAACTTGGATTCAGTACTATTACCTTTTCTCCAGCTGCAAGAAGAAAGGCTGCTAAATTATAGGCATAGACCACACAATAGGTGCCAACGGGACTCTTTAAGCTCTGCATAGTATCATAGATAGCCATGCTCGGAGTAAGCTGCAAAATGGTGCAAGTTTCAGTTATATGAAACATAGAAAAAGATTATCAAGAAAGAAGTATAATCATCATGAAAATCTGATAGCTCACATCTCCACCAGGACCATTGATATACATATAAAGCCTTTTGGAAGAATCAATAGTATCAAGGTACATCATTATTGCCAAAATCTGATTGCTAAACTCTTCATCTATATTCTGCCCAATGAAGATAACACGTTCTCGGTACTACATTCCCAGAAAACAGAAGATTTTTTTGAGAAACACAATCAAAATGGGATTCCACTAAAACTCCATTAAGTTGAAATCCACTCAAAAAAGTTGACTTAAGATGTCAAGTTGATCTACTTTTTATTTATTTATTTATCTAGCTACCAAGATAGGTTTAGGAAGATTTGGAATTGAAAATAGAAATCAAATACTAAATGCATAGGATCATTTGAAATATTTGGATAAAAAATAAAAAGAAAAAGCTTCAACAGAGATGTAAAAGGAAATTGGTTCAAATAATCCGCGTGAGTGGACTGCAAGCCTCCTTCTTTGGTGATGCACAAAATAAAGGGCCATCCCTAGATGTGTTTCATATCTAATTTTATAACATGTACCTATAACCTTCTATGTCAACAAACTTTATGTCCAATTCATATGAAATTAACTGTAATGACTTACTAGAGCATTCCACAAATCAACCCATTGCCAAGTAAAATACAGCAATTATCAAGGATATACCACTTATTATTCAAAAATTAATAATTCTAAGATATACACAATGTAGCCTTACACCGCAAATACATGATACATACATGGAAAACAATGAAGGCTTCATACCAAAGAAGGGAAGAATATAACTTAGATGGCATGTCAAGAATAGAACAAACAATTATAATTTTTACCATACAACAGAAACAAGCCAGCATTAGTTTTTATTTTGTGATTATAGGCTATAATCAGCCACATCTTTGCAATCCCACAACGATACTTCATTGAGGAACAAAGAAACAAGTCTAAGATTCACGATTTTGGAGGTGTCTTGTTATGGTTAAAACTCCGTTATATTAGATAAACAATCTCATTGTTGCCGCATAGGAAACCAGCACGCAAGAAACTTATTCAAACACCATAATGAAGTTTCATGAAGCGGGATTGCCTTAGCCGCACTAGGATAATTACACCTGTTAATACTCTTAAAAAGTTGGGCACCACCAATATATTGGATATATGCTAACTTTTGGCACAAAACCATCAAAATTGAAAGGATTAAACAAATGTATACAAGCCCATAATTTAGTTACCTGGATTGAAGGCTCTTATAACTTTGCCGTAGAGCTCAATCGTCAAGTTGGGGTTTTTAGCTCCAAAAGTTCCTTGGTTTTGTTAAAAGAAAAGCAAATCAATTATTGATACGTCACAGAAAAGAAGAGCAAAATTATCAAACAAGAGAGGCGGTGCGTACCTAAAGATTGAAGCTTTAACAACTGAATAATGCTTTGTTGCACAACTGTGGAAGAAAAATTGCTGATTACAATTAAAAACATAGATTTATCTTGTTTTCTTGATTTAAAAATTTAATTAAAGAAGAAAAGAGAAAAAAAACAACAAAACCCATGTGGGAGAGAACCTGAGAGGAGCGAGTCTAGCTTGGGGCTGAAAGCTTGGAGTAGAAGTGGTCGGGTGAAAAGAGACTGCCATTTTCACAAACAGAGATAGGAAGTTGGGAGCTTGGGATAGAGGAAGAAGAAATAGACTGAGGCGGGATCCGCTAGAGCCACCAACACTTGTTCTCTTTCTTTTTTTCTTTTTTCTTTTTTCAATTTTGCTCTCTGATGTTGTTCGTTTCCTTCTGTCGGGTAGAGAGACAGAGCTTGCCGAGAAAGAAGCAGCTTGGTGCGAGAGAAGAGCTGGAGAGTTTTGAGACTCAGATTTGCAACAGTGAAATTTTCAAGGGAAATAAAGGTGAATATGGAAGTATTTATCTTGAGGGTAATTTGGTACTTTCATGTTGAAAAGTGAGTATATTTGATTAACATTTAGAAAGTGATTATCTTTGATTAAAGTTTGTATTTTCTGAGTATCTGTGCCAATTCCCCAAAAAAAAAGCGATAAGGCGATATCCGGGTAGGCCAAAGTAACAGTTGTAGCTCAAAGCTTCTCTTTTCCCTAATGTAGGCCTCTTTCCATCTACAAATCTATCTTCTTCTACACCGAGGAATTTTGATATTCTCAAGTTCCAGGTACACTGACATGATGACATCGTCGACGCCGCCGTCAAGGTCTTTCTCTTTCCCTTACTTTGTTCAATTTCCTCTGAAATAGAAAAGAAAAACTATGGAAATGTAAATTCCGGAAATGCCTTAAGGCTTTGTTTGGTTACCAGGAAATGTGACCAAGATTGGAGTGTTTTTATGCTTTTCCCAAACGGGGAAATCAAACCTCTTTAGATTGCCTGTTTGATTCCCTCTCTGTACCTTTGAATTTTGTCACATTTCTCACAATTTTTTAGCTCGAAATGGTTGCATACGGCGACGTATATGTAGAACATTGTGCTGCCCTTTATTTTTAGTTGATTACTGTGAAAACGCAAAGTGAATGTTCAAAATTGTTACTTTCAGGAAACCGATAAGGCATTGATATTACGAAATTCAGTGTTTTTATTTCCGTTGATAAATTTTGGCTTTCCATTATAGCTGGTTGAGAAAATAACACAGAAATGAGAATTTTCGGTAGCTTGCTATTTTGTGACGAGCATCACTCCGGAAATTTTAAAATTTATTTCTGGGCGTTTTCTTTTGCTACAATAAAGGAAATTGTTTCTGATTCTTGAAAAAAAAATCCAATTTTTGTTATTAGGCTTACTGGGTTAATTACATTGTGTTTTTCCAGTCCTGCTATGGTATATTTTGAGCTCCTTGTCAAGGCATATTCATACTTGTTGTCTGGGCAATAGTATTCTGCATTATTGTTTTCCCACTAAATTAAATAGTAGCTCAATTGTAACTGTTCAGTAGTCTAAGAAAGGTTGATATATTTGCAGACTCATGGGATTCGAGTTGGGCAACAAAACACTAAGAAAGTTATCGGTTTTCTAGAGGTATGTAATGATTCACCCATCCTCTGCTTTGCCCAGTTTTTGACATCATAAATTATATGCATTTGTCTTACAATCATATGGGCTGTGACGCAGAGGTTGTAGACTTGAAATGTTGACAAACTGTGATTAAAAAATAAATGCATTCAGCTATATCACTGCTCGTTAGTTTCTCTTATTATGGTTTTATGGCTTAATATGATAATTTATGGAGATTTACGATCTTTTCACGGAGATGCATAATTTATGGTTAAAAAAAAATGTTCAATTTTCTTTTAGAAGCATTTGACATCATGCTGTATGATCACCTCTTCATGTTTAATGATGATGCATACCCTGCAGGCCATAACAATGATAGGGAAGGAAGAAGGGATTAAAGGGTACTGGAAAGGCAACCTTCCTCAGGTTTTCTGCTGATGAAGTTTCCTATTGTGTTACAAAATATTACTTGCCACTGCTATAAAGTAGGGCGTTTCCTTTGTTGCATTAATTTTGAAAATTCTTTTAATTGTTTAGGTCATAAGGATTATCCCTTATAGTGCTGTCCAGCTTTTTGCGTATGAAGTTTATAAGGTAATTCTGAAACCCTTTTGAAGAAAATCTTTCTTCAGCATTCCATGTATCCAGAACTAAAGCTCTTTTTCTTGAATTTGAAGAAACTCTTTAGGGGAAAGATGGTGAGCTCTCTCTTGTTGGAAGACTTGCTGCAGGTGCTTGTGTTGGCATGACAACCACTTTTGTGAGTAATGTATTTGTGTTGTGACATTTTTGGTTCATGAGTGTTTTCTCTTAAGATTAAAATTGTTTGTAGGGGTAGTGTTCCTAGGAACATGTAAACCCTCGTATTTTACTTATGAAGTCTACTTTGTGGATAGTTTTTATATTTTTGGCCTCGTCGTTCATCTAACGTATTTTCATTCTACCTGTTATGTGGAACTATTCAAAGATATACTATTTTCCTCCCTGTAGGTAACTTACCCGTTGGATGTCCTGGGGTTACGCTTAGCAGTTGAACCAGGGTACCGAACTATGTCTGAGGTATGACTGACCTGATCATGTTATTTATGATAGGATACCCCTATCTTTGTGAAGATGAATTTTTCAATGTTTTTTTTTTTCAGATTGCCTTAAACATGCTAAGTGAGGAAGGAGTTGCATCCTTCTACTATGGTCTTGGACCTTCTCTTATTGGAACAGCTCCATATATTGCTGTGAACTTTTGCATTTTTGATTTGTGAGTCCGCTCCTACCGCTTTCCATGTTACACTAGAGGAGAATACAAATAATGTATCCTATTTTACTCATATTCTTCTTTGGATGACAGGGTGAAGAAGTCTTTACCGGAGGAATTTCAAAAGAAAACTGAAGCATCTCTGTTAACAGGCTTGGTGTCAGCTTTCCTTGCCACACTCACATGCTATCCTTTGGATACTGTGAGAAGACAGATGCAAATGAAGGGCACACCTTACAAGACGGTTTTGGATGCCATTCCAGGTAAAACCAGGGTGTTAATTACTTTTACCATCAGGAATTAACATAACAGTGACCAGACATTGTTTCAAGCACTAGACATTAAGTCTTAATGTAGAGGACACATAGAATTAGAACGTGAGTTATGTATAACAATTGTAGATGTCTTAAACTATTCTCACTATATGAATAATTGGGGTACATACTTGGGGACCAGAAGTTCCAACTCTCCCAAATTCTTGATTTGGTTAAATGTGATATAGGAAAAATGCACTTTTAAAAAAAAAAATCTTCCTCAGTTATGCTTTACAGTGGTGGTTAACAATAAAAACTTTGTATTTATGCCAAGGACATGGATCATACTTTGTGTTGGAGTATTGATTCTGAGAATGTCGGTGGCTTAGTATTAAGTAGGAATCAAATGTTGCTACCCACTGGAGCATATGTCTACCAGCTTCTGGTGTGCATGATATGGTTTAATTTTCTTGAGAATAGGTTTGCCGCAATCACCAGAAAGTTTCTTATTATTTTGGTCATAGCTTTATTTGTGTTTGTGATGAAGTTGCACTTTGGGTTTAATAGTCAAAGTCATTTATTTAAATTGATGATGCGTGTGCAGGTATTGTGGCCCGTGATGGACTTGTAGGATTGTATAGGGGATTTTTGCCTAATGCTTTGAAAACTCTACCGAAC
Organism: Prunus padus; assembly: GCA_024362665.1. Classification (NCBI taxonomy): domain Eukaryota; kingdom Viridiplantae; phylum Streptophyta; class Magnoliopsida; order Rosales; family Rosaceae; genus Prunus; species Prunus padus. Next base: position 5,183,578 of record JANFAM010000019.1, read on the forward strand.
AGCAGGTTCCATGCACATCCCCTGTCTTTGTTTTCTTCTATTAGATCATGTTAAAATTTATATTATCTGGTCTCTTAGGCTCTTAGCTCAATGGCGAATCATGTCTTTCCTAACCTCAATTTTGGTTGGTTTTCCATGCTTGGGAATCTATGTGTGCCTTTATATTTTATGGATGGTTAAAGTTTCCAGGGACATTTCAAACCTCTGAAACTCAATTACCTGACGAAATCTCCCTCTTTCAAATGCAGCTTTAGGCTTACTACTTATGACATGGTCAAACGTCTAATTGCAACCAGTCAAAAAGAGTTCAGAGAATTGTGGAGGAAAATCGCAGTAAACAACAGCAGAAGGTAACCTTCACCAATACCTGCACAAGTCCAGCAGACTACACCAGTACTAGGCAGGCATAACCTTCACCAAATTTTCTTATCGACATTGTGTTCACTGGCAATGACCATTATTTGTAGGACTTGCATTGGCCAAATTGCCTTCATATTAGTGAGGACTGAGCTGCCGAGTGAATCCTTGTCCTTTTTGGTAAGTTGTGATGTTGTAGGACAATAACTAGCTTAGGTAGGTTGCCTATTTTTTGAGGAATTCATGTTCCGCCATGCTATGCAGTCGGTTCGAGATTGTTTTTGCCAAAGCCACCTGCATAACATATGTAGAAACACTTGAATTTGTTAGTTGTTCATAGAACCAGGCTCTTTTTTTTTAATTTATTGTAACAATTATATTGGGTAATGGAAGCTGTTGTGATTTTCAATTTTCCTGTAGATTGATTGATTATTTATGCAGATAATTGGAGGATAAGTAACGCGCATAAACCTTTGAGAAAGCATAACAATGTGGCAGTTGATAGAGTAACTACATTTTTTTTACCATATGAACTGGCCAAATTATATAGGGAAATAGCTATAAATGCCACTGCTTTCTTAATTTTATCTAAAAATACCACCGGACACTTTCACATGTTGCAAATATAACCTATAAATACATATTTATTGTCCACATAACACTTTTTCCCAATTTTTGTTCTCTCTCACCACTCTCAGCTCTCTCTTCGCTCTCTCTCTCTGCTGGCGCAGCTCTCTCTCTCTCTCTCTCTCTCTCTCTCTCTCTCTCGCTCTCTCTGTCTCGTAGCTGCTTGCAACCTCGGCTGAACTCCATCGCTGACCTCGAATAGGTACTGTTCATGGTCATTATCTTCGCTCTCTCTCTCTCTCTCTCTCTCTCTCTCTCTTAGTTCTCTCTACTCTGCTCTCTGTGAGATGAAACCCCAATTTGCTTTCTTCTTCTTCGTTTCTCTTGTTTCTTTTCAGGTAAACAAAAAGAAAATTAGTTTTTCCCCTTTCTTTGTGTAGGGTTTTTTCCTCCACCACCTCTCTCACTTTCCTATCTTCAACCCCAACCCTTCTTCCCTCAAAACCCAACTCGACTCCACCTTCGCCAACCTCCAAAACCAAGCAAATGATGCATTCCATACTGGGGTTTCAAGCTTTGTTCCCAAACATTCTTCTTGGAAAAACCCAGTTTGGGGCTGAATTGCGGTAAATAACATGAAAGTGCCTTTTTTTGCTCCCTTTTGTTGAATTATTCTCTGCTCTATTCTAAAACAAGAAGTTCTATTATTTTTTGGTTCGATTCTTTTATTTTTGTTTTCTTTTCCATGCTCACATTTCATTTATGAATTATGAAATCATTTATATGTTTTTTTGTTTGTTGGAATCGATAGTTTTGATGTGTATAAGAGTTGGGTTTCGTTATTTCTATAGTTGAGAGTTAATTTCTGTTGTATATTTAGATGGGTTTATCTGCTTCAATGTTCATAAAATGAAAGCTTTGTATCGACTGCAATAGTTTTGTACACATGATCACTTTGCATATAATTGGTATGTGATCACTTTGTGTTATTGAATTTGTGATCATAATTCCCACTTGGGTTTCTGTTTTGATTATGAGTTTCTCAGATTTTTGTGAAAGTTTTTGTTTTGAAGTGGAGGTAGCTTTAATTGAAACTGATGGAAAATTAAAAAGTAGGGCAGCATGGGATGGGAGAAAGAGATGTTGGTGGAACGTGGGTGTGGGTGTGGGTGTGCTTGAGTGTTATGTGGGTGGGGAGCGCAGTTTTTGGGTCAAAATGGTCAGTACATGGAGCGTTTGTGAGCTCCAATCTTATTCAACCTGATGATGCATGAAGTAGCAAATTTTCTGGTCCTTCTCCAATTCTCCAATCTTGGGGTTATTGTGTTTGAACAGAGAAATTGAGTTTTGTTCAATGCATGCTAATAATTTAGTAATCGATCATAGTTTGTTCTTAATTTGGCAGCATTTACTATGTTCGTTGGTATACATGGATATGTTTTTCTTAATTGTTCATTATTAGTAGGGGTAGCTTCTGAAGTTAGATGTAGTTGGTATTTTTCTTGTGAATGAGCTCAGGTTTAATATTCGTGTTATACATATATTAGTTGTTGTGTTTTGTGGAAATATATATTAAGGAAAAGGTAAATGTAAAACTCTCATGTATTTGGCGTAATGTTTCTTTTGTTTCTTCTTTTCTCTTCATTGTTACAGAGTTCCATGCAGATCTCGTTAGCTAGAGTAGTTAACTAGAAACCCTAAAGCTAGGAAACACAATTGTTAACCTAGAGAACCTAAATCTAGGGAACACAAATATTCTTCTTGGGAAACTTTCTCTAGGTCAACAATTGTGTTTCCTAGATTTGGGGTCTCTAGGTAACTACTCCAGCTAAAAGATTGGCTTGTGTACCACATCATTGCATGTCACTTCTTCCCAATTGATTGCAAGTGATCTTTCCTGTTCCTGTTGTAAAAGCTCTTCACTTCCTGGAGCTATTGCAAATGGACTTGTAAGGAACATGACTGCTCCAAGTTGGAATAACGCATTAGACATCTATAGCTTGACCAATGCAAAGGAAGCCCCTACGATTCTTGACCTCCAGCGCTTAGAGGTTCTATTTCTCAACATATTATTTTCCCTTCTCTGTTATTTTAAAGGATATTCAATTTTATTTAGAGGAAACCTACAATTTCTTGTTTATTTGGTATTCTTGACTTACTAAATGTCTTCTATTTCTATGATTTTTCACTCAATTTCCAACCTGTGAGGGACGACTACTTTAGGAAGCATAATTTTCGTTGTCCAATTGGATTGTAAATAGTTAATGACTGTGAGAGGAAGCTATTTTAATTTAGTAAAATCAGATGATCGAGTAATTATTTTTACTCACTTCAATGTTGTCAAGGGACCGAACTTCCTCTTAAGTGGATGTTTGATGCGTAGGATGTGTCATAGAGTTGAATATCAATACTATCGAGCCATTAGGCTTTCACTTCTAACAAAATGAAGCAATAATCTCATCTTTGTTTCTTTGATTAAGTCACCAGTTTCTATCGGGAAGCAACTTTGTTATGGTTGGAGCCCTTGTTGGTCTTCTAAAGCGAGGGAGGATGAGCATGTTTGGGACAATTCTAGTGCTTTGAGGCCTCATCAAAGAAGGGATCCTCGGAAAGCCTGTGGACACAGATCCTACAAAAGTTGTGTTTGTCTACCAACTATGCTCATTGCCGTAATCTCAACTTTTTCATTGTAAAGTATGATGTGACGAAGGTTGTTAGAGCACCTGCTAGGCCCATTGCAAAGCTTCTTCAGAAATCTTCAAAATCTAAGCTGAAATGAGTTCAAATATGTAATCCGTCAACTTTTTGATAAACTTTTGATAATTAATGAGTTTAAATTGTATGTTTCTAATGATTTCCAGCCCTAATTCCCAAGTATGCATCTTCTTTTCTGGGTCCAAAGACCCATCTTCTTCTTTCACGTGTTTACGCTTGGCTTTATTGAGATGCTTTTTAGACCCAGTTACAAGAAGGTTGGTTTTTGGCTGGCTCTATTTCTCTTGAATTTTGACACCTTCTGCTTACTTTACAACATGTTTGGAGAAGAAGATGAAGTCAACTTGATAGTTCAACTTCAAGTAAAAAAAAAAGGTAATAAGATAGCAATAATTTATTGTTATCAAAAGGCGATATAAGCGATATACAGAGCCAATATATGAGCAATACAAAGGCAATACACATGTTGGTTTGTATTGGCACTCTCAACTGCGTGTATTGTTTGTTTATTGTTGGTTTGTGACCCTGTATTGCCTGTTTATTGTAGGTTTATTGACAATTTAGTGTGCCTATATTGTCTATTTATTACTTGTTTCTTGCATGTGTAAAGTCGTACAACATGAATGTTAGACTTTTTTTTAATCTTAAAAGTAATTATGGGGAAATAACCATTCAAATATCCAAGTACCTCTAACAAAACAAAATTGAATTCATATCGTTTAACGTCCTCGACAATTCAAACCAAAATGTCTAACAATAAAAAACGAAACTGCAGCAACATAATGTCACCGCATATAAACTAAAAAGTTGGCTCATATTTGATAGCTGAAAACTCTTGGACGTCAAGTTATTTTTTGAGGAAGTCGCATCCTTTTTTAGGAAAACTCATTACATACACATTCGATGTATGTAGTGCATGTTTATTGCTTTCTTTTTGCGTGTATATTGCCTATCTATTGCTTGTTTATTGTATATTTATTGACATTTTATCGCTTGGTTATTGTCTATTTATTGCTTGTCTATTGCATGTTTGTTGATTGTCTAGTGCGTCATTATTATTGATTCATATTCACATTTATTTATATTTATCTTTATCTCACATTTATCATAGAGAACTGTTGATAAATATGATACTCAAAACATCACGAAGTGTTTATACACTATTCAAAGTCTTAAAGTTATAGTATATATCCAATCCCTTATGTAAGCATTTACTTGGAAACCTCATAAGCCATACATAATGCATGGAGAGTGTGTTAATTGTTTCTGTTTTGTATGTTTCTAGTATGATACATAGCAATTGCCTATAGTATGGAAACACAAACCATTCTTTGGTTCTTCTCCACTGGATTTCAAATCTACTGAAACACAAACAGAGTATTTGAACAACGAAAAGCAGAGAATTCGATTCAAGAAAACATAACTGTCATTTCGTCAGAGATCCTTTGACATGCACGTGTCAAATCTTAAAAAAGTTAAGGCATCTTAACATAATACTCATTCTTTTCTTCAGCATTTTCAGAACCTCCTACAAGTAGGAAGGCAAAAACATAAACGTCCAACTTCAAAATCCCACCCTTATTAGAAAAACTCAACCAAAGAACATATGTGTAATGTATAACAGCAACTTTTAGAATACTTGCTTCTTCTGGGTTCACCTTTAACACTGGCAAAGAGTTCTTTTAAAATGGAGAAAGGGGAATACAAAATTACATGAATAACAGATACACAACTTATTCACAATACATAAACAACTATGTTTTAATGCTCATTTCCTGGAACTCTTGTGAGTGTATGGTCACATGCACAATGCAATTTTGGACCACTTGAACAAATAAGGTCAGTGAATTATGCTGAAGCTAAATATGAATTTTTGAAAAAGTAAAAACTGAACAACACTTGGTGCTACTCATCTCATGAACACATAAAAACCAATTCCATTTCACTAAGACTATTGAATTCATTTTAGGATGAACTAATCTAACACAGCCACTTTCAAGGGAAACTACAAGCAAATCATTTTATAAACCAATAATGAAATAATAAGTGATTCAACCTCAAGGCCTTCGCTGTTCAACTGCATGGAGCGCTCCCTTTGGTTAGCTAGGCTTTTCTCAATTTCGGTTGAGACCGCATTTCTAGTTGAAAAACCTCTATCTTCTTTTCCCATCTCATCATTGGCTCCATACTCAATTCTCTCTTTTCCTCAAGCAAAGAACTGGGAGTCATACCCCTCCTCCTTAATTCCTTCATAAACGGTGACTCCGGAGGTTCTTCACCTGAAACAAATATTTAAAACCATTCCCTTCACATCATTTAAGAAAAGCAACTCAGCTACTAAATTACTCCCAATTGGGGTTGTTTTTTTTGCTAAGAAATACCACAAAAATTTCCCATTTGTTCTTAATTCATAAAAATTAGTTTCTCAATTTTAACTACCTAGCAATTAACTAACTTTTCCTAATAAATGTTAAACTGACCCTTGATTTTTCACTTATAAACATTAGAGCAACATAAACTTCTTATCACTATAAGAAAGAAAATCAAAATTGGCTCCTTCACTTTTCATACACAATAACAAAACCCATATTCAAAACCACTCCTCCAAATCTATCCATGCATGCTACTCAACCAAACCAAACAGCAGATTGCTTCCTATTTCCAATTTTTCTTTCTAGTGGCTCAGAATTGCTCCCTACAAAGAACACTCATAAACAAGTTGGAATTAAACTCATAAAGCACAAGTCTTTGGTTCAAAAACATCCTAAATAAGAACCACAAAAAAATTGAAAGCAAAAGGAGAGAATTTGAAGAGCTTGCCATTGCTTTTATTGTCGGATTCTTGAGCTTTGCAGCAGACCCTTAATCTCCTCCTCAAGTAATATCCGGACCCCTATAACTTCACAACTTGATAAAACTTATCCTGGACTGGATTCAGAAAACCAGTTGGAATTTCTGGAAAATTTGACTGGGAAACAGGATAGGAGAGAGAGAGAGGACTTCAACTTTCGATGTTGTAGCTGGTGGTGGTTGCGGGCCGAGACAGAGAGTAGCGGTGGTTACGGAGCGCTGAGAAAGAAAGTGGTGGTGGTCGCAGAGCGCTGAGAGTGGTGGTGGTGAGACGGGAAAGAGAGATAACCAAATTTGGGCCTGAGAGAGTTAGGTTTTCTTTCAGTATGAGACGGGAGAGAAGAGAAAAAGAACCCAAGAAGAGAGAGAGCGACAGTAAATTCAAAAGTGTGCAAAACGGGAAAGGTGGTCAATAGGTTTGTATTTATACGTGGTATTCCCAAAATCTCTAGCCAGGGATGGTATTTCCAGATAAAATTAGGAAATGGGTGGTATTAAGCGCTATTTCCCTAAATTCTACGGAGTGGTTGATGGGTTGGGCTGGCATCACTTAACAAAGCAAAAAAGTTGTCCGTTTGAAAGGGCCCGAGACGACGTGGTTTTGAAAGGCGGGTAAGTACGAATAAACTCTGTTTTCGCACGAGTTGCAATGTCCGTACATTTGGGTGGTAGAGGATTGACCAACAGAAGAAGGAAATGGAGATAGACGACCGTTGGCCGTTAAATCCGTTTTGCGGCAGTGGACTGTGAAAAGAACCTGAAGAAGAAGAAGACTGGCTCTTAACTTCTGTAACCCTAAAACCCTAAACCCCCTTTAACGTCTTCACGCAATGCCCTGTGGCGCTGTACAACTCTCGCTTCCTACTTGTGCTTTCGAATCCTATAGAAAGCCTCTGAATTTCAGACATTGCCACTTCCGAATCGAGTGCTCCACCTCCTCCTCCTCTGAATCCAACCTTCAAAAGGGAGATGACGAAGAAAACAAAGCTGATCATGGCACGTAACAACAGCTTCTCCTTCTTTACCCCTCTGTTTGGCTCCCCAGAAAAACTTTGCCGGAAAAGAAAAAAAGTTCGATTCTGAATGTGCTTAATTTGTAACAGAAATTGCGGCCGAAGGCAGGTGATCTTAGTGGAGAGATATGGAAATGGCACTGCTAAGAGGTCCTTGTTAAAGTGAGTCTCCTAATTAATCAAGGAGATTTATTTCCTTGATTAATTAAGGGATTTACTTTTCTTAATTGATTACTGTTTCTATTTCCTTGTAAAGCCCACATGTAAATTCTTATATATACCTCCTTATGAAGAAAAATACAACTTAACCTAAAGTATTCAAACTATATTCATATTTTTAGCAGTCCTTTCTCAATACATTGCTCTCATGCAACTAAAAGATTGCAACTTTACTTCAAAATTCTAAACCCCAAATGTCTAAGTGTAAGTTGTGAGCTGTTTCTCTTGAATTGTGGTTCCACAAGCAGGTATGTGGTAGATGATGAATTGAAAGTGCAAACTTTTATCGAGGAGGAACGTAGTTTATTATCTAATAATTCTGAGAGCTCACATTTCTCCAACTCAACATTATCATGGCTTCCGGATATTGTCAAAGGTTTTATCTTTCCTGCAGGTTTCCCAGGTGACTAATATAATCAGTGTTTCCCTCTCCACTAGTTTTCATTCATAGAATTTCATACATACATAAATAACATGTGTTGGTTGAACTTAGACTTTTGAATAGTGGATTCAAAGTGAAGATAGTCGGAATCATTAAAGTTCATATGTAGTAGCTAAGTGTCCAGAGACCAAAATATGATTAGCAATGCCAGTACTGTACGAGATTTCTAACTTTTTATTATTTTCACTTTTCTTGCAGGATCAGTTTCTGATGATTATTTGTTGTACATGTTGTTACAGTTCCCTACCAATGTAACTGCATGGATATGCCATACCTTAGTCACATGTCTCCTAAAGGTTAGTTAGTCAAGGACTCGGGCCATCATTTTCCTTTTTGCAAATGCATTTTTACTTTTTAATCATGCACTATTTGCAGGCTGTCGGTGTTGGCTCTTTCTCAGGCAGTACTGCTGCTGCTTCAGCAGCTGCCATGCGGCTTCTGCAACTTTGGTTACGCTATCAGTCACTTTCAGTTCTCCAATTTAACTGTGTAAGACTGTCTAATATTCATCTCTCTCTCTCTCTCTCACACACACACAGACACAAACAAGGAATAAGGTTTTCTTGGTAGGGGGGTAAATGGGATTGAATTTGGATATTCTACATTTTAATTGTTTTATGCCCATGCATGGACTGGATCATGAGGGGAAAAGCAATCAAGATGAAGCGGAAAATGTGATTTAAGGTTTAGTTTATGATCTGTTCTTCTGTTTTGCTTTCCTTGCAGTTAAATCTTAAGCGTGCTGGTATTCTGGTAAAATCTCATGTATTACACTCTATTGTACCTGGTGAGGAACCTTTTCTGCTCCTTTGCTTATAAAGCTGTTCTATCATAAACAATGACCATTCTTTCTGGTTGTTCAATTTAGGTTCTGTTGATTGCAATAGGGAAGAAAACATATTATTGTGGCAAAGATTCATGACACCACGAATTACATTTGGTGTTCCCTTGGAGGAGATGATTTTTGGAGAGAGAACTGCTCCCATGGTAATCCATCCTTTCCTTTGTTGCACAAAGGAGTGAAAGCATGAGCATCTAAAGTATATCCTTATAAACATCAAATCTGAGCATGCGAGTCTGTCAGTAGTTTGTTAGAGAGTCCTTCATTCTTTTCCTTTTCTTTTATCTTTTAATAACAGTTGAAGGCACTTCTGGAGTTATACACAAGGGAGAAATATATTCTTGTAGTGAACCAACAAATAAGCGACTTTGAGGTCTTTGTTTCATTCAAGGTATGCATTTAAATTGCTGTTAAGGATTTATAGAAGATTATATTGTCCTCAAAGTTTAATCAACCTTGATGATAACAATAATGATGCAGGTTGGAGCTACGAGTATCTCAGTTTTACGAAGTGTTTGGCTGGCTTATTGGCTATATGAGAACTGGAATAGGTTAGGTAATGCATTTGACCAGCTTACAAAAAGCCTGCTGGAGATGGAAGATAGGTTTGAAGACTTCATGCAGCAGTTAAATGGAAGTGGATGGGATACCAGTCAAATTAATTTGAAAGTCCCCAGGGAAATCTCCCTTGATGAATTGAGCCCCATTTGAGTTTTCAAATATGGGTTTTTGTAATTTCTTTGTTGTTAGTATGAATATGACGGCGGAATGTTGATCTGCAAAGTGTAGCCATGGTGGTTTACAGATGATTGAACCAAACACCAAGATGACATATGGATTCATTTAGGGGGTCTGGTTCTTCCGTGAGGCAAATTTTTGCCAAGAGAAAAGAAGCTGAGCCGTCAAGTTGATATTTTGACTGGAATCTATTGGCCGCCATAATTGGCATTGCATGGTGGAGGAGGGTTGAGTTTCTGATGCAGCGAAAGTTGTGCGTATATAGAATCATAGATTAGTAAGTTTTGTCTTCTTTAAAGCTTTGTGGAAAATATAAATTGCTCATTTTCATAAGCCTAATATGGCAGCCAATAGCCAGTGATTGATTGCTTTCATGTCATTGGCATTTCTTCCTTGTATTGTGCTACGGAAAAAAAAAACTGTTACTGCTCAACTTGGCCGGGAATCTAAAAAGCAAAGAAATTACAACATCTTATTCAAGTTAAAGTCTGCACCACTGATTGCTCTTTACTGCATATACCAACTATTTAGCCATATAACTACTGCTAGCCTCTGTTCGTTTTCCAAAAAACCGCTTGCTAACAGACGAGCCAGACCCTCCATTCTTGCCAAACTTTTCCATTATTGTCTCCCTGTGCATGAGATGAGAGAACAAAGTGAGAGAGAGAGAGAGAGAGAGAGAGAGAGAGGAATACTTACTTCACATACAAGGCAGAAGCTAAAGTCAAAGCAGTGTCCCGAAAAATCGTCAAAACCACCCGTCCCTTGCTGCACCAGCTGTTAGCGCTGCTCATTGTGAAGGAGGAGAGAGTGAGAGAGATGAGTATAGTGTATGAGGGTGTGGGAAAAGGATGGGGGTGGGTTGTGATATAAATAGTGGCTAGTTTGCTTTCTCCCCAAGCTTACTTGGGGGTACAGTCTCTACTGTTGTTTGTTGAGCACGAAAATTCCAAAGCTATAGTGTGGACAACAAGAAGCAGCAATTTCTTTTTTATTTCTTTTTATCTATGATTTTATTTTATTTTTAAATTTTGCAAAGGGGAACAACATAGAGTTTCATATCATTAGGGTTTACGTTTTTGCAAAATCAAAACCCAATAAAAGAAGGCTTTTAATCATGGATAGGGTAGAAACCTAATTATATTAGTTTGAGCTACAAGAAATGAGAAAGCCAACAAAATCAAACATATACAAGGTATTTTAGGAGAGCTCCAATTGATCTTAATCTTGGCCATAAGCGTCTTGCACGCCAAGGTTTCATTTCAATTAATTCAAAAGTTGCTGCCTTGTTGCCCACGACACAATCTAGCTCTGGATTTTCTTGCTTAACAAACAGCAGCCATTTTTATTTTTATTGTCTAAGGCCTCCTATCCCAATTAATAAGATTTAAGAAATCATTGCTTTATGGTAATAAATTACTATGTTATTAACAACAACAAAATGTGTTGGGCCTCGTAATTAATAGATCCCAATGTTATTGGTGACAGCTAGGGTTTATGAATGATGAAACATCCGTATCCCAATGTTTAGGGAGAGGTAATGAGGTATTCTCAAATTTATTATGATACAAAGTTTACAAACTGGGGTGGACTAGCACTGTTACTGTAGCAAGTCGACAACGTCGACAGTATATAACTGTAGCAGATAGACAATCTCTTGTCGACAGTATATAAATTTAGCATATGGACAATCTGCAGAAGGACAAAATGCCTTAATTTTGTGATTAATTTATTTGTTTTGTAGTAATTAAATTTATTAAGCCAAGTCGGTGGACTCTAATTAATTCCTAAAGCAATAGAAATACAGGATTATGTACTACAACTCTGCAAGAAACCCTAGTGGCGTCTTATATCTCAATCTTCTCCCAGTTGGTTATGGTTCCAGCATTACACATTAACTATAGTTAATCTTTTTATAATTAATTTAATTACATTTTTTATGTGTTAACAATAGGCACCATGAAAGTTACCAAATAAAAATGTTATTTAGAGGAGATCTTTTGTCCATCATATAATCAATTCAAAGGGTCCTATATTATATTCATTTTTCCAACAAATATTTTTCCACCAAATATTTTTTTTCTTAATTTATTTATCAAATTCTTAAATTCTTAAATTGGCTACATAATCTATCGCTAAACGTGATTTGGTATGTAAAGGACAATAATAAAGTACAATGCTCCCCACTCCATCATAAACAATAAAGCTGAAAGTATACAGCGGGGATGTGGTGGGGTCCATCCTTTTACCAATCACGACACGTCGCGCTACAAATAACCACCAAATATGGGACCCACAACTAAACGGTTGAGCCAGATCGTGATGCATGCAATCCACGTGTCACCAGGACTGCTGCCGTCATCTTCGGTCGGATTTAGCTCTCATATGGTCCTCACCTAGCAGTAAAATTGTTTTGCTATTCCCAGTCCAACCCTTCTAAGTGGAAAAATTTGTACGTGTGATGGACTGTGATTGGAGGGATAGCAAAACAGTGCTATCCCCCTTCTAACTAAGTGTTTTTCTCACTTAGAGACGCACGCAGCTCCTCTGCACCCACGGGCAAAACGACATCGTATCCTCTTAACCGCTACACCGGAGAACGATGGGTCGGTCAGCTTAAGACGAGTTGCGGGTGATGATGGAAAATATCGGGAAGCGGTCCTGTCGATAGACATAAATCCCTAGGCGAGGGATGAAGGGCAAATAGGTCATTTAATAAATAATTAATCTTTCACTTTTCCTCTTCTTCGTCGCATTAATTTATAAAGAACTATGAGAGAGATTTTAGACTGTTACGTGTGCTCTAAGCGAAAACCAAGCAAGCCCAACCCTTCTCTCTCTCTCTCTAAAACCTTCTCGCAGTACTAGATTCTCTTAAGCTAACGCTAAGCAGTTACTACCCAAAACCCAGTTCATCATTGTTATCAGATTTCTCTTCAGTTTTTTTTAGAGAGAGAAGGGGCAGAGTGCTGGTTGGGTCATGGATGATTTTAGCGTTGGGGTTGAGTTGATGGAGTGATGGATGTTTAGGGTTTTTTTATGGGAGATTTTGTTTGATGAAAAAAAGAGGAAGCAGCCTAGAAACAATGCGAAAGTCTTTCAAGGATTCTCTCAAGGCACTTGAAGCTGATATTCAGTTTGCCAATACTCTGTATGACTCTGTTTCTTCTTCTCTATCTTCATCCACTTCTGCTATGATATCTCTCTGTTTTTATGTGTGAATTATCTGATTTGGGTCATAGCCAATTTCTGATGTGGCTTTTCGTTTCCTTGTAAATATAAGAGATTCTGCGCCAACCCACAATTTCACATTTACTTTTGATTTATGGATGGTAGGCTGAGTGTTGTATATTCAGAGTATATGTATAGAATTTGGGTTTCCCAAGTTGGGTATATCATAATCAAACTGTTCATTTTTGGTGGTCGCTCAATGGGTGCTAAAAGGTTTTCATTATAGAACAGAGTATTTAAACTCTTACCCTTGTAAGAATTTGAGCTTCTTCTTTGAGTTTTCTCTCTAATTTGTGTGTGGGAATTGTCGGCTGCAAATATTTAGTGTTTGCCACTGTCTAAGCTTTTTCCCTTTGGTTTTTGTCAAGTTGGGTAATTTATTTTGGTTGAACTTCAGAATCTGCAGTTAATTTTGATGTAGGTATGACAGGGTTTTTGACTTATGAGGTATATGTTGGAAAAATGGCTCACCTAAGGTTACAAGAATCGAAGGAAGCGACCGGTCGCAGATTTTGGGCGACCGGTCGCATGCAGGCAGATAGGAACTCGAAGCTACGGTATAAAAGCGACCGGTCGCAAGTTCCTAGCGACCGGTCGTTTTCAGACAGAGTCGAAGACTGAAGCCACGGTATAAAAGCGACTGGTCGCAAATTCCTGGCGACCGGTCGCACGCTTCGTGCTGTGTTGAATTTCAACACGTTTTCTGCCTCCTTTTTTCAGATGCAATTGGTCCCTACCAATCCACATGCAACCCCAAAGATGGTATAAGTCCTAGGACAGTTGGCAGCCACTCTAAAAGCCTTAAACCTTGTTTAAGTAGATTAGTGGGTTGTATGATAGCTTTCACTTTATGCTTTCCTGAAATTAAGGATCTGGTTTTTTAGGAGAGGGTGGTCTGCTGCATGTGGGTGGCTTTTTCTCTATCTTTTATAGAGACTAAGTAGCTGGAAGCAAGAAGTAAGTTGTGTATTCAGAAGTGGGAAGCCAAGAGGGAGAGAGAGAGAGCATCTTGTATCAAGTGTGTGAGCTAAGGGGTGTGAGAGAAAACAGATTGTGAGTTTGGGTTCTAAGGGGGTTTCCATTGAAACCAAATCTGTAACTCCTTCTTCATTATTGATATTTCTCAAGGTGATCACCAAAGAGGACGTAGGCAAATTGCTGAACCTCTATAAACACTTGTGTTATTTGTTCTTGGTTATTTTCAGAGTGTGTGTGTGAGCAACAAGTTCATCCTTGTGCTTGTCCAAAGTCCATCAACAACAAGATCTTAAGGGGGAAGTGCATTCATATTGCACAACAGTATATCTCCTGTGTGTAGATATGACAGGGTTTTTGACTTATGAGGTATATCTTGTGATACAGGGCTTCTAATTATCGAAGGGAATATGATGGTGGCTGCCTCCAAATGAGGTTATCCTACAGCCCAGCTGCGCAATTCTTTCAGTTTTTTATTCAGCGGACCGATTGTCACCTTGCTGGAGCCTTGGGATTGCTTAGAATTCTTATATACAAGGTAAATTGCAGTTTGTTCAATTCCTATGAAAATTTAGTTGATTGATAGGGACCCTTTAAGAAAGTGTTGCTTCTTGTCGTGGGTGTGACCGTGTGATGGTGTCGTTTTTTTTTGTCACAGGCGTACGAGGATGGGAAGACCACCATGTCTATTCATGAAAGAAAGGCTAGTCTAAAGGAGTTCTACAGTAAGGAAAATTGAAAGAAATTTGCATTTCTATAACATTCTTGAAAAGAAGTGTTTGTAATTTAGTGTACTTGATCCAGTTTCGGTTATTATCTATTTAGGGAAAGAAAAAATATATATGCAACTCTTTACTGTTTAGCAATCCCATTTTGATTATTTCAAAGCAGGTGTGATATTTCCTTCACTGTTGCAACTTCAAAGAGGATTGACTGATGTAGAAGATAGAAAACAGAAAGAAATTTTTTCGACTAAGTACAAGAGAAAATATGAGATGGACAAGGGAAAGCTCTCTGAAATTGATTCCGAGCGAGAAGAAGAATGTGGTATTTGCATGGAGATGAACAGCAAGGTCGTATTGCCCAATTGCAGTCATTCTATGTGTATGAAGTGCTACCGGGACTGGTAAGAAGCTTCTACTTTCTCCTTCTTTCCTCCCACTTTTTTTGTTAATCTTAATTTGTTCTGTTTCTTACAGAATCTAGTATATTTGCTTCTTTATAAGGCATCATTTTTTTTCCTAATGCACAGTTGAAGAACATTAAGGTTACTTATCAGATAAGAACAAATCCAAATCAGTCCAGAACTTTCCCATTTGGGTTCAATCTTCTGTACACAAGTGGTCCATGATTTAAGTAATTTTTCACTTGCACATAGACACATGTATGGTCCTGATGATTGGTGATTCTGACGAGCTGTTCACCTGATAAATCTTTCTTGGCTAGATGCTTCTGTATTGCGGGAGTACATTACAGTTAGAAACAAACACTCGTAAGAATGAATATATGCTTCTGTATTAATATGCTGTTCCATTCTCATAAGTGATAACATAGCACCACGGTCATATCATATAGTCGCTGGCATATATAATCTGGATCTAAGATATATCTGTTTGCTTGGCCACATCATGCATGTAAATCTTGCACAGCTAAGAAGATTGCCCTTTTGGATTTTATCTAGGCGTACGCGGTCTCAGTCGTGCCCCTTCTGCCGGGACAGCCTCAAAAGAGTCAACTCATGTGACCTTTGGATCTACACCAGCAACAATGAGATTGTTGACCTGTCTGCAATTTCTAGGGAGAACTTGAAGAGACTTTTTATGTACATAGATAAGCTGCCTCTCATTGTTTCAAATCCTGCATTTGTTTCCTATGACCCTCATCGATGAGGGGGTTTATATGCACATGTGTATGTTGTTCTTATTAGCAGTAAGGGCAATTTACTCAGGCTGGAAATTCTATCTGTAGGTGATTGATTGTATGCAATTCTCATTAAAATTCTTTCCATCTTTCCAGTTGATATTGGAAAAATGTATATAGTGTTCATTGCTTTGACACTTTTTTTCATTTGTAAGTAATTAATTACATTCTTAACAGTTTATTTGTGTTAGTTTACAGGTTCTTCATCTTTGTAAGTAGGCATGAAAATTCCCTAGCTTTTTTACCCCTTCTCTTGCACGTTTGGCAAAATAATGAAGCTGAAGCACTTGCCACCTGTTGATTATTGGCTCAAACAAATAATTAATAAGGCACCCACATGCAAAGTTGCTTTCGGCTACAACATGCTTTCGGCTATTGATTGAGTGGGTTGCTTTTGGCTGATTTTTTTAGTTGATGGGAGGCCTTTAGCTGTTGGCTTCTTTGAAAAGCCACTAATCCTTTGGCTATAAAAGGGAAGCAGCCCAACAGAGGAAGAAGGCAGTACCAAACACAAGGAAGAGAGAAAATAGCAAGAAGCCATTCGGCAGAGAGAAGAAAATTTTCTCAAATTGTTTTTGCTTTGTATTTTTGGTTTTCTCTTCCTATCATGTGTGTGTGAGCTTGGGCTATTTGGGTCTTTGGGAAATTGAGTGTTAAACACTATTGTTGTATTCTCTCATTGATTATAGTGGAATACTCCGTCGTCTCCAAACTGGATGTAGGCATTGCCGAACCAGTATAAATCTTGGTGTCCTTGTTGGTGTTGTTTTTTATTCTTTTTTATCTCTTGCCAGTTATTGTTTAGATTTTCACTCGCAGTTGGTTGTCGCTTCCGCACAACAAGTGGTATCAGAGCTCCAATTTTCGACTGGGGTTTTTTTTTTTGGGGAGTGAAAATCTGCCGGAGCTACAGTGCCGTGCTACAGTGCTGTGGATAGTGTCGGTGCTACAGTGCTACAGTGAACTGCTACAGTGCTACAGCGAACTGCTACAGTGCAGTGAATAGTACTGCTACAGTGCCGAGTTGATGGCTGGAGATAAAGACACGGAGAAGGAGTCGGCATCATCTTCGTCGGCACCTACATCAAATAGACATCCAATTGCTACTACAAGGTTAGAGGTTGATAAATTCAATGGCTCTAATAATTTTGGCATGTGGCAATGTGAAGTTATGGATGTGTTGTATCAACAAGAGTTGGATATTGTTTTGGAGGATAAACCCAAAGAAATTGATGATAAGCAGTGGAAGAGACTTAATCTTCATGCTTGTGGCTCTATTCGATCGTTCCTTGATAAGGAGTTGAAATACCCGTATATGAAGGAAACTTCTGCAAAGGAGTTATGGAAGAAATTGGAGGAGAAGTATATGACTAAGAGTGCAGAAAATCGACTCTTCCTGAAGAAGCGACTCTTCCGATTTCAATATCGTTCAGGTATTTCTATGCACGAACACCTCAATGATTATAATAAAATACTTGCTGATTTAAGAAACCTTGACGTGGAAATTCCTGACGAGGATAAAGCACTATGTTTGTTAAATTCATTGCACGATGATTATGATCATTTGACAACTACTTTGTTGTATGGAAAATCCGAGGTGAAACTTGAGGAGGTGTCTGCGGCATTGGTGAATCATGAGTGTCGTAAGAAGGATCAAGACTCACAATTCACAAACCGAGGCACTCGTTGCAAGGGGTCGAACAGAGGAAAGGAAATCGGGAAGCGGGGAAAATCTCGTTCAAAGTCGCGGGGAAATTTCCTACTAAAGATGAATGTGCCTTTTGTCGCCAAAAGGGTCATTGGAAGAAAGACTGCCCCAAATTGAAGAACAAAGAGAAGGAGAAAGCGGGTTCGAAGCAAATGTTGCAAAATCTGGAGATGATGATTTCGAGTTTGCTTTGGCTAGTTCATCTGCGATGGTCACTCCAAAGAGTGGATTTTGGATTCAGGTTGCACCTATCATATGTGTCCCATTCGGGAATGGTTTTCTAGCTTCCAGGAGTGGATGGTGGAGTTGTTTTGATGGGCAATAATAATGCTTGCAAAACACAAGGGATAGACAAAATCTGTTTGAAGATGCATGATGGAACAGGCAAAATAATATTTTATATAATTTATTTTAATATTTAAATATGTATTATTTTTATTCAATAATATGTGAATATTATGTATATAATACGTGAATTTTTTTGTAAAAAGTATATATATTAAACATGAAAAATACATATGTATTGTTTGTTTTCTTTTTTAAAAACATGTATTTTATTGAGTCTTTAAAACGTGTACAGAAAACAAAAGTATTATTGAAAAATACGTGCATAAGTGTATAATACGAGTATTAAACAGGAAAATGCTAAATTCTTTATACGGGTAATAACTATGAAAAAGTAAAAAAATCAAAGGAGATTCAGATAATAGCCTAATAGTAATGGATAATGCTCTAAAAATATGGAGAAACAAAATTTATTTTTATTTTAAAAAGACCTCTTTAAATATAAAAATATATTTAGGGGTATGGCCGAGCGGCTATACGTTTTAAATATAATAATATATTTAAAAAGTATAGCCGGGCGGCTATACTCTTGAAAAATATAGCTATACTCTTGAAATATAAAAATATATTTAAGGAGTATAGCCAAGCGGCTGTACTCTTTAAATATAATTAATATAGGGTATAGCGGCTATACTCCTTAAATATATACTAGAAAAAGGCGATATCCGAGTAGGCCAAAGTGACGGTTGTAGCTCAAAGCTTCTCTTTTCCCTAACGGGGAAATCAAACCCCAGGTACACTGACATGATGACATCGTCGACGACGCCGTCAAGGTCTTTCTCTTTCCCTTACTTTGTTCAATTTCCTCTGAAATAGAAAAGAAAAACTATGGAAATGTAAATTCCGGAAATGCCTTTAGGCTTTGTTTGGTTACCAGGAAATGTGATCAAGATTGGAGTGTTTTTATGCTTTTCCCAAACGGGGAAATCAAACCTCTTTAGATTGCCTGTTTGATTCCGTAAACTAAGCACTCGACTAAAATGTGGTTCTACTAATTGCAGGCAGGATATCGGCATATTGATTGTGCTCAACTCTATAGCAATGAGAAGGAGGTAATTTGCAGTTGTTTTTATTTTGTTACATATCCAAATGGGGCAATGGTATATTAGTAATAACACATTAGCGCCGGGAATTTGGTTGTCAAGTGTTTCAGCATAATCTCAAATGGCCTCATCTGTTCTCGTCTCTGATACTGATCCTTGGAACGATTTGAAGGTAATTGAGACAATACCTCTTTGCAAAGTGCGGTATGAAAATTTTCCCATCTCTGTTCTAAATGTGGATAATTTTCATTGTCCAGGCCCATGTTTCGGGAATAAACAAGACCCATTTGCGTGATTTGATGAATGATTTTAAGCGGTCCCAGTCAATGACAGTGTAAGGCGTCTGTTGGAACTTTTTGAAAGCTTTAATCTTACTTCATGTCATCCTTACATGAAGTATATGACACGAATGTTGTTGTATTCCATATCAACTATTTCATGTGAAGTCATGAGTAACTTGATAATGTGTGTATATATATATATATATATGTTCTAATAGTCAGTTTGATGGGATACTGTTGGACTACTCACGGCAACATGCCACGCCTGAAACCTTGGAAACTGGCAAAGGTGGGGTTGGCCCATTCGTAACTAGTGTCTTGTGGGGGGGAAGTGCAGTCTGCATCCCTCAAAGAAAATATTAACCGAATGTTTGGTGGAGAGCATGTACGTTTCAAGTTTATCTTCCTTTGGTCGAGTATTATGTGGATAAATATGGAATTAAAATGCTAATTTGAACACTTCTTATCTGCAATTAGCGAGAAGTGTTTCCTATTTAAAATAAATAAATTATTTTTCTGATCTGGAGGAAGGGATTAAAACTTGGGACCTCTTCCAACAAAGTGGAGAGAACTACCAGTAGAACAATAGCTAGTTAGTGTCTCCTATTTAAAAATAGGATGCCCAAATTTCTGACCTTTAACTGTATGAAATCACAAAAACTTATATTTGATAGCTTTATAGGATTTATGGTAAAGATGAGACCAGCTTATTTCTGAAACCATTATCATGTGATTCGTTTGCATTCTGTTTTTCTTTTTCTGGGTGGTGCCTTCAGATAAACAGCATAGAAAATAGATCAGTGCTTCATGTAGCTCTTCGTGCTTCAAGGGATGCAGTTATACAGAGTGATGGGAAAAATGTGGTCCCAGATGTTTGGGAAGTTCTGGACAAGATCCAAAAGTTTTCTGAGAGTATTCGAAGTGGATCTTGGGTAATCACTACAATTTTTTTTAGTATCCATTTTGGGTCCGTATTGCCTGAATTCTGAAGTAATTGACAATACTGGTAGGTTGGTGCCACAGGAAAAGCCCTGAAGGATGTCATTGCTGTTGGTATCGGTGGCAGCTTCTTAGGTCCTCTATTTGTGCACACAGCTCTTCAAACAGGTTCAGATGATGCATTCCATTTTTTCAATTTATTCTTAAGCTGTGGAATGAAGAGCAGTTTGATACTATGGGAGATTGGTTTCTTGTCCTTAACAAATTTTGGTGCTTGGAATATTTGGAATTTCTCACTCAAAGTAATTTTCAGGATTATTCATCTTTTCTTGCTGTATATTTTAAATATGAATGAAATCCATATTTCAATTTCACTTGCTTATAGTCCCTTGTCAGTTCCCAAAAAACATAAAAACAAAAAGTAGTCCCATAGCGCAGAAGCTGAAACAGATTTTTTTATTAAAAAAAACTAGAAACTAAACAACAACATAGGTGATACATTGTTTTAAAGAATCATCTTAACTTCAATCATTTTGAAAGCAATATGTTTTCATGGATATTTTCTATCAAATTATGAAGTTTGTTGGTGAGTTAATAGTAGAAAATAAGATGCAGAAAATTTCTGATATTTCATTCATCTCCAATGGGAGGTATTTATAGCTATACAAAGGGTGGAGATGCAGCTGTACAAACACTAACACAAAGTAAAGATAGCAGCTGTACTAACACTAACACAGCTGTACAAACAGCTATACTAACACTCACTAACACAGCTGTACAAACACAGCTGTATATTCTAACACTCCCCTCAAGTTGGTGCATGGATATCGCACATGCCCAACTTGTCTAGTGAAGAGTAGAGTTCCCTGCTAGAAACGGCATGAGTCATCATATCTGCAAGTTGGTCTTCACTCTTTATATACGGCACTCGAATGACATTTTTGCCAAGTTGTCGCCGATAAAGTGTCTCACAATATCAATATGCTTTGTTCTCTCATGATGTCTTGGATTATTTGCTATTTCAATGGCAGTGTATTGTCACAATACGTAATCATAGGCTTCTTAGGTTCAAACCCGAGTTCCCTTATTAGAATCTTTAACCAAATAAGCTCGGTTATGCCATGGCTGAGTGCTCTATACTCTGCTTCAACTAGATCTCGACACAACCCCCTGTTTCTTACTCCTCCAAGTTACAAGATTACCACCAACAAAAGACACATAACCTGAAGTTGATTTTCTATCAAGTTTTGAGCCTGCAAAGTCGTAGTCGGTGTAACCTTCCACATCTAAATGCCCATGTTTTGAAAACAATATACCCTTGCCTGGAGTATACTTCAAGTACACGAGAATTCGATCCACTGCACCTTGGTGTGCTTCACTTGGATTATGCATGAATCGGGCCGACAACACTAACGGCGTAAGGCAAGTCGGTCTTGTATGAGCCGATAAATCAGCTTTCCAACCAACCTCGATACCTCTCTTTGTTAGTGGGTATCTGATCTGGATAAATTGACAATCCATGGTTAACCTCCATTGGAGTATTAATAGGTTCACACGCCAATTTTCCAGTCTCTGCTAGTAAATCAAGAACATATTTTCGCTGAGATAAGAAGATGCCTTTCTTAGAACGTGCAACTTCAATTCCTAGAAAATACTTGAGAGATCCCAGATCTTTCATTTCAAACTCTTTGGCCAAGTAACTTTGAAGATTCTCAATCTCATGTTCATCATTACCTGTAACCACCATGTCATCCACATAAACAATTAGCAAAGTAATCTTGCTGCCAACACGCTTAAGAAATAGTGTGTGATCACTTGAGACTGCTTAAAGTCATAGTTTCTCATGGAATGACTGAATCGGCCAAACCAGGCCCTAGGTGACTGCTTAAGGCCATATAAAGCCTTCTTTAACCTGCAAACCTTTCCCCCTTTAGGTGTAAACCCTGGAGGAGGGTCCATGTAAACCTTTTCTTGTAGATCTCCATGTAGAAAGGCATTCTTGACGTCAAAGCTGTTTTAGCGGCCAATCTAAGTTGACAGCCAACGAGAGAAGAACTCTGATCGTACTCATCTTGGCAACAGGAGCAAATGTCTCCGATAATCGATCCCATAAGTTTGGGTATAACCCTTTGCCACAAGTCGGGCTTTATACCTCTCTATCGAACCATCTGAATTCTCGCTTCACCGTGAACACCCACTTGCACCCCACGCTTTCTTGTCTCTTGGTAACTCAACCATCTCCCATGTAGAGTTTTTCTCAAGAGCCTTCATTTCTTCTACCATAGCAGATTTCCATTTAGGATCATCAAGGGCGTCCTGAAACTTATTAGGAATAGACACAGAAGACAATTGTTGTGCGAAAGTCAAATGAGACTTAGAAAGACGGTGGTATGAAATATAGTTGGAAATAGGATACTTAACATTATTGGATGAAGGGAAACCAAATTTTTCAGGAGGGTGACGATCACGTGCAGGATATCTTCTCCCACGGTCCTCATCATGTGGAACCAAGGGAGTTTCTAGTGGAGCTATATGATCGATTGAGATAATGAGTCAATATCGGAAGAATTAAATAAGATAGGGATAGAAGCATGTACGAAGATCGGTCCCGAGAAGAATCGATCGATTGGATGGTAGGATCATAGAGAGGAGGATCCAAAGAAGGAGGTGGCAGTGAAACATTCACATGTTTCTTTTTTCTTCTTTCAAATGTTTTCAAAGTAACAGGTTCATGTTCAGCCAATATCTCCCCCTCACCTTGAGTAGGGAGAGTAGGGAGAACTTTAATTTCAGGTTCAAACCACAACTTCTCCTCGTCCGTACTTCTAATCTCCCCACGAAGAGGGGAAGTTGTGACTCCCCGAGAAATATGATTCCTGTTCACAAAATTCAACATCCATAGACACATATGTCTTACCCGAAGGAGGATGAAAACACTTATATCCCTTTTGAGATGGGGGGTATCCGAGAAAAACACACTTAAGGGCACGTGGATCTAATTTGTCCATGTGGAGAGAATGAACATGGACATAGCAAAGACAACCAAAGATTTTAGGAGGCAAATTAAGTAAGGAAGGGATTGAGTGGAAGTGAGACAATACTTTGATGGGTGTTTGATAATCAAGCATACGAGTAGGCATTCTGTTAATGAGGAACGCAGCATCATCATGACATCAGCCCAGAATCGCTTTGAAACTTGCATAGTAAAGCATAAGGACCGAGCCACATCGAGAAGATGGCGGTTCTTACGCTCTGCTATACCGCTTACATTGGGGTGTGTAAGCCGTAGTTGTCAGTGGATAATGCCATGCTGCTGGAAGAACTCAGTAAGAGAAAGATTGACAAACTCACGTCCATTATCGAATGAAAAACCTGGATTTGGACATGAAAACTGGGTATTGATTAGTTGATGGAATTTAGGGATAATAGTACTAACTTCACTTTTAGATGTCATCAAATAAACCCAACACACTCGAGTGCAATCATCAATGAAAGATATAAAGTATCGACAACCCGAAGAAGTAGGAGTAGAAAATGGTCCCCACACATCAGTATGAATACGAGAAAAAGGAGTAGTACTTTTATTAAAGCTTGGTGGAAATGAGACCCGATGATTTTTCGCATAAATGCAATGTTCACATCGAAGACTAGAAAGCTGAAACATTAGCAAATAAATGCGGAAATAAGCGTTCTAGATAGATAAAAGAGGATGTCCTAAACGGCGATGCCATAGAAGAATTTTTCTCGATCTAAAACTGGATTTCCAGCTACACGAAAACCACGGCCAGATTGGATATGAGATTGCCCCTGCCCTCCAAGTAGTAGAGACCCCTCTCTCCTTACAGTACCAATCGTCATCTTCGTGAGACGATCCTGAAAGATACAATGAGTAGGAAAAAGGTTCTTGAGCAATTTAAACTGTTGGTAATTTGACCGATAGAGAGAAGACTATTAGAGAGGTTAGGAACATGCAAAACAGAAGATAAAGGTAAAGTAGACGAAAGTGATAGGGAACCAGCCCCTTGAACTGGAGTGAGAGTTCCATCTCGCAACCTGAATCGAATGACGAGATGGACAGTAACAGAGGTGAACCGAGATGAGTCACTAGTCATATGATCGGTTGCCCTGAATCAATTATCCATGGATTTTTAGAAGAAATAAACGACACTCCATTCTTACCTTTACCGAAATAAACCCGAGATGGTTGTGATGTGTCATGAGACCGAGTTAGCACGAGAGGACTTTTTTCCCTTGCGTTCACTGTTTCAACTTGAACCATTCTGGGTATCCTACAATTTTCCAGTAGGTTTCCTTCTCATGACCCTTACGATCGCAATGAGAACACTTTCTCTCGAGAAAATGTTGAAGAAGTCTCGAGGTGTTGTAGAAGTAGTAGTTTGCCAAGGTTGAGCCCTATTAATCGCCAAGGTGAAGCTTCTGGGTTCCTTGGCAGCCATGGTGACTGGCGCTGTGCTTCTCTACGAACCATAGAATAAGCTTCATCAATATCGGGAAGAGGTGATGTGGCGAATACGTCCACATACTTGATCCAGATTATGATCAAGTCCAGCAAGAAATGTATAGACACGTTCTTCGTGAGATGCGCTTCTTCAATTTGGCGAAGTCTGATGGATTCTCCAAGTCATTCGGACGACGGAAGTCAAGCTCCATAAAGGTGGAATTGAGTTCCGTGAAATAGATGGTCAATGGTCGGCCATCTTGACGCATCTGGAAGGATTTTTTCATCAACTCATAGACTTGGGAAGCATCAGAAGCATCATGATACGTTTTCTTGACGGTATCCCAAACATCTTTAGCGATCTCACAATGAATAAAATTCATCATGAGGGCAGGGGCCATAGAATTGATGAGCCACGACTTCACTAGTGCATTTTCGGCCATCCACTTCTCAAATTTAGGATCTGAATCCTTTGGTGCGATCCTAGTCCCTGAGATGTAACCATATTTTTCACGGGCAGCAATATGCATCTCAAGAACTTTGGACCAAAGACGGTAATTGGTGCCATTGAGCTTTACCCCAATTGAGGAAGGTGTATCTTGCTGGAAATTCATCATTGGGGCAGATGTTTCAGCACCAAGAGAATCTGAAGTTTCTGATTTGTCACCCATAATAGCAATGAAATTTGTGTTTATGGTAGAGAGAAATAAAAAAGGAAATTTCTGATGTAGAAGTTCGATCTAGCTGCAACTACAGAGCATACTCGAGAGATTTCAGTAAGAAATGATAGAGAGAACACCAAAGTCAGTATACCCTTGGTGAAGATGATAGAGATCTGTGGTAACACAGAAATAGGAAGGAATAAGAAAGTAAAAAGAGCAAATTAGTATGCTCACGATACCAAGTAGAAAATAAGATGCAGAAAATTTCTGATATTTCATTCATCTCCAATGGGAGGTATTTATAGCTATACAAAGGGTGGAGATGCAGCTGTACAAACACTAACACAATTTGTAAAGATAGCAATTTGTACTAACACTAACACAATTTGTACAAACACACAGCTGTATATTCTAACATTAATACTCCTTCTGTGTCATTTACAAGTGATGTAAGGTAAATCATGTTGTGCAATTCGCTTCCAACACGAGACTCCTTGGCACCTTCTCGTTTAGACCAACGAGCCGGATGCCACTCGGTGAGCGACAGAGCATTCCAAGACCTCTTGGATTGCGGAAACTCCCCAAGAACTTGTTATCAATGGACTTTGTGGTAGCACACACACACGAACATACACGGATGAATTTAATGCAAACACCTTTGGAGCAAGCATACAACCATGGACACAAAGATTTATAGAGGTTCGGCCAACTCTTGCCTACATCCTCTTGGTGATCCCCTTGAGAAATTTCACTAATGAAAGAGTATGTTACAACTTTGTTTTACAGAAAACCCCTTAGAACACTACTCTCTCCCCAAGCTCACTTTTTCTCACACCCTTGCTCAAACCCTTGATGCCCCTGCTTTGCCCTCTTGCAAAGCTTACAATGCTTGTTTCCCTTGTGTTTCCCCTTTGCCCCATAGCCTCAGCCCTCTTGCCTTAGCTCTCTTGGACACCTTGCATTTTTCAGCTCTCTTGCTCTCTAAGCACTTGGAACTCCCAGCCCCCACTTGGGGCTAGAAGCTCCCCTTGTGCTCTTCAAGCCTTTGCTCTCAAACTCTAGCACTTGGCTCCTCTCTTGAGCCTCTCCTTGTGATGTCTGCACTTCCCACTTAAGTAGACAAGTGAGAAGCCTCCCACCAACCTCAGCCACCACCTGTAAAAGTCTTCCAACATGTGGCAAACCAGCCACCCAAAAACCAGATCCATGATTCAAGGAAAGCACAAAGTGGTAGGCAATCATACAACCCACCAATCTATACTTAATGTTGTTTAGGACTTTCCCAGCAGCTATCATGTGTCCTAGCACTCATAAAAGTCTCTTGGAGGCACATGGAGTTGGGTAGGATAATGACCCATGTGAAAAAGCACCTTGAAAACGCGTGGAAAACATTCAGCACAGGCAGCGGGCGACCGGTCGCCAGGAACTTGCGACCGGTCGCAATTCTCTCGATGAAAACGACCGGTCGCCAAAACCTGCGACCGGTCGCTTCCTGCGAATCAGCGAAGCATCGACTCTGTCTGAACGACCGGTCGCACCAACCTTGCGACCGGTCGCACTCTGCGACCACTTCGAATTCTTTCCTCTGCTTGCATCTATGGTGAGCCAATTTCCAACAAATCATTCTTCAATCCTTGTAGTTGTGGAGGACAATACTGCTGAGTCCATTTAAGCTTGTCAATGTGTTTCCATGCTATTGCTTGTAACCTTACATGTGTACTTGTGGTCATGTAAGAAGCTCTGTTCTTTCATATTTTCATATAAACTTTTCATAATGCTCATGTTGATAAATTGCAACAGAATTCCTGCCTTGGCTTGCTCTAGGGTTGTTGAATTAATGAATTTTATGTGGTATAATTTTTGTGACTGATAACTCAAGTGAGGAAAAAAGCAATTTTCTTCCGGCACTAATGCCCTTTCATATATTTTCTTAAATAGTAAAGTTATAATCTGTACATGGCAATGGTGCTTTTTCGCTACTTCTGTATGCACTTTATTGTATTCTGTTAACAAATGGAAGGACATTGTTAAGTTTGCATTGCTCAAATTGATACATTGCAGCAGAATGCCTTGCTACGATATCCTGTTTTTTTTTGAATAGAAACGAAGTTTATTGAAAGAAAGAAGAGGAACACATAAGTGGATAAGTCATCCACAAGCCAAACAGGCAACAACAGAAAAAAAACATACAACACAAAACACAACCACCAGCCAAAGCTGCACAAGGACTGCCCCACCAAGAAACAAACCCAAAACTAGACCGAGGCTCAAAATAATACAAAAGCATCACATCACAGCAGCAGCCATATCCCTCAAAATAATGGAATAGGAATAGTCTTTGAAATCTGAAGTGACAGAAGCCCATAAAGCTGCCCAGAACTTAACTCTATCCCATAATTCACCAACCTCCACTCCCTCATACTCCTAAAAAATCCTCCTATTACGCTCCATCCAAATGTTCCAAAATACAGACTGAACCGAACATCTTGGTGAGGTCAAATTCTGACCTAGGTAAAGTAGTTTCTTTTTTCATGTATTGTTTACTAAAGTAGGCTACAAGTCTTTTTTGTTCCCCACGTATGATGGGATTAATTTAATAACTGCTGGTTCTATTTTGTTGAATACAGGTGTAATGAACAGCTTGTTTTCGGTCTATGTATGGGAAGAAACAAATTATTTGATCCTCAAGTTAACTGTCTATTTTTGTATATGTATTGTCTTGTAATGTTTAATTGTAATACTGCAGATATGTATGATGATCTTATATCCTGTAGAGTTCATCCTAGTGATGCTGAGAAATTTGGAGAATAGTGTCCTTGCTGTACTGGTTGTGGATGGGGTGTCATTTGGTGAGCTTCTTTTTGTTAATAAGATTTTTGCCTGAGAGCTTTCCTTCTGATTTTTTTTTATGCATTTCCATTTCTTTTGCTGGACAAACTACATGGGATGCTCTTATGCTGTACTAGTGTGGTTTTTTCTGACTCTGAAGAGCTTTACTTGTAGGGGGTTTATATCTTTCTTGTTTCTCTGTGGAGCCATGTACCTTGGTCTTGTGATTTTGTCTTGAGGTATGCTTTGCTTCCACTATGGCTTAAATGAAATACTTGTGGTTACTAAAGTGGTTATATTTCTGTCATTCTTATTGCCTATTAGCTCAATCACTTTCCTTCCATCTTTGCAGTACAGCAGGATACAAAATCTGGTAAGAAATTAAGTTGGTGAGAAGTCCTGACACCAACTTGTCAATTCGAGGAGTACCGTCCCGTCCTATTTTATAGAGGAGATTTTCTCATCATGCTATAACTTGTGTAGATTCATTCTTTCCAACGCTGTGGATCTCAGATATCTTATTTATGCCAATGAATTTTGTTTATGGGGATTGTATAAGTTTTCTCATAGTCTTTGGAAGTGTTTTTTCCGCATGCATCCACAAAAGATGTTGCTACACAAATAGCAGCTGGCTGTTTCATCATTGCCCTATTTGTTGTACTGTTTTTAGCTAAAAATGTAAGTATCAGTGAACCTATCTTCTACTTGGTTTTGAATGCTAGAATGCACCTATGAAGCATTTGGGACAGGCAGCAACACTTTGATATTAGATATCATGGAAACTAAATTGGAAAGTAATTGATGAAGATCTAGAAACCCTTAGATTCTTGAAATGCCTAAAAAGCTCAAAATATGTACAGAGCTATTTCCCAGGGTGCACAATTGGGTTGTAAACTCAATTTTTTTCCTTTTATATGCCTGTAAGGAATGTAAAACATGCTAACTAAATTCTTATCCTGTTGTATTTGTACTGCTTGATAATGTACAGTGGTCACTTGGAGGACTTTGTATAGGTATGCATTCCGTAATTCCATTCAAACATCTTCCTATTACTACTAGCACAGAATGCAATGTGACATTTGGATGTTTTATGTTTACTTCTTGAGCCACCGGGATTCATTATTGTATTTGCTGGAATTTGGTATCTGCAAGAAACAACGCCCGTTTGTATACTAAGGGAAATGATTCTGTTTACTGGTAATTGCGTCCTGCTATTTTTATTCATTTATTGTTTACGAAAGTAGCTTATAATTCCTTCTTCTTTTTTTTTTTTTTTCCAAATATCATGAGCTAAAGCCATCAATGCTTACTCCTTTTAATCTGATTGCATGTATAATGAACAGCTTGTTTTCAGTTTATGGTATTTATTCAGGAAGAAACGATATTATTTGAAACTCAATTTAGCTGCCTGTATTTTGTACTCATAGATAGATGCCTTGCCTAGTAATGTATCCATGTAATGATGCATATATCTATGATGATCTTATATCACGCAGAGTTAATTCTAGTGATGCTGAGAGATTTGCAGAAGAGTGTCCATGCTGCACTGGTTGTGGATGGAGTGTCATTTGGTAAGATTCTTATCATTTATCAAGATTTCTGCCTGGTTTTTTATTTTATTTTATATTTTTCTCCTCCTCTCTTTTGTTTGTATCCATTTCTGTTCTTTTTCTAACCATGAAGAGCTTCATGTGTAGGGCGTTCCTATCTTTCTTCTTTCTCTGTGGATCCATGTACCTTGCTCTTGTGATTTTGGCTTGAGGTACGGTTTGCTTCAACAACTCCAAGTTATTAATTGTCACAGAAACATAAAAACACGCCTTGAAAAGACATGCACGATAAAAGGATGTCATCTCTCATGACCTGGTCCAAAAGTGCCATATCTGCTTGGAAGAGTTGAAGGTCGGTGATGAAGCCACAAAGGTGCCGTTGTAAATGCATGCAAGCTCAGCGCATTTACTTTCACCGGCTTTGCCTCCAGAAATGGTTCCTTGCTTGTACAACCTTCATGCCCTGTTTGTAAATTCACCTGTTAAATTGATGTAACAACGCAGAGAAAATACCAATTTCTGGATCTCAGTCATTTATTGTTAGGTCGTCTTTTTAATTTTGACTATTAAAAATATCAAAATTAAGTAACACAAGCCCTGATATCAATTTCGACTATTATATCCATGGGAACCATATATTATCCTTCTCTTCCAAGTCTGATTGTTTAAAAGCGTATGAAGGATCACCAAAGTTGACGACCTAAAACAATAAAACGCAAAGTTTTGGGTTAAAAAAAAAGGGCTTACCTTTGGCTGTTTCGTCAATATCCATGTCCATTTTCAGTAAGGCTGTCACTCTTCGAATCAACGGCTTGAAACCAACGGTCTCTTCTTCTACTGGAAGCTTCTATTGCAGGTGATTGGTTTTAGCGAAATGGATGGGAAATGTGCATGTGACACGTGGGAGAAAGGTGCTCTTCGGCTTTGACAGTTCAGCCCATTGAGCTTGTTTCCTTTCAAGCCCAACCCATATTTGGAACAACTGGTTCTCAATGACGTGGATTTTAGTATAAATCCATAGGTAAAATTATTTCTATATTTCAAAGCATATATACGGGACAGAAAAAATATGAATAAAATGTTTAAACATATGAATATTGAGTATTTCAATATTGATTATTCAAAAATTTAAAGTGTAGTATTTTTACTTAATAATATGTGCAAAGATATGTGTATAATACATTAAATTTACTTGTATTATTAAATGTGAATAATGTGTAAATATGTGTATAATACAATCACTATATGCAAATTTTGTAACTAAATTTCAAAGGGTTATCCACACCACTTAGGAGACCACATTAATTTTTTGGGAAATGAAATTATAATCTATAGATTATGTATCATATGAGAATGAATATGATTACCATTAACAAAGTGTTTAACAGATAGCTTACCTACTTGATAGTAATTAGGCTGTGCCTCTATAATAGATACCTTACCTAATTGAAAAAATTAATTGAAGGAAGTTAGAAAATAAAAAAGTGGTCCGATGTCACATAATTGAATTGACTACACTTTTCCTTTTTTGTTTTTTGTTTTCCAGACACTTTTGCTTTTTTGTTAGGGTGAAGCATATAATTGACCAGAATTTAGTTGTAACTTGTAAGTGGGGATGATAGTGTGAAACTAGTACTTAAAGGCTGGAAGTAGGTTGGTAAGTAAAGCTAAACGATCAGTAAAGGTTGTTATGGAACTTGAATCCAAGATTATGGTGGTCTTTGGTTCGAAATTTCCTCAGTATCTTCGTGTCTGAGGTCGGACTGGGCCACAGACATCATTTGCTTTCTTCAACTAGGCCATGAGCTATGACTATTGATCTGGGCCAAGTCAATACTCATCCAAAAATCCAAGTAGGTAGGAAATCGTGTATACTGTAGCGGGGCCCACTGTGCAGATAGGGCAAGACTTCAAAGTCAACAAGTCAATCCATAAAAGAAACCTCACATCACAATTTCTGCAAGTTCATAGTCAAGCCAGCAGCGACGACAAAGATTTAATCTCATCAAAGTCCGACCAAAAAAAAAAATACCATGCATATAATTAATTATATATATTAAAGCCACCACAACCTTTCTTTCTCATCAGTTGTTCATCACTTTCCCTCATCAGCTTCCAAAATGAATACTTTGCTCCATTACTTGTTCCTCCTCTGCTTCAATATCCTCCTCCCTGCAGTTCACAGCCACTGTATTAAAGACCAGCAACAATCATTGCTCCATTTCAAGAAAAGCCTTCAGTTTTCTGATTACTCAACCAAGGTTATATCTTGGAATTCAAGCACCGACTGTTGTTCTTGGGTTGGTGTTACTTGCAGTAGTAATGGCCATGTTGTTGGTCTTGACCTTAGCAGTGAAACTATCTATGGTGGCATCGACAATTCGAGCAGTCTCTTCCATCTTCAACATCTTCAAAGCCTCAATCTGGCTCATAACAATTTTGAGTATCCCACTAGCATTCCATCTGCAATCGGAAAGCTTGTGAACTTGAGGTATCTAAATTTATCATATAATTTTGGTTATGATGGGCAAATTCCCATTGAGATTTCACGCTTGACAAGGTTGGCTGTCCTTGATATTTCCCAGTCCAGTTACAGTTCCGGCATTCATGCCCCAAATATAAGCATCCTCTTTCAGAACCTCACAGAGCTTGCAGAGCTGTATTTTAACTATGTAAATTTGTCAGCACAGGGGGCTCACTGGTCCCAAGCGATATCTTCTTCACTGCCAAACCTGAGGGTGTTGAGCTTGGTTGGAACCGGTCTTTCCGGTCCAATTGATCAATCTCTTGCGAAGCTTCAGTCTCTCTCCGTGATTGGATTGGCTGCTAACGATATCTCCGGTCCAATTCCAGGATCCTTTGCCAACTTTTCAAACCTGAGGGTGTTGGACTTGAGTCATAACAACATCTCTGGTACGGTTCCAGGATTCTTTGCCAATTTTTCAAAGTTGACTACCCTGAGTCTCCAAGCTTGCAGGCTGCAGGGGACATTTCCCAAAGAGATCTTTCAGGTACCTACTCTACAAACTATTTACCTTTGGTATAATAAAGAACTTGGTGGTTCCTTGCCGGAATTTCCCAAGAATAATGGATCTCTTCGGTACTTGTCTGTAAGCGGGACAAACTTTTCAGGGTCACTGCCTGAATCCATTGGCAACCTCAAAATGTTGTCCACGATACATCTTACAAATTGCAGTTTCCATGGATCAATCCCAAAGTCACTGGCGAACCTAACACAATTGGTTGGTTTGAAATTGGGATTAAATAGGTTCAGTGGTTCGATTGATTCTATTCGCTGGGAAAACCTTATTAATCTGGCATACCTCAAGCTGGAAGACAACCTACTTGAGGGGAGTATTCCATCGTCTCTCTTTTCTCTGCCTTTATTGTCACAACTAAACCTTTCCCACAATCAATTTTCTGGTGCACTTGCATTTTCTAATGTCTCTTCCTACTTATTTTCCCTTGATTTGAGTTTCAACAATTTGGAAGGATCAATACCCACGTCTATCTTTAATTTCCAAAGTCTTCAATTTCTTAACCTTTCTTCAAACAATTTCAGTGGGTCTCTTTTTAGTGGTCCACAACAGCTGACAAATCTTGAAGAAATTGATCTTTCCTACAATCACTTGCTGATATTTTCTAATGGCTCGTATTCCCCATTTCCTGCACTAAAAAAATTGGATTTGGCTTCTAACAATTTGATAACATTTCCAGATTTCTTGAGAAATCAATCCACATTACAAAGTGTGGACCTTTCAAAAAACCATATTCGAGGGCAGATTCCCCATTGGATTTGGAGTTCCAATCAACTTGCTACCCTAAATCTTTCTTGTAACTCCTTGGTAACTCTACAAGCTCCTTTACTTGATTCTTCGGTGGAAACTGTTGACCTTCATTCAAACCAACTCCAGGGGCAAATCCCTACTTTCGTACCATTTGCCAAGTATCTGGATTACTCAAGAAATCATTTCAGCTCTATACCATCGAACATTGGTGATTTCCTTAGACGAGGCACACAATTCTTCTCTCTTTCAAGCAATAACTTAGATGGGCTCATTCCAGTATCACTATGCAATGCCTCAAAGCTTCAGATTCTTGATCTGTCTGATAATTCTCTGAGTGGAATGATTCCCCAATGCTTGACTGCAATGGACGATCTCATAGCACTTAACTTAGCCAGAAACAACCTCACCGGAACTGTTTCTAATCTTGAAGTTAACGAAGATAGTTCATTGCAAATTCTAGTGTTCGCTGGAAATCAGTTAGGTGGCCCGTTTCCAAAATCCCTAGCTAAATGCACTGAGTTGGAGGTTTTAAACCTTGGAAACAATAATATAACAGATAGCTTTCCATGCTTGTTGAAGGACATTTCCACCTTGCGTGTCCTTGTTTTGCGGTCCAACAACTTTTATGGAGGCATTGAATGTCTCAACACCAATGGCACAGGGCTTCAAATCATAGACCTAGCTCATAATAATTTCAATAGTGAAATACAGGGAATACTTTGGAGAACATGGGAAAAAATGATGGGTACCGAAGATGGTTCTTTGGCGGTGACCAATGCAAAATCTGACAGAAGATCTGAATCTGAAAAATGTACCGATCGATCTAAGACATGTCATATGGTCACCCAAAACGCACTATCTCCTAATAAATATTCCAGTGGACCAACAATTTCTTTTGAGTATGGTATAAGTATAACATTTACCAACAAGGGTTCAGAGAGGGAATATCTGGTAAAGATTCTATCTATCTTCACCTTGATTGACTTCTCATGCAACAATTTTAGTGGACCAATACCTAAGGAAATAGGAGGATTCAAATCACTAAAAGTCCTTAACTTGTCCAGAAATGCTTTCACAGGCGAAATCCCATTCTCATTTGGTAACATGAGCGTACTCGAGTCCTTGGATCTGTCACAGAACAAGCTGAGTGGGCACATTCCACCACAGTTGGGAAAGCTTACTTTCCTTTCGTTCTTGGATCTCTCAAATAATCAACTGGTCGGCAAGATCCCAACCAGTACTCAGTTTTCAACATTTCCAAAAGCCTCCTTTACAGGTAACAAAGGACTATGTGGGCCTCCTTTGACGATGGATAACAATGCAGGATTGCCACCACCACCAACAGTGAATGGAATGACTCCAAATTCTGGACATCATCGTGAGGTTAATTGGGATCTGATCAGTGTTGAAATTGGATTTACATTTGGCTTTGGAGTTTCTATTGGGTCACTTGTGTTGTGCAAGAGATGGAGTAAGTGGTATTACAGAGCTATGTACCAGATGGTTCTCAAGATATTCCCTCAGTTGGAGGAAAAAATTGGTATTCATCGAAGACATGTTCACATAAATCGAAGGTGGAGACGTTGAATTGATGAAGAAGAGCAATGCATGAAGGGGCTGAGGCTAGTGTTCTATTTTCCTTATTTCAAGATCTACGAAATTAGCAATGTGTTTTTGGTGTCATATTTTAGCTTAATTATGCCATAATCATGTGTGTAGCATAATGCAATGCGAGTTTAAAGCAAAAAATTATGTTTTGTTTCCTCACTTTTGTTTCTTTTGTAGTATTATGCCATAGTCATGTATTGAAAGTCATCGTTATAAAATTGTTATAAGTTTCATATGCTTTCCTATTCCACTACGGAACCTTGGTAAATTCATTGACCACCTCGGCATACACCTTTGGCTTGTCACTCCATTTTAAATGAATGTATTAACCACATCAAAAGTCTGGGTGTGTTTGAATGAGGGATTTGTGGGAGAGATTTGGAGTTTTTTGAGATTTATAAATTCTATGGGCCATAAGAACTTGAGAAATGACAAGGTTTTGGAGGAAGGATTTGTAAAGCCCAACCTAAGCCCAAATCCCATTCTAAAGTAACGCCTGGTTAGGCGTTGCTTTCAAATGCCAAAGACTCGAAAGCGTCGTGAACCACGACGAACGCCAACGACCAAGGCCGACGAACGCCGATGAGCCACGATGAATCCCGATGAACTCCAACGAACCACGAATAAACCAGGTTCGACGCCAACAACGGTACAAATTCTTATCCCTTTCCTTTTCTCTCTGTGATTATTGATTTCAAACTTATTTAATTTATTTTTTTGTTCAATTTGTGAGAGATTTGGGGTTCAAGTTTGACTGGGTTAGGTTTTCTCTCTGAGATGAAGGTTAGGGTATCCATGTGTGTTCAGATTTGTTTCGTTGGGTACTTGTTCATTTTGGTACTTCTGAATTTTTTTTTCTACATTTTTCTTGGAAAGAGTACTCTGTTCTTGGTCTATGAATTGTGTATATGTTTATTACTCTACTGTCTAATATACTGCATTAGCATGTTACCGATACTGAGCCTATGTTGATTTCTTTGAGTTCATTCATTCTGTATTTCTTCCAAGTATTATTTTCTATTTTCTTTTTGCCAAAAAAGTATTATTTTCTATAGGAGTAAAGCCTGTGGAATGCATGATTGTCAATTGTTTGTAAATCCTACAGGGTTTCTAAATGTGAACATTGAATGCTGTATCTGAACAGATTGTTAAAGAAAATGAAGAACCAGTGGAGTTTTTCGAATTATTGAGTCTGTTGTTTAAAAGTCTGAGGTCTCCTTGTTGCCCTTCTGCCATGGTTGTGTTGGGACTTTGTATGTAGATGTATCTGAGGTCTTCTTGTTGCCATTCTCATATCAAACTTTTATCTCCTTGTTGCCAATCAAATTGCTATGAGTTGGATGGGGCTGATGATTCTGAAGAATACATTGCAACAAGGAGGGCTATGGAAGTTGTTGGGATAAGTTATAAGGAACAGGTATACTGTGGTGAGTAGCTTCAATTGATAATTTATCTTTTAAAAATAGCCTTGAATTTTTAATTTCTCTTTGCTTTGTACTGCCATTAGGATGCAATATTTCGAGTTGTGGCAGCAATTCTGCATCTTGGAAACATTGAATTTGCAAAGGGAAAGGAAATGGACTCGTCCATGCCAAAATATGAAAAATCTTGGTTCCACCTAAAAACTGCAGCTGAGCTTTTCATGTAAATATGGAATTTCATTGACACATTAACACACACAATCTGATGCTCCTATTTCAAGTTTGGCTCCCCATATACTGCAGCCTTATCTTTTATACCTTTTGTTCAGGTGTGATGTGAAGGCACTAGGAGATTCTCTATGAAAACTTGTAATTGTAACTCGTGATGAAACGATAACAAAAGGGCTAGATCCAGAAGCTGCAGCTGTCAGTAGAGATGCTCTGGCTAATATTGTGTACTCCAGGTTGTTTGATTGGTAAGCTTCCTTATCAGAAGAATGTGAATGAAGATATACTAGCGTGGACCTTTTTTGGTTTTACTGTTTTCTTTCTTCAATTTGGAACCATAAATTGAAATTTTGTTGTTTCTGATTGTTCTGTAATTTTATTTAAGTTGTTTTATTTTGTGTAGGCTTGTAGATAAGATTAACAGTTCAATTGGTCAAGACCCTGAATTGAAGTTCTTAATTGGGGTCTTGGACATTTATGGATTTGAGAGCTTCAAAACTAACAGGTGCTTAATCAGTATGCCTTTTGTTTTCATAATTAACATGAAATAGTTTTGCCGAGTGAAGACACATCCCCATCCCCTCAATAGCATGTGATTCATATGCAAAATAGTTGGACATCATCTTTCATCAGTTATTTCCAAGGTTTTATCTCATAATCAGACCACTCCACTGTGCTCCGTTGAACATTTTAGATTTCCTACCGGAACTTATTGAGGATTGTCAATTACTACTATTAGCATAATGTTATTATAGTGTCACTTGTTCGATCTTTGCACCTGAAGTTTTGGATAAGAGGTCTGTTGCTTTTTGGGGAGTTGTAAATATTGATTGGTCTTGTTAGTTAGATTTTGTGGCATACCTACCGTCAAAGGTCCTAATTTTTCTTCTTGTGCTTATGTTATATCATGCAGTACTGATGAGTTAGCTCATACCTGAGCTTGAGGCCGGAGATGGACCAGTCGTTGGATGATGTCGTGGCTCGAGATTTGGCAAAGGGTGATCATTGGATGAACCTGCAATGAGACACTGAGGGCTAGTTTGGCATTGCTGTGCTTTAAAAATAATATGCTTCTGCTATGCTGCGATAATAATCAGCTGTGAAAAAAAGCAGTTAGGCGTTTGGTAAACTGTATTAGAAAAAGTGCTTTGAAGAGTCAAAGTGTTTGGTAAATTTTTATCAAAAGTGCTTTTAGTGCGTATAATGACCAAAAAGGACATGATGATGAAACTATTCCTTTTTTCTTTTTCGTTTAATAACAAAAAGAAACCAACTTCAATATATATATATATATTTCTCTTTTTTTAATTTCCACTTAAAACACATATTTTACCATAAATTCTAAACTATTATTGTAATAAAATTTAATAATTAATAATAAGGGTTAAGTAAACAAATATATAAAGAAAATAAAATTAAAAAAGTAAACTAAAAAAAAAAGAAACAACCCATCCCAGCGTACACCCCCACCCCCATCTTGAGGAAATGATGATAAGGCTGGGCCTTATCTGGAAAGAACAAAAAAAGAAGATATCGATGTGAAGATGTTTTCAAATTCAGAATCTCCTACAACTAGAACCCAGGCCTCCCAGTCCCTGCTCTCATCACCAGCCACCCACCCCATCCCCATCCCAACCTCTCTCTCTCTCCTTCTCTTCTTCTCTCTCCTCCACTCTTTCTTTCTCCATCGCACACACTCAACACCAAACCCTGGCAAAATTAAAAATTAAAGATCGTGAGGTCGTGAGGCGACGATTGCTATGGCGCGAGCGGCGATAACTACCTTTCTTGGCGATGATGGCTATGGTGCGAGCGGCGTTCTTGGCGGCGTGGCTATCGGCTTCAGAGGAAGAGAAGTCTGGATCGAGAAGTTGGACTCGAGCGAACCAATTCGAACGAGATTCTATTCTTTCCAAAGGGATATGTGTTGTCATTTTAGAAAGTTATTAGGGGCCTTATGGGAATATGAAATATTCATTAAAGGACCGGTTAATTTTTTTCAAAGCGTTTTGAAAAGCAGGTCTTGGGTCGCTTTGAGAATCACGCCACTGACTGAGTTTTTAAAATAAGTGGCCTTTCTTGGTTTTACCAAACGGGTTGCAACACAAAAATTTTATTAAAAGTCGCTTTTTATTAATCACAAGAATCCCAAACGCACCCTCGAGTGTGTGGCACTTGTGGCACGTTTACTAACCCGTAATCGGAATGAGAATAAGGAATCCGATTCCGATTACGGATTATACATGTGTTTACTAAAATTGGGAGGAATCAATAGTGCGCGGGGCCCACACAAAAAATGGAATTCAATTCCAAGATTTGGGTGATTTGGATTCCCAACATTGGGGTGGTATTTGGATTCCGGATTTCATCCGTAATCGGAATGATAATTTTTTTCCCTTTATGCCCTCACTTACTTTCATTATTTCCAAGATTATCCTTAACCCTAGAAATAAAATCAAAATCATTTTAGTATTAAGAATTAACTAATAGAAATATTTACATTTATAAAAAAAAATACTTAATAGAAATACTTACATTTATATAAAAAAATTATTTATTAGAAATACTTAAATTTATAAATAAACAAATAAAAAAAATCATTTTAGTGTGTCTATGAAATAAAAAAGCAATTTAATTTTTTCTTACTATTATATACTAGATCAATTTTTATTAAAAAAAAGTATATAAAATATTTGATTTGGGACAAGGGCATTTTAGTAATCATATTGGTTTATATTCCGATTCTGCTGAATTAGTAAACAACTTTATGGAATTCTATTCCGATTCCAGACAGTTTTAGTAAACAACATCAACAGGAATCTGATTCTGATTCCGCCTAATTTCAATTTCTCCTCAATTCAATTCCTCCTCAATTCAATTCCTCTCAATTTGATTACGGATTAGTAAACGTGCCATTGAACTTGAGGATTTGATCTTTCATGAACTTTCAAATGAAGCTATTTGTATTTGATATTGTTTAGGCCATATCAAATCCTTACAAGTTCTTAAAATTCAGCACCCTTCGTCCAAATGTTCATTCTTTAGATTTGATCCCCATTTATTTGTTCATAAAACAAGTTCTAGTTGTTATATACTAATTATTAGGTTCTTAATTTGTTTGTTTATAATGACCCGTGTATACCTTCTAGTCACGGATGTACCTTTTCTTGGATGTAGTACTTTAGGACTATATATTAGGGATGGGCATTGAGCCCGGAAAACCAGAACACCGGAACACTGACCCGGATCGATGAAAAAAAAGAGGAAAAAAAAACTGGTTGAATGAATGTATTAACCATAAAGAGGGCAGTGTCATTCTTCTCTGCAATTGATTGCCGATTGCCATATTGTCAACTGTTAATGTTCAAATTCATGTCTAAACAAAAAATCACCAAGATTTGAGTTGTAGTTTTTAATTTCTAATTCGAAACACACTGAGGCAAATCATGCATATCTTATCAAGTCTTGAAAATAGTAATTCTAAACACACTGAGGCATGTTGTTGAACACATTATGCTTGGAAGACATAAAGGGAGACCCGACAGACACGAACCCATGGATGGGTTGAGGGCGCATTACATGTTCACAGAAGGTGGACTTGCCGCTACTAGGTGCACCCATCATTATTACCACGATTGGCTTCCCGTGCTTTTTTAGTAATGTTAAAAAGCGTATGAAGGTTTTCATCACCAAAGGTGATGACCTAAAACAATAAATCGCAGAGTTTTGGAAAGAAAAAATAAATCGCAGAGTTTTGGAAAGAAAAAAAAAAGGCGCCCCTTTGGCCGCTTCAACAAAATCCATGTCCATTTTCAGTAAGACTCTGTAAAATATCCATGAAGTCTATTTGTATTATTCAAAAATTTGTAAAAATATACTTATACTAAATGTAAATAATGTGTACATACGTGTATAATACATGCACTATATGCAAATTTTCTAAGTACTAGATTTCAAAGGATTATCCACACCACTAAAGAGAGCACGTTAATTTTTTACAATAACATACTCCGGTGTTTTAAATTTGTTACAATGTGGTTCTACTGTTAAGTTTCCGTCAAATCTCTCCATTAGTTGCCTACGTGCCAGTATGGATCTCTCGTTTTTTATTTTTATTTTTATTTTAGTATGAATAAAATATTAAAAAACAGAAAAAATAAATTTAAAAATAAAACAGTCTCTCTCTCAAGTCTGAGTGGAGAGACCAACATCTAA
Organism: Prunus padus; assembly: GCA_024362665.1. Classification (NCBI taxonomy): domain Eukaryota; kingdom Viridiplantae; phylum Streptophyta; class Magnoliopsida; order Rosales; family Rosaceae; genus Prunus; species Prunus padus. The sequence continues at coordinate 5,224,522 of JANFAM010000019.1, forward strand.
TTCTTTATTACAGAAGCCCGGCTGCAAATTACTAAAAGATTATCTAGTATTTTATGATGCAACATTTTGTATGAATTTCCCACAACATTGAGTGGATGGTCTCATAAAGGCTGATCAAAAGGGGTCTTTGTAAATCATTTATATGCTCAAAGGGTTATATGACCCTAGTGGCCCAAAGGGACCAAACTGCACTTCAAGGATACGTTATGGTGATCTTGACACGTGTTATAGTGTGTTTGCTTCTTTACATCCGAATTTGATAATCTTTCTATAAATTAGGGTAGTTTAGAGTAATTTAGACTAATTAAAATAAAAAGGCCCCAAAAGACCTAGAGGGGCTGCACCGACTCGAGGAGAACCACATTACTCCGTTCCACATCATTATTCAACCCCTCAATGGTGAGCCATGCAGCGGAAGCGGGAGCCTGCTCTGGGCTCTTTCTCCCATTCTCCTTTTCTTTGTCCTCTAATGGGAGGGGGCGTGGCAGTGAGAGCTAGAGTTGGAGTGTTTGCTAAAATATGAATATGGTTTGAATACTTTAGGTTAAGTTTATTCTTCTCCATAAGGAGGTATATATAGAGATTTACATGAGGGCTTTACAAGGAAATAGATATAGTAATCAATTAGGATAATATCTCCTAATTATACTGTGATTTGTCAACTATCTAAAAATAAGGAAAGTAAAAGAACCCTAATCAATCAAGGAAATAAATATCTCCTTGATTGATTTAGGACTCACGTTAACACTCCTCCTCAAGTTGGTGCATATATGTCACCAATGCCCAACTTGGTAAGTAAGTCATAAAATACTCTTCCACAAACAGCTTTTGTTAAGATATCTGCCAGTTGATCTTCTGATTTTACGATTGGTAGGCGGATGATCTTCTTGTCAATTTTTTCTTTGATGAAATGTCTATCCACCTCAACATGTTTGGTTCGATCATGTTAAACTGGATTATGAGCAATATCAATAGCTGACTTATTGTCACAATGCAACTCCATCGGCTTTTCAGGTTTGAAGCCCAATTCTGTCAAGAGTCTTCTAATCCATAATAATTCACAAACTCCATGAGCCATTCCTCTATACTCTGCTTCTGCACTCGATCGAGAAACCACATTCTGTTTTTTACTCCGCCAAGTGACTAGGTTACCTTCCACGAATGTAAAATAACCAGAAGTAGAGCGTCTATCTGTAATTGACCCAGCCCAATCAGCATATGTATATCCCACAACTTCAAGATCTCTATTTTTTTAGAACATTAATCCCTTCCAGGGGCTGACTTTAAGTATCTTAAGATTCGATCAACTGCATTCCTATGAGAAGTACTAAGTGAATGCATAAACTGACTAACCACACTCACAGCATATGCAATATCCGGTCTTGTATGTGCCAGGTATATTAGTCTTCCAACAAGGCGTTGATACTGTTCCTTATTGGTTGGTTCTTGGTCCATATCTTCACACAACTTGTGGTTCATCTCAATGGGTGTGTCACCGCTTACACCCAAGCATTCCTGTTTCAGTGAGTAGATCCATTACATACTTCCTTTGAGACAGAAATTACCAGTTTTTGACCTTACTACTTCAATTCCAAGAAAGTACTTTAGATCACCTAAGTCATTCATCTCAAATTCCCGAGACAAATACTTTTGCAGCTTGATTTGCTCTTGATGTCGTTTCCAGCTACGACTATATCATCTACATAAACAATCGGTGCGATAAGTCTTCTTCCATCACGCTTCACGAACAGAGTGTGATCTGAATTACTCGTATATCCAAAATTCTTCATAGATTTAGTAAATCTACCAAACCATGCTCTGGGAGATTGCTTTAATCCATACAATGATTTTCTAAGCTTGCAAACTTGATTCTTCTTGTCCTGAGTTGAATTACATCCTGGAGGTAAGTCCATATATACTTCTTCTTCCAAGTCTCCATGTAAGAATTCATTTTTGACATCAAATTGATATAATGGCCAATCAAGATTTGTTGCTAGAGATAATAAGACTCTAATAGTGTTAATCTTGGCTACTGGGGCAAAGGTCTCCTGGTAGTCTATCCCATATTTTTTTGTGTACCCTTTCGCCACCAATCTAGCTTTATATCTTTCAATGGATTCATCTGCTTTGAGCTTCACAGTATAAATCCATATGCACCATACTGTCTTCTTCCCATGAGGTAAGGGCACGAGTTCCCATGTGACATTCTTTTGGATGGCTCGCATCTTTTCATTCATGGCTTCTTTCCATTTTGGGTCTTCTAATGCTTCAGTAACACTGTTGGAGACAGGTATGTCAGCCAATTGCTTTACAAAGTGCACACGTGCCTCTGATAATATGCTGAGAGATATGTAATTGTTGATGAGATATTTCCCCTTGGCTTTAAGATCTGCTTCATATTGTACTCGAGGTTTGCCATGGTTCTTCCTTTCTGGAAGTTGATATACAGGCTCTGTGCCTTCTGAAATCAAATCATCATGGAATATTTCATTAGTGTTATCAGTTTCAAGGAAAGATGTTACCTGAATGACTTCCTCAGCAAGTGATTGGTGTGGTACTGGAGCTAAAGCGGGCAAAATCTCATGAAACAGTTCAATTTTCTCATCCTGATTTTGACAGCGTTGAGACAACGAAACATTTTCTTCTGGCGACCGGTCGTTTTGAAGCAGGTTCTCCATGTTCGAAGAACTAAGGGGGGGCGACCGGTCGCAATCAATTGGCGACCGGTCGTTTTGAAGCAGAGTTGTTTCCTGAGGAAAAAAAATCAAGAATTTGGGGAGTATTTGATTCTTGATTCTCCTCATGTACTGCTGAAAAATATACATCGTGTTCCCGGAACACAACATCCATGGAGGTATAGACCTTCTGACTAGGAGGATGATAACACCGGTATCCTTTCTGATGAGGTGCATAACCAATGAAAACACACTTTTCGGCTCGAGGGTCCAATTTGCTTCATTGGTGATCATGTAAGTGGACAAATACAACACAACCAAAAATTCGGGGTTCCAGGTTTGGGGTTTGAGGTGTTTGGATATGGTGGTGAAGTGTTTGAAATGGTGTTTGGAAATTTAGAATACTGGAGGGAATCCGATTGATGATGTATGCCGCAGAGACGACGGCTTCTCCCCAAAAAGATTGAGGCATATTGGCACCAAAGAGAGAGGCACGAACTACTTCCAATAAATGTCTATTCTTCCTTTCAGCAACTCCATTTTGTTGGGGAGTGTAGGGGCATGAGCGTTGATGTATGATGCCATGATTTTGGAAGAATTTGTTAAGATCATGGTTGAGAAATTCTCCGCCATTGTCAGAACGGAGAACTTGGATTCAGGCCTGAAACTGTGTTTCCACCATTTTATGGAACTGTTGAAATCTTAAACTAACTTCCCCTTTAGTTTTAAGAAGGGAAACCCAAGTCATGCATGTGCAATCATCTATAAACGTGACGAACCATCGAGCTCCGGCCGGAGTGGTAACTTGAGTAGGTCCCCAAACATCGAATGAATAAGAGAAAACGGAACCAAACTCTTATTTGAACTTAATGGGAACGGGACACGATGGCTCTTAGCCAATTCACACGTATCACATTAGAAGTCGGAAACATCAAGACTGGAAAATAATGATGGAAACAACTTCTTAAGATAACCGAATGAGGCATGCCCAAAACGTTTATGCCATAACCAAATTTTGTCTCTCTCCCCTAAGAACGAGCTCCACTTGTTGTGAAAGCTTGACCAACCTTGCTCTCACTATCCGGCGCCACCCAAGTAGTAGAGTTTGCCCCGCCGAGTACCACAACCAATCGTCTTTCCCGTGAAGATGTCCTGAAAAACACAATGATTCGGCCAAAAAGTTACAAGACAATTCAAAGCCGTAGTAATTTAGGCAATGCACAAAAGATTATGGTGTAAAGACGGAACAATCAACACGTAATCCAATTTGAGAGAGTCGAGAGAGAGAGTGAGCCCTCCCCAATCACGGGGAGGGTACCATTAGCATTAGACACCACCGATTGAGGAGATGGTGTATGAGTGGTAATTTGTCCAGGATCAAAGGTCATATGATCAATGGCTCCGGTGTCAATGATCCATGTGTGCTTTTGAGGACGTATGAAAACAGAGCCTTTGGTGGTGACGATGGAAGCACGAGTCCGGATGGCCAGGTCGCAGGATGGAACGCATGCTTCGTGAGTCTTCAAGGCGAGAGAGAATCGTAGGGGGTCTTGAAATCGCAACGGAAGTAAAAGTTGATTTAAGAATTTGAGGAAGTTGATTTGAGGACTTTGATGTAAGGATTTGATAAGAGGATTTGATTTGAGATATGTAAGATTTGTATTTGAGGAATTTGAATTTGATAAGAAATTTGATTTGAGAGGTATGTGTATAAGATTTGAGGGTATGTGTTTAGGGATTTTGATAAGATGATTTGAGGAATTTAGATTTGAGGAATTTAAATATGAGGAATTTGATTTAGGGATTTGGGATTTAAATATGAGAAATTTGATATGAGAATGTAGAGACAACCGAGGATCGATTTCTCTGATACCATGCTAAAATATGAATATGGTTTGAATACTTTAGGTTAAGTTCATTCTTCTCCATAAGGAGGTATATATAGGGATTTACATGACGGTTTTACAAGGAAATAGATACAGTAATCAATTACGATAATATCTCCTAATTATACTGTGATTTGTCAACTATCTAAAAATAAAGAAAGTAAAAGAACCCTAATCAATCAAGGAAAGAAATATCTCATTGATTGATTTAGGACTCACGTTAACAGTATTTTCTCCTCCAATGGGAGCGGGCGTGGCAGTGAGAGCTCGAGGTGGAGCGCCTTGTCTATTTCTCTCATTCTCCTTCGCTTTGTATCCTTCTCCTCCAATGGGAGTTGAACTCCATGTTGCTCTCCTCCACCTCCTCCTCCGCTGCTGGGACGAACCATAATGGGAGCTCCAAGTTGCCCTCTTCTACCGTCACGACCAATAATCGTACGCAAAAGGTCACTAGCCTGAGCCATGTAGTGTGCAAATTCTCTGGTGGTAAGCTTGTGTGCCCAATTAACTCTGTGTTGTCACGGCTCCTAGTCCAAAACATTTGTATTCCCCATAGAAAACCTTACTGCATGCGCACATACACATTAAATTAAAAAACATATCAAAGATTAAAATAAAATAGAGTGATTTAAAAATTAAGCACTCGAAAATATATACCTTAAGTTGTAGGGTCACAGCCCCCAACTATCCCAACCTTTTGGCAGAACCACATTTGACATTTGAGTGTAGGCAAATACAACTCTGGCATATGGGCCCCATGGCCTTCCTAGGAGTGCCGTTTTGACGCCAGTGATGTTGCACCACAAAAAGGTGAACCCATATTCCTATGAAGGAGAAGTCCGCTGTTGTTGGGCCATTATAGCTCCGTTTTGACCCGAAAGTGCATGCAAGTGACAATTCTGCAAATTAATCAATTAGTTAATTTCCATATATACTAATTCATATTTAATTAACAATTAATTAAATGTTATACAAATATGTACCTCATATAAAGAATAAGCGCTTCCAAATATAGAATCAGTGTCTCCTTGAATGTAGCAATCTTTGTAATAGTGCTTGCCAATCTCGTCGAATAAAATACAAAACATTAAATTTAAATTTGATGGCTTATGTGGCAATTTGACATATTGTGAAACTCTTTATCCAACCGATATGTCAAATATACATATTATTTTATTTATTTTAAAGGCAAGTGGGCTCAATATTTAAGAGTAAAATATTAAATAGGGTAAAAACTATATATTGATGAGGAGAGAAGGAGTGGGCCCAGTATTAAAATAATAATAAAATAATAAAAGACATCTCAACTTGTCGGCTGTTAATTTTGAAAGCAAAAATGAAGGATGTCAATCCAGCTAGGATTTGGCATCACGGTTGGAGGCTTAAAACTGTCTTTTGTTTTTGTCAAAACTTGCCACATTAGAATTGGCATATCGGTTGGAGATGCTTTAAGGCATCTTGATGAGACAAAATTTTGCACCCGTAGAATGCTGCTCTGTCTCTGATACTCTTAGTGCCACTGTTTTGTCACCGGTTCCATATGTATTCTACACTCACCCATTCAAATTAAGTAAAATTAATTATATGTTAAAACAATATATATATATATATATATATATATATATATATATAAAATTTCTAGTCCATATAAAGATTATGTGTAAACTTGAAAACCAGACGGTATATTATATATATTTATTATTTTATTTGCTGGAAATTTTGTATCTGCAGGAAACAACGCCAATTCGTATACTAAGGGAAATGATTCTGTTTACTGGTAATTGCAGCCCTGCTATTTTTATTCATTTATTGCTTATGAAAGTAGCTTATAATTCCTTTTTTTTTCTTCCAAATATCACGAGCTAAAGCCATCAATGCTTACTCCTTTTAATCTGGAAGAAACGATATTATTTGAAACCCAATTTACCTGAATTGTGAGTTGGCGCCTTGTAAAATCAAAAGCCTGCACAGTGAAGACTGAGGTTTGATTTATCCATCCGGCTTGGTTCCATGTTATTATGGTCTGCTTTGCGCTTGTGCCACTCATTTACAAAGGGTTTGTCTACAGGCACTTAAAACTTTTTCTTGGTAGACACCAGGTCGAACCAAAATAGACACATGCGCGGCGTTGTTAGACCTTTGGATCTACACCAGCAACAATGAGATTGTTGACCTGTCTGCAATCTCTAGGGAGAACTTGAAGAGACTTTTTATGTACATAGATAAGCTGCCTCTCATTGTTCCAAATCCTGCATTTGTTTCCTATGACCCTCATCGATGAGGGGGTTTATATGCACATGTGTATGTTGTTCTTATTAGCAGTAAGGGCAATTGTATTGTACGTTTATTTTTTTTTTAAAATGTGTATTTTACTGAGTCTTTAAGACGTTTACAAAAAACGAAAATATTATTGAAAAATACGTGCATAAGTGTATAATACGAGTATTAAACAGGAAAATGCTAAATTCTTTATACGGGTAATAATTATGGAAAAGTAAAAATAAAAACAGGACAATAGAGATTCGGATAATAGCCTAATAGTAATGAAAATGCTCTATACTACTCTTCGATAAACGAAAATATGGGGAAACAAATTTTTTTTTATTTTTTAAAAAGGACCTCTTTAAATATAAAAATAAATTTAAGGGTATAGCCGCGAGGCTATACTCTTTAAATAAAAAATATATTTAAGGAGTATAGCCGTTCGGCTGTATTCTTTAAATATAAAATAATACTAAGGAGTATAGCCGAGCGGCTGTACTATTTAAATATACTCGCGGCTATACTCTTTAAATATAAAAATATATTTAAGGACGCTATACAATTTATTTATAAAAAAAAAAGCGATTAGGCGATAACCGAGTTGGCCAAAGTGACAGCTTGTAGCTCAAAGCTTCTCTTTTCCCTAATGTAGGCATCTTTCCATCTACAAATCTATCTTCTTCTACACAGAGGCGGACCGACGTTGGGACAAGAGGGTCGGACGCCCCCTTGGAAGGCTGGAAATTTGGCAAGGGACTCCATGAAAGCCCCCTTGGACCGCCGCTAGAAGCCCCCTTGTATGCACACCAACCGCTCGATGGAAGTCCTGTGCAAAGTCTCCTCTGCTGCGCAGCTGGGCTGCTCTCTAATTTTTTTCAAAATGAGCCTTGCCAAACGACGTCGTTTGGTTCAAGGCTCACCAAATTTTTAATTGACACGGCCTCAAAACGACGCTGCTTTGGGCCAGGTTTAAAAAAGAAAAAGGATCAGCTCTCTTACCCGATATTTGCACAGCACCTCTCCTCTCCAAACCCTTCATTCCCAATTTCACAGCTCCAAGTCCAACCCTCTCAAACCCTAACCTCCCAACCTCCATCAAGTCTTCGCCGGTGGCCTAGTGCCGATCACCACCACCTTGTGCCGCCGTCCGCCGGCCTTTTTCTCAACTACAAGTAAGCAAGTCAAAATTTATATTAATAAATTTATAGTGATAATATATATTGTTGATATTGGTATTTTTTTTGTAATGAAATTTATGGATATGAATCATATTGATGGATAATGTAGATTGATAGTTTATGCTTGATTGAGTATATTGAATATTGATTGATATTTGATATGATAATTTTGTAGATATTGAAAACAATGTGAAAAATATTGAATATTGTATGAAAAATATAATCTGCTACCTTATTGTTATGAAATTATTCATTTATAACCTACCAATCTAAATCAATAATTTATTAAATTTTGTAACTTGTTCTTTAGGTGCACTGTACAGAGCCAACTTGTGTGCTCAGGATGTAGGAACCTTTGGTATATTGATTGATATTTGATATGATAATTTGGTATATTGAATATTGATTGATATGGGTTTAGATGGTATATTGAATATTGAGAGTGGGTTATTGACATATTCTTATTCATATGATAATTTGGATAAAAATTAATTATTGATTGAATTAATTGATTTGTAGATTTATGGAACGATTCTATAAAAGAAAATTATCTACGGATAGTTCTTCTCCGTCTAATCCGGTAGTTCAAATGCAAGACCAATTGAAGTAGATGAAATATTAGCTAATCTTCAGGCAGACCTTGGACTAAGAACTCGAATGGCGGATTATAGTCCTAATATTCGGGATGAGATCTGAAGAGCATATCTACAAAAGGGACCTTGTCAACCTAGAAGTTATAAATTCCCACAAACTAATCAAACAGGTATTAATAGACGCTTCATTGCTCAGTGGTTTGATGAGCATGATTGGTTGGAATATAGTATTGCTAAAGATGCTGCGTTTTGTCTTCATTGTTATCTCTTCAAATCTAATTTTGATCAAGTGGGTGGTGATGCATTAGCTATTTCTATCCTTTTAGCATTATTTTCATTGTAGAAAATTTTTGAAACTTTTACACTAAGCCCCCTTGGCCACATAATCCTGGATCCGCCACTGCTTCTACACCGAGGGAATTTTGATATTCTCAAGTCCCAGGTACACTGATATGATGACATCGTGGACGCCGCCGTCAAGGTCTTTCTCTTTCCCTTACTTTGTTCAATTTCCTCTGAAATAGAAAAGAAAAACTATGGAAATGTAAATTCCGGAAATGCCTTAAGGCTTTGTTTGGTTACCAGGAAATGTGATCAAGATTGGAGTGTTTTTATGCTTTTTCCAAACGGGGAAATCAAACCTCTTTAGATTGCCTGTTTGATTCCCTCTCTGTACCTTTGAATTTTGTCACATTTCTCACAAGTTTATAGCTCGAAATGGTTGCATACGGCGACGTATATGTAGAACATTGTGCTGCCCTTTATTTTTAGTTGATTACTATGAAAACGCAAAGTGAATGTTCAAAATTGTTACTTTCAGGAAACCGATAAGGCATTGATATTACGAAATTCAGTGTTTTTATTTCCGTTGATAAATTTTGGCTTTCCATTATAGCTGGTTGAGAAAATAACACAGAAATGAGAATTTTCGGTAGCTTGGTGTTTTGTAACGAGCATCACTCCGGAAATTTTAAATTTTATTTCTGGGCGTTTTCTTTTGCTACAAGAAAGGAAATTGTTTCTGATTCTTGACAAAAAAAATCCAATTTTTGTTATTAGGCTTACTGGGTTAATTACATTGTGTTTTTCCAGTCCTGCTGTGGTATATTTTGAGCTCCTTGTCAAGGCATATTCATACTTGTTGTCCGGGCAATAGTATTCTGCATTATAGTTTTCCCAGTAAATTAAATAGTAGCTCAATTGTAACTGTTCAGTAGTCTAAGAAAGGTTGATATATTTGCAGACTCATGGGATTCGAGTTGGGCAACAAAACGCTAAGAAAGTTATCGGTTTTCTAGAGTTATGTAATGGTTAACCCATCCTCTGCTTTGCCCAGTTTTTGACATCATGCATTTGTCTTACAATCATATGGGCTGTGACGCAGAGGTTGTAGACTTGAAATGTTGACAAAATGTGATTAAAAAATAAATGCATTCAGCTATATCACTGCTCGTTAGTTTCTGTTATTATGATAATTTATGGAGATTTACGATCTTTTCACGGAGATGCATAATTTATGGTTTAAAAATGTTCAATTTTCTTTTAGAAGCATTTGACATCATGCTGTATGATCACCTCTTCATGTTTAATGATGATGCATACCCTGCAGGCCATAACAATGATAGGGAAGGAAGAAGGGATTAAAGGGTACTGGAAAGGCAACCTTCCTCAGGTTTTCTGCTGATGAAGTTTCCTATTGTGTTACAAAATATTACTTGCCACTGCTATAAAGTAGGGCGTTTCTTTTGTTGCATTAATTTTGAAAATTCTTTTAATTGTTTAGGTCATAAGGATTATCCCTTATAGTGCTGTCCAGCTTTTTGCGTATGAAGTTTATAAGGTAATTTTGAAACCCTTTTGAAGAAAATCTTTCTTCAGCATTCCATGTATCCAGAACTAAAGCTCTTTTTCTTGAATTTGAAGAAACTCTTTAGGGGGAAAGATGATGAGCTCTCTCTTGTTGGAAGACTTGCAGCAGGTGCTTGTGTTGGCATGACATCCACTTTTGTGAGTAATGTATTTGGGTTGTGACATTTTTGGTTCATGAGTGTTTTCTCTTAAGATTAAAATTGTTTGTAGGGGTAGTGTTCCTAGGAACATGTGAACCCTCGTATTTTACTTATGAAGTCTACTTTGTGGATAGTTTTTTATATTTTAGGCCTCTTGTCGTTCATCTAACTTATTTTCATTCTACCTGTTATGTGGAACTATTCAAAGATATACTATTTTCCTCCCTGTAGGTAACATACCCGTTGGATGTCCTGGGGTTACGCTTAGCAGTTGAACCAGGGTACCGAACTATGTCTGAGGTATGACTGACCTGATCATGTTATTTATGATAGGATACCCCTATCTTTGTGAAGATGAATTTTTTAATGTTTTTTTTTCAGATTGCCTTAAACATGCTAAGTGGGGAAGGAGTTGCATCCTTCTACTATGGTCTTGGACCTTCTCTTATTGGAATAGCTCCATATATTGCTGTGAACTTTTGCATTTTTGATTTGTGAGTCCACTCCTACCGCTTTCCATGTTACACTAGAGGAGAATACAAATAATGTATCCTATTTTACCAGAGGAATTTCAAAAGAAAACTGAAGCATCTCTGTTAACAGGCTTAGTGTCAGCTTCCCTTGCCACACTCACATGCTATCCTTTGGATACTGTGAGAAGACAGATGCAAATGAAGGGCACACCTTACAAGACTGTTTTGGATGCCATTCCAGGTAAAACCAGGGTGTTAATTACTTTTACCATCAGGAATTGACATAACAGTTACCAGACATTGTTTCAAGCACTAGACATTAAGTCTTAATGTAGAGGACACATAGAATTAGAACGTGAGTTACGTATAACAATTGTAGATGTCTTAAACTATTCTCACTATATGAATAATTGGGGTACATACTTGGGGACCATAAGTTCCAACTCTCCCACATTCTTGATTTGGTTAAATGTGATATAGGAAAAATGCACTTAAAAAAAAAAATCTTCCTCAGTTATGCTTTACAGTGGTGGTTAACGATAAAAACTTTGTATTTATGCCAAGGACATGGATCATACTTTGCATTGGAGTATTGATTCTGAGAATGTCAGTGGCTTAGTATTAAGTAGGAATCAAATGTTGCTACCCACTGGAGCATATGTCTACCAGCTTCTGGTGTGCATGATATGGTTTAATTTTCTTGAGAATAGGTTTGCCGCAATCACCAGAAAGTTTCTTATTATTTTGGTCATAGCTTTATTTGTGTTTGTGATGAAGTTGCACTTTTGGGTTAATAGTCAAAGTCATTTATTTAAGTTGATGTTGCTTGTGCATGTATTGTGGCCCGTGATGGACTTGTAGGATTGTATAGGGGATTTTTGCCTAATGCTTTGAAAACTCTGTTGAATAAGTGGCTCACCAATGATGTAATGTGAATGAGAAAACAAGTTGCAGCAACAAATGAGTTGCTGGAAATCTACTCCAGCTGTCAAGATATTTCAATTATGAGATATTTGTAGATACTTTGCCACCCCAATCTTTAATGAAGATAGAACTCTTTAAAGAAATAAGGTGGCTGCCAAACTTGGTTGGACTCATGTGATTGAGTTGGGTGATGGAAACCAAATCAATTAGGAATTGAGTTAACACTTTGGAAACAAGTGGAGGTGGCAACCAATTCAAGTGAGAATTGAGTTGCCATGTTAGGAGGTGGCAATCAATTCAAGTTGGAATTGAGTTGCCATGTTAGCTAGTTTTTGGATGGTTGTCTTTGATATTTTCAGATTGTTCTCTATATAAAGAGTGAGAACTATCAAGAGGAAAATAAGCTAGAACACTTATAAACTTGTTAGGAGAGAGTTTCACAAGAGGCATCAAAAGGGTTTGAGCTAGGTGAGAGAAAAGTGAGCTAAGTGAGAAAGAGTAGTGAGCTAAGGGGTTTATCTTTATAAACCAAAGTTGTTCATATCTTTTCTTAGTGAAATTTCTCAAGGGATCACCAAAGGGGATGTAGGCAATTGCTGAACCTCTATAAACACTTGTGTTATTTATTACTTGTTTATTTTCTAGTGTGTGAGTTTTGATTCATCCTAAACACTTGTGTGTGCTTGTCATAAATCCATTGAGAACAAGGTCTTGGAGTGTTAAATTGCACAACAAGTGGTATCAGAGCTGCGGTTGGCAGCACACTCTTAGTTTCTTAAGAGTGCTTGCAAGTGTTTGAGATGGGGGATGACAAGAAAACTGGAGGTGGGAGCTACTCACATCAGTTGAAGTTACCACAGGTGGTCAGCATGAAGGTGGAGTTGAAGCCGTTCACCGGCAAGGAGAACTTCACGCTTTGGCAAAGAAGGATGAAGTCAGCCCTTACACAGCAAAACCTCAGTGTTGTTTTGGAAGGCAAGGAGAAGAAGCCGACATCCATGACAGACGCGGAGTGGAGTGTTCTAGACGAGTTGGCTAGAGGAGCCCTCGAAAACTACATCACAGATGAGGTGCTCATCAACGTGATGCGAGGCACAACGAAGCAAACATGGGAGAAGCTTGAGCAAATGTTTGCAGGGAAGTCGTTGTCCAATAAACTCTTTCTCAAGGAAGAGCTCCTCAATCTTCGGATGGAGGAGGGAGGAAAGCTAATGGAGCACCTAAGCAACTTTAATAGGTGTGTTGCGGATTTGCAGAGGATGGAAGTGACATATAATACAGAGGATAAGGCTCTTATGTTCTTGACATCCTTACCTCTGTCCTATAAGCACTTCCGCACGACGCTAATGTTCGGGAAGAGCACTTTGAATTTTGAGGATGTGGTGCAAGATGTTATGACGCATCACAGGATGTCCCAACGTTCAAAGGAGAGCTCTGAAGATGCAGGTTTAGTTGCAAGGACCAACCGTTCAAGCAAGCGTGGAGGCAAAAGAGGCAAGCTGGAGGAATGATAAATCCGAGAGACAATGAAGGCTGCTTGAGTGTGGATCTTCGGATCATTGGAAGCAAAATTGTCCAGTATGGAAGGAGAAGCTAAACAAGATGAAGAATGCCGAAAGTTCAAGCGCAGCCAACGTGTCTATTGGAGACACATATGATGAACTTTTGACGGTTACGGAGAAGAGTAACGGGGAAGTCATGGCAAGTTCTTCGGATGAGCGTTCTACTTCATTTTGGATTTAAAGATTCCGGATGTTCCTATCATGTGTGTTCAAATAAGTTGATGTTTGACACATATGAGGCTAAGAAGGCAAGTAAGATTATGTTGGGAGATAAAACTACATGTAAAATTTTGGGCATAGGGACAATAAAGATCAATAGGCTAGATGGTGATGTTTGTAATCTTAGTGAGGTAAGGTTTGTACCTATACTAAGAAAGAATTTAATTTCTCTTGGCTCTTTGGATAGAGAAGGATATTCATACGAGGCCAAAGGAGGAATGCTCTTAATCACACAAGATTCAGTTGTGGTTATGAGGGGAGAAGTTCAACCAAACAACACATACCAGCTTTTGGAGGGTACAACTACAGGTGGAGCAGAAAATTCTACCAAGGAAGACTCGGATGAAAGCAAGGCTGATTCGGGTGTGTCTTGTACCAAGGAAGAGCAAGCAAAAGATCTTATTGTCAAGGAGCCGGTTCAACATAATGCAGTTGCAGGTCAGCTCAAGACAAGTTGGGCAAATAAGATTAATCAAGGTTTTCTTGGTTGACAGTTCATCATCAAGGATGCTTGATTTCAAAGGTGTAGAAGTGGCGGAGGTCCACAAGGTGAAGTCAAGACAAATGGATGATAGGGAGAATGTTGTTGAAAGGAAGCTTCTTGCCAAGGTGGTCATGGAAGAAACTCCACTTGAGGTGGAGCTTGACACAAGGGCTGAAGAAGGAGGGTAACAACAACAAACTCACAAAGTGGTTCTACTTGAGGTGGAGCCATCATCAATTGCAAGGTTCAGGCCCAAGGAATCCATCAAACTGCCTCTAGGTTTTGGATGGATGGACCAAGAGGATTCAACTACGTTTCGGAGTGCTTAGAGGAGTATGAAACGGGAGAGTTGGATGGGTGCATTGATGAAGAAGAAGGATTCCGAAAGGAGTCAGTTCTTGAATTCGGGAGCAAGAGGTGTTTGCATGCGGATTTGCTGAACAAAGTTGGTGTGCGAGTTTGCATACAAAAGGGGGAACTCTCTTCTACACGAGAGGTCCAGGTTTCTCAAGTTTTGGCTTGGGTGGAGCACCTTCCTCCAAGAGGTGTGTTGAGGCAAGGAGTTACTTGTCAAGGTGGAGCTCTTGGGAATTACTAGAACAATTTCCAAGAGATTGAAGAGGTTCTTGAGGTCAATAATTGTTCACAGGTGATGGATGGTTCGCCAAGGTGGAGATTGTTGAATAAGTGGCTCACCAATGATGTAATGTGAATGAGAAAACAAGTTGCAGCAACAAATGAGTTGCTGGAAATCTACTCCAGCTGTCAAGATATTTCAATTATGAGATATTTGTAGATACTTTGCCACCCCAATCTTTAATGAAGATAGAACTCATTAAAGAAATAAGGTGGCTGCCAAACTTGGTTGGACTCATGTGATTGAGTTGGGTGATGGAAACCAAATCAATTAGGAATTGAGTTAACACTTTGGAAACAAGTGGAGGTGGCAACCAATTCAAGTGAGAATTGAGTTGCCATGCTAGGAGGTGGCAATCAATTCAAGTTGGAATTGAGTTGCCATGTTAGCTAGTTTTTTGGATGGTTGTCTTTGATATTTTCAGATTGTTCTCTATATAAAGAGTGAGAACTATCAAGAGGAAAATAAGCTAGAACACTTATAAACTTGTTAGGAGAGAGTTTCACAAGAGGCATCAAAAGGGTTTGAGCTAGGTGAGAGAAAAGTGAGCTAAGTGAGAAAGAGTAGTGAGCTAAGGGGTTTATCTTTATAAACCAAAGTTGTTCATATCTTTTCTTAGTGAAATTTCTCAAGGGATCACCAAAGGGGATGTAGGCAATTGCTGAACCTCTATAAACACTTGTGTTATTTATTACTTGTTTATTTTCTAGTGTGTGAGTTTTGATTCATCCTAAACACTTGTGTGTGCTTGTCATAAATCCATTGAGAACAAGGTCTTGGAGTGTTAAATTGCACAACAAACTCTACCGAACAGCAGGTTCCATGCACATCCCCTGTCTTTGTTTTCTTCTATTAGATCATGTTAAAATGTATATTATCTGGTCTCTTAGGCTCTTAGCTCAATGCCGAATCATGTCATTCCTAACCTCAATTTTGGTTGGTTTTCCATGCTTGGGAATCTATGTGTGCCGTTATATTTTATGGATGGTTAGAGTTTCCAGGGACATTTCAAACCTCTGAAACTCAATTACCTGACGAAATCTCCCTCTTTCAAATGCAGCATTAGGCTTACTACTTACGACATGGTCAAACGTCTAATTGCAACCAGTCAAAAAGAGTTTCAGAGAATTGTGGAGGAAAATCGCAGTAAACAACAGCAGAAGGTAACCTTCACCAGTACCTGCACAAGTCCAGCAGACTACACCAGTACTAGGCAGGCGTAACCTTCACCAAATTTTCTTATCGACATTGTGTTCACTGGCAATGACCATTATTTGTAGGACTTGCATTGGCCAAATTGCCTTCATATTAGTGAGGACTGAGCTGCCGAGTGAATCCTTGTCCTTTTTGGTAAGTTGTGATGTTGTAGGACAATTACTAGCTTAGGTAGGTTGCCTATTTTTTGAGGAATTCATGTTCCGCCATGCTATGCAGTCGGTTCCAGATTGTTTTTGCCAAAGCCACCTGTATAACATATGTAGAAACACTTGAATTTGTTAGTTATTCATAGAACCATGCTTTCTTTTTTATTGTAACGCAATCATATTGGGTAATGGAAGCTG
Organism: Prunus padus; assembly: GCA_024362665.1. NCBI lineage: Eukaryota > Viridiplantae > Streptophyta > Magnoliopsida > Rosales > Rosaceae > Prunus > Prunus padus. Next base: position 5,240,986 of record JANFAM010000019.1, read on the forward strand.
TGATTTCTCCAACTCAACATTATCATGGCTTCCGGATATTGTCAAAGGTTTTATCTTTCCTGCAGGTTTCCCAGGTGACTAATATAATCTGTGTTTCCCTCTCCACTAGTTTGTTTTTTTCATTCATAGAATTTCATACATACATAAATAACATGTGTTGGTTGAACTTAGACTTTTGAATAGTGGATTCAAAGTGAAGATAGTCGGAATCATTAAAGTTCATATGTAGTAGCTAAGTGTCCAGAGACCAAAATATGATTAGCAATGCCAGTACTGTACGAGATTTCTAACTTTTTATTATTTTCACTTTTCTTGCAGGATCAGTTTCTGATGATTATTTGTTGTACATGTTGTTACAGTTCCCTACCAATGTAACTGCATGGATATGCCATACCTTAGTCACATGTCTCCTAAAGGTTAGTTAGTCAAGGACTCGGGCCATCATTTTCCTTTTTGCAAATGCATTTTTACTTTTTAATCATGCACTATTTGCAGGCTGTCGGTGTTGGCTCTTTCTCAGGCAGTACTGCTGCTGCTTCAGCAGCTGCCATGCGGCTTCTGCACCTTTGGTTACACTATCAGTCACTTTCAGTTCTCTAATTTAACTGTGTAAGACTGTCTAATATTCATCTCTCCCTCTCTCTCTCTCTCTCTCTCTCTCTCTCTCACACACACACACAAACACACACACACACACACAAACAAGGAATAAGGTTTTCTTGGTAGGGGGGTAAATGGGATTGAATTTGGATATTCTACATTTTAATTGTTTTATGCCCATGCATGGACTGGATCATGAGGGGAAAAGCAATCAAGATAAAGCGGAAAATGTGATTTAAGGTTTAGTTCATTTATGATCTGTTCTTCTGTTTTGCTTTCCTTGCAGTTAAATCTTAAGTGTGCTCGTATTCTGGTAAAATCTCATGTATTACACTCTATTGTACCTGGTGAGGAACCTTTTCTGCTCCTTTGCTTATAAAGCTGTTCTATCATAAACAATGACCATTCTTTCTGGTTGTTCAATTTAGGTTCTGTTGATTGCAATAGGGAAGAAAACATATTATTGTGGCAAAGATTCATGACACCACGAATTACATTTGGTGTTCCCTTGGAGGAGATGATTTTGGGAGAGAGAACTGCTCCCATGGTAATCCATCCTTTCTTTTGTTGCACAAAGGAGTGAAAGCATGAGCATCTAAAGTATATCCTTATAAACATCAAATCTGCGCATGCGAGTCTGTCAGTAGTTTGTTAGAGAGTCCTTCATTCTTTTCCTTTTCTTTTATCTTTTAATAACAGTTGAAGGCACTTCTGGAGTTATACACAAAGGAGAAATATATTCTTGTAGTGAACCAACAAATAAGCGACTTTGAGGTCTTTGTTTCATTCAAGGTATGCATTTAAATTGCTGTTAAGGATTTATTGAAGATTATATTGTCCTCAAAGCTTAATCAACCTTGATGATAACAATAATGATGCAGGTTGGAGCTACGAGTATCTCAGTTTTACGAAGTGTTTGGCAGGCTTATTGGCTATATGAGAACTGGAATAGGTTAGGTAATGCATTTGACCAGCTTACAAAAAGCCTGCTGGAGATGGAAGATAGGTTTGAAGACTTCATGCAGCAGTTAAATGGAAGTGGATGGGATACCAGTCAAATTAATTTGAAAGTCCCCAGGGAAATCTCCCTTGATGAATTGAGCCCCATTTGAGTTTTCAAATATGGGTTTTTGTAATTTCTTTGTTGTTAGTATGAATATGACGGCGGAATGTTGATCTGCAAAGTGTAGCCATGGTGGTTTACAGATGACCAAACACCAAGATGACATATGGATTCATTTAGGGGGTCTGGTTCTTCCGTGAGGCAGATTTTTGCCCAGAGAAAAGAAGCTGAGCCGTCAAGTTGATATTTTGACTGGAATCTATTGGCCGCCAAAATTGGCATTGCATGGTGGAGGAGGGTTGAGTCTAGATTTCTAGTTGAGTTTCAGATGCAGCGAAAGTTGTGCGTATATAGAATCATAGGTTAGTAAGTTTTGTCTTCTTTAAAGCTTTGTGGAAAATATAAATTGCTCATTTTCATAAGCCTAATATGGCAGCCAATAGCCAGTGATTGATTGCTTTCATGTCATTGGCATTTCTTCCTTGTATTGTGCTACGGAAAAAAAAAACTGTTACTGCTCAACTTGGCCGGGAATCTAAAAAGCAAAGAAATTACAACATCTTATTCAAGTTAAAGTCTGCACCACTGATTGCTCTTTACTGCATATACCAACTCTTTAGCCATCTAACTACTGCTAGCCTCTGTTCGTTTTCCAAAAAACCGCTTGCTAACAGACGAGCCAGACCCTCCATTCTTGCCAAACTTTTCCATTATTGTCTCCCTGTGCATGAGAGAGAGAGAGAGAGAGAGAGAGAGAGAGAGAGAGGAATACTTACTTCACATACAAGGCAGAAGCTAAAGTCAAAGCAGTGTCCCGAAAAATCGTCAAAACCACCCGTCCCTTGCTGCACCAGCTGTTAGCGCTGCTCATTGTGAAGGAGGAGAGAGTGAGAGAGATGAGTATAGTGTATGAGGGTGTGGGAAAAGGATGGGGGTGGGTTGTGATATAAATAGTGGCTAGTTTGCTTTCTCCCCAAGCTTACTTGGGGGTACAGTCCACACTCTACTGTTGTTTGTTGAGCACGAAAATTCCAAAGCTATAGTGTGGACAACAAGAAGCAGCAATTTCTTTTTTATTTCTTTTTATCTATGATTTTATTTTATTTTAAAATTTTGCAAAGGGGAACAACATAGAGTTTCATATCATTAGGGTTTACGTTTTTGCAAAATCAAAACCTAATTAAATTACGGATAGGATAGAAACCTAATTAAATTAGTTTGAGCTACAAGAAATGAGAAAGCCAACAAAATCAAACATATACAAGGTATTTTAGGAGAGCTCCAATTGATCTTAATCTTGGCCATAAGCGTCTTGCACGCCAAGGTTTCACTTCAATTAATTCAAAAGTTGCTGCCTTGTTGCCCACGACACAATCTAGCTCTGGATTCTCTTGCTTAACAAACAGCAGCCATTTTTATTTTTATTGTCTAAGGCCTCCTATCCCAATTAATAAGCTTTAAGAAATCATTGCTTTATGGTAATAAATTACTATGTTATTAACAAAAAAATAAAGTGTCGTAATTAATAGATCCCAATGTTATTGGTGACAGCTAGGGTTTATGAATGATGAAACATCCGTATCCCAATGTTTAGGGAGAGGTAATGAGGTATTCTCAAATTTATTATGATACAAACTTGGGTGGACTAGCACTGTTACTGTAGCAAGTCGACAACGTCGACAGTATATAACTGTAGCAGATACACAATCTCTTGTCGACAGTATATATGACAAAATTAAAAGGACAAAATGCCTTAATTTTGTGATTAATTTATTTGTTTTGTAGTAAGTAAATTTATTAAGCCAAGTCGGTGGACTCTAATTAATTCCTAAAGCAATAGAAATACAGGATTATGGACTACAACTCTGCAAGAAACCCTAGTGGCGTCTTATATCTCAATCTTCTCCCAGTTGGTTATGGTTCCAGCATTACACATTAACTATAGTTAATCTTTTTAGAATTAATTTAATTACATTTTTTATGTGTTAACAATAGACACCATGAAAGTTACCAAATAAAAAAGTTATTTAGAGGAGATCTTTTGTCCATCATATAATCAATTCAAAGGGTCCTATATTATATTCATTTTTCCACCAAATATTTTTTTTCTTAATTTATTTATCAAATTCTTAAATTCTTAAATTCTTAAATTGGCTACATAATCTATCGCTAAACGTGATTTGGTATGTAAAGGATAATAATAAAGTACAATGCTCCCCACTCCATCATAAACAATAAAGCTGAGGCCCTGTTTGGTACCCCTTCTTGGATTGCATTGGACTAGCTTAAATAATATCCATAACCCATGTTTGGTGCAAGCCTTCTTTAATTTAAATGAGACTATTCAATCCAGCGTTTAAAAAATCGCTTCACTCGTTATCGCTAAATAAAGCGCTCTGAAGAGGTGCCGCTAAATAACGAAGTCGCTATCGAGTGAGCCATTATCCGCTTCGACATTGTTCTCCTCTTTCTCTTCGACTTGCTCTGGCTCTGCTTTTTCTCTTCGACTTGCTCTGGCTCTCCTCTTCCACGTTGCTTTGTTTTCCTCTTGCCTTGTGATCTGCTCTCACTGACTAAAGGTTAGTGTTGAACTCTCTTCCTCTCTTTCCCCTCTTCTTTTATTGTTTGTCTCTCTCCTTGGTGATATGATGGGTTTATTGGTTTGATTTTTAAGTTTTGATTATGGGGTTGTTTGTAGTTAGCTTAATCGGATGAAAATTAAGATTTGTATTGGTTAATTTTCATTGGATTATAATTGGGTATTTTTTTAGGGTTTTCAATTTTGAATTGTTTCGACTTGCTAGGATCTTCTTCTTCTAGTTAGTTTGACTATAATTTCCGGATATGATTCTTGTGAGAAGGACCCACATGAGAAATAATTGTCTCCATTTTCTTGTGAGGATGTATACAACAGAATACTCGTTTATTGGTCCAAGTATTTTGACTAAATTACATGGTCTAAGTAGAAACACATTCCGGAAGACTAAATAAGGTCTCGGGCTTACATCATTTTGGCATAATCAGAGCGTAAATTTTGCTTGATTTGTCCAAGAAATGGTTGTTTTGTTGAATGCATATTTTCAAGGTGGGCCATTAGAAAATATATTCGCAGCTCAACAATGTCAACATCACGTTACTTTTATGCAAATTTCTGAAGAAAAGTTGGGGGGGAGCTGATCATTAGATCAACAAGTAGAAGGCAGCTAATTATGTCTTGTGCACAAATGAACCACTTTTCCACCGTATTCCTTTTTTACTTTAGGGGTTTTCCTTCTTGTTGTTGTTCTCATTACATATTGGATATGAGATATATCCAACTGAGGATGAAAAGACAAAATTTCCATTGGAGGAGAAAAGCAGAACAGCTGGTGCATGGGCATTGGGGCAGGGTTAGAGAGAGAGAGAGAGAGAGAGAGAGAGCACGAGTAGTGTAAAGATGGTGATGGCTAAAGATCATGTTGGTTGCTGGGCAAAACTGCGTTAATGGTTTTTCATTCTGAGTTGTTTTGTTTGATCAATCTCAGCAGATTTTCAGACTGAGAGAGAATTGAATGCAACTCACTGCATGTTATAGACTTAAAATATGGTTTTGTTTCTCACATTAGATCAAAGTTACATATTAGAATATGTGTACATATGTTATGCTTTGCTTTTAGACTATTCCATTTGGTTTCTGGGAAATTGGAATAGAAAGTGAAGTATGAAGCGGGTTTTGTGTGTTGCTTTGGTCTCTAAAGATGGAGGTGTTTTTTTCCCACAGGACATGACTGCCATTTAAATTAAAATATCACTAAATTATGATACAACTGTGGTGGACTTTGTATTTCCTTCATGATAATATTTGAATTATCAACTATTTCCTTCATGTTGTGTGGACTTCTCTATCTTCATCCACTTCTGCTATGATATCTCTCTGTTTTTATGTGTGAATTATCTGATTTGGGTCATAGCCAATTTCTTATGTAGCTTTTCGTTTCCTTGTAAATATAAGATATTCTGCACCAACCCACAATTTCACATTTACTTTTTATTTATGGATGGTAGGCTGAGTGTTATAAATTCAGAGTATGTGTATAGAATTTGGTTTTCCGAAGTTGGGTGTATCATAATCAAACTGTTCTTTTTTGGTGGTTGCTCAATGGGTGCTGAAAGGTTTTCATTATGGAACAGAGTATTTAAACTCTTACCCTTGTAGGAATTTGAGCTTCTTCTTTGAGTTTTCTCTCTAATTTGTGTGTGGGAATTGTCGGCTGCAAATATTTGTGATTGCCACTGTCTAAGCTTTTTCCCTTTGGTTTTTGTCAAGTTGGGTAATTTCTTTTGGTTGAACTTCAGAATCTGCAGTTAATTTTGGTGTAGGTATGACAGGGTTTTTGACTTATGAGGTATATCTCCTGTGTGTAGATATGACAGGGTTTTTGACTTATGAGGTATATCTTGTGATACAGGGCTTCTAATTATCGAAGGGAATATGATGGTGGCTGCCTCCAAATGAGGTTATCCTACAGCCCAGCTGCTCAATTCTTTCTGTTTTTTTATTCAGCGGACCGATTGTCACCTTGCTGGAGCCTTGGGATTGCTTAGAATTCTTATATACAAAGTAAATTGCAGTTTGTTCAATTCCTATGAAAACTTAGTTGATTGATAGGGACCCTTTAAGAAAGTGTTGCTTCTTGTCGTGGGTGTGATGGTGTCTTTTTTTTTGTCACAGTCGTACGAGGATGGGAAAACCACCATGTCTATTCATGAAAGAAAGGCTAGTCTAAAGGAGTTCTACAGTAAGTAAAATTGAAGGAAATTTGGATTTCTATTCTCGAAAAGAAGTGTTTGTAATTTAGTGTACTTGATCCAGTTTCGGTTATTATCTATTTAGGGAAAGAAAAAATATATATGCAACTCTTTACTGTTTAGCAATCCCATTTTGACTATTTCAAAGCAGGTGTGATATTTCCTTCACTGTTGCAACTTCAAAGAGGATAGACTGATGTAGAAGATAGAAAACAGAAAGAAATTTTTTCTACTAAGTACAAGAGAAAAGATGAGATGGACAAAGTAAAGCTCTCTGAAATTGATTCCGAGCGAGAAGAAGAATGTGGTATTTGCATGGAGATGAACAGCAAGGTCGTATTGCCCAATTGCAATCATTCTATGTGTATGAAGTGCTACCGGGACTGGTAAGAAGCTTTTACTTTCTCCTTCTTTCCTCCCCCTTTTTTTTGTTAATCTTAATTTGTTCTGTTTCTTACAGAATCTAGTATATTTGCTTCTTTATAAGGCATCATTTTTTTTCCTAATGCACAGTTGAAGAACATTAAGGTTACTTATCAGATAAGAACAAATCCAAATCAGTCCAGAACTTTCCCATTTGGGTTCAATCTTCTTTACACAAGTGGTCCATGATTTAAGTAATTTTTCACTTGCACATAGACACATGTATGGTCCTGATGATTCGTGATTCTGACGAGCTGTTCACCTGGTAAATCTTTCTTGGCTAGATGCTTCTGTATTGCGGGAGTAAATTACAGTTAGAAACAAACACTCGTAAGAATGAATATATGCTTCTGTATTAATATGCTGTTCCATTCTCATAAGTGATAACATAGCACCACGGTCATATCATATAGTCGCTGGCATATATAATCTGGATCTAAGATATATCTGTTTGCTTGGCCACATCATGCATGTAAATCTTGCACAGCTAAGAAGATTTGCCCTTTTGGATTTTATCTAGGCGTACGCGGTCTCAGTCGTGCCCCTTCTGCCGGGACAGCCTCAAAAGAGTCAACTCATGTGACCTTTGGATCTACACCAGCAACAATGAGATTGTTGACCTGTCTGCAATCTCTAGGGAGAACTTGAAGAGACTTTTTATGTACATAGATAAGCTGCCTCTCATTGTTCCAAATCCTGCATTTGTTTCCTATGACCCTCATCGATGAGGGGGTTTATATGCACATGTGTATGTTGTTCTTATTAGCAGTAAGGGCAATTTACTCAGGCTGGAAATTCTATCTGTAGGTGATTGATTGTATGTAATTCTCACTAAAATTCTTTCCATCTTTCCAGTTGATATTGGAAAAATGTATATAGTGTTCGTTGCTTTGACACGTTTTTTTTTCATTTGTAAGTAATTAATTACATTCCTAACAGTTTATTTGTGTTAGTTTACAGGTTCTTCATCTTTGTAAGTAGGCATGAAAATTCCCTAGCTTTTTGACCCTTCTCTTCCAAGTTTGGCAAAATAATGAAGCTGAAGCACTTGCCACCCACAGCAGTAAAAAAATTTGTCTCTGTTTAAAAACTCACCACATGCATTGCAACCTGAGGTTATGAACATTAAATCAATTCCTGAATTGCTTAGAAAGGTCTAAAAGCCTCCGCGCGGTTGGGTATTATCTGTGATACTTGGAAACTGAGACCACCCGTTTATCTCGTAGTGGAAATTTTGGCAGAAGAGACTTGGCTCTATGCATGAAACGTAATGTATCCTTATACTGAGGGAAATGATTCTGTTTAAATTTTAATATTTTTTTTTAATAATTTATTTAAATATTTAAATATGTATTATTTTTATGCAATAATATGTAAATATTATGTGTATACTACGTGAATTTTTTGGGTATTATTTATTTTACTTTTGTAAAAAACTTATGTATTAAGGGTATAGCCACGCGGCTATACTTTTTAATAATGCTGCTATACTCTTTAATAATGCGGCTATACTCTTTAATAATAATATATTTAAAAAGTATAGCCGCGAGACTATACTCTTTAAATAAAAATATATATTTAAGGGGTATAGCTGCACGACTGTACTCTTTAAATATAATAATATATTTAAAAAGTACAGCCGCTCGGCTATACACTTTAAATATATTTAAGGGTATAGCCGCGCGGCTATACGTATCAAATATAATAATATATTTAAGGCCTATAGTCATTCGGCTGTACTCTTTAAATATAAGAATATATTTAAATAATATAGCCGGGCAGCTATACTCTTTAAATATAAAAATATATTTAAGTAGTCGGCTATAATATTTATTTAAAAAAAAACCGATTAGGCGATATCCGAGTAGGCCAAAGTGACAGTTGTAGCTCAAAGCTCTCTTTTCCCTAATGTAGGCCTCTTTCCATCTTCAAATCTATCTTCTTCTACACCGAGGAATTTTGATATTCTCAAGTCCCAGGTACTCTGACATGATGACATCGTCTTTATCATCTTCATCGTCGAGGCCACCGTCAAGGTCTTTCTCTTTCCCTTACTTTGTTCAATTTCCTCTGAAATAGAAAAGAACAACTATGGAAATGTAAATTCCGGAAATGCCTTAAGGCTTTGTTTGGTTACCAGGAAATGTGATCAAGATTGGAGTGTTTTTATGCTTTTCCCAAACGGGGAAATCAAACCTCTTTAGATTGCCTGTTTGATTCCGTAAACTTAGCACTGGACTAAAATGTGGTTCTACTAATTGCAGGCAGGTATCGGCATATTGATTGTGCTCTACTCTATGGCAATGAGAAGGAGGTAATTTGCAGTTGTTTTTATTTTGTTACATATCCAAATGGGGCAATGATTTATTAGGAATAACACATTTCAACACAGGGAATTTGGTTGTCAAGTGTTTCAGCGTAATCTCAAATGGCCTCATCTGTTCTCATCTCTGATACTGAGCCTTGTAACGATTTGAAGGTAATTGAGACAATACCTCTTTGCAATGTGCAGTATGAAAATTTTCCCATCTCTGTTCTAAATGTGGATAATTTTCGTTGTCCAGGCCCATGTTGCGGACATAAACAAGACCCATTTGCGTGATTTGATGAATGATGTATATGATACATGAAGTATATGACACAAATATTGTTGTATGCCGTATCAACTATTTCATGTGAAGTCATGAGTAACTTGATAATGTGTATAAATACAAATATATATTCCAATAGTGAGTTTGATGGGATACTGTTGGACTACTCACGGCAACGTGCCACACCTGAAACCTTGGAAACTGGCAAAGGTACCGATTCATAACTGTGTCTTGTGGGTGGGGTGGGGGAGGGGAGGGGGAAGTTATTGGGTAAATATAGTGCTTTCTAATTAATGTTGTCTATGCCACAATGCAGGCTGCATCCCACAAAGAAAAGATAACCGAATGTTTGGTGAAGAGCATGTACGTTTCCAGTTTATCTTCCTTTGTTCGAGTATTATGTGGATAAATATGGAATTAAAATGCTAATTTGAACACTTTTTATCTGCAATTAGCAAGAAGTGTTTCCTATTTAAAAAAATAAATTATATTTCTGATCTGGTGGAAGGGATTAAAACTTGGGACCTCTTCCAACAAAGTGGAGAGAACTACCAGTAGAACAATAGCTAGTTGGTGTCTCCTATTTAAAATTAGGATGCCCAAATTTCTGACCCTTAACTGTCTGAAATCACACAAAAAATATTTGATAGCCTTTAACTGTCTGACCCTTTCATATATTTTCTTCAATAGAGAGTTATAATCTGTACATGGCAATGGTGCTTTTTCGCTACTTCTGTATGCATTTTATTGTGTTCTGTTAACAAATGGAAGGACATTGTTAAGTTTGCATTGCTCAAATTGATACATTGCAGCAGAATGCCTTGCTACGATTTCCTGATGAAAACTCGTAATCTCATGAGTATCTACTCTCTCTCTCTCTCTCTCTCTCTCTCTCTCTCTCTCTCTGTGACTCATCTTCTTGGTGAGGTCAAATTCTGACCTAGGTAAAGTAGTTTCTTTTTTCATGTATTGTTTACTAAAGTAGGCTACAAGTCTTTTTTGTTCCCCACATATGATGGGGTTAATTTAATAACTGCTGGTTCTATTTTGTCGAATACAGGTTTAATGAACAGCTTGTTTTCAGTCTATGGTATGGGAAGAAACAAATTATTTGATCCTCAAGTTAACTGTCTATTTTTGTATATGTATTGTCTTGTACTGTTTAATTGTAATAATGCAGATATGTATGATGATCTTATATCCTGTAGAGTTCATTCTAGTGATGCTGAGAAATTTGGAGAAGAGTGTCCTTGCTGTACTGGTTGTGGATGGGGTGTCATTTGGTGAGCTTCTTATTGTTAATAAGATTTTTGCCTGAGAGCTTTCCTTCTGATCTTTTTTTATGTATTTCCATTTCTTTTGCTGGACAAACTACATGGGATGCTCTTATGCCGTACTTGTGTGGTTTTTACTGGCTCTGAAGAGCTTTACTTGTAGGGGATTTGTATCTTTCTTGTTTCTCTGCGGAGCCATGTACCTTGGTCTTGTGATTTTGTCTTGAGGTATGCTTTGCTTCCACTACAGCTTAAATGAAATACTTTTAGTTACTAAAATGGTTATATTTCTGTCATTCTTATTGCCTATGAGCTCAATCACTTTCCCTCCATCTGTGCAGTACAGCAGGATACAAAATCTGGTAAGAAATTCAGTTGGTGAGAAGTCCTGACACTAACTTGTCCATGCAAGGAGTACTGTCCCGTCCTATTTTTATAGAGCAGATTTTCTCATCAAGCTATAACTTGTGTAGATTCATTCTTTCCAATGCTGTGGATCTCAGATATCTTATTTATGCCAATGAATTTTGTTTATGGGGATTGTATAAGTTTTCTCATAGTCTTTGGGAGTGTTTTTCAGCATGCATCCACAAAACTTGTTGCTACACAAATAGCTGCTGGCTGTTTCATCGTTGCCCTATTTGTTGTACTGTTTTTAGCTAAAAATGTAAGTATCAGTGAACCTATCTTCTACTTGGTTTTGAATGTTATATGCACCTATGAAGCATTTGGGACAGGCAGCAACACTTTGACGTTAGATATCATGGAAACTAAATTGGAAAGTAATTGATGAAGATCTAGACTTAGATTCCTGAAAAGCCTAAAATGCTCAAAATACGTAATGATATCCGGCATGAAGAGCTATTTCCCAGGGTACACAATTGAGTTGAAAACTCAATTTTTTTCCTTTTATATGCCTATAAGGAATGTAAAACTTGCTAACTAAATTCTTATCCTGTTGTATTTGTACTGCTTGATAATGTAGTAATGTACAGTGGACACTCGGAGGACTTTGTATAGGTATGCATTCTGTAATTCCAATAAAATTTCTTCCTATTACTACTAGCACAGAATGCAATGTGACATTTGGATGTTTTATGTTTACTTCTTGAGCCACCAGGATTCACTATTTTATTTGCTGGAACTTGGTATCTGCAAGAAACAATGCCAGTTCGTATACTAAGGGAAATTATTCTGTTTACTGGTAATTGCAGCTAGGGACGGACCCATTCACAGACTAATAAGTAGCTTATAAATGACGGTGTAATGAACAGCTTTATAAGCCATCACCTTTATATTTTTCCAAATATCATGAGCTGAAGCCATCAATGCTTACTCCTATTAATCTGATTGCAGGTGTAATGAACAGCTTGTTTTCAGTTTATGGTATTTATTCAGGAAGAAACGATATTATTTGAAACTCAATTTTGCTGCCTGTATTTTGTACTCATAGATAGATGCCTTGCCTTGTAATGTATCCATGTAATGATGCAGATATCTATGATGATCTTATATCACGCAGAGTTAATTCTAGTGATGCTGGGAGATTTGCAGAAGAGTGTCCATGCTGCACTTGTTGTGGTGGGGTGTCATTTGGTAAGATTCTTATCATTTATCAAGATTTCTGCCTGGTTTTTTTATAAGTTATAACCCAACAAGTGAAGATAACCAGAATCTCGTGGAGGCCTTTTTCTTTCGAAAAATAAAAAAAATAAAAGAAAGACTTTTAAGTCAACAACTCAAGCTAACCACGAATCTCTTGGAGGCCTTTTTCCACATCATTATTTTCCTGGTTACCCTACACGTAGATTTTTGTAGAAGACTTCAAAGTCAAGCCAGCAACGACAAACAAGTCAAGATAACCACGAATCTCGTGGAGGCCTATTTCCACATCATTATTTTCCTGGTTACCCTACAAGATTAGATTTTTGTAGAAGACTTCAAAGTCAAGCCACCACAAAGATTTTATCTCATCAAGGCTAGGAGGTGTCCTTTTCCAATTATATTCTACCATGCATATAATTAATTATATATATTAAAGCCACCACACCCTTTCTTTCTCATCAGTTGTTCATCACTTTCCCTCGTCAGCTCTAAAACTAACAAGTTTTTCCAAAATGAAAACTTTGCTTCATTACTTGTTCCTCCTCTGCTTCAATATCCTCCTCCCTGCAGTTCACAGCCACTGTATTAAAGACCAGCAACAATCATTGCTCCATTTCAAGAATAGCCTTCAATTTAATGCATCATACTCAACCAAGCTTATATCTTGGAATTCAAGCACCGACTGTTGTTCTTGGGTTGGTGTTACTTGCAGTAGTAATGGCCATGTTGTTGGTCTTGACCTTAGCAGTGAAACTATCTCCGGTCCAATTCCAGGATCCTTTGCCAACTTTTCAAATCTAAGGGTGTTGGACTTGAGTTGGAACAGCATCTCTGGTCCAATTCCAGGATCCTTTGCCAACCTTTCAAATCTAAGTGTGTTGGACTTGACTGGGAACAGCATCTCTGGTACGGTTCCAGGATTCTTTGCCAATTTTTCAAAGTTGACCAACTTGAATCTCAGTTCTTGTGAGTTGAAAGGAACATTTCCCAAAGAGATCTTTCAGGTACCTACTCTAGAAACTATTAATCTTCGGTATAATGAAGAACTTGGTGGTTCCCTGCCAGAATTTCCCAACAATAATGGATCTCTTCGGTCCTTGTCTCTAAGCTTGACGAACTTTTCAGGGTCACTGCCTGAATCCATTGGCAACCTCAAAATGTTGTCCGAGATAGATCTTTCAAATAGCAATTTCCATGGATCAATCCCAAAGTCACTGGCGAACCTAACACAATTGGATTATTTGGACACGTCATCAAACATGTTCGAGGGGAGTATTCCATCGTCTCTCTTTTCTCTTCCCTTATTGTCAAAACTAATCCTTTCCCACAATCACTTCTCTGGTAAACTTGCATTTTCTAATGTCTCTTCCTACTTATATTTCCTTGATTTGAGTTTCAACCATTTGGAAGGATCAATACCCACGTCTATCTTTAATTTCCAAAGGCTTCAATCTCTTGACCTTTCTTCAAACAATTTCAGTGGGTCTCTTTTTAGTGGTCCACAACAGCTGAGAAATCTCAAATACATTGATCTTTCCTACAATCACTTGCTGATATTTTCTAATGGCTCGTATTCCCCATTTCCTAAACTAAAAAATTTGGATTTGGCTTCTAACAATTTGAGAACATTTCCAGATTTCTTGCGAAATCAATCCACATTACAAAGTGTGGACCTTTCAGAAAACCATATTGGAGGCCAGATTCCCCATTGGATTTGGAGTTCCGATCTTGCTACCCTAAATCTTTCTTGTAACTCCTTGGTAACTCTAGAAGCTCCTTCTAGAGTTAATTCTTCGGTGCAAACTGTTGACCTTCATTCAAACCAACTCCAGGGGCAAATCCCTACTTTCGTAACATTTGCCACGTATATGGATTACTCAAGAAATCATTTCAGCTCTATACCATCGAACATTGGTGATTTCCTCACACGCGCACAATTCTTCTATCTTTCAAGCAATAACTTAGATGGGCTCATTCCAGTATCAATATGCAATGCCTCAAAGCTTCAGATTCTTGATCTGTCTAATAATTCTCTGAGTGGAATGATTCCCCAATGCTTGACTGCAATAGACGCTCTCGGTATGCTTAACTTGGCCAGAAACAACCTCACCGGAACTGTTTCTAATCTTGAAGTTACCAAAGATAGTTCATTGGAAGTGCTAGAGCTGGGTGGAAATCAGTTAGGTGGTACAGATTTTAAACCTGGGAAACAATAATATAACAGATAGCTTTCCATGCTTGTTGAATGACATTTCCACCTTGAGAATCCTTGTTTTGCGGTCCAACAACTTTTATGGAGGCATTGAATGTCTCAACACCAATGGCACAGCGCTTCAAATCATAGACCTAGCTCACAATAATTTCAGTGGTGAAATGCCGGGAATACTTTGGAGAACAAGCGTTCCTGAGGATTCTGAGACGAAAACATTTGTCTTTGAATGTGGAAGAGACCCATATGCAGTTTGTGTGGGCAGGCGTTCTATTTTCAGGACTTCTAATAACAGTCCTTATAATGACAGTCTTTCTATTTTCAGGACTTCTCATAATAGTCTTTATAATGACAGGCGTTCTTTTCACTACAGTTTAAGTATAACATTTACCAACAAAGGTTCAGAGAGGGATTATGTGGTAAAGATTCTATCTATCTTCACCTTGATTGACTTCTCATGCAACAATTTCAGTGGACCGATACCTAAGGAAATGGGAAACTTCACATCACTGAATGTCCTTAACTTGTCCCGAAATGCTTTCACAGGCAAAATTCCATCCTCATTTGGTAACATGAAGGACCTAGAGTCCTTGGACCTGTCACAGAACAAGCTGAGCGGGCAAATTCCACTAGAGTTGGCAAATCTTACTTCCCTTGCATTCTTGAATCTCTCAAATAATCAACTGGTCGGCAGGATCCCAACCAGTACTCAGTTTTCAACATTTCCAAAAGACTCATTTACAGGAAACAAAGGATTATGGGGGCCTCCTTTGACTGTGGATAACAAAGCAAGATTGTCACCACCACCAGCATTAAATGGAAGCCTTCCGAATTCTTGCCATCATGGGATCAATTGGGATCTGATTAGTGTTGAAATTGGATTTACATTTGGCTTTGGAGTTTCTATTGGGTCACTTGTGTTTTGCAAAAGATGGAGTAAGTGGTATTACAGAGCTATGTACCACATGGTTCTCAAGATATTCCCTAAGCTGGAGGAAAGAATTGGTATTCATCGAAGACATGTTCACATAAATCGAAGGTGGAGACGTTGAATTGATGAAGAAGAGCAATGCATGAAGGGGTTGAGGCTGGCGTTCTTTTTTCCTTATTTCAAGATCTACGAAATTAGCAATTTGCTTATGGTGTCATATTTTAGCTTAATTATGCCATAATCATGTGTAGCATAATGCTATGTGAGTTTAAAGCAAAAAATTAACTTTTGTTTTCTTAGTTTTGTTTCTTTTGTAGTATTATGCCATAGTCATGTATTGAAAGTCATCGTTATAAAGTTGTTATGAGTTTCATATGCCTTCCTATTCCACTATGGAAACCTTGGTAAATTCATTGAACATCTCCGCATACACCTTTGGCTTGTCACTCAATTTTAAATGAATGTATTAATTAACCACATCAAAAGCGTGTAATTGAATGAATGTATTAACCATAAATAGGGTAGTGCCATTCTTCTCTGCAATTGATTTGCCATTTTCTCAATTGTTAATGTTCAAATTCATGTCTAAACAAATAATCACCAATATTTGAGTTGTGGATGTTTCTTGAGTTGTAGTTTTTAACTAGTAAAAGAGCCCGCACGGTGCTGCGGGTTGTGAAATTAAACATTTGGTGGGCATCACCCACTTCAAGGAAAAGAAGAAAATTGTAGCCACATTCTCATTCATATTGAACAGTGCTACGAAACCCGGTGCCCGTACACACAAAAAATGAATCAAAAAATTGACCAAGAAACTCTTGTGGTTCACCAGCTACATCCAAATTACATCTTTCATTCACTTGTATTCCATATTCGAGCATATAGGTTTTAGAATTGGTGATTTTATTTGCACCTCATTATTTGCTCTTTACACCCCAATTCTCTTTACACCCTATTAAATTTTAATCAAATTTAAAAATACTCACTATACCCCATATTTATTCCTAATTAATCTATGTAAATCTCATTCCATATCAAACCCCACCCCATCGCAAACTCCATCACACCCCATCGCAAACTCCCTGCCTTTTCAATCGCACCCCATCACACACCCCATTCAATTTCAAACAAACTCCATCACAAACCCCAACCCCCAATTGCACACCCAAACCCAAGTCACTTGGCACCATTGCAACCCCCATCGCATGCTCCGTCCTAATTCAGTGGTATCATCCTAATTCGGTGGGTAAGAAGCTGTATGCTCCGTCCTAATTCAGTTATTCAATGAATTTTCAGTGTTAAAATTTAGAACTTGATGAACTGGGATTTAGTGCTTGTACTCTGTGATGATATCTTAGCCTACCAGAATTATGTTTTGACGTGTGGGTTATTACTAGTGCAACTAGTGCCAGGGACTGAAGTTGCAGTTGCTCCAAAGAGACGCAAGACTGTCAACTCACATGGAGATTCATCCACACTCCTAATGGAGAGCCCATATTTCAAAGGCATTACGGCGCATTCAAGATCCAGATAGGAGACTAGTTCACAAAAGTGGTTATGTCAAAGGTGTTGACGGAGCTTGGAGTTGTTCTCACTTCTGTTGCTATGATTCACCCAGAAACAGCAAAATTGTTCTCCTTAAATTCTCTTCAGTTAGTAGCTGTTGTGCCAAGATTATCACCAAAAGAGAGCATGAAAAATTCTGAACGGTAATTATGTACAATGGTAATTATGTATAAGGGTAAAATAGGTTATTCATGTTTAAAATTAATATGGAGTGTAAAAAGCAAATAATGGGGTGCAAATAAAATCACCCTTTTAGAATTTAAAGAAGGATTAAATTAACAAATTGATAATCCGTCACTTGTTACATGTAAGTTACAGAGAAAACAATAACAAAACAACGATGATGAAATCTCCACACAACCATGAAAACAAAGATCATGAAAAGTCGATCAAACCTCAATCAAACATTGAACCTCACAACAATTGTTCAATCACAAACATCGACACGATAACAATCACGAACCTCAATCACAGCTTCACAAACATTGAACCCCATATGTCGTAAAAAAAATTGCCTAACATGGGAAAAAAAAAAGGAGCTGAACCTTAATTACAGGTTCTAATCACAGCTCTACACAGAAATTCAGAAGAAGGGAGTTAAAAAATTCAGGGGATGCAAACCTGAAGGCCAAGGATCCAACAACTGGTATGGAACGACGATCGAAGACTGGTGACTCAAAAGCTCTGCAAAGGATGATAAGGCTGTGGTTCTCAGCTTTCTTTTTCGTTTGGTTCCTGAGAAAGTGTGAGAGAAAGAAACAAAAACTTGAGTTAATGATTTTGGATGTTTAAGTTAATTCGAGTTCAGAAAATTGATCAACAATCTGTAAAATCAATAGGCTTAACAAAACTTACCAAAGATGAGATAAAACAAAGAACAATGGAATCAAAGCATTTTGAAGCAATTTAGAAAACTCAATCAACCTCACTACCACACATACAGATTCATTTAGCACTTTGCCCTGATGGCCTATCCCAATCAAATGGTTATGAAATATCAATTTCACAGCTGATATGCCACAACTTTTAGTGTTTTACACCTGAACTTAAGCTAATCAAACAAATGGAAAATCACTGATGCTCAAGCTAAAAGCATCTTTGAGATCATATGCTTATTGGTTGCTCAATTAAAACACATTTTTCAACTAAGTGAGACTCACAGCTGTCTAGAGAAATATATATATATGATGATGACTTGGATTAAGAATCCAATCCAACAACTGACTTAGGTTTCAAAGTCAACCTTAACATCCATTAATCTAAACACAACTGCATTACCAAATTAAATACATTTTCACCATTCCACCATAAATGTCCAATGTTCTATTATTTTACAAAAGTAATTTATTGAGAAAAGTCAGAGCAAGTGGTTTCCAAACTTACTAATTCCACAACAACAGCAACGCACTAAACCAATTTTTTTTTTCTATTATTATAAAACCACACCACGGCCATAAGCAAAACACAATCATCATAATTTTTCTACTGCATAAAATCAGATTTTGTGGGTAACTCAACCCTCTTCTACATGGATCAATGAAAGAAAACCAACTGTGATTCTGTTATATCTCACTTATATGTGATGCAAGAATGTAATTCACTTTAGTCAAAACGGTCTCGTTTAGTACATTATAAGAGATACATAGAAAACCACAACCTCTGCCTCACCATCACAAAATTCTTCCTAAAAACATAATTTTCACCAACAAAAATGATAAATATTCAATCTTCAAACCTTTGTTACCAATCACGAAATACCCAATTTAATAAAAAGTGCAAAACACAAAGCTGCAACAAAGATCAATCAAATTCTTTCCTACTACTTGAAAATTTGAGCAAACCGTATTCAGATAAAGCAGCAACCAACTTAAATTTTTAATAGCTTGAAGTTCCAACAGAAACCTATCAGTATAACAACAAATTAAAGACTCATCACTTAAAGACTCATCATCTAAACCTATCACTATAACAACAAATTAAAAACCTATTACAACAACAAAATCATCACAAATTATCGAAATTGGCAGGCTTACTTTCGCACAACAACAATATGCAGCCTACCTACTGCTGAAAGCATCACACACAAACTTTTTATTTATTTATTAAAAAACAAAAGATTTAACTATTTCTTCATCACTTCAATTGCTTTGTATATTATTGATCTTGTTGAAAGGTATGCTTCAACCTATAAGAATAGCTTAGATTGATGAGGCTGAAAATATGAGAATCATAGGGCCATTTCGCATCACCATAATATCAAAACAAAGTTTAGAGGAAAAGTAATGTCTGCCTTGGCTTAAATGGTCCTATTTTCGAACAAATAGTACGTACTGAGGTAAATATTATTGTAGGAAAGATGATCATTTCAAATACCCCATTACACAGTTTGTTGAAAAAATTTACGAAATTTAGCAAGTCATTAGTCATCTTTTAGCTATGCATCTTTCAACTTGAACTTTGTACCAAGTGTTTTTAATGTATTGATTGAGATCAGTGTACAGATACTTGGAAGAAAAGCAACATTATGATTCTATAAGAAATTGAAACTTGGTTCAAAATCGCAAGCTTTTTAAGAGTCACTAATATTTTACTCACTCTGCTTTAATGTTTGAAGAAACAGGTTGGCATATTACTTTATGAGAGATGACATCAATATGCTCCAAATTCCACCATTAAGAATTGTTTGATAGCAGAAAAGATTAAGTGATAGTAGATTGGTTGAATTCAGCCACATATTAGCTGTTGAAGCTATCAAAACTGTTTGCGTTCAAATTATAAGGCAGCTATTTAGTGTCTTTGTTTATTATATTTACAGTCCATCTGTAAGTATTAGGCTTTGAGGAATCATAATCCTTGAAAAAGAAACAACAGAAAAGGTGACTAAGGCACACAATATACATTGCATAACACAGAAAAGCTGGTATGTAAAGCAATCCATTCCCATTCTTGGATGACTCATTGATAAAATCAATGGCAAGGACCAAGAGGAAACCAAAAACCCTTTAAAAACAAGGGAGCTTTAACTTTCACACACAATATAGTTTACTATTTAGGTAAATAGGAATTCAATTTCAGCTAATTAGGATAAAGCCAAAAGCCAAAATATAGTACCTGTTTTTACCATAATATAATTAAAAAACATTAAAATTACAACATATGCCATTATGCCATTATTTTCAAATTTCAATATTTAGTTTCAAATTTGGAAATTCCACTTTCAAATAATCCAAACAATGACCGACCACTGTCTTTTGACAACCACAACAACAGATTTTCTATTGCCATTGTTTTTGGCTTCACTCAGTTCCTTTTTTTGCTTTGTAGAATTCGGTTTTTGATTCACCAAGTTCCGTATGTTTTTTTCTTCAATGGCTTCAAGCTTTTGCTTTACCGAGTTACGTTTCGATTTCATTGAATACAGCTTTGTCTTCTCGGCACAGCCAATACAACTTCTCTTTTGGTTTCTTTGTGATTGTGAAGCTTTAGCTCTCTCTCTCTCTCTCTGAGTGCTTTCTAATTCGGCTGAGTTTTTCTTGACCTGAATCGACGTTACCAAAAAAGCTTTGTTTTTTTCTCTTAAATCATATTATAATTGCAATTTCTTAAAAGCCCAATTTTTTTTTCTCAATGCTCTTGCACTTGGGTGGGAATGGGATCTATCTATCATAGGCCAAATTCTTTTTTCTAATTCTCTTATAATTGTGTGGGATCTATAATATTATAACAGTCATCCCACTGGAAAGAACTAGAAGAACTAATTAATTAATTAATTAAATAATTGTACTTGCTATTGCTAATATTTTTCCTTCCCATTATGAATTTAGTGCTTGGTCTTTGAGCTTTAGCTCAAATCCTGACATCCTGTTTCAGTATTTGCAGATGATGGTGCATCGTAGGTGACTAATCATCATAATGAAGGTTTGGACCTTACAACAAATATTTTATACAAAAAAAAAATAAATTTCAATTTGTATATTCAAACATAAACCAATACTAGGTCAGCAGTTGTAACATTCCAACAGATTTGCAAATATTATTCTGAAATTGAGTTATGAAACAAGAAACTGCAATGCAATTTCTGGTCAAAAACTGCAGTGCAGTTTATGAAAACAAATCTGCTCAAGTGTGAAAAGAAAACTAAAGGAAAAGCCATGATTAAAGTACTAAAACTAAGTTCAAAACACATTTAAGTCCATGAGCAGTTGTAACATTCCCATAGACTTGCAAAAATTATTCTGAAATCGTATTATGAAACAAGAAACTGCAGTGCAGTTTCTAGTCAAAAACTGCAACAAACGGAAACTGCAGTGCAGTTTATGAAACAAAATCTGCTCAAATGTGAAAACAAGCATTGAATGGCAGTTAAAAATGAATATCCACTAATGAAACAATTGTATAATTTTCATTAACTTCAAAAAAGAATCATAATATCCAATTAGAAGCTGTGTAGCCAATTACAAGCAACTAAAAACTACAATGCAATGTTTGCAAAAACTGTAATGTAAAAACTGACTATACATTCACTAAACCATATCTAACATAAGCAATCGTCAACTGAGAAGGAATGTTCATATCACTGCCTTGCAAGTCTTCCTATTGTGCCCAGCAACACTGAACCAACTACATTTCAATGGCCGTATACCTTCACCAAAAGCTTAGATCCTCTTCGTTGGGGGTCTTCCGGCTAAAGCAAAAACCAAAAAGTAAAAATCAATCCACAATAAAAAGCAAAAACTGCAATGCAATTTCCAAAAGTCCAATTTTGAGTTCCCTTACTCTTGGGTAGTTCTACTCTTCTCTTGCCCACCCAATTCCTCATATGGGTAGCCTACACTCTTCAAATTAGTGAGGTTGAAGGCCAAGGAAAGAGCAAAATCCAATTTTAATTACCAAAACTGCAATGTAGTTTGTGCAAAACTACAATGCAGAATTTGTGTAAAATTTCACTGAACTAAAGCTTAAATGGTATTGCAAGATATTATATGACAGTGATGGCATCAACCATTTCCAAATCAAGACAAATGCATAGCAAGTGAGCTTTATAATAAGAAGTTGCAGCTAAATTAGATCATTGCCTGACCAAATTATGTGCTATATAAAACAACTATAAAACAAGACCAAATTAAGTACAACGAACAACGAGCATAGAATACGATGCGTCAACCTCCAGACTTGAGTGATGAATATAGGCCCTAAATAAAAGGAGAAAATATATTTGAAACAAGCAAGGGGAAAGTGGCAATCCTTGTATTAGAGCTGTATCAAATTGATTTAATAAAAAAGAATTCTAGCTACGTTCTTTGTCACTTGCCTGCCCAGCCGGATTACTAGTAACACTAAGCATGCTAATTGAAAAGACACTGGAACATGCAATGGAAACATATCAAGGTAACAGAAGTTCCTTCCAGATCAACTAGATGAAATTGAATTTGATTCTTCAAAGCTGCTTCTTTTTTCTCAAGTATTTTGATTTTCACAGAATTGACCAGAAACATAATCACTTGTATCAAAAAGAAAAAGAGAGAGGCAATTATACAGCAAAATGGATCCAACAACACCAGGCCATCTTTTCAAACAAACAAACAAAATGGATCAAACAAACAAACAAAAAAGAAAAAGAAAAACCTATAAAATCGTAAGGATTAACATTATTTTCAAACCCCCAATTCCAAATACAAGCAAATGCATTAAAAGCGAATGAAAGAGAAAGAGGCTCTCACAGGTGGAGGAGAGTCGATCTCCTTGAAATACCCAAGCATCCAATACACACACACAAGAAAAAACTGAACCAAGTATCAATTGACTGATTCTAGGCATCTAGAGCCAATAACCAAACTTAAGTGAAAAGAACTTTCAAAAGCCACGCCCATATCTTCTTTCACCAACTTTCATGGAAAGGGATGAAATGGGAAATGCATCAACTTATGCTACAGGATCACCATTCTCGCGGTTCATCAATGAATTTACCAACAAATGATAAAAATTTGCTTAAGACGAACCATGATCTCAAATTGCTATAGGAGAGTAATATATAGGATACTGATCCAGCATGCAACATATCAAAATTATATCACCATGTAAAGGAGAAAATATATTTGAAACAAGCAAAGGGCAAGTGGCAATCCTTGTATTAGAGCTGTATCAACTATGGAATCAGCTTCAAAAGAAAAGAAAGCTCCCTCTGTGAGAACTCTGGCCTTGATTTGACCTGCATCTGCATCTTCCCGTCTCCTTCCAACAGATTGTTGTTCCCCCCCTCCGGTCTTCAGCTGTTGTTGGCTTAATCATATCCGACACTGCCTCCGTGATCTCTTGCACAAGATCTACTATCACTCCCTCGATTCCCATTAGGTGCTGCATCTTGCCACTGCCAACGACGCGCCGTACGAAGTCAAAGCCACTTTGCTGTCGCGACCCCTGGACTCAAGAAAGAGAGAGAACGGAGTCCCCTGGACTCATGAGATAGATCTGGTTTTGGCAAAGGCTCTTTAAAAAAGGATAAAATTGTATTTTACTTCTATAATTTAGACAGGCCCAACGAATTTGGGCCTCCTCTTTGGCCCAATCCAAAATAACAATTCTTTCTTAGGTATTAAAACCCAAACTAAAATACACAATGTCTCAAATACTAATTAGTAAAGTTAATTATGTCTAATACCTAATTTTTCTTAAAAACAATCAACCTCAGATCTCATTTCTCATTCATATATCATTGACACCCTTTAAAACCACTCACTCTCTCTCGCTAACCACCAGGCCTATATATAGAGCCCCACTTTTGGTCTTAACTACCTATTTCACATTGGTTCACCACCAAACAAAAAACACTTGGCATTTGTTTCGGTCTCTCTCACTGTGTTTCTTCTATTCATCCCATCTTTTTCATTAATTCCTAGTCTGAGTACTTTAATTAATTACAAATTAGAAAGCTGACCCTTAATTAATAATAAAAAATGCACATGTAGAGGGTTCCTATATATACACACACATATAACGTTGTTATACTGGTTTTGTAGAGTTTTGCTTGTTGAAAGGGTGTTTTTGGTAGCAACTGAGGGAAGGGTCCTTGAACAAATTATATATCTGTAAATATGGTGTTACCAAAATTCTTTGCTAAACTCAAAGAATTTGAATTAAAACCCTGTAGTAAAAAATCCAACATATCTTTAAACAGAGCTATCCAAATACCAGCATATCTTGCTTACCAAAACAGAGCTATCCTAAACCCTGAAGCAAAAGAACCAGCATATCCAAATACCGATTTTCAGGGTTTAGCAACTAATTTTTAATAACCAAACATAAAACCTTATCAAAAGCAATCATATAGTATTTTAATAACTAAATTGTTTAACCTGATTTCATCAAAATAATAACACAATCAAATCAATTTCAGTATTTGGATAAAATTTGCAAATCAATAACACAGACCCACTATGAGGAAAAATTAGGGATTTGGACTTTTAGGGCAGCAAATTAAAAGAGCTCTTGCACTTTAATCAGATGAGATCCAAGATATTAGGAAGCATACCTTTACAATTCAAAACAAAGCTAAATGCTGGGTACTTCTTCTCACCTCCACCATTCAAAATCCTGAAAAACATAAACGAAATTCAGAAATCGGAAGATAAAACTACATCTCCAAAAAACTACTAAAGTGGCTGAAATTACTCTAAATGCTCCTTAATCCGCTTGATGACTGTCTTTATTGCCAGTCAATCTCAACTCGCTTCTTCCTCAGGTATAGCTTACATTGCTCCACTTTCAATTTCTTAATTTGTCTAGCTGCCACCCAACAATGACAGAAAAAAAAAAAAAAGTTATATCAGTACACAAAAGATGAGCATAATCATTATAGCGTACATTTTTGTGATCAGTTGCTCCAAATATAACTCGTTTGTGCATATTTACTAAGCAGAAAAGTTTTGATATATGGTCTAGACAGGTATTCCAGAAGCTATATTATGTAATCATAAAATTGGTTGGTTCCTTTGACTGTAATATAGAAGTAAACTGAAGCTGTCCGCTTCTATCTATATGCATTTGAAATTACTTTCGAAATAACCTATAACACTGCATATACATGTGAATAGCAGCACCAGGCTAATCTTAGCGTTCCTCCTCCAACACCAAGTCCTTGTCTACTTGTCATAAAAGTGATACCCTTCCACTTTGCAACATAATGAACCTGTAAAAATATTGACATTTTTAATGCTTAGTTTTGGAAAATTCTAGGAAAGTATTATTTATGTATTCTCAAAATATTGAAATTTAACTTGATCACAACCGTACTGCAACCCAGGATCCTGTCACTGCCTCAGCTCCACCTCCAACCTTCAAGTCATAGTACCTGAGGAGTAAGGAACAATTCCATCAGTACATAATTCTTGGCATAGGCAAAGATATGAACCTTGCACAGGTGAAATCAATAAACAAAAGGAAAATAAACTTGGCTGAGTATAGCTAAGACATAAATTCTGCAGTTTTTTCCATATAAGCATCAAAACCCATGAAAAAAAATCGTAATAAACAAAGAACAGAAACTAATATATGTATGAGATCACTGAACCCCAATTGCCGTAAAAAAATTTGCCTAACATGAAACAAAGGAGCGGAACCTTAACTACAGGTTCTAATCACAGCTTCGGCAGTTAAAAAGTTGAAAATCTCAAAAGAACTATCTTTGCAGGGTCATTGTCATCAAAGATTTGAAAATTCTCTGCTAAACTCAAAGAATTTCAACAAAAACCTTGTAGACTCATTTTCAAATTATATCACTAAAAATACAATAAGAAGCTCAGTTTTTGTGAATACACAATGAAATAATTCTTCCACATTTGGTTTCTCTTCATTATTAATTCCCCACTATTTTTAACAAACAATAAAAAAGTGAAAAATAAAAAATAAACAGAGGCTGAACATAACTCGACAAACCCAGAAACCAAACAACCACAAACCCAACATACTGATAAGACAAACTCATACCCAAAACACACAGAAGAAAAGAAAAAAGACCCACAAACCTTAAGAGCACTCTCCCACAGATTGTTTGCAATAGCTTCATCCAGAGCTTCCAAAATAGTCTTGGGCCAAAGGTTATTGTACTTGTTGGAATTTGCTTTCCTATCAATGTTTCTAACAGCAGTGTCTGTTCTCAGAAGTCAAGAAAGCTCCTTTTTGGCCTTCAAAGACAGGTCGGAGCTCCGTTTTGATAAAGGAAGACAATGGATTGTTGGGTTTCGTTTATGGGCATGTTCACCGCATAGTGTTATAAATTCTGCAGCTTTTTACGTATAAGCATCAAAACCCATGAAAAAAAATCGTAATAAACAAAGAACAGAATATTGAAATAGTGTAAACCCATGACACAGTATGGTGAGTGCAAATTGCATAGTCTATTTTCCTTATTAACATGAACCATAAGTACACAGTTCAAGATAAAACTAAATGTTTAGTAAACTAAGATGATGTCAAAATCTCCAAAAAATTGGAAGTAATATGCACAACGAATAATTGTTTAGGAATTCATTTCTGAAATTATGAGCAGGGATCAATGAGAATCAGTTAACTGTTAATTTATCAAAGGAGAGATGGCGTGTTAGGCGTGTGAAGTGTGTCTGCTTTTAACTAAAAATATAACTCATTTGTGCATATTTACTAAGCAATGGTTAAAAACTCTAACAGTAGCTTATTTAAATATAAAGCACAGAGGCTAAAGTACAAACGAAGTCAGATATATGAACAAAATTTCATGTATCCTATTTCATATCAGCAGATTAAATAGGTTAAATTAATCAAAATATTCCCATAAAAAATAGTCAAAAACTGCCTACACAGGGGAAATTGAACCTTTTCCTTCTCTCCAAACAGGCAGTGACTCGAAATTCTTGCTACTAAATGACCGGATATCCTTTTCTTGCTACTAAATGAACGGATATCCTTTTTATATTTCAAATGTCAAAGAAAGCCTACAGTGCATGTCCATACTGTATTTTGCCCAAAAACTTGAACTCATCAATCCTACAATTTTTCCTATCTAAAACCATCATCCAAAGAGCCCTGACCCCCTAAAATCTAGTCATCCAAAAAATTAATCACAAAACAAATACCCAACACCAAATTAATCACAAAAGAAATACCCAACACACCTCAAATTCCCCAACGACAGAAGCAGGGCCATTTCCTTAATACTCTCTTCGTTGATTGTCAAGAAAACTTTCAAATCCTTCTGAAGAATCGCGACAGCTCTAGCATAGTCATGCCTGCATTAAAGAAAAAGTTATCAAAAAGGGTTTAGCCTGCATTAAAGAAAAAGTTATCTCAAAGAAAATCTTCGTTTGCAAACCTTTGGAGGTGTCTCTGTGTAATTCTTTGGCACGTGGATGGTTACAATTGAAAGGAGAGGAGGATAATTTGGGAAAGGAAGAAAACAATTAGGCAAGGAAAGCCGACCATTGTCTTCCATCCCAATTGCTTACACGATGAAAGCCGAAGATAAGGTTGGCTTGGAGTTGGAAAAGAGTGTTTTTTGTGTTTTAGTTCTGGCTCAGATGGGCCAAATGGTGAAAGAGCAGGTTGAGATTGAGAGGACGAAGAGCGATAGAGATACTGAGATGACTTTTTTGATGTGGGAAATGAATGAGCTTGGTTAGCCTTGAAAATGAAAAGGTAAAGCAGAATCGAGTGTGTGGAAGCCTCCAGATGGGAATCGAACAACAAAGGGCAAAAGCGGCATTTTATTGTGCAGGGAAGAAGAGCAGTTGATAGAACAGTAAAAAATTGGGGCAGTTTCGTCATTACACTGTTTCTACAGTATGAACAGTGATTTTGAGGATTGGGTTTTAGCATATATAATTTCTAATTCGAAATACAGTGAGCCAAATCATGCATATCGCGTGTATCAAGTCCTGAAAATAGTAATTCAAAACACATTGAGGCATGTTGTTGAACACATTGTGCTTGGAAGACATAAAGAGAGACTTGATAGACGCGAATCGACAGGACCCGACCCAAATTCCATTTTGGAATCCTGGTCGAACCCTGTGCGTGTCTAACACCTGTCAGGTGCCGGGCACAATTGACCAAATTGCCCATTAGCTAAGACTCAAAAATTCTTTCAAGGTTTGACTTGACGAAAATTCGCAAAGTCTCTCTGTAAATTGCTCATTTCCCAAAAATTTACACATGCATAACCAACAGATATATATACCCAAGCATTCAAGATGCACAATGCTAAAGCACACACAGTCCAACAAGAATTTGTATGGCCTCAGGCCTTACAGAAATCCTAGGGCAATATCATAGCCTACTAATTAATTTAATTTACAATAAAAGTTCGATTCTGATAGGAAATCCTACTTAAAGGAACTGGATGAGTGGTGGGTGATGAAATGTCCGATGGTGGTGCTCCTGCTCGACACGCCTGGGAGTGCAAAACATTAAAAACGTGAGTAGACAAAAGAAAGTTTTGCAAAATATAATATCAACATACTAACCCCACTGTTAAAACCATCTGGAAATTCATCTAATCCATATTCTGTATTTGTACAAAAAGCAAGCATGCATATCTATATTCATATAACTGTTCATACATTCAATCAATTCATCAAAACTATTTGAAAGCATTGAAAATTCTTAATTTCGTTCCACCTAGGTGTACCCTTCATACGTCCGTCAATTCCATGATTTATCTATTTATTTCCCACATTATTCCGTCAATTCCAAGTGTCACATAACTGACACCTCCTTGCATAACTCGGAAACACAAAGTTACCCGAGCAGCATTCCTCGTAGAACTCAAGAGATACTTGGTCAACCTGAGACGCATTCCTCGCTCCTCACAGTCCGGGTATCCCTAAGACTCGTGGGGCAATTGGCATACGCGCGCAAACTCAAATCAAAGGCAACAAAATGTTTGTAAACATATTTCTATCCGAAGGCAACAATTTAATTATAAAGGCAACAATTTATTCAAAGGCAACAATTTGGGTACCTATGGTGGTTTAAAAACCTTTCCTGCAAAGTTGTAACTCTGTTTTCCAAACCTTCCCTCGAATTCCACTCTCAAAACATTCGTAACTTTCCGAGCTAATCTCGCTTAATAGCAGATATAAATATTTAGAAGTAAATTTCAATTCACAACTCAAGCTCGGAGAGTAAAATCCACAATGTACATTTATAAAACATTTCACAACCATTATAGCAGTAAAACGCATTTATAAAATAAGTGTCCACTCACTGAGCGTCCGAGCTTGCCTGACCTTTCGAGGGTCCCTCCTGCGGATTCGGTGGAGTCTAAGTACCTATTTAAGCGATCAAAACTTTTAATTAATAAAATAGCTCAACCATAATTATTTAATCAAAACCCTGACCCCCGGCCTTAAAGTGCCTGCACATAACTTAAGAAAGTTCCTAGGCCCATTTTCATCAGCTTTGACAGTAGGAATGGTCTAAAAAGACTCGATATTAATTATTCAATTAAATTCTTATATTGGTCAATCCGATCCCCAGCGGAGTTCACGACCTCCGATTAATAAACCGAAAGCTCCTATATGTTCATAAAAATTCAATTAACCTCTCCTATGAGTTTCGTCAAGATCCGACGGTCCGAACATATCGAACCCGGATTATGCATAATATGAAAAAAATTGGTTTTATACTCAAACGATCACCAAAAATTAATCCAAGCATACCTTCAAGCTCGGGACGACACAAGAATAATTTTAAACCAAAAGTATGCATGTGGCACCCCACCGACGGTGGGTGCATTGAGTAATTTTCGGTGACCAAAAAATCTCAAAATCTCATGCCAATACATATGCCAACTTGTTAAGCACCTTCAATGGAGTGTTTTTAACTCGTGGACCCCAGCCAAAAAGTGGCCGGAAACAGCTCGAACACGGCCAAAATCGTCGGAGAAATATGGGTGTCTTGAACAACCCCTCGAACCTCAAAATCGATCCTAAATACCCAACCAAACAGCTAGAGCACGTCAAGGGGATGAAAAGCATACCTCACTCTTCGGAATTGGTGGTCAGAGTCACCGGAAAACGATGAAGAAAAACGGTCAAAACTTCCTAAATTTCAAGATCTCAAATCACTCAATTTCAAGCTTCGAAACTTAGTAGGTTGCGTAGAGGATGAAGAAATATAAAGTTTGGATGTAATTTGGGGTGATGAGGTGGCCGGAGTTGGTAGCAAACGACCAACGAAGTTTTGGCTAGCTATGGAGGTCAAAAAAAAAAAGATGGGAGGGTGTCGTGAAGTGAGAGAGAGAACAACCCCTTTCAAAATTGATCTGCGTTTTTTTCTCATTTTGTTTTTAGCCCTTTTCTCTCTCGTTACAACTCGAAATTGAGCGTGCCACATGTCCGCGAACTCGTATTGACGAACTTGACGCAAGGTGCGGCTCAATTCCCCAATTTCTTTCCTGAATAAAAGTCAATTTTAAACCCATTAAAATAATTTCGGGGTAAAAATGTCCTTTACTTGAATAATTTAAGAATTGAATATTAATTTAGGAACTGGATATCACACGAACCCATGGTTGAGGAGCGCATGACATGCTCACAGAAGGTTACCACGATTGGCTTCCCTTGCTTTTCTGGTAATGTTAAAAAGCGTATGAAGGTTTTGATCACTAAAGGTGACAACCTAAAACAATAAATTGCAGAGTTTTGGATAGAAAAAAAAAAGGCACCCTTTTGGCTGCTTCATCAAAATTCATGTCCATTTTCAGTAAGACTCTGTAAAATATCCATGAAGTCTATTTGTATTATTCAAAAATTTGTAAAAAGATACGTATATTAAATGTAAATAATGTGTCAATACGTGTCACATCCCGAATTTTCAACAACAAATAACCTGTTTTAAGTTATTACAAAAACCAACAATCTAGGACGCGAAGCTCAGAACCTTCAACAATTGTATCTAGAAATTTTTTTTCTTCATACAATACTACCGGTTCCGAACCCACAATGTAAATACTGACTCAACTCTTTTGAGTCAAAGATTACATCACCCCAATTACATAATAAATTGAATAATCAACCTATTACATAATTTACTCCTCATAGTTTAATACACACAGCGGAAGTCTTCACACCAAAATAAACCACATCATGTACAAATCATGTACATCAACAGAGCATGCTGCTCCTAACTTCGGTTACCATGTTCACAGTCTCTGCCACCTGCAGGATAATCCCCTACATCGTTGAATAGTGTACCGGATTCATCACCAACAAACTAGGTAAGCTTTCTAAAGCTCGTATGAGTAAACCACATCCATAGTATAAATATGTCGATTTCACATTATATACAATCACATGCCCTTTCACTAACATCACACAATCCATGTCTAATCATGGTACTCATATTCATCAATATCATCACAACCACAATTCTTTTATTTTGTTAAGAACTATTTAAGTCACCACATGTGACTACACCAAAACCCTTTTATTTTAAAAGTAGTTTTCACACGTCACTTATTTGATAGATAGAAGAGAGAATACTATGAACCTCTAATCTATAACACTACAAACACCATAGTAGCGTTCACTCATGCTCACACCCACATGAGTACTAGATGGCACCGAATAGATCTCAGATCGTTCTTGGGTCTTTCTCCCTAGGGTATTTTATCCCTCATTACTTGCCACGAGAATGCCCACCTGACAAACTCAAAAGGGATTCAAGGTATTCTCACCTAAATCCATCAACACCAAAATCACCCACACCAAAACAATATAAAATGCCGTTTCACATTAAACATTGTTTTATAGCCAAATACACTAATCACAGCAATATATATATTTATTATATATATATATATATTTATGTGGTCATTCACGCATGAATTCTCACCATACATTCACAACATATGTTATAACTCAACACCAAAATATCCAGTAATTATTAATTTAAAACAAAATAGGTTTCACTTACCTCATGAACCTTTGACGAACAAGTTCATGTGCTTTAAATCAATGAAAATAGTTTATCACAACAACATGTTAATTATAACCATTAACATTATCGGAACCACATTATAATATATATATAATAACTCGTGATTTTACTCACGAGTGCAGCATTGTTAGACAAAGACACGGCATCAATGGATTCTTGTATTTTTTTGTAGTCACTGTTCTTTGGGTGATCGACGGTCGAGAGAAATTGGTGGGGTTGGGGGTGCTTGAGAAAGCACACCCTTCACCATAAAAGCATAGAACAAGAAGAAGAGCATGGCAGAAGAGATTTTGATACCACTAGCCATATATATATATTGAATAATAAGAATACGTAGGAGTTTGCATGTTCTAGGTAAGGAATATATAAAGTTGCTATTCATGCAGAGCTAGGAGTTCAAGTAGCAACTCCCTTCTGGATTTAGGAGAAGTTTCCACGCAGAGCTAAGAGTTTAAATGTTTTTTCTCTTTTTAATTGGGATACAGAAACAGATAACTTCGACCTCAACTAGTAAATATTTAATTTACATAGATCCGCTTTGAATTTAGATATAAAAAATAGATTCTCTCACATGGACCATATATATACTTCGCTTTTCTTCGAGGTAAAGCTGTCTTCTATCTAACTCTCCCTCCCTCGATTTCTCTAAATTAGACTAAATTGTTGGATTTGTTGGCATAATAATCAAACCTACCTTTGTAATCACTTTTATTTTTTATGAAGAGTCATTTTGCGGGGTTGTTTTTACATTTTTGAAAACAGAAAAAAGTCGATCCGGATAGGTTTTTCCCTATTCTATATGGAACCCAAAGTGTAACATCCTGGTCCTAAATTAATATTCAAATCTTAAAATATTCAAGTAAAAAACATTTGTACCCCCGAAAGTATAATAAATTAAATAATTACGTTGAATTGACTAAATAAAAGAAAATAAATTGAGAGGTTTAAAATTAAATAAAATAAAATAATTAAGGAAGATTTGGAATTTAGAATAATATTTAGTGTTTAAGGAGCAAAAAGGTCATTTGAAGTTCGGGAGAGAATTTGGGTAAGTGAGCCACACCGTTACGTCGGGCTCGTTGATACGAGTTCGTGAGTATATTGTGGGCTCAAATCGGAGTTGTAATAAAGAAGTTATAATCTATGGAAGCTAAGTGGCATAATCGTAAATATTTTGAAGTGCAGTTTTTAAAAAAACCCAGATTCTTCTCTTTGGGCTCACGACCAGCCAACTGCAGATTGTGTTTTCTCCCAACTCCGACCTCCGTTTCAGGCAAGATCAGTTCCAAACGAACCACCTCACTTCCCTCTATCAGTTCCGCCCCTTCTCAGCCTCGATCCGCAGCCGCTATCGCCAGAAACAGCCACGAAACAGGCTGTTTTCGACAATTTTTCTGAAATTTTTGGGAGCTCGTTTCTCCCTCCTCCGGCCGCCAATTCAGTTGAGTAAGGTATGTTTTTCCACCTATTTTTCATGCTCTACCTAATGGTTGGGTAGATTTTGAACGATTTACAGCGTTGATAGGTTAAAATTCGAGTTAAAGTTTAGGCAGATTTTCAGATCGGGTTTGGACCCACTTGCGGTCCGAATTGGACGTTTTCGTAGTTGAGTTTTGTGTTCGGGAGGTCGAAAACTAGTTGTAGGTGGAAGGATGGTCCTTGGTTTGGAGGTTGTCTGACTCCGGGTTATCGCTTTTTAACCCCCGAATCTGCCATCTCGTAGGTGTGCTCGGATTTCAATTTGGAGTTCGTATGACAATCAAACGGATTTACGCCTATTGCGCGTTATCCGTGTTCTATGTGTTCGGACCGTTGGATCGGTTCCAATTCTTAATATGTTGATCTAGGTAATTCCAAGATCGTGTAGGATTCAACGGATCGTGAATCGAGTCCCGAATACTCCGAAAATGCCAAACCTAGGGTTAGGTAAACCGTGACCGCCCCATTATGCGATCTTGAGAAATCCGACTGCTCGATGGAGACCAAACCTCATAGACATGTTATTGGATTGGTGTTAAAACTATAGGAACTTTTGGATTAG
The DNA here is from genome assembly GCA_024362665.1 of Prunus padus. NCBI lineage: Eukaryota > Viridiplantae > Streptophyta > Magnoliopsida > Rosales > Rosaceae > Prunus > Prunus padus. Next base: position 5,275,047 of record JANFAM010000019.1, read on the forward strand.
AAATCTAAGGACGTCCCACGAGCCCTTTTGACCAATATGATTAGTTTGACCGAATAGTTGACCAAGGAACTCTTGGGACCGTCTCTGCCTCTCTTGAGAAAGTGGTGATATGATGACTTGATTTATAAATGATTTTTACATATTCTAAAGTGATGGTTTTATTGTATGTTTATAAGTAAATGAGTATGGTTTTATTTCCCCAAGCTTGTGGTTTTAATTAATTTGATTTTATACGAATATGCTTATTGTTTAATACGGTTAGCTTGAAAAGTTGAACATGATTTGTGAACTTCTAAGGGTATCGAGAAATAGGCGTGATCAAGGTGATATCAAGTATTAATATGATTAGTATGGTATTAGAACATATTGAATTATTGGGATATCGATTATGGGTATAAATGCCCTAAGGATCAATGAAGGTTATTATAATTATTAAGTATTCGTATGTTGGATTCTTAGTTTATATAGAGTTGGTACGTTGAATGCTATAAGGAATATGGAGTTCTATTTACTAAATATGTGATGATGGGATTTTCTAAGGAATTTCATGATTATTATTACTATTGTTATTATTATTATTATTATTATTATTATTATTATTATTATTATTATTATTATTATTGTTTTATTTGGGGACGGTTATTATGATTCAATTATGGTTTAATTGAGTGATTGGTTAGATGTCTAGATTTAATTATATGTTTTATGTCTTTAAAGTGTTGAATAGTAAATAATAGTTTCTAGATTGAATGTTATATATATATTGGATTGGTTTTGGGAAAAGGCTAATGAATGGGAACTATTGAAAAGGGGAGCCATTAAATATTCATAAGAGATTTGTAGAAATACTTAAGTTGGGAATGACTGGGATAACCGAGTTTGGGTATGATTAAGGAAAACAATGAAAGGTTGGTTTTATGCTTAATCACATATTTTGTTAAATGATTTGAGTTCGATTGGTTGCCTCGGAAATAAGGGTGTCTTCAGACATCCTGGATGCCTTTGGATTATGTATGGTTGCCTTTGGATAATATGATGTCTATGGACATCCCAATGGCTTTCAGGTATAAAAATATCTTCGGACAGGTGTTGCCTCTAGATAATGATATGTACAGTTGTTGCTTTCGGTTATGTCTGCGCTCAGATGACAATACGCCCCACGTGTCTCGGACGTCCGAACCGTAAGGAGCGAGGACACGGCTCAGGTTTGAATATATGTCTCCCGAGTCTTGCGAGGACTCGGCTTGGGTTGACTATATGTCTCCTAAGTTCTGCGAGGACGGGGCTCGGGTCGACTTTATGTCATCGAGTCTTGCGAGGAAATGGAATTGATGAGTGCGTTTCTGCTAACTTAGTGTCCCCCGATCCTGCTAGGAGGAATTGACGGATTATTGGCGTTCTCGTGTTGAGTATATCTCCCGAGTTCTGCTATGTGGGATTGATGGATAATATTTGAGGCATACCTAAGTGAGAACAGTACATTCTATATAATGTTGCAGTTGACAAGATATTATACGCCACCCCGCTTCAATTGTTCTACGCACGTGGTTGGCCAAGATCCCTAGCCACCGCCCGATTTATCTACACAGTGGTTAGCCGCTTCCTCTCTCCCGGTTGCCTTCGAATAAATGATATGCCCTTAATGGGTGATAACAGATATGTTCATGCGGATGATTACATATATGGCTTAAAAGTATAAAGGTTGGTTAAATATATAGTTGAATGGGTAAGGGTACATTAATTATAGTTGAAGAGTTGATATAAGAAAAAGGACTAAGATGATAGATTCATGTACTATATGATATGAACTTAGTGCCATGTGAAAGAGTTACGTGTGGCTTGATCCCTCACGGAGGGTGCGTAGGCAGCCTAGGTTAATCTAGGTGCAGCCACTGAAGAGAATTTCAGAAGTTGGTTACGGAGTCTATTCAATATTTTTATTGAGTTCCATTTGAAGTTTTGGGTGGGCCTAAGGCCGAGTGATTCTGAGTTATGAGGTTTATTTGATAATGAATTCTATTTATTAGATTTCTCTAGATAAAATTGAATATTGATAATGATGATGTGCCGGTTAAGATAATAACTAGTGAAACAAGGGTACCGGGATGATGGTTTAGGTTTCACTTTGGATATTATAATATGGCAAGAAATGTTGATTATCGGATTGTTTTAAGGTCGAAGGTCATTCAGATTAATGCTTTAAGATGTGTGTGAATATAATTTGTGCATGTTGAACGATTAAGGATATTAAATTATGTTTTACAGGTGGAAATAATTTGGGAAATGATCAAATTACAGGGGAGATTTTGCCGAATTTTCGGAAGAAGTCGAACCTTGAATTTCTCTAAATGTTGATTAGAATGGCAATTAGGTCATTTGTGCCCGGTACTTATCAGGTGTCGGACACGCACAGGGTTCGGCTCGGATTCCAAAGTGGAATTTGGGTCGGATCCTGTCACAAAGTGGTTAGCTTGTCTGTCCTTTCTGAATTAGGAATTAACATAAAATTACTTGACGAGTAAGCAACAAATTGAACTCCTAAAAATCAGGCCCTCCCACCCCTCTACTCTTATACATCATCCTAGCCTAACCTCCTTCCTATACATAATTTCGTCTATCTCAACTCAAACCAAATAAAAAGCAAGCAACCAAACCATGCCTTCCTTGATCATGCACTCATGCCCTCCTTGATCATGCACTCATGCCCACAACCGATAGACAGCCGTCACCATACAAGAAACACACTATCTCAGACAACTGTGGGCGAATCCACAGAGGAGCAAGGGTGGTCAATTGACCCCTGCAACCTCTGAAATCCGCCATTAGAGCAACTTCATTGACCCTCGCAAGTTGCGCGTAACTTGCTCGATGAAATGCCCCAAAGGGGCAAGGTCTGTTTGCGCAAGGCGCAGCACGAGCGACCTTGGTTTTTTTTCTCCGCTCGACGTCAAAACGACGTCGTTCGACTTAAGTTAAATTTTTTTTTTCGCTGGACGTCAAAACGATGTTGTTTCACTTAAGGTTATTTTATTTTTTTAAAACCTAGTCAAAACAACGTCGTTTTGGCCCAAGTTTTAAAAAACAAAACAGAAGCTTTTCAGCTCTGTTTTGCCCGAAAACTCCCCACTCCCTAACTCATTTCTCTCTTCTCAACCCTAAATCCCCAACCCTAACTCAAGTTTTCAGCTCTGTTTCGCACGACGTCGTTGCACTTAAGTAAAATTGCCTTATTTCCATTTTAATAAAAGTAAAATGACAAAGACATTTACTTAAGTTTACAATGTAAATAAGGAAGTACCCCCTATTTGAATTCAAATAAAAATACTAGAAAATCAAATTCCTACCATATCAAAATACGAAAAATCGGTTTTAGTGCAAAATACAATTTAGGCTACTAATGATGGCTCATTAAGTCAATATATACTTCATATAAAAATCTCATAAAATCAAGGTTTCTTATTTGATGTGTAAGGAATAAAAGCCGCCAAAAATTATCTTGAGAAAATGATTATTCCGAAAAACCATTTTTCATACTTAATCAATATTTTTACAGAAAACAATTTTTCATGTATGATATGAATGTTTAAAGGAAACTAAAGTGAATCTAGGTAAAAACACCTTCAAATTTCCATCAACAAAGAGTTTTACAAGAATAATATGTAACTCTTATGTATTGAAGAAATATTTGCTTGATTGTATTTTGGTAAATTTGATTAATTTTTGTTTGCTTGCTTTAATTAGATTGTATCTTGGTAAATTTGATAGTATCTTGCTTTAATTAGATTGTATATTGTAAAATGCTAAGTTACAAGAATAACATAACTCTTACAAGAATGCTAGAGGGGTGAAATCACATGAAGTGCAAACGCTAAGAGCTCAATTGGTGGCACAACAGAATTTGTTCCAAGAATGCTAGAGGGTCATAAAAAGACTGAGGAAAGAGAAGGCAAGGGCGTTTGAGGAGATGCGCATCTAGCTTGAAGCGGTGCAAGAGGAGAACAAACAGCTATTAAAGATGGTAGCTATGTACTCCAGAGACATACGAGAGAAGTTGGAGGCTTTGGACAGACCGGATAAATGCAAGCGAGGAGATCCCAAGACAAGTGTAGCTAAGGCTAAGAAAGTGATCTTTGGAAGCTCAAGTGATGAGCCCCAAGAAGCAGTGCGTGAAGACCCACAAGAGGAGGTCCATAGTTCCAAGCCAACAACTGCTGCAGTGGAAACTGAAAGCGCATCTTGAAGAAGAGATTTCGGCAGTGCCTTGGAAGTTGATGCCAGTGTTGTAAGAGGTGAACGAGTGTTGTTTTTACGTTTTTTTTTAATTTTTTTAAAATCTAGTGTGTATGGTTAGTTTGAATAAATTAGGAGTTTTTTTTAATTAGATTTCATTGGTTAGTTTGTTTGGTTTTTTATTAATTATGAATTATAATATTATGGTTTCATTTCGATGGATCTATTTTGTATAGAATTTTTTTTATCCTTTTATACGTAGACCCCCGAAATGAAAATTCCTGGATCCGCCACTGTGTACAACAGCCGCACAGCTGGAGGACACAGCGGCCGGCGATATGCATGGCGGTATGCTCCTCCAGTTGTTGTTGATCTGATAGAGGCATCCAAGAACGCCGTAGAGGCCATGCCAAGAGTAACCATCTCTCATGACCAAGAATGCCGTATCTGCTTCGAAGAGTTTAAGGTCGGTGAGGAAGCCCCAAAGGTGCCTTGTACTTGCAAGAACAGTTACTTTCACCCGCTTTGCCTCCAGGCCTGGCTTCGTAACAATCCTTCATGCCCGCTCTGTAGGTTCCAAGTGAAATTGATGCTATAGACGAAGACTAAGATCATCAACTAGACCAACAACCTTAGTGCCACATAGGATTGTAGTATAGGTTGTTCTTTTGCGCTACGAATTTTTAGATCCATATCTCGTGTGTAAATTGCCAAATATTGTTGGATCAGATTAAATTTGGAACATAGATATATTTTTTGATACAAAGAAACGCAAACAAACACTGCACAAACGCTGTTTAACATATGTTACACGGTTTTTATACAAAAAAATTCACTATAAATATTCATGACAAGAAAAAGATATATGCAGCAAAAACCAGCCATTTTGAGATTATTTCAAAGAATTGAAAATTTTGAATTTCTTTATGCAAGGCAATTTGAGTAATTTTATGCTTTTATGCGTTGCATTGACTCAAAACTAAAATTTGATTTTCAAGTCTGATTCCTTACACAATCTGGAGGCAAGTATCAATTCAGCATTCTGTAACATGACCATTTTGTCAATGATTCTCAAATGGGATGGGGTCAAATTAGTAATGGCCGCTAGTTGAATGAAATACACCACAAACCAAAGATTACGTACGATTAGCTAATAGAGGAAAGCTCTGGCTGATTACACAGGTAATTACATCAAATAGGCACAGCAGTACAAAACAATTGTTTCCTGTTTCAGAACAAACACCACATGCTACTTGAGCTTTCTATTTTTGGGGGTCAAAACATACAACCTGCTGAGCTAATACTACGTTCAAAATCTAGATTCCTCCACACGCCTTTTACCACTGTGTCCATGTAAAGGAGCACAGGGTGTCAATCATCATCTTCATCATCCTCCTCTTCCTCATCCTCCACCTCCTCTTCTTCCTCCTCTTCCGGGGGCTGCCCCTCCTACAAAGAAACAAGATAATGCATGCTTGCATCATAACTATGGATAGAAAAGTTAGAATGAACTAGGAATAGCACTTGATACATACAAGATACAAACCACAATCACTGCATTCTACATCTCAACTGAGTTTCTAAATTATGCTTAGCGACTACAAAATCATGTCTAGACTACGCTCTCGATACTTCCCACTCTCTTTTTCGTTTCCTTTTATTTAATACTTCCTACTTATTTTGACACTTCATCAGGTTTCTACAAAGACAGAAGCATCTATGATTACACACATTCTAGTCAACGTCATTTAAGGTGAATATAGAAAGGGACTACCTCCCCACTAGCCTCGTCCTCTTCATCATTTACCTCAGATCTTGACCTCTCCGAATCTTCATCACCATCATCTGCCCCACTCTCCTGTGAATAAAACAAAGGTGAAAAATTAATAGCAATCAAAAAATGTATCAAGCCAACACCAAATACTTCTTCTAATTGGAAGGCGAGGCTAGAGTCTAGACACACATGAGTACACCCACCTGCCTTTTGTTGTAGGCTTTCATCTGCTTTTCATACTCGGCCTTCCTTTTTGCAGCCTTGGCTTCATATGGAGCTTTTTCCTTTCCAACAATGGTGAGAAATACAGGTAAGTGATACTGGGTACAAACTTCACAAGAATCAAGTAGAAATTAAAACTCGATTTTGAGTAACATAAACCATGTATGTCCTTCTATAACGCTATATAAATTTAAAAAGAAAGCGAAAATACAGAAGTTGTATCCACATACAAATGAACTTGTTGAAGGCATATCAAATGAGTCGTTCCCAAAGAGGAAAACAGTTCCACAATGCAAACCAAAAAAAACAATTAACATAGAATACATACCGCATCGGACAGGGATTTCCACTTGTCTCCTCCAGCTTTTCCAACCTTCAGATGCAGAATACAATTAACAAGTTAATTATTTTCATCATATAGGACAAAGATCCTACATCCATTTACATAAGGAGAAGCCATCGATTACTCACAGCTGCTACACCCTTCACATTAGGGTTCTCTTTCTTGAACTCCTTCCTGAACTCCTCACTGTGACATAAACGTATCATGATTCAGATAAATCTTCACGATATAACAATTGGTTGTTCTCACTAAGTAAAGTATTGAGAAGCAGATACAAACAGGAACACGAAAAAGGCACTAGGCGGCCTCTTGGGTTTGTTGGGGTCTTTCTTGGCCCTTTTCTCCTTCCTGGCCTTTCGTTTGCTACTCTTGTCATCTGCGGCAGCAGCCTTCCGTTTCCCAACCCTTCTGAAAATAATAGAGGTATACAACACATCACTATCATACAAATGCAGACATGTGTATTACACCACTGAGTATGTAACATCAGTAGAACAAGTAACCACCACAACAATGGCCATGAAACTAACAACTTAAAAGATATAACTTTTGCAGGACGACCAACTCTTATAGAATCATTGCACCCCCAAAAACAACATAAATGCAAGAATTGTATGCAACTGAAACATAAAAAAATAACTAACTAACCCATCATCCACAGGCTTTAGAGCTTCCTTGGAGATCTTTGCTGCCCCCTTACCTTTGGCAGCCCTCATTGTTACAAGATCAGTGTCTGCACAAGATTAGCAATTCAAATCATATATCCAATCTTACACAGAACATGTCATCTAATCTTAGCTCAAGCAATCAGGGCAAGAGCCAAATATTCCAATCATACAAGTCAACGCCCACACACATATAACAGGAAATTTAATCATCATAATTATTACTAATTAAAATTAAAATTAAAATTAGAGTACAGTAATACTTATAATTAATATTATTTATTGTTATTAAACAAGCCCCCCAACCCACTCACATCACACCACACAAAAAAGAGGTTGAGCTAGAATATTCAAAATGAAAAAAGTAAACTTTTGCTATACAAGCTTAATTAGCCAAACTTCACCACCGCTAATGGTTTATGATTGAAAGAAAAAAAATAAAAATAAAAACTATTTTTATAGCTTCTCTTAGTTTCCTCAATTTTCTCAGCAACCAAATAGAGGTTATAAAAAATAAAATGAAATAAAACACACAGAAACAGATCTAGAAAAAGAGCGTTACCTTTAAGAGACAGAATCGGCCGGCAATTCAACCACAAAAAACACCAAAAACCAAAGAGAGAAGAGAATCAAAAGATTGCGAAAACCAAAGCTACGAGAGAAATAGAAACACGGAGGAAAATTTAGTAGAACCAGAGAGAAGTGTGAGAACTTGACAAATGTGACCGGACCAGCCGGTATGCTTCTGAAAGAATTCGCCCCACGAGTCAGCGGCGATAATTTGGTTTTACCGACTACACCCGGTTTCCAAGGTTCTAGAACCAGAAATTTAAATAATTTTTTCTTATGCTTTTGAAATTTTAACACGACAAAATCAACGGGAAGTTTTTAATTTTTTTTCAGTGGGGTAGTGCCGAGATGCATAGTATACCGATGATTGCCGCCAAGTTATCCCATACAGGCAACGACAAGGTAGATATCTTGTGGCACGCCTCGCTAACCGACACGTGTTGGCTTAGCAAGCCATGTCATCATCCAACTGTCGAGTTGAGACTTGGAGTTTGTGAGTTTGAGTTGAGTCGAGTCTTCTAGGATCAGAAACCGGGCTGATCGGGTTAGACCTCCCGGCCCTAGTCATAACTTATAACCAGAAGCCCAATTTTTGGGCATGAACTAGTTGTTATAAAACAAGTAGCCCAGTTAACATTCACATCAAAATAGTCCAAGTTCTTAGTTGAAGTTATGACATATTTTACTTGGAAATTTGGAACGGCAGAAGTCATGAATGAATCGGGATATAAATGTAAGAGAAGTAAGAATTCAAATCATTCTTATACTCATCTCTATTATTATAAGGGTGATTTTATTTGCACCCCAATATTTGCTCGTTACACCACAATCAATTTTAAGTCAATCTTAAAAATACTCGAATACACCCCATTTTGGTTCCTAAATTGCCCTCACTACATCCAATTTCTAACTAAATTATACCCCATTTCAAATACACCCCATCGAAAACCCCATTCATTGTCGTGATGCACCCCATCGATACTCCCTTTCTGCTTTCTAAGTGGAACCCATCGCACAAACCCCTAGCACACCCCGATCGCGTGGCACCTAAAATTCCCTCATTTTCTGGCTGAGGTCACCGCACTAAGTCGCACCGGGCGCACACTCCAAAACCCGCATCGATTGGCAATCGAGCGAGACCTCACTCCATCGCTTTGCAACCCACGACCTCACCACACTCTCGTATTGCATCTCGACCTTCCCCATCGCGTGGCACCCGAGATTTGAAGTTTGAAGTGGGAACTCAACCATCGACATAAAAATATTCCGAAAAGCCAAGGTTTGATTTCATTTTCATTTCTCGTATTCATGTTGCCGAGTGTTGATGACTCGTGGTTTGGGTGTAGTGAGTGTCGATTTCTCGTATCAAGGTTAGATTTCATTTTCGCTAATCGGGTTTGTCGAAATTGACTTGGTTTTGTGGGTTGGCACCGAAATTGGTTAGGGTTTTCACTGCAACCACCGAATGTAGATATGCTCTTCGGAGGCAGGGTATGACCGAAATTGAGGTCGTCATTCTAAGGTCGATCCACCGAAATTGTTCATTTGGTTCTATGGCCTATCCAATCGAAATTGACCCTATCATTCTAAGTGCCTTTCCAACGAAATTTTTCATGTTGTTCTGGTGGCTATCCAACCGAATTGAGCTCCGGTCATTCAAAGGGCTTTCCACCGAAATTGTTCATGTTGTTCTTGGCTATCCACCTAATTTTGGTATGTTTTTCAAAGGGCACCACCTGAATATAACTCCAATTTTCAAGGGTAGTCCACCGAATATAATTAGGGTTTTCAGAGTCCATCGTATTTGTTTCATCTTTTATTGGTAATTGAATTTGTACTTAATATTGTTTTTCAAGATTTGAAGAAGACTCGCAGGGTACTACTGTGCTTCATCGTCTCGACCATAGAGAGACCGTCCCACAGCTTCAACAAGGAGAAATAGAGCGGCCATGTTAGCTCCCTCAAGAGGACCAGCCCCAAGACCCGACCACTTTGAGGATACGGCATGTTGAAGATGTAGCGGTTGATAGCAATGTTGAGGTAGATGCCGAGCCTACCGAGTCATCTCGAGTAGGTCCCATTGATCCATCTTTACTTACGAGTTTTGAAACCCACATAGCAATGCAATTTGGAATAACAAGGTAAGTCATATTATTTTAACAATAGAGAGCAGAATATAAGTCCTGGTTCATGGTAATTAACCTTTTTTTTGTATTTGACTAGGAACGCGAGCTCCCTTAGGTGCATGTCGAAGACATCTACCCTTCGTGAGTGGAATTGGTGGATAAATCCAAGTAATGGTATATTTAAAGGGTATATTCAGAGGTCCTGGATTAGAGCAACTTATTAGGTGTTCTTATCGGAATGCGAGATAAGATTGTTATATCTACCTTCGTTGAGAGGTGGCATCCCGAACGAACACCTTTCACATGCTCTTTTGGTGAGATGACCATCACATTGGATGATGTGTCATCTATTTTAGGCATTCTCGTGTCCTGTGGCAATGATCGGCTCCAATTCAAGATGATAATGAGACAAATTATGAGTTGTTAGTCAATTACTTAGGAGTGACTGGCGAAGAGGCTATCGAACAATTGCAAAGAATACTGTAATGAGTATGTGAGTTTGTCATGGCTATGCAGCCCAATTCTCCGATGTTTCAGACTCAGATTCAGAGGGAGCGTAACATGTATTCGGCCGCAGCATATTTGCTATATCTCTTGGGTTGCACCTTATTTGTTGACAAGACTGGGCACGAGAGTCCAAATTGTGTTCCTTAGACTACTTAGAGACCTTGATGTAAGTGGCGCTATTCATGGGGGTCCGGTGCTTAGCATGGTTGTATAGGCAATTAGGTCAAGCTTCGAGGGCTAAGGTGAAGCATTGTCGGGTACATGACTTTGTTGGAGGCATGGGTGTATGAGCACATGCATGGTATTGTTGTCCCCGATTATGACCTTGATTATTTAGGAGGTCCACTGCGCACTTCGCTGGACTCCACGACGAGACAAAGGGACAACATCAAGAGACGTGCATGATGATAGGCTGCTGCTTGACGCTTTGAATGTCCGGGATCGTGTGTGTTGCTTTTACATGTCATCCAATTTTGTTGTGTTTTGTAATTTATACATATATGTTTTGTTTGAATTTTGTATTTTCCATTAGGTTATATGAGAACCTTACATTAGGCTATATTGTGTATCATATTTCAAAGTTGTTTGGGAACCTTACAAGTTTGAAAGGGAGCACCACCCATTTCCAGTTGTTGCATTCTACCCAGGATTAGACAATATCGAACTAGAATCAACCATGTTTCTTTTCTTTGGCAATGCATTGGTATTCTTCTTCGATTTGATTTTTAATGAGGCAGGTGAGACTATGCCTTGGTTTATTTTTAGGTGGACCGGAGGCCGGTCGAGCAAGGGCGGCCTCGGCAATCTCAAATGCGGATGGCAAACGACGTAGAAGTGTCGACTTTTCGTGGTCTTCCCTTGGTCTTCAATTTCTCTTTGGTTCAAGCGCAGTAGAACTAGGGTTCATGAGCTCCTCCAGCTTCATGTGGACTTGTCTCTTCTTTTCGTCATCTTGTTGTTCATACCACAAATTGAATCTTTGTAATTGTGACTTTCCTGGTGAAGTTTTGCCTCGACTACTCTTTCTTACATTGATGAGATCTAATTTCCTCCAATGTGAATGCACTACATCAAGTGGGATTGGTACACCACGATCTCTATACTCCGCAATTTCATGTGCACATGGTAATTGGTGGGTTCGACGAATAGCACAACCACATGATAAAGCATCCACCATATCCTGCCTCTAACTCGTTACAAAATAAATGACAGTGTTAACTATGTACATCGATATGTTCATGCAATAAGTAAACTGAATTTACCTTTTTGACTCGCACACAATTAGACTCAAAGCCTTTATAGAAACAAAACCAACTAACTCGCGCAACTCAGATGCCTGAAACGTGTTGAATAAAACATCGGCTCTTTTCGAAAGATGCCTTAATCTCTCGTGTGCTCCAACTCTAACAATGAGTGAATAGTTACCCATGATCTTTCAAAGTTAAGTTGACTTGAGCGGAGTTGTCGCTTCAACTTTGCATGTGCACTTTCCGCTCTGTTGATAACAATAATAAATTATCCTAAAGCAAAATGAATTTAAAAATTAACGATGAGTAAAAGTGGATTAAAATACTTACCTATTTGAAGTCGTCGATCCAAGATGCATACAAGTGTCTGTCCATGCGGCCACGAACCTATCCTTAAATGGATTTAACCAATTCGCATGTATGTACTCAAGAGATTTTTAAATTCACTAAACTTAGACTCAATCAGCAAACAACGCCAATATTCCTCCTCCGTTTTCGAACCAACCAAAGTATTCCAATCCTCATTAAATTGTTTCCATTGTTTGAGGGTCCCAAATAACTTCTTGCAGTTTGCCAATACTCCTTTGTTAATATGCCATCTACATAATAAATGTCTTGCTTTCGGAAATATAGACGTAATAGAATTCATCGTGCTAACTCTCGATCGATGACAATAACACCAGGAAGACAATTATCATCAAACAAACTCCTCAATGCAGTCAAAGCCCATGTGTAATTGTCTTCCTTCTCGGCATTAATATACACATATGCAACAGAGAATGTCATATTAGTAGATGTCACCCCAACAATTTGCAATAGTGGGAAACGATACCTATTAGTCTTATAGGTGCAATCCATGATAAGTACATGTGGAAATGCACGCAAAATCTCAACATTAACGGGGTGTGTCCAAAACAAGTCGATTCTGAGATCACCGGATGTTCTATGCCACTCAATATAATTGTATTCGACAACTTAGTAAGCAATTGTTGCATCCGTGTTCTCCCAGCAAATTCGTTGGTTCTATTTCGGATCCTAGCATTGTATATTGTCTTCATAGTGGAAACATTCATTGCATCTCTATCCTTTAGGGTGACCAAAATATCTCTGGGTTTCACCAAACTCTTAGACATGTCCACTAACAAGGCATTCTCCTCTTTAGAAAGTCGCCCCACAAATGAATGACCTTGAAGATACTCAAATAGCATGGTTATGTACTCCGCAAATCACCTCCAACTTCCAATCATCCCCATCACCAATATTGACACCTTTTAACAAGAATGGGCATCCACATTTCTTGGTACCAGTTGTCCCTAGAACACTTTTTTGTATCACCATTTGCATCCGACCTTATACCAGCTTGTCTCACTAGACTTGCAAGACCTATAGTTACCGCTTCTCTCACAAGCAAGTACTACTCGAGGTCGCCTCTTACCCTCACCTCCACAATCAGACCTTCTAATTACAATGACAATATTATTCATTTTTCCTTGTGCACGAACCCATGTAATTAATGCATCTCTACCTTTGAATATCTACACATTAAACTCATGTTATTTAAAATTGAAAGTTGAAATATTAATGCCACGTTAATGACACTAAAAAAGAATTCAAAACAAAAAAAAACACAAAATAATTACCGAATAAGTTGTGAATTGATCACTATAGTCCATTACACATTCTGTTCCCACATTATTGCCTTCAGTAGCGGCGTCACCTTGTCTTTGTTCCTTCAAAAGGAATAAAGTCAAAATAGTTTGCATTAAATTTGTGAGAAACAATAATTTACTGAAAAAATAAATTTTTTTCGGTGGATTTCCACTGAATGTGAATGTAAATTTCGGTAGATATCCACCGAAATTTTTTCAATATTTCGGTGGAATAACACCGAATTATGGATAAAATTTCGGTGAATATCCACCGAAATATATGACATTATTCGGTGGTTATCCACCGAATAAGATTCAATATTTCGGTGGCAATCCACCGAAATTTCTTGACGCTGTTAAGACTTTGGTGTCTTGAGCGTAACTGACTTGCATCAAACCCTAAACTTAAAAAACGCCAAAAAATAAACTCATACCTCATCCGAAGCCTCTCTAACTTTAGTCTCACCCTTCATGAATAAAAACAATATATTTTTTCACCAATATAAGCGTATAAACCTTGTTAGGGTTGTATGAACATGATGGTTTGAGATAAAAGTCTAACTAGGGTTGCAGGAACATATGTGGGGTGTAGTGAGCAATTTTTTTATTTTAAATATTTTTGTTCTTAACGGTAATTATGTATGGGTAAAATAGGTTATTTTTGTTTAAAATTAAAATGGGGTGTAAAAGCAAATAATGGGGTGTTAATAAAATCACCCTTATTATAAAGGGAGGCTAAAACAGTTGGGCTTACAGGTTTTACCAAAAAAACTGAACGCAAACACCCTTGAAACAAAAAATCATAAGCCTAAGAAAAATTTATTTAAAAATTATCATGGGTAGTATTGTAAAAAAAAAGAACAAAAATAAAACAACACAGAAAAACCCGCCCAAGCAGTTACCTTCAGTTTCACCCTACTTTTCTCACGCTCCACTATCCTCTCGATGAAACAGCAGTTGGTTTCAGTTGTTTTCAGTTTTCCAGTGTTGTCCTCTTCTTCTCTGCTTTTCTCCAGATTTTGTTTTTTGTTTTGTGAGAAAATCATATGTTTGGACTGAAGATAAGATCATTTCAGGATCTGTGTTAGGAGGTTGTTTGTTTTTTGCAGTTTGTGGATTTTATTGTCAGTAGAAAATATGAGATTTGTGGGTGTGGGTAAAGAAAAATGTTACATTTTTTTGTTGCTATCTAATTGTGAGGTTAAAACAAAATTGAGGGTCTGAATTTTCCCTTTTCTCATTTTTTTTAGTTTTTGACTCAGGATCTCATGGGTTGAAAACAAAGAAGGAAAAACAGTGGATTGATAGGGAGTTATAGTGAAGAGCGTGAGGATCAATTTTATGATACCTGTGAGGACCTGTCTTCTGTTTCGGATTGGAAGAGCTTGGGAAAGTGGAAATCCGTATGAGGGATTAGATTTCTGGGGTTTGACCAAAGTTTGGTGGTGACCCAGGTGAGCAAAACTCTTCCTTTTCGATTGTTCCTGTTTCAGATTTTCATTTGGTTTTGGAAACAATCTGTTGGATTTGGCTTCCTTTGTTCTTTTTTGTGATTTGGGTTTGCCTTTTGTGAGAAAATCATATGTTTGGACTGAAGATAAGATCATTTCAGGATCTGTGTTGGGGGTTGTTTGTTTTTTGCAGTTTGTGGATTTTATTGTCAGTGGAAAATATGAGATTTGTGGTTCAATCACTGTTTACAGGTATTCTCTATGTTTGAATGATGATTTGGGCAATTTCATTTGTATTTTTTGGAATTTGAAGTTTTCTTTATTTTCCTGTCAATGGCTTTAGTTTTTCTGTGCAAGGAAGTTAAGGTAAAAAATGTAAAAAAATCATGGATGGCATGCAACTTATTTTTTCTACTATGATGATACTTAAATCCTGGATAGTCACAGATAGTCATCAAGTAGTTTCATTGTAGCAGATGGCAATGGACTGGTTGATATTCTCTGATTTAACAACTAGAATGCATTTTCACCCATTGAGAACCTGGACTTCGAATTTTACAGTGTTGTTAGAAATCTTTGAATTCCTTTATATTTGCACTTTATTTGAATTCTTACCGAGTCTATATTTGTTTGTCTTGACATTTCCTTTATATAATTTGGGCATTCTGACTCTCAAATTTTTTTCTATTGACATCCATTCAAATTGTTAATTCTTCAAGTGCCTTGGTGCTTGCTTCTATTGGCCTTTGTTTATGTATTGGTGTTGTACTAATTTCAGGACAAAGAAAAGCTACGGGTTGACTATGAAAAGAAGTGCAAGAGATTGAAAAGTCTAGATTATCATGGAGCTGAGTCTGCTAAGATTGATGCCACCCAGGCTTCTGTACGAAAGTTGCTAACAAAAATTAATGTTTGTGTGAGAGCTGCTGATACCATATCGAGCAGGATACATAAATTGAGGGATGAAGAATTGCTTCCCCAAGTCACGGAATTGATTCATGGGTAACAAAATGCTTCAACTTCTTTTACTAAATGCTCATTACTTTGGTTCCCAGTAATATTTGCAGTGGTTCATAATTAGTAGTGGATGACCTGTCTGAAATTTGACCTTCCTCTGTTTCTTTCATCGTATTGGTACTAAGAATTCCTTTGTAACAAACTGAAAAAGACACAATTATCAGTCTATTTTATTTTTAGTTTGGTTTTGAATTCATCAAATGCAGTGTTGTTTTCCTTTCCCTTGCCAGTAAGTATATATGTTTGAGTGAGACCACCGTGTATATATGTATCATTTGGCTTATCATTGTTCTATTAATTGTGGAGGAGTTTAGGAGAGGACATAGTGGATTTGACAGAAGGTCTTGAGATCCGAGGATCATTTTATTCTGTATTAGTATTGTGATCTTTAACATTTCTAAACACACAAGTTTAAGTTGTAAATTGTTTTTGTAATGTGGTTTTTCATTTGTTCTTCTGTCAATATTGATTTTGAATTTTCCATTAGTTTTGCTATTCTTCTTTTTCTGTGGATAGAAGAGATTTATACTACTTTCATTTGTTTATTTTCTTTGGATTTTCGTTTGGGTTTTCATTGCTTTGGATTTTCTTTTCTGCCTTATGAGTTTTTATTGCTTTTGGTTTTCAATAAATTGTCCTTTTGGCCTAATCCAATTGTTTTGATGTTAACAGCAGCAATGTAAGATTTGACGATGGGGCAGAGGCTGAGGATGCAAAGCAAGATTTCCAAGAGAGTGGAATTTTTTTAAAACCCCATATAAATTTTCTGCAATTTTTTATGTTATTTTAACAGACTACGTTTTCTGCAGTGGTTTTGGAATTCTCAAAGGGGAGCTCTTTTAGTAGGGCCCCCTTGGACTGGAAAGACATTGCCATCAAGGTTAGAGTAGGAGCAATAAGAGCGATTGATTTATTTAACAAGGCCAAAAGCCATGCTTCGTTTTCTTTGATGAGATAGATGTTGTGAGGAGGCATAGAGGAACAAGAATCGGTGGAGGAAATGATGAGAGAGAGCATACACTCAACTCAAGGTTGTCAACAAGCACCTGCATGATGGGGAGTTAATTTCACGAGGAACAAGTTAAATTACAGGATAACATTTTGGAAATAGTAAAGAGAGATCAAGAAAATCACATGTTGTGTATACTAACTCCTATCTTTGTTTATTTTTAGTGATAAACCAAGGCATAGTGCGTAGTGCCTACATTATCTGAACATTGTATCGTCTGTTTTATCAAATTGTGTTGCTTAACTTTTTTGTTTGTTAGCTTCCACCGATTGAATATTGTCAAGAAATTCATAGACGATGTGTCGCAAAGCAGTGTAGTGCTTAAGTGGTCTTCAATGTCTGTCTTTCATTTCCTTTAACATTTTGCCTTACCATGCTTTGGGAAACGTATTTGCATCATGACCCTCTCAGTTTTTTACATTTTCCACAGTTTTCAAATCCTTATTGCCCTAAATTTGCACAGAACATATGTGTTATCATTTTTACTACTAAATTGATATTTTTCTAACATGTAGGTGATTTAAAAAAATTAAATATTCACATGTCCGGCATTCATTGAGTAATTGGAATACAAGAATTAACTTGGAGAAATTGAACAACTTTGTTATTTTCAATGTTTTACCATGCCTTTGGCTTTATACTAGCCTCCCTTGCGCGTGTGGGAGGCTTTTTTTCCTTCATGCGCGCTATGCGCGACTTACAAATTTTAAGTTTTTAAAGTTTGCAATTGTATTTTTGTAGATGGGCATTTTATCACCCGTATTTTTCTAGACGTGCGTCCAAATAGTTTACACCCGATAAAAAAAAAATTGTTAAGACACACGTCTAGAAAAATACGGGTGATAAAATGCCCGTCTACAAAAATACAATTGCAAACTTTAAAAACGTAAAAATTGTAAGTTGCG
This sequence comes from Prunus padus, assembly GCA_024362665.1. Lineage (NCBI taxonomy): Eukaryota > Viridiplantae > Streptophyta > Magnoliopsida > Rosales > Rosaceae > Prunus > Prunus padus. The sequence continues at coordinate 5,292,762 of JANFAM010000019.1, forward strand.
CGCTGGCGCGTGAAAAGCCTCCGCACGCGCAAGAGCGTGCAAGGAGGCTAGTCCAAGATAAAGTAAACATGCCATTCTTTTATTCATCAATCTATCTTGCTCAATATATATTTCATACGATATGTTATTTTTGTAAATATACAAATCAATCTTGCTCTAACAGGGAAGTTTTTCCTTCTTTTTTTCTTTAATCTTATGGGTTAGTAGGTTGAACTAAGGTTTTTCCTAAATTATTTCTGGTATACATGAGTTAGGTCTTGGACTTGCATGCACAAAATTTTGGAAAATATTCGCTTGAAAAATATAAGAAATAAACTGAGGAAGTGGCAGTCACAAGAAAACCCAATTAGATTTTTTATGGTATTTGCAACCTCAGCCACAATGATTCACTTTCCAGGATAAAGGAGGAAACAGTCACTAGGGTCAATTTCCAAGACCCCACAAAAACCACCATCAGATAAGGCAGAGATAAGGCCGAGACCCTCACAGCCGTCAGATGGATCCTCTTCCCAATCCAACGCCCACAAACCCGCCCCTCGGATAATCCATTCCAGCCCGATAAAATACTTCACTTCCATCCCCGAATAAAAATCCAATCCAATTCATCAACACCACTTAAACACACACATTGCAATCTCCAACCCTCCAACCCTCCACCCCCGGCGCACGTTATCCCAAAACCATGGCCACCACCGCAGGCGCGGCCGCTACATCCTCATTCATCGGGACGCGATTTCCGGACGTGTACTCGAACTCGGGTCGGGTCCAGGCCCGGTTCGGATTCGGGACCAAGAAAAAGAAGGCCGCGAAGTCCACTTTCTCTACCGACCGCCCGCTTTGGTACCCGGGAGCCAAGGCCCCGGAATGGCTGGACGGGAGCTTGGTGGGCGATTACGGGTTCGACCCGTTCGGGTTGGGCAAACCCGCGGAGTATCTGCAGTACGACTATGACGGGCTGGACCAGAACCTGTCTAAGAACTTGGCGGGTGATGTCATCGGGACCCGAACCGAAACCGCGGACGTCCAGTCGACGCCGTTTCAGCCCTACAATGAAGTGTTTGGGTTGCAGAGGTTTCGCGAGTGCGAGCTCATCCATGGCCGCTGGGCCATGCTCGCCACTCTCGGTGCTCTCACTGTTGAATCGCTCACTGGGATCACATGGCAAGACGCAGGGAAGGTACGACTTCATCTAAATGTTTGAACTCGCAGTTTAATACAACGTGTTCATAAATTCTTTTTATTTTTTGGTGGGAATTTGTTCATAATTTGTTGTGGTGGGAATTGTTCATAATTTGTGTCTGTCCAATTGCACCTTTTTCTTTTATTTCTTATGCCAGATCCCCCCACCCCCCAACACCCTAATTATGTTGATGTGTTTGGACAGGTGGAGCTAATCGAAGGGTCCTCTTACTTGGGGCAGCCACTGCCATTTTCACTAACCACATTGATCTGGATCGAGGTTTTGGTGATCGGGTACATCGAGTTCCAGAGGAACGCTGAGCTGGACCCGGAAAAGAGGCTGTACCCGGGTGGCAAGTTCTTTGACCCCTTGGGCCTGGCTGCCGACCCGGAAAAGAAGGCCACTCTTCAATTGGCTGAAATCAAGCACGCCCGTCTCGCCATGATCGGGTTTCTTGGGTTTGCTGTGCAGGCTGCTGTCACTGGAAAGGGTCCACTTAACAACTGGGCTACCCATTTGAGTGACCCGCTCCACACTACCATTATTGACCGCTTCACCTCTTCTTGAGCACCTATTTTCTATGTGCATGTCATGTTGTGTTTTGAATTTGTAGAATTCAAAATTGTGTACGTTAATTACTTATCTAAATCATGATTTGCACTGCTTAATCTTGTAAAGGTTGTTACTATATATGCAAGAGCATGTGAGCTTTTCCTGCTCGCTTCTACATGTTTAAATGCTTAGTTTTTTTTTTTGTTGTGTTAGGAAAATAAAATTACAGATCAAAAACTTTTGGGCAAAAAAAATAGATATCTTGAGTACAAAATGTTATAAAATTTATATATTTCCTTTTTCGTAAAACCAAATACCCAAAACCTTTATATTATAAATAATATATAAACAAATTGGAAAGCTTTTAAGATACAATGAAACTACAGAAAAACAAATTGATAGGTAAATAAAAACAAAATCAATTATAATTAAGAAGGCGAATTTGGTACGGTGAAACACGTAAAAGATGTTGTCCTAAAGCCTTTGTAGCCTCCATACGTGCAGATATTGACGAATATGTCTTCAAGTCACATAACTAATGTGAAGGAGGAGTGGCCTTTTATAGGCATCCAAAATAATGTCACATTCACCATATTAAATCAGAAAATTAAGTAATTTAATATAGAAATAAAACCTGAAAATAAATATTTATAATCCCCTAACAATAAATAAAATAAAACAACCAAATAATTAAAACAAAATTTAAAACTTATAATGGTAAATTTTTTAAAAGCTTTTAAAATTCCAACACAAAACTTGATGGAAGAACCAAAAAAAAATATATTGACTTTGGCGCTCCAATGCTCGTTGACACTCAATAATAAGTAATGGAAGTCTAGTTATTTGTACATAGGACATGCAAAATTACTTAGCCCCCTTTTGAAAGAAATGAAATACGGGGCAACATTCCAATTATTGTATTTGGTGGCCCAAAAAAAATATCTACACTATATAATTATGAGAAAACACGATAACATAAGATATAAATGAATTGATCAATATCCATATGGTTTGGATATTTTGTTTTCCATTAAGTCTCAATAGTTTTAACTTGCCGAGGATAATAGGATATCATACTCTCTCTAGGTATTGATAAGTCCATAAATTTCTACATTTATGTACTCTTTATACTTAGTTTTTGTAGGAGAATTGGATTTAAAAAGGACTTATTACTTTATTTTCTCCATTTTCAGATTTCTGGAGCAGTTAATTGGTTTTCTACGAAAATACAACTTTTTGGAGGAGTTTTTGTGCAAGGCCAGTTGGAGATTGAAGCTAAGACCCTGAAGACAATTGTGGAATTTTTCTAGAATTTTTGGATCAGCCAATGAGAACAGTCTTTGAAGTTAAGTCAGCATAAAGTGCAATCCCGTCATATTTGAGTTACTGTGCGAAAAAGGAAATTTAAAGGACTTCCCGATTTTTCCTCAAGTCCTGCGATATATGGTTGGAAAGATAAGACAAAGATCTAAAATTCTCATATTTTTCCCGAATTTTCATGAAGGAGGAATGACCCCAAATGTGCGAGCAAAGAAACTAATGTGTTATCCCAATCAAAGTTGGAAAATGAGTCAATTATTTACCCATTTTGGATTTATGTTTTAATTAGGTTTTTCTTTATTTTTGGGCTGCTGTAAAAGCCCAGTTAGGGTAGGAATAGGATCGTGGTGCTTTATTTAAGCGTTAGAAAACAACTCATTTAGGGTTACACAAGATTTGGAGAAATTGAAGACGCCGGAAGAGTACCGCAATTGGCTAAGTCTTATCATTTCTTCCTTATGTTTTTGCTTATGCCAAATTCTATGACTATGTGTAACTAATTTTCCTTTGCTAGGGCATGATGCAGCCCTAGTATGATAATCTAGTTTTCTTATTTTACCTATCTATTGATTGCCGTTTGATGTTGGATTCTTAATCACTGTGCTTAATAACTTGGTTGATTATCTTGATGCTTGATCACCATCTAGACTTTTAATTGAGTTAATCGGATGCAAATTAGAGTAAATACCATACTTAATTTGAGGCTTGCTTCTTGTGATTAAGATTTGTAATTCGTCTAGGGTAAATACCATACTCCTAGGGTTTACATGCTTGTTTGAGGTTTTCACGGATCTTAATGAGTTTCTATGTGTTGATATTTGACCTAAATACCATAGGCGAATTGCATGTAGGAATATACGAGTTAGCCTAAATACCATAGGTAATTCATGGAAAAGGAAAACTAAGCGGCAACATCAATTGGATAATTAATAGGTAGGTGAATAGGAGGCTAGATTGGATTACTAGTGGTGAATTCATTGTCCTAGTGCTTTTATCAATTTGAATTTCTCATCTTTGTGTTTCGTGGCTTTCTACTTGTTCTACCTTTTAATTTCGTTGTTAATTTAATCACTCATTCAAAAACCCCCTTTGTGTTTACGTGAGTATGCTACGTGTTTAATTTCTTGTTTATATAATTAGCGTAGTTAAAGTATTTTGTGAAGTAAATTAGGTTAGACTAATTGGAAGTTGAACTCAGTCCTCGTGGGAATGACCTCGTATTTGCCATACTAAATTACGATTGACCTTGTGCACTTACGAGTATAATTTGTGTTTAGACTAATCTTTATAATCTCCATTTTGCAGGTTGTCTAAAACCAACAACAAGTATGGGATCATTATTGAAAATGAGCATATGATATCAATTTCATCAATTTACACTCAATGATGTTTTTTTTTCTTCTTTTATATGAATAAATTTAGCTTATGTTTTATAATATGCCATTTTAGCGTGCACAATAGTTTATTATTATTATTATTTGGAATATTTTTTATTTTTTTTCAATCAAATTCATGGAGTTAGACTGCACTTATAATCAAGGAAAAAATAAATCGTTTATCAAGTAGTTTGAAAAAAATGTCTTGTGTAATGCTAGCCTAGGGAATCTGAAAACGCAAAGGAACAATAAAGCATAGAACTTATTGAAAACGCAACTAAACTTTGGGAATCTGACTGAAACTGAAACCTAAATATAGGGTCCTAGTTGAAAAACAAAAAAACACCCAACCCAAACTACAAAAACATACCTTCGGTTGTTGGAAACTTGGATGTTTGAATTGGGCTTCCATTACCACTTTTGCAATTTCAACGGCCCAAATCCGCAAAATTCAAATTCCTTGAGCAAAAAGTTTCTGTCTGGTATAGCTCAAAAGCCGACATATATTCGGTTCGATACTTGCTTCTCGACCTCCCCTAAATAACGACGGCCAACGACGGCACGCCACCTCCGCCTCCCGCCTTATCTCCATTGACAAGTTTCCCACCGGCGGAGGAGCCTTCTTCGACAACTAATTTAAAACTTTATCTGGTAAACTCTACTCCAATAGTAGCCTTCTCTCTCTCGTCCATTGAGCTTACAAGGTGTTTGATTGTTTGTCTCTGAGAGAGTGGGTAGCGTATTTGCTAGCCTAAATCTTTTTTACGTTTATCGGCATTGCACACTCACAATATATCAGAGACTTAGAAAGTTGTAGTTTGCTTCATGCACTTAGATTAGAGGTGTCAAACGGGTTGGGCCGGCCCAGCACGGCACGAGCCCAGCCCGTTTAAATGGGGCACGGCACGGCCCAAGCACGAATATTGATGGGCCGGGCTAGGTACGGCACGAAAGTTTGGGCCGTGCCGGGATTAAAAATTAAGCCCAATGGGTCGTGCTTGGCCCGCAACCCGATATGGGCTGTGCTTGGCCCGAAGCCCGCTATAAGCCCGGCACGAGCACGAGCCCGGCACAAACCCGGCACGAGCCCGGCCCACCAATCCTTGTGAACCAGAGAATTATGGAAAAATAAATGCTTGTAAAGTTACCATTGTTGACTTTAGAGACACAAAAGAGTTTCAATATGATGTTCTTCTGGCATTTGAGTGCTAACTTATTCAGTAATCTGTAAGGTTTACATAATTGAATTATTTTGCATTGATAGGTCATCGATACTACTGACAATCCTTAAATCTGTGGTTTTATTCTCATGATAATCCTATATTTGTTTTGGGTGTTCATGGTGCAATTATATACTTATATTCTCTACATATTTTGCTTTCCCTGAATGAGAAATATGTTGTGTTACTACTACAGATTTATAGATGATGCCGTTATGTTGGGAGATACTGATACAAAATTACATTTCTACTTGCCAGTTTAATTATAATGTTTCAGCACCTGATTTTCTTTTTGTATTCTAACAGGTTATTTCTAATTGGACTAAAAAAGTTTGGTAAGGGCGACTGGAGGAGCATTTCGAGGAATGTGGTTGTGACAAGAACACCAACCCAAGTGGCTAGCCATGCCCAGAAGTATTTTCTTCGCCAAAGCTCAGTGAAAAAGGAAAGGAAAAGATCAAGCATTCACGACATAACCACTGTAGAAAGTAACTCGGTAGCTGTCCCTGCTGATCAAAATTGGATTCCTCCACCTGGTGTTCCGGGTCAACAACCTCCATTGCAACAACCGCAGGGTCATTTGCCTGATCAAGGGGGTTCAATGGGGTATCAAGATTTTGGCAGAGTGTAGAGTTGATCATAAAGTACTTACCTGTAGGAAGGTGTTCATTGCTCTGTAGAGTTTATCATGACTTTGTCTGTAGGATATCGGCACTCTTTCGATGAGTTCCATGAATCTTTTAGGCTCCATATTTGAATTTCCACATACTGGTAGTGCAATTTTATCACAATGTGCAAGATTGAAACCAAAAATGTTCGTATTTGATTGATATTAATTGAGCTTTTGTACGGTGGATCAATTTTTAATAATGAAAACAAGGATTTATACTTATAATTCTAATCCTATAGTGGAAGAAACAATGGGGAAAGAATTCAAGTGGGCCAAGCACGGGTCCAGCCCGAGCACGGCCCGTTTCAAGCACGGCCCAAGCACGGCACGGCACGAAATTGACATGGGCTTTGGGCCGGGCTGGACAAAATATTTTACTAAATGGGCTGGGCCGGCACGGCCCGTTTAATGACATGGGCCAAGCACGGCACGGCACGAAAAACTCAATGGCCCGTTTTTAAATGGACCGGGCCAGCCCTGCATGGCCCGTTTGACACCTCTAGCTTAGATGTGCTGTAAAAGACCTATGCTTCTGCCGTTTTCTTTGTCATTTTGAGCCTGAATCTATGAACTGTCTCTTTTTTGTATAGTGAAATTGATGGTAGTTGTTACAGATGGTTCCGTTTTGGTACTGAAATGTGATTATTTGCTGAAAAACTTGGACATGGGAACTCGGAGTGCTTTGTGGAATTTTGCCAACAAGTTTTTCACATGTGGGGTCATAGGTGTCTATGTTTCAGATCGATTTGCGGGTGTTGCTCCCGTGCGCGGTTCCTCTATGTCGCCTACGTTAAATCCTGGAACTACTTCTTTAATGGGCTTGCCAATTGGTTGGTATATTGAGAGATATCTCAAACAAGTTGTTGTTCTGTGCATTGTGATAGTGCTTATTTAGTGGAATGGTTGCAGATGACTATGTTTTGGTGGAGAAACGGTGTCTTCAAAACTACAAGTTTTCACATGGTGACGTGGTTGTTTTCAGGTAATTTTTGCCCCCAATGCTGATCGAATACCATTTATGCCTGGTGAATTATAAGAACAATTTGACTTGTTGGAACCTTTTGCAGTTCCCCAAGCAATCACAAGGAGAGGCACATAAAGAGAATAACTGCATTACCTGGTGAGTGGATTGGAACTCGTCATTCCTATGATGTGCTGAAAATTCCAGAAGGACATTGTTGGGTTGAGGGAGACAACTCATTTTCTAGCTTGGATTCAAGATCGTTTGGCCCAGTAAGTTTCCCTTTGTGCACTAAAAACAAATAGTTTAATGATAGCATAACTTATCATTATGGTCATCATTATTGATTGTGTCACCGAAGATGTGGAACCATACACTGACTACTAGGTATTTGAATTTTCTTAGTTTATGTCAAATAACTCCCCTTGTGTATGTATTATTCAGAAAATTTATAATGTGGAGTAGGAAGTAAATCGTTTTTCTATTACTTTAACTTCTGGCTCCAAAATGAGATTATTTGTTTCTTCAGGACATGACTAATTCAAATGCTATATAGATAATTAGTTTGGCAATGGCACAAAAGTTGTCATTTTGAAAAAAAGTTGGCAACTCGAGCTTCTGCTAGCTGCTTTTGTTGTCATTCGGAAACATCTTTAGAATCTAAGTAATGTTTGAGGTACTCTGGGCCGTTCTTTCAGAAGTTTCTTTTCAACATTGTTAACTTTTACATATTTGATAGCAAGCATGCAGCTTGTGCTGGTGACTTAGCTAATTGCATCAGATCATATTGCAAATGCAGCTAACTTTGGCTTTCTTCTATATTTCCGACACTTTGGCTAAGTTAAACAAGCTGTTGTTGGCAGATTCCTCTTGGTCTAGTTCAAGGACGGGTTACCCACATTGTATGGCCCCCTCAGAGAATCGGTGCTGTTGAGAGTAGAACACCCCAAGACACAATTTCTTCTTCATAGTTGGACATCACTTGCGGATCCCATTTTTTCAAAGGGAAAACATATACTCTTCTTTGTAGACTCCTTATATTTTGACGATACCTTCTGAATGGATTATTGTTTGTCGAGGAGAGCATGCAACTTCTGACCCTCCTAGAGGTGTATTCATCATTCATCAAGCATATAACTAGCCAATAAAGGTCCAGGATAATCAAATTTCTTTGTTTTAGCTCTATTATGGTTTTAAATTTTAGTTATTTTTATGTGCTGAACCTCTGCCTATTGATCATGAAACTAACAAGAATGTACCTTTGTGATTCAAGAGACATACTCAATTCACTATGAGCTATTTTTCTGTCACCTGCCTTTGGCCCATGGAGAGAGAGAGAGAGAGAGAGAGAGAGAGAGAGAGAAGAAAACAAAACAAAGCAAGGAAAAGAAGTTGCCATGGCTAGTTGGATTGGATGTATAACAAACAATCCCAGGCTGGTTATTGGCTTACATGAAATCAGGGAAGAAAAAGAAGATAAGGCTTCCCAAACATGTGAAAATGTGAGTCAATAGAGACGTCTTCTAAATGGCAGAGAGAAGCACCAATCCCAATTGCACTGTGTTTTTACCCTATTGGCGACAAGTGTTACCAAACAACTAAGCCAGGAGCGGGTTTTTATTATATATATATATGTATACTTTTTCTTTTGTAAAATTTCTAAACTGTGCAAAGTATATCAAAATGCAAACTTACATGGTTTCTTGCCCCTTGTTTCTTTCAAAAACTTAAAATTCAAACTTCTCTACATTAATGACAATAAAATATTATGGAGGTTGCAATAGAGAAATTATCAATTTTTCTTGTTAGAGAACTTACAATGCGTTTGGAAGAGGGAAATAAACTTGGGATTTTGACAAAAGTCAGAATTTCTACATTGATATGAACCAATTCCCGTGTTTGGATAAAAAAAAACTTAGAAATTTAGAAATTCCGCAGGGAAAAACCATGGAATTTGGAGGTCATAAATCCAAACTTTAAATTCTATCTAAAAGTCATCATTTCTAAAATTCCAAGAGAAATTGAGTTTTTTAAAAAGATAACTTTACAAATAAATGTTAAATTCCGTGTTTTAAATATGTTACCCAAACAAGAAACTTTACAAATTCTAAAACGTTAATTTCCGTCATTTTAGATTCTGGCATTTATGAATTCCTTCGTACTTTTAATTTTCCTCATCCAAACCCACTGTTAACGTTTTTGTTGTCATATTGTGACTTAAGAACATAATTTGATTGTGAATCAAGATCATCCATAAATAATACATCTTCATTCATTCTTAATCACTCTATAGATAGAGCACTTACAAACTAACGAAGCCATCCCACAACATAATCTCCACAAACCTTGCCCAACAAGTAGATATTACCTTGTATTTATTTTTTGTTTCAGTTTTAGTCTTTCAAAAGAAGAAGAAGAAAATGTTTTACTTGTAAATATATAATGTTTTACTTTAAAAATATATATATATAAAAGAAGAAGAAGAAAATAGAAATAGAAATGAAATAAATAATATAAAAAAGGTGCCCCTATTGCTGCAGTTTGCATTTGTACTCGGAAAGGACTCTCTGTTTAGAGCGGGCAGACCCTCGTCCCAACCAACTCAATGGAAGGTTTTGTTGCTATTCTGCTCCCTCTGTAACTGCCGGTAAAGATCAGACCCAATATGCGTCGTCGTTCTGCTCTTCTTCGCTTCATACAATTATGGCTGCATGTCTGCATTGTAAAGCATGTCCCTTTTTGCGTTTTTCAATTTCAAGTTTAAAATCATTTCGAAATTCTCAATTTTCTGTTTAATGTGATTTCTGTGTTTTGTTTGGTATGCTCATTTCTTTAATATGGCTGTCGATCTTGGTGCTTCTCTAGGAAAAGAAATTAAGAAAGCTAGAGCTGTAGAGTGACGGCATGGGAAGGCTGTTTGCGATCAGTCTTGAAGGAAACATCTACAGCTGCAAGCACTGCAAAACCCATCTTGCTCTTGTTGATGACATACTCTCTAAGGTCTGAAATCATCTGCCCCGTAATTCTTTTTTTTTTCTTTCAGTTTTACTGTTTATTGCATATGTAGTCCATTTCATGAACTCTATGATGCAGTGTTATGATATGTAAAATGGGTGACAAATTTTTTTTTTTAATGTGAAATGTATTGGTGGTGATATGACGTGCAAATAATTTAGTTTGTGTGGCTTTATTATGCTAAGTCCCAATAACTGATAAGTCTGTGAATGAAAAAGAAAGCAATTTAGGGGGCTCTGCTCATATGGGTTAACCTTGATATGCATCTTCCCCCATTACGGTTAAATGGGACTTCAGATTTCTGTAGTTGTTTTGTTATACTTCTATACCATAACACAATGTGATGGGTCATGTTCAAATTACTTGACGTTGGGAAGCTCAAAAATTAGGTTGTTTATAGGTTCCTTCTCTTATTTTTGTTGCTGGGCTTTTTTTTTCTTTTTCCAAATTATGTTTATTGCTCATCACAATCAACGTTGCTTCATATGAAAAATGCTCAAGATTTAGAATCTTCATCAGTAAACATTATGATGATATTCTCGGTTTAAACTATGCCTATCAAGAAACATGATGGTGAGATTACTTGATGGATAAGAATTCAGGATCTCCAATTCCTGCAAAAATCAGGTCCAAGAAAACTATTGTACACTTCTCCTGGTTTACTTGTTAAACCAGGGTTTAAGGTGAGATAGGACGTGGTGGAGGGTGAGATAGGACGTGGTGTCTCTGTTCTCTAAGGATCTAACTCTAGACCAAAATGTTGTCCCAGTTATTTGCATTATTACTGGTTTGAACTTTGACCATATGGAGACTAAAGCGGTTCAGTTACTAGCTCTTTAAGTGTTCATTTCCCCACTTCAATGTCTCTTAAGTTCTGTTTAACTGTAAGTAGCTTGAATATCTCTTATACGTGTCCTGATTATGTGGTGGCCCCAGGACTTTTCTCTTGCCCTGTCATGACTTTTCAAATGATATTTTTCCACTTCTTGCTTGATGCTTATAAAGATTGTTCTCTTTTTCTTTTATGTCTATGTTTGATATCAGGAATGATTAGCAACATTCTAACCCTCTGATTTCGCTTTTGTTCCAGTCATTTCACTGCAGACATGGAAAGGCTTATCTTATTGATAAAGTGTAAGTGTAATTACTGTTGAAATTGATTCTGTCAAAGCGTGCATGCATGTGAGGTTATATTGGTCTCACTTGCCCCAAAACTCTTACTCATGCTATGTGCACATGTTGCTTCTCAGTCCACCAACCTAACGGAATGACTTGTAGCTGCAATTGAAACATGGTCTGATGTAGGCTAGAGGATTCATTTCCATTGATGAATTTTGTAAGCTTAACTTTTTGAGGATGAAAAAGGGAAAAATAAATCCAGTGACAGTGTACGAATTCATCTTATGAGTATTGTTCTTCTAGATTTCACTAATTAACTTCCTGGCTGGCTCTGTGATGAGTGATGTGGATTGTCTCAAACTCATTTTCAAGGGTGCATAACTCACATCAAATGCAGCTTGCACATTTGAATGCTGAATTTACCTTTTATTTCCTCAATTTATGGCAGTGTAAATGTCACACAGAGAGAGAAAGAAGAGCGGATCATGATTACCGGATTACATACTGTTGCTGACATATTTTGTGTTTCATGTGGCTCAATGGTGGGGTGGAAATACGTAAGATCTTTTCCTCAAAACTATGGTTTTTGGTATTTGCAGAACTTTCATCAATATAATGGCTGTATGGAACTCTTATTTTGGTTATCAATTTCAGGAGGCTGCACAGGAGAAAAGCCAGAAGTACAAGGAAGGGAAATTTATCCTTGAGAGGTAAAACCAAACTAATGTCTTTGGTTGCTGCATTAAAAATTTTGGAGTGAATTTTCTTTTGTTGCTGAGCAGATTCCAGATTCTTGGTCCTGATGGAAGCAACTACTCGATAGCTCTGGAAGCGATGCCGATGATGCTTGATTGATCAAACATTCAGGAAATTGCACTTAGTTAAAATGTATATTCTTTGCTACTACGTTTTTCTTTATTGAGTCTTCACATTTGGGTTAATTTTTTCTTAATCGATGAGGTAATCTAAGATCCTAGGTTCTTTCTATTGTCATCTTATGCAAATTGTTTCAGAACATGGTCATTTTTGAAGAGCAATAAAGTTGCTCATCAAGTTCTTGAAAAAGAAAGAAAATGTTGTGTACTTCTGATTTGCTATGGTTCTTGGGTGCTATCTTCAATTGACTCTTGACAAGGTCGCATATGGAGAAGATGTCCCCATTGGCATAGACAAAATTATATGCATATATATGAAATCAAGTTTCCTTGGATTGCTGGAGATGTTCCTGTTGTGTTTATAAGGCGCTTTGGGAATCTTCCGGAATGGTAAAAGCGCTTTCAACTAAGCGCTTCGACAAGCGTTTGAAACAATTTAGAAGCGCTTTTGGGTCATAGCGCCTGAAGCATATTATGTGCTTCCTCGTAGCACTCCCAAGTGCTTTTCCAAGAAGCACTTGAATTTTTTATGAAAATTTAAGATTTTTATAATAAAAGCGCTTTTGTTAGAAAGCTTATGGTAAGATTTCTGCAGGAAGCGATCCCAAACGAGCCCTAAATGTATCATTTTTATCCTGTCTCATGTCACTAGAGTTAAAAGCTCATTTCGAATTAAATTTATCTCATTTCATGTCACTTGAGTTAAAAGTTCATTTCGAATTACATTTATTTAATGAAATTATTTAAATTATTTAAATAATTTTAGAATGACTACATTTTTTCATCAAATTTGCTTGACCAACACACACCGTTACATCAAAATCATTTGCTGGATAAAATGAATTTGGTGAACAAAATAAGAGGTCAACAAATTGAGATTAGTAGTAAAAAATACTATTTCCTATTGGCCTACCAGAAGACACAAGAAAATTGAAAATGGGAATTTTGAATATCTCCATTTTTATAGCCATTAGCTGAGGGCCCCTAGTAAGTATATGAAAACTCAGCTAATTCAACCACTCGCGCCACAGCTTCTGTTGTCATCAACCTCTGTACTTTCACTACCAAACCAAAGCACCTTCATTCTGGTTTTGTTCTTTTCTTGTTCTGCAGAAACCCAAAAATGAAATCTTCGCTCAATTCCTCGCCACTTCCTTCACTACGTCGCCTCTCTTTCTTAAACCCTAAATTCCTCGCTTCACAACCCCAATTTCCCAAGCCCCATTTAGAATCACCATTGTCGGAGAATCCCAATCCGAGTACCAATTCTTCCCAGACAGTCACTTCAAAATATGATTTTCCTGAGAAAGCCACTTCAGAAATCGATTTTCACGAAAACCCATTTGGACGAGACTCGGAACTAACACAAACCAAGGTGATAAGCACTCTTCTAAGCCACAGGAGCGAACCAAATTCGGCACTGGAGCACTTCATATGGGCTGACACAGAGCGAGGCTTTCTTAAAGGTGTCGATGCGTTTTGTGTGTTGCTTCACATTTTGACTGGCTTTGAAGAGACTCATGTGCGTGCTCAAATCTTGCTTAACTAGTACGCTTCCGGTGATTCAGGCCCTGCTCCACAAGTCTTTTTCGACCGCTTGGTAGACTGCGCTAAAAGGTTTGATTTTAAATTAGCATCTCGGGATTTTAGCTTATGTTAGAGCCAATCGAATCAAAGATGCGATTGATTGCTTTGATAGAATGATAGAGCTTGAGTTGTATCCTTGTGTTACGTGTATGAATATTCTTTTAGCAGAATTGGTTAGGAGAAAAATGATTGGGAATGCACGGGAGTTGTATGATAAAATGGTTTTGAGAGGAATGGGAGGTGATCGTGCCACTCTCTGCATGTGATGATGCGTGCTTGCTTGGAAGAGGGGCAACCAAATGAGGCAGAGGAGCACTTTAGAGAGGCGAGGGCAAGAGGGATAGAACTTGATGCAGCATCCCATGGTGTTGCTATTCAGGCTGTTTGTAGGAAACCCAATTTGCGTTTGGCTCTGGAGTTGTTGAACGAAATGAGAGAAATGAGGTGGGTTCCTTCTGTGGGTACGCTTACTAGCGTCATCAAGGCTTGTGTGAAGCAAGGGAATATGATTGAAGCCCTAAGGATTAAGGATGAAATGGTAAGTTGTGGGAACTCAATTAATTTGGTTGTTGCAACAAGCTTAATGAAGGGTTATTGTGTGCAAGGGAATTTAGAGAGTGCTTTGGATTTGTTCAATATAATTATAGAGGATGGACTTGGTCCAAAGAGGGTTAAGTATGCTGTTCTTATAGAATACTGCTGTCACAATGGGAATATGGAAAAGGCTTATGACCTTTACACCCAAATGAAAAACATGGATATTTTGCCTGATGTCTTCATTGTAAATAATTTGGTACGTGGATTTTTGAAATATCAGTCAATGGAAGATGCGTGTAAGTTGTTTGATGCGGCAGTTGAGTGTAGTGTTGCTAATGTTTTCTTGTATAATAATCTCTTATCATGGCTTTGTGGGGAGGGTAAAGTAAGTGAAGCTTGTAGTTTATGGGATAAGATGTTGCATAACGGTGTGGTACCTAATCTGGTATCCTACAACAGCATGATACTTGGCTATTGCAGAATAGGGAATATGGAGCGTGCACACAGTGTATTTTTGGAGATGCTTGAAAGGGGTTTGAAACCTAATGTCTTCACTTATTCTATCTGGATAAAGGGGTATTTCAGGAATGGTGATATAAAGAATGCCCTTGATGTCTTTGACGATATGGTGGCTGCAAAGATAACCCCCACAGAATTCACAGTTAACATTGTAATTGATGGCTTGTGCAAAGCTGGTCGTACATCTGAGGCAAGTGATAGGCTAAATAAAATTGCTGAGAGGGGTTTCATTCCTGGATGTATGAGTTACAATAATATTGTAGATGGGTTTATCAAGGAGGGTGCCATGAATTCCGCACTGGCTGTATATAGAGAAATGTGTGAAGGTGGAGTCTCTGCAAATGTTGTCACTTACACCAGCTTTGTTATTGGGTTTTGCAATCAAATTGATCGTGCTTTGCAAATGTGGAATGATATGAAAACGAAGGGTATTGAATTGGATGATACTGCATATTGTGCCCAAATTGATGGGTTTTGCAAAAGGCGAGACATGGGAACTGCCCGTAAACTTTTCTCAGAACTCCTTGAAGTTGGTTTATCGCCAAATACAGCTGTTTACAGTAGCCTGATTTGGGGCTTCATGAATTTAAATAACATGGAAGCGGTTCTTGACTTGCGCAAGAAGATGGTAAAGTGAAGGTATTCCCTATGATTTGAAAGCATACACTACACTGATCGATGGATTGCTAAAAATGGGTGAGTTAGAAGTTGCAACAGATCTCTACTCAGAGATGCTTCAGAAGAAAATTGTACCTGATATCAAGACATATGCGGTTCTGATAAATGGCCTTTGTAACAAAGGACAGCTAGAGAATGCACGCAAGAACTTGGAAGACATGAATAAGAGGAGTATGACTCCTAGTGTTCATATTTATAGTACTTTGATTGCTGGGAACTTCAAGGAGGGGAATTTGCAAGAGGCATTTAGGTTGCATGATGAGATGCTTGACAGAGGCCTTGTACCTGATGACGTTACTTATGATATTCTTGTAAACGGAAAGTTCAAAGGAGCAAATGCTCTTGTTGGAACTTCATGTGCCTAGATATTTTTGGTTATTGTTTCAACATGCTTCCGGCCTTTGTTTGTTTCTCAGGTGAGAAATGTATTATCATCTGGACTATTAATTATTGGAAGTCTTTTACATCTCCCTGGAAAAGTATGTGCCAGATTTGACTTTTATGTTTATAACACACCTCATATTTTTTTTTTCTCTTCATAAGAATCGTAACCTACAATAAGGCATCTCTGTATTGTGCAGCGTGTCCCTTCTCAAGCATAGGTGGTGAACTCAAATTTATGCTTCAGATTCAGATGTGAGGTGAGCTCTGAGGCGTTAGTGCATGCACTATGGTTTGGACATATGGGAGATGACACCTTTTGATGATGCCCTTCCCAAAGGTGTTGTGGCATCATTATAGATTTATTGGGGCAGGTGTGGCGTGTCTTGTCTGAGAATGAGCTTTGTCAGTTCCCGTTCATCAGCTGGTATTTTTTAGGTGAAAGGAACAATGTCCTGCATTATCAGAATCCTCAGGGGACTTGCTATTCTTCTCCAGTGTGCCATGGATATTTATGGTGACTGATTTCATGCTTGCCATTCTCCCTCTCTCCCATATCCAGATCACATTGCCAGTGGAGAATCTTCACCCTTCGGGGTCATTAAACTGAACACCGATGCAGTGCCTTTTCGGGGTGGCGAGGTGTTGGAGCAGTGGTTCTTCAAGGGCGAGTTGATGGACGCTCTCCCTAAAAGAGTGTTTGGTTCTTGCGACAAAGTTGATGGCTATCCATGCAGATTTCCAAAAGAGTGAGCGTTTTGTTTTTCTAGTTAGAAAAGAGCCCGAGTGGCTATAATCGTCTGTATCTGAAATCATCTTCCTCTAACTGTTGCGTCTTGTAGTTAATAAACGTCCAAGTTTCTTATATAAAAAATGTATTGTTGCTGATCTTTTTTCATTTTGTGTGGAATTTTATTGTCTTTGAATTGGAAGAACAAACAAAAGCAATACAAGCAAAAACAATTCATATTCGAAAAACCCCTCTCTCTCTCTTTCTCTCTGGTATTTTTGTGGTGCAAGAAAAATGGATAGAAACAATGCAATGCAATTATGGAAGTGATGTCTACCAGTCTCAATTATTGTTCTTATTCCTGCAGCTAGAAATGCATTATATTCTCAGAACTGTCACGGTCCTTGTCTAATTATCTCTTTGGCTGGCATGGCCCTGATTTCTCGGCCCATCATGATGACTTGACTTAAGGAAGAAGGGCAGAGAAACACGGGACTCAATCATGGAGCATGGCACATGGCCAACGTCTCACAAACTTCCACCCAACATATGAACATACCATAAGCGAACCAAACATGTATTTCTACCACCATCCAAAATGTTGGTTTTTATGTTGGCTTAATATCACAAAACATCTTTAAAGTTTACGAAATTATCAGATTGCATGTTTTAATGTTTTTTTGTGTCATTCGTGATCTTCAATGTTAGTATGTGTGCTCACAAATGGTCTCTGTCGTTAGGTTCCGTCAAAAATTCTGTTAGTTTGCTGATGTGACATATATATATTACAAAACATCCCTAAGGTTTACGTACCTATCACAAATGGTCCTTGCAATTTTTTATTTTTTATTCATTTAAAATTCATAAAATTTTGATTATTTTTTTAATTTTTAAATACACGTGACACTATATTATTGGAGATGTGGGCTCCACATATATGTCATATCAACAAACTAATGGAGTTTTTAAAAAAGAATTTAAAATTCATAAAATTTAAATATGAAAAAACCAAGGGTTTAGGGTTCATAAATGATCCTCAAGGTTAAAATCCTTCTATAAATGGTTTTTTCATTTTTAAATTTTATGAATTTAATTTTTTTTATCAATTAGTTTGTTAATGTGGCATATATGTGAAGCCCACATCTCCAATAATATAGTGTCACATGTATTTAAAATACAATATATATTTTTAAATAATTTTAAAAAGTAAATCAAAATTTTATGAATTTTAAATGAAAAAATAAAAAAAAATTCACAGGGACCATTTGTGATAGGTGCGTGAACCTCAATAATGTTTTGTGACGTCAACAAACTAACGGAGTTTTTGACAAAACCTAACAGCAATGACCATTTGTGAGCACACATACTAACCTTGAGGACACAAATAACACAAAAAAAAAATTAAGGATGCAATCTAATAGTTTCGTAAACCTTAAGGACGTTTTGTGATACTAAGCCTTTTATGTTTTGTAGATTTTCTGTATTGCAAGAACGTCTTTTGGGTTGTGTTCTTTCTGCATGTATCCTGTATTTACCATGTTTATCAATGAATTTTACTGTTTCACAAAAAAAAAGTTGTTTTTTATTTTATTTTATTTTAAATAGAAATGATAATCTAAATTAGAAAGGAGATAGAATTTTATTACACTGAGAAAACTTGTATTAAACACCCAAATTTTTTATTTATTGTACTTTTTCCCCAAAAGTTTTGAGGTCATAAAATTTTTGGGGAAAAAGTACAATAAGCAAACACTTTGGGACAAAATTTTAGCTGGAGTAAAAAAAGCCATGGGGTCATTTGATATGACCCTTTTCAGGTGGGCTTTGGTTGGGCCATGGCTTATTGGCCAATGACAAAAATCCTCAATCTGATTGGGGCCCACGGACCGCATTTTTTAGGCAGATACCGAAATTTAAACCACACGATTCACGAGGCAGGCCCACGCATGCAGGAC
This sequence comes from Prunus padus, assembly GCA_024362665.1. NCBI lineage: Eukaryota > Viridiplantae > Streptophyta > Magnoliopsida > Rosales > Rosaceae > Prunus > Prunus padus. The sequence continues at coordinate 5,311,437 of JANFAM010000019.1, forward strand.
CTTTTTAAATTCGCCGACCAACAACGGCCGTCCGATGAGGAGTAGGGCATCTCGAGAAATCAAACAGCCCACGTTTAAATTTGCGCATCTTTTGAACGCCAAAGTTTGAAGTAATTCCCCGGCGTTTCGAGTCACGAGTCAAACGCTCCAGGCTTCCAGCATGTGCCCATGAGTCATGACGAATAGGAATGTTTCTCTCTCGCTTCAAAACTTATTTGTAAAATGGGTCTGTCTTAGCACTTAATCACAAGATTGCCCCTTTGTCCCGTCATTAATTAATTAATTTTTTGTTGGACGTCATTAATTAACTTCAAATCAAATTAATCTCTGAATAATTTGGAGCTTCTTTGTGCTTTATACTTCCAAGCTACTTCATGGAAATTGAAAATGTTATCTATAAGATTTCTGTCTTTGCAAGTAATATGTATTTTATGCAAATTCCTAATCTTTTTATTGGTTTGGATGGTGATTAATGCTTGGTGGCAAAATAAAATTGTTTATCATCAATATTCAAAAGGGTATCTATCTAATTGATTTATGAGTTTTCCATTGTTTTTTCTCTTTTTTTTTTTTCCAATAAAACATACGTACGGTGGTTGAGGTTGTAGTTGAAATGTTCACATGGAACAATTGCAAATGAGAGTAATATTATTCTATTTGATAACTTAACATATTATGTCGTGAAACTTTCACATTTACGTAATATATCGAACTACTAATATATAATATGTCATATTCATAATATAAAACAAATTATATAACATAACCATAATATATCTTAAATATGACATACTAAATTACTAATAGCATAAATATAACATATTAAATTTTATCAAAAAACATTATTCCATGTAATATCTTATATTTGACAATTTAACATATAACATGTAAAATTGATAATTTAAAATAAATGTAACACGTCAAATTTAATTGCAGCATGTTAGATTAACCAACTGATAAAGTGGTAGACTGTGGGTTAGTCTCTTCAACTATTATGAGAATCGTATGGAACAAACTAATACAATAGTAGATTATCGTTTAGACTTTTCAATTAATACGAGAAGCTTATCAGACAAACTAATAAAGTGTTAGATGATCGATTGATTTATTTAACTAACACGAGAATCTTATAGAAGAAATTCTAGAGATTTCAATAACATAAACAATAATTTCTTTTCCAAGTGTCGTACTTCCCATGAAACTTCACATTTCACATGCATCGTGAATTCATGTAATACAGCTTTATCTTCACATGTCTACAGTTTATGTGGACGACTAAAAATGAAATCTCCAGAAAATGATTAGGAGAAAGAAAGCCACGTCTCTCGCAAAATCAAGGGCAATGGCAGTCTCGTGGTTATCTCCACATCTCAGCCCATCCACACCATCTGCATAAATATTCCATTAAAATATTAATTTCCCTGATGCTTTGATTTTGTTTCAAAAATCTGAATGCTTCCAAAACAACAGAGAAGGCGACTGACTGGCTATACCATTCTTGCCAAAGCAATCACAAAATAATACAAAAACCAGCACCTGAACTTCAGCTAAAAAGAACTCACCTTGTCTCTCCCAGGCTCCTCAATTTATTTATTTCTTATTCTACTATCTCTCTCTCTCTCCTGCAATCTCTGTGTTACTGAGCTACAGAGACGACCATGGAAGTGAGCGTGGAGTCGAGGGCACGAGAACGAAGCTTCGGGAAGGTGGTGAATGTGAACGACAGGGATGAAGAGCTCGCTTTGTTTCTCGAGATGCGAAGGCGCGAGAAGGACAAGGAAAAAAATACCAGCTTTCTCCTCCTTCCTAACAAGAACGCCGATGAGCTCGATGCTATTGCGGCACCTCTTGGTACGTCGTCGTTTGGCTCGTATTGGTAGTTTCAAGTTTCGGTCTTTGTTAGTTTTGTTGCTTGCTTGGGTTGATATTGATGATGGGTTGTGCTTACTTTGTGCAGATTCTGATAACCGTGGAGCTTCAGAGGTTTCTAGGATTGTTGGGCCTGTGGCGCCGCAGCGGAAGAGCCGAGTGGATGAGTTTTTGAATTCGGAGAATGAGAAATCTGATTACGACTGGTGAGTAAATTAATGTCAATGCTAAAATCATTGATGATATGCTTGTTTATAACTCGTTGAGTAATTTGGCGGTCTGATTAGGATGAACCATCTAATAACTTGTAGAATTGATGAAACTACTTGTTTGTAACAGATGGGTTGCTAAATTGGGTGGGGTCAAATTGTTCTAGGATTATTGAGCTGGGTGTTGCTTGTAGGGATCTAACTTCCACCTTACTAGGTGTCTGAAAAATCAGGGAGTGTTCTGTTTCTAAGGACTGTTTTGAAGAAAAGTTGATTAAGTCCGAATAGAGCAGGATTTCTTGTTCATTTTGTAGACTTCTATTTCTCACTCTAATCTCTATGCTTTGGTCTGGATTCTGGAATAATGATAATGTCATCTCACTTGTGGTATCGTAATGGGTAATCTATTCTTATATCCAGGCTTCTTACTCCACCTGCTACCCCACTTTTTCCATCCTTGGATTCGGAAGCACTGAAAACTATGATCAGTCAGACTGAGGTTCCTAATGACCATGTATCCGCTCCGAAATCTAGGGTAAGAACTCTAGACTCTAGTCAACCTGAGTTCTTAATACTTATAGGCCTGGTTAAATTTTGTGATATGTGCAGCATTTGACTCATCATTCATTGATCTTAAAATGACGGTCTTCTATTCATAAGATCATAAGATTTCAATGACTTGAATCTTCCCTAGCTTTTATGTCTGCCTGGTTAGAACTGCAGGTGTTCTATTAATTGTTTTGGGATTTTTGGTTTTACTTGTCAAGTCATGAGTTGCAAATTTGTGTGGTCATGTTGTCAATAACTTGGTCTGCAGCTAGCAAGCATCAAACCAGAACCTACTTCAAGGACCAATTTATCATCTAAGCATCCAACATTGACATCTGGTCTGAATTCTTCCAGTATTGGTAACAGAAGGCCCTCATCATCTGGAGGGCCAGCAGCTGCTACTCGTAGATCTGCAACACCAACTGGACGGTCCACATTACCTTCATCAACCAAGGCCTCAAGATCCTCCACCCCAAATTCACGAGCCACCTTGTCATCCGTTAAGCCTGTGGCTCCTCCAGTGAGGTCTTCAACTCCTTCTAGGTCCACTGCTCGTTCTACTACTCCAACTGCCAGACCGTCTGTACCAGCTTCCAAGTCAACATCGAGATCAGTAACACCAACCCATCGACCAAGTTCATCAAGTGCACCTGCCCTATCTGTTCCTCCTGGTCGATCTTCTTCAGCAACAAAGCCACGTCCCACAAGTTCAAAAAATCCGGTGCCATCACATGGAATCTCTCCAATAGTAAAACATAGGCCTTTGAAATCATCTGAGATGCCTGGTTTCTCACTTGAGGCTCCACCAAATTTAAGAACATCACTGCCACAAAGGCCAGCTTCAGCCTCCAGGGATCGGCCTGGAGCACCAAGTTTTAGATCATCATCTGTTATAGCTGGTTCTAATGGAAAACCAAGACAGCCATCACCTTCAAGTGGAAGGGCTTCATATGGTAGTGCCACTGCTAATTGGAACTCTCATCGAGTCATAAGCAGAGCATCTTCCAATGACAGTGATGATGTAAACCCTGTACTTATGGGAACACAAATGGTTGAGAGAGTAGTAAACTCGAGGAAACTGGCACCACCTAAGCAATATGACCACCACACCACGCAGAACAATTCTTATGGGAAGTCTCTGTCCTCCGAAAGCTCTGGCTTTGGAAGAAACCTTTCAAAGAAGTCCTTTGATATGGCTATGAGGCACATGGTATGCTTCACTTTGCTTATTCAAGTGCACATTGTTCACTTAATGCGTAGTTAAGACCTTCAGTGACTATAATGATATATGGGATGACGCGTATAATGTTTGGCGTTCAGATCTTGCAATCCATTCAGTATTATACAGCCCTATGCTTGGTGTGATATACAAATTATCCGTGTCATAACCAAAGCACTTCTTGTTTTTCCGAAGCAGTTTTTAATTTAATTCTGGAATTTTCTTATGCAGGATATAAGGCAAAGCATGCCAGGTAATATACGGCCAGTTTTGACGAATGTACCGGCTTCCTCTGTGTACAGCCTCAGAACCAGACCAGCAAAAAGCAAGACTACTAGTGCTACGGACTCTCCTCTTGCTACATGCAGCAATGCAAGCTCCTAACCAAGTGTCAACAATGCTCCTGTTAGCTTTGAGGGGTGTGAAATTGAAGATATTGATCTTGGAAGTGAGGGAAGAAATTCCTCTCCTGCAAGCTACCAACGTAGGTGACGGCTCATGGGACCATCGCCCCTGGATTATTGGTTTCACATCCATCCTCGTCATTCTCCCACCGTTGTTATTTTACATGGGGGCCTATCCAGCACGATATTTATGCTACAACTCATCCCTGAAAGGAGCTGATGGTAGAAGGCACACTATAATACTGTAAATGTTAGAGAAAGTTTGTGAGTGCATGTCTATTCTGAACATCCTTGCTATGCTAGTTGAACAAGATATCCGGCGCATTTGATGAACCACATTCTCTGTCATCAGTTAGGTTACTCATTAGCAATGATTGTTTGTACTGGATTTTTTAATGAATGAAAGTTGAAGACCTCCTTCAGCATTTACAATTTGCTGCTCTCATACTATGGAATTCAGTCTGATAGCATCTCTAGATAGTCTTTGGGTAAATGAAACTTCAAAATATCAAAGATTACCCAACTTTGGGTTTCATTCTTCGTATTTTTATCATATTACACAGGATGTGCTATGTGGCGTTGCTTGCTTATGCATCTCAACAATAGATAACAAAATGAAAGAACATGGTGTTTAAAATGAAGATGTTATTATTTAAGGTTCAGCAGTTGAATGCTAGACATAGCAAATCATTTTGGATTCTGGAGATACAAACAAAAACACAAACGTTTGACAATCGAAACAGGTGTTTAACTATGTTCCACACAAATGGACAGGATGTCCCTGTCAAATGTCAACATAACATATCCTTCTTGTTCTTCACCTACTGGTAAACGGTAACTGTTCTCTCTCATGTTCTAGTAATTCTTCCTCCTTGAACCGACTTTCTAATAAAGTCAACAATTGGCACAGTGAGATGAAGAAAACATTTTCGAAGTAAGAGAATGATTTGCCTTCAAATCTGGTCACCAGTTTCCTGGCTTCATAATTCAAACTTCCAACTTTTTCTTTTCGCTGCTGAAGTTCAGAGTCCACTAGTCCTAGAAAGAATGACATTGTTACATTTCTTTTTGAAATGTATGAATAAATAATAACATTTTGATGCTTTTGAGAATTTGTTCACAGACGGCTGTCAATCATTATGTATATAGAATCCAATGGGACTCGCATACATTGTCACTTACATAGCATACACATTAAAACACACAAAAGAGTTCTAGGTATTGAATCACCTAAGATGGTGTATTCAATTGCGATTTTAATAGATTGTAATGTAATGAGACTTGTGTAATTACAAAATTTTACTTATGATTTTAATAAATTGTAATTACATGATTTTACTTCACTTAAGATTTTTTTGTATTCTTCAAAAAATCGAAAGATTTACTATAGGATTCAAATATAAAATTAAAATAATGTAATAACATAGATTAATTATGAAACATGATAAATAACCAAATAAAAAAAGTAACCTGATGGGTGTGAGCTGATAGGTGTGACCTGTCACAAGGATATCTACGTCCAGGTACCCCCCCCATGTAATAACCTACAGAGCATCAAAGCCAATTACAATTTCATGATCGCGGCCTGAAATATGGTGAGATAAAAGTACAAAGCAAATCCTTGAGATAAATTTCTCTCGTCGCTATCAAATTTGAAATGAGTGAGAAATGCCAAATATAAACACTGCTACGTTACACATCTAAATACCTCATTCCAAATGACAGCATTTTAGAACAACTTCCGCTCATTACAAAGCAGCAGTCATTCGGCAACAAAAAGGAAAAAGACAGTGAGATATTTTAATGGGATTTGATATTTATATCATCCACTCAAAAGTCGCACACAATATAATATTTAAAATCGATAAGTAATTGAATAACAGTGGACTTTAATTCGTTGCATTTCCACTCGTCTCTGTTAACGGCACACTTTTGACCTCTTCCAATTAACAAATTCTCACTAAAATTCACTCACCAATTCTTATTTCTTACACGTTTGTTCGTACGTAACATGGATTTTAAGCTTAACCAACTAAATTTCCACCTTCCATGCGCGTTCCCTGTGTCTAAGATATTTGGGTTTAGGTTTTTGCTTATAACCCAACAGGCCCAGAAAAGCATACAACACTGTTCTGGCTTTTTCTCTGTTGAAGAAGCAATCCAATTTCAGGTCAGGGTTGCAGGTTCAAGTTTCCTTCTTTTGCTTTTTCAAAATTTGTTTTATAGATCTGAATATTCTGACTTTAGTTCTGTTTCTTTTTGTTTTTGCTACTTTTTGTTTAGTGGATTTCTGGGTTTCCGAGCTTGCTTTGGTGCCTGTGAGTACGGTTTAAGGTTTAAGAAGACATGTTGAGTGGGTTTTAGGAAAGCTGAATTGTGCGTTGCAATGGTTTGTGGTTGCTTCGGTGTGTTCAATAGGAGTAAAGAAGAGAATGCTTCCGGGTCTTCCGTCCAGGCACAAGGTAAGCAAATCAGTATAACTTGGTTTTCTTAATAATTAATTACCAGCTGAACTCTTACATTGTAAAATTGTAAAAGCGTAGAATTACATTTTTTTGTCTTCCCCTTCCTTGTAGCATGGATTATCATTTGTAGTTTTCTGGTTCTTTATTAAATTTCAATATCAAATTCAGTTTTTTGTAAGTGGATGCAAAAGGGTTATCTTAAATCTCTAGTTTGCACCTTTATACCTTTTCAGTAGATAAGATAAACCGTTAAAATTCCTAGGGCAATGGGCGCAATGCCGGCAAGTTCTGAGCTTGAAACATCTTTTTGTGTTGCATGTGAGAAGTGAGAATTCTCACATGTAGCAGCAACACAAGCTTCCGTGAATGCAACATTCCTATCGTTCATGTGTTGTGTTGTTTACCAGATGGTTCTGTCCAAGTTCCGTTTTTCTTTCCTTGTGAAAGTCAGTAGGGAATTGCCAAGCTACAACAAAAAAGTTATTCATATGTCTTTGTGTTTAATTTTCTGCAAGAGACCCCTTTAATGTTTTCTGCATCCACCTCTTTGACCATCTATTCGAGTAATGATTTTAGAAATAATATGAACCTTACAAGAAAGAATGAAAATTTATTTCGGGACTATTGTGTTAGGCTAGGTTATGTTGTCTGATACATGCATGCTATTAGATTATTTCTTATGGTCATTAAAGTTTCTGAACTGGATAAACTGATCTCACAAGGGTTTTTATGTCTGTATGCATGGTAATTAGGGATTACCACCAGCAATGTAAGGCTCTTTTCGTATAATTCACTGAGATCAGCTACGAGGAATTTTCATCCATCAAGCAGGATAGGAGGAGGTGGTTATGGAGTTGTCTATAGGGTGAGACCAATGAAGCTTTTTATTTGCGTAGTAGGCGAATAAGGAGATAAAATAAGTAGCAAATCATGGACCGTTAAGTCTCTTTTTAAGGCCAGCATCAAATCACTCCAAGTGAAAGCCTTCCAACCCTAGATCTAAAGGTCCAAGATTGACTACTATACAAGCACCACTTTCCTGTTTCTTTCTTACAGTGCTATATCATTTATGATTGCAGGGAGTTCTAAGAGATGGTACCCAAGCTGCGATCAAGTGTCTTTCTGCAGAATCTAAACAAGGAGCAAATGAATTTTTGACAGAGATTAACGTGATTTCAAGTATCCGACATCCAAACCTTGTTGAGCTCATTGGTTGCTGTGTGGAGGACAATCATCGAATATTGGTATATGAATATCTGGAGAACAACAGTCTTGCAAGTTCTTTGCATGGTAATTATTACAATATTGAAGTATTTTGTTGTCTCAGATTTCATTATCCAAAACTTTTGATTGAAATGACATATGACCATGCTTTTCTTCCCTTTTATCTTATCCTCGTGGAAGTTTTGATCTCTTTTAAAGGTCTGATTAAGTTTTCGGATTTGTTCAAAGATTTATATTTCTCTTAAGGTAATGTTGCACCCTCTAATCTGTCAAATTTTCAGTGTATGCTAATATGCAACAACTATTTTGACAGGTTCAAGAAGTAAATATTGTTTTCTAGATTGGCCAAAGAGAGCTGCGATTTGCCTTGGTACAGCTACTGGTCTTGCATTTCTTCATGAGGAAGCCGAGCAACATATTGTCCATAGAGATATCAAGGCTAGCAATATACTTCTTGATGCAAATTTCCATCCTAAAATTGGAGATTTTGGGCTGGCAAAACTTTTTCCAGATAACGTCACTCATCTTAGTACTAGAGTGGCGGGAACAGAGTAAGCTTGGATTCTGTTAAACATTTCATTAAAATACAGCCTAGGCTATGTAGTTGTTCAGAAGTTTGTTTCTAAATGTGGTGTCTTGGGGGTTATCTCAATAAAATCAAGTCATCACTATGAAGTAATAACTTCATGTTCAATTTGATATCGAGGTTTATAAAGTAGCTGCTCTTAAGCTGCCTGAAATTTCAGTCAATAATCTTGTAGTGTAGAGGAGAGGATATTCCAATAGCCATTAGCAACTGATATATTATGGATGTTCTTTTTCCCATTTTCTCTATCTATTTGCTCCTCGTTGCACTAACAATAATGCTCTGTGTCTGCAGGGGATATCTGGCCCCAGAATATGCACTTTTGGGACAGCTTACAAAGAAAGCAGACGTGTACAGTTTCGGGGTGGTCTTACTTGAGATAATCAGTGGCAGAAGTAGTAGCAAGGCAGCCTTTGGGGAGCAACTGCTGGTTCTGGTCGAATGGGTATGCTTTTCGAGTAAATTACATTGTGCTCTGCCGAATATAATTGTTGGTTGACAGAAAGTGTTTGGCTCAGTTTTCTTACTAAAACCACATAATTGTTGATGCAAGTTTTTACAATAGATATTTTGAGTCTCTCACAATTATTTATATACTTCTGTAGACGTGGAAACTAAGAGAAGAAGAAAGGCTGCTGGAAATTGTTGATCCAGAATTGACTGCATATTCAGAGGCCGAGGTCATGCGGTTCATTAAGGTTGCCCTGTTCTGTACTCAAGGAGCCGCGCAACAAAGACCAACCATGAAGCAAGTGGTGGAAATGCTTTCCAAAGAGGTCCACCTAAATGAGAAGGCACTACTAGAGCCCCCAAAGCCAAGGGTGCAGGCATCCCGAAAGTTAGGCGGCGCCAGTTCATCGGAGACTTCATCGTCTCAATCGGATAAACGCAAGCAATCGTTGGCGAATCCTGACATAACATCCACCTCCTCATTGATATACGACGACAACATAACACAAATACTTCCTAGATGATCATTCACAGGGTTCCATAATTATTTGCTCGAAGCTTGCATAAATTTGCAGCGTCTTGGCATCTTCCTTTTGCTCAGCATTAAGTGAGAAAAAAAGTTGTAGTATGCAAAGTGGTTGTTGATTTACTATCTTCATGAAGTGAAAATAAAATGATATGCTAATTTGAAAATAAAAAAGCTGTAGTATGCAAAGCTTGCATAAATTTGCAGCGTCTTGGCATCATACCATACAATTTCATTAAGTTCCAAATTCTGATTAACTCTAGGATCATACAAACTCCACAATCTCTAATCACAATTAACTTCTAATTAGCAGCTACAGCTTCATTAATCACAACACTAGCAGCAGCAAGATTTGCCTTAGCATCTTGTTTGGGCTTCATGTGCTGAGGAGGATTGTAATTAAGATTCACAAGAATCTGACGCATTCTCGAGAGGTCGGTTGGCTTCCCAGGCTTTGGCCCTTGAACCACAACCACGGAAGCCTTCTTCTCTTTGTCTTTGTCTCTCTTCTTCCCCCTCTTCTCTATCGCTGCCACCTCGCGAGGTATAAGCTCTGCGATTGCTTTCCAGTAATTTATCGCAGCTTCCGCGTGGAACTTCTCCTGGTTTTCCACAAACACCTTCTCGCTTTCTCTGTTCGTCGCTTTCTTCTTCTCGACGCTAAGCTGCCGCTGCCTGTAGAACGCCACCTTGTAAGCCTCTGCTTCTTCGATTATCCTCTGCAACTTCTCTTTTTCCTTCTTCTCCTTCTCCTCCAATTCAATCGCGTTTCGCCTGCGCATTCGTAAACACAATTGATCAGTTTCGGCTCTTACATCACTATCAATCAAAATTAAGCAGAAACTGAGTCTACTAGCTCACCTCCGCCACTCTCTCAGTGCAACGCCCTCATCAATCTCCATCTCAGCCGGAGACGGCAAAGAAGGTCCGCCGTTGCAGTAGATCGACGGCGGCGATTGAGTTCCCGGCACCGGATGAGAGCCGAACTCGTCGTCTGCTTGGTTGGAGAAGATCGGTAACGGGTCGTTGAAGGAGTCGGCGTCGAAGTTCGAGAACGAGTCGAATCGCTGGGACGCGAGCCGAGGATCGTAGGCTGTGTACCCATCGTCGTCGAACGGGCGGATCGACCCGGATGCGAACGATGACATGATTCTTTTTTTTTATCTCTCCGACCCTGGTCCTCGGCTCACTACGTCCCGGTGAATATCTCCAGTTCCTCGTTTCGTATCTTTAAAAAGGGCGGAGAATAGCGTTACGCTGCTGCCAGGCGCAGTAGATGTGGGTACGTGCTGAGTCTCCATTGGTTCACATAGGATACGATGCAGAAGTATGTTCTGAAATGCAATAAGAGAGTGAAACGTGCTTAATTTGTTGAGTCTGGGCTCTCCTGATCTGAGCCTCGTAGCCACAATTTGCTTTCCAGTTCACCCATCACCTAGAATATTCCTCAATTGCGTGAATGTTTGTTTTTACGTAAGTAATGTTCCGGTGCTATCGGTCGCATGGGAGATCTATTCGTAATCACGCTAATTTTGATTAACAAGTGGAGCATCGAATCTAAATAATGAATTTTCATGTGAATAATTTTTATTTTTATTTTTTATATATGTGATAATCTAAATTATTTTTAGTTTTCCGTGGCTAATTGGCTAACCGACGACGTATGCATAAGTAGCTTGATATTAGCTATTAAAGCAAACAAAACTTATTTCTTTATAGTAAATATTGAGAATTCTAGTTAGGCCCTTTAGATGAGACCTTATTTCTTAATCGTTGGATTAAATTGATTAATTGCTGGATCAAATTGGTTAGTTTGATCCAACGAATAAGAGATATGACATCACCTAAAAGCCTTAGATAAGGCCCACACTATAGAACGACTCCACTATAAAATGAAGTGGGATGTTATTGGGTCTAGTAAGACCCAATTTAGTGTAAGCGGCCCACCCCACTTATTTTTTTAAATGTTTGATAGGACTACCCAATGAACCGAATCTTTATATCTTATTGACGCTCGGTATAAAGTGAATCCGTCTGCCTAATAAAAATAGAACGTGTGGATCTCGCTAGCCACGTGGAAAAAATGACCATCCAATCCTCTTAGCTATCAACAACACACATCGGCTCGGCAGCCGACCACCTCACCACAACATTCGTACTATCCAAGCAGTATGATAAACGGCTTGGGATTAGCCATGTCGATGACAAGACTTCCCTGGATAGAAAAAGCTCACTGCTTCCTGAACTACCATTCTTGTCCTCTCTGACTCCATGTGTAAGCCGCCTGACCCATCCCCTGACCAGATGAGACTCCGGCTGTTTCAGCAGGCTACTCTACTCACCTTCGCCCTCTAGAAAACCGCGTAAGGTCATCATGAGCTGAGGACGTGGCTAAACCCCTACCATCCACCACATGATAGGACGAGCAATCTGATGTGACATAAACAGCTCGGCTCTGAGCCGAGGTGTCCGGTTTGAGAAAATATCTTGTAATATCTTATAAATATGGCTTGAAATTATGTAATGAGAGAGAGCATTCTAATAGCATAAAGGTACTTATCAAGTCAAGAGAAGATCATTTCTTTGTTCCAACGCAAGTATTACAAAAACAAGGAACCAATCCCCGACATCTCTCTATCCAAATACACATTTTATATGTTGATCACAAGAAATTTGAGGTTAAACATATCTGATAGTCCAAATTACTAAGGATTATTTTGTTGACCAAAACATAATATTTTCCAGCCTATTATTGACCAAAACATTAAAACTAATATATTTATCTATTTCATATTCATTCTCTTTGTTAATTTCTTTTGTGTTTGAAATAAACACAAAACAAATCAGTCCTATTTCCTTAATTCGTTGCTTGACTCGTGATAAAATTTAATTAAAATTTGTGCGTCTTGAGCTGAAAGATTCACAGAAGATAAATATCCTACCCATGATCCAACGGTCAATAGGCGGTGAACAAGAATCAAAGGCCTTCCTTACATGACACGCGTACAAATAGCTCTACCCGCCAAGGGCAAGACACGCAATCGCTGAGCAACGGCAATAGGTTCCGTACCAAATGGATATTTTGGTAATTTCGGACAATAACTGACCCCTTGGGCATATAAATATACATCGAGCCTCATTGTTTGAAACCGTAGGCAGAGAGAGGGAGAGGAGAGAGGAGAGAGATAGGGAGCGAAGAGGTCTGAGAGTGAGAAGAGGAGGAGCAGAAAATAGAGAGCAAAACTGGAGAAATACTCCACAATTTTTCACAAAAAACCACCTGATTTCGTCAACATTTACGAATTGGCCCCAAACTTTTCCCGCTTTCGCTCTCAAATTGATCTAAATGAGCCGTTTAGGGTTTAAGTCCGTGGTCTTCCATGGCGAGCTGTGTTTGGGAGAACTGGATGCTATTCCAGTGGACCACCAGAAGTTCCAGTTCCCAAATAATGAGATTCGAATCCACCGCATATCGCAACAAAGTGAACGATGCCCTCCTCTTTCAATTCTCCAAACGATTTCATCATTTTCGGTTCGATGCAAACTCGAATCGACCTCCCCTGTCGAACAGCCCCATTTGATCAATCTTCACGCCTGCTGCTTCTACGAGTTTAAGGTCCCACTCAATTGCTCCGCTTTCTGATTTTTCGCCTTTTGATTATGTAAATTTTTATAGATTGAGTTTTCCGTTTGGTTCCCGAGAAAATGTACCAGCAGCATAGAAAAACAATCCCAAGTTTCGTGATATTCATTATTTGCTAAACGCCTAGTTAACGGGCATAGTAAAGCTAGCTCAATTAATATCTTAATTGAGGAAGAATATGATCTAGATTTTCTTTTTTATTTTCTCGCTAATCAAGAGGAGTGTAATAATGCGGTGATTTGATTTTGTTACGCAGACTGCGGTTGTAGTGGTTGGTGGTGAAGAGATTCACTTGGTGGCAATGCCGAGTAAGCAGAAGAAGTTTCCATGTTTTTGGTGCTATGCGGTTCCTGTCGGTCTGTACAGTGCTTCACTACGAATGCTGAATCTAAGGTGTCTCTCAATTGTGTTTGATCTCGACGAGACGCTGATTGTTGCCAACACCATGAAGTCTTTTGATGATAGAATTGAGGCTTTACGAAGCTGGATTGCACGCGAGAGTGAAATGGTGAGAATAGCCGGAATGTCTGCTGAAATGAAGCGGTACATGGACGATCGGTGGCTGTTGAAGCAGTATATAGATAATGATTGTGTGGTGGATAATGGAAAGGTGTACAAGGTTCAACAGGAGGATGTTCCTCCGCTGTCTGATAACCACGAGAAAATTGTTCGGCCTATCATTAGATTGCCAGAGAAGAACATTGTGCTCACTCGCATCAATCCCGAGGTTTGGAAGATCTTATATTCATGCTTGTTAGTTTATTTATGTTTTGGTTGGTTTCCTTTGTGGATTGGTAAGTGGAGAAGTTTAGAATGACAGAAAGCAATTCATTATACAAAATGCTCACTACTACTGAAGACAAAAATGTTGCAATGGGGTTAAGATGGATTCAATAGCTTGATTACATTTTCTGTAACAATTCGTGCATTAGCTTTTATAACTAGTACTTGTGAACACCAACCCAATAAAAAAGATATGAAAAGAATGTAATTTGTCCTTAAGCAGAGACAGTTCGGGTGCATATTGCTGTTGCATAATGTTGTTTGCACAACTAAGTATTAGGTTTTTGCATTCGGGTGGGCCTGCTTAGGTTTTCTGAACATCTGCAGTGTATTTAACAACATTTGTTTGGCAAATTGTCAATCATTTGAGGCATGCATCTTCTTTGCAAAATTCATTGTCATTTGGATTAGTCAGGAACTTGTACAGTATTGGACTAATTATCTTCTTACAACAATATAGAATGGCAGATAAGTAGCTGCTTATCATGATATATTCCTGATTCCAGGGTGCACAGAGGCTACGATATAATATCACTTTTTAATGCAGATTCGTGATACTAGCGTGCTTGTGAGGTTACGACCTGCATGGGAAGATTTGAGAAGTTATTTGACAGCAAAAGGACGCAAGCGGTTTGAAGTTTATGTCTGTACCATGGCTGAAAGGGATTATGCCTTAGAAATGTGGAGGCTTCTTGACCCAGAGTCGCACCTAATAGGTTCAAAGCAACTTCTGGACCGTGTTGTTTGTGTCAAAACAGGTAAGCATCCAAACATAATGGTAACTAACAGTAAGAAATTGAAGTTTCCAGTGATGGTATAACTAGGGGAAGCTGTTGCATAGCTTAAATAGTTGCTTTAGCACATTGATTCTAACCCTCATGGTTCTGGACTTATCAGGCTCCAGAAAATCTTTACTCAATGTCTTTCAACATGGAGTGTGCCATCCAAAGATGGCAATGGTAATTGATGACCGTTCAAAGGTTTGGGAAGATAAGGATCAACCTCGAGTTCATGTAGTTCCAGCATTTACTCCTTATTATGCTCCTCAAGCGGAGGTACTAAATCTGCCTTCCTAAGATTTGTCTTAACAAAAGTTTGTTTTTGTCTTCATAAGATTCTTAGTTTGAGAAGTTCCTTTTCTTTTCCTTACCTTTTATTTTACAGACAGCGAGTCCTGTTCCCGTCCTCTGTGTTGCAAGAAATGTTGCATGCAATGTCAGAGGTTGTTTTTTCAAGTAAGATAGGTTAATGCTATGTGGTTAATTTAATAATAATTTCTGTGGGAATTGTCTTTGTAATTGATTTTCTCATTTGCAATGCCATTGTTTCCAGAGAATTTGATGAGATTTTACTGCGAAGAATTTCTGAAGTTTTTTATGAAGATGAGGTGGTAAATTTACCTCCTGCTCCTGATGTGAGCAATTACTTGATGTCTGAGGTACGTGAATTAAAAATATGCGATTTTTAATCAATTGAATGAAAGTTTGTATCCATGTCTATTCTTTTATGGTATTGTCCTGATGTTTTGAATTACAGGATGCTGGTTTTGCAACCAATGGAAACGTTAGTGAAGGAATGAATGGTGGTGAAGTTGCAAGGAGAATAAACCAATCTGTAAGCTTTTCCTCTGCATGGCTTCTGTTGTCTTTCATCTGATGTCAGAAAATGAGTGCAGAGGTCTTTAAATTAGAGAATTGGCATGTTGTGTGCATGTGTCATGATGATAATTGATCGTTCACATTTTGAACAATTATATTTTTCAGGATGACAAGTTTGGTATGGACTCAGTGGCTCATTCTCTGAAAAATCATGCTGAGGTAAGATCTGACAACTCTCAGGCACCCATTGCAGTGCTTCCCAATATCGTTGGTGCAGCATCTTCGAGGCTGGTCATGCCTTCTCAGAGTATGAGCTTCATCTCAAGATATTGGTTTTGAAAGTATGTTGTGGTGTTAACTGCCTAGCTTTTATACTAAGTTATCTCCAACTATGCCTCAGAACCTGGTTTGCTTGGACCTCTTGTTAGACGAGACAGCTTTTCTGATCGTGACTATGAAATGAAGAGAGGACTCCTTGGTACAAATCCTGGTCTAGATATAAGGAATCAAACCTCTGCTGAACTCCTGCATCTATCTAGGGTACCTGCACAAATGCCAGCATCCACAATACATGCACAAGGGGGATGGTTGGTGGATGACGACAACAATAGAGGAGCTCTGAGTAATCGACCTTCTGGGTTTGTTCAACCGCCTGACATCATAAAATCTGAAAAGCTAGTTCACCAGAATCCTTTTAGTCCTGCTACACCAGGTTCTACTCCCAGTGGTTTGCTCTCACACAAATCTGATGTGAAAAGGGAAGAGGTATGTTCTTAATTCTTTGAAATTCATTTTGGAATCACTCGCTGGTTTTGACATTCTTAATTAAGGAGTTATAAGCACTCTGAAAATGTCTTGGTTATTTCCAGGTATGCTCTGGACAAGATTTACAAAAACAAAATCTTCCTCTTCCAAGTCAGCTATCAGGTAAGTTAATTTATCACATGGTACAAGAGCTTGTACGCCCATGAATCGGGCATCTTCTTTTGATGACTCTACCTTTGGTTTTTTCGTGCAGAGGCTGGTGCGTCCCAGAATCAGGCATCTTCGTTTAATAGAGAATCTCAATTAGAATCTGCAAAAGTGAACCTCCTGCCGCCCCCTTTATCTATTGGAGTGCTGCAGGAAATTGGACGAAGATGCAGCTCAAAGGTAGAATTAGCTTGAGTTTCATACCCATCTCTCTCTCTCTCTCTCTCATTTTTCCTAATGGAGTTTATGATGTTGTCGCCTGTTGCCCAGGTTGAGTTCAGGTCTGTTGTAAGCACCAGTAATGATTTGCAGTTCTCTGTTGAGGTTGGTGAACTTCCCTTCTATACGCCATGTATATTCATTTGTATTTTGGCAATTTGTACTGCTTGTTAACTTCACAGCTGTTGTACTGTCTTTTAAAGGATGTATGCTCAGCTTTTACGAAGATTTGGTAAAATGATTAAATTATCACCAACAGGCTTTGAACTTAAAATTGTCTTAAAGGGTGGTGCGTCTGAATATAAGCTGAGCCTAATTTTCAATTATCTCTTTTTTTAGCAGAACAAATCAATAATAGGCTGGCAGCAAAAAAGAAAGTATTTTCCTTAGTTTGGTGGAATGAATAGAGCAAACATGGAAATGATTTGAAACTCCATATCTTAATTTTTTTGTTTACACATTTTGCATTTGTCTTCTTTATTTCGAGGAACTATCTTGTATCAATACTGGACTCTAACATGCTCATTGTTAACCTTTGTATCTAAAGGTTCTCTTCACTGGAGAGAAGATTGGTTTTGGAATGGGTAGGACGAGGAAAGACGCTCAACAACAGGCTGCTGAGAATGCTCTTCACAGCTTGGCTGGTACATTATTCTTTAACCAAAATTATCTTTTTCCCTGTAATTTCTGAGATGCTTTTGTTTGTGTTTGTTAGTGGTTTGAAATATGATAGTAAAACATATATAAAGAAAAACGATATGATGAACGGAATTGCAGATAAATATGTAGCGTATCTCACACCTCGTTCTGGAGCTGTGGACAGAGATATTGATAATGTCTCGGTCGGGAATGAAAATGGATTTGTATTCGACATCGTCGGTCCTGAATCGACTGAGCTGCCAAGGGAAGATGGAATGCCTAAAGAAAGCACTTCTGAGGTGGGGATTATTGATCATGCTTTCAGTAGTTGATTTGATTTTTAATGTTCAAAAACATAGGTGATGCTTGGATAAAGGGTATGTGGGCAAGACATTTCCAGATGAGGGGCAGTGGTTTTTTACAAGGAGAACCACTACTCTTTTTGAATTTTGCATCTCATGAAGATGTGATGGCTAAAACACTGAAAGCGGAGTGAGCCGGCTTCATGTGTGCTACTGCTGCCTTAGCGGCTCCATTAATTCCTGTTTTGAAAGGTACGGGCTTGGTTGTCAGTCCCTCATTTCTACCCATTATCCAAGTGTTCCCATGTACTTGATTTAGCTATGTTCTTTTCTTAACTTGTAAGAGTAATAATTATTCAGTATCTTCCTATTGGTAAACGTACTAAGTAGGTTTTTTTTCCTTTCCATTTTTCTTTCTCTTCCTACCTTTTTTCCCCTCTGTATGGCTTCTAGTTGACTTTTAAACTTCTCACAGATTCTCTTTTCTTCCTGATATATATGCTGGATCTAACTTGAGCAATGTGGTGAAACTATCCCTGTTTTATTCCTGTGAGAGTGAAGCTTCTGAACCATAAATCGCTCCTTC
This sequence comes from Prunus padus, assembly GCA_024362665.1. Classification (NCBI taxonomy): domain Eukaryota; kingdom Viridiplantae; phylum Streptophyta; class Magnoliopsida; order Rosales; family Rosaceae; genus Prunus; species Prunus padus. Next base: position 5,329,680 of record JANFAM010000019.1, read on the forward strand.
CTTTTGCTGGAATAGTAGAGCTCCCTCTAGTATGTGATCATAAGAACCTTTGTGTTGAATTGCCTGATTAAAACCCATGAATTCAATGCTAAATATACAGGCTGCGGAAGTTGAACCTGGAGGTACTTCTATTATGGTGAGTCAGCAAGTTCAAAAGCGTGCAAGGTCCCCAAGGTAACACGGTACTTTCTTTTCACCCTGTTTGAATCGAGATTTATCCAAAAAATAGTATTTATGGTATTTTCTCGGCTAACTATGTGGAATCTTGAAGGTTCTTGGTTGGATAGAAATACAGCCAAGTAATGTTTTATGTTAAACTTTGCCTCCTTTTTGTTTGTTTATTGGATGTCTTTATGGTACATTCTAGGCATTTATTGACATTCTTATGGCACCTTTCTTGAAGCATAAAAGACTGAGTTTAATGCTCCTAAATCATGAAAATGGCGGTTTACGACGTTCTTATTTCAGTTTATATATTTCTGCAGATTGCTACAGTCTGTTCCAAATAAACGATTAAAGGAAGAACTATCTTCACGGCCGCAGAACAATGTACCTTCAGACAAACCTCGAGACTAAAGTCATATTAATCAAGGTTTTCACTAGTGCATTCTTCCTTTCTCTTGAGAAATGAAACGATGGTCTCAGCGAGGTCCAGTGGCTCCATCTCTCCCCAGCATCCAGATTTTGTAACTAGTCAGTAGATTTGGAAAACTGAGGGAACGAAGAAGGAAAAGGAGGGATCAGGTTTTACGGCAATGGATATTACCAAGGTGAATATGTGTAATTTTGATGGTGGAAAGGTGGGCTATTTTTTTGTCATGTTGCCCCATCTGCTCTCGCTTACATAATGGAAAACTTAGGTTGGAGATGTTTATATCTCTGATTCATCAGGTCATCTTGGCTCTCACATGGATATAGTTATGCTTTTTAACCCTTTGAAACTTTAGCGTAAATTAGAATGAATATAAGGGTTTCTGCATGGAAAGTGAAATTTGAGACCGTCTTGTTCAAAGTTAGTTCAGATTCAAATTTCATGATCTGTCCATCCATGCTTCAAATAACACACCCAGGATATTTTTAAGTGGAAAACACAGGATTTACACATGGTCAGAAAGCCTGATATAACATTGGAGCAAGTTGCATAATTTATTTCCATCACACAATTATTTGATTGTAAATCTGTTCCAATAACAAAGTTGGTGGACAAAGATAAAGAATTAATATGGTACGTTAATGAAGCTTCAAAATCTCAGAGATTAAAACAAAGGGCATATACAAATCTAGCTGTAATGGTTGAAATTATAAATCTCAAGTTCTCAACGGTCGAACGCATACAATTTTAAGAAGATACGGACCTCGAAATGACGCAAAAAAGCACCCAATGCCGTACGTTGCAATTGACCACTTTCATTTTTCCCGATGGTTCGTTCCGCAACTCCTACCTTATAATTACGTCTTACCCTAATTTCATGACAACGTTAGAAATAAGCAATCAAATCCTTATTACATTAGCATCATGAAGAAACTTTACAAAACGTCGTTGAATTTGGTACAAATTCTCCTCCCACATATCATGACCGAATTGATATGTCCTGGTATACATGACACACCAAAAGAATACAAAACCTGAGAGCACTCTTACATCCTAGGAAAGCAGCAATACTACTAGTTTGAAAACAACTAAGTTCATATGTACTACATGTACAATACTTGTTACCATCTCCCCTGTCCTCTTTGTAGGCCACCCGGAAAACTTCAGCAACAAAGCAGGAGAGTCACAGGCTCAAATGAATTCCAGAAATTTCTTCCCAGGTTTTTCTGCAAGCTCCATCTCTATAGTACTAAAGCAATCGGAAATTAGCCAGAAATTTCTGCAGCATTTTACGGCCCCATTGTACGTCATTGTCCAAGACATTATCGTTGATTGGTTCTGAGTCGGACTGGTCTGCCCATTTAGCAGGGTGATGCATTTGGTTGAGTTGATCGTCATCAGACTTCTCTTCTTGAGGTGGGTCATTGTGCAAGACACCAGTGTTGACTGCCTCTGAGTTGGAATGTTTTGCATTTTTAGCAGGGCTTTGCTTGAGTTCGTCGTTGAAACTCTGTACATTATCTTTGATGATGGCAGTTGTTTCTGCTTGAGGTGGGTCACTGTATGGCTCTTGCTTCACGTCTAGCTGAATCCATTGGTTTGAGCACATGAAGAGGAACAGAAAAGAGGACATCAACAACAGCATTAACAAGGAGGCAAGAAGAGGTATATCAAAATCTGCCGTTGGAGAACAATGGAATAACCTTAGGCATAATACTAATCACAACCGACGATATGCAATAGTTAAGTGGTGAATGATTATACGTATACATCCGCATGTTTTTAGCAATAGGGTTCCTGTATATTGAATATTTGACTATGGAAATGCTCAAGGATTACCAGCAGTAAACAAATAAATGGAATGCTTGATAGAGCAATCAGTGCCATATTTTGACTGCGGATAGTTTCAGTTTTAATCAGACAGCACAATTTTGATTTGCACTAGGAGAACACTTGCTTTTGCTTTCTATTGCTTAAAATGCTTTAGCATACAACTTTATTACAAAAATTTACTGTGAAGATGTTCAACTTGTTCACTGCTGACTGTAAGGAACAAAAACTTTCTAATCTTTTAGTTGGATTGATGAAATCAAATAGACACCTTGCCATACATCACCTTCATTACCTTTTCTCCATACAAACATAGATTCCAAAAACTTACAAGATGGAACCAAAAACTATTTGATAGAATAGAATCTTCTATAGTCCTGGACAACTCGAGGTTTACGGAAATGGAATGGAGTGTTATTTCAGGTTGAGGTAAATGTAGTAGAAGACAAAGAGAAATAAAAAGAACTTCACGCTCGTCAAGCAGTTACCTCTGGCATATTAAGATCCTTAGCCTCGAAGGCTCCAAGTGAGCCATCATCAAAAGGCATCTGTTTCTCAACTTTCTCTTTCTTTGCTTCTTCAGTTGGAACTGCTGGTGAATGAGTCAAGCCAGGTACCAGAACATGACCTTCTTCATAGTTAATTAGGCTTCCCTCAATGTGAGTGCTTGAAAGGTTCCCTACTGTTGCAGCTCTGCCATTATTGCCAAAAATGTTGTCTGCCACCAACATCTCCTTATTGGAGATGGCTGCATAATCCTCACTTGGAAAAATAACTCTCTCTTCTTCAAGCACCTTAGTTCTTGCAGCAATTTGTTCCTCGCATGGTTCCATATATGACTTTGGCCATTTTGGAGGTATATTCTCTGCAACAGTAGTTTTGGGCTCCTCTTGTGAAGGAGAAAGTTTATCAGCAACAATTTGTTCCTTCCATGGTTCCAGCAATGGTTTCTCTGCTGGATCAGTGCTACTATCAGCAATGGTTGGTTCCTTGGTGATATTTAAAGCCAGTTCCTCTGGAAGAGTCAGGTTCTCAGCTACAATCAACATATCTGAGTTAGCATGAGAACCCTCACTTTGATTAGCTCGATCTTCCTCTATTATTTTCTGAAGTTCAGCATCTGCCCAATCTTCACAAACAGTGATTGTGTTCTTCGTTTCCCAGGTCTGAAAAATTCGATCTGGTCCAGGCTGCCACAAGATATTCCCTGTGATTTCTTTTAGTATGAACTTGAACTGGACCGATTTCCCAACTGGTATATCCTGATTAAACACAAACACATCAAAATCCAAACCCGGTCTTCACTTAACAAAAATAAAAAAAAAAATTTCACTTCTTAGTAGATTTTTACTCACCAGCCCAACAGTCCACACATTCCCATCTGACCAGTTCATTGGTATTGCGCTTGAAGGATCCCACAAACCGAACATTGGATCATCCCCTACTATGAGGAACTGCTGCCCAAACGAGCACTCTTTCTGCAACTGGAATTTGACATGAATAGTTTTTGTATGATCTGCACAACATGGAATACTGTCAGTGAGATTAATATGCAGATTCTTTTTTAAAAAAAGAAAAGACAAAGGACTTACATGTTTCTTGAATTTGATCATCTGCCACCTCCAATTCTGTCTGCATTGAGAATGCTCAAAAATCAGATTGACTATTTCAGTACAAGTAGTACTCAGATTAATACATTGTCTTATTGTATGGATAATGATTAAAATCCGGATGAAAGAAAAAAAGTAAATTTTGTAAATAATCTTTTTCCTGTATCTTCCCATTACACTGCATGATTCTATCTCTATGAAACAATGCTTCCAGAACAAGATGAACATGCGTGTAAAGGCTCTCTGATACGTTGCTTGATCTTGAAAACATACATAAATAAACGAAAAGAAGAAACAAGCAAAAACTAGGGGTGAAAAGTTCAAACTCAGTGTCGTGCAAAAGTAACAAGATTAACATCTTGCCTAAGCTTCAATCCTTCACAAAAGCGCCCATTAAAATTATATTTAACAATCAAACAGAACAAAAAGAAGAAGAAAAGTTGAGAATCTTGCAGTACCCTCTTCAGCCCCAACCCAAAGCAAGATTCCAAAACTTTCTCGGCAACAGAAAAAGAAACGGGTGATCATAAAAGCAGAGAAAGAAATATACCATATTCTAGAAACAGAAACAGAGAAAAGAAAATACAAAACTTTTTCAAAAACCAAGAAATGAAATCATGAGGGAGAAGACCTGGGTTTTGGATGAGAGACAAACGACTGGTTTGACGGGCTTGCTCTGTTGCAGAAAACACACCAAATTCAAGAACCGAAAATCCACACTTCTCTTAGGCCTAAGAAAACAAGCTTCGAGCCTGTGAACAAAGGCATTCTTCTCTCTGTCCCAGTACTTGTCCACGACCACCCTCGAACTCGGGCTCACCAGGGTCTTCATAACTCGGTCACTGAAACAACTCGAATTGTAATAAAAGTTGGTTGCTTTTGATTTCCAGAGAGAGAGAGAGAGAGAGAGAGAGAGAGAGAGAGAGGTGAATAGAGAAGTTTTTGTTTGCTTGTAGGGTCTTTGTCACTTTTCTCTAAAATAATCCACTTCTGGTGGGACCAGCTAAGTTTGTTGAGTGAAGGGGAGAGGTTTAGTGTTGTTGTATATATAGTGGTGGGGCCCCTCATGGGGATAAAGAATCGGATCCGATTCCACGTGGCTTTGGGACACGTCATCACTATTTGAGGTTGAGTTAAATCTGACTTTTAACCCAACGTGAGAATCTCAGCCAAACATTTTACAGGTTTTACAGTTCTTAGAAACATGATTCAAAGCAAAAGCATTGAGAGAAAGATAATGTGAAGATGTGGTCTTCAACATCATATACTCCGTAATCACTGCTTGTTTCAATCTGACAATCTCAGCCCTTAATCCGTTTTAGTGTCAATAACAACCGCTAAAAGTGGCAAATGTTGCGTTTTTGTGCTTTAATTGCTTAAAACTAGTAGTAATCTGCGAGATGTGCATAGCTTGCTAAAACTAGTGGCAATTTGCCTCATGTGCGTAACAGAGGAACTAGCATTAGTTTGCACTAGTAGTAATTTGCGTGATATACGCAGCAGAGGCAATTAGATTGGTTAAAACAAAAATATGATTAAAAGTAAGGGGACATAGGTATTGTTTTATTTTTCTATTATTTCATTCTTATTCATAGATTTGTTTTATAAATTTGTTTTAAAGTTTTATGAATAGAAAGTTCCTCTATTTAAGCAACTCTGAGTTCCTAATGTCCAGCTTAAATTTTGTTCAATGGGTGAATAAGTCTCTTTAAGAATATACTATTAGAAGAAAAAGAAGGTTCTAGGGTTAAATTGGTTATTTTATTTTCTCTTTCTCAAATATTAATAAAGTTATCAAAATAATAAGATACAAAATGAGATTTAAAATGGGAATTTGTAAAGAAAAAGAAAACTTACACATTAATTTATAATTAGATATCTTTCAGATAATGAAGAAAACTTCCAAAGCTCATCCCCTTATCCCCTCATGGTAAAAGTCTTTACGTGATCAAATCAACAATTTGAAATTTATTTTGATGGTTGGAGTAGATGGTGGACGGTGATGGTGTCACGTGACCCTTCTGATGGTCATTTATTGCTAATTTAGTAAATTTTTACATTTTAAATTCATACATTGATTAAAATAAAATAAAAAGGAATTGGGCCTTGGTTTCCGCCTGGGTTACCGTGTTATCATCGACCCGAGAAAATGAAAATAGTAGTTTAGTGGATCTGGTTCTTGGGTTGGGTAAATATTTCAATATGGGTCGGTTTTTAGACATAGCCCAATAGCAGTGGAGCTTAATTGTTAACCGACTTGCATTGGCTTCTACCTCACTCTAGTCATAAAGAGCTGCTTGATTTGTACCTGTACTCATACACCGCCAAGAATGGGAAACCTTTAGCATTGTCCTTTCTCAACCTAAGTCTCCACTACAACTAAAACTAATGCACCTTATTGAAATGGTGGACCTGCATAAGTTCATCAATAGCCACGGGCAGGCACCCTTCTACCTATTAAGCTTCAAACACAGCACACCATACTGCAGATTCTGGTCAATTGGTCTCTGATTTCACACTTGGAAGACAAAATATATTTGGTCCATTAGGCCATAGCGGCATCTTTCCCCGTACATTTATTATAAAATGTTGCAAACTATATATACAATATGAATTTTGCTAAGATTAATCGTGCCATTGATGCTTTATGAGTCCCATAAACGTCAGCAGTGTGCACGACTCACCTTAACAGGGCTGCTACAAGATTAATATATTTTTTTGGTCCGAAGAAGATTGATGATTGATGGCTACGCAAGTAAACTAGTGAGCTAATTAGATAGAGTTTTGAGTTGACTTCACCAAATTCTGCTGCATATAAGACACTCATAAAGTTTAATCTACCTTGTCCATTGATCAAAAAGAAAAAAGAATGCCCCAATTTGTCCCCAAAATACGGACCAACTTGCATTGCCAAGCCAAAAATGCAGAGTCTTTATTTAAGAATCCCTCCAAAAAGCAGACATGCCCATACCTCTTAAACCTGTCTCCCATACCAATTCTCTTCTCAGAAGAGTCAGAACCAGCAATGGCATATCTCCCAATTTTCTTCCATCTGTTTGTACTACATTTGTTCATGATCACCTTGCTGCATTCACCATTTCCCACTTTTGCAGCTGCGTTCACCATTTCCAATGGAACTGAGACTGATAGGCTTGCCTTACTCGCCATCAAGGCTCAAATAATCAAGGACCCGCATGACATTTTGAGCTCATGGAACGATTCATTCCATTGCTGCAACTGGACAGGTGTCACTTGTGGTCACCTTCACCAACGAGTGACCTCACTGAACTTGAGCTCCTATCAGTTGGTAGGCTCACTCTCTCCTCACATAGGCAACCTCACCTTTCTTTCAGGCCTTAACCTTGAACTCAACCACTTCCGAAGTGTGATCCCACAAGAAATTGGCCATCTTTTCAGGCTCAAATACCTCAACTTGTCCAACAATTCGTTTTCGGGTGAAATCCCATCTAATCTCTCTGCTTGTTCTAGCCTCATCTGGCTTCGTTTGGGCTTCAACAAGTTGATTGGGAAAATCCCATTTCAGCTAGGGTCATTACAGAAGCTTGAGAGAGTTCAACTTCACTATAACAACCTCAGTGGACCACTTCCAAGCTCTCTAGGAAACCTTTCCTCTGTAAAATCTCTGTCTCTGGCGGTCAACAGTTTGGAAGGAAAAATACCAGACTCATTGGGCCGCTTGAAGAATTTAGAATTTCTTGGACTTGGCCTTAATCAACTTTCTGGTATGGTGCCTCTCTCAGTTTACAATCTTTCATCTCTTGCAAGGCTTAGTTTGCCATACAATCAACTAGTGGGGAGTTTGCCATTAGACTTGGGCTTCACTCTTCCTAATTTGCTAGTGTTGAATTTAGGCCACAATCTATTCACTGGACCACTACCAACATCATTGTCCAATGCCTCAAACCTTCTTGAATTTGATACCAATGGAAGCAATTTCACTGGAAAAATTACAGTTGATTTTGGAGGCTTAACTAGTCTGTGGTGGCTGGTTCTTGCTTCCAATTCCCTAGGCACAGGAGAAGCTGATGACTTGAGTTTCTTTAACTCTCTTAGTAGATGCAGGAGCTTGAAAATTCTTGATCTAAGTCATAACCAATTTGGAGGTGTCTTGCCTAATTCTATATCCAACTTCTCAAACCAACTTGTGTCATTGAGACTGGGAAGAAATCAATTATCTGGAAGCATTCCTACAGGTATTGAGAATAACTTTGTTAACTTGACTGAATTAACAATGGAGAAAAATAACTTCAGTGGTAGTATTCCTGCTATTATTGGTAACCTTTGGATGCTAAGGAGATTAGATTTATCTGAAAATGAGTTTTCTGGCCATATTCCATCATCCCTAGCCAACATAACTCAACTATATGCTCTCTATCTTCAAAAGAACCGCTTAACGGGGAATATGATAAATATAATTCGCATCCCACTCCTCCATCATCATGATGTGCTGTATTAAACTATTGGATAGTGCTGTACATTATTATATCGATAGAATCATTGTGTTGTAAACACTCATTGTGCTTTACATTACTATATAGGTAGACATCATTGTGCTGTAAACCTTTATCATCATTATACCTCTTGTAAACAATATATAATAATCAATACACACGCCTCCATTTATTGAGGCTTTCAACTCATTTCAATATTCTCCTTCAGAATATTCCTTTAAGTTTTGGAAATCTTTCATACTTGCAAGAGCTAGACCTTTCTCAGAATCATCTCAATGGAACCATTCCCAAAAAACTTATGAGTCTGTCTTCCCTAACTATTTCCCTGAACCTTGCTCATAATCAATTGACTGGTTCCCTGCCCTCAGAAGTTGGAGCCTTGAGAAATCTAGGAAACTTGGATCTTTCTGAGAATAAGTTGTCAGGAGAACTTCCCAGTAGCCTTGGTAGCTGTGTATCCTTAGAACACCTTCACTTGGAGGGTAACTTGTTTGAAGGAACCATTCCTCCATCTTTTAGTTCCTTGAGAGGACTTGAAGACTTGGATCTTTCACACAACTACTTATCTGGCCAAATTCCAGTTTTTTTTCAGCACTTTTCCCTTGTGAACTTAAATCTTTCTTTCAACCATTTTGAGGGTGGGATGCCAACAGGAGGGGTTTTCAAAAATACATCTGCAATTTCAGTGGCAGGAAATCAAAAGCTTTGTGGAGGTATACCTGAATTAGAATTCCCAGCTTGCACTGCCAGTAAGCCAAAGAAAAGAAAGATATCTCGAGGACTCAAATTAATGATCTTATTGCTTTCTGGACTTCTAGGACTAGTTTTGGTCATGTCTCTTCTAGTTATCCGGCGGTCAAGGAAGATGAAAGCGAAACCTTCTACAGAAGCTTCACCAACTAAGGAATTTCATTTGAAGGTAACTTATGAAACTCTCCTTCAAGCTACTGGCGGATTTTCCTCTGCCAACTTAATTGGTACTGGTAGCTTTGGTTCTGTCTACAAAGGGATTCTTGGTCCAAATGAAACTGCTGTTGCAGTAAAGGTGCTCCACTTGCATCAACAAGGAGCCTTAAAAAGCTTTGTAGCTGAATGTGAAGCCCTGAGAAACATTCGGCACCGGAATCTTGTTAAAATCTTGACTGCTTGCTCAAGTCTTGATTTTCAAGGTAATGAGTTCAAAGCTCTTGTCTATGAGTACATGCCCAATGGGAGTCTGGCGAGTTGGCTACATCCAATTTCAGAAGCAGATGATGTAGATGGTGAACTGAGGATACTAAGTCTCCTCCAAAGATTAAACATTGCCATTGATGTGGCCTCTGCTCTAGATTATCTTCATCATCATTGCCAAGATCCAATTGTTCATTGTGATCTGAAGCCTAGCAACATCCTACTTGACAATGATCTCATTGCTCATGTGGGTGATTTTTGGATTAGCAAGGTTCGTTCCAGAAGCTACAACTAGATCCAATCTGAATCAAAGCAGCTCAGTAGGATTGAAAGGAACAGTTGGGTATGCTGCACCAGGTAGTTTATAACTCTAATCCGTTTCTGTTGTTGCACGTTTGCATTCTATAATAAATTTTGAAAAATATTAACTTGGAACTGTCATTAAAAACCAAAACCAATTAATCAGAAGGATTTTCTTTTCTCATAGCTGGGTAAAATTTCTGAAAAATATTAACTGTGCAACTGAACTAATGTTGTAGAGTATGGCATGGGAAGCACGGTTACAACGTATGGGGATGTATACAGCTTTGGGATACTTCTGTTGGAGATGTTCACAGGAAAGAAGCCCACCGATGACATGTTTAAAGACGGAATGCAACTCCATAATTTTGTTAGCAATACATTGCCTGAACAAATATCAGAAATTTTAGATCCATTGTTTGTTGAAGGAGGGGGAGGAGAAGATGATGAGGAATTAACTTGTGAAGAGAAATGTATTGTGGGGCGGGGAAAAGATGACCTGAATCAGGATTGCCTGATTGCAATACTCAAAATTGGAGTTGCTTGTTCAGTGGAATCACCTAGAGGGAGAATGGATATTAGCCATGTTGTCAAGGAATTGAAGCAAGTCAGACACACTCTTGTTGTATCTGCATGAACTAAGGACAATGCAGCAGGTTAACTCTGTCCTGAACAAATTATTGAATTTCTCAATTCTTTGTAATGTGAATCAGAATGTCTTTTATTTTCGAAATGAAATGAAAAATACAGAGCATTGAGATGTAGTTGAGTAAGGCAGAGACTAAGAAGAGAATAAACAGAATGTGGAATTATTCCTTTATTCTGCTATATAGAATACTGAATTCATGACTTACTTGATGTCACATACACACATGATACATAAAAACATCCTTATTAAAATAATCTCTTGCATATAGATGAGGCTATATGTTGAGATATGGCAACCATCTTGAACTATCTAATGTATTGCTAGCTCCCCTCATGAACTGAGATATGAGTCTCTAATTGTCTTCATTTTGTTGACAACGACATCCATACGCATCCGCTCTCCTTGAGATATTGCAGAGCATGAGAGTCCTATCTGCATCACTGAAACCAAGCACTCGTCCAATCTTCTTGCTCGAACTGGGTAGTGATCCCAAGATGTAGTAATTGGCCTTTTTTGTATATCATTGTCGTATATGTCATCATCAGCCTCCACGTCATCTCTTTCAAGGAGCAAAGAAGGGTCAGCTACGTCAATGGCATGGAAAGGCAACCCCTTGGCAGTGAATTTCTGAATGCTTAGATCATCTCTAAACATGTCATCCGTAGGCCTTTTTCCTGTGAACATTTCTAGCAACAATATTCCGTAGCTATAAATATCTCCCAGTATGGAAACTTGGCCTCCCATGCCATACTCTGCCATTCAATATACACATTAGGATGTCAGAGTCAAATGATCTTCTGAATTTAGATCTTATTATTTTCAAAGTATGCTGATGATACTACTTTTCCATGAAAAATAAAACTGCATTTGTCATTTTGATCAATAGACACTTAATTTGGATCAGTATTAATGTATTTAGAAAGAAACAATGCAAATGATAGAAACTCATACCTGGAGGTATATAGCCTAAGGAACCCTTTAGTCCAGTTGATATGCTTTGACTTTCAGAAGGATTATTTGATGCTTCCAGAAGGAACCTTGCTAAACCAAAGTCACCAATATGGGCTACCATGTCTTCATCAAGAAGGACATTGCTTGGCTTTATATCACAATGAACGATAGACGTTTCACAATGATGGTGGAGATATTCTAATGCAGAAGCAACATCAATTGCAATTTTGAGTCTTTGGATGAGGCTCAATCTCTTACATTGAGATTGCTCATCATCTCTTGGATGCAGCCATGAGTCTAGACTTCCATTTGCCATGTACTCGAAAACTAGACTTTTGAAGTCATTACCCTGATTATCAACGCTTGAGCATGCAGTTATGATTTTGAGAAGATTACGGTGCCTTATACTTCTTAAAGCTTTGCATTCATCAATGAAACTCTTGAAAGATCCTTGTTGTTGAAGGTTTAATACCTTAACGGCAACTACCGTTCCATCACTAGGGACTACTCCTTTGTAAACTGAACCAAAGCTTCCCATACCAATCAGATTGTCCACAGAGAACCCGTTCGTTGATTGAACAAGTTGTGAGTAAGAGACACCAAATCTCCAATCCCCATAAGAATGTGAAGTTAAAAGTGGACCTCTTGACCTTTTCACCATTCTACAAGCAGCAATAAAGCTGGATAGAGCAATGAATGCAAGTGCACAAGTTACAGGAATTACTACTTTTGGAGAAAGTAAATGAGACTTCTTGTTAGAGCATACAGGTAGATGTAATTCTGGGATGCCACCACACAATTTATTATTTCCATGAACTGAGACTCCACTTGCATTTGAAAATATTCCTTCTTCAGGCAATGCACTCTCAAAATCATTATAAGAAAGATTGAGTTGCTTAAGAGCTCTAAACTTACCTAGAAATTCAGGAATTTTCCCAGATAAGTGATTGAGTGAAACATCCATTTCTTCCAAGCCTCTTAATTTTGCCAGAGTTTCAGGAATGTTTCCTTCAAATTCATTACCTTCCAAATGTAGCCTCACCAAACCAGTGCAGCTGCCAAGGGTTATGGGGATTTCACCTGATAAGTTGTTTCCTGATACATCTAGCTCCGAGAGATTTACCAACTCACCCACTTCTGATGGTAGTGAACCAGTCAAAGAATTGTTAGACATGGACAAACAAATTGAAAGGGATGAAAGCCCTATAACCTCTTTAGGTATGGTTCCACTTAGTCGGTTACTAGAAAGGTTGAAAATCAATAAGCTTTGGCAGTTTCCCAGGCTTGGAGGTATGCTTCCCTCAAACATATTACCCTCCATGAAGAGCCTTGTTACTGAAGTCAAGTTACCAAGGGAGGATGGGATTGGCCCCTAAAACTTGTTAAGATTCAAATACAGTCCCTGTAACTTCTGGAGCTTGCCAATTACATCAGGGAGACTGCCACCAAAGTAGTTTTGTTCCATTCCTAGATTGATCAAGTTTACAAGATTTGCAATGCCGATAGGGAAGCTACCATGTATCAAATTACCCCCCATTGTAAGAATTCTAAGTTTTGTTGAGAGGTTGGATATGGACTCTGGCAATTCTCCTCCAAAACGATTACCCTTTAAACCCAACACCTCAAGATTAGTACAATTAGCAAGGAAACTGAGAAAACTAAGGTCACCAGTTTTTCCACTTCCCAGTCTATTGTCATCAAAGTTCAGTCTAATTAAGCTTTGCAAGCTTCCAAAATTTTCAGCAGGGAGCTTTCCAGTGAGACCATTTTCAGCAAAATCAAGAATTTGAAGTCTAGAAGCATTTGACAAGGATACAGGAATACTACCTGTGAATTTGTTGACACCACCAGCAAATGCCTGGAGATTAGGAAGAGTGATCCCCACATCCTTTGGCAGCTCTCCATGCAGCTGGTTGTGAGTAACAGCGAAATAGTATATGGAGGATATATTATAGATTGAGGAAGGAACCATACCAGAAAGTTTATTCCCTGTAATTCTAAATTTTCCCAAGCTTGTTAAGCGCCCGAGCTCATTGGGTATGCTTCCTTGAAAATTGTTGTAAGCAAGAGAAATATAATACAGAGAAGAAAAGTTCCCTATCCAGTCTGGGATAGTTCCAGTGAGATTGTTCTCAAAAACACAAAGATGAGTTAAATTCAACAATGAACTGAGTTGATCCGGAATGGACCCAATAAGCTTATTGGAACTAACATCAAGCTTTCTCAGCTGTGTACAGTGGGATATGTTACTTGGAATTTTCCCACCAAAGGAATTGGAACTCAGGTTGAGATATCGCAGGCACAGTAGACGTCCCATTTCTTGAGGAATTTCTGTAAGAGTTGGATTATTCTAATTACTCACTTAAGTGGTCTTCTAATCATCATAGGATTGTCTTGGGCTCAATATTGATCAAGGACTCAATTACTACTCGGTCCGTAGCCTTTGTATAAGTGTTTGCTAAATACATGGGCCAAAGGGATTCCTAATTAATATGGACTAGGTTTTTATTTCCTAATGCAATAAGGATTGTTTGAGAGTTTTTCTTGATGGGAGAGGCTTCTAGGCATATGCATATAAATACAAGGTTCCCTACTCAACCGATCAAGTCTAACCCACACTAAAGAATTCACCCAATCTAGAATGAGTGTATGAGGGATCGGATTGAGGAGAAGAGCTCTTTGTATATGGTCTTGATATTTTGATATCTTATATGGCAAACCTAAGGTATGTGTTCTATTTATATGCAGTCATATAAAGTTTACATGTGGTATCAGAGCCTAGGCTGCATGTTTTAGAACCAAAAGAAATTGTCTGTTTTTTATAACCGGAATTTAGATGACATGCTCTCCTCATGACTGATCAAGTTTTCTGTTTAATTTTCCATCTTTAAAATTTTCAATGACGCGAGGATTGACGGGTTTGGATATAAGCACTGCATAAAGTTTCCACTGCCTTTTAATTGGCTTATGCGACCTTTGTGACTTATATTCTAATATTGAAGCTCTAATATTAGTTTCATTGATGTTTGTTTTTTCAAAGTGCATATGGTGTCATGAATCAGTTTTAATCCTAAAAGAATTGACAACTTTGATTTTAAAGGGCCTGTGATATTATATGCCCAAGCCGTGCACTTTTCCATGACTACAATTATCCATATGAATAACATCTTATTTTATGGCTTCAAAGGAACATCATCTTATTTTACGGCATATTTACATCTTATATATTTATATGGCTTCAATTTTCGATATCTCAAGCATATGCTTAATTTTCTGAATTGCGGCATTAAACTGAATATGTATTTATCTTTTCCAAACATGACATTGCCGCAACTTATATGTATGACATTAAGATCAAATTAAGTTTAGCTTCAGCTCCAATTAAAGATGTTCAATTGGTTTAAGCATATATTTTAATAAAATTAAGTAATCGTGATTCGTATCTACCATGAATTGCTTTGTCCTGTTTTTGGAGAAATCTATTCAACTGAAGTTCTAGGTTTTATACAAGCATAAGCAAGTCTACATATGCAAAGGTTATAAAGTACCAAACCAGAAAGATAAAACCTAAAATTGAAAGTTACAAAAGCAATGTACTGTTTTATTATCTTTATTATACTAACATATTTTGTTAAGTGTGCTTCGATATAAAGCTTTTCTCCTCTTGTAGGGTTGAGATCAAAGTTTGAAGAGTTCTTGTTTCAATTTAAAGAGCTGAAAGCAACCTAGTTGATTAAAGAACCTTTGATTCTAAGTTTGGTTATTAAATGTGATAAAAGTATAAAGTTTTAACTTTATCATATTTGAAAGTTTTATGATAATAGTTTGCAGACATTCTAGCAACGGTTGAGTGAGCTAAAGCAACTCAATCATTACTAGTTTTCTGGATTCAAAGTAATGATCATAATTGGCATTATAGGTGAATGCATGTTAAAAACTCTCTGTCCAAAGATGTGAGTGGTTTAACATGAGTACACTTATAATGGAACAGCATGGGAGATGCAATCGCATGAATTACCAAGGAATTTCTTCAGTCCAAAGATGTGGGAGTTTCTTTGTTCAGGAAATTCGTGTAATGTCAGGTCCCTAGTGTTGAAAACATGTTTAACTTTCTGTCCAAAGATGTGAGTTAACCATGTTTGATTAAAGTTTTGGGGACAGATTGATTGTATGATATAATTTTGGAAGATTTCAGTGTGTCACAATGAACCTTAACTCCATTGGCATACGCTTTTGGTTTTGTTATATGGATTGTACCATGTTTGAGTTTTGTTGATGGTAATTTGATATTGGTGATCTTGAATAGTCACGAAAGTTAATGGCATGACTAAAGGAAATAGATTTTGGTTGATCACATAAAGGAGACATGTGTTTTTGTTTGGAAAATTGATTGCATCAACTTCTTATATCAAATTTCTCTTAATTTCCACTACATTTGATGTTTGTTTTTGGTTATGTATGGACATGTTTGATACTTGGCTATTTTTCACATGCAATTAAGTGATTGTTTTATTGCATACAATGGATTGATCCATACGTGTAAAGGGATTGATTCGTACGTAAAGGGATTGATACATATTTAATTGGATTGAATCAATGAAAGTTGGATTGATCTGTAAG
The DNA here is from genome assembly GCA_024362665.1 of Prunus padus. NCBI lineage: Eukaryota > Viridiplantae > Streptophyta > Magnoliopsida > Rosales > Rosaceae > Prunus > Prunus padus. The sequence goes on from JANFAM010000019.1 coordinate 5,345,874, forward strand.
GTTTTGTGTTCATCATATTAGGATAAAATAAAATAAAGTTGGCTTGTTTTAAAATGGAATGGTGTATTGTTGCAAGTGTGTTTTTGAGGCATGATTGGTGTTGTATTTGATGCTTTTCAGTTTTGAATATTAAGCAAAAGACAAATTTTCCTTGTGAATATATGTTTACAAGCGCCAATTTTTACAAGTATTAATTGCGTTTATATCACTTGTATTTAAGGAATATCACTATTTTATTGCCATGAAATTTGCATTACAATTTTCAATTCTCAGCTTTAATCAACGCCTAATTATATGTCATGCTATACAAGATTCATGCTTGATATTAAGAAATATGATCTCGCTACCCAAGAAAGGATAATTTTGAATGATCACCTAAAAAAAAAACTTGGGATTTTGCATGGCTAATTATTTGGATAAAGTTTTGTTTTAATATGAGGAAGATGTCATGCTATATGAAGTTTAGATCTTATTTTTAAGAAATAAGGATGTTGTGTTGTTGTATTGTTATTTCTTAATGGATGAGATACATGGATAAAATTGCACTTTTGATTAAGGATCACTTACTCCTGGTTTGAATAAATAGTGGCACATTGCAATATATAAAATACTCAAGATACGAACGATCTCTGGATTGCTCTAAGGTGTCTTAAACTTGATAAAGTGACATTTTTATATTTTGGCTTTGTGATATGATTTAATCCTTTTGTTTGCACCTATATGATATTTAGAATGCATAAGGATAGTCAAATTTCTTGTGGTGCATATTGCTAGCATTCATAATTTTATAGTTGACTATTTTTTAGTTTGTGAACTGCGCTGCTATAATGTCTGTTTTAGATTATGTGGTAATTCGAATTAACTCATGACAAAATTAGGCGATAAGGATGTTTTTCTAAGTTTCTTGTAGGCGCTGGGATTTCATGAAAATGTTGAGAATTGAATTTTTGGTGAATTTATAAAGTTAAAACATGTGCACAGGATTTTTCTTGACATATTCTTCATTATAAGTAAAGATTGTCGAATGACCCACTTAAAGTTTTTCAAATGACCTGATTTTTGGATATGTTTAAGATATACGTGTCTTCTTAAATACCACAAAATTTCGTGATTATTGGAAGTATTGTTTATTTATGAGAATTTTATAAGTGATCTGTGTTCAAGGAAAGGAATGTGCTGGCAGTTTTCTGAGTAACCTTGTAGGTCAATTTCCAGACCTTTTTTAATTAGCTTAAAAGACTCTCTATATTTTAATGTATGAAGATTAATGTCTCTAGTTTGTTTCCATGAAATTTGAGGGCAATCAGACTTATAAAGTAATTATGGTAAATTTTCAAGTAAGTACATATCATTGCTGGAAATTGCTTGACAGTTTTGTGGTTGTTTTGTGCACTTATGGTTTATGCCATGAACTACATTAGTAGTATGCATTGAAAGTTATTTTACATCATCTTATCGAAATGTTTATAAACATAAAAGTTTTAGTGTATAGTAAAGTAGTGAGTGTTTGCCCAAGTGGGAGAATTGATGTAAAGTTTTGGGCTTCACACTCATTATAAACTCATAAAGTTTTTGAGCATAAGTGGAATTCTTTTCTTGTTAAATGGCACATTGAAGTTCTACACTCTTAAGTACTTTGTATGGGATTAACATATTGTTGGTTTTGTGCTCTTTCTTGTTTTTCCTTGTGCATGCACCTATATGCTTCTAACCAATTTTTGGATAACTGGCTATTATTTTCTTGGCTACCAAAGTTCTTACAATTTTATTGTTTTCTACTTGTATTGGTTAAAGAAGATTGAATTGGTGTTTAAAATACAAGTGGAATAAAGTTGAATGTTTCCATTACAGTTTTGGTTTTTCATCTACGTGCCACTTACATGTAAAGTGTTCTTAACATGATTTAGCTACAAAATATATGCTTGATGAGTGGGAGGATTTAATAATCTTCTTTGTGGATGTATTCAGTAATTTGATGTTTCTTATTAATCACTTAACAATCTAGTCTTGCATTAAGGATTTTAAGGCTAATAAGAACAAAAATTGTTTTGGGCATGTTATATGTTCTTATTATTTCATGCGCTTTGTTCAAGTCGACAGTGGTTAATCAATGACTTTTACCTTTCAAATTGAATTTATGATTGCTAACAAGCATTTGGTTTTGCTTACATGCTTGTAAGGGAAAAGGTAAAAGAAAGAATATTGCATTGGTTCATTGATTGTATAAGTTTTTTTTTTTTCATATTTGTTACAAATTATGGTTATGTCAGTTAAGTTTTGATATGAGCAGTAATTAGTGGGAGCTAAGTTTTATTCCACTTAAATTCGTTAGTTTTCTTGGAGACAATTCAATTATTTTGTATTGCTGTTTGGTTCAGTTCTTTATTGGATTATGTGACTTTAAGTTTTATATTTACTGTTCTTTGACAAATGAATCCAGCTACATGTCAATCATGCAAAGATAGCTAGCTACAAATACTGCATAAGACATGAATTCATACTAGCGCCATTAAAGAGAGATCTTTTAATCTCTTAAGGAAGGGCTTATGAATGAGAGTGACTTTGTAAACACAAATTAAGTTTGTCATGATCATTCTCCGTGTCCTAGTCTTGATGGAAGCCTTATGTGATTTTGCAAGCTTAGATGTGTGGTTGTAAGAACCTTGGATGTTATAAATTCAATGTGTTCTGACAGTTCCATATAAGTTTACATTTTTGACAAAGTGGCTTGATTTAGAATAGAGTGATGTTGAGTTCTACATGGCCATACAAAGGATCGATCTTGAAGCCTTGATGATTATTTGACCAAGTGGGAGAATGTAAGAGTTGGATTATTCTAATTACTCACTTAAGTGGTCTTCTAATCATCATAGGATTGTCTTGGGCTGAATATTGATCAAGGACTCAATTACTACTCGGTCCGTAGCCTTTGTATAAGTGTTTAAGTTAAATACATGGGCCAAAGGGATTCCTAATTAATATGAACTAGGTTTTTATTTCCCAATGCAATAAGGATTGTTTGAGAGTTTTTCTTGATGGGGAGAGACTTCCTAGGCATATGCATATAAATACAGTGCCCTACTCAACCGATCAAGTCTAACCCACACTAAAGAATTCACCCCATCTAGAATGAGTGTATGAGGGATCGGATTGAGGAGAAGAGCTCTTGTATATGGTCTTGATATTTTGATATCTTATATGGCAAACCTAAGGTATGTGTTCTATTTATATGCAGTCATATAAAGTTTACAATTTCGCCATGAAAGTTGTTGTCTCTCAAGTTAATTCCAGTGAGATAAGTAAGATTTCCTATAGAAGGTGGTAGGGAGCCTGCCAACTTTTGAGCTTCCAGGTTCAAAGTCACGACTCTTCTGTTGGAATGGTTGCATGTAACGCCAACCCAGCTGCAGAAATTGATTGAACCATTCCATGTGCTCATGATATGCAGAGGATCTTCAGTTATTCTTTGCTTCAAGTCTAGCAGAGCCAGGTGATCAGATTCATCTCCAAAGGTGCTCATGCTCATGCATAAGAGAAAGAACCCGTGAAGGAATTTAAAAAAGATCTGCCTCATCTTGTTGAAAATACAGGTTTGTATGTAATTTTTTATTGTGATTTTGTTGAATGCAGTCTTGCATGAGAACTCTGTTTCCATATTGTTGGGTTAAATAATGCAGATTTTGTTCTAGTTTCATTATGGAGATCAGATTTTTATTTGGGAAGTAGATATATTTCCTATCAGCAGGTTAGTTGGGAACTGAGAAGCACACCAAAGATTAAGACTTGTTACAGTATGAGTCCCGTCTAAAGACTTTTGGATAGTTGAGAACTATAGTTGAGATGGTGACATGTTCTAATATGCATATAGAGTTGAGAATCAGAGTGTTAAGCATAGTTAATACCCAAAAACACATAGGTTTTTACAAATAAGTCAATTTTAGCATGACATATTATACAAAAACACATAGGTTTGCATGTGACGCCTGTCCAACGGCAGAAATCAGTGGAATTCCATTTTGTTGACAACCACATTCATAAGCATTCGTTTTCTTGTATGTCATTGCTGTATGTGTTATCTGCATTATCTCTTTCAAATAATGAGTAAATCAAAAACCAAGTTTCATTTACAGGGTAGTGTTAAAAACAAAACAAAAACAAAAACGAGAGAGAGAGAGAGAGAGAAATCTATCACATATCAAAACTGTTGGGCCACAAAAACTTGAGATAGTAACTACTAATTAGAGATGGTCCTGAAAGAGAAATATGAATGGGAGAGATCTGTTATAGAGGAAGCATAAAGCCCTTCTTGATGAAGGATGAGTGATTGAAGAGGAAAAGAGGAATCTGGGGTGTGTGAATGGTGGAGGGAAGTTTTTCTCTCATGAGTGAAGCAATTTCCGATTTTGACCATCGACAGTTACACTATGTGCTATGCACATGCTTAAATTTAATAGAAAAAATTAACAAAACTGACGGTATGACCATTTGTCATAATGAAACTAAAGTTGAAGGACCACATGAACGATTTTGGAAATTACAAAAACAAAATGCGACTCGGATCAAAATTAATGGACCATTAGACCTAAAAACCTGGAAAACATTTTAGGATCATACATACATGTGAAGAATGTAAAAACTATAAAAATTTCCATGCTCGCACTTTTTTTTCTTTTGTCTTTTGGTTCTTGTAATAAATGGTCTACCTAGTATAAACCTAAAATTTATAATACATTATCTGTGTAGTGTCCATTGTCTTCGCTGGTGCAGAGGGTGACATGTTAAAGCTGGCACTGATAGAAAGAGTTTCAATTATATGACGTAAAATAGTAATTGACAATGAAGAAAAGAAGTTCAAGCTTATATTGAGGACCATTTCTGGTTTGTTCTATTTTCCACATCTGATTAGGAGTTCGGTTATTAAACAATCATTAGTGATCACGTGTTGTACGCAAAACCTATGTAAGACTTTTGGGTTACTGACTCTGATGATCTTGTTGAATATATGGCCCTAGACTCGTCTGTGTGATAAATCAATTAAAACCCATAAATTTCTCTAAGCTTCTAGAATGGTTATGAGGGTTAAGTCATCCAATTGTGATTTTACTAGGATGGCCATATATAAACTTTGACCAAAATAAAAAATATATATGAATAGACTTGACTTATATTTTGAGATTATTCTACATTCTAAGATGAAAGATTTTCTTTCGTAGTTAAAATTTTTGGGTCTCTCCACTTACTGTTAATTGATTAAGAAATTGATGCTCATTGCTAATAATAAGAATTCATAGGCTACAACGATCGTGGTCTAGCCCAATAAAAAATGGCATTAATTTGTATTGGTCTCATATTATAATCTCATGGAGTCGTCATGGCACCATGATAGTGTGTTTGTTAGAAAGCCCCCTCTCTCTTATAGTTTTAGACTATCACTTATATTAAATAAAAAAAAAAAAATTTCATAGGCTACATCATAAAGCAAGAGTGCGTTGCTAAACGAACCCTAAAATTAATTGAGTACACCATACTACCAAAATATTTTATTGAATTATTAATTTACCCTAATATAAAATAACTAAAAAAGATATATGGAATTGTGAAACAAATATAATTTTAATAAGTACACCCTACTCACTATATTCAACCCTAATCAAACCTAATTTATGGAGACATAATCAGATCATATCAATTTTGTTGCATTTGATTCCAAGCAATTGTGAATCCTTGCCTGTTCTGATAGATATGTTCTTGGCTTACACGTGTGCTATTTAAAGCTGAGTCAAAATGTTCATGTCATTCTAATTGCAAATCACATGCCACGGCCCAAATTTGCATATTTATTTATTGGATTCAAAGTAGGCACAAACATTATTTTATGAAAATTTTCCTATGACGTAAAAATAAATAGGAGTTAATATAATGATTCACATGGGAAACCGTGCATAATGAAAAAAAAATGGAAAATGAGAACTAGTGATGCAGCCCAGAAAACACAAGAACAAGCGATCTCAAAGGATGAAATATTAAGAACAAAGAGTTGCTTAAAACATGTAAAAAGAGAAATCTGATTTAAGATTGGTATTAGGATGTTGTGTGATAGAGTGTATTATGGTGTATTAGGGGGTATTTTTGGTAATTAAATAGGGTGTACTTAGTTAATTTTATATTTTGATTAAAATATTAGGATATACTTATATCATAAGGTGTACTTAGTTAATTTTAGGGTTTGTTTAACAGCACTCTAAAGTAACCTTGAAATATTTCTGAAACAGGCGGGTTTCCTTTTTCTTTTTCTTTTTTGTTTTTTCTTTTTGGGCCTTCTACTCATAAGAAATTGTTAAGACAACTAGATCGCTAATTAAAAAGAAAACAATATCTTAACACGATTGAGTTCAAGCCTTATCTTAATATATTTGAATAGAAGATATAAGTGTTTAGGGTTAACAGAGACATTTCAACTACCATAGAAATATTAAAGATTAAATAACGTGAATCAGCCAAGTGATGGCCGAATAATTGCATAAGGATTACCTTTTTAATCCCAAATGCATCGGTCCATGAATAAAAATACTTGTAAAAAAAAAAAAAAAAGGTCTTGCAAGTTGCATGGACCTCACCCTTGAATCAAATCTGTTTAGGTTTTTCATAAGTTGGCAATATATACAAAATACGCTAGTCAAAATTAATATCTGAATTATTTTGCTGCATGTTGCAATCGTAAATAATCCAGAAGAAAAAAAAAAGGATAGTAAGAAGATAGTTTCATATTGAGAGAGACTATAACATACTAAACTCACACATACAGCAAGAATGTTAAGATTCGAACCAGAATCTTTCTTAGGGGAACAATTGCTTCAAACCACCACACCAGTGGGTCATTTGTTTTGCTTTTTTAAGAACATTTCCTATTGAGAGGGCGATAGTATACTAACTCACACACACTACTAGTGGCGGATTCAGGAACTGCCTCTTCGAGGGTCAATGTATAAAAGCTCACAATTTTTTATAGACAAATCTAAAATGCATCATATTATTATTAACCAATCTACAAATATTTAAGACCATATTATTATTAACCAATCTTACAAAGATTGAATACCTAAAGTAAGCAACTTTAAACTTATCACCATATTAAGAAAATTTATTGTGGGAGCAAAATTTACTCCATAAGCAATAACCCACTACCCATGCATCCTAAACTTGGGGAGTGGAGAAAATCAAGTAACATGACATCCATTATCCTGAGTCATGGAGAAAAATGAGGAATGTGGGAGTTGGAGCCCAAGACTCCACTGCCTATAAAAGGCCAATTAACACAACATCCCAGAGAGGGGGAAAATCGTGACAATACTATTCTAGACTCTCCCGCGATTATACTCCCTCTAACACTTGAGCGTCTGGAGTGTTTTCAGAGGTACCCCTCCTCTCTCACTTGTGGCAATCGAAATTGTGTCCCGGCTTCTCAACATGGAAATCAAATTACTTGTTGGAGGACCAAATTTTCCGCCTCCAACAAGATAGGCCTCGTGGGAACCGCACAAAAGTCATGATGAGAAGCTCATGGATACAATCTTGCCTTTGAAGCTATGATGGGGGCATGAATTAAATCCCCAACAGAGAAGAATTTGACGCCAGGAGAACAGGGAAACTCAAAGGGAGAGAAATAGCAGCAGACTAAACTACATCTCTTGAAAAGGAGGAGCCAGAATGCCAAATTTATACTTGGATGTGGACTATAAAGATAAGAACCATCTCATTCGTTTTGATCAGTTTAGAATTAAATGGACTTCTTAGTTCCTCTTTAACAAAAAAGAGAAAAACGTTGAGCCACTGATTTATATGGTGCATAGAATCTGTTTCTGTTGAAATCTGGATGCCCATCTGTCCTACAAATGCATATTGCATTAGACGTTCAAGCATAATCAAATTTATGTGGGTTGTTTAAATACAATTGAGTTCTTTCTCATAGTTACCTCTTGTTCAGTTTTTCCGATAAAGTCCAATTCAAGTGGGATAGCCCAAACATTTAGCAACACTCTTTTTTGGCAACGTAGATGTATTTCAGTTGGGATTTATTTTGCCTTTTTATTTCCTGTTTTCTAGCTTTTTAGTTAAATTGTGCCATTCTTGTGTAGTTCCAGAATATTTACAATATCAGACACGATTCGCACACGCATACCGAATTGCACGGTAAAATTCCCGATTTCGGCTGAAAGCACGCTCGCGCTATTGCTATCGCACACTCGCTAACCGCTAAGCCTAACGCGTTTCTGCGCCATCTCGCGAATACACGATAACCAACCCGCTAAGAAAGGGTAATTTTGTAATTTACAATTCTAAAAAATCTGCCATAACCCTAGTAACCCTTTCATTTTGGCGTCGGCGCATCTCTTCTCCTCTCTGCAGCTTTTTTCTTCTCTCTCAAACCTCATCTTCCTTTCTTGCCATCTCTCTCCATTTATCTCTTTCAAAAACCTCTCTCAAAAACCTCATCTTCTTTCTCCTTACGATCTCACATCTGTCTCTGTCTCACATTCTGTGCTTGTACCTCCCTCTTTTATTTCCTGCAGAGCCCCTCTTCCTTGTCAAGAGATGGCTTTGCATCATTAGTAACATCTTGGGTAATGAGAGCTGTTTGCTGTTGCCTGATCTATGATTACAGCTTCTTTCCCATATACATCCGTACTTGAAACTGTATAACTGCTGCTTATAAAATCAGTCTGTTCATGTTTTGCTGGAACCTGAGTCTTTGTAAAGACAGCTGGAGCCCTCTTCTGTATTGTATAATCCACATCTACTAATGGTATTGATCCCTCCAAGCAAGCAGATGGGGCTGAGGAACTAGCTTGGCCTTGGCTAGTTAGATGGGTTTTCAAGTTACTGGGTTCATCTCTCCGTTTGAAAACGTATTTGTCTTTCTTTGAATGGTCCTTGACTTTCATGAGTTTCGTGGCTGTCTTCCGCCCACCCAGAACTTCAGCAATCACCAACGGACCACTCAAAGGAGCTGATTAAGGAAACAATCCCATTAGAAAATCATGTTAAGTGAATTCAACTTTAAGGTTGTATTGTATTGGAATGATATTGATTTTTGGGTTGTATTAGAATGATATGGATAATGGATTAAGTTCAAGAATTTTAAGTTCAAAATAGGTTTTTTTAAATTATTTTTTAAAGTTTATTTTCTTAACGGCTAAACGTCATGTCGAATTGTAATCGCGAACAGCTAATCGCTCGCGTTTGATATTTTTCACCTGCTTATCACAGCCAAGCCACAATAACCTGCTAGCGATAACGGCTACTTAACACGCACTCAATAATCGATAACACGACACTAACGCCAGGCTCTGCCTCCAGCAGATGCTAATGACTTTGGGACTTCTAGTTGAATTTAATAGAATATATATCATATATGTGCCTATTGTCTTGCCTAAGACTTCCTAAGATATTTGGTTGCCTACTCGATCAAGTATTAGCTTTTGACTCTCTAATTTACTATATTATTTCTTCTAAACCATGCGCATATATATTGCAATTGAACATATCCCTACCAATTCTGATGCAGCAGTGCTTGATAATCTTATTGAGTATCTGCAAAACTAGTTCTTATTGATGCAGACCCAAAGGAAGGAAAATCATTTCAACCCTAAATGGTTGAACGAAGCAGCCACCACTATAACCGATGCAAGCCACGTCACTCAACTTTTCTCAAAGCAAGATAAGAAATCATCTAAACCCATTCACTTTGACTTTCAATACACAATTAGGAACGATTTTACATATTTCTAATGGTCATTAACATACATGTTATATTATTCACTTATATGTGCATACCAATTAGATGCGTATCTCAGGTGCAGTTTAACATGATTCGGAGCCTTTACATTCATTAAAAGATGCTCAAAGAGTATGCATCTAGTCAATTAACTTGGCTTTTGCCTCAATAAAATTATAGTTAAATTGAATGCTACTAATTGCCACAGTAAGAAGTAAAACAATTTTTACATATGCCTAGTGCAAGTAATTTGGGTGGTCTCAAGTCGAGATATGCTTTACTCGATTGTGTTTCTTTTAAAAGACTTCTATATGATATTAGCTATGTGAACAACTACTTCCTGTCAAATATTTGCCAATGCAATGATTTACTCTCTCCGCTACGTATATTATTACTTAAGTCTATCATGGAAGTTATGTCCTAATAATTTTTAGTTATCTTTTCAATATAGTTAGCTTCTACACGTATGGGCTAGCTCAACTATTATATTTCTTGAAATTCTTAATTAATGTAATGTTTTTCTATACTAATGCATTGATAATCGTAAATTCATGAAGTGCTTATGCACCCAATTTGAGTCCTGCAAGAATTAATTGTTCATCCCATGGAAGACATTTTAAATGTCTCATTTTTATATTCATTTGGTTAATCCCAAGTTCATTTTCCAATTTGCATGAAGACTGATTACAAATCTAAGAAACGATTTATGATTTTGATAATTGACAAAAATATGTTTATATGATTTGAAACTCAACGTGACATAGGCAGGTGTAATGGGAACGTCACACAAGGATTCCAAACTGGGAGCATATTCAAATTTTATTTCAAATACCAACAAATCTCAAATAACAGAGTTGATGATAAATTGAAGAAAGGAGAGGTGTGTACCAAAGCCAACACGCTCCATGAAGTGGTGCTTGGCCGACGACTTAGTTATTATCAAAGCACAACAAATATGGTATACTTCAAAACTCCACAAACTATCTTGGTTCATATCAATTGTTTAACAATATCATTGGATCAATGCTGATCCTTACATCACCCCGGGGGTTACCAATCCCCTGGGGGCAATCAATTGGATCCATGCCGATCCCAACATCACCCTGAGGTTACCAATCCTCTGGGGCGATCAATTGGGTCCATGTCGATCCTTACATCATCCCGAGGGTTACCAATCCCCTGAGGGCAATCAATTGGATCCATGCCGATCCCAACATCACCCTGAGGTTACCAATCCTCTGGAGCGATCAATTGGGTCCATGTCGATCCTTACATCATCCCGGGGGTTACCAATCCCCTGAGGGCAATCAATTGGATCCATGCCGATCCCAACATCACCCCGAGGTTACCAATCCTCTAGGGACGATAATTGGGTCCATGCCGATCTCACATCACCCCGGAGTTACCAATCCCCTGGGGCAATCAATTGATCCATGCCGATCCCAACATCACCTTGAGGTTACCAATCCTCCTGGGCGATCAATTGGGTCCATGCCGATCCTTTCATCATCTCCGGGGTTACTAATCCTGGGGCAATCAATTGATCCATGCCGATCCCAACATCACCCCGAGGTTACTTATCCTTTGGGGGCGATCAATTGGGTCCATGTCGATCCCTTATATCACCCCGGGGTTAATAACCCCCTAGGGGCAATCAATTGATCCTCTCACATCCCAACTAAAGTTCACCAAATTTGACAATACATTATCACAACTCAAGGACTTGTGGATTAAGGATTTCTCAAGGCGATGCTTTACTCATGAATATTTGCTTAGTCGTGGTGAAAAGGTAACAAACTTGGTTTGCTTCTAAATTCCAAAACTTATATTTCCTCATGTTCATTAGTTAACAAATGTATTTATTATATTACGTGACACTTCCTAAAATCTCACAAGGAACAAATTCCCACAATGAATATTTTCTCTCCACACCCGAGAACGAAGCGATATGGAGAGAGAAAAGGGGCATGTGGGAGCAAAATTTACTCCATAAGCAATAACCCACTACCCATGCATCCTAAACTTGGGGGAGTGGAGAAAATCAAGTAACATGACATCCATTATCCTGAGTCATGGAGAAAATGAGGAATGTGGGAGTTGGAGCCCAAGACTCCACTGCCTATAAAAGGCCAATTAACACAACATCCCAGAGAGGGGGAAAATCTGGTACAATACTATTCTAGACTCTCCTCAAGCGATTATATTCTACCTGACTTGAGCGTCGGAGTGTTTTCTCTTGCAAGTACCCCTCATCTCTCACTTGTGGCAATTGAAATTGTGTCCGGCTTCAACATGGAAATCAAATTACTTGTTGAGGACCCGAATTTTCCGCTCCAACATTTATAAATGTTGCAGATGCAGGACAAACATATGTGAAAAACCCCAATAATTACTTAACGAAAAAAGTGAAGAAAATTAACACAAAAACAAGACTAGCTATAAATATACTAACAAACAATCAAAACTAACACATAAACTAAACTAATTAAAGCACCTTACGAAATAAATGCCCAATGCTCAAAGTCTACCTCCTGTACCACCATCACCATGGAATGGAAGCAAAATAAACTAATTGTTTTTTATTATTTGTTTTTAAATTAAGGGTAAAGTGTTGTTTTCCCCCCTCAACTATCATGCTAATCGAATTTAACCCCATGAATTAAAAAGTCAGCCAATTTAGCACTAGAAGTCATTAAAACAACCAATTTAGTTATGGCAGTTAAGTTTTTCGAATTTTATCCAATTTTTTGTTAATAATAAGGGTAAATTTGTAATTTCAAGTAAAATAAAAGTCAAATACATTAAATCAATAGATAAAATAATAAAAAGTAAAAAAAACAATTTTAAGAGAAATTTAAAAAAAAATGAAATTTATCCCACTAGACCCATCCTCTCCCACTCTTCCTTCTCCCCTTCTCTCTCTCTCTCTCTCTCTCTCTCTCTCTCTCTCTCTCTCTCTCTCTCTCTCTCTCTCTCTCTCTCTCTCTCTCTCTCTCCGCAACCCCACCCCCAGTCCCCCTCCTCGACCCACTCTCTCCCTCTCTATCTTGCTCTCCCTCTCTTCTTCCTCTGTCTCTCTCCCCAATCCACTTCAATAGAAACCCCACAAGATCCACTCTTCCTCTCCCTCTCTTTCTCTCTCTCCTCGATCCACACCAACAAACCCAGCCCCCTACCCCCCTCCGACCCACTCCTCCCTCTTTGGGGCATTTCATCAAACACCTTTTGGGCAATTTGAAGGGGTCAAGTTATTGGGCTCCTATGGTGGATTCCGGGCTTACCCCCATTGTCTTATGTGGATCCGCCACTGCACATTAAACGGATGTTAGGACTTAAACTCAGGACCAACATATTCTCGTCACATATTTCAAAACGGATTCGAAAGTTTTGAATTGTTGTTGAAGAAAAGGTTAATGTTTGTAAGTAGCAGAACCACCAGTCATGTCTGCTCGGAATAAATAATTTTGCACCCCAATGGAGAAAGGTTGGTTCTCCAATTTAATTATGTGGGGGAACAACAGAATAAAGAATGAGACAGAGCACAGTCATATAATACATTGTTTTATAAAGCTTATGCAATATACCCCCTCTCCTTAGGTCCACAGCAAAGTTGACGTTTAAGGAGGAAAAAAAATGTACCAAGAACATGGCTAAGTTGTTACTAATCCAATATTTTTGGTCACCTCTTTCTCAGTTAAACAATTAAGTCACAAAAAACCCGATTCAAATTTCCACCGTACGGGGAGGATTAGGGCTTCAAAATTTCCAGAAATATTGCAAAAAAATGTCTCAAGGAATGGCCTTCTGCTGCCCCAAAAATAAAGGTATGGCCTTCTGGGTTCGATGAGATTCCAATGTAACGCTTACGTATGGGGTTTTGGTTGGACGGGGGGAAATAGCCTGGTATCTTTCTATCTTTTGAAGTCATTGAAAAAGAACGCAATATCTGTCAAAAGGGTAATTGCCTAATCATTAAATAAGATTATTGTAAAACATGTTTCCATCACCATCTTTTCATTATTGATAATCTAATGGACCCTCTTAATTATTCATTTATAAATTAATATCCCACACAATGCTCAGGCATTTTTACCGGCGGCTATCTTACTTTGTATTTTATTTTATTCAAAATCTGACTCTTACCAAAAAGTCTCATATTGAATGCTTCAAACCCGGACGTCTAGAGAGTAGACATTGAACATTATAGAAGCCTGCAACAATTCTTTGTCTGAGCGTGTGTGTCGACAAGTACTTTGGTCTTTTCACCATGAACGTTCCTTTTGAGCTATATTTCTTCAACCTTACTTCTTCCCCCATGCAACTCCTCCTCTGACAACGATGAACCGAATGGACAGCCGCCTACTTAGCCTTGCCAAATTTCATATCTTCTGTACTCTATCATTGGCTGCAATCATCTTCATCGTCTATGCCGATAGCATCATCTATAATGACTCCGAAAAAAGGGTTGAGTTGAATGATAAAGCTCCTTCTCCAGTCCTGCTGCAGACTCGTAGTTCTGCAGGCCATTTGATCAAGTCTGATATAAATCACATAGCCCTGCGTTTCATGCAGGAAGAGACCCTTGAGGTTGATAGAGAAACTACAAGTCCTCTTGTTCCTCCTTTCAATGCCACAGAAGAGGAAAGAATCGCTTGGTTTCGGAGCAAGCTACCCAAATTTCAGATTTTCAAATCAGACAAGTCTGCAAGGCAATTCCACGGTCGTGTTCTGGAATTCTTTAACGACAAGTGTGAGGGGCAGTTCTTCATGACATGGATTTCACCGGTGAGGTCCTATGGAAGCAGAGAATTTTTGTCCATGGAGAGTCTCTTCAGTACCCACCCTCATGGATGCTTGATGATTCTCTCAAGAACTATGGACTCCCAGCGAGGTTACAGAATTCTGAAACCGCTGCAGGATCGCGGGTTCAAGGTTCATGCGGTGACACCAGACTTATCATTTCTGTTCAAGAACACCCCAGCTGAAGCCTGGTTTGCTGATATGAAGAGAGGCGAAAAAGACCCTGGTGAGATCCCATTAGCCCAGAATCTGTCTAATTTGATGAGGCTTGCAATTCTGTACAAGTATGGAGGTGTTTACTTAGACACAGATTTCATAGTTTTGAAATCATTCTTGGGGTTGAGAAACTCAATTGGTGCACAAAGTGTGGATGTGGCATCTAAAAACTGGACCAGGCTAAATAATGCAGTTCTGGTGTTTGATAAGAATCATCCCCTTCTGTACAAATTCATGGAGGAATTTGCCTTGACTTTTGATGGGAATAAATGGGGGCACAATGGTCCCTACCTGGTGTCCAGAGTGGTCCAGAGGGTGCAAAACCGACCAGGTTACAACTTTACAATTCTACCCCCTATCGCCTTTTACCCCGTCGATTGGAATAGGATTGGGGGGCTGTTTAAGAAGCCAGGAAGCCAAGCTCATTCTCGATGGGTAAAAGCAAAGCTGCTTCAGCTCAACGGGGAGACTTATGGGGTACACTTGTGGAACAAGCAAAGTAGCCGAGTCGCGATCGAAGAAGGAAGCATTATGCAGAGATTACTCTCCGATCATTGTGTCATTTGCAATGACATATACAGTTCTTAAAGAATTTTCTCACATGAATAAATGGTGAAGCATTTTCAACCAACCGTGGTGAAGCCGCAGACTGGAAATCGATACACGCCTCCTATTTGTTAGTAACTCTGTTGCAGGAATTAGCTCCGGTGCAAGAGCTATGGAATTCCTTCTCTATATTTTTCATTCTTTTTTTCCATTCACATAAAGTTCAATTTGTCTTTTTTACTTTCATTTTGAATCTTTTGCCCCAGTGTAAGTAAGATCATCATTTCATTGTAAATCCAAGATTCTGTAAACAAGTTGTGGCAGGCATTCCCTGTTTCAATATGTTAATAGAAAGTTAACCCCTTTTTCCTTTTTCTAAATAAATAAATAAACAAATGAGGTTTTCCTGTATTACAAGTTTGAAGACTAATACTAATATTTTCTTCCACAATAAGCAATCCTAAGCCGCCTCAACCTTAATCTCAATCTAAATTCTCTGCATCTCCATAACCCAAATCTTGGCAATCTCCTAAATGACTTTTTCCTAGTCAGCTTGCGGTTGCCAATTCTTACCTCTCTATTCTCAAAGCCATGCTCTCCACACAGGAAGCTACCATCTGAAGGAAACTTACTTGGTCCATCAATCTTAGACTCATTTATTGGTCCAAACTACTTGATGGATTGCCAGGGATCATGCATTTCATTTTCATTATCTGTATCACTGCCCCATAGAAGGATAGGCTTGATTATGGATGAGCCACTGAAATCCTCAAAATGGTTCGCCAAACTTGTATGCTCCATGTCAAATAATCTCCTCAACGATGTGTTTCCTACTTTCATCAAACCTAACAAACTGCTACTTTTTCGAGCTGAAGAAAACAAGGAACAGGAAGCAGCTGAGGAAGAGGAGGAAGAAGACGAAGATGAAGACCGATAAAGAGATTTCTGATACTCTACAATCCGCCTTATCCTTTCTTTTTGAACTTCTGGATCAACAAGGTAACTGCTCTCATCATCCTTCTCTTCGGTTATTTCTGATGAATTCATGGTAGTCCTAAAGGTTTAGGGTATTCTATTGGGATTGCATAAAGGAGTAGACAAGACAGGTTTATGAAGAAGCAGCAGAATAGTAAAGGAAAACACCAGCAGATGGGACTAAGGCGGCAATAAATCCCTACAAACTATCAAGAATGCTGAAAGCCGGCGATACGAAAGCATTTGTTTTTCCTACCATGTGTTTCCAGGAAGGTTTTGTGTCCAAAAAGACAAGACAGGAACAAAATAGCCTATCTAGATTTTAAACAATTAAATAAACAAGTGAAGCACAAAGCGTATCTGGGAAACTGTCCTCCCAAACTACAAGGAAACTACAAAAATAAACACATACGGATATTGAAGTTTAAAGCTTAATTCATTAATACCAAGCATGACCAAGAAAAGTATTGATCAAAGACTCATCAAATTAAGCAATTCAAGGTACATAAATTACAATTATAAATAAAAATCAAAGAGACTGGGCTCAACTAGCTTAAGACAGAGACTCATCAATTTCAACCTTGACAATTGTATCGTCTTCAAACTTATCTTTCTTAGGGGGAGCTACAGGCACCGGAACCCTAGGTGGTCCTCTTCCTTTGTTCTTGTTCCGAGGCCTCGCCTAAAGTTCAAATTTTTATTTTTCATAAAATATTCAAAATTCATAAAAATTCATGAGCAAAAGATGATGAGTAAACAGTCAAAATCAGAAATTTGACTTACATTGCCAAAAGAGTGATTGAAACGCTTTCCTCTTTCGGTTTTCTTATCGCCTCTACCGCAGTACACTGAAGAAGCAGAAAACAAAAATTCGGGCATATAAGAGAGAGAGAGAGAGAGAGAGAGAGAGAGAGAGAGAGAGAGAGAGAGAGAGAGAGAGGGGTTTGGAATTAAGGTGTACCTGAAGGGACTGATGGAGTGGTAGCTGTGGAGACTGAGGGCGAAGCTGTGGAGGAGGGGAGAGAAATGGATAGGGTTTCGGATTGAGAAAACGAAATGCGGGAGCTGAAAACGAGGGTTTGAGTGGGGATTGGGAGAGCTCCGAGTATCAGTGACGCCATGGTTGAAGCTTGAAGCGGATAAGGTTTTCGAGGGAAAGAGTTCTGGTTTAGGCGATCGCTCCTGTTTTAGAGACCGTTGGGTTGGCTCTCGCTTGTACTATTCTTGGGTTGGAATTTTGCTTCAAAAGGCCCAAATTGGGGTCCATTCACAAGGCCCAAGCCCATAATTAGATTGGGTCTTCAATCAACAGGGAAAGAAAATTGGTTAGGCCTTCCAAGTTCCAACCAATAAAATCAGAATCATAAGCATCCAGATATTTTATAGGTACAATGAGAAATTTTGGGATTGTTTAGAGTAATTTTTGGGCTGTGACACCACGTGGTGCACAGATTATCCACTAGGTGTAGGGACATGTGGAATGTTTCCAATGCACCACCCATGTCATAAAAATAATGCAATAAATTGAAAGTAATTCCAAATGTCCCAGTATTTGGATGACACCAGCACGTCTTGACATTTAAAAATTTCTCCTGCATTGGTATTCTTTGATGCTTGAATAAGTCCCAAGGCTCCAGAATTTGTGTCCTTTTTTCCAACCATTTTCAATTTTCAGTCCTTTTTCAGAGATTCACTATCTCTCCAGTAGATGTTCATAGTTCCATTACAGAGAGAGAGGGTCGCGGGTTATAGTTACGGCCGCCGTTCACCGGGCCTTCGGTCGCCGGCTCCCCCCTGTCATCAGGTCACCAACGTCCTTGACCTTCCGGCACTGGGCAGGCGTCAGCCAGACTTTACGGTCGTCGCGGCCTAGTGGTGGTCGTCGCGGGTGGAGGCCTGTGGAGGGGTCGTTGTGGCCTGAAGAGAGAGAAGGAGGCGACAGCGTGGGGTTTTAAAGAAAATCTAGGTATCGACCAAAAAAATGACCCAACCCGACCCGGCTAGCGCCGCCTAGAACCGCCTAAAACCGCCTAGCGCCGCCTAGAACCGCCTAGCGCCGCCTAGACCCTCCTAGGCCGATTTTTCGAAAAGAATTCATAGCTATTTGAATCTCCCAACTTGAAGCAGATTCTTGTCCTCCCATACTATCAAAGAGAACTCAATTTTTGGGAGATCAGCACAGCTTTCACGAACTTTTTTATTTAAAGGGTAGTTCTTTGGTGTTGTTGAACCATAAAAGCCATCGGTGCACTGTGTCAAGCATTTGATAGTATTGACGACGTTGTCTGTTTGTTGGAAAATGAAGAGCATGTAACGCCATTTATGTTCTTTCATAGCTAAAAGGTTAGGATTGTCTCCATGGAAAGGTCCAATAGAGACAACGCGAGGGTTGTATGCATCATCCTTCACTTTTCGAAGTTTACTTGGAACTCTGTAGATGCTCAAGTGCCGTGACGCTTCTTTCACCTTGCCAAGCTTTTCCATAAACCCCCTCATCCCCGGATCATTCCTGAGTATCTCCTCCTGGGCTTCCTGTTTTGAAAGAGAATTGGAAAAGAGAAGGAGTTATATTTGTAGGTACATTGATATACATATTAATATATTACCTATATATATTCAGAAAATTATGGATTCAAATCAATATTCGATATAATAGTTGGTTTAAATGAAAAACAATATAATCTAAGAATGAAAATATAACTACCCCTAAACATATAGGAAGCTGTTTCTTTTCATTTTTTTTGTATTCTCATTTTCAGCTGCCGTCTTTCATCAACAACAAAAAAAAGTAGGGTTCTTAGAAACATATCCAATTTGGCTGTGACGCAATGGATGAATGACACTAATTTTCCCTTATCAATTGCAGTCCATCAAGCCAAACGTGTGGAGGATTCGTACATATTTTTTTCTTCTTCTAATTGGTTGCTGTGTATGACATCTTCATAGTATTCATAGTAATGATATGCAGAAGTTGTTTTGGAGTTACGTTTTTGAACCTATAGTGAATTTTCTTAAAAAAGTATCTCCTATTTTCTTATAAGAGTTACCTGATCCGTCATCTCAGCAGATTTGCCTAGTCCTCTGCGACCTAGAATATGCTTCCCAATCCAAGGGACAGAAGATTGCCTTTTATAGGGCAACCATGAAGTTGAAGATAAAGAACAATATACGTAAATATAGAAAGACCCCTCCCCAAGTTGGCCCATATGCACTCTCTAATATATCATCAAATCAGTTTTCTAATTATATTCGCATCCAGTGGCGGATCAGAATTTTCATTTCTTGGGGTCAACCTATAAAAGGTTAAAAAAATTTCTATACAAAATAGATCCATCGAAATGAAACGATAATATTATAATTCAAAGTTACCATCTTGTATGTCTCTGGAGTACATAGCTACCATTTTTATAGCTGTTTGTTATCCTCTTACACCGCTCAGCCGGATTCGCATCTCCTCAAACGCCCTTGCCTTCTCGCTTCCTCAATCTTTTTATGACCCTCTAGCATTCTTGGACCAAATTCTGTTGTGCCACAAATTGAGCTCTTAGCGTTTGCATCTAGCATTCTTGTAAGAGTTATGTTATTCTTGTAACTTATAGCATTTTACAATATACAATCCAATTAAAGCAAGATACTATCAAATTTACTAAGATACAATCTAATTAAAGCAAGCAAACAGAAATTAATCAAATTTACCAAAATACAATCAACCAAATACTTGTTCAATACATTAGAGTTAACGTTATTCTTGTAAAACTCTTTGTTGATGGAAATGCGAAGGTGTTTTTATCTAGATTGACCTTAGTTCCTTATGCATTCATATCATATCCGAAAAATTGTTTTCTCGTAAAAATATTGGCTAAGTATGAAAATGGTTTTTTCGTAATAATCATTTTCTCAAGATAATTTTTGCTGACTTTTATTCCTTACACATCAAATAAGAAACCTTGATTTTATGAGATTTTTATATGAAGTATATATTGACTTAATGAGCCATCATTAGTAGCCTAAATTGTATTTAACACTAAAACCGATTTTTGTATTTTGATTTGGTAGGAATTTGATTTTCTAGTATTTTTATTTGAATAAATGGGGGTACTTCCTTATTTACATTGTAAACTTAAGTAAATGAAGTAATATAAAAATAAATAAAAGTAAAATGACAAAGACATTTACTTAAACACTTAAAATGGAAATAAGGAACTTGCGTTGAGAAGAGATAAATGAGTTGGAGGGGGGAGTTTTCGGGCAAAACAGATGAAAAACAGAGCTGAGAAAAGCTTCTGTTTTGTTTTTTTAAAACCTGGGCCAAAACGACGTCGTTTTGGCCATTTTAAAAAATAATAATAACCTTAAGTAGAACGACGCCAAAATTTATACTTAAGTGGAATCAGCGTGGATTACGAGAAAAAAAAAAAAGAACCTCAGCGCGGCAAGCTGCGCCACAAGATCACAATAGATAGATCTTGCCCCTTTGGGGCATTTCATCAGCGGGTTGCGAAGGTCAACTTGAGGAGCTCTAATGGCGGATTTTAAGTTGCAGGGGTCAATTGACCAACCTTTCTCCTCTGTGGATCCGCCCTATTTGCATCGCAGGTTTAGTATGTTGGCGAGTCCTTACTTAGTTAGGATTTTGGTTCCTTACTATGTTAGGTCTTTTGTTACTTAACTATTTGTTTAGTCCTATTATAATTGAGATTTATTTCCTATTTTATTTAGGATTGTACTTCTATAAATACCTCTATATTAGAGAAGCATAAAATATGAGAATATATGAGAATATATGAGAAAATATGAGCATATGAGAATATTTGCCCTACTTTATTTGACATGGTATCAGAGCCAGGTTTTCTTGTGACCTGTGCATGCATTCTCCTTGCGATCTCCTTGCAATTTAAGTGTTCTCCTCCCCTCCTCTTCAACGGGGGAGGGGGAGTGAAAAGGATATGTTTCTCTTTCTAATGAAGATATTACCTATTTATTGACTCCGACGATCCCTTCTCTTCAAGGGGAGATGGAAAGTGAAGAGAAGTTGTGTCTTCGTGAATTTTCTATACTTGATATGGAAGTATTTGTCGTTGTTGTTGCTGTTGTTGCTGCCACCGTTGGCCCTGCCTTGTGTTGCTCTTGTTGGTGCCAGAGTTGTTGCTCCTGCCATGTTCATGCCTCTGTTGTTCATGTCGTTGACCTTGCCTTTGCTCTTGGCTTTCTTTGCCATGACTTGCCAAGCTTTGCCTTACCTTGCCTTACCCTATTTTTAGGGTTTGGTTGCCTTTGCCTTTATCGTGCCTTACCCTATTTTTAGGGTTTGGTTTTGCCTTACCTTTGTCTTTGCCTTCATCGTGCCTTACCCTATTTTTAGGGTTTGGCTTTGCCTTGCCTTGTCTGTGTTCTTTGCCCTGTCCTTTGCCGTGTTCGCAGGATTTCCGTTCTTTGCCGTGCTCGCAGGGTTTGTGTTCTTTGCCGTGTTCGCAGGGTTTCTGTGTCCTTTGCCGTGTTCGCGTGGTTTTACGTGTCCTTTGCCGTGGTTGCAGGTTTCTGTGTTCTTTGCCGTGCCTGTGGTTTGTGTTCGTCGTGTTCTCGCTATATGCCCTATTTTTTAGGGTTTGCTCTTGTGTTTTCGTTGCGAACTTTACTTTGGTTTGTCACTTGTTTCACTCGTGGTTGACGAAAAGACCTTCTCCACAATTGATGCTTCTCAAGCATGGTGTTCTGCAATCTCGCTTGTCAAGTTGGGCATGAAACCTCTTTGCCCCAACTTGAGAGGGGAGTGTTGGCGAAGTCTCCTTACTTAATGCAGATTTTGGTTCCTTACTATGTTAGGTCTTTGTTACTTAACTATTTGTTTAGTCCTATTATAATTGAGATTTATTTCCTATTTTATTTAGGATTGTACTTTTATAAATACCTCTATATTAGAGAAGAATAAAATATAAGAATATATGAGAAAATATGAGCATATGAGAATATTTGCCCTACTTTATTTGACATAGTAAAGATGTTGTTGTAGAACGTTAACCTTCCTAAAAGAAGACTTCAACAATTTACTTCTACCTAACCCAAATTTGTTTGTATTCGTGATTCAATATCAATGAGACGAGTACAGAATCTATTTCTTTATTATGGTAAAGCAGTAGCCTTGGAAACTTGGGTTATGAACTTTCCCAAGAGCTTCCGTTTCACTTCTGCTCTCCGTACGTCAGGATATGACATTTTTTACAAATATTTTTCGCTCTTGGAAAATTTCTCCCCAAGCAGAAATATCTCTATATTACTTCGTGTTATTTGATTTTTCCACCCGTTTTCAGCATTTTTTTCACATGTTTCTGATTCCTTACCTCCCTTCAAGTAACTCCAAAGACTTTTATAAGTTCTAGGATGATTGGCAGCTGCTGGGAAAGCTAGAACATCTTTTAAGGTTGTTTGTTGGCTTGTTTCATAGTCTCATACTCTATAATTTTCCCAAAATCATGAGTCTATATAGGGTGGCTGGTGTTTGAGTATGCTGCAAGTGGGAGACTTTCTCCTGGCTTTAAAGAGAGCAAAGTAGCTGGAAGCTAGTTATAAGAAAGAAGAGGGAAACCAAGTGTGAGTGAGATTCTAAGCGTATCAAAGTGTTGAGCAAGAGGTGTGAGAGAAACAGATTATGAGGGTATAGTTCTAAGGGGGTTTCCATTGGTAAACAAAAGTTGTAACTTGTAACTTATCTTCATTAGTGAAATTTCTCAAGAGGATCACCAAAGAGGACGTAGGAAATTACGGAACCTCTATAAACACTTGTGTCATTTGTGATTATTTTGAGTGTGTAAGTGTGTGATTCATCTAGCATTGAGTTTGTTACATAGTCTATCAACAACAAGATCATTAGGGAAGTGCATTCATTTGTAAAACACTAACTACTTCAATATCCATTGACATCTTCGTGATCATATGACTTCAAATAAACAAATATGTTCAAAAAAATGTAGATATATATATAAAAAAGTTGATATAGATCCAAATTCTCATCTAGGAGTTGGGTTTAATCCTCGGATTTTGTGACTTTGATACAAGTCCTTTGACTTTTGTGCCACATAGGATTACATTCCTTTTTTAATATTGTCCGATGTAATCTTTTAATTTTATATATTTAAAATCATTTTGTGTTCCAATATTACCCATTATCTTAGATTACTTACCTTAATGAGATAATTAGCCAATATTATATTCCTTTCCTTATCCAATTTACCCTTGAGCACATAAAACGTAAGGAATAATGAAGTTATTAATTGCAGCAAATTTTATATGGTGGTTTTATAATAAATTACTAAATTTATGGCAAGTAAAGCAACTAATTAGGAAGACTTTTTTTTAAAAAAAAAATGTTGGACATTGACATAAGAAAGAAATAATGGAGTGAGTTTAGTGCTCAAAGGAAGCCAAACACTCGTTAAAATAGATGAGAAAATAATGGAGATTCAGACTTGGGGTTCATCCCAAGGCACAAATGACCCGCTGAAGCATGGTCTAATATCCATTTGCTATGCAGTCATAGTATCGACTTTTTCTTCTTCTGCTTCTTATTTTATTATTATTATTATTATATGTTGAATATATGCTCAACTTTGAATTAGGTTCAGTCATTTTGTTCTTTTTAGTTGTTCTTTTATGTATAGTATACTTGAGACATAGGTAATACATTTTTTGATATATTTTTCTTCATATATATTTTTTATATATATCTAAATTATAGGTAACATATTCCTTTAACAACAAAAAAAATTTATTAATTGACTTGTGTTTTTACATACATGAGATATAGGTACCACACTTTTTTGCCTTTTTGTTTATGAATCTAAGTTATAGGTAACATATGCTTTACCACTTATCTTTTTCATGTACCGGAGATATAGGTAGCATATATATTGTCCGACTTATGTTTTTATGCACCTAAGTTATAGGTAATTCAATATTCTCCTTGTTTATTTTTCCACCTTACATATAGGTAAGATGTTTTGTGGTTTGTTCAGCTTATGGTGTAGATATATTATTGGGCTTCTTAGATCTAGGTCCAAAAAGATTAGTTGTCATTAGGCTAAGTCCTCACCGTTTTGGTTTTAGATGCAAGTCCTTTGACTTTTTTTTTTGGTGTCAATTTTACCCTTTGAGATAAATAAGGAAACACATTGAAAATCCAAATTTAATGCCTTATTTCATTGTAATTGAATTTCATAAATTAAAATTTGAATTATTTCCTTGTGAATATTTACTGTATAAAATACAATTTAATCAATCAAAGTATAAACTCACATATTACACTAATCGATGGAGCAAGCACCACATGAAATTATATACCTATGCATCGGGTAAAAACTTGAGAAAAACAAAATAAACAAGAGAACTATTGATGACATTTTTATACCTAATATATAGGTACTATGAGCTAATGTGCTTTATATTAATATATGTATATTTATAGGTAGAATTTTCTAATGTACCTAGTTACTAGGTAATATAAGATTATATCTAATTACTTGGTAAATGTGAGATTATGTACATAACTTACTAGGTAAATATAAGATTGTACCTTATTATTGGGGGAAGTATGAGATAATATATAATCTCTACGACATATAGGTATTTTGTTATTTTCAATATACCTTTTTTTTGTTTCTTCAATTGACCTAATAAAGAGGTCGTAAACGAAATAAAGCCAACTATTTTTGGGTTAAAATAAAAGAAGGAAAACAAAGACAACGTTAATATACAAAATCATGGACAATTAATAGAATTCATGGATGCAATTAAAAGAAGAAAAAAAGGTAACGTAATTAATATACCAAAATCATTATGGTCATAAGCACTTAATTTGTTAATTAATTATGGTCATAAATAATCCTTTCCCATAATTATCACATAAAATACATTTACCCGATTCAAGGTATAAGGGCAACATTGGAACAAAAAATGATTTTAAAAATAAAAATAAAAAGATTACATCATAAAATATTAAAAAAATAATGTAATCCTACGCTGTCACAAAAGTCGAAGAACTTGTATCAAAACTAACTTCGAGTGATTAAAACCAACTTAATGGGAATTTGGATCTATATCAAATTTTCTATATATTATTTTTATGGTATAGATATATTGTCCTATTGTCCATTGCATAGGTGTAATATGTGGGTCTTATTTTCATTGATTAAATGGTACATATTAGGTAAATATTATCAAGGAAAGAATTCAAAATTCAATTACAAGGAAATAATGCATTAAATTTCGAGTTTCAATATGTTTTTCTTATTTACCTCAAAAGGTAAAATCGATACACAACAAATAAAGTAAATAAAGTCAAAGGACCTATATCTAAAACTAAAAATGTGTGACCAAATCCAATAATGATGTCGTTTTGGAGCAATAAATCTAAGTTAACCCCATATATATTATATTCACATGAAAAAGACATCATGCAGTTTTCGGAAAACACGATTAGGTGAGTTTTGAAAGGTGTTTTTTTATATTTGAACATGGCGCCTTTAAGAAAGCACCCATTATTGGAATCATATTCAACAAACATAAACTTACTAAGTTAACGATTAATATACCGTAAATAAAATCATACAAATATAAGAATTGCACAAAACACAAAACAATTATTATACATGTATCTGAAAAACCTTAATATATCAAGCACAATGTTCATCTCACTAAGTTTAATTACAATAATCCCTAAAATTTATAATCCTAAGATGTCCCTACCTTAATTTCAAAGCTAGCTAAATCCAATTACTCTTCCGCAATCTCCAACACCACTCCCAAGTCTCAGTTACGAGAACCTTAATGATCTTGCAAGAAATTCAAGACGATTCATACCATCCGCCACTGCTCTCTCTCTCTCTCTCTCTCTCTCTCTCTCTCTATTAATTTTCCATGCTCCATGTTTATGCAAAAAGAAGCGGCAACTAGTAGCCTCTAATTGGATGATTTAGCGGCACAAAAAGATCTGCATTTTTTTTATGCGAAAAGATCTACATTTTGTTTTTTTACATTGGGAGGAAAGACCCTAGAGTTCGATTCTGGATACCAAGTAGGGGGAAGGGGATGGCCACCATTGTGGTATCCCCGCACGACAAAAGATCTACATTTTACTTCCCTACTGCCGAGCACATCTTGGTTGGGACCAGTTGGAACAGGTTACTTCAGAAAGTAGTATATTTCAAGTTCACATGATTATAAATTGAGACTAATGTCTTCAACTGAAACTTGCTCATTCGACAGGTTAAACACCAAACATGAGGGAGTAGATCAAATTTGGAGACAGCACATGGATCATGGGTCGCCGCCAACCAAGAGGGTCTTTATTGAGCTCAGTTCATGCATGTTGTTCACAGATAATCTCAAGGATAGAATATTAACAAGTAAATAGTGGCACGTGACATAGGGGAATCCACGTGCGACCCATGTGAAAGTGGGGCGGGTCCACGCCCCATTCTCTCTCAGCTCTCACAAAAATTGGAATCTGATGTCAATGGGAGCCATTAAAACATGTCCACATACAGCTCTAGAGATCAAGCCACGTGGAAATGGAAAGCAGGCAGGCCCATAACGTTGCCATTTTATAAGGCACTTTGGAAACATGCTAGTAATAATGGCCTTGAAAGAAGCCATACCAAGATGAACAACAAAATCTTACAAAATCCCACCGCAAAAGTTGGAAAAAAGGAAATACCTTAAAACATATATATTTTGATTTAATTAATTAATTTAAACCTATGCTTTGATAGGAAAGGAATCATCACAACTCAACACACTATTTTATAACTAAATTAACCCTCAAAAAAAAGGTAGAAAATTAAAAAAGAAAAAACGCAAAATCCAGCACACATGAGATGTAGGGGAAAGTTATCTACTTCCCCGTGTAGTATGGTACAAATGTGAAGAAATCCAGATTCAGTGAGTTTTGAGCTCAAATCGATCTTTGGGTGAAGAACTTTTTTAGTGGTGAGGAGCTGCTGCTGCTGGCAGTGGTGTTGGAGGGTTGCATTGATAGCACTTGGCAAACAGCCCAAATGTGTCCACTTGCCTCACAAAGTTGGTCATGCTGGCCCATCCACCGAACCCGAACCCGATCACCAGAACCCACACAACTATGAAAGAGTTAATCACATACATGGCAGTCCAGCTTGGTAGAAAGAAAGGAGGCTTCTCTGCAGCATTCTGCAAAACACAGTGAAAAAAAAAATTAATGAAACATTAATAGCTATATTGGGAGTGGAGGGTTTCAAACACCAGACGACTTCGGGTGCAGCAGATAACTGTTTTTAACTACTTCAGCTACAAGTTCCATGCGGTTTTTAGATATTGTTCTGAATCTTTGCAAATAATGATCAAACTAGAAGAAAACCAAACGTTCTTTATTGGGTTTGTTTTCTCTTTGGACCAAAGTCACCACCAAACTGCACAGTGCCTAATTGAAAAAAAGGCCTAATCAAACAGCTCAGCCAAGGAATAGTACAAGTCTCCCAACTGTAGCGTATAACTAAACGAAAGGGACTGGCCACCTATCTCAATTCTTCCCGTAACATTTCCAAATCCATGCCATAAATGACTTTTGTACACTTGCTGCTCTCTCTCTCTGAACTGCAACTACTGGAATGTGGGTAACCCCATTGTACAAAGGTGGAGGTGCCCACTCAAAACTAGAATGCCTAAGATACCCCCACTCAATCAAGATAACAACAGGCCGCCACTCGACAATGACATCATCATTATGTATAATTTGTGTGTGCGACGATAACACTACGTGATATGTTGATATCAGTATTACGATTTCGTAGAAATTGTAATTTAAAAGGGTTAATTATATTTACCTGTCTAGCAGACGCTTTTCTGTAGGTGAGCATATGAGCTAGAGATGGGATGATGTAGACTGTGAAGCTAACCAAGAGAGCCCCAACTGCAGAGTTAATGGGCCCAAAGAAAGGAAATATTATAGCCAAGAACCAAATTGGGATCACAACTGGAAGCCTAGCCAGTGCCCTCAAGCAAATGCTCTTTGTGTCATGCATGCCAATCACCTTCTCCCACACAAAGTACAATGGTGTACATGCAAACCCAAAAGTTATAAACTGCACCAGTGCCCAAAAACACAAAATGTCAGTTCACAGTAAAACAGTAAAAACAACATTCATTCAAGGGTAATTTTGAGTAATTTTCAGACCTGGTGAATAAGCATTAAAATAACAGCGGCATCACGCCAGGCATTCTTGGGGAGGAGAGAGAAAGCATTGGAATGGTTGAGGAGCTCATCACCAAAAGCCCAGTAGACAGAGGTAGCAGAAGGAATTGTAAGTGTGAAAACGTACACTGTGGCAAACAAGTAGATGTACTTGAATTTCTGTGGCTTCCACATGGCATGCATGATTTCCCTGAAAAATTCCCACCCACATTTCACTGATCAGATTCCCTTCACATTAAAAAGTATTTTCATTTCACTAATACTTTGGTCCAATTATAACTATTACAAGGTCAACAACAACATGGGGAACATATAATAAAACCAACTAATTGACTAAAGAGCCCTCAGGTCACATCTTTCCATAGCTGTTATGCAACCAAACAATCTAGCAGTTTCTAATCTCTATCAGACAACAATATTATATGCCCCAGCCGAAGACAAATGAGAGGGAGAGTGGTTAAGTGAACAGAGAAGAATGTATTCTCTTTTGGTAAAAGTAAAACATGGCAGATAGATAGGGACCATTATACTGTGCAATTTTCCTAGATAAATTGGGTTAATGTTGTTTTTTCAAGAGCAAACAAAAGTAGATAGGATGATTTTGTCTGTGGATCTCGAAACCCGAGAGGCCGGCAAAAGCTGCAAAGAGAAGCCCCGTGTAGAAACAAGTGAAAGAGCAGGAAAAAGGGTAAATTATAATAGAAACAAGTGAAAGAGTAGGAAAAAGGGTTAGATTATAATAAAGAGGAGGGGTGAAAAAAGAAAAGCGTACACTGTGACAGCATGGCCACCAAACGTGTATAGTATGTTGGTGGCGCCGGTGAAATACAGCACAAGCTTTGTGGGAGCTGTGTGTGTTACTCCTTTAGTCTGCACAATTTTCACCAAGCACAGAACTTTAAATATTTTTTTACCAGAAAACGTAAAGAGAAAAACGAAAGCATCTTTGGAAAGATGATAATATTAATAGTAGCTGTACTGAGAGATCAAAAGATCACAAGGGCATTGATGACTGATTTACCTGGCCATGAACAACAGCTGCAATGGTCATGTACCAAGCTGTGTAAGTGGTCATTCCAAGGCCAAGAAAAGACCAAATCCGATAGTTATGGAACGAAGGTATGAAAACGGTAGTGGCACAGCAAGCTCCGAAGATGTAGGTCCAAGTCCTCTTGTCCAAATGGTCATTGATGTAATATATGTTACTGTTCTCAATAAGCAAGCAAAAAAAAAAAAGCAAGACCAACAGTTAAAACTAAGTAAAACCGAGGTGAGATTTGCATGATTTTAGAGTAAAAAATGTAAAAAGGGCTCACCTTGCGCAAGCAATAAGCTGTATGACGGATCCAAATAGGAGGAAGGTACAGTTGAAAGCAAGCCCCACAGCTTTCCAGTATGGACCAAGTAATCCATCAAGGACTTCAAACCACTGCAACCAAAAACAGTATATTGTGATTTAAGCATAGTGGAAAGTGATGAAAGAGGTTCTGGGCACTGTGAGTTTGGATATTTATTTTAAAAGCTTTTGCTTTAAAGATTAGGCATTAGCGGTGGGTGGTGGTCCTGTTAAAGAAGCTAAGCTAGAAATAGTATATCAGGACCAACCTGGATAACATGGTTCTTGAAGTTAACGTTCTCTTTCTCCTTCCTGCTTCTGTACTCTATGTAGAGCACACTGATCAGGTAAGCCGTCCAGCTTCCAACGATTCCATAGAATATTTGCAGCAAGATGCCTGATAATAATCCCAGCTGAGAGAATGAGTATGGCAGTGTCAAAAGCACTTGAGCTACCTGCAAAAAAACAACAGAAATTAAAAGGGATTAGAAGTTTTGTTAAACGAATCAAGAAAAAAGCAAAATTTGGAGTCTTTTCGGTAATGGGTTGGTGGTTTGTAGTACTTGATTGGAAGCACAGCTGAACCAAGCGTCCCAAACAGAGCCGCCATGCCAGAGAAAGTTCTTGACATTAAACAAGGAGGTGTTTTCTTCCTCCTTGTCTTGATGATGATCTTCCTTTCCCTCATTATCATGAGCCTCGCTAAAGTTGGAGACTATTGCTTCCTCTGATTGCTTCTGAGGCAACATTGTTCCCGGTTTTTCTCAAAAGGCAACGTCAAAATCCTGGTAGATCTAAAACATATAAAAGACGGAAAATGAGACAAAAGAAACTATATAATCAAACGCAGCCCCAGAAAACGAAAGCCAATAAGACCCCAGATCCAAAAACTTTGAAATAATTCCTTCCAAAGAATACAGAAAACCCAGGAAAAAGACTGACTTAAAAAAACCAAAGGCGTACAGCCTCTTAACATGTATTTCACGAACTAGCTGCCTAAAAGATAACAAACCCAAGACCATTTTAAACTACCATACCTTGCTTGAAATGTCACTTTCTCGCAAAGATATGAAATGAACACACACAGATCGATCTATCACTCTGTTCCTAGCCAAATGAAATGTCACTTGCCTTTGTTTTCACAATGAGAGAAAACAGGACTTATATTATGTGCAGGTGGGATTTAAGAATTCTTCATTCCAAGACTCGGCAGAGAGAGTGGCCTTAAATGCTGCGTTTCAAATAATAATTACAAATCTCCAGCTGAAGATCTTTCTCTGTCTAGCTCTGTCAATATTGTAAAAGCCAGACTTTAATGCGCCACCAATTTGCTCAGTGAGAAAAGGAAGAGTGCCGAACCCGAAGACGGCGAGAGCCCTCAAAAGCAGGAAAAATAAAATCACTGAGTGTGAGTACTTCAAAGCTTCTGGCAGAGGTTGAAGAAAAGACCCTTTTCGCTCTTATTCTAGTAAATGCATATAAACAATTGGCTTTGTTTGGTTGGTTTTGCTGTATGGCTAGCTAGCTGCTTTTTAAGTATTGCTCTTTGGCTTTGAAATTCCTCTCTTCCTCTTTCTTTTGGTTAGAGAGAGAGAGAGATGAGTGTGGAGAGTAAATATAAAAAGGGTGAAAGAGACGAAGCTCCCCCAACTCCCTGTATTCCAATATGGATTCGATTCTTTGGATGACAGAGAATTTGGAGATCACAGAACGAGTGAGACTTTGTTCTGATCACAAACGAAAGGACTAAGGACTCAATTAGACAATGCTCCTTCCCTTTTATAGCCCGAAGAACCCCGCTTCAACGGCTAAGATTATTTTTTATTCAATTTCATTAAATCTAAAATAGTACTAGATTTACTACTTTCCAACGGATTTTTTAAAAAAAGAGAGAATTTACTAGTTACATGTCACTAATCACATTTCTTAGGAGAGTAAATATGGGAAATCTCACTAGTAATTCACATGACAAATTCTTGAGAATTTACTAGTCACATTGCTAATCACATTTTTTATAAGAGTGAGCCCGAAAAATTTCATCAGTAGTTGATATGATAAGTACTCTCGTCAAGTTATAAGAGATGCGCGCACGTGAAATAGATCAACTATTGGATATTCTAAATTCCAATTCCCTCTCTTATTGATTAAAAGAAATTACACATGATATGAGCTCATAAGCTGCAGTAGTTCACATGATAAACACTCTCGTCAAAGTTATAAGAGATGTGCTCACATTAAATAGATCAACAACTAAGGGTCCGTTTGATAACTATTTCAATTTTAGTTTTTATTTTTCATTTTTTGTGCTAGAGTATAGAGGAAAATGAGAGTGAGAATGAGATTTGGAGTGAGGGTGAGAGGGATGAATAATAAAAATGAAGGGGGTCAACTAACCCCTGCAACCCCATAATCCACCATTATAGGGGAAATTTGTTACCCCTGCATCAAAGTGTTTGTCAACCTCCACCTCACAGCCACGTTCCCTACCCATAGCTCAATGCGTCGGCGTCGTGAGGGGCTGAGGTGACTAGGCTTTAGCCCAGACATGATTGCCGGCCATCGATGGTCCTTTTCCAACCGGTCTCGTCGTCGAGGGAAGACGAAGACTCCCTGTGGAGAGGAGAGAGAAACCGGGGTTTTTAGGTTTTTTGTAACAATTTTAAAATTACCTTTACATCCTTTTCGTTTATAGACATTTTCTCTATCGTTACAACTCGGAATTGAGCGTGCCACCAATCTACGGACTAGTATCAACAAGCTCTACGCAATGGCATCACTCAACCCCAAATTCCTTTCCAAACAAAAAGTGACTAAAATACCCTTACCTTCGAGGACAAAAATGTAAAATTCACAAAAAGTAATTAAATAAATAATTATTGGGACGGGGTGTTACATTGTATCTTGGTAAATTGGATAAATTTTTGTGTTTGTTAATTAATGAATATTTTTATATATTTTTGTTTTTCTTGATTAGTTGTTGTTGATATTTTATTTTTATTAGTTTGAATAAATTAGGGGTTTTTTTTTTAATATTAGATTGTATTTGTTAGTTTGTATGGTTTTTTCTATTAACTATTAATTATAATATTATCGTTTCATTTCGATGGGTCTATCTATTTTGTATGGAATTTTTTTTAACCTTTTAGACGTTGACCCCCGGAATGAAAATTCCTGGATCTGCCACTGGTTGCGACACCATGGGTTTAGCCGGTATAGCGCTATGGATCTCTTCGGGTTGCCCGAGAGGATGTGGAGCGGTGGTCTTATTTCTTAATTTGTTTTAGTCTACTAATTCCCATAAACTCTTTAGAAATTTGATGTGGTATTTTTTTGTTTAGTATGTTTTATTTCATTTCGGCCTTTGGCTTTCGATACGGATTTGTCATTTCTATCGTTGTGCGACAAATCTTTATTGCAAGTTTGAGTACATGGGCTTCTAGTTGCTGATATGGGGATTTTAATCATTTTTTGGGTTGTTCATATTCTCTCCATATCAATTCAACTTGTTGTTGCATTTGGTCGCTGGAGAAGTTGTATCCATAGTCGACACCTTAGTTGTTTTGTACTTGTTTTTGTTTACCTTAGAGCATCTAAAATGGTTGTTCAATATTGAACTATTTTGGCTTATATTGAGTTGAATTAATGTTTTACTTGCAATAGTATAGCTCAATAGCTTCAATTTATTGGCATGTGGGTCTCACAATTAGTCTATTATAATAAATAGTAGATTCATCACATAGCACCTTCTGTTGCAATGAACTAAATCACACCATTACGAGCTTACAATTTTAATTCAATTTCACGTAATAAAATTGCATTGATCCTAATCATTGCATATGCCCTTATCAAAAAAATACCATCACTCAAAAGCCTTGTACAACCACAATTATAGGAACTCCAAGATGAACTTCACCTATCAAATAAATACTTTTTATTAAATATTCTTTATCTGGGTTATATCTTGGTAGATATGGGATCATTTAAGTTTTTACATTTTTTTAAAATCAAAGATTTAAGTTTGTACGATGGCAGCAGCAGGTTCTTAATTTCCACAATTTCTCATATCATTAATAGCATATGCTTTTTTATAAACGGCTGAGGGTCAGATCCAAATCTCAGTCAATAATTCCACAAATTTAATTTCCCAATTAATTTCCTTTTCCTTCTCTTCTTCCATTAAATATAATATTCACTTCCTTTAATTTTTTTCCAAAATTCAAATTTAACTGATCGAGGCTCATTCAACCATACCAAACCCCACTCTCAATCTAACCCCACATTATCCAACCAAAGCTCTAACTGAGCGAGTTTGTGTTGCACTCTCACATAGGCGAGTGAGTCTAAGAGGTAACAAAGCCTAATGAGATATACGATTGGATTTTATATTTATTTTTTAATTATGGACCGCCAAATTTATCCAACCAGTGAAAAATGGAGGCCCATTTATGATTTGCTTTACTTCTACGAAGTCTACTCTGCAAAACGCCGCCGTAGCGCACACATGCCTTTATGACGCAGTCGGCTCGAGCCGCGCCATGATGACTCTATCGGCTTCCCGCATGCTTAAAGGGATGAACTCTAAACCCCACTTCCCGCCGGCTCATGATAGAAAAAAATAAAAAATCTGTGCTCTTTCTTTTATCGGACGGCTGTGAACGGCCCAGCATCATCGCTACTTGGACCCACCTCATCACACCCCCCGGTTTTTCATCTCATGATTCTACTTTATTTATTTGATTTCATGATCGATTAAAATTGATGTGTATAAAATAAAAACGATCCTATTTTCTATCATATTTACCTATAAAATCAAAATATTTGGTTCTTGTATATTTGGGCATGCTTTATTTATTCTTTTTCATTAGCGACTCTCTTTTAGGAATGGTAATGGATCAAATCGGGAATGAGTATGTAATTCCCATCTCCATTTCCGTTAAGCAATTTCCTCCCATCTCCACCTTCATAATATTAATATAGTTGATTTTTTTTGAGTGACATATGTATGTATATAGGGAGCATTTTTGCTCACCACTTTAACCATAGGTGTACCCTCACTACCATCTCTAATGCTTGACACGTGTCCATAGATATAACCATAGTTAACTTTTGCTTTGTATTTATGGAACCATGGTTATACATATGGACACCTGTCAAACATTGAAAATAGTGGTGAGGGTACACCCAGTGGCGGATCCACAGAGGCGCAAGGAGCACCTCCTCTCGCCAGAACTTCGTAGGGCTCGCAAGTTTTCATGGCGCCACTCATTTAGCAGATGACAAGTTGCAGAGGCGTTCTTAACAGAGGTTGAGGCCCTCACGAAGGAAGAAGAAGACATAATGCCCTAATTTTTCTTTTTCTGAAACGACGTCGTCAAAAATCTAGTTTCTTTATGTTTAATGAAACGCAATGTTTCACTAAAGTTGGTTTCTCAAACCCATTGGAAATACAAAATTGCCCCAGTGGGCCCACTACCCAAGCCATATAAAACCAAAACGTCACCTACACTAAACCCAAAAATAA
The DNA here is from genome assembly GCA_024362665.1 of Prunus padus. NCBI lineage: Eukaryota > Viridiplantae > Streptophyta > Magnoliopsida > Rosales > Rosaceae > Prunus > Prunus padus. Next base: position 5,381,260 of record JANFAM010000019.1, read on the forward strand.
AGAACAACAAACTATTGCTCAGCCCGGTTAAAATCAAAATGTTGTCTATTAAAAACTTAGAAATCTCAATATAATGTAAGATTTTTTTTTGGTCGAAAAATATAATAGAAGATTATACAACAAACAAAAACTCTTTTAACACATAACCAGTCAATATAATAGATGTTTTTTGGGTATTGAGTTTTGCCATATCAGGTGCTATTTCTCTAAATTAGGCATCACAATTTAACATTTTCTTATGAAATAAAAGGATTTTTTTTTGGAACTTTAGACTTTTAAACATTGCCCCTCCCTTAAAAAAAGTCTAGATCAGCCACTGTGTACACCTATGATTAAAGTGGTGAGCAAAAATGCACTCATGTATATATAGAGATTCATACAAATTGGGGCCCTCCCCAGTTGCAGGCCCTAGGCGGCCGTTGCCCGCCTCCAAATGTCTTTTCGTTTCCCCTTGTATTTTACATTGTCAGATCAACCAAGCTAGTTCTCATATGAAAATCTATCTATATCCCCCCAAAAAAAACCCTTACAAAGCCGAATTACGAGAGGAAATGAATTATAGTATATTTTCAGGACAAAAATAAAAGAAAAAAGAATCCAACTTTCCGCAAGTCGACACACAAAACCCAATTTGTGGAGTCTTTCGTCTCTGCATGTTTTAATCATTGTTAATTACTTTTTTTATTTTTGGCCTGACATTCTTCAATACTTAGATTTCACAAGTCAAAAGGCCAAAAAGAAAAAGAAAAAAAAAGAAGAAGAAGCAACCCAAACAATGGTGGCGGCCGCAAGAAAGGAGGTAGTGTTGTTGGCGGTGGAGCCCCAAAGGCACCATGGCATGGAATAGTTTTTTTTTTTTTTTTGTCTTTTGGTGTCCAAATGGACTGAAAAAATCCACGTAAAAAGGAAAGAGTTGTTAGTCATAATCCATACACAACCCCCACGTTGCACCGTTTAAACGGGGATTTGTCGGGTGGGTGCGGGTCACCGTTCCTCGCTCTTGGCCCGCTTTCAGGCCCAATACAATACGCACTTTGGACTATTATTCTACTGCCACCTCCATATTTTCATTTGTGTAATTCCCAAAATATCCCTGTCTGGACATTTTGACTTCTTTTTGAGAGTGTATTGTGATGCGCGGTGTTTCCAACCAAGACGAGACAGAGCCGTGTATACTTGTCAAACCCATGAGTATGTTTAGTGGGTGAAGTAATGATTAGTGAATGGATTTTGACGCCACTAAAAACTCCCTTTGCCAATTTGCCATTGGGAGGAGAAGGAGAGGGGATCAAAATTATCAATATTCGGACCATGCTGCCCCTCACATGGGGCCCGCGATTTGCGGGTCCCATCCCCAATCAGCATCTTCAATTTTGTTTTTGTTTTTGAGGTTCCTTTGATATACACGCGGATTTTTTGTGCTCTCGAGGAATTGGCCGCCAGCTGATTACTACATTACATTACAGTAACAATCCCTCCAACCAAGGCAGAAGAAGAGAGACCACAGCCGACAAGACGAGAGAGAAAAAGAGTGCACTAATAAAACTTTCGATAAAATTCTTGCTTAGGGGGCTGATTAATGTTGATTCCTTTCTAATTTGCATCTAACTATTTCATATTGTATTGGTAGAGGTGGCCGTGAGTTTGGGCAGGACGTCCTTTTGGAAGATCTATTTCATATTGGGTCCTACTCCTTGTATTAATTTAGGGTTTATCTAAATAAAGTCTTCTTTCATACAGAGGTCGAGATTTTTTCAAAATAATTATACCAAATGCCCTAATGATGGATTCATCATGAACTCATATACTCATATCTCGTAAGCCTAAACATAGGATTGAATCTGTTTAACAAAAATGAAATCTTATTTGTAACTTGATCAAAATGATGTATACCTACCTAGATTCTTTATCCAAGTGCTCGTTTGCCTTTTCATAGGTCTTGATAATTACATTTCTCTAGCCATTGGGTTCACGGAATCATCAAGAGTCAATTTGGCACACTTGCCGCGCCACAATGTGGACTCTACTTGTTTTGGTGATAATTAGTTGCTTCTAGCTTTCTCCAGTTGTATTTAACCTTCTTTTTCAATAACATTCGAACTCATACTTTGATGGAATTAACAATGCAAATTTCTTTTTCTTTTTCTTATGGCCTTAAGTGAGTTGATAATGTAATCATCATCTAGTTAGTGGTCAGTGGAGATATAGCTTTGCCCATGGTGCTTTCCAGGAACATGCCTTTTGGATCAACACATTTGTAAAAACTAAATGGAATCTTAATATATTTCTATAGTATTTCTATAAATAAAAGTAAACATTAAATCATATCAACTTTGTTAGTTCATAAGTTCATTAACGAATTTCCAATAAGCATTATCATAAAAGAAATACATATTAAATGTAACTGAAAAATACATATTATCGAAATGAGAAGGTCACCATGGCCTTTCACACTAGAGCTTGGTCATAAGGACTCCTCGTATTATTTTGAGAATGATCCTATTTAAGCGGACCTAAAAGCAGGCTGATAATGTTTATTAATTGACCCAATATTATTTTGAGGATGATCCATTTTATTGTCTAAAGTAACATCTCCAATCATTATATGGATTGACAGAACAAAATAAAAAATTGGTCACTTTGTATAACTCTTGGCATTCATGAATGAATTTGTTTGATGTAAATCGTTAAAATACATCAAATATCTTTTGGGGTTGAATCTATGACATCACATTTCACCTTGTTCTAAAACATTTGTGGAATGACTTAGATGAGACACTTTCCTTGGCAACCTATCACATGAAGACTGATAGGTAGGAATTTGTCACATCATCAGACTTCAAAGTAGTACTCCATCTCCAATCCATCAGTAAACAGCAACTGCCCCAAATGTGCGACCGACTGAGAGTCTTCATCTCCAAGTTGATCCGCCGTTTACGACTAAGCAAAGTGATCGTGGGGCTAATTAAGATAGGTTTATTAAGAAGAATATTAGGGTTTAATAATTGGTGATAAATGACCAGACGGATAAAGCGAATTCGGATAAGAGACGAAGCAGTAGTGTGCTTGCTATAAGTAAGCCCCTTGCCTTGTGTATATGGACCCCTCAAAAGAAACAGACCTCTCTCTCTCATGAGCGTGAAAGCCATTGGTCCCTCATTCCTACTCATACCCAACACAATCAACCCCATAAATGCCTACCCACCAAACATATATAATTATTTTAACTCGTCAAGATAAATGATAGATAGAAATGCTCTCGGATATCAAATATTACTCCACAGTAAAGCCAGTTTCGGATTCATTATCGTAATTTGTGGTTGTGGAAGTCAATTAAGCACACTAATAAGATGGTTAGTAGGTTACCACATACATAATTAAGCTAGCTAAGCTAGGTTTATCATTTGATTTATTTAATTAATGTACTCATGTATATTTGGGTGTTTCCTTATTTTCTAAAACATGTGAAATCATCACTGAGAACCCAGAAAAAGAAATGCTTGATACTCCCCCCATGTGAACTGGACTCATTTTCTTTTGTAAACAAAGGTAGCGAATCTTCTTCACCATGTTATTGCAAGCTCTAAATTTTTTTATTCTTCACAAATTTTCGTTCTAATTATATATTTGTTATGTATATGCGACGTTAATCACGTGATGGTGACATGACAGCAATTGCTAAACATTGTTAATAGTTAATTAGGTAAATTATGTTAACGTTAGATGGTCAAAGGTCCTCCACTAGCTGCGTGCAACATGCAGTCAAATGTTGGGAGTACTTTAAAGCATAATATGAAACTTCTGTCGTTTAGATGAAATGTACCCTTTTGTATTATCAACTAAACTTGTGTTTGGCGTTAAAAGAAGGTTGCTGATTTTTCTACTTTCTTTTGTCTATTTATATTTCTTTTTGTTTTTTTATTCTTTTACTATAATAAAAAAAGAATGTAAGTGGATAAAAGAGAAGTGTGAATATACAATTTTCAAAAAGAAAATGTAAGTTGACAAGCGAGATGTGGGAAAATCAGTTCCCTAAAAGAAAATACAGGTACTAACTTATCAAAACAAATCAACATAAGACTCGTATATATATATATATCGTTATCCAGACGCTATAGTAAATTAAGAGAAAAAGCGTGATAGTCAAAATACACTTGTCATAATAATATTCGATGTCCTCATAAGAGAATTTTTGTATATATATATATATTATCAATCAATCAATCACCATAATTCCTCCGTCGACTAGAACAAAAGCAATCATCGGACGTGATTGATCTCCATTCAAATATATTGACTCAGATGCCGCCATCATTTTGAAAACTAAAGAGAATAGAACTTTGCTAAGATTTACCTAAATAGATTGACAACCGTGCTTGCGTTATAGAATTTCATAGAAAATTAGGTAAAGGTCATTAAAAGTGAAAATATTTAGGAAAATATCAAAACACAAGGCAAAATTCAATCCCACATTTTGCCTTGTGCTTTGACCTTTTCCTAAATATTTTCAAATTCATTGACCTTTAGTAAACTCCCCTAGAATTTCATATCCCTATTGACTATCATGCACTCATAAATCGTTTATGTCATTTATGTTGCGTTATAGATTTTGAATATGCTTGAGATATTTTGTATCCTTTGTGTTGAGTTTGAACACTATTTTTCGTCCAACGAAAAAAATTCCAACAAGGCAACTTCAATCCATGTCCATCACATCATGAATGAATGGGGTCCAAAATTCTCATAACAAGCAAAACCTCACAACAATAATTCTCCAAAAATATATTCTACGATCTATCTCGTATGTATATGCATCAGCATGACGACGATGGGGGCAAAGGGAATTCACGTTGTTTCCCGCTTACTCGATCAAACTACAAAAAAAATAAAAGTGTGTGAAAATCATGATGATATGAACAAATATAAGAATGTATGAACACACAAAGAAAGAAGAGATTGATTAGAAAGAGCACACTCAACTCAACACACTAGTGCAGTGCTGGCTAAGTGGAATGAAAAAGGTGAAGCTTGTGGGTTTCCATCCATATCCAAAAAGGTCTTACTTAGGTTTTATTAGAACAAATTGTCAGAGGGGCTCTGTTTGGATAAGTAAAGAAAATAAATAAAGTGAAAGAGCGCAGTGTTAAGGTAAGGCTTCTTCTCCTTTAACAAGCTTTCCCCTTTTTCTTTTTTCCAAACCGTCTTTTTTAGAATCTTTTTTTATTGGTGGGGATAGGAAGAACCCTAGGACATGATTTTACCTCCAACGCCTGCTGCCACGAAAAGACTACTTTTAAAAGACATGGCAATGCAATTTAATGACAAAATGAATATATTTCAATAATGACATATAATAACGCAAGAACCATTTTGATGTACGATATTTATTATGTGCCCATTGTCCTTGTGTGAACGATAAGCTTTCATGTGTGAGGGCTTTTTCTTGGGAGGACTGCGTGATTCTTTTAAATCATAGCAAATGCTCACGTTTCTGACCAACAATACTACAATATAATCATCATTTGCCAACAAAAATCTATGCCCATAAAATCAATGTATTCGGGTTAAGAATTTTTCAGAAATTAATTTTGAGTAATTTTTTGGTATGCCAGCTGTTATTCGAATCCAACGTATTACGTTAGAGAATAAATTTTTAAACGTTCCGAATACACCACGTGATTGGTGTACCATCCAGTAGACGTAGAACATGTGAAATTACTCTCCAACTTACTACATTATTTTTTATGATATGTGGCGGGCTGCATTGGAAATATTACACATGTCCTATGTCTAGTGGCTTGTACATCAACCATGTGGTGTACCGAAATACCCAAAAATTACTCACGTTAGAGGTATCCAAAACTTAAATAATTTATTTATACAAGAGAGACTTCACGTTACGAAGATGAATAGTTATTTTTATAATCTAAGATAAGATAATATATGTTTAAGTAACCTACCAAGTACCAAGCAGAAACAGTATCTCTCTACGCGACAAGATCAAATAATTAATTAATTACTAATTCGTGTTAAAGCAGAGAGAACAATGCTTATGGTCTATGGATGTGGTGAAAAGTATAAAACACAGACATTAGACCATTAATTAATTAAGTAATAGTTGTGCAGCCGCTAGGGCTTGCTTGCATTGCTTGATTTGAAACCACCAATGGTGGTGGTGGCGTCAGTTTGTGTCACCATCGTGTACCTCCATGCCAAAATTACACCGACAAAACCTGTTATGGATTTCACCAATTTGAAGCAACTCGTGTTTATAATTTTAACCACAACCACATTAATTTAAAAGTTCGAGTAAAAATCATAATAACATTTGACTTTCTCCTTATCTCTCGATTCTCGATCTCGTATCGATTGAGTTCTTAAGTTCACACCATCCTTTGCTCATTAAGCTATAATAAAAAATAAAATAATTTTTTTTTGACAATATAGTCATGTTCAAGACAGCTAGATTAATTAACGTTGGCTTTTCTTATCTCCATGCCAGCCTAGTTGCCCTACAGCAATTAAAACCTAAATGAACTTTAGGCAACAGCACTGTTAGGCTATCACAGTCGCATATAACTCCATTTGGGGCCCATTGGTGTAACCCAAACAGAGACCATGCCACCAGGACCAGTCTTGGAATTGATCGAGTCTTGTGTGGTGGTGAAAGCTGGGAAGCATATTGAGCCATATTGAGTGAGGCTGATATCTATCTATGGTGCTTCTATTCAAACCCTGCAACCATTGCTTCCACGTCCACCTAATAATTTAGACATGTCACTTTGAACTCTCTGATTAGTCCCTCATTCGAATGAACCCTTGAACCACGCAGCATCAGCAGAAGCTTATGTCGGTGTGGGGCCTCCCTCTTCCACCCAGCATATGTCCTAAAATGATTATAATCTATGGCAATAAAATTTCATAACTTTGAAACTTGGTCCCTCCCCAAAACTCAATGTGGACGTTTACGGCTCCTATTCATTTTAAGAGTTTATGTGCACAAAATTTCTGCACCCAAAATTTGGACCAAGAAGAAGAACTTAGAAGTAAAATGAGTGGTGGAGACATGAAATATTTTGGAAGAAGGTAAATAAAGAAGCGTTGGATATTAGAAAGAGAAGTGTGAAGTGCCTTGCTTTATGCATACATGGGCATGTGAGTGATGTTCTAGGAGAGCGTGACAAAGTGACAGGAATATGATTTCTTTATATTTGAGAGTGAGCAGCTTATGAGGCTCGGCCCTCCTTGCACGCCGGAGAAAAGGCTGCCACAACTGGGTAAGCCTTTGACTGTTAATTACATACTTGTTTATTTGGGTGCACCCAGTTTTGTGTTTTATAGAGAGAGAGAGATTCCGTGTTTCTTGTTCGGAGACCATGTGAGATTCTAAGCGACTTGCTTTGCTTTAGTTTCTCAGTTTCTATTACCCTCCAAATTGCTTGATTGCCAATCAATCTACCTTCTGCATCAAACTCCAAACTAATTGTATCACTTTTCCTCTACAATTTTGAGCTACACATGTTCTTCATTTCTATTGCACTTTCATTATGGATGAAATTTTGAACAGATGTGACAGCAAAAGATGCCAATAATAATATTCATGAAAAAAACCAGCTCCCTGACTATAACAGAAAAACCGTTGAAAAGGGTATAAAAATATGCAGCAGAGAGACTTGTTGAGATCGAGTTCATAGGAAAGATTAATAATTTAGAGTGAGAAACTAATTAGACTAACGTGCATCATGCATGGATAACTTAGTTTATTTAGGAAATCCCAGAAACGCATCGTGATTTGCCCATGATATTAATTCTGTATTTAATTATGAGTTCGGCGCTAAGAATTGTAACTTCATAACGCAAGAAAGTAAGCTATTCCACAATAATTAATTTTAATAATGGAAGCAGTGACATATAATTAATTTAAATTGGAAAAATCTTTTAACTCTTTGGCGGTTAGGACGTCTAACGATGGATTACGAGTGCTAAAAGGGAGAATAATTTTTAAAAGTTCGCTAATTAAAGAATTAATTTGCAATTGTTCTACAAAGCACATGATCAATCCGGTTGGTTTAAATATCCACTTGCAAGTTGCATACAGAAATCCCGTTCATCTTCTCACCATCATTAAGGATTACTGTGAACACTTTGACTACTTTTTATATGGTAATTAAATAATATATCTGCAAGCCAATGGAGAGGCCACCTTGTTCCCCATGGGCCATGTGGTCTTGCTTTACTCTGACATTTGCAGCTCACTCTAGTTGTGCCAGGATTTGTGCTGCATCTACCCGTTGCATGCTTTACTATAATATTCCTTCTAAACGTACAGTTAAGTTGACAATTTAGAACCATTTCCCACCCTCCAGGTGTTCCTGTAATTACTCCACTTGTTGGTGATTTTCAAATTCATCTATCGATCGAGGGAAGTTTAAGGGATTGTTTAGTAGCTAATTGATTTATATCTACATTAGACATATCATTAGTAATTTTTAAGTAACTTTTTTTTTCAACAGCAGTTATCTTTCCAAAGTTGGAAGATGTCTCAAGTTCAAAAGTCCAACAAAAAAACTTGATAAGTTTTTGTCGGTGATTACACTTACCTTGGCCTAACCAGAACGAGTACCTAATATTTTTTTTATTTTCCAAAGATGAAATTTACCTTAGAGGTATTCACGTTTGTGTTGAAGTATAACATTATGTTTGGACAAACACATTCCACACAAACAACTCCCCGCCAGTTCTCTCAAGGTTTCATCTTCATTTTCTGCATTTATATCTAAATGCGATGGTCCATGCAGGTGCACACCATTCCCATTAAAAGTGGTGGGGAATGCCCATTTACGCATGAAAGGAAAGCAACAGATGTAATGTAACGCGTATTGAAGCTGCCATCTTGATATCACATTTAATTCCAATCTTTTCATCACCATCTATCTTACTATCAGTGGTAAAACAATCAATTATGTTGTGGATAATATGTTAGGAAAATATATGCACAATGTCATGCTAAATTAGGTGTACCATAGTTGCAATCAGATAGTGGGCGATCCCCATATCTGAAAAGTATGAATTAAAACCAGCAGTTATATATATATATATATATTTCGAGATACAAGAATGACGTCATTATTGATATATTGTGATTCTCATATGCATCGATGACGATTAAGAGGAGCTTATGCAGGCATGAACTTGCTTAATCCATGCCCACGTTGGATTATTTTCTTGCAAATTGCAACCGAAAGCATAGGGGTATCACCTGTCTGCTTAATCACAAGAAATTTCTTCACACATCGTTGTCCAATGAAGAAACAACTAGTGGTGGTAAAGAAGCTGAAGATTCTATATCTCCGAGCTTATTAATGGGAAATCACCCTTCACTCAGTTTTTAGTTCCCGTCTTTTCAATGCCGCTACCTGCTACAATTCCAACTTGTCCAGTCATGGTGGAGCATGACACGAGAGCATGGATATGCACTTTGAACATTTTGGATTTATATGTGGCTATGAGAAATGTTGAAGGGGTCTAAAGCTTAGGGTTGTTAAGTGTCCATCAGTCTTGTATAAATGGTCATGCATTCTAACTTTTTTAGCGGAGAAATTTGGGCTCTTGATATTGTGGTCAAAAGGAAGGGAGGCTTATTGTCAAAGTATGGCCGTTGATGGATGGTAGGAAAAATTTGTAGGACCTCCCATCTTAAGGAGGCATAATATATAGTGGGATCCACTGAGATATGAAATATAATGGACATTTGGAATTAATGCACACCACCACCCCTACAACTTGAGCCTCTCTCTCTCTCTCTCTCTCTCTCTCTCTCAAGTCCCAGCCTCAAAGGTCTTGGTCCTTTGCTTAGCTGTGTGAAGGGATAGGATGATAGCACCCAACCCTCACCTTCTTACCAAGGTCTCATTGACTCTATATGAAGGATATAAGATTACCATTTTAGCAACTAAAATTGAAGGAGTATTACGAGAAACATCACCTATATATATTCAGCTACCTTATCGAATCTCAATTGATGTGACTGCATTTTACTTGTTCATAAACAAATTCATTTTAAACCTGGCATATATATAACAAATAAGAAAATTAGCATTCAATTGTATTTAACAGATATGAATTACGTCAGTTGGCCAAGATAAAAAGCCGACTTCTTTGTACTCAAGTTTAAATCTTCTTTAGCATTACTAAATGTCACTGAAATATTTTACAATATTATACCGAATTAATATTTGATCTTATACGTAATAGGACAGACTTTAAATGGACAATTTGGGATCCACAACACAAGAATCGCATATATGGACAAATAGGTTGTCAAACATTTATGTATGGAAGCGTCAATGGATTAAGTGATGAGCGGAGAGAGGTGAAGATATTTTTATTTTTTTTTGGGTCAAGGAGGTGAAGTTTATATAGATAGAAAGTTCAATTAATTGTTTGGACGGGTCGAAGACAGACATTCGAGGGGGACCCTTGTGCTGGTCACGTCCTCCCCGTCCTAAGACAAACGACAGCTGCCCAACAAACCATCCTCTTCTTACACACCCTCCTCCACCTCGACCCAGTGTCCCTCTCCACCTCTCCTGTGCTGCCACGTCAACACCGTCGGATCCCCCCACGTGGTGTTGTATTCAGAACTTGAGTAGGTGTACAAGTGGGAGGAGGAATCTGGTGCTCCCGGAGCACAAATATCCCTAACGTCACAACCAGTATAGTGGGTCCACGTGGGCTCCACTCATGTAAGTGTGCGGGCACAAAATCATTTCTTCAGGATTCTGGAAGTGAAGGACTAGTACTGCTAGGGTCGGCAAGTTGAAGGCTGATGTGGTTTTGCTTTTATTTTTGGATGACTTTGAAACAATGCTATGTTTTCGCAATTTAATATGCATAAATTATATTAACCAACTATTAAAATAATGATATTTCTTTTTTCAAATGTTGAAAGAGATTCAAAATTGAAAGTTGCAAAATGTCGGATTTTCATTTACAATTAATATATGTTTTAATCAGTTTTCCCGGTATTTTTATTTTTTTTTGCTTATAGGACGCTTTTAGGGTTAACCAAAATTGGAACATTTAACCTAAAATCATTTCGCAATGAGTGGATAGGCCTATTCGATTATGCACTATTCTTAAGAATTCTAGAGTTAGAGGTAGCGTACGTCATTATTAGTAGGTGTATTACTAGAATTAAGTCAACTACTAATCCATGATCTGTAAGCTACTCAATGAGTTAGTGATCTTTCTTTTCAAATGATACATGCCTAGTCGTGAAGTAATCGCAAGACCTACCTCTTAAAGGAGAAAAGAAAGGTCATACAATTTATGTTCCCTCAAACTTGATAAAAGTCGTAATCGCAATACTTTGTTCTTGGTTGTTTATAGAAATACCACCATAATTAAAGTTTCACTTTGGTTAATGGAACCTTTCATTACGAGAAGGACTTGCATGTCACGAAGATAACATTGTTTTGCTATCTCCATTTAATTATGTTATTTCATATGGAATTCTTATGACTCATAACGAAACGTGATTAGTTGATAACAAAACAGTATTATTCCCCGTAGTATGTAAGTTTTTTTCCTTGATTAGAGAATTGTAAACACCCAAAAATTAATTAAAAAAGCGAATAAAACAAAACAAACGACAGTAATAAAATCGATTTGTCTCATCAAGGAACAGGAGCCGTCCAATTTGTAATGATCTTTTTGACCTGAAGATTCCATGAAACACGAGTGGATCTTTCACTGAAAGAGTGGCGGCAAGATTAGGCACTGAGAATGTCTCCACACGTGAAATATACAAGTCGAAAAAGTTGAGCTAAAAAGCTGTAGAGCGGCTTTTTTCCCTTGCAAAGTCTTTTCCAAATTTCCTAGAGCCTTGCTGGTAAAATATGGAACTTCAATGTGGCATGCTAACGTTGAAAGTTTTTTTGCATCTGGTTACGAAAGGAGAAAGAAAAGGAATTTTACAAAAAGCACTTTTGTTTGCCTTTACACGTGAGAAACTCTTATCTTTCCACTTTTCCCTTTTTTCATTGGCCTTCAGTTTGGCCACGCAAACCTAATGTTTGGCTTGGTTAGGTTTTACATTGTGGCAGACACCAGGGAGACCCATATGGAGATCACCTTGAGAATTTGGGAACAAAAAAAAGACTCCTAAGCATAGGCAACAGGAAAACTGCGTAGTGGATTCTTTTAACATTATTGGGTTACTCGTTTTTTATCTGTACATTGAAGTATATCAATACTATGTTATATGTTATAAAGTCAAATTAATATTAAAGAAGATGGAAGAAAACCTCCCTCCTCCATTTTACTACTTCCAATCTATAGTTTTATTGAATGAAATGAAGGGATCCGAACTTGAGACGTGTTCGAGTATTGAAAGAGAAAGACTATTAGACTCGTTAATCATATCCAATTAAATCTGTTTGGGCCTCGCTCCCTTCTAAAGTCAACTAATAATGTCCAGTGTACCATAAGAAACCGTCCATACCAATGCAAACCATGCCGCTCATGATGGTGGCTTCGGGCTCCCTCATGATTTGGGCTACCATAATCCATATGGACCTCTTAACTGTTTTGCCCATTGTTATCTAAACATATTTGGGATGCTTACTATTTTGATATGGGCTAGTCCATGACAGTTATTTATGGGTTTGAACCTTTGGGCTGATGCAAAATTTTGAGGTGGTTGTTTAATGTATGAATACAATTTCCATTTATTGAAATCGATTAGGAAATTTTTTTTTGGGGTGAATAGATTTTTTATTAGGGGATTTTATCATATAAGGGCAAATATGGGGGCACTAAGATAAAATGATTCAGTCCCTAAAAAATTGGACAAACCGGTTTAGTCACTGTCTAACGATAGTGACATAAAATAAACTCTTAAGTCACTCACTGAGAGTGATATTGAACATCTCTCGGGTCACTGTTCGACTGTGACATAAAGTTATTTCATGTCACTGTTGGATAGTGACTATATCAGTTCGTCCAATTTTGGAAGAGCTTGACTATTTTAACATTTTGTCTTGTGTGAAGGATTTTTTATTTTTTATAATTATTTTTTATTTTTATTATTTATTTTATGGTGTTATAAAGGATCCCTGATTTAAAGATCGTGAAAAATGGTGGATGACAAGTTGAGGAAGAGAGTAAAACTCAAATGTGAGAGTGATTATCCCAAACTATCTTTATATCCTTTGTTAGATTCTAATTGCAAAATATTTTGTTGCCGATTTATCGTTATATCCTCCGTTAGAGATATATGTTACATTTTAGTGTAATATGCACAAAAATAAGATCCATAACAACTTGGCATAATTTTTCAAATGAGAGAAATTATAAGATCATGTGCCATTTACTTGGAGTATCACACATGTAATCACTTCACATGTGTGTAAACAGTGTGTTTATCCTAATCATACTATATTCATCTACTCTATTTCCATAATAAAGGTGACTATCATATTAAAGGGGTAATTTCAATTTAGTACTATGAATTCTCACATTTAAGGCACGTTTGTCTTTGCATTGTCAATTTTAACGATTACATACCCTAAGCTTTTCAATTTTGTGCAATATGGTTCCGGTGTTAACTTTATCGTCAAAATTTTCGTTAATTGCTTTCGTGACAAGCATGAGTCTCACCTATTCACTTCTTTCAATGTCAGTTGAATGGTATTTTGTTAAAAAATGGTTTGGTATTAATGCCTGTAATGTGTTCTTCATGGGCGGGAAGACACCAATTACCTGAAAATATTCTTCAACTGACATCAAAATAAGTCAATATGTGAGACTTATGCCTGCCATGCAAGCAATTAACGGAAATTTTGATGTCAAAGTTAACGCCGGAACTAGACTGCAAAAAATTGAAAAGTTTAGGGTATGTAATCGTTAAAATTAAGAGTGCATGGGCAAATGTGCCTTAAGGGTAAGAGTTTAGGGTACTAAATTGAAATTAATCCCATATTAAATACTGAATAAGAAAATCTTATGATGTATAAATGTTGATTTGGACTAACCATCCTAAACTGATACAAGAAAATTATGCTTAACAAACACGAACCAGAGGCACGCACGAAAGCACAATTGGCAGCTGCTCTAGAAGGTAATAATAATGTTGACACATGTTTGAAAGGGTTAATAAGGGAAGAAGAAAAGTAAAAGAAGAGAAAGAAGAAAATGAAAAGAAGGGAAGAAGAAAAGGAAAAGAAGGAAAGAAGAAAATGACAAACAAGAAAGAAGAAAAGTAAAAGAGGAAAAGGTGAGGAAGAAAAGGAAAAAAAAAATATTTTGCAAAATTACCCTCCTTAACGGGTGGTAACGGGTTCACCCGTTTTCGACCCAACACGACCCGTTAGCTTAATGGGTGGCTAACAGGTTCACCCGTTTTCAACCCGACCCATTAAGCTCAACCCAAATACTGATAATTTCTTGTGAATTCGTGTCGTGTTGACGGGTCGTGTGCAATATTGTCAGGTCTAATATATATAACTCTACATGGGCTTTAGAAACACACCCAAAGCCCATTTGCAATATAACAAAGAGGTTTCGAATTTCTTATAAATTACAAAACTGCCATCGATTTCTTAAAACAAGCCCAACTCCAAAACTTCATATTTAAAAACCCAAAACACTCAAGAGAGTATAAAAGTAATTTAATAATCAAAATTAAATTCAATAGGGACAGCTGTCATTTTTTTGGGTTTGTTTATAGAAATTAAATGGTGTAGGGTTTATTTATATCACTAGTGCTGAGAATTGTTTTCCTGAAACCGATTTGGCAGATGGATTTGATCTATGGATTCTCCACAACAACACCTTCGTAAGCTCCAAAAGCACAGCAGCAACAAACTCTTGGTTCTCTCTTTAATATATTTGTGGGTGTATGAAAATATGGTAAGTGGAATGGTGGAAGGGACCCTTCTAAAATGCTTAGGATGACCTTAAATAGTATAAAACAACTAAACCCTACTCTAAAAAGGTCTGGAAAAACTCTCTTAACTAAAAACAAAATCTCAAACAATTAAGGAAACAAACTAGGAAAGAATCCTTATTTGACTTGGAAACACGTCAGCCATCTTGCACGCACGTTTTGGAGTCGTTCCACTTCCTAGAAAATTCTGCAAAAATATGAAAAACGTAGCTTGATCTCTAAGCTTTCCAAGTATATATCGCATGCGACTAGGAAAAATCAAGAAAGTCTTCAACTCTTCAATCTTCCACAGTAGTGCAGTTCTAACGGGATTTCAACTTAGATTGTGTTGACTTGCAGGTCGGGAGCAATTGGCTTGATAGAAAATTATGAAAATTTGACACAATGATCTTCAATGTCTTAGCTTTCTTCTCCAATTGGCTTTGCGCTAAAATTCATTCGAAAAGTCGATTTTCCGTCGAAATCCTTCCAAAAGCGCAGAATAGCTGAAAATAAGGAAAATAAAGTAATAATACTCTTTTTTAATTAACTTTCCCTACAAAAACCAAATATATGAGGTATAAAAATATAGAAAATAATGCACTTATCAAAGAGGAGTGGACACACAATAGAAAAGAGGTTTGAGAGAGAGAGTCTCTAGAGATCATTGGAATAATTCCACCTTAGGATCTAGAGATCATAGGAATTGAAAATAGTTCTAGAGTGTAAATAGAAAGGAATACAAAGAAGCTACATTAGCCCCTACCCTATAAAAAGAAATCGGATCCTATATATATACACTAGCATTTTGTGTACCAGATTTGGATCGGTGCTTAATTATCCATAATGTGGTAATGACTAAGACTGATAGTTGCTCATGATTCCAAAATGATATGGACCGATATTGCTCCCGTTGTTATCAAATGAAGACACATTTTATTTCATCTTATGACATGTAATTGTCCAATCAGATGGTAGATGTATCAAAACACAAGATAAAAACAAATAAAATAGCAAGTTAGGCTAGGTGTCCATTTCACGACCAGTAAAAGAGTGCCAGATAAGATGTGTTGAAATGTGTTCATATTGAAACGTCTAATTCAAGTGATCGGCCATTAAACCAATCGACAAATTAGGTGAGGGCTAAGGGGAAGAGCATGTGGCTTTTAGAGTCTCCATAGTGATATGTTTTTAAGTAACATAGTAATTCTTCATGAAATGCGAGATGTGATCATATATTGACACCGATACATTCATAAATTATATTGCAGAAACGGCTACAAGACAAAAATTTGCACCCCCATTTTAGTTATGTAATTAAGGTCCCTACTTCTGATAGTTTATTCCCTAAGCGTTCATATGTGAGGTCATGCAATTAATTATGGCATGGGCCCTTGAAATGTGACGATACATATAAAATGCTACGTGCACGTCAATATAAATAGAATTATGAAATGTTGTGAAGTATATAGAATGATATAAAATTATGAAGATACACGATTCCTTCTAAGACTCGCATTAATCTACGGTTTATAATTACATTCAGTTTCAAATACGTGTTCGAGTGATTTATAGAATTTCAAAGAAAACATGGACAATACACTATGTAATTCATTGCAATATATTTTATATTCTGAAAAATTATTTCTGTGAGTCCATCGGATCCCCGACCCTAATATTTGAAGAAGAAATTAAATATGCAGGTTAACCCTAAATGCAGATTATCCACAATCATGAACTAGCTACGACATGCAATTTGTTTGCCTTTTGTCTCGTAGTTAGAGTTATATAATTTCTCTTTCGGTCTAACACATTTTGATTATTTTACTTTTCTTGTAATCTGGGCTATTGGTAATCCAACTAAAACAATTGACCCATGCTTTCCTAGAACATTTACTTGATTCACAAGGGTTGGACTTTCTATCATTATATGCTTTGATAAATTAAAATATTTGCAAAGTAATCTTCATGTAATTAAGGATATTATTAGGGCTGTGCTGACCTAGATGCTATATATGGAAATCAAACGTGCGATCTTTGTGCCGACCTAGATACTTATTAGTTATTGATTTTTTTATTTACCATATACAGAGTTTTGATCTCTTGGACCACAGGGGTCCAAGAGATTTATGATCACCCATCGTTGAATTTAAATCCAACGATTCACCCACAATTGCACTCATTTTATCAAACTTTGGCCTATTGTCCCAATTACAGAACTGGAAGGTGGGTATTTTCAACAAATTTTGACTTTTCAAAGAGAAAATTGGCCCTGGAACAACGCATCTCGTGCCTTGCGGTGAATATGAACTTACTTATGAAAGTCTCTCAATTACTCTTTGGACATTATAAAATCGAACTTTTTTTTAAAGGAGTTTTCCTATTGAGAGGGGCGATAATATACTAAACTCACACACATTACACGGATGTTAGGAATTGAACCCAAGAACTTATTTGAGGGAGTAAATAGTCCAAAACCACTACATTAGTGGGTCTTTTGGTGCAATTTTTTAATAATTGGTGACAACTGCGTACCGTCCACAATAGCCAAGAAGTTAATTAATATCTAGCAGCAATACAACCACATTTTTTTTAAGTACAAGTGAATAGTCTAAACTAGAGGGGAGAAGAATTTCACACACGCACATTATGCCATGGGGATTCGAACCAGAGACATTTGGTTTGCAAGTTAATGCCCTTTTCCCAGAGCCGGTCCTGACTAATCCAAGGCACATGGCAAAAGTCTAGAGTGTGCCCTTCATAGAAAAATTTATCACTAAAATTATAATTTTTGGTAATATTCACTCGCCATTTTCTTCAGTCAACTGCACACTATCTACCAAATGCTCCATATTTACAACCAAAATTATATACCGAAGCACAAATGACATTCAAAAGAGACAATAACATAACAAATTCAAGCTAAGCACCTCATTTCTATCAAAAAAGAAAGATCTCTCTATTTTCCAGCATTTTCTCAGCTCCAAAACTCATTATTGAAATTTATACAACAAACCCATATAACAATTCCATACCTCCTTGAGTCCTCTGTTTTCCACCATTTTATAACACCAAATAAAAGTAATAAAAGGATTGAATCGTTTATGCATAATCTGAAAAAACAATTTGTGCAGTATAGATGGTAGTCATCTAAAGAGAATAAATCATTAGCAATTGAGACAACTGCTGTAGAAGTAATTAAAAGTAAACAAAATCCGAATACAAACAAAAAATAAATAAGATTAAAATCAAACTTGCAAGAAAAAAAAGGAGATAAATAAATACATGTATGAGCTTAATAAATATTAAATTGTAGATCGTTTCATAGAGAATGACAGTAGTAGATACACACATTGGCAATATTTTTTTTAGAGAAATCATGTTTTTTTGCAGCCAGGGCCATAATAAATTAATAATCAACAAGAATTAAAAACGTGTTTCGACGAGTAAAAGCTTTAAGAGTTGAAAAAAAATGGATAATGCATGCCACCATGTTCTTCCTTTAAAAAAAATTAAAAAAACTAAAAGTACGATTATTACAGGTTCTCATGCAGACAATTAGTTGTTGGCAGTAGCCAGCAGCCAGCAGCCAACAGGTTATATTTAATGTTGAAGTCGTGAGAGCCAAAGGCTCTTCCTAACCTCAACAACAAAATCCGCAACCGTTTATGGAAATCAATTATGTGGGTATCATTGCTTTCAAGTTATCTATTTCTTGAGAGAGATAGAGAGAGATTGACAAATTGTTTTTTTTTTCTTTTCTGAAAATAAAAGTGTTTGACGGAGTGAGTGAGGGAAGGAGGATGAGGGTTGGTTAATGTTTGTATCTACCACATGGAAACTTATGCAGTAATAGAATTCTATAAGTCCAGTTTCATGCATCTATACTAAAGTCACTGTTTCTGCACCTACATCTACACATTCAAATAAGAATCTATTTACTCACGAGGAGAGTGCAAAAGTACAAGTGACATAACATATGTTGCAGTTTGCTAATTGTGTTTTCTGACTCTAAGCCTACCTTGTAACTTTCCCTAATTACACAATCTGATATAACACATTCTGTTCTTAATTGGAACTGGCTTGCTTCTGGTGATCGAATTGACAATTAGACAATAATTAATTAATCTAAACTTTGTGTTTAAAGGCAGGGCAATAGCTCTTTAATTACTTTTTAGTTCTGGGTGATGGAATTGATAAGAATTCAACAAAGTAGCCAAACTTACTTAATTACTACATAAGTGAGTCATAAGCCGAGCTTTAATGAGCTACAAAGCGGCCGGCGCCTCAAAACTAAAAAAGTTGGCCAATTGAATGTAATGTTGGTGTTGGTATCGACCTCCAACTACTCACAACAACTGCCCTAATTTCCACGTCAAAAAGTCTATCTCTTTATAATCTTTTGATTTAATCCAAAATTCCCAAACCCTAAAAAACCCCCCCCCCCAAAAAAAAGTCAATTGCATAATATTTTCTCCCAACCACATAATATTTACATGGCAAAAAAAAAACATTAAACTTCAACTTCAACACAACATGGCCATCTTTCTCTCCCTCCTTTTAAAACCCCATATCCTACACTCTTCATAACATAACCTCTCCTCCTCACTAAGCTCACCCCACAAAACATTCATTCAACGCACCTAGCCAGCTCTCTTTCTCTGGTGGCCATGGGGGCACGACACCGTTTCGAGCCAATTTCTAGATGTAGCACCGAGGGAAGATCAAACCAAACCGTGGCAGCAGATCTTGATGGCACACTCCTTGTGTCACGCTCTGCCTTCCCTTATTTCATGCTTGTTGCAATTGAAGCCGGCAGTCTTCTAAGAGGCCTAGTTCTGTTAGCATCCGTCCCGTTCGTCTATTTCACCTACTTGTTTTTATCAGAGACCATAGCAATTAAAACCTTCATCTTCATCACAATTTCTGGCCTTAAAATGAAGGACATTGAGATGGTGGCAAGGTCTGTGCTGCCCAAGTTTTATGCTGAAGATGTTCATCCAGAGACGTGGAGA
This sequence comes from Prunus padus, assembly GCA_024362665.1. NCBI lineage: Eukaryota > Viridiplantae > Streptophyta > Magnoliopsida > Rosales > Rosaceae > Prunus > Prunus padus. Next base: position 5,401,204 of record JANFAM010000019.1, read on the forward strand.
GTTTTCAATTCATTTGGCAAGCGTTACATAGTCACAGCCAATCCCAGAATTTTGGTTGAACCTTTTGTCAAAAACCTGTTGGGTGCTGATAAGGTTATTGGCACTGAATTGGAGGTGTCAAAATCTGGGAGGGCAACTGGGTTTGTGAAAAAACCAGGTGTCCTTGTTGGAGAGCTCAAAAGAGAGGCCATTCTCAAGGAGTTTGGTACAAACTTGCCTGATTTAGGCCTGGGAGATAGAGAGACTGATAATGATTTCATGTCCCTTTGCAAGGTATGTTAATTTCATCATGCATAATTCACCTCTCTTTTTTTTCTTCTTCTGGGTTTTATTTATTTATTATGAAAAGTTTCTGTTTTTGGGCTGTGGGCATTGAAGGGTGAAATTTGTGAGCTGTTTCTTAGCTGCATATAGGTGGTAACCATTAGAAAGGACACTGCCATTCATCTAGATTTATTACAAGTTTGGTGAGAGCCTTAATGGCAACAATATGATCAGCTACTACACATGCATTTTACAGGAAGCATTTTAATTAACATGAATCATAACCTCTTTTTTGGCACATGCTTTTCACTTTCCATACATGATTTTTTTTTTTTTAAAATCTTGAAAAATAATTTGAGACTTGTAAAGTAAACAAACCACATTTATTTCACAATGCTTGACAACTGACACCCCCATACACTCGTCATGCCCCAACCCCACTTTCTTTATTCAATCCAATTAGTCCTTTGTGACTTTGCACAAACCAAACTTCTTTTCACCACAAGTTTTATATACAAATTAAAAGCAATATTTTAAACAAGTATAGATTATTGGGTCATGTTTGGTCATGACTTTTGCATCACCCTTTTCCTGTTTTTAATTCTAACAAAATTCTGTTTGATAACAATTTGCCTTAAAAAAGTTCTCTCATGTTAATCCTATGAACTGTATATATACAGGGAACATTTATTGACTACTTCTCTAATACACGTGAAGTCCATCTCTCCAATAGAGATTGTCAGTAAATGTGGTACAAATAACTTATATATATATTCACTAAATTCCAAAATTTTGACTTGTCATTTTTGCAGGAAGGGTACGTGGTCCCAAGAACCCAATGTGAGCCACTGCCAAGAAACAAGCTTCTAAGCCCAATCATATTTCATGAGGGCAGATTGGTCCAAAGACCTACCCCCATAGTTGCCCTATTGACCTTTCTTTGGATGCCAATCGGTATACTTCTCTCCATCCTCAGAGTCTACACAAACATTCCGTTGCCTGAGAGAATTGCAAGATACAACTACAAACTTCTGGGAATTAAACTAATTGTTAAGGGCACACCTCCCCCTCCGCCCAAGAAAGGTCAAAGCGGGGTCCTTTTTATTTGCAACCATCGTACGGTTTTAGACCCCGTTGTCACAGCAGTTGTATTAGGAAGAAAAATCAGCTGTGTCACATATAGCATAAGCAAATTCACAGAAATGATTTCTCCGATCAAGGCCGTGGCTCTGTCGAGGGAGAGAGAGAAAGATGCTGCAAATATCAAGCGCTTGCTGGAGGAAGGAGACTTGGTGATTTGCCCAGAAGGCACCACTTGCAGAGAGCCATTTCTACTGAGGTTTAGCGCCCTGTTTGCAGAGCTAACGGATAGAATTGTGCCTGTTGCCATCAACACAAAGCAAAGTGTGTTTTATGGGACGACAGTTAGAGGGCACAAATTGCTGGACCCTTACTTTGTGTTCATGAACCCTATGCCAACTTATGAGATCACTTTCTTGAACCAGCTGCCTGCAGAGCTCACTTGCAGAGGAGGCAAATCTGCCATTGAAGTTGCAAATTATATTCAGAGGGTTTTGGCTGGGACTTTAGGGTTTGAGTGCACCAATTTGACCAGGAAGGACAAGTATGCTATGATGGCAGGGACAGATGGCAGAGTTTCATCACCCAACAAGGAAAAGGAAAAGGAAAAGGAAAAGGAAAAGGAAAAGCCAAAGGCCTAAGCATGCGGATATCAAGTTTATTAGTTTAATTACCCCATGAGATTGATGATCAAATTCCCTATTGTTTTCTAATATGTTCAAAACTTTTTTTCACAATAATGAAACTGATTGTGACAATTATCATAAAATTTATGTTAATTAGTACTAACTAATGTATATTAGTGTTAGTTTTGATATTTGCAAAATATTTTTTGTTACAGTCTAGTGGTGGTGGTGGGGGGAGCTGGGGGTGCGGCTGGGCCTAACATGGTTTGGTGACTGGTTTAAATGTGTGGTTTTAATGGCATTGTTTTGAAAACAAAAAGACAAATAATAAACACCTGGCTAAATCAGAAAAGTTTGTTCCTGACATTTTTCCAGTACTAATTTATTTTATTGGTGGAACAGCAATTTAACTAACATTAGTTCTGCAAATGTGGAGGAGGCTCAGTTCTTCTCTCCAAACAAATTTGAGAATTCTCTGAGCAGATATATATGGTGCAGTTTCTGATTTGGAGGAAAGAGCTAAGCACATAATTAGTTGGTACTGTTTTGGTAATTAATTAGTTCTAATTTGGGTAAATTTTTTTAGAATTTTCTCATTTTCAGTCTTTTGCATTGTAGAAATGTCATATGAACTTCTATCTCAGTTTTAATTTGTCAACTAAAAGAAAAATTTAAGAGAAATGTTATCTTAATTTTTCAAAATTCATGATTTGTCATCTAACTTTAATGTCATCCAATTTTCCATTCATTTTTAAGGGTATTTTAGTTTTTACACTTTCAAAGAAAAAAAAAAGAGAAAAAAGATACCCCTCTCTCCCTTTCTTCACCACCCCAACTCCAACCGCCCCCAAAACACATCGCACATGACCCCCTGCCCCTTATCTCTCTCTTTCTCTTTCTCTTTGAGCATGTATAAATTTTTAATTTTTAATTTATGGTTTTCATTGAGCATGTCTAAAATTTTCAAAAAGAAAAACGAAGAAGAAGGTGGACTCGGTTTGGGTGGGCTAAAGGGAATTTGTGTCTGGAGAGTAGGTGTTCCATGGTAGAGAGAGGAGCAAGGGGAAGAGGGAAGGGGGAATGGGTTTCAAGGTGGCCGGGGTTAGTTGGAGCCGCCGGTGGCACACAAGGGATTGAAGAAGGTGATAAATTTTTTTGTTTTTCAATTTTAATTGTTTAAAAGATATACAATTTTTATATAATGATTTTTCCATTTTTAAAATATCATTGAAAATGAAAAGACTAAAATACCATTAAATTGGATGGTGTTAAAGTCAGATGACAAATCATGGATTTTGAAAAATTAAGATGACATTTCTCTTTATTTTTTTAAGGTAACAAATTGAAACTGATGTATAAGTTTATGTGACATTTTTACAAAAATCTCATTAATAAACAATTTGATTTGGGCCAAAAAATGATAAGTTCTGTTAGTGCACTTCCACCGCAGGAGCACAATCTAGGCCAAGAAAAATGGAGATTCAGAGGTACAAAACAGCCCATGCAAGGCATGGGCTCCACCAAGCCTTGGCAGGCCCGAAGGCAAGAAAAGCACGAGCTGTTGCTTGAGGGCTGTGATGCCAACAACGAAAATAAATTTAAAAAATTGAAAAAAATTCTGAAAAATTACCAAAAAATTCAGAAGATTTTTTATACATACCTAGCAATTTTTATTATTATTAATCTTATATATAAAAATAAAATTAATCCCATGTGAATAATAATTTTTCTTGGGTTGCCATGACAATGAATGGAAAATCAACAAAAATATTGGTAGGGCAGATACTATTATCATGAATAGTAAATACCTTTACCTCCCCTTGACTTTTGTCATGACAAATAGGTGGAAGTGTTCTTAAAGATTGATGAGAATGGATAATGTTTCTTTTTCCAGAAAAAAGAAGATATTTATAGTTCAACTAACATTTTTTTCTTAATTAAAAGCCTCCGTTTATGGGTTTAGGCCGGTGGTCCCTTTCTGACCTTCATTTCATGAATCATGACCAAAGCCTGTGGGCCCTTTTATGCTAATAAATTTTGCCAGCTCGATTTTGTCTGAGGACATGTGGTAACATGGTGTATAACTCACACTTGATATTCTAAGTTAATAAAGTAATGCTACACACAATAATACTTCTACGTAATATAATAGAGTGCTGCTAAACGAACCTTAAAATTAACTGAGTACATCATATGATCTAAGTATATCTTAATATTTAAATCAAAATGTAAAATTAACTAAGTACACCCTATTTAACTACCAAAAATACCCTTGGTACATCATAATACACTCTATCACACAATAGTAAACCCATTTAGATATGGTAACAGAGTATTCATCAAGGTCAAATGGCATACTAAATTATTCGGATATCATGGCTGGGAAGCTTTGATTCAAAGGCAGCAGAAAGCCCCTTGTTTTCTCATTGATTTATCATTCGTCACTGCCACGTGGTTCTTCAATTGATTAAATGATTTTTACCAAATCTTAAATTAGAACAAACAAAAACAAAGAATAAAAAGTTCAATTTAGGGATGCATGTATCGTGATGGCCTTGTTGGGATTGGGTATCAGCTGGAAAACCCTAGGAAATCCTATCTTTGTATGATTATTGTGCGAGTGGCTTTTTCTTCGTTTTCACCCAAAATGAATTGGGTTTCTTCAATTTTCAGAATTTCAATACACAATTACCAAATTCCAGTTCACTTCCAGGTAAGCAGGTATGAAGTATGAACTCGCTTGGTATTTGGAGGTTTTAAAAAAAATTATTGTCAAATAAAAGGAAATAACAAAGTTTTTGAAAGTAGGGTTTTTCTCTTACATTTGATTAGGGTTGAATATGGTGAGTAGGGTGTACTCATTAAAATTGCATTTGTTTCAGAATTCAATATATCTTTTTTGGTCATTTTATATTAGGATAAATTAGTAATTCAATAAATAGTTTAGTGATAAGGTGTACTTAGTTAATTTTAGGGTTCGTTTAGTAGCACTCATATAATATTATTAGTGACGAATAGCAAAATAATGTTATTTACATTACAACTAAGTTTTTCTGTCCAATCAATGGCTGCTGGGACCTTGCCTACAAATATCTGTGTGCGCGCCTTAAATTTCACATGCATAGCCATATCATATGCATGCGTCAGCCCTAGCCAACATTTCATTTCATTAGAAAATGTACTGGAAACCTTCGGCTAGCTGCATATGCATAATAACATTTCATTTCATTAGAAAATGTACTGGGAACCTTGGGCTAGCTGCATATGCATAATTCTAACACAGTGAATGCATAAATTCATGGGGACCTCATCATGCATGAAAAGATTGGTACGTCTGCATACTCAATTAATTTATTAAAGTGGGGGTACCTAATAATATAGAGACTAGAGAGAGTGAAAGTACCGTTAAATTATTAAGTTTTTGTTTATAATTAGCAGCCAAACCAGTTAGGTTTCTTTTCCATACCATTCGAAATTATTTCTGGTGACTATTGCTTAGCCTTTTACCCCAGTCTGATGAGCAGCTAGCAACCTATCTCCAGGGGAGGATCTACATAGGGGCTAGAGGGGTCAATTGACCCTTGTAAGTCCAGAATCCACTATTGGAGGCGAAGATGTTGACCTTTGTAAATTGCCCTCAAACTGCTTGATAGAATGTTCCAGAGGGCGTAGCACACCAGCACAACATGCAGATTACCTTATTTCCACTTTCAACATTTAAGTAAATGTCTTTGTCCTTTTACTTTAATTTATTTTTATATTACTCCATTTACTTAAGTTTACAATGTAAATAAGGAAGTACCCCCCATTTGGATTCAAATAAAAATACTAGAAAATCAAATTTCTACCAAATCAAAATATGAAAAATCGTTTTAGTGCAAAATACGATTTAGGCTAAAAATGATGGCTCATTAAGTCAATATATACTTCATACTAAAATCCCATAAAATCAAGTTTTCTTATTTGATGTGTAAGGAATAAAAGCCGCCAAAAATTATCTTGAGAAAATGATTATTCCAAAAAATCATTTTTCATACTTAGCCAATATTTTTACACAAAACAGTTTTTCATGTATGATATGAATGCATAAGGAGACCTACGGTCAATTAGGTAAAAAGCCTTAGATGTTCAATCCACAAAGAGTTTTTACAATAATAACCTAACTCTTACTTATTGAAGAAATATTTGCTTGAATAAGCTCCTCCTAAGACAGTACTCATAAAGGTCGACCAAAGTTTGAGAGTTAGAACCCAAAAGAAATGCAGATAAAGCCCAAAAACAAAACGATGATGGACCTACAAAATGACGTAAATGCCCAAAAATTAGCAGGATTGCACTAATATATGTCAGTTCTTATGTCAAATAGGATGAGACGCCTTGGGAGGCGAAGATTGCGCTATTTTTTTTGGTTAATTATCACATTTTTAGAGATATTTCTGGTGTATTGCAATGTGTGTCTATTTTTTGAAGTTGATGCAATTCTCTTTGATAATGAACATGAGTATTTTATATGATTTTATCTATTAACTATGAATTAGAGTATTATCATTTCATTTCGATGGGTCTATTTTGTATAAATTTTTTTTAACCTTTTACACATGGACCCCCGGAATGAAAATTACTGAATCCGCCACTGCCTACCTCTCTCATTTGCCAACCTCTTCAAACATAAAAAGGTATATTTTTAACTACGTAGGTCAGGGAAGGGCTCTCCAGATTAATTAATCCGACTGTACGTGTGTGGGGATCATGAACGTGCATTTCATGCGATGGCCCCTCGCGTCCACACGTACTCTTGTAAGATCAAATATAATTTGATGAGGGGTTTGTAATTTAAGTGGTTAAATGCCACACATAAGTAAATGCATAGGTCATATTTGTATAATTTTTTTGTACGCTGGACCGTAGATTCAATATACAGCCCAATCAAGAGCTACGTGGACCTTGGCCTTATTGATCAAAAGGTTGGTTTCTCATGTTTGGGCTTAGGTTGGCCCAATCCAGACTCCTTTTTTTTTTAGAAAAAAAAATTTAAAATTATTGCGTATGGTCGCTCTCAGAAGCTAACTCCAAAGTCCAGAACCCCACCCCGGAAAAACGAAATGACCAAAAAGGGCTTTCTGTGGGGTTTGCACGGAGCTACACAAGCCGGCAAGCATTGAGTAATTTCATGAAGGAAGAAGGGTAATAGTGTCAAGATAAGCGTTAAACTGTCGTCAGTTTCCCGACCTCCTGCCTCTCAGCTTTCCAAGTCCCCGTGAAGTTGAAGACCGTAAAAATATCTTCAACCTCACGCGGCCTCTGTTTTCCATTAATATGGACAACGGAAATTCCCATCCTGCCCCTGGGCCCCGCACCGACGACCGCATCAAGCTCAACGTCGGCGGCAAGTTCTTCGAAACCACCTTGTCAACGATCCAGGCCGGCGGGCCCGACTCTCTCTTAGCCGCCCTATCAAACCGCTCCACCGACGACCCGAACCCGGTTTTCATAGACCGGGACCCAGAGATCTTCTCCGTCATCCTATCTCTTCTCCGATCGAAGGGTCTGCCTTCAACGGCTCGCCGATTCTCCAAGCAAGAGCTTGCCGATGAAGCCCTCTACTACGGCATCGAATCGCAGCTCAAGTCGGCGATGTCGCCGCCTCCTTTCTCCGGAATTGACGCCTCCATCGTCACCATCGTCCAACCCGCCTCCGATGGCTGCCCGTCAGCGATCGCCACCGGCGATGATGGCTCCGTCTGGATTGCCCATGGCGGCCAGCTGTCGAGCTACGATTGGAATCTGAGCCATTACGGAACGATTCGAACGCATTTGGAGGACATAACCTCGATTTGCCGAGTGTATCCTGACATCGCCGCCGTAGGATCCGAATCATCCGCAGGGCTTTACTTCTACGACTTCTCCGGCGTGCGAAACCTCGGGTCGATCCACTGGACCGACCCCAACGATCCGAGAATCTTCAAGGCTCGAGTCACCGCCATTGCCGACTCGTCGAGCTCTGTCTTCGCGTCGTTCGATTGCCCGCACCGAGAGAATTGCATACTCGTGATCGACAAATCCACGCTCAAGATCGTGTCGGAGCTAAGCCGGCAGCCGGGGAGCTCGGCGAAGAACCTATCCGTTGGAAAGCTGAGGTGGTTGCCGGAGACGAGCATGGTCGTGGGGAGCTCGGTCACGTGCGGTGCGTTTGGGTACTCGGGGTATATCCGAATTTGGGACCCGAGGGCGAATGAGGTGGTTTGGGAAGCGAACGAGCCGGGTTCGGGCCGGACCAGTAGGTTCGGGGACTCATTCGCTGACGTGGATGCCGACGTCGAAGAGTCAACCCTGTTCAAGGTGTGTTCAAAGTCTGGGGATTTGGCAGTGGCAGACTTGCGTAAATTAGGCGATGATCCGTGGGTTTATTTACAAGACAAGAACCCGAGCATGAGGAACACAAGCGGAGATGGGCCAGTCGGCCATAGCAGTAGTGTAATTCGCTGTTACAGAAAGCAAGTGTTTGTGGGGAGGGAAGGTGGGTTGGAGGTTTGGTCGAGAGTGGCAAAAGCAGAAAGCAGGGTGGCAATAGAAAATGGGGTTTGCGAGGGGTGGTATAGGAGGAATTTTGTGGATAAAGTTGAGGATTCTGAGAGAGGGGTTATACAGAAAATCGAAGGAGGCGGAGATAGGCTCTTTGTGATAAGAGAAGATGTTGAAGGTGTTGAGGTTTGGGAGAGCTCTTGTTCTTCTGGTGCAGCTTCAGTTTTGTGACTCAAAAGGAGGCTCTGTAATATCAAACACTGTATTGATACTATGTTTTGCGTTTCTGTGCATATTGGTATTGTGGCGCATTGTCTCAGGTTTCGTTTCTTTGCTTCCTTTTATGGTTGCATATTTTGGATATATCTCCTTTACCTGGTATTTTCTTATGTAATTCCATGCTAAGAGAGGAGTTACCTTGAAAGAAAGTTGGTATGGAGTGGAGTGGAGAAATGCCAACAGTGAGCAGTTTGCATCATTCACATGATTGGAGGCTTTCAATTAGCCTAGTCTCATTTGTAAGCACTTTAGTTCCCATTGTTACTCTAATCAGCACTGCTGCAATGCTTTCGTTTGCTTGTTGGTATCTTCGTTACGCACATCTCATTGTTTAGAATTTAATTCTGCAGAAGTCAGGGCCAATGATTGCAGACATGTACGTCAATAACCTATTTGCAAATTGCTGGTATGTAGACGCATCATTTTGAGACACTATGATCTGGATTTTACCTTATTTGCCTCTGAGATCTTCTCTTGATGTTGGTTTGTAAAGTTGATGGACACTTTTCCATGCCATTTTCTTTGTTCTTACTGGCATGATATTCTGGATCATGGCGTAGGGAGACATTCTGCACAAAGTACAATGCTCAAAAGAAATAGTAATAATCATACTAACTAAGCACATGCTTGCACAATTCACACAGGAATAAAAACTTGCAGTAGCTCTTAAAATAACGATTTGTCCAATATTGTTTGTACCGATTTCTTTTGTTTAACTGTCCATTGTCTAATTTATAATTCTTTTAGTTTCCTTTAATAATTAAGAATTGAAAGAATTTGCCTTAAATTTGTGACTTCTCACACCAGAGGACCAAAACTCTTCTCATGCAGGGGTTTGGGATTTTTGTCAATGTCAATACCGCCAGTACTTTCTAAAGCTACAGGCACCTGCAGTGTATATGAGGCTGAATGCGTAGGTAACAAACAGAAAATCCTCTTCTACATGGTTCTAGTTCTAATAGCCATAGGATTTATTTTTTATTTTTCTTGAACTGAAGCCATAAGGTGCAAAGTGACAAAACCTCTCTACTTTGCAGATAAGCAAATTGCGGAAATTTTTTGTCTCTTAACTTAATGCTTGTTATAAGGCACCAAAAGAGGGAAACATGTGCACCCAAACGTCTTGAGGAATGTATAATATGGAGGGCGTTGAAACAGGCTCTCATAAGGAGATAGAGCTCCAAGGTGAAGTGATGGCAACCTGTTAATAAGAAATACGGCAATGGAAAATGGGGAAAGTAGCTGAACTCCTTATAAGCCCTTGCTAGGTAATCTCTGGAATAAATACAGTGGTCTGCATATAGGAAAGAATATGAGATTGTTTCTGTCAAAGAGCAATCTCCCTTGATAGATGGAGAAATATATGCTGATGGCAGAATTATAGGAGAAGACTTCTCTCTTCTGTCAAGAGCAATCTCCCTTTATCCAGGGGACTTCTCTCTTCAGTCAGTTGGAACGTTATATTACATACATGTGTAGCTATCATTTGCCCGACTGTTCTCTTGCTTCACTCTTGAAGCTCACCGGCAAGCAGAACGTCATCCAATATGAAGTATATTAGGGAGGTTCTAGATCAAGAACAATCAGCCACGATTTCCTCTTCCCACTAAATCACTTGATTGCTGTCATCTCTCCTGAATACTTGTTGTTTGCCTTTTAGTCAATGATTTCCATATGTTGTTAATTGTAATCAATCAGCTATTAACTAGGGAATTGTAGTTATGATAAATTCTTTACTTTCCTATTCTCCACACTCACAACGTGTATAAATGTATTGTCTCTGTACAAACTCAAATAAATAAAAATCATCTCATTCAATCACAGGCCTTTTGCCTTTTATATGGTACCAGAGCTTCCAACGCTCCATCGAGCACAGATCCCAAGAAATAACCCACTAAATTTTTGTAAACAACCTCTTATCCCTTCATGGCCGACAAACCATCCAACCATCAAGAAGTCATTGTGACTATTTCTTCCAATTCGACACCCTCAGTCAATTCCTTGATAACCATCAATGCTGCTGCCCAGCCTCACACCCTTGAACTATCCTTCTTTACGTGCACAGTTCAACGCTCTTCTTTTTGGCTATGACCTCATGGGCTATGTCGATGGCTCTCTTTCGTGCCTATCAACGACTAAAGATGGTGCACCAAATCCTGATTGCATCCTTTGGAAACGCCAGGATCAGCTGTTGTTGCACGCTATTATTGCCTTTGTTTCCGAGCAAATCGTATCACTCATTGCTGCTGACTAGACCTCTCACGAAGCCTGGGATAAGCTTATCAAATTGTATTCCAATCGGGCACGCTCTCGAGTCATGAGTCTCAAGGAGCGCTTCACACTCACTTGACGTGATACCAAAACTGTGTCATAATTTCTTTAAATTATTAACTCCATTGTCGATGAACTGGCTCTTATTGATGCACCAATAAGTGATGACGATCTTGTGATCCATATTCTCAATGGCGTGGCCCTGAATTCAAGGAACTTGCTGTTGCCATCCGTGCCCGTGAAACCCCCATTTCCTTTGAAGAATTACATGACAAATTCGTGGAGCACAAGACAGCCTTAAAGCAGGAAGACATCAGCAGTGACCATTTTATCATTACCGCTAATACTGTTCAACGATCTTCTTGCTTCTCCACACGAGGCTCTTCTACCAACTCCAATAATTTCTCACCCTGTTCCTCTTACAATCGTGGGTCCTCTTCTCCTCGTAATAATTCAGGTTCTAGCCCACCCTTACACCATCTGGCCAAGGATACCGTGGTTTCTGTCAACTCTATGATCAACAAGGACACAGTGCGAAGCAATGTCCTCGCGCTCGTTTTGTCAATGAGCCTGCTACCAACTTTGCCTCCATACCGACCTCTGCTTCTCCACCAAATTGGCTTATTGATTTTGGCACGTCTCATCATGTCACATCAGACTTGCGCAACCTCTCTCTCCATACTCCCTATGAGGGTCCTGATGAAATCATTATTGGTAACGCTTCATGTTTGGGTATCACACATGTTGGCTCTACTCACCTTTCTTCTCCTTCAAATTCCTTTTCCCTTTCTAATGTTTTATGTGTTCCCGCTTTTAAAAAAAAACTTGGTTTTAGTTTCACAATTTTGTCACACTAATAATGCCTCCATTGAATTTTTTCCATACATTTTTTCTGTGAAGGATCTGCGCACGGAGGCGACACTTCTTCGAGGCCAGAATAGGAATGGTGTGTATGAGTGGCCCAAGTCTGTACATGAGGCCTCTCCCAAAGCTGTGGCAATGGTTGGTGTATCTACTTCCATGCATGATTGGCACAAACAACTTGGTCATCCTGCTCAACGCACTCTTGACCACCTTCTCAAGTCTCATTCTTTACCAATTTCCTATAAGTCTACTATGTCTTCTTGTGTCTCATGTCAGTGTACTAAAAGCCATAGGCTTCCCTTTCATAGTTCAACTCTTACTAGTCGTGGTCCATTAGATCTTATCTACACCGATGTTTGGGGACTAGCTCCCGTTCAATCTATTGATGGTTTTAAATATTACGTACTTTTTGTTGATCATTTCACCAAATACATTTGGCTATTTCCTATTAGACTCAAATCTGATGTGTCCTCAATTTTTCCAAAGTTTAAATCACTTGTTGAAAATTATTTTAAAACCTCCATTGTCACAATTTATTCAGATGGGGGTGGGGAATATATTAAACTTCGAGATTTTTTCGCCACTCATGGTATCACCCATCTTACCACTCAACATAATGGCTCCGTTGAATGTCGTCATCGACATGTCGTTGACACTGGTCTTACCTTACTTCACCATGCCAATATGCCCCTGACTTACTGATCTTATGCTTTTCAAACAACTGTTTACCTCATTAATCGTCTTCATACTCCTCTTCTTCATAACAACTCTCCTTTCACCGCTCTTTTTGGTCAGACACCAAACTATCACAAGCTCCGCAGCTTTGGTTGTCTCTGTTTTCCGTGGTTACGTCCTTATAACAAAAACAAACTTGAATTTCGTTCTCACCCGCGTATTTTTCTTGGATACTCGTAATCCCAAAGTGCCTATAAATGTCTTGAGTTATCTACCCATCGTCTTTTTGTGTCTCGTCATGTCACTTTTGATGAAACAGTTTTTCCCTTTCCCTCTACTACTCCATCACCTTATCCCGTCACCTCTTCAACCGTTTCCAATTGGTCCACTCTTGCCTCTCATGCACCACTTGCCCCAATTATGCCACTTATGCATGCTACTACACCACCATCTCCTTATGTACCGGTTTCAGACTTGGCTCCATCTCCAAGTTCCCTCATGCGTGCCTCGGAGATGTCTCGCTTATCTCTGTCCGATTTGTTCCCAGATCCTTATTCGCCGTCACAGTCACCGTCACCCATTTCTTCCCCTTCACCACCTATGCCATCATCGCCCCCTCCTCCACCTCCACCTCCACCTCCTCCACCTCCTCCACCTCCACCATCTCAACCATCTCGTCCTGTTACTCGTTCCCAAAATAATATTTTTAAACCTAAACAGCTCCATGCCACTACTAAACACCCCATTCTCCCAACCCTTGAACCCACATGTGTGTCTCAAGCCATTCGAGACCCTCATTGGCGCACTGCCATGTCTGATGAATTCAATGCCTTAGTGCGAAATGGTACATGAGAGCTTGTTCCCTCTCGGCCTCAGCAAAATCTTATTGGATGCAAATGGGTTTTCCGCATCAAGCGTAAACCTGATGGTAGGATTGATAGGTACAAAGCCCGCTTAGTGGCCAAGGGTTTTCGCCAACGCCCGGTATTGATTTTTCAGAGACTTTTAGCCCTGTTGTGAAGCCCACCACCATATGGGTTGTTCTTTATCTTGCACTTGCTCATGGTTGGCCAATTCGTCAGCTGGACGTTAACAATGCATTCCTTCATGGCACTCTCCAAGAAGAGGTTTATATGTCTCAACCTCCGGGCTTCATTGCCTCAGACTTACCTTCTAATGTGTGTCGTCTTCGCAAGGCTATTTATGGCCTTAAGCAAGCTCCCCAGGCTTGGTACAAGGAGCTTAGTGGTTTTTTACTATCTCATGGTTTTATTAATTCCAAATATGATGCCTCCCTCTTTATTTATCATCATGGAAATATTGTGTTTTATTTTTTAGTATATGTGGATGACCTTATTATCACAGGTAGTGATGCTCCATTTATTTCCTGGTTTATTGCCACTTTGGCTCAACGATTTTCTATCAAAGATTTGGGCTCTCTCCATTATTTTCTGGGCGTTGAGGTTATCTCTACACAGACTGGGATGTTTCTCTCTCAGCACAAATATATTCGTGATCTCCTTGATAAGGTTGACATGACTGGTGCCAAGTAGGTTAGCACACCTCTTGCTGCCACTGATTCGTTTACATTATTCGATGGCTCTCCTCCTGCTGATGCCACTAAGTATCGGAGCATTCTTGGTGCCCTTCAGTACCTTAATTTGACTCGCCCTGATATTGCTTATGCGGTCAATAAGTTGTCCTCAATTCATGCACAAGCCCTCCCTTATTCATTGGACAGCAGTCAAACGTCTTCTCCACTACCTCAAGGGCACGATCTTTCATGGTATCTTTCTTAAGCGTCAAACTGCTCCCTCGCTTCATGCCTTCTCTGATGCTAATTGGGCAGGGAATCGTGATGATCGCACCTCCACATCTGCTTATGTTATTTATCTTGGAGGTAATCCCATATCTTGGAGCTCTCGCAAGCAACACTCTGTTGCTCAGTCATCGACGGAGGCTGAGTATTGTGCTGTTGCCTCCACCGCTGCAGAACTCTCCTGGCTTAAGTCCTTACTTGGTGAGCTTGGCTATTCTCGTCCTGACGCTCCCGTGGTTTTCTGTGATAATATTGGAGCTACTTTTGTTTGTGCTAATCCGGTATTCCACCCCAAGATGAAGCATATTTCCATTGACTTTCATTTCGTTCGTGACATGGTTGCTCAAGGTCTTCTTCGGGTCTCACATGTTGCCACCAAAGATCAGTTTGCTGATGCCCTCACCAAGCCTCTATCTCGCCCTCGCTTCACTCTCTTATGTTCTGAGCTTGGTGTCTCCAATGGGAGCACCATCTTGCGGGGGTGTATTAGGGAGGTTCCAGATCAAGAACAATCAGCCACGATTTCCTCTTCCCACTAAATCACTTGATTGCTGTCATCTCTCCTGAATACTTGCTGTTTGCCTTTTAGTCAATGATTTCCATATATTGTTAATTGTAATCAATCATCTATTAACTAGGGAATTGCAGTTATGGTAAATTCTTTACTTTCCTATTCTCCACACTCACAACTGTATAAATGTATTATCTCTGTACAAAAGAAATTATCTCATTCAATCACAGGCCTTTTGCCTTTTATAAAGTATGCCTCAAATATACCAACTTCCATTAAGTTGGAAAATACATAACAAGTTACTAGACGTGAAGAAGGATAAAAGCAATAACTTATGGAAGTTAACAATCAAGTCCAGATCACAAACCTATTTGACAATGTCTTGAAGCGTACAAGATGAAAAGGTGGCCAGCTTTGCAATCTAATTATCAAATCGGTATAAAAATTTGTTTTTTCTCAAATCAAAAGTTTTGTTTTTGTTTTTTTATTTAGATACAGTGATGGGGGAAAGGGAATTGCTCAATCACTTTGTCAGGGGCTGGTTTCGAACTGGGGCTAGCAGGTTCGAAGGGGGAGAACCTCACCATTGAGGTAACCCTGCATTGGCTCAGATCAAACGCGGACAAAAAATTGGACATGGTCACATGGATAGGGGGATGAAAATTGCCAAAATGTATGCCCTTTGTTGCGAAACGCTGCGTTTTTATTGTTCTGAACAAGTAAAATATTTATATGCATATCACATACACAGTACTTCTAAAAGCTTACCAATTAGCAGCATTAACGTTGCACTGTAAACCTTTTGAATGAAGGTGTTGATATAGAGGGAAATGCCAGAGTGGGAGCATCCTTAAGAGAAACATCACCTTCCTTTAATTACCTACTAGAATTCTCAGATAATGAACCTGTTCCTTTCGAACAGGTATCGTTTTCTTCAGTAATTTGAGAAGCATTAGAATCGGGTACACTCTTCGAAATTGATTCAGTACTGGCAGGAACATCTGCTTTCTTTAAAAACTTCCATATGCCGAGCTGAATTTTCGCACCGGGATTCTTCTGGCCAAGATAACCATTTGGAAGTGTATCCAACGGACCAAGTACACTACATACATCAATGGCAGATTGAACATCACCCTCATTCTGGCAAGAGGTGATTCTAGCAAACCCTTCACTCAGTTTAGGCAGTTCTTTCTGTTGCAGCATTCTATTCACAACCGCGGATCTTCCCTCAGCTGGAGGAAGGAATTGGTAGTCATCGAAGACATGTTCACATAAATCAAACGTGGAGACTTTGAAATGATTGTGAGGAGCAATGCAGCTCGACTCCATGCATGCCTGGTAGTGCTGGGCTCACCTGGCGTTCTGTTTCCTTATTTCAAGATGCAACAAATAAGAAATGTGGTTTTGCAGTCACGTTTTAGTTTAAATATGTTCTAGTTGTGAGCTCGTTGAAAAGATAAAACTATTTTTTCTTGAAGTTTCATACCTAAGGTAACCTTTGTCAATTCATTTTGATTAACAATGTTTTAAAGCATATTATACAAGATGAAAAACAGAGTCGAGTTGTAGTCTAATTGTTAAATCGGTGTTAAAAAGTTGCTTTTTCAGATCAAAGATTTTGGCAATTTTAAAAGCACATAAGTATCAAAGGCAACAATCTTGAACAATAAAAACGCAGGGTATGGGGGCAATGGTGACTAGTCATCTATTTTCTTGCACTTGGCTATGATGGTGTTTGTATTGACTGACAAATTGACAATAAGGCCATCTCCAATGCAAGGACCCAAACCCAAAATATTGCCCCAAACCTCTCCCAACCCAACAAAATGAAGGACCCAAAATTTGGGAAAACCCAAATTTGGACCCAAATATCAGTCCACTTTTTGCCTGGACCCAAACCCATCGTGGAGCCCACCTGCACTTGAAAACAGACCCATGTGCTTCAGTTTTTGGCGTGGCCCCCACCCCCAAATTTTGCAGCTCCATTTTGTCTCTTTTTGCGCCACTTGTCATCGTCCTATTGAGTAACCGTTGGAATCCAACGGCAATATTTGAATACATGTTGCTGTTCGTTTTTTTTTTGTATGTACATTTAACTTTTTTTTTTGTTTCAATTATCTTGTGTGTTTTTTTATGTTGTGTGTTTATTTTATGTTGTGTGTTTTCTTTTATGTTGTGTGTTTTCTTTTGAAATAAAATTATATTTGTGGAATTTCAATTTTTTTAGGTCAAATTGTTCAAAAAATTAAATTATGAAGTTATTTAAAAAGATTAAATGAAGAAAAGTTATCCATAAAAAAAAAAAGACATAAATCATTCTTAAACAATTTAATAAAGTTGCGGACTTAAAATTTGAGTCCGGAGGGTTGGGAGAAAAAACTATTTGAGTCCGGGCAAAACCTAAATAGTTACTTTTTGGAGGGGGGAAATTTGGGTTTAGCCCCTATGGGTTGGAGATGGTCTAACAATATATGGATCACCTTGGTCAGTCAATAGTCACCAAAAAATGAAAACAAGAAAGCAACATGAAGATTAATTTCTCCACCACAACACCTAGGAAGGGCATTTTCCAATACCATGCATCTTAGTAGATATTCTTGGCCTACATGTCTAAAAGGCCAAGACAAAGTCACACTCCCAGTACTTTCATCCACTTCGCTCTCATGGTGGAAGACATTGGCCGCTCTCTTTTTACTCTCTTGCTTTTGGCGCTCAGTGCGTGGTTGACGGGTTTGGTTGCCAAGTCCTTGTCTGCCAGCCTGCACTATTTATTTAATATAATATTGTGTGCCATTTTTTCTGGTTAATCAGTGCAGCAGATTCCAAAAGTCTCTTCACCATGCATTTTATAAAGGCAACACAACTTTCCTTCTCATTAGTTGTTCACCACTTTCCCTCTTCGCCTAGCGTCGCTAAAACTAAAAGTTTATCCAAAATGAAAACTTTCCTCCAATATTTCTTCCTCCTCCTATTCAATTTTATCCCTGCACTTTACAGCCAGTGCACTCAAGACCAGCAACTATTAATGCTCGATTTGAAGCAAAGCCTTACACTTTATCCTAAACCTTTCTCTGGTTTGTACTCAACCAAGGTTATATACTGGAATTCAAGTACCGACTGTTGTTCTTGGGTTGGTGTTACTTGCAGTAGTAATGGCCATGTTGTTGGTCTTGACCTTAGCAGTGAAACTATCCGCAGTGGAATTGACAATTCGAGCAGTCTCTTCGATCTTCAACACCTTCAAACCCTCAGTTTGGCTGACAACAATTTTGAGTCCGGCACTCGCATTCCATCAGCAATCGGAAAGCTTCTGAACTTGAGGCATCTAAATTTATCATATAATACTGGTTACTCCGAGCAAATTCCCATTGAGATTTCACGCTTGACAAGGTTGGTTGTCCTTGATATTTCTCAGTATTCAACAGACATTAAGAGCCCGAATTTCAGCGCGCTCTTTCAGAACCTCAAAGAGCTTGAAGAGCTATATCTTGATTCTGTAGATTTGTCAACACAGGCGACTCGATGGTCCCAAGCCATATCAACTACACTGCCAAAGCTAAGGGTGCTGAGCTTGCCCTATTGTGATATTTCAGGTCCTGTTGATCAGTCCCTTGCCAAGCTTCAGTCTCTCTCCGTGATTCGATTGAGTGGTAATCTTATCTCCGGTCCAATTCCAGGATTCTTTACCAACTTTTCAAACCTGAGGGTGTTGGAATGGAATTTTAACAACATCTCTGCTATAGTTCCAGGATTCTTTGCCAATTTTTCAAAGTTGACTTCCCTGAGTCTCCAAGCTTGCAGGCTGCAGGGGACATTTCCCAAAGAGATCTTTCAGATGCCTACTCTACAAACTATTAATCTTTGGTTGAATGAAGAACTTGGTGGTTCCTTGCCAGAATTTCCCAAGAATAATGGATCTCTTCGGTCCTTGATTCTAAGCGAGACAAACTTTTCGGGGTCACTGCCTGACTCTATTGGCAACCTCAAAATGTTGTCCACAGTAGATCTTTCATATTGCAATTTCTATGGATCAATCCCAAAGTCTATGGAAAACCTAACACAATTGGTTAGTTTGTACATGCCATCACAGAGGCTTCATGGTCCAATAGATTCTATTCACTGGGAAAACCTTATTAATCTGGTACATCTCCAGTTGGAGGACAACCTACTCGAGGGGAGTATTCCGCCGTCTCTGTTTTCTCTTCCCTTATTGCCAGAACTAGTACTTTCCCACAATCAATTCTCTGGTAAACTTCGTGCCTCATCTAACATCTCTTCTTACTTATATTCCCTTGATTTGAGTTTCAACAATTTGGAAGGACCAATACCCACTTCTATCTTTAATTTCCACAGGCTTCAAAGCCTTTATCTTTCTTCAAACAATTTCAGTGGGTTTCTATTTAGTGGTCCACGACAGCTGAGAAATCTTACAATCATTGATCTTTCATACAATAGCTTCCTGATATTTTCTGATGGCTCGTATTCCACATTTCCTGAAATAGGCCATTTGGATTTGGCTTCTACCAATTTGAGAATTTTCCCAGATTTCTTGAGAAATCAGTCCACATTACAATATTTGGACCTTTCAGAAAACCAGATTCAAGGCAAGATACCCCATTGGATCTGGAGTTACAATCTTCTTTCTTACCTAAATCTTTCTTGTAACTCCTTCCTAACTTTGGAAGCTCCTTTACTTAATTCTACTGTGAGAAAGCTTGACCTTCATTCAAACCAACTCCAGGGACAAATCCCTACTTTCGTACCATTTGCCCAGTATCTGGATTACTCAAGAAATCATTTCAGCTCTATACCATCGGGCATTGGCAATTTCCTCACAAACACACAGTTCTTCTCTCTTTCAAGCAATAACTTGCATGGGATCATCCCAGCATCAATATGCAATGCCTCAAGTGATCTTCAAATTCTTGATCTGTCCAATAATTCTCTGAGTGGCATTATTCCCCAATGCTTGACTGCAATAGGCCATCTTATAGTACTTAATTTAGCGAGAAACAACCTTACTGGAGCTATTTCTAATTTTGAAGTTACTGAAGATTCTGTACTAAAAATTCTACAGCTCGGTGGAAATCAGTTGAGTGGTCAGTTTCCGAAATCTCTAGGTAACTGCAGATGGTTAGAGGTTTTAAACCTTGGAAACAATCGTATAACAGATAGCTTTCCATGCTTGTTAAAGAACGTGTCCACCTTGCGTGTCCTTGTTCTGCGATCCAACAACTTTTATGGAGGCATTGGATGTCCTGGCATCTCTGGCACCTGGCCAGTGCTTCAAATCATAGACCTAGCTCACAACAATTTCAGCGGTGAAATACCGGGAATATCTTTGACAACATGGCGGGCAATGATGGCTTCCGGGAATGGTTCCTTATCGACAATCAAGGTCTACCAGCATATACCCAGTTATGTGGCTTCAAATATGATCGATTACTCTTTTGAGGATGGTATAACAGTTACCAACAAAGGTTCAGAGATGGAGCTGGTAAAGATTCTATCTATCTTCACCTTGATTGACTTCTCATGCAACAATTTCAGTGGACCAATACCTAAGGAAATGGGAGAATTCAAATCACTATATGTCCTTAACTTGTCCCGAAATGCTTTCACAGGGGAAATCCCATCCTCATTTGGTAACATGAGCGTACTCGAGTCCTTGGACCTGTCACAGAACAAGCTGAGCGGGCACATTCCACCAAAGTTGGGAAAGCTTACTTTCCTTTCGTTCTTGAATCTCTCATATAATCAACTGGTCGGCAGGATCCCAACCAGTACTCAGTTTTCAACATTTCCAAAAGCCTCCTTTACAGGTAACAAAGGACTATGGGGGCCTCCCTTGACGGTGGATAATAAAGCAGGATTGCCACCACCACCAACTGTGAATGGAAGGCCTCCAAATTCTGGACATCATCGTGAGGTCAATTGGGATCTTATCAGTCCCGAAATTGGATTTACATTTGGCTTTGGAGTTGCCATTGGGTCGCTTGTGTTGTGCAAGAGATGGAGTAAGTGGTATTATAGAGCTATATACAACATCCTTCTCAAGATATTCCCTCAGCTGGAGGAAAGAATTGGTAGTCATCGAAGGCATGTTCACATAAATCAATGGTGGTGGAGACGTTGAATTGATTAGGAGAACAATGCAAGTTTGTTATGCCTAGGGGTATTTTAAGATCCAAGAAATAAGAATTGTGCCGGCCTTTCTGGTTTCATATTTTAATTTAATTATGCTCTCTTTTTTTTTCTTTCTTTTTTTGTGTGTCAAGAGTCTAGTTAGTCTTGGAATATCTAGTGTGTATCTTTTATATTTCATTTTATATTTGTGGAATGTATCAGATATCACAAATTTTTTTTGATTGTATGACTCTAGTCGTTTTCAATAATGATACTTGCAGAGGTTTAGAATACATTAATTATAGGACAAAGCAACTCTTCTCTTTGGTTCGAAATTTCCTCAGCAACTTCTTGTCTGAGGTGGGACCAAACACATCCAATCCAAGATTACGGAGAATTCCTCTTCCAACCCAGAAATCAACATGAACATTACGTGCATCTATATATGAAGGCAGATTAAAAGTGAAATTTTCAAAATCCCCACAATTATCCTTGGTTAATAAAATACTAAAATAGAAAATTATTTATTAAATATAAATCAAATAGTACATTCATAATTTATTTAAATTTAAATTTAAATTATAAAAACAAAAACAAAAGAACATGTACTTCAATTATTCATAAAATCAGGAGAATTTATTTCTAAAATATGAGATAGCTACATTTAAATTTTTTAAAAAAATTTAAAAGAATTTAACACTCATTAATAAAAACTAGGACTGGGCACGGTACGGTACGGCCCGGTATTGGGCTGATACCGGTACCGATACCGGAATTGTAAAACGGTATGACACGGTACAGTATATGTGTTTTCCAAAATTGATACCGTATCATACCGGAACTGTTTGGTTCGGTATGATACGGTACCAATTCGGTACCATACCGAAACAGTACCATAAGGGAATGTTCGACGATTTGCTTGGGATGAAGTACACCTTGTGCAGTCTCTTGTAAAACACCACCTGTTTCAAAGTTTCATTCATTTTGCTTTTGCTATAAATTCTTTTACATTCTCTTCAGTAAGTTGAAGACCATTGGATCGAACCACAAATGCAACATGAACTTCACCAGCAACATCATCTTTTTGCCTGCATGTTGTTGTAATATATTAGCTTAATTACATAATTAATTGATTAATTGATTCATTACTGCATATGCATCTGCATGCCTCTTTAAGTATATATATATGTACTTACGGAACAACGGCTGCATCTGCAATGGATGGGTGGCTCACAAGTAGGGACTCCAGCTCAGCTGGTGGCACCTGACATCATTCACCAAGAGCAAGAGGTTAACTTATTATATAATTAAATTTTGAATTTTGAATTTATATGATCGGAGGGCCGTCAAGGAGCGGAGAGGTGAAGTTCCACAACTGGAGAGAGAAGTTTCAGCAGAGTGGGTTCAGAGGAATATCTCTGGACGGAAATGCAGCAACGCAAGCCACCTTGCTGCTTGGGATGTTTCCTTTTGATGGGTACACTTTGGTGGAGGACAATGGCACTCTCAAGCTTGGTTGGAAGGACCTTTGCTTGCTCACTGCTTCTGCCTGGAGGCCTCCCTTCCATGCAACCACCAACCCCAACCTTCACTATTGAGCGTGAGCTTTTTGCTTTTATGGAGAGATGTATGTATGTAATGAGTGTTTGAAGGTGGTAGCTTAGGCGGTTCATAAGTTTGAAAGTATTTTCTTGTTAATGCTTAATTACCATCATTATACGGTACGGTACGGTATATAACGGTACCAAAATATTGGTACCGATACCGTATCATATGTTAACGATACGGTACGGTATGGTACCGAAATTAACCTGCCCAAAATTGATACGGTATGATACTGGTATGGTACGATACGGTTTCGGGACGGTTTCGGTATTCCGGTTTTGATGCCCACCCCTAATAAAAACCATCTTAGAGCGTTGTGCCAAAGGAGCTAGTATGATATAATGGAAACCCTAGACATAGATTACAGGCCACAAAAATCATCTGCTTTCTTCCACTAGGCCACGAGCTATGACTATTAATCTTGGCGAGTCAATATATACTGAGTACTCACCCAAAAATCCAAGTAGGAAACCAACATGAAGACTGTAGCCGGGCCCACTAGACAGATAGGGCAAGACTTCAAAGTCAACAAGTCAACAAGTCAACTAGTCAATCCATAAAGCAACCTTACAATATACACAATCATGTTTCAATAATTCACACTAAAACGCAAAGGTGACGACCTAAAACAATAAAACACAAATATCCATGTCCATTTCAGTAAGGTTCTGTCACTCTTCGAATCAACGGCTTGAAACCAACGGTCTCTTCTTCTACCGGAATCAACGGCTCGCATGTGACACATGCGAGACAAAGGTGCGCTTCGGCTTTGACAGTTCAGCCCATTGAGCTTGTTTCCTTTCAAGCCCAACCCATATTTGGAACAAGAAACGTAGGCAGTCCACCACGTGGGTTTTGGGGAGTTTCTTCCACAACCCAAATTGTTAGCACTGGCTCTCAATGACGTGGATTTTAGTAAAATACGGGACAGAAAAAATACGAATAAAATATTTACACATAGTATCTAACAAAATAAACATGAATAATGTGTAAATATGTGTATAATACAATTACTATATGCAAATTTTCTAACTAAATTTCAAAAGATTATCCACACCACTAAGGAAATCACGTTAATTTTTTGGGAAATGAAATTATAATATATAGATTATGCATCCTATGAGAATGAATATGATTACCATTAACCAAGTCTTTAACTTGTTAAAAACCCTAGCCGCTCTCTTCCCCTGTGAATCCTAAAGGAAAACTCCATAGAGAGGGGAGGAGGAAGAAGCGTCACTGCCCCTCCTCCCCCTATTCGCTTCTTGTCTTTTCCTTTTAGGCCAGTGAATAAGTCGACTGGGGCGTTTTGAATAAATAAAAAAATCCTTATGGTGATTTCTTCTAAGCAATGCTTAGATTGAAGTTTCCCATAACCCATTTTGGTCTATGATCTCAATAAAATCTTTCTCCCAAAACCCGCTCCCTAACGCCGCTCATGTTCTCTAAATTTGATTCTACATCATCTTTGACGAAGGTTGCTGCAAATCACCCAATTTTTCTTTGGCAAGGCTGTTGTTTTTTGTTTATTTGTTCGCTCTTATGCGCAGGTAGATCGCTGGAAATCATATTTTCTCTAGATCTGTTACAGATGCGGTGGTGCATGTGGTCGCGATGACGCTTCTTCAGGTGGTGGTGGTGGGGTTCGTTTAGGTTCATGCGTTATTTTAGGGTTTTGGTTATGTTGGGTTTGTGGGCTTTGTGTGGGGTTATGATTAATTGTGGTGATGTGGGCTAATAGTTTTAGTGCGGCTTTTGTTCGCATTAGTTTTGCTTTTAGCATGTTAGTTTGTTGCTTTCATGGGATTGGTACTTTATACTAGATTTTTTAATTTTGTTTCAGAAATAGTATAGTCGAATTTCGCTGGCATAGACATGTGCCGACGAAATTTCGTCGGGAGAGGTCTTTTAAAAAAAAAAAAAATTTTGAAAATATAAAACTAGTTTCACTACTTTTGTTTTTTGTTTTTGCCAACTTCTTTAATTTAATATGTGTAATTAAGTAGTATCTTAGCGTTTTTGAATTACTTTAATTAGTGAGTACTTGAAGTTCAATGTGAAAATATATTTAAAGCCCTTGGATTACTTTAATTAAGGTCTTGAAGGGCTTAATAAATATATTTAAAGACCTTGAAGAGCATTTAAAGATGCATCTGTAAATATATTTCCACAAATGACTTAATAAATAGTAAGTACTTGAAGTTCAACAGACGTCGAAAAAATTAATTACTTATTATACACGTACGTACGTATTTTTCAATAATACATCCGTGTTCTTCAAACATCTTAAAGACTCGGCAAACGTACAATACTTGTATTATACAGGTGCGTACGTATTTTTCATGTTTAATACACGTATTTTTTTTTACAAAAATTTCAATAAGACACACAAAATTCACGTATTATACACATAATTCTCACATATTATTCAATATAAATAATATTTATTTAAAAATATAAATAATTTATATTAAAAAATATATTATAGTGGGCGAACTTTTAAGTTGTAATGTACAAAAATTTTACCGAATAAAACACGTACGTATTTTATTCGTATTTTTTTCCACTCCGTATTTTACTAACTATGAATGAATGTGAGAGGCTAAGATTATTTCTTACTTGTTCTAACAAAAACGCAATATATATATTTACAAATAGTATAGGCAGGCGGCTATACTAGTTTTCACTAAGTTTTTAAAAAATAGTATAGCCGCACGGCTATACTATATTTTTTAAATTTTTAAGCAATAGTATAGCCGCACGGCTATATTTGTTTTTACCAAATTTTTTTAAAAATAGTATAGCGGCATGGCTTTACTGTTTTGACATGTGGCGCTTAGGCGCTGGCTGGTGTCTGTATATATATAAATATATATATATATATATATATATATATATATATATATATACATATATAGTTTAGCCGCCCGGCTATACTCTATACTAGATTTTTAATTTTGTTTCAGAAATAGTATAGCCGAACGGCTATACTGCTATCAAATTTCACTGGCATAGATCTCATAATGAAATTTCGTCGGGAGAGGTTTTTTTCTTTTTAAAATTTTGAAAATATAAAATTAGTTTCACTACTTTTGTTTTTTTTGGCCAACTTCTTTAATTTAATATGTGTAATTAAGTAGTATCTTAGCTTTTTTGAATTACTTTAATTAGTGAGTACTTGAAGTTCAATGTGAAAATATATTTAAAGCCCTTGGATTACTTTAATTAAGGTCTTGAAGGGCTTAATAAATATATTTAAAGATCTTGAAGGGCATTTACAGATGCATCTGTAAATATATTTCCACAAATGAATTAATAATTAGTAAGTACTTGAAGTTCAACGGACATTGAAAAAATTAATTACTTATTATACACGTACGTACGTATTTTTCAATAATACATCCGTGTTCTGCAAACATCTTAAAGACTCGGCAAACATACAATACTTGTATTATACAGGTGCGTATGTATTTTTCATGTTTAATACATGTATTTTTTTACAAAAATTTCAATAAGACACACAAAATTCACGTATTATACACATAATTCTCACATATTATTCAATATAAATAATATTTATTAAAAAATATAAATAATTTATATTAAAAAATATATTATGGTGGCCGAACTTTTAAGTTGTAATGTGCCAAAATTTTGCAGAATAAAACACGTACATATTTTATTCGTATTTTACTAACTATGAATGAATGTGAGAGGCTAAGGTTATTTCTTACTTGTTCTAACAAAAATGCAAGATATATATATATATACAAATAGTATAGCCTGGCGGCTATACTAGATTTTTTTATATAAAAGAAATCGTATAGCAGGGCGGCTATACTAGTTTTCACTAAGTTTTTAAAAAATAGTATAGCTGCACGGCTTTACGGTTTTAACACGTGTCTTCTGTCTCTGGGCATATATATAAATAGTATAGCCGCACGGCCATACAATATTTTTTAAATAGTATAGCCGCACGGCTATACTTGTTTTTACCAATTTTTTTAAAAAACAGTATAGCCGCATGGCTTTACTGTTTTGACACGTGGCGCCTAGGCGCTGGCTGGGTCCTATATATATACATATATAGTATAGCCGCCCGGCTATACTCTACTAGATTTTTTAATAAAAAAAAATAGGTATTAGACATAAATAACTTTACTAATCAGTATTTGAGACATTAGGTATTTTTGTTTGGGTTTTGATACATAGGAATCAAATTTTGTTTTGGATCTAGCCAAAGAGGAGGCCCATATTCGTTAGGCTTGTCTAAATTACAAAATTAAAATACAATTTTACCCTTTTTGTTTAAAAGCCTTCATCAAATCAGATCTCATCATCTCTAATACGACGACGGAGCTCTCTGCCACTGCTGTCCTGATCCGCCATCTGAAAGCAAGCCATCACGTTCAGGTCCGTACTTCAACGGCGGCGGCTTCACCCCGTTGATGCACACTGCCAAGCTGGGCCATGGAGACGCCGTCAAGACTCTTCTAGAAGCTGGCGTGCCATGGAATGCCCTATCTCTTCCAATCTCTCCGCCGGCTACTTCGTCATGGACGCAGGCCACAAAGAAGCCTACGACATACTCCTCAATACCGGTACGTGCCTAACATAGAAACTAGAAATTTATTCTAATTTATACCAGGAAGTCTGCAGTTTTACCTCTTGTGTTCAATTTTTCCATCCCTAGTTTTAATTGATATTAACCTGTAGTTTTTTCTTTGTTGGGTGAAAGTTCATATTAGACATGAGAAGGTTAACTTGGAAACTGATTACTTCTTTTGCAGTTTGTCTCCGTATTCAAGTGAACAAAGAAAATAAAGAATTTAAGGTAAACTCTGTTTCTTTCTTGTCCTTATATCTTATTTACAAATTGTTAGTTGTGGTAAGTTTGTGCACTCTGAACCAGTTTTCATTTTCGATGGTCCTTCTACATCATGTATTAAGAAATTGACAATGTTGGTAATGTTGTTTTGCCCACCTTGACCTATCCTCTTCCATCCTCGTCCTGACCAGTGTTTGTAATGTAAAACTGCAGGATTTACCACCAGAACGGGCTTTTGCAGATTTTGTTCTCTGCACCTTGGTGCTGCACTTGGTGATTATGAATTTCCTTGGATAAGTTAGCATCGTTTGGTCTTCATTGATCTTGTTTCCGGGAACAATGATGACAAGATATGATCCTAAAGAAGTTTTAAGAAATTGATGCGGTAACTTTTTCTTGGTAGTTTTCTTTTATTTGATAAACTTAACATGATAAGTTACGTAGCCACAATATTTGAAAAATGAACCTGCAATAGAATCTGTGTTTTATTACATTATCAGGATCTCTTCTTTAAATAGTTTATTGGAACTGTTTTGATCTTGTGTTTTCTTGTTTTGTTTTATAAAAAAAAATTAATGTAAACTATTTTTACATGTCTTTGTGTTTATTACTGGTTGCTGTGGATAAGGGGACAAAATATAAGTTTTTGGTGAAGGTATAAGGCTATTGAAATGCAGTCAGTGCAGTGTTACTGGGCACAACAAGAAGACTTGCAAGGCAGTGATATGAACATTCCTTCTTAGTTGACGATTGTTTATGTTAGATATGGTTTAGTGAATGTATAGTCAGTTTCTGCATTGCAGTTTTTGTAAACACTGTATTGTAGTTTTTAGTTGCTTATAATTGGCTAAAGAGCTTCTAATTGGATATTATGATTCTTTTTTTAAGTTAATGAAAATTATACAATTGTTTCATCAGTGGATATTCATTTTTAACTGCCATTCCCTGCTTATTTTCACATTTGAACATATTTTGTTTCATAAACTGCACTATAGTTTTCGTTTGTTGCAGTTTTTGACAAGAAACTGTAGTGCAGTTTCTTGTTTCAAAATTTGATTTCATAATAATTTTTGCTAGTCTATGGAAATGTTACAACTGCGCATGGAGTTAAATGTGTTTTGATATTAGTTTTAGTACTTTGATCATGGCTTTGTCTTTTGGTTTCTTTTCACATTTGAGCAGATGTTTTTTCATAAACTACACTGCAGTTTTCGTTTGTTGCAGTTTTTAACCAGAAACTGCAGTGCAGTTTTTGACCAGAAACTGCAGTGCAGTTTTTGACCAGAAACTACAGTGCAGTTTTTTTGTTTCATAATTCGATTTCAGAATAATTTTTGCAAGTATGTTGGAATGTTACTATTGTTGACCTACTTAAATGTGTTTTAAACTTAGTTTTAGTACTTTGATCATGGCTTTGGCTTTTGGTTTCTTTTCACATTTTTTAAGCAGATTTTTTTTTTCATAAATTGCACTGCAGTTTCCATTGGTTGCAGTTTCTTGTTTCCTTTTCCTTTTGTTGCATCCTCTTCTAAGATTATATGACAGTTTAGATGTATAACAAATCTTTTCTCATATCCCATAACTAGAAATATTTACAAACATCCACAAGAATTAAGATACATATTGTCTTGAGTTAACAAAAGTCAAATCACTAGAGACGATTAATGAGACAGTTTTGTGATGTATTTTGCTCGATATTCATCCATGAAATTCTTGTCTACACTTTGTAGGAGTTGTGCTTCCGCCAATCATAGTTTGGCTTTGGTTTTCTCTTTTGAGCCAGTATTTTGATTCTTGGCTTTCGTTGGTTTTGAGCTTCATTCTTTTGTGGTGACATTTCTTGTGCCATTTGTAATTTGAAACAAGAAGGGATGAAAACACTATTAGGACAAGTAGAGATACACTACAAGGAAGAAGTATAAATAGTTGAGCAGAAAATAGAAAACAGAAAATGCAATGCAGTTTGTGGTTCATTGCATTGCATTAACGCAAACTGCAATGCAGTTTCCGTTAATGCAATGCAGTTTGTTGTTTAGAATGACTACCATTAAGTGAAGCACTTGTTCTCGACGACTCCAAATGTTGCATTGCCTCTACAACCCCCATTCCAACTTCGAAACTAATGTAGTGAAATGCTCAAAAACCTAAAACCATAGTAATCATTAGGAAGACAGCTATCCTCAGTGTGCTAACAACAAAATGAATCAAGTAAAAGCTACAAATCTCATAATCCACGAGACTATAAGGCAATGTTTAAACCACCCAAGAATCCAAACCCTAATTAAATCCCAAAGTGCTAACAAAAGGATATAACAAAGGGGAGATTTAGAGAATCAGTGGTTGCCTTCTTCATCCTCTCTGTACATGAAGAGTTGGAGAATTGTCATATTTCTTCACCCATCTCGCCATATTTCAGGATATCTGATAAATATTGCCGAAATCACCCCCATCAACTACATTAACTATGCAAATAACTCAATATTGATGCATAAGGTAATCTAGTTCGTTTTCCCACTACTTTCTCAGTACCCAAACAGAAACCAAAATCCAAGGAACCGAATCTAATTTACAGATTGAAATAATCAGATGAAAAACAAAAAATACATGAATATCTTCTTCGAGTTATAATTAATTTGTACACGAAAAGCCCATAACAAGTTAGGTTAATTAGGTGCTGTAACGTGGCTCCATTGCATGGTGATTTTGGTGAGAGTGTGTGACAGGCTGATACAAAACGACACAACAAAAGAGAGCATCATATTCTATCAATTTCCATGCCCAACCACATTATATTGTTCACTGACTACAACCATCCATCCATCCCTTTGGATTTCCTTATATACGATCGTCACTGTGCAGTCTCTGAGTTTTTGGGAATAGTGTGAAAATGTGGAAGGCGGTTTCTCGAGGTGGAAGATGAATACTCGCGCGAATGGGATAATGGCATATTTTGTAAATTTGAAACTAAATATTGAAAATAGAAAATAATGGCATAATGGCATATGTTGTAATTTTAATGTTTTTTAATTATATTATGGTAAAAGCAAGTACTATATTTTGGCTTTTGGCTTTATCCTAATTATCTGAAATTGAATTCCCATTTACCTAAATAGTAAACTACATTGTGTGTGAAAACTAAAGCTCCATTTTTTAATTTTGTTTCAGAAATAGTATAGCCGCACGGCTATACTCTGCTATCAAATTTCGCCGGCATAGATCTGCGCCGACGAAATTTCGTCAGGAGAGGTCTTTTTTTTTGCAAAAAAAAAATTTTGAAATTATAAAATTAGTTTCACTACTTTTGTTTTTTTTTGGCCAACTTCTTTAATTTAAAATGTGTAATTACGTAGTATCTTAGCGTTTTTGAATTACTTTAATTAGTGAGTTCTTGAAGTTCAATGTGAAAATATATTTAAAGCCCTTGGATTACTTTAATTAAGGTCTTGAAGGGCTTAATAAATATATTTAAAGACCTTGTTCTAACAGATATGCACTATATATATATATACAGTCATTCTCTTATCCGGATGCATTAATGTGCGGAACGTACAGATGCATGTGTAAATAGGCAGGAAAGCAAGGCGGGGTAGTACAGAATACATCTGCGTCCGCACGATAATAACGTCCGGATATCGGTATAAGAGAATTTTTGTATATATATATATATATATATATATATATATATATATATATATATATATATACAAATAGTATAGCCTGGCGGCTATACTAGATTTTTCAATTTTTTAAGAAATCGTATAGCCGGGCGGCTATACTAGTTTTCACTAAGTTTTTAAAATAGTATAGCCGCACGGCTTTACTGTTTTAACACGCTAGCTGGGTCCTTTATATATATATATATATATATATATATATACGATCTCACTTTTATTGAGGATCCCTCAAATAATTTTACCTTTTAGGGTACCCTACAATTTTTTTTTCAATGATCCAAACCATCTATTTTTTAGGTCTTCATTCATAGATCATCCTTACAAAAAATTAGACAAATCGGAAACCGTTTCAACATCCAATTGTGTCCTACAAAATCAATGAACACGGTGTTTCAAGAAAGTACTAAAATTTCAATAACTCAATTGAATGATCAAATGATATCGGATTCAAGTGATTTTTTGTAGAGATATCTTTGAATGAGTATCTACAAAATAGACGGTTTGGATTAGTGAAATACAATCCGGAGTGGGTCCTACAAAAGGTGTGCCTCAATGTAGTATAGTCGCCCGGCTATACTCTATACTAGATTTTTTAATTTTGTTTCAGAAATAGTATAGCCGCACGGCTATACTGTGCTATCAAATTTCACCGACATAGATCTGTGCTAACGAAATTTCGTCGGAGATTTTTTTTTTTTTTAAATTTGAAATTATAAAATTAGTTTCACTACTTTTGTTTTTTTTTTGGCCAACTTCTTTAATTTAATATGTGTATTTAAGCAGTATCTTAGCGTTTTTGAATTACTTTAATACAAATTTAGTTATATACCCAATCTTAGACATAGTTTTATAAAGAAACCCTATACCTTTTAAAAACTATAAACACACCCAAAAAACCCAAAAATCTACAGCTGTCAATTTTTTCAATTTAATAGCTATTTTTTTGGTTTATTTGTGTGTGTAAAATACCTATATTGCCCTTGTACTATGGATTTGAGAGAGAAATCAGATCTGCCAAAAAACCAAAGCAGATCTGCCCAAAAAACCAAATCAGATCTCCCTTTCTTGATCTCCCTCCCTCCCCTACTTCGTCACTTTTCGACCGTGCGTGTACATACCGGTTCAGAATTCAGAGGAGGAAGTAAGGGTGGTTCTGGATCAGCTCCCAAGGGAAGCTACTAATATCATCGACATTCTCAAAGCCGAGCAAGCCTCCCTCGATCTCTGGCTCATTATCGCGGTTCGTCTTTTTTGCTTTTTAGTTTTTTGATTTAAATGCCTTTTCTGTTAGAGGATATGCTTGCTTAATGTTTTGTTCATGGCATGATTGTTTGAGTTGCTGAGCAATTACGTTTCAATTTTTACGCTAATGCAGGATAATGGTGAATTTTGTATTTATTTTTCTAATACAAAACGATGAATATGTTGTTTACTTTTTAACTGGCAATGCTGCAGAGAGAGTATTTCAAACAAGGAAAACTTGAGCAGTTCCGCCAGATTTTGGAGGAAGGGTCTGGCTCTGGTAATCATTCTTTCCTGGCACTTGCAATAACCGAAATTGTTTAATTTGTTAATTTTTGTTTCGTACCTGCTATAGGTGCTTAATGTCTATCGTATTGTGTTTAAATTGTGGAGTAATGCTGGCTATTATTATTTTTTTCTTGGTGCAGAGATTGATGAGTATTATGCTGATGTTCGATATGAGAGGATTGCGATCTTGAATTCTTTAGGGGCCTACTACACCTACCTCGGAAAAATTGAGACCAAACAGAGAGAAAAGGAGGAGCATTTCATTCTAGCAACACAATTTTACAACAAAGCATCTAGAATCGACATTCATGAGCCTTCTACTTGGGTTGGGAAAGGTGTGGATACCCCAGAGCCTCCTTATGTTGTCATATATCTGACTGAAGATTTGATTACTACTTACTTAGAACTTCTGATACGTTCATGATGAGAACTGAGTTGTCCAAAAACATTGGCCTTTGCTGGATTTTGAATTTAGGGTGTGTTTTTTGGATGACATTGTGTGTGATGAGACTAGCTTGGTAGTTGATCTGTAGTTTGCCATCCTAGAAACTGCTTGATGTGGCATCTTAGAGTCTTCAATAACTGGTCTTATGTTCGTGTTCATATCGTAGTCTTGAAGTATGGAATCCAAAGAAATTTTGTGTATCCTTCTGTCTGTATGGCACATAAAGTTTCTTTGTGTTTGCAATTTATGTTCTGAAACTTGCTGGTTTTGGTCTATAATACATCTACCGCTTACTCGTACTACTATGTGTCTAAATTCTCAATGAGTGTCACAGAAGGATCTATATTGTGAGATAATGTAGGGGCAACTTTTTTGCTGCTGTTAGATGATGCATCCTATGATACTTGAAATTTTATTACTTGTCTTTCAGGTCAGCTTTTATTGGCTAAAGGTGAAGTTGATCAAGCATTTTCTGCATTCAAGATTGTATTAGATGGAGACCGGGACAACGTTCCTGCCCTTTTGGGCCAGGTATATATTGAATTTCTCTGCTTAGCAAAGTAATTATGCTTGCCATTTTCAAAGATCGCATGGATAAAGATGTGATGAATATATCAGTATATGATAAGGAAAATAGAAGATATAGTTAGTTTTTTAGTTATTGCTCTTCCTCGTCTTGGCTTTATCAGTGTATCATATCTTGAACACTGTCTCTTTTACTTTCAATAATTCTTTCTAAAGCGTGTTGATTATGGGTGTAAATTTTTAACATGTGAGGTACTTGGCTAGCTGTGAATCCATGATCTATGAGCATGGCCCTGTGGCCAGAAAATTGGCATGGCCCTCTGCAGTGTAGAAATTTGGTAATTTTGTGAAGATATTTCTTTTACGAACGCTAATTGTTGATTTAACTTGTCTTTTGTGAAATTTGATAAAGAGGGCCCTGCAAGTACATCCCGATTGTCCTGCGGCTGTAAGACTTGGCATAGGTCTCTGTCGTTACAAAATGGGTCAATTTGACAAAGCTCGGCAGGCCTTTCAACGGGTTTTACAGGCAAGTGATATCAGCGAATGAATGATGCATTAATATAAGGTGAAGGTGTTAAATGCCACAGTTTCTAACAAAATAAATTTATACTTGCAGCTAGATCCAGAAAATGTTGAGGCTCTTGTTGCACTTGCGATTATGGATTTGCATGCAAATACAGGTACAACCATACAAGTCAGCATTTCTATATGTTGCACTTGTGTTTAGTTTGATAGTTATTATTTGTCCATATTTCTCTCTTTCGAGCAATTTAATATTCAGGATATATTGTACTTGACAGCTGCTGGAATAAGGAGAGGAATGGAAAAAGTGCAGAGAGCTTTTGAGATATACCCTTATTGCGCAATGGCCTTGAATTATTTGGCAAACCATTTTTTCTACACTGGTCAGCACTTTCTAGTTGAGCAACTAACTGAAACTGCACTTGCTGTCACCAATCATGGACCGACAAAGTCACATTCCTACTACAATTTGGCACGATCTTACCATAGCAAGGTTAGTAATGCATATTATTATTATTTTGTTTATGAAGAGGTCATGCTTTTCTTGTTATTATTAGGGGGTTCTTTACATTTTCTGTATTGTGTTAATTGGAAATTTTGAGGCGGAGGAAGTTGTGTTCTGCACAATCACATGCTTTCTGGCGACTTCTGTGTGTGTGTGTGTTTAAATGTGGTTGATCATCCATTAGTGATTTATCTTAGGCAGCATTTAGCTCCACTTGCTACTCGACCATCTATTGTGGTTCCTAGCTAAACAAATGCATAAGGTGCCCCTATAATGAAATTGTCATCAATACTGTTACTAACTTACTGCTGGCAACGAACACTTTCAAATAAGTGAAGATAAATTATTAGCAAGTCTTGTGGCCTCATTTGATTTGATGACATCAAGTTTATGCATTTTTGTCATGCATACATTGGATCACAAATGTTACAAATGTTTATTTTCGCTGGATTTCAGGGGGACTATGATAAGGCTGGAGTGGACAGACTGAGAAGGTCTTGGAATTTATGAGGAAGGCTACAAAAATTGACCCGTGTGATTCCCAGGTTATCAATCCTCTTTATTATTCTTTGATGAGTTGTGTCCCAGGTTATCAATCCTCTTTATTATTCTTTATTATTCTATGAAAAAGTATTAACAGATTTTCAATAACAAATCATGCTCTATATTTTGCTCTATATAGCCGCACTTGAAGTTTATGATATGCATAATGTGATTTTTGCTAGGAAGATAGTTCTATGACATAGCATTAACAGTGTACTTCTATGACATAGTATTAACAGTGTACCTTTTTTTTTTCATGTAGATGTATTTCTTTTTGCCTTTGCGATTGTATCTGGTGAAACTGTGGACAATTGGAGGTGGTTTCTGCAAAGGATATCGGATGTCTTGCTGAGCTTTTTTGGGTTTTTTTGTTGTTGAGTTTTTTGTATGAAATGGTATTAAAAGTGTTTTCTGTATGAAATGGTATTAACAGTGTTTTTCGATGAAATGGTATTAACAATGTTTTTCGATGAAATGTTAATAACAATATTTTTCGATGAAATGGTATTAACCAAGGTCCGAAAAATCGAAATTTTCGCCGAAATTTCGGTATTTTCAAGACTGCGATATTATCGCAACTATCCCTTTCAATTTCGTCAGAATTTCGGAATTATCGGCGAAATTTCGGGGATAATTTCGGCAGAGAAATTATCGTCCGCGTTGTCAGTGAAGTTGTTATAATATCGCAAAAATATCGATTTTTTCGCGATATTTTGGAAAACTGAAAAACTGAAAAAATTATTTTGGCTTCTGGGGTTCGAACCTGCACTGTGGGCGCCCTCTCCTTTGCTGCCTTACCACCACGCTGTTGGTGAGATTTTGTTATTAATCAATGAAAACTAATATTTATATAATACATGAAAGGCTATGTCTGAAAATAAAAAAATTATTTCGGGCTTGCTGGGGTTCGAACCTACTCTGTTGCGCCTCTCCCCTTCCCTACTTTACCACCACGCTGTTGGTGAGTTTTAGTTATTAATCAATCAAAACTAATATTTATATAACACATGAAAGCTATGTCTGAAAATAAAAATTGAACCACTCTCTCCACGTTTCAACACACTACTGATCGGTGCATAATTACATATCATTTTGTACCCTTCTAACTTATGATTTGGTTATGTTTTTGAGTTAAACTTGTGCTTTTAATTTATTTTGTGTTTGTTTCAGTGTAATAAGCTTATGACTCACTAAATGCATTATGGAGACAAGTTAGCTCAAAACGGTGTATGCAGATCAGTCAACTTCACGGATTGGACTGTACTTGCTCAGGAAGAACCAGATAATGAACCATACGTCATTGGAAAGATACGGAAGTCTAGTTTCTGAAGAATTTTACTGTTCATGATTCCGAGTCTTTTAGATGAAGTTATGCAAGTTTGGGCAACTTAAGGTCAAATTCGGCAGCATCTGCGTTACTGGGCCAAAAATGACTTTTGAAGGCCTTCCCGATTTTTCCTTGAGTTGGGCTGCATATTCTTAGAAAGATAAGACAAAGAGCTTCAAGATACATATTTTTCCAGATTTGTTAGAGTGAAGGAACAAGCCCAAATCGAGCCCACAAGCTGACTGCAAATTGCTTGGTCATGATTAGCTATGCATGTGCTATTGTTGATAGTTCTTGGTCATGAGTAGCTATGCATGTGCTATTGTTGATAGTGGGGAAGAAGCATGTTAATTTTCATAATTGAAGTAGGTTGTGTAAGAAATAAAGAAAGCAAAAGCATCAAGTGGGAACTAGCCAAATGATGAAAGGAGATGGATGCTCATGTGAACTTGAGGTGGCTATGCAACTTGTTGTCAAAAGAAGAATATTGGCATGTGAGTTTGATGCTTTCCTTCTCCTATAAATAGGAGGCTTGGCTAACCTTCAAACACACCCCAAGGGGGAGCTCTCAAACATCTCTCTAGAGCTCCTCTCCCTTCTCTCCCTCAAATTCTCTTAGTTTTCTTTTAGTTCTCAATTGTTGTAACAAAACCATTTTGCTTTTTAGTTGTAATTTATTTTCCATTGTAATGTAATTTCTTTTCTTTAGTTTTCAAGTTTAATTAGCTTCCAAGTTTCAATTATAGTTCTTGTTCTTATTCATTATGCTTATAAGTTAATATGCTTGTTTGAATGAGTGATCACCATTAAAACTTGTATGTTAGCTATCTTGGTTTGAATTAAGAGTAGACACCATGCATTAATTCAAATTGAACTATGAATAGGAAGAGTATGTATGGACATTCGTCAACATGGATTAGATACATGCTTGGTTGTTTAAAACATTCTTCTTTGCTTAATGGATTTCTAATGCTTAATTTAGGTTCGACAAGAAGGATCTAATTAGGGAATTAGAAATACAAGGTTAGGACCAAACACCATGGCTTAATCATACTTTAGCTAGAATCAATCTAAGAATATAAATTGAACTTGGTAACTAATTTGCTTGAGTTAATTTCTTTTCTTTCTTTCTTGTTTTATTTATTCTCTTTTGGTTTTCTATTTTGTGCAGGGAATCAAATTGAATCAATCTATCATCAATCCTCGTGGGATCGACCTCGTACTTACACAAGCTATATCTGAAAATAAAAATTGAACCACTCTCTCCACGTTTCAACACACTACCATTCAACACTTACCTAACTAAGTAGTTATTTTGCGGATTTATCATTTGATGACTACTCTTCACAATATACTTACTCTACAAATAAAGATGATGAAGATAGTGAAAATTTTGAACCCCATAGGAACTCTATGTGGTACTAAATCACTAATGTATCTTACAATGCAATGTATAAGGTGTAAAATATTGTAGTAAATCATTATATATAAATGATTATGATGTGTTTAATTTTTTTTCATTAATTACAACATATTTTCTACAGTCACAGTATTTGTCAGCTCGCTATATAATCAACTTAAATCAGTTAAATCCATCATGCAATGAATTTCCTTTCAATTTTTTGTGATAAACTAATAGATAATTGACTAAATAAACATTCTCTAAAATTTCAATACAAATTTCCAAGTTTTTCTTAGAATTTCCGTGGTTTTTATCCAATTTTTATCGATATCGATATTTTCCCGATATTTCCGTCGATATTTCCGTGTTTTTGAACCATCGATATTTCCGAAACTTCCAATATTTAAGACCTTGGTATTAACAATGTACTTCTATGACATGGTATTAACAATGTACTTCTATGATATGGTATTAACAATGTACTTCTATGAAATGGTTTGTGGAGGTTCGTTGGAGAAGGAATGTTCGTGGGGACATGCTGGTTTTTTTATTTTTTTAAGTTTGGGTTTTTTAAAAAAAATATGGGTTGGGCTTGTTTTGAGTTTTTTTTGTTGTGTTTTTTGTATTGGGCTTGTTTTAAGTTAATCACTAGCAGAGATGTAATTTATAGGAAGTTCAACACTTATTTGTTATGTAGTAAATGGTTTTTGGGTATGTTTATAAAGTGAATTCCATATAGTTTTTTTTTTATAATTTCATGTCCTATTTTGGGTATATTACTAAAGCTCCCAAATAATTAGTGAGTACTTGAAGTTCAATGTGAAAATATATTTAAAGCCCTTGGATTACTTTAATTAAGGTCTTGAAGGGCTTAATAAATATATTTAAAGACCTTAAAGGGCATTTACAGATGCATCTGTAAATATATTTCCACAAATGACTTAATAAATAGTAAGTACTTGAAGTTCAACGGACATCGAAAAAATTAATTACTTATTATACACGTACGTACGTATTTTTTAATAATACATCTGTGTTCTGCAAACATCTTAAAGACTCGGCAAATGTACAATACTTGTATTATATAGGTGCGTACGTATTTTTCATGTTTAATACACGTATTTTTTTTACAAAAATTTCAGTAAGACACAAAATTCACGTATTATACACATAATTCTCACATATTATTCAATATAAATAATATTTATTAAAAAAATGTAAATAATTTATATTA
Organism: Prunus padus; assembly: GCA_024362665.1. Lineage (NCBI taxonomy): Eukaryota > Viridiplantae > Streptophyta > Magnoliopsida > Rosales > Rosaceae > Prunus > Prunus padus. The sequence goes on from JANFAM010000019.1 coordinate 5,440,384, forward strand.
AAAAATATATAGTGGCCGAACTTTTAAGTTGTAATTTGCCAAAATTTTGCCGAATAAAACACGTACGTATTTTATTCGTATTTTTTTCCGCTCCATATTTTACTAACTATGAATGAATGTGAGAGGCTAAGGTTATTTCTTACTTGTTCTAACAAAAATGCAAGATATATATATATTTACAAATAGTATAGCCGGTCGGCTATACTAGTTTTCACTAAGTTTTTTAAAAATAGTATAGCCGCACGGTTGTACTATTTTAACACGTGGCTTCTGGTCAGATATATATAAATAGGATAGCCGCACAGCTATAATTGTTTTTACCAATTTTTTTTTTAAAAAACAGTATAGCCTCATGGCTTTACTGTTTTGACACGTGGCGCCTAGGAGCTGGCCGGGTCCTTTATATATATACATATATAGTATAGCCGCCCGGCTATACTCTATACTAGATTTTTTAATTTTGTTTCAGAAATAGTATAGCCGCACGGCTATACTCTGCTATCAAATTTCACCAGCATAGATATGTGCCGACGAAATTTCTTCGGGAGAGGTCTTTTTTTTTCTTTTTTTAAAATTTGAAATTATAAAATTAGTTTCACTACTTTTGTTTTTTTTTGGCCAACTTCTTTAATTTAATATGTGTAATTAAGTAGTATCTTAGTGTTTTTGAATTACTTTAATTAGTGAGTACTTGAAGTTCAATGTGAAAGTATATTTAAAGCCCTTGGATTACTTTAATAAAGGTCTTGAAGGGCTTAATAAATATATTTAAAGACCTTGAAGGGCAAGTACTGATGCATCTGTAAATATATTTCCACAAATGACTTAATAAATAGTAAGTACTTGAAGTTCAACGGACGTCGAAAAAATTAATTACTTATTTTCGTTTGGGTGTCTTATAGCCAAGCCCGTTAGCCCAACTTTCCAATGTTAACCATACTTACGAAACTATCATAGTGCTTTGTTTATAAACACATTTATAGGAGTGTGGATTTTCGATGTGAGATTTTCATAAAGGGCACCTCAGAGGATAGGCATATAGAGTTGACTTAGATTCTTATCCTATTAATTTGTAAATTTCGGATCCTTCAAATTTTGTGGTTTTAAATGAAAACTAAATGAAACTAAATTTGAAACTTACAGCTGTGAAGGAAAATCTGGAGAGCAAGGTCATCCAATTGCTGCCCATGTAACCAGTCACATAGACTATACATATCATGCCCACTGGCATTATGCCTTCCACAACCGAATACAAATTGACAATTGCAGCAGCGTGTGTGAGACTGAGCTCCCACGCACCAGTTAAGTATGAAGCCATTATCGACATGATCAATGTGGTGAGTAGATTAGGCCAAAACACAACTACAATTGAAGAACACAAGGAAAATAATATTTAAAATCCAAGTTATGTGTGAGATGAAATATATTATTAGATATTAAAAAATTGGGTTAATATATAATTTATAAAACGTAGTGACTGAAAGGAGTAGATCTGCTTACAACCGCCCTTCAGCTTAGACGGTGCCATTTCTCTGAGGGAGGTTGAAGTGGAAGAGGAGAGAGAAAACAAACACTTACTTCAATTTCTGGCTTTCGCGTTCATGGAAAACTTTACAGTGAAAAACTCCATTATGATATAGAAATTCATTAACTGGAAGTCAATTTTTTTATTGTTGGTCAATGTCAACTTTTCCTTTCTTTAGAAAAAAAAAAAGAAAAAGAAGAAGAAAAAGACGTATTAAAAAAGGGTGACCTGAAGAGACCTGTCAGCGAGACCTGAAGAGACATACTAAATCAGCAAAGCATCTCAGTCTTTTTAAATTATTTCTTTTGATGCAACCTCAACTTGAAGAGACCTGTAATCACGCCAACAACAATCCTATTAACTAATTAATAGTCTTTGTTTACTCATTACTTTTGATATTAACCCAAACTAATTTAATATCAAGGGAATACTTGCAATATTTTTTTTTGGATATTCTCTTTTCTCTTTATGACATGTGTTAATTTTTACACTTAAAACAATATTATTAATACATTAGACAATGTATTTTTTATTTCTAAAATATTAATAGCGTTGTTTTAAATGTATAAATTGACACATGTTATGAAGATAAGGAAGAATGTCAAAAAGTGAAGGTTAGAGAAAAAGTTACTAGCATTCCTCTTAATATAATCACGCAAACACCAACTTAAAATATATTTATACATATTAACCCAAATTTTATGCGCATCTAATATTTCATTGGTAACAATTTTTTTTTCTTTACCTCTGTTCTTCAATTTTTGACTTGTAGTTCTGATGTGGGCGGATTTTCTCGCCTCATATGCCATGTGGATGACCATGGCATACTTAACTGAATGCATGGAAGTTAGTGCTGCTACAATTGTCATTTTTTTGGGGTACGGTAACAATAATTATATGTATGAATATCACTACCAATTATTCATGTAAATCTGATAGTAAAAAGTACAGAATACAATCATCTTGATGATTTGGAATGCACAGGGTTAGGTCTTTTGACAATGTCACCAGTCTAGTTGGGGCAGCCACTTGCAGCGCCTATGATCCCCATTGCGTTGGCCAAGTACCAAAGATCCGGTCACTTTGCCCCACGGTAGCTCTGGGAATGTCCGGTCACTTTACATCCACTAAAAAAAAAAAAAAAAAGAGGGCAACAGTCACGTTTTCATAGTAACATTTGGGTAGATAGTCAATGATTTGGGTTTCGTTACACTTGGTCTGCTTTGGTGACTCCTGAATTAAATATAATAAAAACAAAACGGCCAATGCAATGGGGAAAAGATACACCAAATAAAAAAGAAAAAGATCAAATAGAAATTTAATACACAAACAAATAAAGATTAAAATATAAGGCTAAAGTAGATTTGACGTGTTATGGGCCCCATGCACTTCAGAGGCAGTTGACAGTCAATTGAAATTTGTCAAGAAGGTGTTAAATTCGTGAGAAATGACAATAGTCACGTCTTCATATATCACCAACTCAAAATTCATAACTGCAACGTTACCACCAACAAAGGTGACTGTTGCTGCCAATAGTCACAAAAAAAAAGGATAACTATTGCAAACTTTTTTTGTTGTGCTCGTTGGCGACATACTATACCGAGCAGGTGATGTCAGCAAGATCAGATGTGTTTGATGAGGACATGGACTTCTCTCAGTCTGCAAGATCTGCTTTAAGGATGCCAGATCAAATTTTGCACAACTCTACTTTGCAAATTGGAAGATCAAGAAGATGTGCTCCCCTAATTGGCATTGCAATGTCGATGAGATTTGGAATTCTATGTTGAGTCACAGCTGCAAAAGTGGAGGCCCGGAGGCTGGGCATGGTTAAGGGCCACTGTTTACTTGACAAGCAAGACGAAAGAATTCCCTATGAGCATGTTCTGGTTGCTTCTACGGTATATTCTCCTTGGAGGCCTCCATGGGAATTCAGAAAACAACATTGCTGGTTTGTTAACTAATCAAGTCTCTGAATCCATGGCTCCATGCATGGTTCATTTTGGTTTCGCCGTTTTCGGGGTGGAAATTTTAGGCAGTGTTTTGTCAGTCTATATAGTTGGCGAGATAAGCCCATGGGGAGGGAAACCTAGTTGGTTCCAAACCAAGACACACTAAACAAGAGCCGTTTGGATAATTACTACTGGACCTTGGCTGCATTGGTTGCAGCTAATCTGCTGTTGGCATGCTTGTGGCAACTCCAGCTTAGAGGATGTACTGGAAGCGCCTAAAGTCCAATGCTGCTGTTGTTGATCATATATTTTTCGTATGAATTGCGATTTTAACATCTTTTTTTCCATTTGAAAGTTTCAAGATAGTTTGAATCCCCAATCTTTTACTACATTCACAGAATTTGAAACCGTAGGAATCATAAAGGATATGAGAGATTGCAAAAATGGTGAGAAAACATTTGGGGATTTGATGAATTGAGAATATTGTGTTATTATTGTTCAGATAGATCATTAGTACACAATATATTTGGCCTTTGTATCCTTTCTCTCTTACACAAAAATACAAACTGACAAAGTTGCTCATCTGATGACACATTTCAACATCTCAAAACATATCACAACATTGTTGACGTGTAAAGTGGTTTTACTGATTTACTTTTACAGTTTTACTGCTTTACAGCTGTTGTCTAAGTTATAGCTTAGATTCTCTTTCAGTTAGGCGCATTTTGTGTGACACAAATAGCTTATAGAAATTAGCCAAGTTTCATATACACATTGGCAGATCTATTTTGTAAGATCTGGATGTAACCGTTTTTCAATCTATAAATACAAAGCATACATGCTAAGCTCAATGTGAGAGCCAGTGAATTCTTCGTCAAGCAATATTCAGCAATTACAATTGCAGCAGTAGTATAATTGGGCAGCTATATCAGGCTGATCCATCCTCTCAAAAATACTGTTTTATTGCTTTTCTCCTTGCCCGATTTACCAAAACATAAACACACCTTCAAATCTCAACATGGTATCATTGAGCCAGGTTCTTTCTTGAATCTGGGCGTTGTTTTCCGCTGTGAGTATTCGAAGATTTCAACGCAAAATCTTCATATCTAAATCGATTTAGTCTAACATGGCTGGTTCAATTGGAAGGGAGTCACGAATTCCGATTTTCAATGGAGAAAATTACGAGCTCTGGAGGATTCGTATGAAGACGATCCTCAGATCGTATGGAATCTGGGAATTGGTTGAAGAAGGTGCACCAATCTCAGATCCAAAAGGCAAAACGAAGGAGACGGAGACATCAGACAAATTTGCTCTGTCTGAGCTCCTGAAGCAAGATGCAAAGGCACTGGATCTCATCCAAGGCGCTGTCTCAGATGAGCTCTTTCCCAAAATCTCCAACGAAGTGACTGGGAAAGGAGCTTGGGATCTGCTACAATAAGAATACAGAGGAGATGAGCGTGTAAGGTCAGTCAAATTGCAAGGTTTGAGACGAGATTTTGAATATACTCATACGCGTGAGGATGAATCTCTATCTGCTTATTTGACTAGACTGTTTGAATTGATAAATGAAATGAAGAGCATGGGTGCTCAAATTAAAAACTTAGAAGGAGAGCTATCTAAGAGTATAATTGTGCAGAAGTTATTGATCAGTTTCACAAAGACTTATGACCCTGTTTGCACGGTCATTGAACAGACCAAGGATCTGGATTCAATAGATGTGCAGGAGGTTGTGGCCACCCTGAAGGTGTTCGAGCAAAGGCTTGAGAGACATTATGAAAATGTTGTTGATAAGGTGTTTGCTAGTATGAGTGTGAAGGGATCTAACTCTTCATATCTACAGGGAATGGTCAATCCAAGAAGAATTGGAAGAACAAAGGAAAGAAGTGGGATGATAAACCCAACTCAGGCTGGAAGAATGAAAATAGGCAGAGTGATCAGTCTAACAAGAATGATCAAAACAAAGGAACTTGTAAGCATTGCAACAAAATGCATTATGGAGAATGCTGGTTCAAGGACAAGGTCAAGTGTCACCGATGTAGCAAATTTGGTCATATTGCTAGGAATTGCTCTAGCAATGTATAGAACAAGGCTGGACTAGTTGCTCATTTCGCAGAGAATCAAACATTAGACTCAGCTAATATGTTCTATGCCTCTCATTCACTGTCAAAACCAGTTGATCTTGGTGCTTGGTATATTGATAGTGGGTGTAGCAATCATATGACATCTCACGAGTCACTGTTCTCTAACATTGATAGGAGTTTGAAGTGCAAGGTGAAGATGGGAACAAGGGAATTGGTTCAAGCATCTGGAAAAGGGACCCTTATGATCGAGCTGAAGGATGGTCCCAGATACATACAGGAAGTAATGATTGTACCGGGCTTAGATGAAAATCTTCTAAGTGTTGGTCAGATGATTGAGCATGGTTATTGGCTTGTATTTGGTGATTCTATGGTGAACATTTATGCTGATAGAAAAATGGAAGAGCTGGTAGCTACTGTTCCAATGAAAGGAAATAGATGTTTCCTTATGAAGTTTGAATTCATGAACCCGATGATGGCAAATAGAGTTGCAGTTGAGGATCACTCATGGAATTGGCACAGATGATTTGGTCATTTGAACTATGTTAGCCTGAAGATGTTACAAGATAAAGAAATGGTGGTTGGACTTCCTAGGTTGGATAGTTTTGGAGATGTGTGTGAGGGATGTGCTACGGGCAAGGCTCACAGAGAAGCATTTGACAAAACTGAAGTGTGGAGAGCTTCACAACCTTTGGAGTTAGTACACTCAGATGTGTGTGGCTCGATGCAGGTCACTACAGGAGGTGGAAACATATATTTCCTTACCTTCATTGATGATTATACAAGGATGTGTTGGGTGTTCTTTTTGACACACAAATCAGGTGTTTTCCCAGTTGTAACATCCCCGACCCGATTTCACTATTCAATCCCAATTATTTAGTCAAATAAATAATTTTGGTGAAATTACGCTTTACCACTGGATTAAGGGTATTTTAGGTACTTTAAATTTCCAAAAAGAATTTGGGAAATTGGTTTGCGCGTTGTGTCCGGTTTGTCGAAACGAGTTCGTGGATATGCGGTACAGTAATTCCGGGTTGTAACGATCGAGAAGCGATAAGAAAAAAAAAAAAAAAAAAAAAAAAAAAAAAAAAAAACGAATTTCTGATTTTACTGTAGCGGCTACAGTAAAATGCTACAATGCCGCTACAGTGAACAGCTTCTTCTTCTTCTTCCCGACTCTCTTCTTCTCCCATTTCTTTTCTTCCTCTCTTGGGCGATACTTTGACTGCCCATATCTCCCTCATCCGAAGTCCGTTTTAGGTGATTCCAGGTGCTAAATCTTCGTCTCTTCCTCCTCTACAAAGCCTGCCCATTACCTCAGCTCAGAAACCCAAGGATTTTATACTGGAGCGACTGAAAGTTCGATGGTTGCCGAACTTTCCGACGAGTTTTCCGCGACTCCGGCAACCATTTCCGTCGAGTGAGGTATGAAACTTCATCTACTCTTCATGCTCTATCCATTTATGTGTGTTTTGTAGATCGGTTTCAAGCCTAGGTTGTTCGATTTAGAAACCCATTTTAGGCCGATTTTTGAGTTGAATTTCCGGCCACTTGCCGCCAAACTAGGTGTTGCCATAGTTGAATAAAATGCTCCACGTGTTGAGTTGCACCTATACCTGAAGTATTGACCCTTGGTTTGGAGTTTTTCCGGTCACCGGAATTACTATGCACACCCAATTCCGGCGAGTTTCGGGGCACTGTTGTGGTGGTGCATTGTGTCCTAAAATGTTCCTATGTCGTCCTGAGCATGTAGGTATGCTCGGATTCCAATTTGGTTGTCGTTTGACGGCCGAACGGATTTACGCCTATTATGCGTTATCCGGTTCGATATGTTCGGGCCGTTGGATCGGTCCCATTTCCAAGTATGTTGTTCCCGTACCTCTAGGATCGTCTAGGAACAAACGGATCAAGAATCGGAGTCCGGATACTCCGAATCATTAACCCTAGGGTTAGGTAACCGATTCTGCGTCCGATCGTGCGATTAGCGCGATTCCGACCGCTCGATCGAGACCAAACTGCCTGGATGTGTTTAGTAAACGTTGTTGAACCTTTAGGAATGTTCGGATTGGAAATCGGAGGTCGTGGGCCGGATGCCCGGTTGACCTATTCGGGAAGTTTGACCAATCGGTTGACCGTGAGTCTTCCGAGGTGGTCCCACCTGTTGAAGAGCGTAGTTTGACTCTAGAAACTCCCGGTAGTTGTGCACGCTTACTTTGAGACCCGAGAACTAGTTTCTTGAGTTAAAGTTTGTTGGTTGGTACGCGTGTTAATTAAACCGTTTATTCCCTCAAATAGGTACTCTTGCTTCGCGTGCATCTCGGAGGAAAAACTCTCTAAGGATTGAGCAGCGTGGACTTGTTGTGAGTGGACATTTGTTTTGAATGAGCATATTTTTAAAGATTGGAATTTGATGCATAAATGATTTATCTTGATTTTCGGCATTCAAATATTGTTTAAGTCTTGGATTTGATTTTTGATGGAATTATCGGAAATTTATGCATATAAAACTAGTCACTTTGACTAAGGGGTTTTAATAATATTTTGAATCTTGGATAGAATATTTTATGAGGTTATTGGGATTTAAATTATATTCAAAGTTTATGCAAGTTTTGGGGTCCCGGTTTAATTGTGGGACATTGGTGGCTATATTTTAAATTAAAGGTCTTTGAGTATTGAATTTGAGACGGGACAAATGTCCGGTAAGATTTTGTATCCGGTTGGGTATGGTGAAGTACCGGGAATTTCTTGAGTTTTGTATTTGACAAATTGAGGTTTATGACTTTGTCGGGCTTGAACTTTATATAAATCGGTTATATGAATTTTGATATTTTTAGATGATTCTAATGATGGGATCTCCTATTTACTTTAAATGTTTGAAACTTATAAATCTCGTGGGTTATATTCCATACCTTTGGGAATATATATATTTATATATTCTATACCTTTGTGGAATTATATTTTATACCTTGGAAACTTTATTCTATACTTTAGCGAATTTATATTTTATATCTCTTGGGAAATTATATTATATACTTTTGGGAACTTATATTCTATATCCTTAGGAAAGTATATTCCATACTTTTGGGAAACTTATAAGTTATACTTTTGGGAATTATATTTATACTATCGGAACTTATAAACATAGGGGTTCTCAATATATATTTCCATAACTAATATTATTATGTTAACTAAATATTTCTAGTGTTGGATTTTACGTTTTGAGAATTATTACTTACTTTTCGAATATGGAACTTTATTGTTATTTAACTTTTGGGACTTGTATTATACGGATTAATTGGGTTACTTTTGATACTTGGAGTTTATGTCCGTTTGAAGTTTATAATTGTGTCTTATGTTGCAAGTTTGCTACTTTATCAATTTATCGGGATATGTGTTGGTATTTGGGTTTTGGTGGCTATTGTGAGTTTTGGTGTATATACATTTTCGGTCTTTGACATATTGCAAGTATCTTGAATTATATAATATTTTCGAGAATGAATATATGTATGTCTGGTTATGTGTGGGGTACGTGGGTGTGGTTATTGTGGAAAGTGAGAAGTGTTTGGTTATGTCAGTTGAAGTGCTATAAGCACTACCCTATGTACCTCCCCCGGTTATGGAACTTTGGAAAGTGGATACTTGTGGAAATGGATACTTGGATATGTTGGATACCCTGCACCCTTGATTGGGTGTGACTGTAGACCCTTAGCGGGGTAGTCTGCGCGCGTAGGACTTGTCACAGCGTCATTTGTATTAAGGATTTTGCTGTACGTGCTGATAAGCTTAGTCCCAGTTGGACGGCTTGTTCCCTGGCCACATGGTTGTTGAGGACTCCTCTATGTGGTTCAGTCAAATGATCCCATGTTGGATTGTTTCCCCGGTACGAATATTGGTCTAAGAGTCTTACTATTTATATATGTATATATACCTATTACTATGCTTCTATTCTTATTTTCTTTTAAGTGAGGATCCTTCCTTACTTGCTGTGCCTACGGGCATTGCGTCAGAAACAGCTTGGTTGGGAAATTTGGTTTTCTTGATTTTTAGTCGTTTTGGTTTTATATTTTCCTTGTTGGGATTTTATGAGAATTTACATTTATGTTATTATAAATATATATATATATGTGTGGGTGTGTCTATGGATGTTATTTCCAGGATTTATTATATTTGGATATGTGCACCAGACGCTTATGCACAGTACGCATTTTAAATTAAGGTTTGAAACTGGACAGGTTGGGTTCCAGGAAAAAGGGAAGTTATTCAATGTTGTTATTTATGTTTTACTTAAATGGGATATTTTTGGATGGATTCCAATCCATGGTTTTTATTTTAAGAATTCAGTGTTTAAGTTTGTGGTTTCCAAAAATTTATAGAAGTAGCAAAGCTACAGTTTTCATTATGGTATTTCAAGGTACAAATTTAACGGAATTGTTTTCAAGTAATTGTTCGTATAAGTATGTACATTTATATAAGGATTTTCTCTTGCATAGTGCTTTGTCATTATTTGCGAAAACGGAGGGGTTATCATGTTCATTGAAAATTGGTGTTTAAAGTTTGATTTTTCGTCCACTCACATTTTTCTGTTTTGCGCCCCCAGTACTAGATCCCGAGGTCAAGACCACCACGTCGAGGCATCACGGCTAATGGCTCCTGTAGGAGTTTTCTTGTATTTATACTTTGCTATCCTTTACTCAGGTTGTAAAGTTTAAATATCTTTAGATTGCTTCGTAGCGCTCACCTAGGATTGAGGTAGAGGCCGAAGGCCTCCCTATTAATCTGTGTGCTTCTGCTTTGTGCATGCTGCCTGTTGGGAAATTTTCTGTTGTTTTTAACAGGTGGAAAATTTTGGGAAAGCCCACTTTTCAGGAGACTCTGTCGAATTTTCGGCCAGTCAACTTTCCTATTTCCTTAAAACAAGGTCAAGGGGCGTTTTAGTAAAGTAAGTTCTGCGTCGGGGTAGTGTCTCGACGGGAAGCGAGGGTTGGACACGAGTTCCGAGGGGAATTCGGGTCCGGTCCTGTCAACTTGGTATCAGAGCATTAGGTTCAATTTTCTGTGGACTCCGCACCTCGTGTGCATCCTTAGTATCGTTAAGTGTGGTGTTTTCGGTTCTAAAGTGATGCCTCTTCGACGTGGATGACCTCGTAAGACCTTTCGATGCGTTTTGTAAGTTTGTTTTCTTTGATTTGTGGTAAAGTTTAAGCGCCGGTTGGTAGGGTGGTTGAGTTGACTGTGAGAGTTGACTAACTCTTTTAAAGAGTAACGGTTTTGTGGTAACAAGTTTCTGTTTACCGTTACGGTGAGACCGTGAGGTAACTCGTGATCTCAAAACAGCGTTAGCAAAGGCTCTTTGGGTCCGGTGGTGTGAATCAAGTAGTCCGGTAGGAAAGTTTGCGATGAGCTTTGAAAAGGTTTGGTTGACTAGTAAGTTAAAACGAAAAGGTGTTGTGAGCTTAACCAAAGGAAGGTAGTGGAGATCGCTAACTAGATGATGACAAGTGCGTCCTTTAGCAAAGGAACTGGTTAGTTTGAGATCGACAGTTTATTGGAACAAAGTTCCATATGACTGGTATTTACGAGTTAGTGAAGTGCACGTGTTTAAGCCGAGAGGATAAAACTGTTGAACTTCTCAATGGTGTCTTGTGGGGTTGATTGGTGGTGAAGTTATCACTAGATGAAGTTGGGGAATGAGGGCGTTCCCAAGGCTGTTGTCGTTGAAGTTAGGGACAACGTTGTGGTAGTAAGTGTGGTGGGTATCGTGATTCACTCGAGAACTTGAGGAAATCACATAAAGAAACGGTTTGCGTGGAGGTTGGTTTCGATTGAGTGTCATGGTTGCATTAAGCTGATGCAACAACAATTTTGGTTCGATTCTTGGCACGGGTGGTTGAGAGGCAAGTAGTTGTATCGGAGGACTGATACGGCTACTACCTCGGCGTTGATCATTTTCTCAAAGTGAAAATGGTCGAGTATGTGTGTAATAAGGGAAACACGAGACTTATGTTTCGGGATAATCAAATACCCATGTTCGGGCAATTGAACGTGTGAATGGAGTAAGTAGCGATGTTCTTTGACGAAAGGTTGAACTTTTACAACTTGGTCGAAGGTTGGAACTCAGGAAATTTGAAGGTATGAAAAGAGGAATTGGAGAAAAGGAAGGTTAGTGAATTTCACTAAGTTGGCATGTTACACTTGTGTGGCATCCAGGGAAAAGCTAATTAGTCGTGGGTATCTCAAGCCCGAGAGCCCGAGCGACCTTGGAGTCGGTTAAGGCTGGTAAGGAAAGTTGAAGAGTCAAAGTAGTTAAGGGGTTAAGAGTTGTTTGTTGACATTGAAACGGTGACCCTAAGGTAACTTGGTGGTCGCGGAAAAATTGGGATCGAAGCCTAGTGAGTGGAACTGCAGGTTAACTGCCAGTCTTTTTTTCGGTTGACTTTCAGGAAAATGTTCAGTGCTCGGGGTAAGCCTTACGAAATGTTAGTTTCCTTGTGAGTGAGTGCGATCGTTATGGTGCACGCAGCGTTTACATGGAAGGTGTAAGGCAGTTGATATTTGAACCGAGTCTTGTGATTGAATTGTTGGCGGAAGTGCTCTGTCTAATCGAAGCAATGTGGCACTTGGTGGTCTTTGGAAGGTAGAAAGGAAAAAAAAAAAAAAAAAAAAAAAAAATCGTGACTTGTCGGTTTCCATGTGGACCGGACTTGTCGAATTGGTGTTGGGACCCAACAATAGAGTTGGAGTTGGATGGGTTAAGTCCAAAGTAAATGACGATTCGAGGAGAATAGTTACCTTGTGTAACATCGGAGTGATAGGTTAATTCCTGGAGACACGTTGCCCGGTGTACTTTTACGGTGAAGTATCGGATGTCCAATGACGTTACTTTGACTTCTTGACCTTGTCGGAGTCATGGGGATGTCTTTGAAAAATTTGTTTAGGTTTTACGTTGAAAAAAGTAAGAAGCTGTGTTTGCGACATCGAATGACAAGTTGTAGAGTGAAAGGAAGTTGTGTAGTCGAAGTGTGATTTATGAAGTTAAGGGGGTGAAGTGCGACTCACTCTTTTTCCAAATTGGTTGCGGAATTTCGAGGACGAAATTCTTATAAGGGAGTAGGTTGTAACATCCCTGACCCGATTTCACTATTCAATCCCAATTATTTAGTCAAATAAATAATTTTGGTGAAATTACGATTTTACCACTGGGATTAAGGGTATTTTAGGTACTTTAAATTTCCAAAAGAATTTGGGAAATTGGTTTGCGCCCGTTGTGTCCGGTTTGTCGAAACGAGTTCGTGGATATGCGATGCAGCGAATTCCGGGTTGTAACGATCGAGAAGCGATAAGAAAAAAAAAAAAAAAAAAAAAAAAAAAAAAAAAAAAAACGAATTTCTGATTTTACTGTAGCGGCTACAGTAAAATGCTACAGTGATCTACAGTGAACAGCTTCTTCTTCTTCTTCCCGACTCTCTCTTCTTCTCCCATTTCTTTTCTTCCTCTCTTGGGCGATCACTTTGACTGCCCATATCTCCCTCATCCGAAGTCCGTTTTAGGTGATTCCAGGTGCTAAATCTTCGTCTCTTCCTCCTCTACAAAGCCTGCCCATTACCTCAGCTCAGAAACCCAAGGATTTTATACTGGAGCGACTGAAAGTTCGATGGTTGCCGAACTTTCCGACGAGTTTTCGGCGACTCCGGCAACCATTTCCGTCGAGTGAGGTATGAAACTTCATCTACTCTTCATGCTCTATCCATTTATGTGTGTTTTGTAGATCGGTTTCAAGCCTAGGTTGTTCGATTTAGAAACCCATTTTAGGCCGATTTTTGAGTTGAATTTCCGGCCACTTGCCGGCCAAACTAGGTGTTGCCATAGTTGAATAAAATGCTCCACGTGTTGAGTTGCACCTATACCTGAAGTATTGACCCTTGGTTTGGAGTTTTTCCGGTCACGGAATTACTATGCACACCCAATTCCGGCGAGTTTCGGGCACTGTTGTGGTGGTGCATTGTGTCCTAAAATGTTCCCTATGTCGTCCCGAGCATGTAGGTATGCTCGGATTCCAATTTGGTTGTCGTTTGACGGTCGAACGGATTTACGCCTATTATGCGTTATCCGGTTCGATATGTTCGGGCCGTTGGATCGGTCCCATTTCCAAGTATGTTGTTCCCCGTACCTCTAGGATCGTCTAGGAACAAGCGGATCAAGAATCGGAGTCCGGATACTCCGAATCATTAACCCTAGGGTTAGGTAACCGATTCTGCCGTCGATCGTGCGATTAGCGCGATTCAGCCGCTCGATCGAGACCAAACTGCCTGGATGTGTTTAGTAAACGTTGTTGAACCTTTAGGAATGTTCGGATTGGAAATCGGAGGTCGTGGGCCGGATGCCCGGTTGACCTATTCGGGAAGTTTGACCAATCGGTTGACCGTGAGTCTTCCGAGGTGGTCCCACCTGTTGAAGAGCGTAGTTTGACTCTAGAAACTCCCGGTAGTTGTGCACGCTTACTTTGAGACCCGAGAACTAGTTTCTTGAGTTAAAGTTTGTTGGTTGGTACGCGTGTTAATTAAACCGTTTATTCCCTCAAATAGGTACTCTTGCTTCGCGTACTCAGGAGGAAAAACTCTCTAAGGATTGAGCAGCGTGGACTTGTTGTGAGTGGACATTTGTTTTGAATGAGCATATTTTTAAAGATTGGAATTTGATGCATAAATGATTTATCTTGATTTTCGGCATTCAAATATTGTTTAAGTCTTGGATTTGATTTTTGATGGAATTATCGGGAAATTTATGCATATAAAACTAGTCACTTTGACTAAGGGGTTTTAATAATATTTTGAATCTTGGATAGAATATTTTATGAGGTTATTGGGATTTAAATTATATTCAAAGTTTATGCAAGTTTTGGGGTCCCGGTTTAATTGTGGGACATTGGTGGCTATATTTTAAATTAAAGGTCTTTGAGTATTGAATTTGAGACGGGACAAATGTCCGGTAAGATTTTGTATCCGGTTGGGTATGGTGAAGTACCGGGAATTTCTTGAGTTTTGTATTTGACAAATTGAGGTTTATGACTTTGTCGGGCTTGAACTTTATATAAATCGGTTATATGAATTTTGATATTTTTAGATGATTCTAATGATGGGATCTCCTATTTACTTTAAATGTTTGAAACTTATAAATCTCGTGGGTTATATTCCATACCTTTGGGAATATATATATTTATATATTCTATACCTTTGTGGAATTATATTTTATACCTTGGAAACTTTATTCTATACTTTAGCGAATTTATATTTTATATCTCTTGGGAAATTATATTATATACTTTTGGGAACTTATATTCTATATCCTTAGGAAAGTATATTCCATACTTTTGGGAAACTTATAAGTTATACTTTTGGGAATTATATTTATACTATCGGAACTTATAAACATAGGGGTTCTCAATATATATTTCCATAACTAATATTATTATGTTAACTAAATATTTCTAGTGTTGGATTTTACGTTTTGAGAATTATTACTTACTTTTCGAATATGGAACTTTATTGTTATTTAACTTTTGGGACTTGTATTATACGGATTAATTGGGTTACTTTTGATACTTGGAGTTTATGTCCGTTTGAAGTTTATAATTGTGTCTTATGTTGCAAGTTTGCTACTTTATCAATTTATCGGGATATGTGTTGGTATTTGGGTTTTGGTGGCTATTGTGAGTTTTGGTGTATATACATTTTCGGGTCTTTGACATATTGCAAGTATCTTGAATTATATAATATTTTCGAGAATGAATATATGTATGTCTGGTTATGTGTGGGGTACGTGGGTGTGGTTATTGTGGAAAGTGAGAAGTGTTTGGTTATGTCGGTTGAAGTGCTATAAGCACTACCCTATGTACCTCCCGGTTATGGAACTTTGGAAAGTGGATACTTGTGGAAATGGATACTTGGATATGTTGGATACCCGGTGCACCCTTGATTGGGTGTGACTGTAGACCCTTAGCGGGGTAGTCTGCGCGTAGGACTTGTCACAAAGGCGTGCGAGTATTAAGGATTTTGCTGTACGTCTTTGATAAGCTTAGTCCCAGTTGGACGGCTTGTTCCCTGGCCACATGGTTGTTGAGGACTCCTCTATGTGGTTCACCAAATGATCCCATGTTGGATTGTTTCCCAGTACGAATATTGGTCTAAGAGTCTTACTATTTATATATGTATATATACCTATTACTATGCTTCTATTCTTATTTTCTTTTAAGTGAGGATCCTTCCTTACTTGCTGTGCCCTACGGGCATTGCGTCGGGAAAGCGATTGGTTGGGAAATTTGGTTTTCTTGATTTTTAGTCGTTTTGGTTTTATATTTTCCTTGTTGGGATTTTATGAGAATTTACATTTATGTTATTATAAATATATATATATATGTGTGGGTGTGTCTATGGATGTTATTTCCAGGATTTATTATATTTGGATATGTGCACCGGAGACAGTTATGCACAGTGCAGATTTTAAATTAAGGTTTGAAACTCACGGAGTTGGGTTCGAGGAAAAGGAAGTTATTCAATGTTGTTATTTATGTTTTACTTAAATGGGATATTTTTGGATGGATTCCAATCCATGGTTTTTATTTTAAGAATTCAGTGTTTAAGTTTGTGGTTTCCAAAAATTTATAGAAGTAGCAAAGCTACAGATTTTCATTATGGTATTTCAAGGTACAAATTTAACGGAATTGTTTTCAAGTAATTGTTCGTATAAGTATGTACATTTATATAAGGATTTTCTCTTGCATAGTGCTTTGTCATTATTTGCGAAAACGGAGGGGTTATCATGTTCATTGAAAATTGGTGTTTAAAGTTTGATTTTTCGTCCACTCACATTTTCTGTTTTGCGCCCCAGTACTAGATCCCGAGGTCAAGACCACCACGTCGAGGCATCACGGCTAATGGCTCCTGTAGGAGTTTTCTTGTATTTATACTTTGCTATCCTTTACTCAGGTTGTAAAGTTTAAATATCTTTAGATTGCTTCGTAGCGCTCACCTAGGATTGAGGTAGAGGCCGAAGGCCTCACTATTAATCTGTGTGCTTACGCTTTGTGCATGCTTTGTTGGGAAATTTTCTGTTGTTTTTAACAGGTGGAAAATTTTGGGAAAGCCCACTTTTCGGAGACTGCATCGAATTTTCGGCGAAGTCAACTTTCCTATTTCCTTAAAACAAGGTCAAGGGGCGTTTTAGTAAAGTAAGTTCTGCGTCGGGGTAGTGTCGGCGGAAGGCAGGGTTGGACACGAGTTCCGAGGGGAATTGGTCCGGTCCTGTCACCGATGTTCAAAAGATTTAAAGCTATGGTAGAGTTGCAAAGTGGATTTCAAATCAAGAACTGAGGTCGGACAGAGGTGGAGAATACACTTCAACAGAATTCAGCAAGTTCTGTGAAGACTTGGGGCTTGAAAGGAAATTAACAGTTGCTTATTCTCCTCAATAAAATGGAGTTTCAGAGAGGAAGAATAGAACCATTGTGGAGATGGCTAGAACTATGCTTCATGAGAAGAGAATGCCTACTAAATTCTGGGGAGAAGCATTTAACACTGCAGTCTACATTCTCAATAGGTGTCCTACAAGTGCTCTTAAGAACAAGACTCCATTTGAAGCATTCAGTGGAAGAAAACCTGGAGTAAAGCATATGAGAATGTTCGGTTCTCTTGCTATACTCATATTTCATCACAGCTCAGACAGAAGTTGGAAGACACGGGTGAGAAGGGAGTGTTTGTTGGAAATGGAACCTGTGAGAAAGGGTATCGGGTATTTAATCTGAACACTCAGAAAGTAATAGTGTCAAGAAGTGTAATATTTGATGAGAAGTCTCTTTGGAATTGGGAAGCAAGTGAGGAAGTGCACATGTCAATTCCTTGGGACAGTGATGAGAAAGCTGGGATGACTGAAGGTGAAGTAGAGTTTGAATCTCCTAATCAAACTCTATCTTCTCGAACAGCCCGATCTACACCAAATGATGTTTTGGAAGGTGCCCGATCTTCATCATCACATGCCCGATCTTCAATCCGATCTTCACCAAACTCAAATCAGGGTGAAGGAAATGGATCAGAATCCTATGATAATACACCTGTGAAGTGGAAGAGTCTAAATGACATCTTTGCACAGTGCAAAATAAGTACTGTGGAACCTGAAAGCTTTGCTGAAGCAGCTGAGGATGAGGCTTGGAATCAAGCTATGAAAGAAGAGATTACAATGATTGAGAAGAACTCTACATGGGAAATGGTTAACAGACCTGGTAACAAACCAATTGTGGGTGTGAGATGGATCTTCAAGACAAAGTTGAATCTTGATGGTTCTGTTTAAAAGCTGAAGGCACGGCTTGTAGCTAAGGGATACACTCAGAAGCCAAGAGTAGATTTCAACGAAACATTTTCTCCAGTGGCAAGGTTGGATACAATTAGAACTCTAATTGCTCTAGCTGCTCAAAGGAATTGGAAACTTTTCCAATTGGATGTGAAATCAGCATTTCTAAATGAAGTGTTGAAGGAGGAAGTTTACATTGAGCAACCTGAAGGTTTTGAGGTTAAGGGAGCAAAAAAAAAGGTCTATAAGCTGAAAAAGGCTCTCTATGGTTTGAAACAGGCACCTCGGGCCTGGTATGGTGAAATTGACACGCATCTACTCAAATTGGGATTTCAGAGAAGTATAAGCGAAACTACTTTGTATGTGAAGAACAGATAAAATGTTGGCACAGCCATTGTGTCAATATATGTGGATGACATTGTGTACACTGAAAGCAGCAGTGAAATGATGACAGAGTTCAAAGAGGATATGATGAACAAGTATGAGATGACCGATCTTGGCTTGCTGCATCATTTCCTAGGCATGAGAGTAATCCAGAAAGAAGGGAGAATCTTCATTCATCAACAGAAGTATGCCAAGACTCTGTTTGACAGATTTGGTTTGAAGGACTGCAAACCAGTGAGCACACCATTAGTTCCAACAGAGAAACTCAAAAGAGAAGATGAAAGTGAACTTGCAGATGAGGAGACTTATAGGAAAATTGTGGGAAGCTTACTGTATCTGACAGCAACTAGACCAGATTTCATGTTTTCAGCTAGTTTGCTTGCCCGATTCATGCATGGTCCCTTAAAGAAGCATTTTGGAGCTGCAAGAAGAGTGCTGAGGTATGTACAAGGAACTCTGGATTATGGGATTGAATATGAGTTTGGAAAACCAGCTATGTTGATTGGATATTGTGATAGCGATTGGGGTGGTTCAGAAGATGACATGAAAACCACATCGGCATATGCTTTTTCATTTGGCAGTGGTGCATTTTCCTGGGCATCAATGAAACATAACAGTGTTGCTTTATCAACTGCAGAGGCTGAATATGTTATTGCTGCAGAAGCAACAATTCAAGCAATTTGGCTAAGATTTGTGCTAGGAGATTTCGGCGAAGAACAACTCGAAGCTACACCAATCATGTGTGATAACACATCTGCTATAGCTATGTCTAAGAATCATGTGTTCCATCAAAGATCGAAACATATAGAAAGGAAGTTTCATTTCATCAGAGATGCAATTCAAGAAGGAGTTGTGGATCTGATCTATTGTAAAGGTTAAGATCAAGTTGCAAACATTTTCACAAAGGCATTGCCAAAGGAAAGGTTCTGCATACTAAGGGAGTTACTTGGGGTAAAATCAGCAAACCATTTAGAAGGGACTGTTGACTTGTAAAGTGGTTTTACTGATTTACTTTTACAGTTTTACTGCTTTACAGCTATTGTCTAAGTTACAGCTTAGATTCTCTTTCAGTTAGGCGCATTTTGTGTGACACAAATAGCCTATAGGAATTAGCCAAGTGTCATATACACATTGGCAGATCTATTTTGTAAGATCTGGATGTAACCGTTTTTCAATCTGTAAATACAAAGCATACATGCTGAGCTCATTGTGAGCCCGTGAATTCTTCTTCAAGCAATATTCAGCAATTACAATTACAGCAGTAGTATAATTGGGCAGCTATATCGGTCTGACCCATCCTCTCAAAAATACTGTTTTATTGCTTTTCTCCTTGCCCGATTTACCAAAACATAAACACACCTTCAAATCTCAACAAACATCATACTCTAACATTGGGCAAGACGCAAATGGAAAAATAACAGCGATCAGCAAAGCCCTCCTTCACCCTGTGAGCAGAGCTCTATGTGCAGAAGCAGCAGCAACACATGAAATAAGAACTGCACGTACCAATATATACATAAAAGAACTCGGAGTAAGGGCTTAGTGTGTAATTAATGTTACCACGAAAGAGTCGATATTAATTTTTTCTAAATTTAGCTACACTTTTGCGCTATTAATTACGGAATTACTATCCAATTTAAGAAAGAAACAAAAAAGAAAAGAAACTCACCAGCACGTCATAAGTTTGCACGCACAGTCTATAAGGGCGATTGCACACCCTATAACGGGGGCTACACATAGGCATGCAGTGCCTATAAGGGCGCATGCACACTCTATAATGCTGTTGTCAGATTCGTTCGGCTCATCCGAATCATCGCCACAGTTGAGGTCAGATTTGTTCGTCTCTTCCGAATCGTCGCCACAGTTGAGGTCAGATTTGTTCGTCTCTTCCGAATCGTCGCCACAGTTGAGGTCAGATTTGTTCGTCTCTTCGTGATCGTCGCCACCGTTGAGGTCAGATCGGTTCGGCTCTTCCGGATCCTCGCCACCTTTGAGGTCAGATTCGTTCGGCTCTTCCGGATCGTCGCCACCTTTGAGGTCAGATTCGTTCGGCTCTTCCGGATCGTCGCCACCTTTGAGGTCAGATTTGTTCGGCTCTTCCCGATCGTCGCTACCGTTAGCCATCTCCGGTTACCACTCCTTTCCCGATCACGGAAAATGCAATCTGATGAAGCTTTTTAGCTATATGTATGTTGTATACATATATATGCAATGCAGTGCAGACATGCCTGGCGACTCTTGTATATATAAAAAGACTATAAAAAGACTAATGGTGTGAATTCGACTTAATTGTGTATTAACTAATCTAAATAAAAGCATCTGAGTCTTATTAAATGGTATGTACAAGAGGACGCGTTATTGAAATTTCAAATGACCATCCAAATTTATTTAGTCAAGCCATATCGAAAAAAACGCCTCTCTTTTTCTCTGGCCAGAGACTACTAATTTGGACCACTATGATCTTTTTAAATATTAATATTAATTTATTCGTTTCCCTAACTCAATAAATTATATTTACTTCAAAAGGAGCGTGCTGCATAAAGTATGGTCCTCTTTTTTTAATAATCGGTCGTCCTAAGTTCACATCAAAGCTTTGCTCCTCTTGAACTTTAAATCTGAATGTCCTAACTAAGCTCTACACCACCTTATTCAGAGTCTGGTTCCATTTCTTCGCTCTTTCTGTTTTCTTCCTCAACTTTCTCCATCCCTTGGAGTCAGAATGTCTCTGCTGAAGTTCAGCGGTAAGTCGACTGACACACCCCTTGAGTCACTGCGTCTTAAAAATTACTAACCCATATTTTAATATCTAATTGAGAGTATTTCATCAGAAATATTTTTTTGGTGTATTAATACTATTTTCTGCTTCTGCTCTTCAATTGTAGTTGTGGTTGTGCCCAATTTACTCACCACATATATAATGTCGATAATGGCGACATACTTAACTGATGTATGGGAGCTCAGTATCACACACGCTGCTGCAATTGTCAATTTGTACTCGGGCATTGTTGGTATACTACCAGTGGGCTTGCTTTGCATAGTCTACATGACTGGTTTCACAGGTAGCTACTGGATGATCTTGCTCTCCAGATTTAGCTATACCGCTGTAAGTTCGTCCTGGCCACAAATAATTTCAATGTACTTTTGCAAATATTGTAACAATTTCGAACTGAATTGCTGGTCTAGGTAGTTTGTCCAAATTTAACTTAAGTATGTCGTTTATAAAAGGTTGCAATAATCATAATATTGGAGTTTAATTGCAATCAAGCGCAAAAAAAACCTCAATTCCTAATTTGATGAGGTGTTTAAATTACTTATCTGAATGTAATCACATAATTTCTCAACAAAAAAATTTCTTCAGATTGAGAACAAAAAACTCAATTATGTCCACGTGAGTTGATAATTCACGTGTGATAAATATGAGTTCACGATATGTTGATGTATTTCATTAGAATATATAATATTAATAAATAGCACATGGGTGGCACCATAGTGGAAAAGTAGGCCAAACTCTCCTCTCCCTCTTGCTCCCAAGTGCACCCAGATTCGACTTGTGAATGCATTATAGATGTATAAAGTACACACTAAATACGTTCATTAGAATAATCTGTTGGTAAATCCTAAAGCATTTGCAGAATATAATTAATACACATAATGCAGGGTTTGATTCTTTTGACACTGTCAACACCACCCGTCCTTTCCTGGGCAACAGGCACTTGCAGCGCATCTGAGGCCGAGTGCATTGGCCAAGTTCAGAAGATCCTCTTTTACACATCTCTACCTCTCATAGCTGTTGGAGTGTCTGCTTATTTGGCCTCTACACTGACATTCCTCGATGAGCTGTTGAAGCAGAGAAAATCTGAGCCGTCGCTGCCATCATCATCAGAATCTAATCAGCAGACGCCTACTACTACTACTCCTACTCCAGAATCAAATGGCACTCACGGCGTCAGCTTCCTCAGCTATTTCACAACCGAGCATTTTTTGGGTGTGATATTAAAGATCTTGTTCCCTGCAGCTGCACTTCTGGCAATTGGTTATCGCACAACCGAGCTTTTTTTTGGTGTGATATTAATGATCTTGTTCCCTGCAGCTGCACTTCTGGCAATTGGTTATATAAGCTCTTGGTCGATTAAGTTTGGGATAGGAGCCATATGCACCCTGGTATCTACAGCTATTTTCTTGAGTGGTTTATCTTCCTACCCTCGCGGGCCTCGACCACAACCCATCCGACTAACCAGGATCATATTAAGGATACACGATACCAAAACCGTCCTAACCCTAATTGCCACGTGTACGACCTGTATCGTAACAGGTGTGGTGATTTCCATTGGAAATACCTACTTCATTGAACAAGCAACTGACCTAAATCACTATGTAGGGAGCTTATGGGTTCCTGTTATTATCTTTCCCGTTTATTTCCAAGAATTGTCCAAAAAGCAGTGTGCCAGAGAAATAAAATGGTGTGCTAGATTTGGCGAGTTTGGGATTGCAGTGTCAATGGTTTTTGCAACCCTATGTTGCATCACAGCTGCGAAAGTGGAGACCCGAAGGCTGGGCCTGGTTGAGAGCGAGGGCTTTGTTGACGAGCCAACTTCAGTAATTTCCATGACCATGTTTTGGTTGGTTCCACAGTTTCTTCTCCTTGGAGTGGCTGAAGACCTTTCAGAGAGAAGCGTTATTAGAATCTTCACTAAGAAGCTGGAAATTAAGAAATCGGAGGAAGATGTAGATGCACAGGCAATAAAGGAGGACAAGAAGATGTACATGAAAATGTTTGCTAAAGCTGTTAGTGGAGTGGGGATGATATGCGGTGTGTTGTCTGTTTATGTGGTGGGTGAGATAAGTGCGAAGGTGGGAGGGACCAGTTGGTTTCAATACACCCTGAACAAGAGCCATTTGGAGAATTACTATTGGGCCTTGGCTGCATTGACTGCAGCTAATCTGGTAGTGCATCTTATACTGTGTTTTCTATTTCTTAAATGAGATAAAATAGATTATTTAGTTACATATATATATATATTTTCCACTCTAATTTTGGGGGATTGTGAATGATTATTGTTGTCCACGTGCAACGCAATTTGAATGTCAAAATTGTAATAGGCATCTAGGTAGTGGTTAAGAACAGTCATTCCCAGCTCAATATCTTGTTTTTTTGGGTAAATTAGGAATATATGCAAGCCTTCCCTCATGGATCATGCAAGGCTAGTGTGGACCCCTTGGTGTATGTTGGGTTGAGAACCACTTCCTTTAGCCTTGCAGATTATATCTTCTCAGTTACAATATTATGTTTGGCGTACGTTAATGAAACCCTTTTTTTCTCGATGCATGCATTTCCTTTGCA
The DNA here is from genome assembly GCA_024362665.1 of Prunus padus. Classification (NCBI taxonomy): domain Eukaryota; kingdom Viridiplantae; phylum Streptophyta; class Magnoliopsida; order Rosales; family Rosaceae; genus Prunus; species Prunus padus. The sequence continues at coordinate 5,464,000 of JANFAM010000019.1, forward strand.
TCTCACAATTAATTCGTAATTAGTGGGTGAGATAAGTGGAAGGGGAGGGAACCCAAAGTTGGTCCAGAGACACCCGAAACAAGAGTCGGTTGGATCATTATTATTGGACCTTGGCGGCATTGGCTGCAGCTAAATCTTGTTCTGTATGTTTTGGTGAAAATAATAAGGGGGAGGGGGTTGGGGAAAGATTTGCTGTTTCAGTTTTTTTTTAATTTCTCACGTTTTTTTCTTTTTATTTTCTTTTGTATTTACTTACACAAATTGTATTTTCTTCGTTTAAAATCCTATTTGGGCCCACAATATATCTATGAGCTTGTAAGCTCAAAATTTACGTACGGAAGCCGATAAATTTTCCAAAACCAACCTCGTATTGAGCGTTAACCCTAAACCACTAAGAAACCTTAAGGATAAACTTGTCTTTTCCTTTAATATTTTAAGAATGAAATATAAATTTAAGATCGGGTTATTACACCAACAAAGTGACAGGAAATAAATCTAAAATGTTGGAGCCAACCAACTAAAATGTCGGCAGAACCTCCCCTAAAAATTGAACTTTCCCAAATTTTCCACCTGCAGAAATTCAACTAAACGGCAACACACAGCAGTTTAATGGCACACACTACAGTTACGGCCTCTGGCCTTAGAATTTAATCCTAATGGGCAAGTATCAGAGCATGCTAGATTTCAGAGTTTAAGTTTACAAACCGAGAACAATTTACAAGTTACAAGAAAGTTTACGGAATGAAAATCCTACTCAAACTTTAGAAGCTTGGAAGACGATACCCAGCGTGCTTGATCGGCTCAGGTTGCTACTGCCTGGGGGGCGCAAAACAGAAAAATGTGAGTGGACGAAAATAAAGACACTACTACAAAAAACACTTTGCGCGACGAAGTATTGTTGGTCGCGCAAAGTAAAATTTCATCGCGCAAACCTAGCGCGACAAAATTTTGGTCGCGCAAAGGTCGTGAAGAAAGGGTTTGCGCGACAAAAAACAATTTTTGTCGCTCAAAACTACTTTGCGCGACGAAGTGTTGTTGGTCGCGCAAACCTTTGAGCGACGAACTTCTTTTGGTCTCTCAAACCTTTGCGCGACGAAGTGCTGTTGGTCGCGCAAACCTTTGCGCGACGAAGGGTTGTTGGTCGCTCAAAGTTTTGCGTGACGAAGCGTTGTTGGTCTCGCAAAGTTTTGCGCGACGAAATATTTCAAATTTGTCTCGCAAGGTTTTTGACTTTTTGTTTTATTATTTCTCTTATATTAATTCAATTATATTGATTTTTTTTTTCTCAAATTTTTACTTTTTAAATTTAATTTAATTGTATGATTTTATTTTTTTAATTAATTTAATTGAAATTGACATATTCAAAATAAAATTACACATTTTGATTAGCTTTTACACATTTTGGTCAACTCACTTTAAGTCTTTGGTATTACGTGAACGTCTTGAACAAGTAGAGGCTCCTCCACTCTAAGCATAGTGGATGAATATAATTAATGCATAGAAATTAGCGAAATATAAATAAAACAAAATCATTTCGAATAATTCATAATTCATTGCAAGCAAAGTGCCATATCATCATCATGTTTATTTGTACACGCCCATTCGATTATTCAAAAACAAGAAAAGAAAATAAACCACCAAATTAAAGGACTAAAACATATTTGATGACGAATTAGAAATTGGGTCTATGCTTCAATTAATCTAAGAAGCAAACTCAATCTTGACAGCCCCATACTTGGGCACCAAGGTCACCACCAGGCTCTCATCATCCTCGGCATCAATGTCCTCCAACAAATCCGTCAACCCCAACCTCAGTGAGTGAGTGAGAGTGAGAGTGAGAGATAGTGAAGAGAGAGATGAGAGAGTAAGTGTAAGAGAAAGGGTCGGATTTGGGGAGAGGGAAAGAGAGAGGAGAGGTAAGAGTAGAGAAAAACATTGAGAAAATGGTGGAGGAGTTATTTTGGTTTTAAAAACCGTATCACTTTACGCGACGAATTTTTGGTACTTTGCTCGACGAAATATTGGTCGCGCAAAGTCTTTACAAAAAAAATTTTTAAAAATTCCCGCATCCTATTTTTGGTGCATGCCAATTTTTAAGAGTTTTGCGCGACGAAATATTGGTCGCGCAAAGTCTTAAAAAAAGAATTTTAAAAATTTCCCGGGTCAAAATTTAAAATTTTTTTATAAAAATTTTTGTAAAGACTTTGCGGGACGAAGTTACTTGTGCGACGATCTAATTTCGTCGCGCAAAGTGAAAAATTTTAAATATTTTATTTTATTTATTTTTGTAAAGATTTTGCGGGACGAAGTTACTTGTTCGTCGCGCAAAGTGACTTTGCACGACGATCTAATTTCGTCGCGCAAAGTCAAAAATTTAAAAAAAAAAATTTTTTAAAAATTTTTGTAAAGACTTTGCGGGACGAAGTTACTTTTTCGTCGTGCAAAGTCACTTTGTGCGACGATCTAATTTCGTCGCGCAAAAGTTTGTCACCCAAAGTGACTTTGTGCAACGATTTAATTTCGTCGCGCAAGATTTTACGGGATGAATTTTTGAGTTTCGTCGCGCAAAGTGACTTTGTGCGACGAATTGTTTTTCGTCGCGCAAAATTTGGTCGCGCAATGGTATTTTTTTTACTAGTGAGATTTGCACAATTAAAACAAAACGTATAACCCCACCGTTTCGAAACTAATGAGTAAAACATGCAATTTATCAATATTGACAGGACCCGACCCAAATTTCTCTCGAAATCCGTGCCGACCCTGTGGTTTTCCGACATCCGACAGATGTCGGGCCCACTTATTAAAGAATTACACTTCCTACTCCCGAGTCAAAGGAAAAGGGCCGAGACTTCTACCGAAAATTTCGGCAGAGTCTCCCCTTAAAAACTAACTTACCCAAAAACTTCAACCTGCCAAACAGAACACCGAAAACACAACCAAGCACCAGCAAATAACAACGAAAACATAACAGGCCTCCGGCCGTTCAAATTTGACCCTAATGGGCGATAACAGAGTATATCTAACAGCAATTGAATTTAAACAACAATTCAATCTCAAGAGAAATGGACATAGAAGTCCTACCCTTCGGTCGAAGCTCACAAGAAGGAAAGCTCGGCTTGAAAGTTCGGTTCGCGGCACTACAGCCTGGGGGCGCAAAACAGAAAAGTGTGAGTGGACGAAAAACAAGTTTCAATACTTAAAACAAACATACTAACCCCACCTTTTAAATATAAAAACGATGCAAAACATGTAAATCAAAATCCTTTGTATACGTAGTTGATTTCCAAACCAATATTTCAATAGAATAAAAGAATAAACAACTTTCAAACCTTTTTCGTTTCCTTTCCCGAGGCACAACCTCCCAAAACTGATCCGCATATAAACATAATCATAAACAGAAATCACTTGAAAATCGTAAGTATGAAAGTCAAGAAAATTCCAAATATTAAAACGGCATAAAACTTCCAATAACCCAGGTAAAACCAAACAACCCAAAGCGACAACAAAGTGACATAGTAAACACACATTAAGTAGACTTTACCCCTTTACTTTCCCACACTCAACCAACCGCATGCCCGTAGAGGTCTGCAGGCGAGGAAGTATCCTCACCGAAAGAAAAGAAGAAGGAACTGTAATAATAAAAAAAAAAAAAAATAATAATAGTAATTGATAGGACCCAACCTGCATTCCACCCCTAACCCGTGCCGAATCCTGCTGACAACCGACATCATCCCATGTCGGGCCCACATACTAAAAGAATTCCTTTTCCCGAGACAAGCAGACAGAGGGGGGGTCAAGACTTCTGCCGAAAAACGGGCAGAGTCTCCACAGAAACATAACCAAACCCAAAAGTTCCAACTGTTCAAAAACAATGAGAATATGTATAACCAACTCACAAAGATGCAATAAATACATAACAGGCCTCCGCCAACAAGTTCAATCCTAATAGGCAATAACAGAGCAACTAAGAGTAAGCAAGTTTAACAGCAGAAAATTAAAGTTAAGGTAAGGGACACGAGGTCCTACAATCAAGTCGACGCTCGAGAAGAGAAGCGCTAGGCCGGACAGTTTCGAAGCACGACTACGGCCTGGGGGGCGCAAAACAGAAAGAGTGTGAGTGGACAAAAACAAAGTTTAGTAGTTCAAAACAACGTACTAACCCCACCGTTTCAAAACCATGTAAACCATGCAATTTAAAATCCGTTGTATACAATAATTGATTCAAAACCAATATCTCAAAATAATCAAGGAATAAAACCATTCCAAACCTTTTTCTATCCCTGAGGCATAACCTCCCAAACTAAACCGCGTAGACATAAATGTAATTATAAATCGAAAGAACTTGAAAATCATAAGCATGAGAATATAATAAAGTTTCCAAATAATAAAATAACGTAAAATGTCCAAAGACCAAGATAAATCCAAGAAATCCAAAACCACCACATAGTAATAAAATAATGACACTTTAAAAGACTTTAACCCTTTCTTTCCCACATTCAGAAAACTGCATGCCCGTAGGCACTACAAGCGAGGAAGTATCCCCACCGAAAGAAAATAAGAATACGAAGGTACTAATATATACATATAGACTAACACACGCGTATATATATAATATAACCTCGACACCAAATACAAGTACCGGGGGGAAACAATCCAACAGGGATTGTTTAACTAGACACCGGGACAACATTCACGATGGTCTCATGCCCAGGATAACTGGACATCGGACGACATCGCAATGGCCTCGTGCCCAGGGTCAAGCCGTCCAACTGGGACTAAGCTCACCGGCCCGCATGGCAGAGTCCTCAATAACCATGCGTTCGAAACTAGTCATACGCGCATACTACCCAATCAAGGGTCTACGGCTACACCCCGTTAAGGTATGCACCGGATCGAACCATACTCCATATCACAGTCACCATATCAAGAACAGGGGGAGGTACATAACACAGTGCCAACTGCACTCAAATCAACACCACACGATAAACCATATATACATATTCAACCACATGCACCCAACCCCAAAATATCACACATCAGAACAAATATACGTATAACAAATCCAACAACACCATATATTCAAGATAAGGACATCACCGTCCCAAACACACCATACTATAGTTAAAATAGACACAAGCGTCAAACGACGGTACAATAATCCAAAAACCATTAAAATGTCAAATCACGGAAAATGCATAAACAAACCATAATCAAAACCCAAGTCAAGAGAACGTCAAGTCAAAACCCCAAGTAAGACATATGCTTCAAAACATAGTAGGTACTACCTTTTGAAAATATAAAGTCAAACCCCGATACGTATTATTCAAATATACACATATATATATAAATAGATATACAAAACATAATTATCCTTTAAAATACAATACCTCAAACTCAAGCATTCAAAATCCCCATGTATAACTGACATCCCTGAAATTCATACTTTAAAACAATATAAGTAGTGATTCCTTAAAATATAACCGAAAGTCCAATCCCGTACATATATATGTTCCAAAACTCCATATCAAAGTAAATATACTTATATACTTAAAGTAGACATATATTTATATATATTCAAAGTGGATATACATACTTATTTTCAAAGTAGATATATATATATATATATATATATATATATATATATATATATATATATATACATATGATCAATTCGATAATCCGACATGTATTATCGATAGCCTCAATAATCCGACATGATCCTTCCAAGTTGATCTATATGTATATATATACATATATATATATATAATCAAAGTATTAGCATGAACATAATTAATAAGGTTTAAATATCAAAACCAAATACGTAATCAACCGGACTATACTAGCGTCCAAATCTTACTGCCCAAATACTCAATTCAAAGTAAATATATTTATATGTTCAAAGTAGATATATAAGTTTCCTAAAATATATAAAGTATAAATTCCAAAGGCTTAAAGTATAACCCACAACACTCATAACAATAAAATATTAACGTCTGAAACCCAACAAAACCATAAACTCAATTATTAAATATAATTGATAAGGAAAATCCATCAAATTCCACCGTACCCAAATCCGTACATAAATACTACCGGACGCTTGACTCGTCCCAAAATCAATACTTAAAGATAAGCATAATAATAAAATATAGCCAACATGGCCCTACAAACAAACCGGCAACCCAAATCATATATAAAACTCAAACAACAAATCAATCATAATAAAACCATCAAAGATCAAATCAAGATTTAAAACAATATTTAAATATCATTTATATGCATCGCATTCAATTCTTTAAAATCATGCTCGGTTGAAAACAAAGTCCACTCATCGTTGGTCCCACGCTGCCCAACCCTGAAAGGGTTCCACTCGAGGATCACGAAGAGCTTGAGAACCTAATTCAAGAATACGAGGATTAAGATTAACAACCGGACCGAAGCGATAACGTTAAAAGTCAAACTTAACCAAACCCAACTCAAGTGTACCAACACGTCGTACGAGGAATTCTAAGGTCAACGACGTTCGTTAGGAGACGAGACGACCTCGGGAGACGCTCGGTCAGCCCTGGTCAAACTTGGTCAAACTTATCGGAATAGGTGAAACCGGGCCCGTGGGTCCCATGACCTCCAAACTTAGATCCGAAAGTTCCTACAGGCTCACTACAGCTTAGAGAACACGTCCTGAAAGTTTGGTCACGATCGGAAGGTCGGATTGCTCACGATCGCACGATCGGACGATTACGGTTTAACTCAAACTTCAAGTCATTGATCCGAAGCATCCGGGGCTCCGAATCACGAGCCGTCAAATCCTACACATTCCTAAAAACACGGGGAACAACATACTAAGAATTGGGACCAATCCGACGGTCCGTACACATCGAACCGGATAACGCGCAAAAGGCGTAAATCCGTTTGACTGTCATCCGAACTCCAAATTGAAATCCGAGCACGTAAAGATAATTTAGGAATGAAGATTGACAAAGAAAAGTGAGCCACGCATGGGTACACGCGCTGGCAGATTCGGTGGGTGTCTAAAGCGATAAATTTGGCTTCCGAACAAACTCCAAATCAAGAGCCATCCTTCCACCTACACATACTACTCGAAGAATGGAACAACTTATTCAACTACAAGAACTTGCATAGACGTCGGCAACTGGCCGGAAATGCAACCTCAAAACCGGACAAAACTTAGGTTATAGATCCGATCACTTAGGCTCAAAATTGATCAGCCATACCTATAAAAATAAATAGAGCACGAAGAGTAGATGAAGTTTCATATCTCACTCGACGGAAATGGTGGCCGGAGTCGCCGGAAAACTCGTCGGAAACTTCGTAAACCACCGGACTTTCAGTCGCTCCAGTTTAAAATCAGTGAGCTTTCGAGCTGGGAACTTGGATGGGTTAGGTAGAGGACGAAGAGACGAAACTTTTGGGACTGGAATCATCCAAATCGGACTTGGGATGAGGGAGAAATCGCAATTCAGAGTGGAGAGGGAAGAAAATGAAAGAAATTCGGAGAAAAAGAAGAAACGTCGATACTGTAGTGGCACTGTAGCCGCTACAGTAAAATCTGAATTTTCGTTTTTATTTTTATTTTTATTTTTATTTTATTTTTTATTTATCGCTACGCGTTCGTTACAACTCGGAATTGGACGTTCTGCATCTCCACGAACTCGTTTCGACGAGCCGGACGTAATGGCGCGACCCGTTTCGCCAAATTGTCGTCCGAAAATTAAGTTGATCAAAATGCCCTTTAATTATCAAATTCTTAATTAATTCCAATTTCCTTATTTTAATTCCTTTTTAATTCTTTATTTGTTTAACTCAATTATTTTACTTTATTTTCCTTCAATTTTGGGTCAGGGTCGTTACAATAATAAATACATATAGTAAGACTCTCGCACCAAAACTTGTACCGGGGGAAACAATCCTAACAAGGGATCGTTTGACTGAACCACATAGAGGAATCCTCAACAACCATGTGGCCAGGGAACGAGCCGTCCAACTGGGACTAAGCTTATCAGCACGTACAGTAGAATACTCAATACTCGTACGCCTGTGACCAGTCCTACGCGCGCAGACTACCCAATCAAGGGTCTACAGCGACACCCCGTCAAGGGTGCCTCGGGTATCCGACATATCCAGTATCCATTTCCTCAAGTATCCACTTTCCAAGGTTCCGTAACCGGGGGAGGTACATAGGGTAGTGCTTATAGCACTTCAAACTGACATAACCAAACACTTCTCACTTTCCACAATAACCACACCCACGTACCCCACACACATAACCAACATACATACATCCCTTCTCGAAAATATTATATAACTCAAGATACTTGTAATATGTCAAAGGCCCGAATATATATATATACACCAAAACTCAATACCCAAAGTATATATACTCACAATAGCCACCAAAATCCAAATACCAACACATATCCCGATAAGTTGATAACGCAATATAATTCCAGCATACGACAATAATATAACCCTTGTACAGACATAACTCCAAGTATCAAAAGTGACCCAAATAACCCGTATAACACAAGTCCCAAAAGTTAAATAATCATAAAGTTCCATAATCGAAAAGTAGATAATACTTCTCAAACGTAAAATCCAACACCCAAGATATTTAGTTAACATATCACTATTAGTTATGAAAGTATATATTAAGAACCCCTTTATGTTTATAAATTCCAAATATTTGAAACTATTCGACAAATCCATAATTAAAATAATATGAAAACTCCAAAGTCAAATAACCCAAATATAAGATCGAAACCCAACATTTATCAAATTAACCGCCCAAATGTTTAATTCAAATTATAAATATAAACTCCGATAGTATAAACATAATTTCCCAAAATTATATCGTATAGGTTCCCAAAGATATGGAATATAATTTCCCTAAGGTAATATAATATAAGTTCTCAAAAGTACATAATATAATTTTCCCAAAAGATATATAATATAATTTCACTAAGAGTATAGAATATAGATTCTTAAAGATATGCAATATGATTTCACAAAGTATAGAATATATATATATATATATATATATATATATATATATATATATTCCAAAGTACAGAATATAACCCATAATGTTCTTAGATTTCAAATATTAAAGTAAATAGAAAATTTCATAATTAGAACCATATAGAATCCCAAGATCCAATAACCAAATTTCATAAGATCCGAAATACGGTAAACCGTAAACCTCAACTTATCAAACATATTTAAAATATAAGTAACTAATCTTAAAGTATATTAACCGAACCCAAAGTATTCGCAAGTCTCACAATTCCCCAATATCCTTTAAATTTATCATTTGAAAACCATATAAAACCCCAATGTCACATAACCCAAGAAATCCATAATTTGATACCAGAATAATAATAAAATTCCAAACACGTCACCCAATACTCAAATCACCACAAAACTTGGTTACTAAACATAATCCAATAAATTCATATTAAATCGAAGATCCCAAAATAACCAAATATGAAAACGTAATCATCATGTCCCGCATATAGTCCAGGACCCAAAGTATGCATAAACCCAAATATAAATTATATTCAAGAAGTTCCATTAAAATCCAAATCCAAGATTCAAACAATATTTAAATCCAAACAATCGAGAGAAAACCATTTCATGTGCATTTCAATTCATTCTTTAAAATAATGTTCGTTTAAAAACAATGTCCACTCACCGTTGGTCCTACGCATAACCCTAAAGGGTCCCGCCTGCTGCGTAGCAGAGTCAACGTACCTAAAGCGATAGATACGAGGATTGGATTAGTAATCGAACCGAAACGAGAACCTTAAACTCAAATCCTACCAAAACCCGACTTAATGTGCACAAACGTCCTACGAAGGATTACAAGGTCAAACTACTTTTTCTAACCAGTGGGACCGCCCCGGAAGACTCACGATCAACCGACGGTCAAGCACCTTGTTTTGGTCAACCCGGCCCGTTGGGCCCACTACCTCCAAAAGGTTCCGGAAATTCCTAGAAGTCCAACAACGTCAACTACGTGGCAAGACGACCTCGGGAGACGCTTGGTCAACCCTGGTCAAACTTGGTCAAACCGAACCGAATAGGTCAAACCGGACCCGTGGGTCCCATGACCTCCAAACTTACATCCAAAAGTTCCTAGAGGTTCACTACAGCTTAGAGAACACGTCCCGAAAGTTTGGTCTCGATCGGACGGTCGGATCGCTCACGATCGCACGATCGCACGATCGGACGATTACGGTTTAATTCCAACTTCAAGTCATTGATCCGGAGTATCCGGGACTCCGAATCACGATCCGTCAATTCCTATACGATCCTAGAAATACGAGGAACTACATACGTGAATTCGGAATCAATCCGACGGTCCGAACCCATAGAACCCACGAAACGCGCAATAGGCGTACGTTGGTTCGACAGTCAAACAACGGCCGAATCGAAATCCGAGCACACGTACGCGTTCGTAGCGACACGAGGATAGCATTGGGATGAAGAACCGCCACCACACAGCCGCCACGCGCCTGCAGCGCGTGGTGGGTGTCTTGAGCGATTCCGGCGTTCGGGTTTTCGTCGAGTTGGACAACACCACCCATACCAAAAGGATCAGAGCAACCCCAGGAGTCCAAAACCGGTCACACCCAGCCCAAAACCAGCCGGCAACTGGCCGGAATCTCCGATTGAAATCCGGCCAGATTTGGGGGTTTTGAGATCCGATCAAAACTGCACAATCGATCCAAACTAAGGCTAGAGGAAGCAAGAGCATGAAGAGGAGACTCAAAACCATACCTTGGTGGCCGGAGATGGTGGCCGGAACTGGCCGGATCGACGCCGTGAAATTCGAAGGAAAACCGGACGGTTTCTCGCGTTTTCCGGCGGTAGGAGCGACGGGCTTCGTCGAGGAAGGTGGGGGATGCGACGGCGGAGGTGTCACCGATCGTTTGGGTCCGGTCCTAGGTCACGCGGTGGCCGGTGGTGGTTCTGGTGGTGTTGAGCCGTGAGTGCAGAAGGGGGGAGGGGCTGCGTACGCGGGAGAGAGAGAGAGAGAGAGAGAGAGAAAAGACCAATAAGATTTTTTTCTTTGTTTTTATCTAATTTTAAATTATTAAAATATTCACTTTATCGCTTAATTCTCAAATCGAACGTGCCGCCCGTCCCTGAACTCGTTTCGACGAGCCGGACGCGATGGCGCAACTTGTTTCGCCAAATTCCGTCCTGAAAATAACGTTGACCAAATTGCCCCTTTTATTAATAAATTCCAATTTAATTTCAAATTTCTTTAATTTAATTTCTTTTTTAATTCTTTATTTATTTAACTCAATTATTTAATTTAATTTCTTGTATTTTTAGGTCAGGGGCGTTACAAATATAAGCTTAAACAAAGTTAAATATCAAACTTTAAATATATACTTAAACTAACAAATCACACTAGTCTTAAAAATAATTAAAGAAAGCTCAAACTTTACTCAAACAAACAAAAATGACAAAGATTCCGAACCAATATAATACCTCAACATAAAGTTAAAGAAAGCTCAAGTGCTAAGCCATCAAACGAAACAAAGAGATTTCCAAACCAAACCAAATCTCTCACAATATCTTAATATAATTTCAAAGGTCGAGACTTAATAAAGCAAAAGAAAACCAAAACAAACTCCAAGAACCAAGATCTTACTCTTCCCAAATTCCCGATCCCGACTCAAAGCGCATGCCCCAAGGCATTGCGAGCGAGGAAGTATCCACACCAAGGTAGATAAGAAAAGATATAATTAAATAAAGAGAGAATAGGTGAAAATAATAAAGGAATGAAATGATAGCGTAAAGTATATATGTATATAAGTATATAGATATAAAAGTATAATATAACTGAGTATATATAAGTATATAAATAAGTATAGAATCGACATCAACCCAATAATTTGTACCGGGAAACAATCCAACCGGGGGATTGTTTGTCTGGACACGGGACGACATCGCATCATCCTGTGCCCAGGGTTGAGCCGTCCAACCGGGGGACAGACACTCGAAAGCACACACACCGGCATCGCATCGCACGTGCTGCCCAAAACTAGTCCTACGCGCGCGCAGTCTTACCCGTCAGGGGTCTTCGGTAACACCTTTCAAGGGTGCCTGGGACATATCTCAATCCAATCTCATCCATATCCAAATCCGGGGGTGGTACATAGGGCGGTGTTTCCAGTAATCAACTCACAAACCCATAAAGTTCCCAATAACCGAACAACAATTCCCCACATTCCCAACCCCATATACCATGACATCCCATATAAGATCATAATCATAAAACCAATTATACATAAGTAGGAAAAACTCGTATATAATTTAAATAGTTGGGTAAGAAACCCCGAAGAGAAAATATTCCTTTAATTCACCAAATATCTATGTAAGTATAAAAGAAGTAAAGGAAAAGAACTTACTTAGACATGAGCCTTTATACTCACCAATCACAATATCGTAATTCCAATGAGTCTCAAACGAAAAATTACAATAAACAAAAACATAATCCCAACATTGAAGGGTTTAGTGAAATGTATAAATATACGAGAATATGCATTTATATCAAGTTCCCAAACCGAAATCTTTAACCAAAGACATATTAAAAGGTCTCAATTACTTAAACATAAACAAGATTTCCAAAAATGTCGAACTTCAATATAAAACTAAATATAAATTTCAAATAAAATTTCCAGAGATCAAGCATAGTTAACAAGTAGTAAATCTTTAAGTTGCAAGTCTAGGAATTAAATCTTAAATCATAAAATCTAAATTTATAAAGTAATTCTTTATAACCCAAATTAAAATTCTAAATAATCTATATAACTCAAGTTATAAGCAATGCCATTTAATACTTGAAAATAATGCACATTTGAAAGCAATGTCCACTCACAAGTAATCCCATAACGCTTGACCCTGCGTGGGTCCCGCCTACTGCGTACGCTGAGCCGGATCACCTATTTTTGAGAAATACGATAATTGGATTAGGAAATATACGTCGAACGGAACTTTGAAACAAAACCCTAACTTTCCGAAACTTAAAGCGTAAGTGCGCGCCAAACGAAATTTCTAAGGTCAAGTCACGACTTTCGACAAGTGGACCGCTCTGGAAGACTCACGGTCAACCGACAGTCAAACTAATTTGGTCAACCCTGGCCCGCGGGGCCCACGACCCCAAATTCAGGCCAAATGTTCCTATAGGTCCAACAAAGTCAACTAAACACGTCCCGAAAGTTCGGTCACGATCGAACGATCGGATTTCTCCTGATCGCACGATCGGACGGTTTACATTAGTTTAAACTTTAAGTCGATGATCCGAAGAATCCGGGGCTCCAAATCTCAATCCGCGAATTCCTACACGCTCCTAGGGGTTCGAGGAACGACATATTTGAAATTGGAGTCGATCCAACGGCCCAAACACGTCGAACCCTGATATCGCCTATTAGGCATAATATCCGACCAACGGTCATTCGGCCTCCAATTCCAAATCCGGGCGTACCGTCGCGCTTGGGGACGACGTGGGGATAATTTAGAAACAGTTTTGGGCCGTCACAAGTGGGCCCAAGTGCTGGCAGTGCGTTGGGTGTCCAAAGCGATTTTCGGCGACGACCCAACTCAAAATTTTTCTGCTACCCTCCTACCACAGATCAAACTAAGTGAGAGGAACAACTTACCCTTCTTGGTGGACAGCCAATTTGGCCGGGAAACACCTCAAATTGCCGGATTTTCGTCGGAGAAAACCTTGAAAATCTGGGTTTTTGAATCTGAATTTTTGAGGTAAAAACGAATCAAACCCTTAAGGGGTTATACCAAAGAGACATGGGAGAGTGTTTTGGGTGAGCTTTCGTGGCCGGTGACTGCTAGGTTTGGCCGGAAAATGAACTGACACAATCGGAATTTTTCTGGGTTTTTGGGCTGTTTCGAGAGCTAGGTTTTCGCTCGATTTTCTGAATTATTAGCAGGGATTCAGGGCTAGATCTTCCCACAGAAGTGTAGGGGAGGTTGAGGAGAAGAGATTTTTGGTGGTGGCCGGCCCTTCCGTGGCCGGTGGTGGCCGGAATAACCCACGCAACTCACGACAGAAAAACTGGACAGTTTTTCTGGGTTGGTTTTCGTTCGAATTTCTGGAAATTTGGCAAGGTTTCAAGCTTAGATACCTATGTAGGATTGTAGAGGGAAGAGATTGCAAGTGGTAGCAGGCCAAGCCGTGGCCGGAGCTGGACAAAATCGCCGCCTGAAGTGGCGGCGTCGGTGGCTGGAAAAACAGAGGAGAAAGGGAAAAACGATTTCGTCGGGAAAGCTGATTGGGGGTTTAAAACCCATTTTTCTAAATTACCAAAATGCCCTTGTCAGTTTCTAGAGGTTTCCAAGCTCAATTTAATTCCGATGGGAATGTGCCGCGCGTCTACGAACTCGTTTCGACGAGCCAGACGCAATGGCGCAACCCATTTCACCAAATTCCTTTCTGAAAATTTAATTTATCTTTTTGCCCCTTATTTAATAATTAATAATTAATTACCTTTTATTTTCCATAATTGCTAATTAATGAGATTTATTTTATTTATTTCTTTCAATTTTATTCATTTTCTTATTTTAAATTCAATTTCCCTTATTTTATATTTTAACAACCTTAAAATTTTAATTTATTAAATCCTTTTTAAGGTCGGGGTGTTACACTGATCACATGACTTTCAAGGCCCCAAGTCCCTAGTCATTTCATTAAACACATGATGGCAAGTGTACAAGAGAAAGGCTCTGCATATGGAAGAGAAGATCACACACAAGATGGGACTGTGAATCTCAAAGGTAGACCAATTTTACGATCAAATACTGGGAGATGGAAGGCTTGTTCCGTCATTGTAGGTATGTAATGTACTCCCTAGTTTTTGTTCTTCAAATATTCTAAGGGCCCTTAGCTGGGAGCGCATATCCCAGAGGTACATCTGTTTGTAAGTTTATTGCTTTTTTCACCTAACTTGTTGCGTAAGGAGATAACTAGACTGAGTCTGTGTTCCTTGAAGATCTTTAGTCCCACATTGGAAAACTAGAGCTCCTTGAACGTCCTAAACCCTTGGGGCTTGGGGCTCTTAGGCACTGTGAATTAAATTATAGAAGTTGGCCAAAAAACAAAAGTAAGAGTAAAGAAACTAATTTTATATTTTAAAAATATTTATAATTTTTTAAAAAAATAAGTATACCTCTCCCAACGAAAGTTTGTCGGGACAAACAATTTTTTTTAAAAACGTATAGCCGCGGCTATACTAGTTTCTTTTTGAATTTTTTAAAGAAATAGTATAGCCGTGCGGTTATACTCTATTGACACGTGGCGCATAGCCTTCTTTTAATATATAAATAGTATAGCCGAGCGGCTATACTTTTCGAATTGAAAATTCAATAAGGGAAAGTTCATCGACATAGACTGTGCGGCCGAACTTTCGTCAGACAGGTTCATTTAAAAAAAAAATAATAAAACCAGTTTCTTTACTTATGCTTTTGGCCCACTTATTTAATTTAATATATGTAATTAAGTAATATGCAAGCCTTTTCGAATTACTTTAATTAGTAATTATATTTTAATTATTATTTAATATAAAAAAATTAAAGAAAAAGTCCTCAAAATAATTAATTTCTATTTATTAAGTCTTTTATGAAATCGTTTGGGTGTCTTGTCCACTTACGCACGTATTTCTCGTGTTTAATTCATGTATTTTTTACAAATATTTCAATAGGACACACATAATTCTCACATATTATTGAATAAAAAAATATATTTAAAAAAAAAAGGTCCGATGATATGAATGTTCTCAAATTTACAGGACAAACTCAATAAGACAAAAATTATATGATATTTGAATTTTGAAAATAATTAACTAATTAATTAACTAATCGGGTTTAATTTAAATCACAAAGCCTTGGGGCTCTTGGGCTCTGTGATTTAAATTAATTAATTGAAGGACTGCAATACATTCGTTTTCCGAATTACTATTTAATAAGTAATTTATGAAATCAGTAAAATATTTAAATATTCACCAAAGAAATAATAATGAAAACATAATTACTAATTAAAGTAATTATAAATAAAAAAATTAAAAAATAAAAGCCAAGGTATTACTTAATTACATATATGAAATTAAAGAAGTTGGCCAAAAAACAAAAGTAAAAGTAAAGAAGCTAATTTTAAATTTTAAAAATATTTATAAATTTTTTTTAAAAAAAGTATACCTCCCCCGACGAAATTCACTTGTGCCGACGAAAGTTTTCCTTTTTGAATTTTTTAAAGAAATAGTATAGCCGTCCGGCTATACTCGTTTTATCTAATTGTTTTAAAAAATAGTACAAATGAACAAATTGTACTCTATTGACACGTGGCACATAGCCTTCTTTTAATATATAAATAGTATAGTCGCGCGGCTATACTTTTCGAATTGAAAATTCAATAAGGGAAAGTTCGTCGGCATAGACCTGTGCCGACGACCTTTAGTCGGGACTGGTTCATGTTAACAATTTTTTTTTTAATATAAAACCAGTTTCTTTACTTATGTTTTTGGCCTACTTATTTAATTTAATATATGTAATTAAGTAATATGCAAGCCTTTTCGAAGTACTTTAATTAGTAATTATATTTTAATTATTATTTAATATATAAAAATTAAAGAAAAATTCCACAAAATAATTAATTTCTATTTATTAAGTCCTTTGTGAAATCGTTTGGGTGTCTTGTACACTTACACACGTATTTTTTACAAAGATTTCAATAGGACACACATAATTCTCACATATTATTGAATAAAAAATATATATATTTAAAAAAATGGTCTAATGATATGAATGTTCTCTGTGAATTTACAGGACAAACTCAATAAGACAAAAACATTATATGATATTTGAATTTTGAAAATAATTAGCTAATTAATTAACTAATCGGGTTTAATTTAAATCACAAAGCCTTGGGGCTCTTGGGCTCTGTGATTTAAATTAATTAATTGAAGGATTGCAATACGTCCGTTTTTCGAATTACTATTTAATAAGTAATTTATGAAATCAGTAAAATATTTAAATATTCACCAAAGAAATAATAATGAAAACATAATTACTAGTTAAAATAATTATTAAAAAAGCCAAGTTATTACTTAATTACATATATGAAATTAAAAAAGTTGGCAAAAAAACAAAAGTAAAAGTAAAGAAACTAATTTTATATTTTAAAACTATTTATAACTTTTTTTAAAAAAAAATGTACCTCTCCCGACGAAATTCACTTCTGCCGATGATAGTTCGTCGGGACAAACAATTTTTCAAAAAAAACGTATAGCCGCGTGGCTAAACTAGTTTCTTTTTGAATTTTTTTAAAGAAATAGTATAGCCGTGCGGCTATACTTGTTGCATCTAATTTTTTTTTTAAAAATAGTACAGCTGAACGGCTGTACTCTATTGACACGTAGCGCATAGCCTTCTTTTAATATATAAATAGTATAGCCGCGCGGCTATACTTTTCGAATTGAAAATTCAATTAGGGAAGGTTCGCCGGCATAGAGTTATGCCGACGAACTTTCGTCGGGACATGTTCATTTTTATGAAAAAAAAATTAAAAAAATATAAAACCAGTTTCTTTACTTATGTTTTTGGCCTACTTATTTAATTTAATATATGTAATTAAGTAATGTGCTAGTCTTTTCGAATTACTTTAATTTACGTACGCATGTATTTCTCTTGTTTAATACACATATTTTTACAAATATTTCAATAGGACACACAAAATTCACGTATTATACACATAATTCTCACATATTATTGGATAAAAATAATATATATTTAAAAAAAATAGGTTGCCTTTACATAATCATTAAAATTGAGGGTGAATGACAAACATGCCTTAAGGGTAAGAGTTTATGGTACTAAATCGAAATTAACCCTAATAAAAATAAATATACATTATATTTTGCATACTTACCAACAAAGTTGGACTTAGATTCTTATCCTATTAATTTGTAAATTTCGGATCCTTCAAATATTGTGGTTTTAAATGAAAACTAAATGAAACTAAATTTGAAACTTACAGCAGTGAAGGCAAATCTGGAGAGCAAGATCATCCAATAGCTACCCATGTAACCAGTCACATAGACTATACATATCATGCCCACAAAACCCGAATACAAATTGACAATTGCAGCAGCGTGTGTGATACTGAGCTCCCATGTACCAGTTAAGTATTAAGCCATAATCGACATGATCAATGTGGTGGGTAGATTCGGCCAAACCACAACTACAATTGAAGAGCACAAGGAAAATAATATTTAAAATCCAAATTATGTGAGATGAAATATATTAGGTGGGTGATTTCCCCACTCCAATTTTATCCACTTACACTCTATTTTATAACTAAAAAAAGGAGTGTAAGTGGATAAAAATGGAGTGAGAAAATTATTACCCATATATTATTAGATATTAAAAAATTGGGTTAATATATAATTTATAAAACGTAGTGACTCAAAGTAGTAGATTTGCTTACAACCGCCCTTCAGCTTAGAGCAACTCCAGCGGAGAGCCTAGGTAGAGGCAAGTTGGTGGGTCCCACGGCCCCGAGCCCAAATTCTTGTTTCCACTAGGCTTTTGTTGCCCGGGCAGGTAGAGGGGCCCACGAGATTGGGCTGGCCCTCAAGCTAAACTTGCCTGGGCGATGTGACGTCAGCGACGTAAAAAAATTATCTGAAAAAATCTGAACAATTTAGAAATATTTTTTAATACATGCCTATCAATTTTATTATTATTAATTTCATGCATACAACTAAAATTAATCCCATGTAAAAAAATAAAAAAATAGTAAAAATGAATAGTAGTTGTCCTTTGCCATGGCAACGGGTGAAAACACACATTGCTTTTTGCAAGGGCATCCACTATTGACGTGAATAGTAGCTGCCCTAGCTCCCCTCCTTGCCATGGCAAAGGACAAATGGGTGGAATTGCTCTTAGACGGTGCCATTTCTTTGAGGGAGGTTGAAGTGGAAGAGGAGAGAGAAAACAAACACTTCAATTTCTGGCATTCTCGTTCATGGAAACTTTATAGTGAAAAACTCCATTATGACATTGATATAGAAATTCATTAACTGGAAGTCAACTTTTTTTATTGTTGGTCAATGTCAACTTTTCCTTTCTTTAGAAAAAGAAAAAGAAAAAGAAGAAGAATAAAAAGACATTAAAAAAGGGTGACCGGAAGAGACCTGAAGAGACATACTAAATCAGCAAAGCATCTCAGTCTTTTTAAATTATTTCTTCTGATGCACCACCAACTTGAAGAGACCTGTAATCACGCCAACAACAATCCTATTAACTAATTAATAGTCTTTGTTTACTCATTACTTTTGATATTAACCCAAACTAATTTAATATAATCACGCCAACACCAACTTAAAATATATATATAAATATCAACCCAAATTTTTATGCGCATCTAATATTTTATTGGTAACAATTTTTTTTTTCTTTACCTCTGTTCTTCAATTGTAGACTTGTAGTTCTGATGTGGGCGGAATTTCTCTCCTCATATGCTATGTGGATGACCATGGCATACTTAACTGATGCATGGAAGTTCAGTGCTGCTACAATTGTCATTTTTTTGGGGCACGGTGACCATAATTATATGTATGAATATCACTATACCAAATATTCATTTAAATCTGATAGTAAAAAGTACAGAATACAATCATCTTGATGATTTGGAATGCACGGGGTTAGGTCTTTTGACAATGTCAACACCACCAGTCTAGTTGGGGCAGCCACATGCACCGCCTATGATCCCCAGTGCGTTGGCCAAGTACAAAAGATCCGGTCACTTTGCCCACGGTAGCTCTGGGAATGTCCGGTCACTTTACCTCGTTGGCGACATTCTATACCGAGCAGGTGATGTCAGCAAGATCAGATGTGTTTGATGAGGACATGGACTTCTCTCAGTTTTGCAAGATCTGCTTTAAGGATGCCAGATCAAAATTTGCACAACTCTACTTTGCAAATTGGAAGATCAAGAAGATGTCAGATGCAAAAGTGGAGGCCCGGAGGCTGGGCATGGTTAAGGGCCACGGTTTACTTGACAAGCAAGACGAAAGAATTCCCTATGAGCACGTTCTGGTTGCTTCCACGGTATATTCTCCTTGGAGGCCTCAATGTGGGATTTCAGAAAACAACATTGCTGGTTTGTTAATTAATCAAGTCTCTGAATGTTCATTTTGGTTTCGCCGTTTTGGTGTCTATATAGTTGGCGAGATAAGCCCAAGGGGAGGGAAACCTAGTTGGTTCCAAACCAAGACACACTAAACAAGAGTCGTTTGGATGATTACTACTGGACCTTGGCTGCATTGGTTGCAGCTAATCTGCTGTTGGTATGCTTGTGGCAACTCCAGCTTAGAGGATGTACTGGAAGCGCCTAAAGTCCAATGCTGCTGTTGTTGATCATATATTTTTCGTATGAATTGCGATTTTAACATCTTTTTTCCTACATTCACAGAACTTGCTATTAATTTGCTCATTACTATTATTATTATTTTGAAAGTTTCAAGATAGTTTGAATCACCAATCTTTTACTACATTCACAGAACTTGAAACCGTAGGAATCATAAAGGATATGGGAGATTGCAAAAATTGTAAGAAAACATTTGGGGATTTGATGAATTGAGAATATTGTGTTATTATCGTTCACATATATCATTATTACACAATATATTTGGCCTTTGTATCGTTTCTCTTACACAACAATACAAACTGACAAAGTTGCTCATCTGATGACACATGTCAACATCTCAAAACATATCACAACATCATACTCTAACACCGGGCAAGAAGCAAATGGAATAATAACAGCGATCAGCAAAGCCCTCCTTCACCCTGTATTTCACTCCCGTATTAAACCCATGGATGTGGATTATCATTTCATCAGGGAGAGGGTGCAAAGTAAGGATCTGATTGTGAAGTATGTTCCCACAGATGAACAGGTGGCTGATGTTCTCACTAAAGGACTGCACAGTCCAATATTCAGTAGACATTGCTCCAATCTCAGCCTTGGGTCTCCCCCAGCTGAGCTTGAGGGGGGGTGTTAACAGTATTAGTACAAGGGAGTCTGTATTGATACAGTCACGTGGGCTGTGTTAAGCTGGCATGTAGCTGGCAGTCACGTGGGTCAAAGTTAGTTAGATTACTTAGAGACTAAGAAAGTTAGTTAGCTATATAAGCATGCAATTAAGCATTGTTTTCATTCATTCAACACTGTAACAAACTTTGAACAGAAATATACAGAGAACTTCTCTCTCTTTCTTCTTCGTTACTTCTTCAGAAAACCTAGCTTTCATTTCACCATGGTTAACATGGTATCAGAGCTTCGGCTCTTCGATTCCTGATCCTGTTTGCTTCCGCTATACTTTCTCATCATCAATTTCTCGATCTCAAGCTGAATCAAAGGCTGCATGGTGGATTCAAATCATTCTCTCAAATCTGGCGATTCTGCAAGTTTTTCCAGTGACCTTCATTCATGCGATGTTCTTCTTGAATTAATGGTGTATTCTTCTCTGGTATGCTGTTTCTAACTTCAATTTCCTATAAGAATGATATACTTTCCTTGAAGCATGAAGCACTGTTCTTTGATTTACTTGAAGCACGAAGCAGAATTTCTACAAGCACGAAGCAAGTTTCTTTGATTCATTGAAGCACTAAGCAATTTTATAAGTTCTCAAGTTAGTTGATTAATTGAACTGTCATGACGATTACTGCTCCGAAAATTGAGAATCTGCTAGGTGTTCTGACTATCAAGCTGAATGATGATAATTTTGTGAAATGGAATTATCAATTAGAGTCGGTTCTACAAGGATATGACTTATATGGTCATTTTGATGGTTCATCTGTGTGTCCATCTAAATATGTCATCACTGAGTCTGAAGGTGTTACGTCTGAGATAACTGAGGATTATCGCAACTGGATTCAAGTGGATAAAGCTTTGTTGAGTTTACTTATTGCCACACTATCAGATGAGGCCATTGAATATGTCATTGGATGCAAATCAGCTAGGGATGCATGGTTATGTCTCACAGATAGATATGCTAGAGTTTCCAGGGCTCGAGTAAATCAGCTTAAAAATGAGTTACATACCATTCACAAGGGAGGTGAATCTGTAGAGAAGTTCCTGCTTCGTTTAAAACATATTCGAGATCAACTCTTAGCGGCGAGTTTTAAACTTTCTGATGATGACATTATCATTGCAGCTCTAAATGGTTTACCACAAGAATTTGACATGATCAAAATAGTTCTTATTGCTAGAGAAACACCTATAACTCTTAAGGACTTTCGAGCTCAGTTGTTGTCAGTTG
Organism: Prunus padus; assembly: GCA_024362665.1. NCBI lineage: Eukaryota > Viridiplantae > Streptophyta > Magnoliopsida > Rosales > Rosaceae > Prunus > Prunus padus. The sequence continues at coordinate 5,486,364 of JANFAM010000019.1, forward strand.
AGAAAAATATTGAGTCTAGAATGTTAGCACTCAGTCATTCTATGACTGGTTTGATGAGTGTTAGTTCTTTTGAGCATGGATCATCGTCTCGATCTCAAGATACTTCTCGGAGGTCTAACTCTATAGTGGGTACTATAACTGCTCAATCACAAGTCTCCTCTTTTCCTATGGGATTTACTGGAGTTAAGACATAGCCTACTATCTCTCATGATGGAGGTTCATATAGGCCAACAAAGCAAATCGGTTTCAAGGTTCTTCCCAATCAGCCAGACAATAATACATATCGGTCTCATAATGCATCCGATGCATCATCAATCGATTTGTTCCTCGAGGAAGAGGTTTCAACAATGGTCGGTTTTCTAATCATTATCATCAAAGAGGAAGTTTTTCACCAAGGTTCTCATTTGGACCACGATCTCAAGCTATTCGAGTGCCAAATCTGCAATAAGAGAGGACATACTGCACCTAACCGCCATTTTCGAATTCCGGATAGTACTTCATCACCAATACTTGAGTGTCAAATCTGTGGCAAGAAAGGGCATATTGCACTTAACTGCTATCATCGAGCTAATTTTGCATATCAAGGCTCTCCTCCTCCTCGCCTATTCAGCCTATGTCAGCTAATTTTTCTGCACATTATCCTCCACATGATCTACGGATTCTTGTGACGGTGGTGCCTCTCATCACATGACTCCTCATGCTAATCAACTGCAAGCATATGCTCTGAAGAAAAGATTACTATAGGAAATGGGGAAGGTCTAAACATAGGTCATGTTGGCTATTCTACTCTATCGGCTTTACCTGGAACATTACACTTAAAAACAAGTGTATCATGTTCCTCGCCTAGCTGCAAATTTGTTGTCTGTCTATCAACTCAGTAAAGATAATCGAGTGTTATGTTATCTTTGATGAAGCTCATATATATGTGCGGGACAAGCTCACAAATCAGATTCTGTATCAAGGTCCGAGTAACAAAGGTCTCTATGCAATCCCACAGTTCCATTCCAAAGCTTCTCTGATTCCAACATCTTCCTTACCTTCTTCACCATCTGATAGTTCAAATAAAGAAGAAGTCATCAATAAAGAAGAGTTGTCAAATAAAGCGAGCTCACGTTTGTGTCCTCCTTCAAGTTCTCATGCTTTGCTGGGGCAACATGTCAACACCAAGTTATGGCATCTTCGTTTAGGACATGTTTCCAATGATTGTGCTTAATCACATGTTAAAAGTTTCTAGGATCCCTATGCTGGCATATTCATCTTCTGAAATGTGTGATGCTTGTATCCAAGGAAAAATGCATAGATTACCTTTTCCTTCTTCATCTACCATTAGTTCTCAACCCTTTTCTAAGCTTCATACAGATGTGTGGGGTCCCTCAGCTGTTGTAGCTTTAGGAGGGTATAGATACTTTCTCCTCATTGTAGATGATTGTACTCGTTACATATGGGTGTTTCCCTTGATAAATAAATCAGAAGTTGCCTCTGTGTTCATACGTTTTCATGCCTATATAGTGACTCAATATAAAGCTCAAGTTCAGTTGATTCAATCTGATGGGGCTGGTGAGTATATTAGTCACATGTTTAAAGAGTTTCTAGCCTCTAAAGGTATTGCTCATCAACTATCTTGTCCATATACACCTCAGCAAAATGGTTTGGCTGAGAGAAAGAATAGGCATCTTATTGAGACTACTCCAACCACTCTCCACCAGTTGCTGTTGTTTTGCAAACTACTCCATCCTCTCAACATGTTGATACACCTGTTATTTCATCTTCTTCATTGCATTCAGATTCTTCGTCTTTTGTTGAATCTGGAATGCAGGAAGATCAAATGCTGCTAAGTTTCACAGATGCACAATTAGAAGTCATACTTCCTCTTGAATCTTCCTCTACACAGGTACAAGATTCGTCTCATCCGATATCTTCTCTGAATAGTCATCCTATGCAAACCAGATCCAAATCTGGCATTGTACAACCAAAGCAACTTCCAGGTTTTACTTGTTTTCATACACAGCTCAGTTCCATTCATGAACTAGATGCTCCTTCTCATTTTAAACAAGCCATTGGTCAGCCATAATGGCAACAAGCCATGACAGAAGAAATTCAGGCCCTTGACCAACAAGGCACTTGGACTCTAGTTCCTCCTCCCATCAATACTAACATTGTTGGTTGTAAATGGATCTACAAAATTAAAAGGCATGCTGATGGGACTATCTCTCGCTATAAAGCTAGGCTAGTGGCTCAGGGATATAGTCAGGAATATGGTTTGGACTATGAAGAAACTTTCAGTCCTGTGGTTTGACATACAACTGTGCGCCTTATTCTTAGTTTGGCTGTCAATTTTCAATGGGAATTACGGCAGCTAGATGTAAAAAATGCATTTTTGCATGGTGAATTGCAAGAAGAGGTGTTTATGAAGCAACCTCTCGGTTTTGTGGATTCACAACATCCACGATTATGTGTGCAAACTTGAAGTCTCTCTATGGCTTGAAGCAAGCTCCTCGTGCATGGAATGCTAAATTTACAAGCTATTTACCTACCTTAGGTTTCTCAGTTTCACACTTTGATCCCAGTTTGTTTGTGAAGAAAACTGCTTCTGAAATTGTTATTCTCTTACTCTACGTTGATGACATCATCATCACAGGATCCAACTCAACAGTAGTATCTTCTGTGGTTCACGATCTTAGTGTTGTTTTTGAACTCAAGGACTTGGGTCAGCTACGATATTTTCTTGGTCTTGAAGTGCAACATCATTCAAAGGGGCGATTATTTGTTAATCAGGCCAAATATGCCAAAGACCTCATTAAAAAGGCTTCCATGGATATGTGCAAACCGTGTAGCACTCCTTCTAAACCCTATCACCAGGTGTTGAAAGACGAAGGCGATCTTCTTCCAGATCCTACTTTATTTTGAAGCCTTATTGGTGCTCTTCAAGATCTCATCTTTACTATACCCGACATTGCCTATGCGATTAATACGATCTGCCAATTTATGCACAGCCCTACTAATGTTCACTTTGGTCCGGTTAAAAGGATTCTTCGATATGTGAAAGGCACTTTGCATTTTGGGATCACACTTAATCCAGGCTCCATGTTTTTATCCGGTTATTGTGATGCGGATTGGGCCGAGATCTCAATACACGCAGTCAACCACGGGTTATGTGGTGTTTCTTGGCTCCACTCCTATCTCTTGGTCTTTCAAGAAACAAGGCTTGTCTCTCGTAGTTCTGCGAGGCGGAGTATCGTGCTCTTGCCCATTGTGCTGCTTGACATCTCTTAGATACGACAAGTCTTTGTGTGATCTACATATGATAATCCCTGCAGCCCCTATTCTACACAAAGTGATAATTTGTCTGCTCTAGCGCTTAGTGCAAATCCTGTATTTCACTCCCGTATTAAACACATGGATGTGGATTATCATTTCATCGAGGAGAGGGTTCAAAGTAAGGATCTGATTGTGAAGTATGTTCCCATAGATGAACAATTGGCTGATGTTCTCACTAAAGGACTGCATACCCAATATTGATAGACATTGCTCCAATCTCAGCCTTGGGTCTTCCCAGTGAGCTTGAGGGGGTGTTAACAGTATTAGTACAAGGGAGTCTCAGATTGATACGTGTTAACAGAGTATTAGTACAAGGAGTCTGTATTGATACGATCACGTGGGCTGTGTTAGGCGGCATGTAGGCGGCAATCACGTGGGTCAAAGTTAGTTAGATTACTTAGAGACTAAGAAAGTTAGTTAGCTATATAAGCATGCAATTAAGCATTGTTTTCATTCATTCAACAACTGTAACAAACTTTGAACAGAAATATACAGAGAACTTCTCTCTCTTTCTTCTTCGTTACTTCTTGAGAAAACCTAGCTTTCATTTCACCATGGTTAACAAGTTGGTCCAAAGACACCATAAACAAGAGTCGCTTGGATCATTATTATCGGACCTTGGCGGCATTGGCTGCATCTAAATCTTGTTACGTATGTTTTGGTGAGCTTCGATATGAAAGCTCACGAGCCGTTTGTTGATAATGTGCAGCTCTGCCAGGCATAGATTTTCTTCTATAAATATGAATCTTATCATATTCAATCAAGAAATCAAAAAATAGGATCATCTTGTGCAGCTCTATTTTTGTTGGGGTTGCTGCAATGGAGTTGGCTTAAATGCGAAATGCCCTAAAATTTCACATGTAAAAAATTTGTGCCGGCGAAGGTTTGTTTCGCCCTTGTACAACATGAATGAAATAGCAAGACTAGTTTAACATGAGATGCTCCAATTTCTCCAAAAGAAATTACTTACTTTGATAATTTCAATAGGCCTTATTTAACAAATTTGTTAGTCTTTATTTATCCATTAACTACTTTTCTGGACCTCCTAATGGCTAATTTAGATTTAGTATCTAGTCAAGTAGCTAAATTAGAGTAATGTTATTTTTGCACGAACTTTTTCTCACGATGCATAGGATACGCACGCCACGCCATTGCATCAGGAAAACAGACTTTGTATACTCTAATGTGAGAATACCATCTAATTTGGGAAAGAAAGTTAGGAGAAAACGTTAGGCCAGTACGCATTGTCCTAATTCAATATATAAATTAAGACCGAGGATTTAAGATGCTATTATTTTAAAATAGTTACTAGACTTGAAAAAGACCAAGCAAGCATGTATGTTTTGCCAATCTTAGTTCAAAGAGAGGCTTTGCTCATATTGAATGTTAGATGAGACTATCTGGAAATGAATGTCGACCGTCTCTCACTTTCAGCTTCTTTTTAATTTTATTCAACTGCTGTTGTGTAGGAGATTTACTAATTTGTTAGTCTTTGTAATTAAACCCAGAAACCAAGGCCCGGCAGGCATACCTTCAACCAAAATGAATTCATTAATTATGACCTATATGTTTTAAGTAATTTAGTTTACTTGACTTGGCTAGACCAAGTAGGCAAAAAATTAAAATACTCATTTTATCCTCCATTTTTTAACTGTCTCCTCCTCCACACAAACACTTCCATTTCCATCGCTTTTCTCTAAAAAATTAAAATGAAACAAAAACAAGGTTGCCCATCTGTTTGAGGGTGGTGGAAATCCACCAAGTATGGGCTGCCTTTGCTCTTGGAGAATATGGGAAAGGGCTTGGAAACCCAGACGGCTTCTTGAGAAAGTTGGACGCTCCTCTAGTAAAAATTGGTCGGCTTCCAAAATTATGACTGCCCAAGTGTAATACATATAAATTTATGGGTTAAATTAAGTATTATATATATACATATATATTGACCCAACCAATGTTGAGTATTTGGGAGGGCAGGTGAGGCTATATGATCATTCGAACCTGGGGGCCGAAGAGTAGAACTGGAGCGGCCGGATCTGAGTAGTCTTGGAGGCGGCCGGGCAGTTTGGTTTGGTGGAGGTCTCGGCGGGATGTTTCGAAGGACTTGCGGCCGGATTTTCGCGCGACTTGAGGCCGGGCAGAATCGGTGAAGCTGGGTTTTTGAGCTGTGGCCAGGTCTGTTGAACTGCGACTGGATTTTGAGGAAGTTAGGCGGTCAGATCTCGGGCTGAAGTATTGTTGAAATGCGGCCGGGTTTATGGTGCTGGAGCTGGCCGGATCTTGGGAATAGAGGCCAGGCTAGAGCTGGCTTTACAGCCGGGTTTGTGAGTAGCCGAGGCGGCCCGGGTTTCACGAGAGGTGACGGTCGGGTTTCTAGAGACCAAAGCTCAAGCGATTGGGCAGGAGTTGCGGTCGGAGCAAGGCTGAAGTCGGCCCGATTACTTGGAGCTGAGACTGCCCCGAATTGCTGGAGCCAGGCCGAATCTACGAGGCCGAAAATTTGCGGCGGGGACAGTGAGCTGATTCGCCCGGGGTTTAGAACGAGAGAGCGGCCGGGTGCAGTGAGCGAAGTGGGCAGCCCGATTACTTGAAGTGGAGACGGATCCGAGTGGCTGGTTTCTTCGGCCGGATCTGTGAGGCTAGAATACGACCGGGTCTTAAAGAAAAATAGCGGCGGATCCTATCGACTTGCGGTCAGGTTTTGCAGAGATAGCGGTCGGGTATGAGGGTCTTTGGAGAGACGACCCCAAGTTGTAGAGAATGGCCTGGAGTTTTGGTGCGGCTAGGTTTGTGAGCAAGCGATCAGGCTCTTTGTCGCCTAAGTAGCTAGGCGGGATTTTGAGAGGCCAAAGAGTTGGCCGCCAAGTTCAAAGGTCGTGTCCGTGTGTTCAAACTGGGGTTGCTTTGGTCAAAGATTTGCACTTAAAGAATGGTGATTGAAGGGTTTGAATTTTAATATATATATATATATATATATATTATAATAAATTATATATATGTATGTATATAAGAAGGCTGAAGGCTTTTCTAGAATTGGACTTTGGCAATTGAATATGCGGCCGGGATTTTGGTGTAGAGCTAGGCCGGGCTTATGTTTGGGGCTTGAATATAAAAGTCGGCCGGATTTGTGAGGCCAAGAGCAACTAAAGGCTAAGTGCCGGAGCTTGGGACTTTAGCATAATGCGGCTGGAGTGCTAAGGCAATTGTTATTGGAGGTTCCCTTATCCTTATATATATATATATATATATATATATATATATATATATATATCAGAAAATGCGGCCGGGCGATAAAGAAAGTGGTTGGGCAATTCGAATAATGGCTGAACAAATATAAAATGTGGTGAAAGGTTTGAAGCCTATGGGGAATTGGATCTAGTCAGTTACATATATGTATATATATAAACAAGTATGAAAGGTTGGCTGGAGGAAACGAGTACTTTGGAGAAAATCCAGGCCACATACTAACTCATGATGTGAAGTTGGGTGACCGGGTGTGAATTGAGGGTGGAGCAAGTGAGAATTTGGGCGGATGGGATTTAATATCGGCCGCAAAACTTGCTCAAAGCTGGGTTGTTGTTGCGCTAGTGGAGCAACTATGTACACATATAATATGTCTATTGATACATGTTGCCAAATGCATGCTGCCAATATATATATATATATATATATATATATATATATATATATATGGCTGATTTCAAGTCCTTCTCTTTATTTATAATATATATATATATGTGTATATATATATATATAAAAGATGAATATATGTTTAGTTGGCCGGAGTTTTGGAGATAAATGAATGGTTTGTATTATTATTATCACATATAATATATATATATATATAAATCAAATAAAGATTTTCTCGGCGGACTAATTTTGGAGCTCAAGGATTTCAAAGGTCTTGAGGGTCAGTCCGTATCATTTCAAGGAGCTTGGAGGGCGAAGCCTAAGCCACGGATTCCTGCCCAAGATTTTCGGAGGTCAATATGCACTTGACGGAAGCCTCGCAAGGAAAGAAATCAAGGAGATTCATGGTGATTCGAATTTTCCAAAACAAGAGAAAATCAAGCAACTAGAATATCTCCGCCGACGTGATCCACGGAATTGGGGAGCTTCAAAAGGAAAGGATTTTAAAAGAGTTGACATTTGGCCATTCAATGGCCACCTTATGGGCTGACGGACGCCCCTATATAAACCTCACTAGACGAAGGGAGAAGACACACAACATCCGACAAACAAACTTATCTTTCGTCTCGCACTTTTCTTTTCCTAGACTTAGGATTTTACTTTTCAAGCACCTAGCATAGCTTGTTCTTCCTTTCCTTAGTGTAAGTTTAATTCTTGCAATTTACTTTTAAATTCTTGCAATTACGTTACATTGTCATTTAAATTCAAGTTTATTTCATTTAAGTTTATTTTAATCGCTTCTTCTTTTTATCGTTATTGAGTTTTTATCAAGTTTAATTTACTTTATCGTTCTTATTGTTCTTACTTCGTTCTTGTTTATTTATCGCACTTCAATTCTTGTCTTTACGTTTAAACACATATTTAGTTTAATTGCACTATTTTTACCAAAAAATCTAAAAAGCACAAAAACATCCATACAAAGCTCAACCATCCTCGAGCCCGAGGAAGTGAAAGAACCTAGGCCGAGAGGAGATTCCTTGCTTGGCCGAGCAATCACTTGATCAAGTCGAAGCGCACACTATCCGTCTACTCACATTCCATCCAAGCCCAAGTTCGTGGCTTGGTGGTGACACGCCCCACACTCACAAAAGAAGAAAGACCAAAAGTTCATTCCGTCGCCCTACCCAGCCGAAAAGAGGGAAACACCATCTACTTAAAAGGTTGTGCCTCTGCCAGTGGGTCTATATAATTGATTGCTAACAAGACTTAATTAACTCGAGATCAACAAAGTCAACTAGCTCGCCCAGTTGCAACATGGTTTGATCGACAAGGTCCATGACCATGAGACTATCCGGACTCGCCCACGTGCCCGTTGAAATGAAATGGTCATTATATTCTTCAAACCTAGTACAAGTCTCAGCTGGTGAGGAAGTGTCGTACCTAGCTGGTACCTCGATTACATCTTACGTTAGTCTTTTCTATTTTTATATAATATGCCTTAATTAATTAACTAACAAATTTGTTAGTCTTTATTAACTCATTACTTTTGGGGAAGTGGAACATGTGCCCAAGTTGCATTGCTTTGTTTTTTTCTTCTTCTTTAAAATAAACGGACTTTCCAGTAGTCGATGAGTTTCCCATATCATCATACTGAAGTTTTTGCCCATAAAGCTTCCTTACTTGAACGAGAAAGGAGAGACGGAAGGAAGTTTTTGGCTACACCACTGATTTCTGTGCTCTTCTTTCGTTTTCTCTCTTCTTCCCCAGAGGTGCTGCCACGCCACCTAAAAATGTTGTCAGAAAATGTGCGGAGGACCATATGGACGTCTACTAAGAAGGAGATCACCAGTAATTCATACCATTCACGAATCACGACTTGTTATATATATATATATGTGTGTGTCATATTAACCCAAAGGGGATTATATGTCTAAGTAGAGTTATTAGTTGATGATAATAAATGCTTGTGCCGACTCTTGTAAATAAAAAGACTATAGAAAGACTAATGGTGAATTCGACTTAAGGTTTAAATATTGTATAAACTAATCTAAATAAAAGTATCTTAGTTCTATAAGATAATGAGTTAATAATAAAAGACTCACAATTTATTTAGTCAAGCCATATCGAACTATACGCCTCTCTTTTTCTTTGGCCAGAGACTACTTTTTAAATATTTTTATTTTTATTTATTTATAAAATATAAATTTAGCTTTTCTTACCTAACTCAATAAATTATATTTACTTCACGGTACATACCAAATAATTCATCAAAAGGAGCGTGCTGCATAAAGTATGGTCCTCTTGTTCTGTATGTTTTGGTGAGCTTCTGATGAAACTGCTGAGCCGTTTGTTGATAATGTGCAGCTCTCTGCCAGGCATAGATTTTCTTCTATAAATACGATTCTTATCATATTCAATCAAGAAATCAAGAAATAGGATCATCTTGTGCAGCTCTATTTTTGTTGGGGTAGCTGCAATGGAGTCGGCTTAAATGTGAAATGCCCTAAAATTTTACATGTAAAAAATTTGTGCCGGAGAAGGTTTGTTTCGCCCTTGTACAACATGAATGAAATAGAAAGACTAGTTTAACATGAGATGCTCCAGTTGACGTGGTGGTACAGTACGTACCACTCTATAATTTCTCCCAAAGAAATTACTTATTTTGATCATTTCAGTAGGCCTTATTTAACAAATTTGTTAGTCTTTATTTATTCATTAACTACTTTTCTGGACCTCCTAATGGCTAGTTTAGATTTAGTATCTAGTCAAGTAGCTAAATTAGAGTAATGTTATTTTTGCACAAACTTTTTTCTCACGATGCATAGGATACGCACGCCACGCCATTGCATCAGGAAAACAGACTTTGTATACTCTAATGTGAGAATACCATCTAATTTGGGAAAGAAAGTTAGGAGAAAACGTTAGGCTATAGTACGCATTGTCCAAATTCAATATATAAATTAAGACCGAGGATTTAAGATGCTATTATTTTAAAATAGTTACTAGACTTGAAAAAGACCAAGCAAGCATGTATGTTTTGCCAATCTTAGTTCAAAGAGAGGCTTTGCTCATATTGAATGTTAGATGAGACTATCTGGAAATGAATGTCGACCGTCTCTCACTTTCAGCTTCTTTTTAATTTTATTCAACTGCTGTTGTGTAGGAGATTTACTAATTTTTTAGTCTTTGTAATTAAACCCAGAAACCAAGGGCCGGCAGGCATACCTTCAACCAAAATGAATTCATTAATAATTAAGACCTATATGTTTTAAGTAATTTAGTTTACTTGACTTGGCTAGACCAAGTAGGCAAATTTCTGCATAGAATATGGTCCTTCTGAACACTTAAAATATTGTGGATCCACCACTGTTCACATTTGGAGGCTTTGCTCTCATGTGCCTAAGACGTCTTCTTTTTTTTTTTCTTTTTTTTGGTTTTTCTTATGAAAAAACGTGGGCTTCATTACTATATAAATTAAAGTTTTGGGAAAGGGAGATCAGAATAAACAGTTTTTTTAAAGCACAGCAACACTAAACTAGCCTACGTCCCCATAAAAATAGTGGTCCTCACTATAGAATGACTCGTCTACACAAAGCTATCCACAATACCACTAAAACATAACAAATACGTATAAATACAATACTTAATACTTAATCATATCAGTCCTTAAAGACTAGACATCTCACCAAAAGATCCAGTACGAGATTAATTGCAGTCAATGCAGCCAAGGTCCAATAGTAATTGTCCAAACGACTCCTGTTTAGCGTGAACTGGAACCAACTGGACCCTCCCAACCTTGCACTTATCTCACCCACTGCATAAACTGACAACACACCACAGATAATTCCCACTCCACTAACAGCTTGAGCAAATATTTTCATGTACATATTTTTGGACTCTTTTGTTGCCTCATCTTCCTCCGGGTTTTTAATTTCCAGCTTATCAGTGAAGAAACAAATAATGCTCTTCTCTGAAAGCTCTTCAGCCAATCCGAGAAGTAGAAACTGTGGAACCAACCAAAACATGGTCATGGGAATTTTTTTTGTGTCCTCGTCGATCAAACCCTCCTTCCTAACCACGCCTAATCTTCGGGTCTCCACTTTTGCAGCTGTGATACAACACAGAGTTGCAATTATCTTTGACATAGCAATTCCAAATCTGGGATCATCAGCACACCATTTTATTTGGTTCGCCAAATACGCTTTCAGATACCCTTGGAAACAAATTGGAAGGACAATAATAGGAACCAATAAGCGCCCAACATGGGGATTCATGTCGGTTGCTTGTTCAATGAAGTAAGTATTTCCGATAGAAACTACAACACCTGTCAGGATACAGGTCATGCATGTAGGGATCAGGCGTAGCATGCTTTTGGGATCTTGTTTCCTAAACATTTTGGTAAGACTGATCGGTTTTGGTCCCCGTGTGTATGAAGATAAACCACTCAAGAAAATAGCTGTCGATACCACGGTGCATATGGCTGCTATGCCGAACTTAATCGACCAAGGGTTTATATAACCAATTGCCAGAAGTGCAGCTCCAGGGAAGATGATCAATGATATCACACCAAAGAAAAATTCACTTTTAAAAAATTTGGCCCAACTAGTGACATTTGATTCTGGAGTAATCTGCTCAACTTCTCCTGGTGGCAACTTCTCAGATGCTGGTGCTGGTGCTGGCGGCAACTGCTCAGGTTGTTCTTGTGCCTGCAACTGCTCAAGTTCTGGTGGGGGCAACTTCTTAGGTTCTGGTGGGGGCAACTGTTCAGATTGTGCTCCCGACAACTGATCAGATTCTGGTGGGGTCAACTGTTCAGGTTTTGTTTGCGGTGACTGCTCAGATTCTGGTGGCGGTGGGGGCAACTGTTCAGCATTTGTTTGCGGTAACACCTCATCAATGAATGTCAGCGCAGAGCCCAAGTAAGCAGACACACCCACAGCTATTAGAGGTAATGATGTGTAAAACAGAACCTTTTGTACTTGGCCAATGCACTCGGCCTTATATGCGCTGCAAGTGCCTGTTGCCCCAGCAAGGACTGGAGGTGTTGACGTCGCCAAAAGAACCAAGCCCTGCATTCCAAAATCATCATGCATGCTGAATGCCTCCTATCAATTATATTCTGCATACATAACAGCTTGGCCCCAGCATCCAGGTCCTAGGTTGGATTCCCCTCCCCAATATTATTTGTAATAAAAAAAGTTAATTTCAATTTAGTATAATGAACTCTTACATTTAAGGCACGTTTGTCCTTGCACTCTCAATTTTAATGATTACATACTCTAAACTTTTCAATTTTTTGCAATCTGATTCCGGCGTTAACTTCATCGTTAAAATTTTCGTTAATTGATTGCGTGACAAGCCTGGGTCCACATATTCGCTTATTTATACTCTTCAAGTGACGTCAAATTAAGCAATAGGTGAGACCCATGCTTGCCATGCAAGCAATTAATTGAAATTTTGATGTAAAAGTTTAACGCTGGAACCAGATTGCAAAAAATTGAAAAGATTAGGGTATGTAATCGTTAAAATTGAGAGTGCAGGGCAAACATGCCTTAAGGGTAAGAATTCATGGTACTAAATCGAAATTAACCCTAATAAAAATAAATAAACATTATATTCTGCATATTTACCAACAAAGTTGGACTTAGATTCTTATCCTATTCATTTGTAAATTTCGGATCCTTCAAATTTTGTGGCTTTAAATGAAAACTAAATGAAACTAAATTTGAAACTTACAGTAGTGAAGGCAAATCTGGAGAGCAAGATCATCCAATAGCTACCCATGTAACCAGTCACATAGACTATACATATCATGCCCACTGGCATTATGCCCACCACACCCGAATACAAATTGACAATTGCAGCAGCGTGTGTGATACTGAGCTCCCATGCACCAGTTAAGTATGAAGCCATTATCGACATGATCAATGTGGTGAGTAGATTCGGCCAAACCACAACTACAATTGAAGAGCACAAGGAAAATAATATTTAAAATCCAAGTTATATGAGATGAAATATTATATTATTAGATATAAAAAAATTGGGTTAATATATAGTTTATAAAACGTTGTGACTCAAAGGAGTAGATCTGCTTACAACCGGCCTTCAGCTTAGACGGTGCCATTTCTCTGAGGGAGGTTGAAGTGGAAGAGAAGAGAGAAAACATACACTTACTTCAATTTCTGGCTTTCTCGTTCGAGGAAACTTTATAGTGAAAAACTCCATTATGATATAGAAATCCAATAACTGGAAGTCAACTTTTTAATTGTTGGTCAATGTCAACTTGAAGAGAAAAAAAAAAGAAGAAGAAAAAGACATATTAAAAAAATTATAAATCAGCAAAGCATCTCAGTCTTTTTAAATTATTTCTTCTGATGCACCACCAGCACCACCAACTTGAAGAGACCTATAATCACGCCAACAACAATCCTATTAGCTAATTAATAGTCTTTGTTTACTCATTACTTTGATGTTAACCCAAACTAATTTAATATAATCACGCCAACACCAACTTAAAATATATTTATAAATATTAACCCAAATTTTTATGCGCATCTAGTATTTCATTGGTAACAATTTTTTTTTTTGGGCCTCTTCGATCTAGGTTCAAAATGATTAATTGTCATTGGGTTTAGTCCACACGCTTTTAGTTTTATATGTAGGTCCTTTGACATTTATTACTTTTTTTGTGAGTTGATTTTGCCCTTTAAGGTAAATAAGGAAAACACATTGAAAATTTAAATTTAATGCATTATTTCCTTGTAATTGAATTTTAGAATTTAAATTTTGAATTCTTTCCTTGATAATATTCCTAATACATGGATAAAATGCAATTTAATCAATAAAAATTAAAGACCCACATAATATACCAATCGATTAGACAATCACCCACATGAAATTATGTACTTGACATCCAGTGACAGGACCCGACCCAAATTCTACTTTGGAATTCACATCGAACCCTATGCGTATCTAACACCTGTCAGGTGTTAGACACGAATGACAAAAATGCCCTTTGCCCTAAAACAAATTGAAACCACTTAAGGGTTTGACTTCTGCCGAAAAACCGGCAGAATCTCCCTTGAAAACTACTCTTTTCCCAAAAAAAATGCCACCTGTAGAAAACACAATTCATATATCCTCAAACGTTCAGCACGCACAACACAAATTCACACACATCCAAACAGTGAATTTGAGTGGCCGCAGGCCTTACAGATATCCAGGGCAATATCAGATTGAAGTCATAAGGGGCAATATTGGAACTAAAAATGATTTTAAAAATAAAATTAAAAAATGGAGCTGATTTTCTCACTTCTCTTTTGTCCACTTACACTCCATTTATTGAAAATTGTACGCTCCCACTTCTCTTTTGTTCACTTACACTACTTTTTTTGTTATAATAAAAATATATATTTTTTAAAAAGGGAGTGTAAATGGACAAAATGGGAGTGGGAAAATCAGCATCCTTCAAAAAAATTACATAAGAAAATATTTAAAAAGGAATGTAATCCTATGTCGCACAGAAGTCAAAGGACTTGGATCAAAGTCATGGAATCCGAGAATTAAACCCAACCCTTCAATGAAAATTTGGATCTATATCAACTTTTTTTTTCTTTACCTATGTTCTTCAATTGTAGACTTGTAGTTCTGATGTGGGCGGATTTTCTCGCCTCATATGCCATGTGGATGACCATGGCATACTTAACTGATGCATGGAAGTTTAGTGCTGCTACAATTGTCTTTTTTTTTTTTGGGGCATGGTGACCATAATTATATGTATGAATATCACTACCAAATATTCATGTAAATCTGCTGTTGTATGTTTCAATGAGCTGTTGGTATGCTTGTGGCAACTCCAGTTTAGAGGATGTACTGGAAGCGCCTAGCTAATGTGCAACTGCTGCTGTTGTTGAACATATATATTTTTCGTATGAATTGCGATTGAACATCTTTTTCCATTTGAAAGTTTCAAGATAGTTTGAATCACCAATCTTTTACTAGACTCACAGAACTTGAAACCGTAGGAATCATAAAGGATATGGGAGATTGCAAAAATTGTAAGAAAACATTTGGGGATTTGATGAATTTCAAAAACTTGGGCTTTAAAATTGAAAAGAGAGAACTGAGAATATTGTGTTATTATTGTTCAGATAGATCATTATTACACAATATATTTGGCCTTTGTATCCTTTCTCTGTTACACAACAATACAAACTGACAAAGTTGCTCATCTGACGACACATGTCAACTTCTCAAAACATATCACAACATCATACTCTAACACTGGGCAAGAAGCAAATGGAATAATAACAGCGATCAGCGAAGCCCTCCTTCACCATGTGAGCAGAGCTCTACACGCAGAAGCAGCAGCAACACATGAAATAAGCACTGCACGTACCAATATATACATATAAGAACTAGGAGTAAGGACTTAGTGTGTAATTAATGTTACCACGAAAGAGTCGATATTAATTTTTTCTAAATTTAGCTACACTTTTGCGCTATTAATTACGGAATTACTATAATTACTATTCCAATTTAAGAAAGAAACAAAAAAGAAAAGAAACTCACCAGCACATTATAAGTTTGCACGCACAGTCTATAAGGACGATTGCACACCCCATAACTTGTGTTACACATAGGCATGCAGAGCCTATAAGGGCGCATGCACACTCTATAATGCTGTGGTCAGATTCGTTCGGCTCTTCCGGATCGTCACTACCGTTCGCCATCTCCGGTTACCACTCCTTTCCCGATCACCGAAAATGCAATCTGATGAAGCTTTTTAGCTATATGTATATTGTATACATAATATATGCAATGCAGAGATGCCTGCCGCGACTCTTGTATATAAAAAGACTTGTATAAACTAATCTAAATAAAAGCATAGTCTTATTAAATGGTATGTACAGCTGTCCTAATTTTTTTTTATTGGCAGGTACGAGAGGATGACTCATGCCTTATTGAAATTTCAAATGACCATCCAAATTATTGTTCTATAAGATAATGAGTTAATATAATAAAAGACTCACAATTTATTTAGTCAATCCATATTGAAGTATACGCCTCTCTTTTTCTTTGGCCAGAGACTACTAATTTGGACCGCTATGATCTTTTTAAATATTTTTATTTTTATTTTTTATAAAATATCAATTTAGAAATTTTGATTTTTCTTACCTAACTCAATAAATTATATTTACTTCACGGTACATACCAAATAATTCAAAAGGAGCGTGCTGCATAAAGTATGGTCCTCTTTTTTTAATAATTGGTCGTCCTAAGTTCACACCAAAGCTTTGCGCCTCGTAAACTTTAAATCTGAATGTCCTAACTAAACTCTACACCACCTTATTCAGAGTCTGGTTCGATTTCTTTGCTCTTTCTGTTTTCCCCCAACTTCCTCCATCTCTTGGAGTCAGAAATGGCACCGTCTCTGCTGCAAGCCGGTGGTAAGACGACACACCCTTTGAGTCACTGCGTCTTAAAAATTACTAACCCAAATTTTAATATCTAATTGAGAATATTTCATCAGAACTTTTTTTTGTGTGTATTAATATTATTTTCTCCTTCTGCTCTTCAATTGTAGTTGTGGTTGTGCCGAATTTACTCACCACATATATCATGTCGATAATGGCTACATACTTAACTGATGTATGGGAGCTCAGTATCACACACGCTGCTGCAATTGTCAATTTGTACTCGGGCATGGTTGCTATAATACCAGTGGGCTTGCTTTGCATAGTCTACATGACTGGTTTCACGGGTAGCTACTGGATGATCTTGCTCTCCAGATTTAGCTTTACCTCTGTAAGTTCGTCCTGGTCCCAAATAATTTCAACGTACTTTTGCATATATTGTAACAATTTCGTACTGATTTGCTGGTTGCTCCAAATTTAACTTAAGTATGTCGTTTATAAAAGATTGCAATAATCATAATATTGGAGTTTAATTTAGCTTGCAATTAAGCAAAAAAAAAACTCAATTCCTACTTTAATGAGGTGTTTAAATTATTTCGGAATGTAATCCCATAATTTCTCAACAAAAAAATTACTTCGGAATTGAGAACAAAAAACTCAACTATGTCCACGTGAGTTAATAATTCACGTGTGATAAATATGAGTTGACGACATGTTGATATATTTCATGAGAATATATAATATTAATAAATAGCACATGGGGTGGCACCACAGTGAAAAAGTGGGCCAAACTCTCCCCTCTTCCTCTTGCTCCCAAGTGCATCCGGATTCGATTCACGTAGGAGATAATTTTGAAGCAATCCAATATATTATTCCCCCTCCCTGGCGAATCGTGTTAAAATCAAATAAGTATTTCCTTTTATACAATCACTACTTTATTTTCCCTTAACCTACACTATAGCGCTAACTCACAAACCAAAACACAACATAACTGCTTCATAATTTTCATTAAATTTTTGTACAAAAATAAATGTTATACTAATAAAAATTAGACTTATGGATGTATAAAGTACACACTAAATACGTTCATTAGAATAATCTGTTGGTAAATCCTAAAGCATTTGCAGAATATAATTAATACACATAATGCAGGGTTTGATTCTTTTGACACTGTCAACACCACCCGTCCTTTCTTGGGCAACAGGCACTTGCAGCGCATCTGAGGCCGAGTGCATTGGCCAAGTTCAGAAGATCCTCTTTTACACATCTCTACCTCTCATAGCTGTTGGAGTGTCTGCTTATTTGGCCTCTACACTGACATTCCTCGATGAGCTGTTGAAGCAGAGAAAATCTGAGCCGTTGCTGCCATCATCATCAGAATCTGATCAGCAGACGCCTACTACTACTACTACTCCTACTCCAGAATCAAATGGCACTCACGGCGGCGGCTTCCTCAGCTATTTCACAACCGAGCATTTTTTTGGTGTGATATTAATGATCTTGTTCCCTGCAGCTGCACTTCTGGCAATTGGTTATATAAGCTCTTGGCCTATTAAGTTTGGTATAGGAGCCATATGTACCCTGGTATCTACAGCTATTTTCTTGAGTGGTTTACCTTCCTACCCTCGCGGGCCTCGACCACAACCCATCCGACTAACCAAGATATTCAGGATACAAGATACCAAAACCGTCCTAACCCTAATCGCCACTTGTACGACCTGTATCGTAACAGGTGTGGTGATTTCCATTGGAAATACCTACTTCATTGAACAAGCAACTGACCTAAATCACTATGTAGGGAGCTTATGGGTTCCTGTTATTATCTTTCCCGTTTATTTCCAAGAATTGTCCAAAAAGCTGTGTGCCAGAGAAATAAAATGGTGTGCTAGATTTGGCGAGTTTGGGATTGCAGTGTCAATGGTTTTTGCAACCCTGTGTTGCATCACAGCTGCGAAAGTGGAGACCCGAAGGCTGGGCCTGGTTGAGAGCGAGGGCTTTGTTGACGAGCCAACTTCAGTAATTTCCATGACCATGTTTTGGTTGGTTCCACAGTTTCTTCTCCTTGGAGTGGCTGAAGACCTTTCAGAGAGGAGCGTTATTAGAATCTTCACTGAGAAGCTGGAAATTAAGACATCGGAGGAAGATGTAGATGCACAGGCAATAAGGGAGGACAAGAAGATGTACATGAAAATGTTTGCTCAAGCTGTTAGTGGAGTGGGGATGATATGCGGTGTGTTGTCTGTTTATGTGGTGGGTGAGATAAGTGCGAAGGTGGGAGGGACCAGTTGGTTTCAATACACCCTAAACAAGAGCCATTTGGACAATTACTATTGGGCCTTGGCTGCATTGACTGCAGCTAATCTGGTAGTGCATCTTCTACTGTGTTTTCTACATCTTATATGAGATAAAATAGATGATTTAGTTACATATATATTTTCATGATTTAGTTTCGGGAATTGTGAATGATTTTTGTTGTAGCAACGCAAATTTGAATGTCAAATTATAAGAGGCTTGTAGCTCAAGTGGTTAAGAACAGTTATCCCATGCTCAATATTGCTTATGAAAGAAATGGGTGTCAAATTAGGAATATATGCAAGCCTTCCCTCATGGATGCAAGGCTAGTGTGGACCCCTTGGTGTATGTTGGGTTGAGGCCCATTTTCCAGTTCAGCAAGTCATGGATAACTTCAGCTGTATCAGGGATTTTTTTTCTTTCTATTTATTTCATCTGCATCAATGTCTGTATTTCTCTCTCATAATGTAATGTATCACTTGAGAACCACTTCCTTTAGCCTTGCAGATTATATCTTCTCAGTTACAATATATGTTTGGCGTACGTTAATGAAATCCTTTTTTTCTCGATGCATGCATTTCCTTTGCATCTCACAATTAATTGGAAATTAGTGGGTGAGATAAGTGGAAGGGGAGGGAACCCAAAGTTGGTCCAAAGACACCCTAAACAAGAGTCGCTTGGATCATTATTATCGGACCTTGGCGGCATTGGCTGCAGCTAAATCTTGTTCTGTATGTTTTGGTGAGCTTCTGATATGAAACTGCTGAGCCGTTTGTTGATAATGTGCAGCTCTCTACCAGGCATAGATTTTCTTCTATAAATACGAATCTTATCATATTCAATCAAGAAATCAAAAAATAGGATAATCTTGTGCAGCTCTATTTTTGTTGGGGTTGCTGCAATGGAGTCGGCTTAAATGTGAAATGCCCTAAAATTTTACATGTAAAAAATTTGTGCCCGCGAAGGTTTGTTTCGCCCTTGTACAACATGAATGAAATAGGAAGACTAGTTTAACATGAGATGCTCCAGTTGACGTGGTGGTACAGTACGTACCACTCTATAATTTCTCCAAAATAAATTACTTACTTTGATCATTTCAGTAGGCCTTATTTAACAAATTTGTTAGTCTTGATTTATTCATTAACTACTTTTCTGGACCTCCTAATGGCTAGTTTAGATTTAGTATCTAGTCAAGTAGCTAAATTAGAGTAATGTTATTTTTGCACGAACTTTTTCTCACGATGCATAGGATACGCACGCCACACCATTGCATCAGGAAAACAGACTTTGTATACTCTAATGTGAGAATACCATCTAATTTGGGAAAGAAAGTTAGGAGAAAACGTTAGGCTAGTACGCATTGTCCTAATTCAATATATAAATTAAGACCGAGGATTTTAGATGCTATTATTTTAAAATAGTTACTAGACTTGAAAAAGACCAAGCAAGCATGTATGTTTTGCCAATCTTAGTTCAAAGAGAGGCTTTGCTCATATTGAATGTTAGATGAGACTATCTGGAAATGAATGTCGACCTGCCTCTCACTTTCAGCCTTCTTTTTAATTTTATTCAACTGCTGTTGTGTAGGAGATTTACTAATTTGTTAGTTTTGTAATTAAACCCAGAAACCAAGGGCCGGCAGGCATACCTTCAACCAAAATGAATTCATTAATTATGGCCTATATGTTTTAAGTAATTTAGTTTACTTGACTTGGCTAGACCAAGTAGGCAAAAATTAAAATACTCGTTTTATCCTCCATTTTTTAACTGTCTCCTCCTCCACACAAACACTTCCATTTCCATCGCTTTTCTCTAAAAAATTAAAATGAAACAAAAACAAGGCTGCCCATCTGTTTTAGGGTGGTGGAAATCCACCAAGTATGGGCTGCCTTTGCTCTTGGAGAATATGGGAAAGGGCTTGGAAACCCAGACATGCCTTCTTGAGAAAGTTGGACGCTCCTCTAGCAAAAATTGGTCGGCTTCCAAAATTATGACTGCCCAAGTGTAATACATATAAATGTATGGGTTAAATTAAGTATTATATATATACATATATATTGACCCAACCAATGTTGAGTATTTCGGAGGGCAAAGTGAGGCTATATGATCATTCGAACTTGGGGGCCAAGAGTAGAACCGGAGCGGCCGGATCTCGAGTAGTCTTGGAGGCGGCCGAGCAATTTGGTTTGGTGGAGGTTTCAGCGGGATGTTTCGAAGGACTTGCGGCCGAATTTTCGCACGACTTGAGGCCGAGGCAATCGGTGGAGCTGGGTTTTTGAGATGCGGCCAGTGCATTGAATCGCGACCGATTTTGAGGAAGTCGAGCAATGATCTCGTCTTTGAAGTATTGTTGAAATGCGGCCGGGTTTATGGTGTTGGAGCTGGCCTAATCTTGGGGACTAGAGGTCGGGAGAGCTGGCTTTACAAAAGTTTGTGAGTAGCCGAGGCGGCCCAGGTTTTGCAGAGGTGACGGTCGGGTTTCTAGAGACCGAAAGCTCAAAGCGGTCAGGCAGAGGAGTTACGGTCGGAGCAAGGTCAAGTGGCGGCCCAATTACTTGGAGTTGAGATCGCCCCGAATTGCTGAGCCAGGCCGAATCTGCGAGGCCGAAAATTTGCGGCGGGACAGGAGTTGATCCGACCGGGTTTAGAACGAGAGAGCGGCCGGGTGCAGCGAGCAAAGTGGGCAGCCCGATTACTTGAAGTGGAAACGGATCCGAGTGGCTGGTTTCTTGGCCGGATCTATGAGGTCGAATACGGCCGAGTCTTGAAGAAAAATAGCGACCGGATCCTATCAACTTGCCGGCCAGGTTTTGCAGAGATAGCGGTCGGGTATGAGGGTGCTGGAGAGATGGCCCCAAGTCGTAGAGAATGGCTTGGAGTCTTGGTGCAGCCAGGTTTGTGAGCAATTGCGGCCGAGTGCAGTCGCCTAAGTAGCTAGGCCGGATTTTGAGAGGCCAAAAGTTGGCCGCCAAGTTTCAAAGGTCAGTCCGTGTGTTCAAACTGGGGTTGCTTTGGTCAAAGATTTGCACTTAAAGAATGGTGATTGAAGGGTTTGAATTTTAATATATATATTATAATAAATTATATATATGTATGTATATAAGGAGGCTGAAGGCTTTTCTAGAATTGGACTTTGGCAATTGAATATGCGGCCGAGATTTTGGTGTAGAGCTAGGCCGGGCTTATGTTTGGGGCTTGAATATAAAAGTCGATCGGATTTGTGAGGCCAAGAGCAACTAAAGGCTAAATCTTTGGAGCTTGGGACTTTGGCATAATGCGGCTGGAGTGCTAAGGCAATTGTTATTGGAGGTTCCCTTATCCTTATATATATATATATATATCAGAAAATGCGGCCGGGCAGAAAAAGTGGTTGGGCAATTCGAATAATGGCTGAACAAATATAAAATGTGGTTGAATGGTTTGAAGCCTCTGGGGAATTGGATCTAGTCAGTTACATATATGTATATATATATAAACAAGTATGAAAGGTTGGCTGGAGGAAACGAGTACTTTGGAGAAAATCCGGGCCACATACTAACTCATGATGTGAAGTTGGGTGACCGGGTGTGAATTGAGGGCTGGAGCAAGTGAGAATTTTGGGCCGGATGGGATTTAATATCGGCCGCAAAACTTGTTCAAAGCTGGGTTGTTGTTGCGCTAGTGGAGCAACTATGTACACATATAATATGTCTATTGATACATGTTGCCAAATGCATGCTGCCAATATATATATATATATGTGGCTGATTTCGAAGTCCTTCTCTTTATTTATAATATATATTGTAAACACGAAAATCCTGTGACAAATGAGACAAGAACACGTGTACAAAATAAATATTTTGTATTAATGAAATTTTAGGGTTACAATCTCTGTGTAGAATCCTCTGATTCAATCTCCTAGGTGTTTAAGAAAATTTGTGTTTGAACAAGGGTCGTAGAGACTTGATCTTGATCATACGGGTAGCACAAGGCTTGTTGAGTGATTTGGGTTTTGTAGGGTGGAGGAACCGGCACGTGTTTGTGGTGCTTGATGGCTCTTTTGAAGTGGTGTGAAGAAATGCAGAGAGTTTTCTGATTCTTTTGAGTGCTTGGGTGTATTTTTTCCGAACCCTTTTCCTTTGTCTCGGAGCCTCCTATTTATAGGCTCCAGCAGGATGCTTGACCTAAAGAACTTTCCATCTTTAGGACCTTGATTTATGAAGTTCTGATTTGATTTAGAATCAACTCCGATAATTAGGCAATTTAACCAAATTATCTTTGATTAATTGACTTGATTTATATTTGATTTAAATCAGAGTCAATTATGGAAGATTCTTCCCTTTAATTTTATCTTTGCTTTGAGCCGTTTGATGCACTCCGTCGAATGTTGACACGTGTCGTCTTCGCTAACTAATCTGATTTTGATGAGTCACAAGGCCACGTGAGCAAATCACGGGGCCCACGATTTAATTCATCAAACCCTAGTCATTTATTTGGTGAAATTTAATTTCCAAAATTTATTCGTCTACATATATATATATATATATAAAAGATGAATATATGTTTAGTTGGCCGGAGTTTTGGAGATAAATGCATGGTTTGTATTATTATTATCACATATAATATATATATATATAAATCAAATAAAGATTTTCTCGGCGGACTAATTTTGGAGCTCAAGGATTTCAAAGGTCTTGAGGTTCAGTCCAGTATCATTTCAAGGAGCTTGGAGGGCAAAGCCCAAGCCACGGATTCCTGCCCAAGATTTTCGGAGGTCAATATGCACTTGACGGAAGCCTCGCAAGGAAAAAAATCAAGGAGATTGATGGTGATTCGGAATTTTCCAAAACAAGAGAAAATCAAGCAACTAGAATATCTCCGACGACGTGATCCACGGAATTGGGGGGCTTCAAAAGGAAAGGATTTTAAAAGAGTTGACATTTGGCCATTCAATGGCCAACCCATGGGCTGACGGACGCCCCTATATAAACCAGTGTTTTCAAAGGCATGCTTTCGCGCGCGTCGGCTCGCGCGCCGGAGCGAGGCGACGGGAAATCGCTTGAGGCGATTGTCTGTTTAGCAAGCTGCACGTTTAGCGCAGTGAGGCATGATGAGGCGTTGCTAGGCGAGGCGAGGCGGAAGAGGCGGCCTCCATTAAAGCTCTGTATTCTCCTCCAAGCGGCGCCGCGAAGAAGAAGAGCTCGTGGAATTTGTTTTAGGTTTTGCTAAATGAAACGGCGTCGTTTCATGTTATAATATTTACTAAACAGGGATTGCGTGTTCAGCATCTTTTCTTTCCTTTTTCTAAGTTGAAGTTCCGTATCTTTTCAGCATCCTTAACAAAACCTCACACGCTTTTTCTTTTTAAATTAATATATTAACACATGGAATATAAATATATATATATTATATAGTACAATCCTAATTTCTATCCATATCCGATAATCCCCTCAATTTTAAGAATTATCTTCATCCTTAGACTGTAAGCAACTCAGTCATTCAATTTTTCTCTTTGATTCTTCGCAACTGTAATTTGAAGTTCCACATAAGTTGAAGTGCCTCTCTCCTTCGGTATGTAATTCTTCGCAGCTGTAATTTTTCATTACCATTAGTGTAATTCTTTGCAGTTGTAATTCTTCAACTAAGATGGAAAGTAAATCATGGAGTGAAAGTTACAATTAATTTATAATTCATTACCATTAAAATTCATAATTTTAATTCACTGTTCATATGTACGGGTAAGAGGAAAGTCAAAACCAAGTCTATAAGAACAATGCTTACAGATGAAGATGATGAGATAGATAAATATCCTTCAACATTTGATAGTGGGAACTATCCTTCTCATATTGATACAGTTGATCAATATGATAGTGATGCTAGTTTGAATGATATTAGTGTTGAGGAGTGGGATGAATGAATTGTGTTTTTGTTTTAATGTTGAATAAATATTTTATGTTTTGGGATTGATTATTATGCTTGAATGACAATTAGTACTTATATTTTATTATATTTAAAAGATGGTTGTGGTTCAATAAGAATTAGTAGTACAATTTAATTGTATTGTATTATTTATAAAATTTTCTTATTAAAATAAATTAATGTTCGAAAAGCTTACGCCTCACTGCTTTAAGGCTTACGCCTCGCATAGCGCGACTAAAACGCCTCACATCTACGCCTCGCTTTTCAAAACATTGCTAATAACTTCCAAATAGTGGGTTAGGTGCAGTCTAACACTTGCCAATTGCCATTCGGCAAATTCAGTGAAATATCTATGCAATAATGAAGCCTCATGCTGTTCCGCATGCAATAAGGCTATTCTCGATTACATGAGGCAATTATAAGTAGAAAATTGGTGGTGCCTTTCGGCACCCCAAACTGAGAAATTCCTCAAAGCACCAAAGGATCTGCCGAAGAGCAATCTGACTTTGATAAAGCTGATTCCCTAAAGCAAACTGCCGACAGATATTGGTGCAGCCTGGGCACCCAACGCAATTTTTCTCTAGACACCCAACTCCAGATTGTCGAGAAAGACCAAACTCGCTGCTTCTTCAACAAACACAACAGGAAGAGAGTAAGGCTTGCAGTCACTAAAAGGGTCAACATTTCAATTTGGTACTGTATCAAGTAGTGAAATTAAGAATTAAGAAGAGTCGGTTCCAATTCCAGTGATAAATCAAAAGATCCAAAGGATCAGAAGACTCTTCGTAGGCTTGCTCAAGACCGTGAGGCTGCAACAAAAGTCGACTAAAGAAGAAAATACAGTATGGCACAACAATCGGCAACCCCAAATTAAAGGATTATCTCACATCTAAGACACCGTCAAGCTACCAATTTCTCATGTTACCATTCGGCACTCATGCACAAAGATTATTATAAGGGAAACATATCCAGGCCATCAAGCCTCAAACTTAGAGTCTACCGAACGACAAGCTCAAGCCATTTAAATCGAGGCTCCATGTCGTTGAAGGCACTGAACGAACTGAACCTCTATCCGTCACTGTGCAGGGAACTCTCAAGGCACCTAAGGATACTGACCGCTCAAAATTACCGAACGGCAGCACATGTGTGACCTCCTTTGACCATCTCTACTCAGATTTTGGCTCAAAATCACTAATGACACCCCTGCCGATAAACTCTATCAAGGTTAACTGTTGAGAGAATTAGAGTACACAACTCTAATGTAGACTTGTTGGAGACAAAACAAGTAAACAAATTACTTGTATTACACTCACAAAATATTACAACAAGACAACACTCAAGGAAAAGACTAACTTTTACAAGCACTATTTCTCACTTTCTAGAGACAAACTCTAGAACACATACACTTCTCACAAGGATTCCTTAGCTCTATAACTTTTCTCTTCTTATTGACACACACAACTTCTTGATTCTCTTAACTTGATTAATTATACAATGCATGGCTTTATGCCTATTTATACATGTTCCTAGCCGACATAGTTCTCCATCTACCGCCTTGGCTATTATACAATAGCCACATATTTATTTATCTTTCAGATAACTCTCTTCAGTACGGCTGCCGACTTTGACAATAATATCCCAGCCACATATATGAAACCGACTTGCATAGTCGATGAATTCTTCTCCAAGTGAGCATTATCTTTTCTATGAGTTGGGCATTTATGTGGGCTTCGTTAATGTGTTTGGGCTGGTGGTGATGTTTAACATTAACAATTCCAATTCTTAGCGTTCAGTCACTTTGAAAAAGATTCAATTTGGCAGTTGCCCAATACTCCAATTCACCAAAAGCATCATTTTGCATGGCTTTCATGGCCAAATAAGCACAACCTCCCCTCTCTGCCAAAATTTCTCAAGTGGGCAAACCGACAGTGCCGAACTCAAGTTTTCAATATTCCGAGGCTACGGATCCGTATCCATGCCACTGGCTTTCTCGAGACACCCATGCTTTGTCTTGTTTGCAAATGGAAATTCGTTTCCAAAAGATGATGCCAGCAATTTAAAACAACACTGAATTGGTCACTCTGTAACGAGAAGCAGGAGAAACCACATCGGTACATAGCTCAGCAAGTGAAAAGCTGAAAGCATATAGCTCCACCGCTTCCACAAGGATGCCGTTCAGCACCAAGCCACCAATTTTAACAAGACACCCATGTCTTCTTGCAAGTACTAAATAATGGCACCAGCACTTCTGGAACATAATTGCAAGACTCAATGGCCTCGCCCACAACTATTTCTTCATAATTACTGATCGGCAAACCAAAAGCTTGCTGGAGCTGGTCGCCTTCCTCACCACTAGGAGCTACACTCTCGACACCCATCATCCTACCATTCAGGAAGTAGAGGACCGAGCTTGCGAGAGCCCCCAAACCATCTATATTAGATCTGCGATTCACTTACCGTTCGGCAAGCCGCAATCAAGCTGTCAACCTCCTACCATGGTTTCCGATTGGCAACTTCAACAGTCATGAACTAGATGAGCTACTTCTCATCGGGATATTAACCTGTCGTTCAGTAGGAAATGACTTCCTCTTACAGAAGCATCACAAGCCTCCCCGTGACCTGTCTACAAGGTCGACTGATTGGTGAATACGCTATACCACCTTCTATGATGTCCGCGCCTTAAATCAGAATGGTAGAGCATTCCTTCATCAAGCGGCAATGTTATTCCAACTCTTACTCCAAGCTCAAAGGATCCCCTCATCAAATAACAGTACAGATAAATTATCAAATGAGGAATTCGGCATATGAAGAGCCCATCACATGGACGGCTCAAAACCGCCTATGCCGAACGGCGAGGCCCCATTACTGAACAACGTGACAAAAAAGGCAGCAATTTTGGTATCAACCAGAGCTTGAACTCTAAATTGTCGTACGACAATATAAGAGACTGTATCATAACTTTTTGAAGACCCTGCTGGTGGTCAAAGTCGTCACCCACTTCGGAAATTATGGGCTTCATAAGCCTCATTGAGTTGCAATGGCCCCAACCACTTTTCCAAAATTAAAAAGGGCACATGGGTTGAGCAAAAGGGGATGGGCCCTATCTTCGGCAATAGTGGGCCAACATCCATTAAACTTGTGGTAGCCCATCTAACTAGTTCGGCACCAGCATATCGTTTTCAACATTCTTAAGCCCGCCACTTGTGCCAATTCGGCCACTTGCCAACACAAAAAAGATATAAGGGCCTACGACACCCAATGAAGCTCAGCACGAGTCATACATGCCTCAATGATCAACAATCAAAGCTTATTGGGTAACTCACAACCTATATTCCAACCAAAACTCCTTACTGATTGGTACGTTGCTCTTCAGCAAAATCCTGTCACCAACCAAGTAACAAGAGGTACAACTCATACCACATTGCCTTTCGGCACATAAGCATCCTTACATGCGCGTTATTGCCATCGGCACATCTACATCATCATCATTTGCATCATTGCCATCGGCACATATGCATTATCACATGAACATCATTGCCTTCGGCACATATGATCATCGGCTTATATGCCAAAAGAAAAAAACCCAAGCCTATAAGCCATCGGCAATAGCCATTGATAATGATCTTACACATTGATCTCAAAGAAAAGCAAGTCTATTAATCATCGGTAAATAGAACATTGGCATAATATGCAATCTTTATACCTTCGACATGTTATTATGCCATTAAACACCTCGAGCCTTCGGCCAATTATGGTGACCTTCGCACCCGAGCCTTCGCCAAATATGGTGACCTTCGCACCTGAGCCTTCGCCAATTGTGGTGACCTTCGGCATCCTGTCATTCGACATGTTATTATGCCATTAGACACTACGAGCCTTCGCCAAGTATGGTGACCTTCGCACCCAAGCCTTCGGCGAATTATGGTGACCTTCAACACCCAAGCCTTCGGCGAATTTTGGTGACCTTCGGCACACAAGCCTTCGGCGAAATTTGGTGACCTTCGGCACCTTGTCATTCGGCGAGTTATTATGCCATTTGGCATCCTAATCATTCGGCGAATTATGGTGACCTTCGGCACCCCTTGCCCTTCGGCGGTTTACATCAAGCCCTGCGACGGTGTAGATGGTGCACTATACGGCTTGGAAGAAGACTAAGGTGTTGCTTGGTCAGTGCGCTGAAAATTACAAGTCCCCAACCAAGAAGTACCTCCTTACTTGAGAACTTGGGGACTTCTATTGATACCATATCTAACCAAGTAACTATGAGCAAAACCAAGCAAGGCAAAGAGTCCCACATTGAAATATTACAAGAAGTGATGACCCCCCTTCACCTATATAAGGAGACCACTCTCCACTTAGAAAAGGATCCCTCTAATTGAGCTTTATATTTAGTCATGGGCCTTGCCTTTCTTCTCTTTATCTTTGGGCACAGCCCCTTGTACAGATGTAAAATACACATTATTATACTAATGAGAATATACTTCTCCGTGGACATAGCCCATTCATTAAGGGTGAACCACGTATATCTTGTCTTCTCAGATATTTATCGCTTGCCCAAAGCTTCACACACTGGCTGAAGGTCCTCACCTTCACCATCATCCATCACACCACATTCCTAAGTTGAGCCCAAAAATGCCGAATCATTTTTGAGCGTCAACAAGTGTCAATGAAGATGTCGACATTTTTAAGTGTTTGTAGAACTTAATTTGGAAACAAACCAAATGATTAACGTAAGTGTAGAACTTAATTTGGGAACTAAGATTTTCTTGATCACTCTATCTGATCTCCCTTTCCCAAACTTGAATTTATAGTAAAGGAAGCCCACGTATTTTCATAAGAAAAAACCCAAAAAAAGAAAAAGAAAAAGAAGACGTCTTGGGCACATGAGAGCAAAGCCTCCACATGTGAACAATGGTGGATCCACAATATTTTAAGTGTTTAGAAAGACCATATTCTATGCAGAAATTTGCCTACTTGGTCTAGCCAAGTCAAGTAAACTAAATTACTTAAAACATATAGGTCTTAATTAATGAATTCATTTTGGTTGAAGGTATGCCTGCCGGCCCTTGGTTTCTGGGTTTAATTACAAAGACTAACAAATTAGTAAATCTCCTACACAACAGCAGTTGAATAAAACTAAAAAGAAGCTGAAAGTGAGAGACGGTCGACATTCATTTCCAGATAGTCTCATCTGAAAATACCTGTAGGATGGCTTAACAAACTCAAAGAGTAAAGTCTGTGTTTTGAGTAGTCAAGAGTAATACGTTAATACAAATAAAACACGCCAAGGGGATTGATACACTGTATAGTTCAGAACGTAAAGACAAAGAGAACACAGAAAGTATTTTACGTGGTAAAACCCCACCTCTGGGGAAAATCCACGGGACTCCTTAGTCCAGAACAAATCCACTATAGAACGATGATTACAAGAAGTACTCACACAGTTATCATAGACACTTTCTAGATAATGTTTACCGACTTCTTCGTAACTCAACTTCTGTCACGGGATGATCTTTCGACACTCCTTATGTTGAATGCAATACTGGTCACGATTGCTTCAAGCTTGCCGGAGAAAAACCGCCGCCACGGTCTTGGTGCCCTCAACCGTATGAGTCACCGAACAATGCAAATGAATGCAATATGAATTATTAAAGTATTTGATAAATCACCAAGTAAACATGGAACACTTGATGATTTATCTCAAATAAAAACACAGCTTTCTTAAATGTTTAAGCACACAAAACTATTTTTGAAAAGCTGTGTAAAAGAAAAGAATGACTCTGACTTTTATAGAGGGTTTTCTTCCCAATGAATAAAACCCACGTTGAAAACACAATCAGCATTCTTGAAAAAATAGCATAAGAATGAATTATATTGTTTCCTATATTCACGTGTACTCCCACAATAAAAGGAACCAATTTAAGAAATATGTACTCTATTAGAGGAGAGACTTTTGACAAAGAGATTTGATTATTACGAGATTGTCAATCAACCAAACTTGATAGAAAATCAAGGAAAGTAAAAACGTGAAAGGTAGAAAACCAAATTGATTTGCGTCAAAACTTTCCCAAAAAGAGAAACTTCTAAATAAATTATAATTGATTAAAATCAAGGAAGATCAATGAAATAAAATCATATTAGACTCTAAAAAAAACGTTCCTATTATGAGTGTATGAAAAATGACATGTCTTACCCTTCAGATCAAATGTCTCATACGTGTCAAGTCACAACTGAATTCGGGATTGCCGAGTTGTTTCAATCATGCGCTTCAAAATCAGATACAACAATTTTGCTTCAACCCTACAACTAAATGATACTTCCAAACCTACACTAAGTTCTAGAAAACGGCAACACAATTTCATACTAACATCATCTAACATTCAATATGAGCAAAGCCTCTCTTTGAACTAAGGTTGGCAAAACATACATGCTTGCTTGGTCTTTCTCAAGTCTAGTAACTATTTTAAAATAATAGCATCTCAAATCCTTAGTCTTAATTTCTTGCATATCACAAAGATGCTTCACAAGATAATAAAACAAACTTCCGACAAAAGAAATAATAATAAAACAAAACGAGCTAACTTTTTTTTGGATCAAGGTAATTCATTCCATTAAAATGAAAGGGATTACACAGTTAGAAAATGCAAAAATAAAAACCAACCCAACACTGATAGGTACAAGGCCTCAGCCCAACATAAATAAAAAAGAAGCCACATAAAGGAAAAACCCTAAAACAAACACAAAGGAAGAACCCTGAATCAGAGAAGCTACAGCCACCACAAAACGAGCTAACTTATGAACCACTATAGTACGTCAATGGTAGGGGTAGAAGGCTGTTTCGAAACCTTGAACCTAGAAACGACATAATAACAAGCACCACAACAGACGGGCAGATTGATTGCAACCAACGCAGCCAAAGCCCAGTAGTACTTATCCAAACGATTGGTGTTTAGGGTGTGCTGAAACCAATTGCTCTTCCCACCATTTGCACTCATCTCGCCCGCTACATGAACGAACAACACGCTGCCCAAAACTCCCACCCCGTAAACAGCCATATCATAGAAGTCCGGCGTGATGACAGTGCAGGACATTCGATGCTTCCACATTTTTGGCCTCTTCATCAGATATTAAGGCTATCATGTACAGAGAACCAATGGCTCTACGAAAAATCCCATCAGCGCACCCAAGCAGAACAAATTGCGGAAGCAGCCAAAACATGCTCATGGGAATTGCTTTGTCGGGGAAGTCAACCAAACCGGAGCTCTTAACCACGGCTAGCCTCCGGGCCTCCACCAGCGCAGCTACGACACAAGACAGAATCGCTAGTACCATCGAGCCTAGGAGCCCGATTGGGATGCCCACGACAGACCGTTTCAATCCCTCACACTTTGATTTGGCTTCAATGTACAGCGACAGAAGAATAGGAAGAGGAAACTTTATGATCCAAATCTTTTGATTCAAGTGGTTTGATTGTAGAACGAAGTAAGTATTTTCGACAGCGGACACAACGCCCATCACCATGAACAGGGTGTTAACGTGAGTCCTAAATCAATGAAGGAGATATTTATTTCCTTGATAGATTAGGGTTCTTTTACTTTCCTTATTTTTAGATAGTTGACAAATCACAGTATAATTAGGAGATATTATCCTAATTGATTATTGTATCTATTTCCTTTTAAAGCCCTCATGTAAATCCCTATATATACCTCCTTATGGAGAAGAATAAATTTAACCTAAAGTATTCAAACCATATTCATATTTTAGCATGGTATCAGAGCAATCGATCCTCGGTTGTCTCTAAATTCTCATATTCAAATCCCCAAACCCTACATCAAATTCCTCATATTTAAATTCCTCAAATTCAAATCCCTCAAATCTAAATTCCTCAAAACCTCTTATCAAAATCCCCAAACACATATCCTCAAATCTTATACACATACCTCTCAAATCAAATTCCTCCATCAAATTCATACATCAAAGTCCTCTAATCAAATTCTTCAAATTCGTCAAATTCCTCACATCAAATTCCTTAAATTCTCAAATCACATCTTACTTCCGATGCGATGTCAGGACCCCCTACGATTCTCTCCCGCCTTGCGGTCAATCCTGCTGACTCAGCCACCCGGACTCGTGCTTCCATCGTCACCACCAAAGGTTCTGTTTTTCATACGTCCTAAAAAAAACACACATGGATCATTGACACAGGAGACACTGATCATATGACCTTTGATCCTAGACAAATTTCCACTCATACATCGTCTCCTCAATCAGTGGTGTCTTTTGCTAATGGTACCCCCTCCCCCGTGATTGAGGAGGGCTCACTCTCTCTCTCTGACTCCCTCAAATTGGATTCTGTGTTGATTGTTCCGTCTTTACGCCATAATCTTTTGTCTGTTTCCCAAATTACTACGGCTTTGAATTGTACTGTAACTTTTTGGCCGAATCATTGTGTTTTTCAGGACATCCTCACAGGAAAGACGATTGGTTGTGGTACTCGGCGGGGCAAACTCTACTACTTGGACTTGGCACCAGATAGTGAGCCCAAGGATGGTCAAGCTTTCACAACAAGTGGAACTCGTTCTGAGGGGGAGAAAGACAAAATTTGGTTATGGCATAAACGTCTTGGGCATGCCACGTTCGGTTATCTTAAGAAGTTGTTTCCATCATTATTTTCTAGTCTTGATGTTTCCAGCTTCCAGTGTGATACGTGTGAATTGGCTAAGAGCCATCGTGTCCCGTATCCATTAAGTTCAAATAAGAGTTTGGTTCCGTTTTCTCTTATTCATTCTGATGTTTGGGGACCTACTTAAGTTGCCACTCCGGCAGGAGCTCGATGGTTTGTCACGTTTATAGATGATTGCGCACGCATGACTTGGGTTTCCCTTCTCAAAACAAAAGGGGAAGTCAGTTCAAGATTTCAACAGTTCCATAATATGGTGGAAACACGATTTCGAGCCCGAATCCAAGTTCTCTGCTCGACAATGGCGGCGAATTTCTCAACTATGATCTTAACAAGTTCTTACAAGATCATGGCATCATACATCAACGCTCATGTCCCTACACTCCCCAACAAAATGGAGTTGCTGAAAGGAAGAACAGACATTTGTTGGAAGTAGTTCGTGCCTTTCTCTTTGGTGCCAATATGCCTCGACCTTTTGGGAGAAGCCGTCTCTGCGGCATACATCATCAATCGGATTCCCTCCAAGATCCTAAATTTCCAAACACCACTTCAAACACTTCACCACCATATCCAAACACCTCAAACCCTAAACTTGGAACCCCGGATTTTCGGTTGTGTTGTATTTGTCCACTTACATGATCACCAACAAAGCAAATTGGACCCTCGAGCCGAAAAGTGTGTTTTCATTGGCTATGCACCTCATCAGAAAGGATACCGATGTTATCATCCTCCTAGTCAGAAGGTATATACCACAATGGATGTTGTGTTCCAGGAACACGACGTATATTTTTCAGCAGCACATGAGGAGAATCAAGAATCAAACACTCCCATATTCTTGATTTTTTCCCCAGGAGGCAACTCTGCTTCAAAACGACCGGTCTCTAGTGGAAAGCGACCGGTCGCCGGAGAACCTGTTTCAAAACGATCGGTCGCTTCAAAGGAAGAACCGTGGCAAATCTCGAGTACAATATTAAGCAGATCTTAAAGCCAAAGGAAAATACCCCATCAACAATTACATATATCTCAGAGATTATCGAGAGACACGTGTGCACTTTGTAAAGCAATTGACCGACATACCTGTCCCCAACAAGTTCTTGAAGCACTAGAAGACCCAAAATGGAAAGAAGCCATGAATGAAGATATGCGAGCCCTCCAAAAGAATGTCACATGGGAACTCGTGCCCTTACCTCATGGAAAGAAGACAGTAGGATGCGGATGGATTTATACCGTGAAGCTCAAAGCAGATCGATCCATTGAAAGATATAAAGCTAGATTGGTGGCGAAGGGGTACACACAGAAATATGGGATAGACTACCGTGAGACCTTTGCCCCAAGAGCCAAGATTAACATTATTAGAGTCCTATTGTCTCTAGCAGCAAATCTCGATTGGCCATTACATCGCTTTGATGTAAAAAATGCATTCTTACATGGAGACTTGGAAGAAGAAGTATATATGGACTTACCCCAGGATGTAATTCAGCTCCGACAAGAAGAATCACGTTTGCAAGCTCGGTAAAGTCATTATATGGATTAAAGTATTCTCCCGGAGCGTGGTTTGGCATATTTACTAAATCTATGAAGAATTTTGGATATACACAGAGTAATTCAGATCACACCTGCTCGTGAAGCGTGATGGAAGAAGACTTACTGCATTGATTGTTTATGTAGATGATATAGTTGTAATCGGAACGACATCAAGAGCAATCAAGTTGCAAAAGTATTTGTCTCGTGAATTTGAGATGAAGGATTTAGGTGATCTAAAGTACTTTCTTGGAATTGAAGTAGTAAGGTCAAAAACTGGTATATTTCACACAAAGAAAGTATGTGATGGATTTACTCACCAAACAGGGATGCTTGGGTGTAAGTTTACTGAAACACCCATTGAGATGAATCACAAGTTGTGTGAAGACATGGATCAAGAACCAACCAATAAGGAACAGTACCAACGCCTTGTTGAAAGGTTGATATATCTCGCACACACAAGACTAGATATTGCATATGCTGTGAGTGTGGTTAGTCAGTTTATGCATTCACCTAGTGTTTCTCATAGGAATGCTGTTGATCGGATCTTAAGATATTTAAAGTCAGCCCCTGGGAAAGGATTAATGTTCTCAAAAAATGAAGATCTTGAAGTTGTTGGATATACATATGCTGATTGGGCTAGATCCATTACAGATAGACGCTCTACTTCAAGTTACTTTACATTCGTTGGAGGTAACCTAGTCACTTGGCGGAGTAAAAAACAGAATGTGGTTTCTCGATCGAGTGCGTAAGCAGAGTATAGAGGAATGGCTCATGGAGTTTGTGAATTATTATGGATCAAGACTCTTGACAATTGGGCTTCAAACCTCGAAAAGCCGATGGAGTTGCATTGTGACAATAAGTCAGCTATTGATATTGCTCATAATCCAGCTTCAACATGATCGAACCAAACATGTTGAGGTGGATAGACATTTCATCAAAGAAAAATTGACAAGAAGATCATCCGCCTACCATTCGTAAAATCGGAAGATCAATTGTGAGATATCTTAACAAAAGTCGTTTGTGGAAGAGTATTTTATGACTCACTTACCAAGTTGGACATTGGTGACATATATGCACCAACTTGAGGAGGAGTGTTAACGTGAGTCCTAAATCAATCAAGGAGATATTTATATCCTTGATTGATTAGGGTTCTTTTACTTTCCTTATTTTTAGATAGTTGACAAATCACAGTATAATTAGGAGATATTATCCTAATTGATTATTGTATCTATTTCCTTGTAAAGCCCTCATGTAAATCCCTATATATACCTCCTTATGGAGAAGAATAAATTTAACCTAAAGTATTCAAACCATATTCATATTTTAGCACAGGACGCCAACAAACGTCACCAAAAGGATGGTTTTGGTTTCTTTCCACTTCACAGGGATCCCTTGTGCTTTAACACCTTTGTACAAACAACCTGAAGTTGCAACAAAAGTAAATATTGCGAACACGATAACTATGGCGGAGACCCCGTACTTAATCGACCAAGAGCTTACGTAATCAAGTCCGTAGACTACACCAAGAGCAAGGCCGCGCAATCCCCCAACGAAGACAAAGGGGCCAATGGATTCTGGTGTCCGGCCTCTCATAGTTCGACATAACTCCTTCAGTTGGCCAAGCATTACCATAGAGGAAATGCATGATTCTGGTGTCTTGTCCTGGGCGGATTGAACCAACGAGGTTATTGGAGCAGTGAATGTGAGAGGGCCAAGCGATTCTGGTCTCTCGTCATGGACGAGCTGCACTAAGGAGGTTGCTTGACCAGTGATTCCCACAGCTATTAGAGGTAACGATGTGTAAAACATAATCTTTTGCACTGGCCCGATACACTCCGCCTCAAATGCTTTGCACATGCCTGTTGCCCGCCCGAGCATTGGTGGTGTTGATAGTGTCAAAGCAACAAAACCCTGCATTAATTCCAAAAATAAATAAATAAATAAATTGTAGGTATATTGGTATATCTCCATGTTTATATTTGTGTTATATATAACAGATGTATCTATTTATTTTGAAATATCGATTATGTATCACTCACTCATATCATAAGACATAAATTATAGTTAGGATCTTGGATCTTGTTTGTTATGTAATATGAGATTGGTGTACTTCAATGTAAATATATATAATAATAATGCTACTATAGTATCATTCACTCATATCATAAAACATAAATATCGATCATGTATCTGGAGAATGGGAGAAACTTACAGCGAGGAAGGCATAACTGGAGATCATGAGCATCCGATAGTTGCCAAGGGAAGCATCCACAATGTATAGCGTGAAAAGTGGCATTATTTTGAGGATGCCATAAAACAAATTGAAAATCGCAGCAGCTTGTGTGACACTGAGGTCCCATACATCAGTTAAGTATATGTAACGAACGTCCAAATGGCATATGCAGCCACTATATCCGCCCCCGACAGAACTGCAATTCAAGAGCACAAGCATTTATTATCATCAACTAATAATTCTACTTAGAGCATTCATAATGGGCTCATTAAACCACCTCCTAAGACAAATTTTAGGGAGGAATTAGAAAAATACAACTCCAACCATGCTCTCTATCCACTTCCTAAAATAGGAGACCTCTAGGAGCTCCTAAATCTGAGGAGAGAGAGAGAGGACTCCTAGTGGCTCCCTATTCCTAAAATAGAGAGACCTCTAAGAGCTCTTAAATATGAGGAGAGAGAAAGGACTCCTAGTGGCTCCCTATAATTTAATGCTGCTTTATTTAATGAGTATTTCAAACATTTAATTAATGCTAACTATTTTTTATATTATTTTTTAATAGAGATGGACCAATTAAAAAAAAGTTATAGCATTTATGACTCCCTAAACTAGAGAGTATGATTGGAGTTTAAATTTTATAGAGAGCTCCTAAAATAACATTTATATGCTTTTAGCTAAAATTTAACTAAAAAATAGAGAGCATGATTGTGGATGCTCTTAGACATATAATCCCCTTTGGGTTAATATAACAAGTCGTGATTCGTGAATGGTATGAATTACTGGTGATCTCCCTCTTAGTAGACGGCCTTATGGTTCTCCGCACATTTTCTCGACAACATTTTTAGGTGGCGTGGCAGCACCTCTGGGGAAGAAGAGAGAAAACGAAAGAAGAGCACAGAAATCAGTGGTGTAGCCAAAAACTTCCTTCCGCCTCTCCTTTCTCGTTCAAGTAAGGAAGCTTTATGGGCAAAAACTTCAGTATGATGATATGGGAAACTCATCGTGTTAGTATGAAATTTGTATTGCCATTTCCTAGACTCTAGCATAGGTTGGGAACTAGTGTGTGAATATTGTTTACTGGAAGATTTGGCGCAACACATCAATTCCGGATTTTCGAAGCATGACTTGATCGATATGAGGAAACTGATTTCAGGTAAATCATGACATAATCATGCATTCATTATAGGATTCCTAGTTGTAGTTATTTTCAATCAAGTACTTTTCTAGTTGGACTCTATTTTAATAGGATTATATTATATCTTTTGAGATTACTTTCCTAGTTGGACTCTATTTTGATTTAAGTTAAAATATTCCTTTTATCTCAAACTTGGAAAGCATGTCCGATATGTTGATTGTTTGCATCGTGCTATATTTGGTTTTCCTTATATTAAGAGATAGCATTGGAAGGTAATTGAATGCATGCATAAAGTCGAGCAATTAAATATAATCAAATCTCATATTCATAATTAAATGGGATTCATGGTGCTAGGCTGCCGTATTTGAATAGGAGTGTTGATTAATGACCATATATTGCAAGTCATAAGCGCATTTAAGTTGGCCAGGATTCTATGCATCAAATTAATTGATGGCAAGTTTTTGAGATGTGGCTGCGTGCACTCTTGGTGAAAAAGTTGGGAATGGGTTTTATATAAATCATTGTATGCATCCCTTTTATGTACGGCTTTCCAATATTTTGTTTGAGCATATAGAATTTCTAAGAGAAAGTCATGTGCATATTTGAGATAAATCATCAAGTGTTCCATGTTTACTTGGTGATTTATCAAACACTTTAATCATTCATACTGCATTCATTTGCATAAGTTAAAAGGTTCTCATACCTCTAGCGAGCTTGAATGGATCGCGTCGAGTATCCGATTCAACACAAGGAGAGAAGGAGAAATCCCGCGAGAAGTTGAGTTACGAAGAAGTTGGTACGTTATGTAGAGTGTCTAGGACAAGTTTGTGTACTTCTTGTAATCATCGTTCTATAGTGGATTTGCCTTGGACTACTGGTCCCGTGGATTTTCCCCTGCAGGTGGGGTTTTACCACGTAAAATAATCGCCGAGTACTTTCTGCTTTTTTCGTTCTTTCTTGTCAAGGATTGATACCTCGTATCAATCCCCTTGGCGTGTTTTTATATTGCTGTATTATTCTTGACTACTCAAAACACAGACTTCACCCTTTTGGTATTTTAAGCTATCCTACGGTATTTTCACATCGACTACTGGAAAGTCCGTTTATTTTAAAGAAGAAGAAAAAAACAAAGCAATGCAACTTGGGCACATGTTCCACTTCCCCAAAAGTAATGAGTTAATAAAGACTAACAAATTTGTTAGTTAATTAATTAAGGCATATTATATAAAAATAGAAAAGACTAACGTATGATGTAATCGAGGTACTAGCTAGGTACGACACTTCCTCACCAGCTGAGACTTGTACTAGGTTTGAAGAATATAATGATCATTTCATTTCAACGGGCACGTGGGCGAGTCCGGATAGTCTCATCTCTAAACAGGAGTCGTTTGGACAATTACTATTGGACCTTGGCTGCATTGACTGCAATTAATCTCGTACTGGATCTTTTGGTGAGATGTCTAGTCTTTAAGGACTGATATGATTAAGTATTAAGTATTGTATTTATACGTATTTGTTATGTTTTAATGGTATTGTGGATAGCTTTGTGTAGACGAGTTATTCTATAGTGAGGACCACTATTTTTATGGGGACGTAGGCTAGTTTAGTGTTGTTGTGCTTTAAAAACTGTTTATTCTGATCTCCCTTTCCCAAACTTTAATTTATATAGTAATGAAGCCCACGTATTTTCATAAGAAAAACCGAAAAAAATAAAAAGACGTCTTGGGCACATGAGAGCAAAGCCTCCAAATGTGAACAGTGGTGGATCCACAATATTTTAAGTGTTCAGAAAGACCATATTCTATGCAGAAATTTGCCTACTTGGTCTAGCCAAGTCAAGTAAACTAAATTACTTAAAACATATAGGTCTTAATTATTAATGAATTCATTTTGTTGAAGGTATGCCTGCTGGCCCTTGGTTTCTGGGTTTAATTACAAAGACTAAAAAATTAGTAAATTTCCTACACAACAGCAGTTGAATAAAATTAAAAAGAAGCTGAAAGTGAGAGACGGTCGACATTCATTTCCAGATAGTCTCATCTAACATTCAATATGAGCAAAGCCTCTCTTTGAACTAAGATTGGCAAAACATACATTCTTGCTTGGTCTTTTTCAAGTCTAGTAACTATTTTAAAATAAT
Source organism: Prunus padus (assembly GCA_024362665.1). Classification (NCBI taxonomy): domain Eukaryota; kingdom Viridiplantae; phylum Streptophyta; class Magnoliopsida; order Rosales; family Rosaceae; genus Prunus; species Prunus padus. Next base: position 5,526,627 of record JANFAM010000019.1, read on the forward strand.
AGCATCTTAAATCCTCGGTCTTAATTTATATATTGAATTAGGACAATGCGTACTAGCCTAACGTTTTCTCCTAACTTTCTTTCCCAAATTAGATGGTATTCTCCCATTAGAGTATACAAAGTCTGTTTTCCTGATGCAATGGCGTGGCGTGCGTATCCTATGCATCGTGAGAAAAAGTTCGTGCAAAAATAACATTACTCTAATTTAGCTACTTGACTAGATACTAAATCTAAATTAGCCATTAGGAGGTCCAGAAAAGTAGTTAATGGATAAATAAAGACTAACAAATTTGTTAAATAAGGCCTACTGAAATGATCAAAGTAAGTAATTTCTTTTGGAGAAATTATAGAGTGGTACGTACTGTACCACCACGTCAACTAGAGGATCTCATGTTAAACTAGTCTTGCTATTTCATTCATGTTGTACAAGGGCGAAACAAACCTTCGCGGGCACAAATTTTTACATGTAAAATTTTAGGGCATTTCACATTTAAGCCGACTTCATTGCAGCAACCCCAACAAAAATAGAGCTGCACAAGATGATCCTATTTCTTGATTTCTTGATTGAATATGATAAGAATCGTATTTATAGAAGAAAATCTATGTCTGGCAGAGAGCTGCACATTATCAACAAACGGCTCAGCAGTTTCATCAGAAGCTCACCAAAACATACAGAACAAGAGGACCATACTTTATGCAGCACGCTCCTTTTGATGAATTATTTGGTATGTACCGTGAAGTAAATATAATTTATTGAGTTAGGTAAGAAAAGCTAAATTTATATTTTATAAATAAATAAAAATAAAAATATTTAAAAAGATCATAGTGGTCCAAATTAGTAGTCTCTGGTCAAAGAAAAAGAGAGGCGTATAGTTCGATATGGCTTGACTAAATAAATTGTGAGTCTTTTATTATTAACTCATTATCTTATAGAACTAAGATACTTTTATTTAGATTAGTTTATACAATATTTAAACCTTAAGTCGAATTCACCATTAGTCTTTCTATAGTCTTTTTATTTACAAGAGTCGGCACGCCGGAGATGACTAGCGGTACGCCGGTAGCGACGATCCGGAAGAACCGAACGCATCTGACCACAGCATTATAGAGTGTGTATGCACCCTTATAGCTTCTGCATGCCTATGTGTAGCCCCCATTATAAATTTAAATTCTGAAATTCAATTACAAGGAAATAATGCATTAAATTTAAATTTTCAATGTTTTTCTTTATTTACCTCAAAGGGAAAAATCGACAACAACAAAAAAAGTAATAAATGTCAAAGGACCTACATCTAAAACTAAAAACGCATGAACTAAACCCAATAACAGCTAATTATTTTGAACCTAAATGGAAGAACCCCAAAAAAATTATTACCAATGAAATACTAGATGCGCATAAAAAGTTGTGTTAATATTTATAAATATATTTTAAGTTGGTGTTGGCGTGATTATATTAAATTAGTTTGGGTTAACATCAAAGTAATGAGTAAACAAAGACTATTAATTAGCTAATAGGATTGTTGTTGGCGTGATTATAGGTCTCTTCAAGTTGGTGCTGGTGGTGCATCAGTAGAAATAATTTAAAAAGACTGAGATGCTTTGGTGATGGAGTTTTTCACTATAAAGTTTCCTCGAACGAGAAAGCCAGAAATTGAAGTAAGTGTTTGTTTTCTCATTTCTCTTCCACTTCAACCTCCATCAGAGAAATGGCACCGTCTAAGCTGAAGGCCGGTTGTAAGCAGATCTACTCCTTTGAGTCACTACGTTTTATAAACTATATATTAACCCATTTTTTATATATCTAATAATATAATATTTCATCTCATATAACTTGGATTTTAAATATTATTTTCCTTGTGCTCTTCAATTGTAGTTGTGGTTTGGCCGAATCTACTCACCACATTGATCATGTCGATAATGGCTTCATACTTAACTGGTGCATGGGAGCTCAGTATCACACACGCTGCTGCAATTGTCAATTTGTATTCGGGTGTGGTGGGCATAATGCCAGTGGGCATGATATGTATAGTCTATGTGACTGGTTACATGGGTAGCTATTGGATGATCTTGCTCTCCAGATTTGCCTTCACTACTGTAAGTTTCAAATTTAGTTTCATTTAGTTTTCATTTAAAGCCACAAAATTTGAAGGATCCGAAATTTACAAATTAATAGGATAAGAATCTAAGTCCAACTTTGTTGGTAAGTATACAGAATATAATGTTTATTTATTTTTATTAGGGTTAATTTCGATTTAGTACTATGAACTCTTACCCTTAAGGCATGTTTGCCCTGCACTCTCAATTTTAACGATTACATACCCTAATCTTTTCAATTTTTGCAATCTAGTTCCAGCGTTAAACTTTTACATCAAAATTTCAATTAATTGCTTGCATGGCAAGCATGAGTCTCACCTATTGCTTAATTTGATGTCGCTTGAAGAGTATAAATAAGCGAATATGTGGACCCAGGCTTGTCACGCAATCAATTAACGAAAATTTTAACGATGAAGTTAATGCCGGAACCAGATTGCAAAAAATTGAAAAATTTAGAGTATGTAATCGTTAAAATTGATAGTGCAAGGGCAAACGTGCCTTAAAGGTAAGAGTTCATGGTACTAAATTGAAATTAACTTTTTTATTACAAACAATATTGGGAGAGGGGAATCCAACCTATGACTTGGATGCTGGGGCCAAGCTGTTATGTATGCAGAATATAATTGATAGGAGGCATTCTGCATGCATGATGATTTTGGAATGCAGGGCTTGGTTCTTTTGGCGACGTCAACACCTCCAGTCCTTGCTGGGGCAACAGGCACTTGCAGCGCATATAAGGCCGAGTGCATTGGCCAAGTACAAAAGGTTCTGTTTTACACATCATTACCTCTAATAGCTGTGGGTGTGTCTGCTTACTTGGGCTCTGCGCTGACATTCATTGATGAGGTGTTACCGCAAACAAATGCTGAACAGTTGCCCCCACCGCCACCAGAATCTGAGCAGTCACCGCAAACAAAACCTGAACAGTTGAACCCACCAGAATCTGATCAGTTGTCGGGAGCACAATCTGAACAGTTGCCCCCACCAGAACCTGAGAAGTTACCGCCACCAGAACTTGAGCAGTTGCAGGCACAAGAACAACCTGAGCAGTTGCCGCCAGCACCAGCACCAGCATCTGAGAAGTTGCCACCAGGAGAAGTTGAGCAGATTACTCCAGAATCAAATGTCACTAGTTGGGCCAAATTTTTTAAAAGTGAATTTTTCTTTGGTGTGATATCATTGATCATCTTCCTGGAGCTGCACTTCTGGCAATTGGTTATATAAACCCTTGGTCGATTAAGTTCAGCATAGCAGCCATATGCACCGTGGTATCGACAGCTATTTTCTTGAGTGGTTTATCTTCATACACACGGGGACCAAAACCGATCAGTCTTACCAAAATGTTTAGGAAACAAGATCCCAAAAGCATGCTACGCCTGATCCCTACATGCATGACCTGTATCCTGACAGGTGTTGTAGTTTCTATCGGAAATACTTACTTCATTGAACAAGCAACCGACATGAATCCCCATGTTGGGCGCTTATTGGTTCCTATTATTGTCCTTCCAATTTGTTTCCAAGGGTATCTGAAAGCGTATTTGGCGAACCAAATAAAATGGTGTGCTGATGATCCCAGATTTGGAATTGCTATGTCAAAGATAATTGCAACTCTGTGTTGTATCACAGCTGCAAAAGTGGAGACCCGAAGATTAGGCGTGGTTAGGAAGGAGGGTTTGATCGACGAGGACACAAAAAAAATTCCCATGACCATGTTTTGGTTGGTTCCACAGTTTCTACTTCTCGGATTGGCTGAAGAGCTTTCAGAGAAGAGCATTATTTGTTTCTTCACTGATAAGCTGGAAATTAAAAACCCGGAGGAAGATGAGGCAACAAAAGAGTCCAAAAATATGTACATGAAAATATTTGCTCAAGCTGTTAGTGGAGTGGGAATTATCTGTGGTGTGTTGTCAGTTTATGCAGTGGGTGAGATAAGTGCAAGGGTGGGAGGGTCCAGTTGGTTCCAGTTCACGCTAAACAGGAGTCGTTTGGACAATTACTATTGGACCTTGGCTGCATTGACTGCAATTAATCTCGTACTGGATCTTTTGGTGAGATGTCTAGTCTTTAAGGACTGATATGATTAAGTATTAAGTATTGTATTTATACGTATTTGTTATGTTTTAGTGGTATTGTGGATAGCTTTGTGTAGACGAGTTATTCTATAGTGAGGACCACTATTTTTATGGGGATGTAGGCTAGTTTAGTGTTGCTGTTCTTTAAAAAAACTGTTTATTCTGATCTCCCTTTCCCAAACTTTAGTTTATATAGTAATGAAGCCCACGTATTTTCATAAGAAAAAACCAAAAAAAAATAAAAAGACGTCTTGGGCACATGAGAGCAAAGCCTCCAAATGTGAACAGTGGTGGATCCACAATATTTTAAGTGTTCAGAAAGACCATATTCTATGCAGAAATTTGCCTACTTGGTCTAGCCAAGTCAAGTAAACTAAATTACTTAAAACATATAGGTCTTAATTATTAATGAATTCATTTTGGTTGAAGGTATGCCTGCCGGCCCTTGGTTTCTGGGTTTAATTACAAAGACTAAAAAATTAGTAAATCTCCTACACAACAGCAGTTGAATAAAATTAAAAAGAAGCTGAAAGTGAGAGACGGTCGACATTCATTTCCAGATAGTCTCATCTAACATTCAATATGAGCAAAGCCTCTCTTTGAACTAAGATTGGCAAAACATACATGCTTGCTTGGTCTTTTTCAAGTCTAGTAACTATTTTAAAATAATAGCATCTTAAATCCTCGGTCTTAATTTATATATTGAATTTGGACAATGCGTACTAGCCTAACGTTTTCTCCTAACTTTCTTTCCCAAATTAGATGGTATTCTCACATTAGAGTATACAAAGTCTGTTTTCCTGATGCAATGGTGTGGCGTGCGTATCCTATGCATCGTGAGAAAAAAGTTCGTGCAAAAATAACATTACTCTAATTTAGCTACTTGACTAGATACTAAATCTAAATTAGCCATTAGGAGGTCCAGAAAAGTAGTTAATGGATAAATAAAGACTAACAAATTTGTTAAATAAGGCCTACTGAAATGATCAAAGTAAGTAATTTCTTTTGGAGAAATTATAGAGTGGTACGTACTGTACCACCACGTCAACTAGAGCATCTCATGTTAAACTAGTCTTGCTATTTCATTCATGTTGTACAAGGGCGAAACAGACCTTTGCGGGCACAAATTTTTTACTTGTAAAATTTTAGGGCATTTCACATTTAAGCCGACTCCATTGCAGCAACCCCAACAAAAATAGAGCTGCACAAGATGATCCTATTTCTTGATTTCGTGTTTGAATATGATAAGAATCGTAGCATCTACAATAGGCTCCCTAAACCACCTCCTTAGACAAATTTTAGGGAGGAATTGAAAAAATACATCTCCAACCATGCTCCCTATCCACCTCCTAAAATAGAAAGGCCTCTAGGAGCTCCTAATATGAGGAGAGAGAGAAAGGACTCCTAGTGACTCCCTAAAATTTAATGTTGCTTTGTTTTATGCATAGTTTAAATTTTTAATTAATGCTAACTATTTTTTATATTATTTTTTATAAAGATGGACCAATCATATTGAATTCAAAAATAACTATAGTATTTTATGACTCCCTAAACTAGGGAGTATGATTGGAGTTCAAATTTTATAGAAAGCTCTTAAAATAACTTTTGTGTGTTTTTAGCTAAATTTTAACTAAAAAATATGGAGCATGATTGTGGATGCTATTATAGAAGAAAATCTATGCCTGGCAGAGAGCTGCACATTATCAACAAACGGCTCTGCAGTTTCATCGGAAGCTCACCAAAACATACAGAACAAGAGGACCATACTTTATGCAGCACGCTCCTTTTGATGAATTATTTGGTATGTACCGTGAAGTAAATATAATTTATTGTGCTAGGTAAGAAAAGCTAAATTTATATTTTATAATTAAATAAAAATAAAAATATTTAAAAAGATCATAGTGGTCCAAATTAGTAGTCTCTGGCCAAAGAAAAAGAGAGGCGTATAGTTCGATATGGCTTGACTAAATAAATTGTGAGTCTTTTATTATTAACTCATTATCTTATAGAACTAAGATATTTTTATTTAGATTAGTTTATACAATATTTAAACCTTAAGTCGAATTCACCATTAGTCTTTCTATAGTCTTTTTATTTACAAGAGTCGGCACAAGCATTTATTATCATCAACTAATAATTCTACTTAGACATATAATCCCCTTTGGGTTAATATGACACATATATATATATATATATAACAAGTCGTGATTCGTGAATGGTATGAATTACTGGTGATCTCCTTCTTAGTAGACGTCCATATGGTCCTCCGCACATTTTCTCGACAACATTTTTAGGTGGCGTGGCAGCACCTCCGGGGAAGAAGAGAGAAAACGAAAGAATAGCACGTAAATCGGTGGTGTAGCCAAAAACTTCCTTCCGTCTCTCCTTTCTCGTTCAAGTAAGGAAGCTTTATGGGCAAAAACTTCAGTATGATGATATGGGAATAGAGGTGTCAAACGGGACGGGCCGGCCCAAGACGGCACGAGCTCGGCCGTTTAAATTAGGCACGGCACGCACGAGCACGAATATTAAATGGGCTGGGCCGCACGGCACGAAAGCATGGGCGGGCCAGGATCAAAAATGAGGTCCAATGGACCGGCCGCCCATGGCACGACATGGGCCGGGCTTGGCACGAGCCCGCTTCAAGCACGGCACGAGCCCAAGCCCGTTTAAGCACGGCCCACTTAACTTTTTTCTTTCTCAAAAGTCAAAATGCAAAAATTTGACATCTAATGTCATTGTTTATATGGTTTTTATTTTATTTTTATAATCATAAACATATATTTGATGTCTTTCATTTTAGGGAAATTACTTGGGTCCTTAATTAATTAAACATATCAACTACAAATTAATTAAACAATATTAGAGTTGATATCTAATTAGTACATATGACATATACGCTTCTCTTATAATCAAAGCAAGACATTTCTTCACATATAAAATAATAAGTTGTTTAAAGATAAAAAGTTGAACTGGACTTTGTGGAGTTGGACACTTTTTGCCCTTCGCCATTTCATATTGTTTGGATGTTTGATTGATTAATGTTTTCAAATAGTTCATCATTTCTTGCCTCTAATTATATTTTTAATGTTTATAATTTGAATTATCTAGTGGGAAAAAATCAAGTGAAAAAATTCAAATTAAATGGGTTGGTTCTTGGGCCCGATTATGGCACGAGCACGAGCACGGCACGGCACGAGCACGGCCCGACCCGTTTCAATGTGGACATGGGCTTTGGGCCTGGCCGGAATCAATGATTTTACTAAATGGTAACGCGACGGCCCGATAAATTAAATGAACTGCCCGCACGGCACAAAAATATTAAAAGCGCGAATTTAAATGGGACGGCCGGCACGGCCCGTTTGACACCTCTATATGGGAAACTCATCGACTACTGGAAAGTCCTTTTATTTTAAAGAAGAAGAAAAAAACAAAGCGATGCAACTTGGGCACATGTTCCACTTCCCCAAAAGTAATGAGTTAATAAAGACTAACAAATTTGTTAGTTAATTAATTAAGGCATATTATATAAAAATAGAAAAGACTAACGTAAGATGTAATCGAGGTACTAGCTAGGTACGACACTTCCTCACCAGCTGAGACTTGTACTAGGTTTGAAGAATATAATGATCATTTCATTTCAACGGGCACGTGGGCGAGTCCGGATAGTCTCATGGTCATGGACCTTGTCGATCAAACCATGTTGCAACTGGGCGAGCTAGTTGACTTTGTTGATCTCGAGTTAATTAAGTCTTGTTAGCAATCAATTATATAGACCCACTGGCAGAGGCACAACCTTTTAAGTAGATGGTGTTTCCCTCTTTTCGGCTGGGTAGGTCGACGAAAGAACTTTTGGTCCTTCTTCTCTTTTGAGTGCGGGGCGTGCCACCACCAAGTCACGAACTTGAGCTTGGATGGAATGTGAGTAGACGGATAGTGTGCGCTTCTGACTTCTGATCAAGTGATTGCTCGGCCAAGCAAGGAACCTCCTCTTGGCCTAGGTTCTTTCACTTCCTCGGGCTCGAGGATGGTTGAGCTTTGTATGAATGTTTTTGTGCTTTTTAGGTTTTTTGGTAAAAATAGTGCAATTAAACTAAATATGGGTTTAAACGTAAAGACAAAAATTGAAGTGCGATAAAGTAAATCAAAGTGATAAATAAACAAGAACGAAGTAAGAACAATAAGAACGATAAAGTAAATTAAACTTGATAAAAACTCAATAACAATAAAAAGAAGAGCGATTAAAATAAACTTGAATTTAAATGACAATGTAACGTAATTGCAAGAATTTAAAAGTAAATTGCAAGAATTAAACTTACACTAAGGAAAGGAAGAACAAGCTATGCTAGGTGCTTGAAAAGTAAAATCCTAAGTCTAGGAAAAGAAAAGTGCGAGACGAAAGATAAGTTTGTTTGTCTGATGTTGTGTGTCTTCTCCCTTCGTCTAGTGAGGTTTATATCAATGTTTTGAAAAGCGAGGCGTAGATGTGAGGCGTTTTAGTCGCGCTATGTGAGGCGTAAGCCTTAAAGCAGTGAGGCGTAAGCTTTTCGAACATTAATTTATTTTAATAAGAAAATTTTATAAATAATACAATACAATTAAATTGTACTACTAATTCTTATTGAACCACAACCATCTTTTAAATATAATAAAATATAAGTACTAATTGTCATTCAAGCATAATAATCAATCCCAAAACATAAAATATTTATTCAACATTAAAACAAAAACACAATTCATTCATCCCACTCCTCAACACTAATATCATTCAAACTAGCATCACTATCATATTGATCAACTGTATCAATATGAGAAGGATAGTTCCCACTATCAAATGTTGAAGGATATTTATCTATCTCATCATCTTCATCTGTAAGCATTGTTCTTATAGACTTGGTTTTGACTTTCCTCTTACCCGTACATATGAACAGTGAATTAAAATTATGAATTTTAATGGTAATGAATTATAAATTAATTGTAACTTTCACTCCATGATTTACTTTCCATCTTAGTTGAAGAATTACAACTGCAAAGAATTACACTAATGGTAATGAAAAATTACAGCTGCGAAGAATTACATACCCGAAGGAGAGAGGCACTTCAACTTATGTGGAACTTCAAATTACAGTTGCGAAGAATCAAAGAGAAAAATTGAATGACTGAGTTGCTTACAGTCTAAGGATGAAGATAATTCTTAAAATTGAGGGGATTATCGGATATGGATAGAAATTAGGATTGTACTATATAATATATATATATTTATATTCCATGTGTTAATATATTAATTTAAAAAGAAAAAGCGTGTGAGGTTTTGTTAAGGATGCTGAAAAGATACGGAACTTCAACTTAGAAAAAGGAAAGAAAAGATGCTGAACACGCAATCCCTGTTTAGTAAATATTATAACATGAAACGACGCCGTTTCATTTAGCAAAACCTAAAACAAATTCCACGAGCTCTTCTTCTTCGCGGCGCCGCTTGGAGGAGAATACAGAGCTTTAATGGAGGCCGCCTCTTCCGCCTCGCCTCGCCTAGCAACGCCTCATCATGCCTCACTGCGCTAAACGTGCAGCTTGCTAAACAGACAATCGCCTCAAGCGATTTCCCGTCGCCTCGCTCCGGCGCGCGAGCCGACGCGCGCGAAAGCATGCCTTTGAAAACACTGATTATTAGTCAACAATATCTTTTATTGTTAATGTGGTAAAATCAGCACTTGCCCACATAATAATAAACAATGAATGAATAATGAATATGCCACTTATCTTTAGGAGGCTTCGGCATGGGTATCCTATTGAAATTGCTGAATAGCAATTAAAAGGCCTGAATGAGTTTCAAAGGGCTTTGTTGTTCATCAATGGTTGAATTAAACTTGGACAGTTGTTTGTGGATGATGAATTTGAACAAGATGGCACCTCATTTGTAATTCCAGACAGCCCTGCTCTTGTACCTCCTGTCATTACATTGCCTACAGCTGTAAAGAGTTGATTGGTTGTTGGGGTTGGGAGAAGTCCCATATGCCCGGACATTTCAAGCACCATAACAGGCTGCTGCTGTTGAAGCTTTGGCTGCTGAGGTGGATGAGAAAACCGAACATTAGTTTGGCTGTTATTATTCTTTGTCAGCTGCTGTGGCGTTGTTCTTGACTGAGGATGCGAGGTTGGTGCCATTTGTGGCATATCTTGCATTTGGGTGGGAGTCAAAGGCCTGGAGACGCTCTGGGACACATCTAATAGTTGCCTCTGCTGGTCCTGGAGATCTTTCATATGCTGATTACATGTAGCCCCGATGGGATACATTTGGTGAGCTGGTGCGGCTACCTTTTGGGAGCCCACTCCTCAATATTCACCAAGGGTGTCTTTGATGAAATCTTTGGCATGGGGTACCGAACGGTATCACCTGTTCCGATTGGCATCTTAGGGGCGCATGAGGTAGGCATGGCAGCTAGGTGCCGTAAGGGATTTTTGGAGAGATGTCTTCTGCTGTGTATTTTGCCGATTAACTGCGCAATATAATAATGCCATCTCCCTTACAAGCACATGTGCTCTTGACTAAAGTTCATGATAACTGGGCAATATTGCCTAACGGCACCTGGGCCACAGATAAGGCTTTTTACTTGGTCAATATTAATCTCAATTACATATGCATTTTTTTAATAGAATAATGAAATGGAAAAAGACAAGGATATTCCACTTATCTTTTTGAAAAGTGATGTTCCTGAGAAGGCATCACCACATGTGACTTTCTCTTCCCATCGTTTGGCAATTTCGGTTTTCCATGGGATAGTTGCTTCCCATCTCGCCAATATTCATCAGGTACCGAACGATAGTTGCAGGAGCTAGTTGCTTTCGTCTCACCTATGGCACGTGCCGAATGATGAAGGCTTGTAGAACAAGCTCAAGTCCCCACATTTTTACTCTTCTAAGCGGTGCCGAACAGTAAGGACTCATGATTTTGTAATGGTGTTTAGCATTCACCATTTTTTTCTTTGGAATTAAGTACGTGGGCTTCCCCTTGGACCTGAAATGGAGGAATTGCCGAACAGCACTTTGAATTTTGTTGAGATGGTGGTTTCACTTTTGGTCATGCAAGCCATGCAAAGTGATAGCCACATTCTTGTTGGCTTTTCCTTGATCCCACAGATGGTTCTCTTCTCCAATAATGTAGAAGGTTATCAACATGCCACTTATCTCATGGAAGTGGGCCACGTGGGCTTCCCTAGAAATGTCATCTTCTGCATGTTGCTGCCTTAGGACTCACAATTGCTCCAGCATGGTATTGCCGAATGGCAAGTTAGGTGATAGGGGTGCCGAAGGGCACTGAAGAAGAGGAGAAATGACAGAAGCTTTTTGTGGCGTTTCCCACAGACGGCGCCAAACTGTTGACGCTCAAAAATGGTTCGGCATTTTTGAGCTCAACTTAGGAATGTGGTGTGATAATGATGGTGAAGGTAAGGACCTTCAACCAGTGTGTGAAGCTTTGGGCAAGCGATAAATATACAAAAGACAAGATATACGTGGTTCACCCTTAATGAATGGGCTACAGAAGTATATTCTCATTAGTATAATAATATTCTCATTAGTATAATAATGTGTATTTTACATCTGTAGAAGGGGCTGGGCCCAAAGATAAAGAGAAGAAGGGCAAGGCCCATGACTAAATATAAAGCCCAATTAGAGGGATCTCTTTCTAAGTGGAGAGTGGTCTCCTCATATAGGTGAAGGGGGGGTCATCACTTCTTGTAATATTTCAATGTGGGACTCTTTGCCTTGCTTGGTTTTGCTCATAGTTGCTTGGTTAGATATGGTATCAACAACACTACAAAGCTCGGTGTCGCCTGTGCTGAAGCAAGCTGGTAAGCAGATAAACTTCTTTGTCTTAATTATTTTTAATCAAAATTAATTTGCTAATTATGCTCTTCAATTGTATAGCTGTGGTATGGCCTAGTTTCCGCACCACCTATCTCATGACCATAATTGCTACATACTTAACTGGCGTGTGGGAGATCAGCATCACAAACATACACGGTGAACAAGAGCCGTTTGGATAATTACTACTGGACCTTGGCTGCATTGTTTGCAGCTACTCTTGTATTGTTTGGTTTGGTCAGCTGTTGTCTGTCTGTTTATGAGTTTAAACATCGGTCGGCAGAGAATGTGGAAGGCAATGTCACTCCAGCAGCAACAACAACGACATAGTTAAAGAATAAGAAAGAAAATCGATGTTGTATTGGGTTTCAATAATTGCTCCAGACTGTACTTGATTTAAGGATATATAGACTTGCATATGAATTGTGATTTTCTTACTTCAATGTTTTAAAGTACTTGTTAACAATATAATTACAAAAATCTTGGTCTACATTTATAGTTGTTAACTCAAATCCAATCTATCAATTACTTCAAAATGCATCTGCAAATCCGGGGGCCTATCAGCAAAATAAAATTGCTCACACACCTGTAATTTTCCTCCACTGCTCTGAGATTCAGCCTCCAGCAGATGAACCAGTTCGTCTTTCTCCTTGCGTATCCAAGGTCGCCTGCTGCCACAACATTGCCTGGGAGTTCCATGAAGGACAAAACTAATTCCTCTAGCTCCTTGTATTAGGCATTCGGAGATTTTCTCAATCACGCTATCGAAAGTGATGTATGCACCAGGGGAGTTTAATCCAACATCCACGTAATGAATTTCTCTAATGCTATTTGACAGGCTTTGTTTTGTTCTACATATGATACGAATCTCGTCTTGGACACCGATTTCCTTTTCCTCCAAGCCAAGCTCAATAACTAGCTAGGTTAAGTACAGTACCACCCTTGCTGAATCCAAATATTAATGTTTCAGGTAGTTTAGAATGTGATGCGGATATTCCTCCTGGTACAATCACTTCTCGCTCTCGCAATGTCATTCTTCACCTCTTGAAGGCAACTTGATAAGAGCGAAATAATCACTCGAAAGCCGGGTATCCAAAAGGGGAGTATGACTCTGGCTCTCCCCATTGATTAACGGATGGAATAAAGTCTCGATACACAGCAAAAGGCCCATTGAAAACAGAAGCATCAAAAACTCAAGTATTGGTTGAATCACCGATCTTTGAGACCAGTATTTCAGCTATATTTTGTAAGTCGGATAGCCTCTCAATCACTGGATTCCCAGTGCCTGCTACTCGATCTCCATTGAAAAAGATGGCATTTTTGAAGGAACGGTTAGTGTTTTGTAAGTAGATGAAAGGCAAAGAGATGCTGCAACTCGGTAGCAGGTCCTGGCATTAGGGTTCAATGGGACCTTCAGAATCCCACACCAGCGGTCCATAAATAAATAAATTTAGCTGAAGCAGAAGAAGATGAGAAATGATATATCACACCACAGCTTCTCTACGCGGACATCTGCCTCTTCTCCACGAAGAATGCTCATCTCTCTATCCAACAACCTTTCATTACCTTCACATTATCAGCATCTATTTCAGATAGGCAACTTATGAGGTCATTATCAACCAAGGATATACAATCGGCATGCTGCAGGACACCTTTAAAACCATTAGGAAGACTATATGATCCATAGATTTCCAAAGACCGATCATGCCCTTTAGGAAAATGCCTGGTGTGGGAGTACACATCTCTGAAGAAAAGTTCATCTTTGCAGCAATTGATATCTCCATCTTTGCCTTGCTTCTTGATTACAGAGAAATTAAATCTTTTGAACTTTGTTTCCCAGAACTGTGGATTCTCATCCAAAAACTGAAAATTTTTAGAGCCACTTAAAGATATGGACTCTGATGGCTGGGCTGGTTGAGTCCGTTGAGTGGAGAGAAGAAGAGAAGAAAAAAAAAAGGAGAGGAGGAAGAATGACGGAAAGAGGAAGAAGGAAAGGAAAAAGAGGAAAGAAGAAAATATATATATTTTTTTTTTGCAAAATTACAAAATTACCTCCTTAACGAATAACGGGTTCACCCGTTTTCGACCAGACACGACCCGTTAGCTTAACGGGTGGCTAACGCGTTCACCAGTTTTCAACCCGACCCATTAAGCTCAACCCAAATATTGATAATTTCGTACGAATTCATGTCGTGTTAACTAGTCGTGTCCAATATTGCCAGGTCTACCATCGTGCTCGAGACAACAAAGGGACACTTCTAGGTCATTAACACGCAGTCAGCACCCAGTTGACGCTCCACCACGAATCGCCGCCGAAGGTGGGTGGCTTGAGAGATTTCTGGTGACCGGGAAATCTCCAAATCACCCTTCAACACCTATACCAACTTATCAAGCACGGTCAAGGAAGTGTTTTTAGTTCTTGGACTCCGACCAAAAGGTGGCCGGGGCTAGCCCAAATCACGGTCAAAGCCGCCGGTTCCAAGGGTTCAAAATTGAAGCTTTAAATGGCCAAATTGATCCTAACCACTTGCCTAAACAATTAGAGGACATTGAAGGGATGAAAAACCATACCTAGATCGACGTTAACAGTTACCGAAAATGGCGACTAAAACTTTAAACCCTCTCAGAGCTTTTGAAGCTCGCCGCGGCTCAGGGAGGGACAGGGGTGGCTAGGTTATAGCCCAGATGTGTTCACCGGAGGGAGCCGGTCATTTTCCGACTGGTCTCATAATCAGCGGTGGCCGGACGGCGACGCTGTGCCACGAGGAAGTCTAAGAGGCGTTCTGCGCCGTTTCGAGAGGGAGAGAGATCGGAGAGAGAGAGAGAGAGAGAGAGAGAGAGCTGATGGGGGGTTCCACGCACGCCAGGTGAGAGAGAGTTAGGTATTTATGGTTTTTTCACAATTTTGAAAATCACATCCTCGTCCTTATAGTTTTCAGACTTTTTCTCTCTCGTTATAACTTGGAATTGAGCATGCCCCCTGTCTACAAACTCGTATCGACGAGCTCTACTCAACAGTGCAACTCAATTCCCCAAAATCCTTCATGAACAAAAAGTCAACCCTAAGGGTAAAGTCGCCTTTTCACTTTACAATTTCGAAAATTAAATTTCAGGACGGGGTGTTACATTTGCCACATGTCAAAAAGCTAGGAGAGAAACATAGGACACATACCATTTAATAACAAGAAAATTGGACTCCTTGCAGTGCCGGAGCCACTAGATCTATGGCCAAAGGTAGCCTTGGCCCCCTATTTTGCTAAACTCCTACTTATGTCTTCATATTATTTTGGATATATAGTAATAGAAACCTTGTTAATTTAAGTGTATATATAATGCACCCCCTCCAACAAATGAGTACATGAGGAATTGAAAAATATTTAGCTTTAACATGAAAGTTTTGAATATTTATGTATTTTTAAAATTAGTATTTATACTTCGGCCCCTTTAATCTTACAATTCTAGTTTTGCCTCTAAATACTTGTAATTTAGTGTACTCCCTATTGAAATTAATCTTTGGCTTCATCAATGATTATTACTCATATGAGGCCAGTTTTGGTCTTCCCTGCTTGTCTGATGGGGGCTTTGATTAAGAAAATAGGAGGCGGATTTTGGTGTTTTTTTGGTATGATATGGGAACGAGAATTAATCTGGCAACTGGGCAGCGATGGTTGGTTGGGTGGCTCAGTAATTCTCGGGGTAGGGGTGCAAGTGGTTGGTTGGGGCTGATTAACTATGGGGGTTGGGGCTAGTTCGTGTGTTTTTTGATTAATTTTTCTAATTTCTTGTTATTTTATTTTTAATTAGTTAATCCTATTTTTTAATTAATGAAATTGACGGTGTTAGACATTGGACTTGATTTGTTAACTGCTGCAAATAGGGTGACCAAATTGGGAAAATTGAAATCACGGTGAACAAATTTAATTTTGAGTCAAACTTTAGTGACCAAAAATGTAATTAAAGAAGCAATAAAATATTGTTGAGGTAGTGCAGCTAGCTAGTATAATCACAATAATTTCGAACCAAGATAAAAAATGTTAGACGAGCCTCTCTATACATATTATCTCCTGTAGTTTATTAACTATGTACCCAATCAAATAAGGTCGTACCTCTTCCAGCGAATTTATATTTTTTAAATTAGCCAAATTGTGTGTCATAATAATTAATTGTTAATAAGATGTGGTAATTAACTAGCTTAATGCGATTAAGAAACATGGTGACAAGATCCATGAAACCTTCCCCAGACTCCCCCACTTGCCTATTGAAATGATCATTATATTATTCTTTAAATAATTCATGTATGAAATGTTGTAGCTTATAGGTCTTCTTTAATTACAAGCCTCAGCTGGTGAGGAAGTGTCATACGGTACCTAGTACCTCGATTACATCTTATGTTAGTCATTTTTATATGTCTTAATTAATTAACTAATTTAAGTGCTTTTATTTAAATTGGTTACTTGACTTTAACTAGAGACCATCACTCGTGGAAGTGGATAAACTACATGTGCCCAAGTTGCCTTCCTATCTCTTTTTTATCTCTTCTTTAAAAGAAATTGACTTCTATTTTGAAGTTCCAGTCAATGAATTTCCAATATCATATTGAAGTTTTTGGCTATAAAGCTTCCTCAATTGAACGAGACTGAAGGAAGCTTTTGAAGTTCCACTCATTTATGCGCTCTACTTCTTCTCTCTTCTTCTCCGCTTTCCTCAGCCGCAAAAAGTGAGGAGCCATACTTACGTACGCTCCTAGAAATGTCGTCTGTAAGTACTTTCGAGAGTACCCGATGGAGGTTTACTAAGATGGAGATCACTAGTAAGTCATACCATTCACTACTTCCTATATTAATCCTAATTCTAGATCTAACAGTAGTATTAATTGATAATAATGGACTTTTTTTTAGTACAAGCGATAGTCTAAATTGTAGGAAGGGGGGTTTCTCACACACACAACTAAGATATCATGAGAGTTCGGAGACCTCTAACCTGCAAGTGAAGGCAATTTTCCACTAGACTAGACCATGTTGGCTTTAATAAAAGAGATAGTCTAAGTGCGAATAATAATTAACATTTGAATTTCTTTGATTTTGCTTTCCTTGTGCTTGAATTGCAGTTCTGTCCGGGGCGGATATAGTGGCTGCATATGCCATTTGGACGTTCGTTACATACTTAACCGATGTATGGGACCTTAGTGTCACACAAGCTGCTGGGATTTTCAACTTGTATTATGGCATCATCAACCTATTGCCACTTTTCACGCAATACATTGTGGATGCTTTCCTGGGCAACTATCGGATGCTCATGCTCTCCAGTTATGCCTTCCTCGCTGTAAGTTCCACCCCAATCTCCTTCTCAACTTATTGCAAAATTCCTCTTTGGTGTCTTGGCCATGTATATGCTAGTGGCATTATTATATACTAGTATAAAACTGAGTTTTACAAATTTTTTTTAAATAAAACAATAATATCTGAAAGTCCTTCAAATTTTGAAGGTGACTCCTACTTTTATAAGTAAATACATAACATTTTTGTTCTTATCATTTTCATTCACCAAGACAGTTGGTAAACTTTCGAATGTTTCACTTTTAAAGCCTTTCGGCTTCATATATATAGAAGATACACTCAAGTTGAAGTACACCAATCTAACATTACATAACCAACAAGATCACCATCCATATTGCCCTTCATAACTTCAATAATATTGTCCATATTTTTTCTTGCGGATAAGTTATAAACCCCACACTAACCCTTTTAACTTAAAATTTTTTAGGTGTGACCGCCATAAATTGTTATTAATTCACGTATTATAATATAAGTGAATGCTAGGACACATAATTAATATTTCATACATCTAAACACAATTCTCAACATGTTATTGGTAAGCATGCAGGGTTTTGGTGCTTTGTCACTATCAACACCACCAATGCTTGGTTGGGCAACGGGAACATGCACCGCATATGAGGCGGAGTGCATTGGACCAGTCCAAAAGATCCTGTTTTACACAGCGTTACCTCTAATAGCCGTAGGAATCACTGGTCAAGCAACCTCCTTAGTGCAGCTCGTCCATGACGAGAGACCAGAATGGCTTGGCCCTCTCACATTCACTGCTCCAATAACCTCGCTCGTCCAATCCGCCCACGACCAGACTACACCAGAATCAGGCCTTTCCTCTTCCTCGGTAATGATCGCCCAACTAACCGCCTTATCCAGATCCGCCCGCGGCCAGACACCGGAATCTGACGGCCCCTTCGTCTTCACCCCGGGAATGCGCGGCCTTGCTCTCGCCGCAGTCTGCATACTCGGTTACGTAACCTCTTGGTCTATTAAATATGGCGTCTCTACCCTAGTTATCATAATGGCAGCATTTAGTTTCGTGGCGCTGTCACCTTGTTCTTACAAACGTGTTAAAGCACAAGGGGTTCCTGTGAAGTGGAAAGAAACCAAAATCATCCTGTTGGTGACGCTTGTAGGCGCCTTGTTCATGGCGATGAGCGTTGTGTCCGCTATTGGAAACACTTACTTCGTTCTGCAAGCGAGCCACTTGAACCCGAAGGTTTGGTTCGTAAAGTTTCCTCTTCCCATTCTTTTATTTGTGTATAACGAAGCCAGATCAAAATTTGGGGGGTTAAAACGGTCTGTCGTTGCTATCTCCATCGGGCTCGCAGCGTCGATGGTGCTAGCGAGTCTGTGTTGTGTCGTAGCTGCGCTGGTGGAAGCTCGAAGGCTGGGCGTGGTTAAGAGCTCCGGTCTGATAGACTTG
The DNA here is from genome assembly GCA_024362665.1 of Prunus padus. NCBI lineage: Eukaryota > Viridiplantae > Streptophyta > Magnoliopsida > Rosales > Rosaceae > Prunus > Prunus padus. Next base: position 5,545,408 of record JANFAM010000019.1, read on the forward strand.
CCCGACGAAACAATTCCCATGACCATGTTCTGGCTGGTTCCACAGTTTGTTCTGCTTGGGTGCGCTGATGGGATTTTTCGTAGGGCAATCGGTTCTCTGTACATGATGGCATTAATCTCTGATGAGGAGGCTAAAAATCTCGAAGCATCGAAAGTCCTGCAGTGCCAGTACGCGGGTTTCTATGATATGGCTGTTTATGGAGTGGGAGTTATTGGGAGCGTGTTGTCAGTTCATGTGGTGGGTGAGATAAGTGCAGAGGGTGGGAAGATCAATTGGTTTCAGCACACCCTAAACACAAGTCGTTTGGACAATTACTACTGGACCTTGGCTGCCTTGGTTGCAATCAATCTGCTGATACTCTTTGTTTTAGCCGTCTGTTGTGGTGCTTGTTTTTATGTCGTTTCCAGGTTCAAGGATGCGAAACTCCCTGCTTCCCCTGCCGTTGACGAATCACTACTACAACAATAGCATTGCTAGCTAACATATAGTCGATGAACATGACCATCTGCGAAATAGGGAAAAGAAGAAAAAAATAAATGTCTATTTTAACTTTTGTTTAAATATTGTTGTCTAATAAGAGATTGAAAGACGCATTTGCATTCGGGAGATGATACATTTTTATATAGAGATTTGTCCTTGTCCCACATGTACTAATGTCATATTGTATAATTAAGATCAAACATCTGTAAACCAACTCTAACTCAAAAGTATCAATGCGAATATGTGCTACCGACACTACCCAAAAAAAGTTCAATGGACATGACCAATATTATATGGGTTTGTATTGGCACTTTTGGTGTTCATTATACTAACACTCCTTTAATATATTGGATGCCAAAATTGTCAATACAAATTCTATTTTAAGGGCACAAATACCATGCCATTGACATTTTATGCGATGCAATTTCTGATAATCTATTTGATGATAAATTTATATGAGAAATTATAAAATTATAAGTACTTTCGTTTGAAAGCAAATTTGCTCACCACAACTGATGAAAGTATAACTTTTAGGTCAAAAGTCACCTTTAGTCCTTATAGTTTGGCACTTCAACCACTTTTGACCATGTAGTTTCAATTTCGTCACTTTTGACCTTGTAGTTTCATATTTAGAGCAATTCAAGGACAATATTAAATTTCTGTCAATTTCTTTAACAGAGTAAACCATGTGCCTCTCACGTGGAGGGGCAATATTGTCAGACCAAAACCCCACACTCAAAGCTGGTATCTACCTCTTCCCTAGGGCACGAAAATGGACAACCAAAATCTCAAAATCCTCCCTCCACTATCCCAAATTCCCAGCAACTACCTAACCAATCTCTATCTCCTCCATCCCTTTCTCTCTCCCTACAGATTCAATCTTCCAAATAACCAATTTCTCTTCCTCCTTTCTCAACTCCCTCCACTATTCTCCACCTCACACCCACCACCACTCAAATGGGCTTGGGATTACACTAAAGCAAACAGATATAGAACAACGCAATGCACACAAAGCTTTTAACCCTCTGACTGTCCGCCATTAGAGGTCAAGTCAACTGGGTTGAGTGAAAGAAGAGGGCTTTGTGTTGTGGGGTTTTATAGCATAGAGAAAGGTTGAGCTTTTAGGAAGAAGAGGTTGGAGAATACACTTTTCCGTGAGAGGACGCTACAGATTTCTCATGGGAAATAGCATGAAAGCTTTAATGGAAAAAGTATGGAGATGGTGATCATGACCATTATGAGGTTCAACATCCAAATAACAAAAATGATGGCTTTGGCTTTGGCTTGGAGAAGAAGGCAATTATTGAATCTTGTATTGTATTCTACTACAATCTGCGCTCTCTCAAATCTTTTCTTTTTCTTTGAATATTTTTGGGTGTTGGATTCTCGAGAAGACACAATCACTCACTCTGCAATTAGTTACTACAGAGCACTATAAGGCTCTTCATTTTTTGCGGAACCAAAGGAAGAGAAAGGAGGAAGAGAAATTGGTTATTTGGAAGACTGAATGGTGGAGGGAGAGAGAAAGGGATGAAGGAGATAGAGATTGGTTAGGTAGATGCTGGGAATTTGGGATTGTGAAGGAGGGAGGATTTTGAGATTTTGGTTGCCTATTTTCGTGCCCTAGGGGAGAGGTAGAGACCAGCTTTTAGTGTGGGGTTTTGGTATGACAATATTGCCCTTCCACGTAAGAGGCACATGGTTACTCCGTTAAAGAAATTGACATAAATTTAATATTGTCCTTGAATTGCTCCAAATATGAAACTACAAGGTCAAAAGTGACGAAATTGAAACTACATGATCAACAGTAGTTGAAGTGCCAAACTATAGGGACCAAAAGTGACTTTTGACCTAACTTTTAAGTAGGGTAGGTTAATTATATAATCCTGTTTTGATAATAAATTTTTATTCTAAAAGGTTTTATAATATAATACCTTTAAAATGTTGAGTATTACTTTTAGTTAGGACCATGGTCTTAAAAATCGATTTCGGCGATATTTCGTTACTTTTTGGGTTCCGATTTTTTGGATGATATCCATGGTGGTTTCGTGACTTTTTCGAAAATATCGTCGGAATATCGACGATATTTTCGGTTAGGAAACTTTCCGCCAATTTGTCATGCAAACGGGCAAAATATTGCGATATTATCGATAATATCCCGATATTTTGGAAAGGCTTCAAAAACTGAAAAAATTCCAAAGCTTCACCTTGCTGGGGTTCGAACCTGGGCTCCTTCTCTTCGAATTCCAGCACCTTTACCACTGTGCTGCTTGTGGATTTGTGTCATTTATGTATCAAAACTTATATTTATATAACAATTACCTTATTTCCATTTTCAACATTTAAGTAAATGTCTTTGTCTTTTTACTTTAATTTATTTTTATATTACTCCATTTACTTAAGTTTACAATGTAAATAAGGAAGTACCCCCCATTTGGATTCAAATAAAAATACTAGAAAATCAAATTCCCACCGAATCAAAATATGAAAAATCGGTTTTAGTGCAAAATACGATTTAGGCTAAAATTGATGGCTCATTAAGTCAATATATACTTCATACTAAAATCCCATAAAATCAAGTTTTCTTATTTGATATGTAAGGAATAAAAGCCGCCAAAAATTATCTTGAGAAAATGATTATTCTGAAAAAATATTTTTCATATTTAGTCAATATTTTTACATGGCTTAATATCACAAAACGTCCCTAAGGTTTACGAAACTATCAGATGACATTCTTACATAAAACAATTTTTCATGTATGATATGAATGCATGAAGGGACTTAAGGTCAATTTAGGTAAAAAAAACCTTAGATGCTCAATCCACAAAAAATTTTTAGCCTTTCCAAATTGCACCTCCGCTAAAAAATTCATGGATTCGCCAGTGACTACTCCCCAAAATTATTTTGGGGATTTATCATTTAATGACTACTCTTCACAATACACTTACTCTACAAATAGAGATGATGAAGATAGTGAAAATTTTGAACCTCATAGGAACTCTATGTGATACTAAGTCACTAATGTATCTTACAATGCAATGTATAAAGTGTAAAATATTGTAATAAATCATTATATATAAATGATTATGATGTGTTTAATCTTCTTTCATTAATTACAACATATTTTCTACAGCCACAGTGCTTGTCATCTCGCTATATAATCAACTTAAATAAGTTAAATCCACCATGCAATGAATTTCCTTCCAATTTTTTGTGATAAACTTATAGATAATTGACTAAATAAACTTTATCTAAAGTTTCAATAAAAATTTCCAAGTTTTTCTTAGAATTTCCGTGGTTTTTATCCAATTTTTATTGATATCGATATTTTCCCGATATTTCCGTGTTTTTGAACCACCGATATTTCTGAAATTTCCGAAATTTAAGACCTTGGTTAGGACTGACATTTTGAATCGAAATACCCCAAAACCGCATTTACCAACCGTATTTTAACCGCATCCAAACTGACTTCGCGAGAAAACCGACGGCAAATTACAATTTTTTTAACCAACCGCAATATGTCGATTGGTTCGCGGTTCCAAATAACCAAATACCGTGGTATATCTCAATACCGCAACTATATATGTTTTAGTGCTTTAGAATTTTAAAATGTTTAATTAACCAAAAATAAAGTTAAAGCAAAAGTGTTTCCCCAACATAAAAATAAGCTGCGCACCGTATCAAGCACTGTGTGCCGCACTGACTCGTTTTGGTCAACATCATACGGTATTTGGCGCCGTGTTGCCTGAAACTCCCATTAGCTTGTTACATCTCTTCTTCTGCTTTGGGTTTTACTCTTTCTCGGAGGGTTTTAGACAGAAGAAAAATCCGAATATCATCAGAGCACAGATCGAAATATCGCCATGGACGTTATCAAGACGCAGCAAGTCTCAGCGAGGCCCATCGAGAAGGTGATAGTTCACCCACTCGTTCTGCTCAGCATCGTCGACAACTACAACCGAGTCGCCAAGGACACTCGCAAGCGAGTCGTCGGCGTTCTACTCGGAAGCACTTACAAAGGCGTCGTCGACGTCTCCAACAGCTACGCAGGTCCGATAATCTCAATGCCCTCACTTGATTTTACCGCATTATTGATCTTTTGCCCAAATCCCCAATTTACTTATTTGGTAGTTTTTGATCCGAAAATTTGTTGAATTGATTGTAGATTCGGAGATTTTGATAATTTTTAGGGTTTTGTGGAATCTAAATCGACAGTAGTTTCGTGATTCGAATTGGGATTATTATTTAATTCTCCGTATGAGTGATTTTATGGGGGGTTAGGGTTTGCACAATGGGGCCAATGCATTTGGGCTTCATTTTACAGTGCTTGAAGATTCAACTTGAAATTGACATGTTTCTAACTGTTTCATTTTTAATGTTCAGTGCCCTTTGAAGAAGATGATAGAGACCCTAGCATTTGGTTTCTTGACCACAACTACCATGAAGCGATGTTCTCAATGTTCAAGAGGATCAATGGTAACTTCAGTACAACTTTTGTGTAAATGTGGACGCTTGCTCTGTTTTCCTCCCCTCGCCCCTCGCTTCTTGGAGCTGTTATTAATCTGTGTAAAATGAATATTTGTTCAATTTCAGCCAAGGAGCACATTGTAGGTTGGTATAGCACCGGGCCGAAACTACGAGAAAATGATCTGGATATTCACAGTTTATTCCACAAGTAAGATCATGTAAATCAGTATATGCGTGTATGTAGCTGCATTGTGCATTGACCCCCACATATGCTTTCCTTCTTCTCTCTTTACTATTGGCCTTATGTGATTCTATTCAATGCATGTCGTTTAGATTAAGGAATGAATATATTATATAATATATATATATATATACTCTTGGCAAGCTGGGGATACATGCTTGTTTTGTTTACTTTGTTTGTAAATCAAGTTCTTTATGGTGCAGCTATGTCCCAAATCCAGTCCTGGTCATTATTGATGTCCAGCCTAAGGAGCTGGGAATACCCACCAAAGCCTACTATGATGTCGAAGAAGTTAAAGAGGTAACCATGGGTTTACATGTTCTTATCTGGCTACTATCCCTGATTAAATGTTGAGGAACATAGTTGTTTCTTACTACATTCCCCACAAGCTATTACATATAGCCTCCCATGCAGCTAATGTAAAGGCTTGATAATACTTACAGAATGCAACTCAGAAAAGCCAAAAGATTTTTGTTCACGTGCCCTCTGAAATTGCGGCTCATGAGGTTGAGGAAATTGGTATGTCATAGGATGAATAGTTACATTTTCTTGTTAACACTTTTCTCTGTTAAAAAAGGGTAGAAAATATAACCTTATTTTGTTTTTTTTCCCTCTAGTGTAGTTCAAAATCCTAATATATTGATTGTGTTCTTTTGTTATTTATCAACAGGAGTGGAACACTTACTAAGGGATGTGAAGGATACAACCATCAGCACCCTTGCAAATGAGGTTCTTCAATTCAAGTTTTCCTTTTTCTTTGGGGCATCTTTTTTACTTTCAACTACAGAGAAAACCTTGAGAATTGAATCCTTATTAATGTTAAAGCATCTGTATTATAATGAAGTGGAAGAAGTGGAAGGATTGTATTTACCTTTTTTTATTTACAGGTTACTGGAAAACTTACCGCTCTAAAGGGTTTGGATGCACGGTTACGAGAAATACGCAGTTACCTAGATCTTGTCATTGATGAGAAGCTTCCACTAAATCATGAGATACTTTACCATTTGCAGGTACACTTTTCATTACTTATTTACTCTCTCTCTAGCTACCTTGTTCTTCCTGCATACTCACTTTTAATTACTTTATTTTTGGGTTTACTTTGTGCATAAATTAGTCTTATTAAGAATTTTTATGTTGAATTTCAGGACGTATTCAACCTACTTCCAAATCTCAATGTGGCAGAGTTGGTCAAGGGTTTTTCAGGTATGCAAGCAAAAATATCTAGTGTGTGCAGGTCCTAATAATTTAGATAGCTCTTCTGTTTAATTTAGGCTTTCTGATGTATATTTCCCTTCTCTATGCAGTAAAAACAAATGACATGATGTTGGTTATATATCTTTCATCTCTCATCCGAAGCGTCATTGCCCTCCACAACTTGATCAATAACAAGGTAACCATGCTCTTTCTAACTCCTCCTGTTCTACTCACCAGAAGCACACAACCGCATCAAAAAGGTTTTGAATTTGGTTCTGAGTGTTTCTGATCCCCTTATATCTCCCTCCCTTTTGGCTCTATCTAAGCTGCACATAAGAAACACCCTGTAGGAGTCCAGCACCACCTGTTAAGGTTCCATTTTGCTGGCATACATTGTTGGTTGCTGTACATAAGCAAGCAAAAAAAAAAAGTGTGAACAGTCAATTCCATGCAAGATATTGGTTTCCTTTAATTTGTTCCTAACTATGCAAATAAAAGTATGAAGCTATTCTTCTCAAAAAGGAAAAATATTAAAATATTAATCTGGGGATGAGATGCTGTCTCACCATTGTGCCTCTTGACAGATGAGAACTAGAATATGCTACCCTGGATTGGAAATTTAAAAGTTGGGAATGTGATAGTATGCTCACCCTTGAACCTCTTTAAATTAATGGGAATTAGTGTGGCATTTAGAATTGAATTCAAATTCTAGCCTTCTGGCAGATTAACTACGTATCTCTATGATTTTGTCAAATCTGTTTTACAGATGCTAAACAAAGAACACGAGAAAGCTGAGGATGCAAAGCCAGCAACGGCCCCATCTGTCGCTGGAAGCTGAAAACCATTATTTGCTGGTGATTGGGGTTTCAGCGGTTGTGAACGGTGCTTTAGCTTTCCTCGTGAAGCCAATTCGATGTTCTACTTTTGAGGCTTTTATTGAAGATTTTGTATTCTCAATATTGACAGGATTTGCAGGTTGAGATATCTCTGTCATTGATTTGTTATACAATATCGGAACAGTTTTATATTTTAGTAGCATGCTTAATTGATAAAATTTCCCAATTTGTATGCGAAAGAACCCCTTTTGCTCATTTGACTGCACAAGAAAAGTGTACTTAGTGATTTTGCTCTTTTTCTCCTAAGGTTTTCTTAAAAATAAGTAAATAAAGTGGTCCCTAAATTTAAAATTTAGTTGTGCTTATAAGAGATAAATGAGAGATGTTGCTTACATTCCTAACACATTATGCGAAATTATTAAAATTATTGGATTAATTCATGTATTGGATTACGGATTAATAAACATGTTTTTGGATTAATTTATGTTAATTTGATTTTTTTTGGTCTGGATTTGTAAATGTACCATTAAAACGAACGATCATTTTAGGCTGGGTTCAACTTCAACCAAATCTAGTTTAGGTCTCGTTCCAAAAAAAAAAAAAGTTTCTGACAAAGAAACTACTACATGTCGTTCAGTTGATAACTCTCGAAATGAAACGGCACACCGTTATTTGCCTATCTTCGTTAACACAAAACCCATGGTGGCGGCCCGGCCACTTAGCCCTGGCCCCTGGTAAAAGCGAAAAGTAGAAACGAATCGGTGGAGGAGGGTTTAGGGATTTGCGGCACTGCGTGTCGGTGCACGGCCAATTTCTGAAATTCCCTAACTCCATTGATTCTGTGAAATCAGAGAAGCTGAAAAAACACTGTGAGAGAATAGCAGCAGATTAGTAGTTTTTGTTAAAGAGAGATGGGGAAAGCTTCAAGGGATAAGAGGGATATATACTACCGAAAAGCAAAAGAAGAAGGTTGGCGTGCTCGCAGTGCCTTCAAGCTTCTTCAGATTGATGAGGAATTCAACATATTTGATGGAGTGAAGCGGGTCGTCGATCTTTGTGCTGCCCCTGGTAGCTGGAGCCAGGTACTGAAATGGATTTTGATATTGCCCTTTTGCAATATTACTGAAAACCCAATTCCCAGTTCCTAATTTTGATGCTTATTGTGGTTTAGGTTTTGAGTAGGAAATTGTATCTCCCAGCAAAGAGTTCATCAGATTCTAAGTAAGTTGTCAACTGCTACTTATACTAGTAGTATAACTATTCTTCTAAGTACACCAAGACCCTAACTTTCTCTTTTTTATCGATATTTTCAGGGATGGTGATGTGCCCCTTATTGTAGCTATTGATTTGCAGCCCATGGCTCCAATTGAAGGCGTTATTCAAGTGCAGGGTGATATAACTAATGCCCGAACCGCTGAAATCGTAAGCATCAGCCGCATTTCTACTTTCCTAGCGCTACATTTTTCTTTCTTTTTGTATATGGTAACGTGTATCGGCATCCATTTGTGTATCTGACTATTTGTTGACCCTTTTAGGTCATCAGACATTTTGATGGTTGCAAGGCTGACCTGGTTGTGTGTGATGGTGCTCCAGATGGTATGCTGACATTTTTAGTTTCATGGTCCACCTTCTTGTTATTGCTTTTGTTTGTAATTACAATTTTCTTACGCTTTACTTTATTTGCAGTTACTGGCCTTCATGACATGGATGAATTTGTTCAGTCCCAGCTGATACTAGCAGTAAGTGTCCTGTAAGTCTGTACAAGGCAATATATCATCATATTTTTGCATGAAAGTTACATGATTTAGAAGGAATATAAAATACACATAATTCCTGTGCTCGTTATTCTACATCACATTCTATCTTTCTGACATAAATATGTCCAAAATTTGATATGCTGTTGAACTTTGTAGTATATTGACACCAGCTGGTGGATCTTCCTTGCAGGGTTTGACGATTGTTACTCATGTACTTAAAGAAGGTGGAAAATTTATTGCAAAGATATTCCGTGGAAAAGATACAAGTCTTCTCTACTGCCAGGTAGTTTTTAAGCTTCCATATTTGGGTGCCTAATAAAAGTTGTTAAAAAAATATATTTCTGCAGTTTTTTTTTTAAATTTGTAACATGAACCATGACTTCCATTGAATTAATTCCCTGGTTATTTTGCTGATTTTGTTGCAGCTGAAACTATTCTTCCCCTTGGTGACTTTTGCAAAACCAAAAAGTAGTCGCAATTCCAGCATAGGTAACAGATTGGGCTTCATTTTGTTTTTCTTGGCAGTTTACATTCTCAGTTCTTTTCAATCCCTACTAATCCAGTACATTTGCCATGAAATAGGATCAATCATCCTGTCAACTCTTTCTTATTAAGAATTCTGGTATTTTCTTAAGGTTGTATGGGCAATTGAGTTAAAATACAATTCCGTTCTAGATATACAAATGCTGCATGAAATGAGCAGACTGATCTGAATTCCATTTGATATCCAAATCCCACTCCCTTTGGAGGAGCAGACAGCATGTGCATGATAACACTTACAAAATGCTGAAAATTTACCATGACATTGTTGGACTGCTTCTACTGTGTCCAAACTAATGCTGGTACTATTTATCATACAGAGGCATTTGCAGTTTGTGAGAATTATTCTCCTCCTGATGGATTCAACCCTAAGGATCTGCATCGCCTCCTAGAAAAGGTGGGAAGTCCCTCAGGAGCAGATGATCTAGGTATGTAAAATCTTCGACATTGAGATATGCGGAGACTCGTGTATTCACAAAGTTACAATATCAATGTGCACTCGTATAATTCTTTATGATGCTTGATGGTCTGAGTCTGACAAACAGTCACAGTTCAAATATAGATCAACAGCTCCAACTTGAATTGAATTGTGAAAAAGTTACTTGTTCTGATATTGCAGTATTGACTTCATTGCATGCTTTAACTTTGCAGATTGCAGTAGTGGGTGGTTGGAAGGGCCAAATAAGGTGTATATTCCATTTCTAGCTTGCGGTGACCTCAGCGGATATGACTCTGACCGTTCATATCCACTACCTAAAGATGTCCAGGGAACGTACCGGAGCTTGGATCCCGTACAACCCCCAATAGCCCCTCCATATAAGAGAGCTCTAGAAATGAAGAAAGCTTCCAGCCAGGGCATCCCAGAGCTTGAGAAGCTTTCTTTGGAGTCATGAACGCAATCATTTATACGCAGGATCAAACAAATTAGGGATCCTTAGATATCTAATTTAAACTACAGATGGGTTTATGTCTCAAATTTTTAGACAATGGTTCAACCCTTTCTTGTTGTAACAGTGTGTATGTCTCACAATATCTGATTCATCTTGATATAACTATAATCTTTCTGAGATTGGAAATGATATCATGTGGTATTCAAATATCAATAGACAAGATGCTCTTTACACTTCCATTGGAAGCAATGCAATGATAAGGTGGCTTTCGATTGTGTGCTTTTATGCTCCTAATTCCTAGGGCCACTCGAATCTGCAGGGCAAATTGAGCTCTACTTTGTTGGGTCAAAAGATTGAGATAAAGTAGATGTAAAAAGTGGTATATTCGTTGGGTTGAACAATAGTGGTCCTGAGACAGCAACCTGTGAATTCTGGCAAGGTAAAAAGAGGCACGAGACTCTAGGTCCAACGCCCATCCTGCCCTCAGAGAATTATCAGTATCCATGAGTTGGTAACTTGGTATCATGTTTGGTACTGGTAAAATATTCGACAGCTTATACTTTGAACTTTAAGAATAAGCACAGTAATTTCTAATTAACCTTAAAAGATCGAATCTTCAGAGTTTGGTAAACTTTGTGGCGAGGTGATATGAATTATGCTCTTACTGGCATTTCTTAACATACCATGTTAGAGTATTAATTTACTAATCGGTTAAGTGCTCGTATACGAAGAGGTTAGAGACCATATATGTGTTATGTGTAATCAGCGATTACCTAAAATAAAATTAAAAGAAACCATGTAACAAAATTCACAACAGAAGGTGTGATTTGCACTCATTATGTATCTTTCTACATGTTACAGATAAATTTTTCATGCAAACCACAACCATAAACTAAGCTCCTTTTTTTCTTCTTCTTTTTCCTTTTGTATGAACATTAATTTAATATACTCTACAAATATCTAATCAACAAGAATTTGATGTAACAGAATTTGTCCTCTGCAAAGAAGAAGCAGAGTTCAAGAACTCGATGCAGTCCTCTAAAGCTTCGGCTCGATGAGATTCGATGGGATCAGATACAGAGCGTGACCTAGTCAGATGGTTGGAGGAAGACACCTTCCTTGAAGTCCTCTTTCTTGCAGACATAATACACACAGCTCTGGCCACCTTAGCCCTGAGTGTGCGTAGTAATTTGATGGGTGTAGGCACTTCTCTTGTATCTTTGAGCAGCCTGAAAGCCCAAATCCCAGTGACCCTGTTCCTGCTTCCACCTACTCTGGTGCCATTGCCACCACTCTGTTTCAGATACAGAATCGGCTTCTCGTTCACATCAGGACTGAAACTCACCCTCTTACTAGCTTTCCTCGACATATTCGACCGGAAAACAAAGAGAAAAGAGAGAGAAAAAAACCCCAAATTGTGGAGGAGAGATTGAGGAAAATTTGGGAGCAGAGGAGGCAGTTAGGTTGGTTATGAGGAGTATTTATGACGGATTGGTATTGAGGAAAAGAGAGAAAAGGAAAAAGAGGAAACAGAATGAAAAAGAAAAAGAGAGGATTGGATTGGATTGGTTTTCTTACTGGAAATGAATGTGAGAATGGTTATGTGTTTGTGTTAGAGCATATGATGGTTTTGACTACGAGACCAAGCAATAAGCGTTTGGTTCACGCACTCATTGGGTTGATTTGATATATGTGTATATATATATATATATATATACTTGCATGAGCCATGCACATGGTGTATGTGATGCAAGAAGCTAAATTAAATAGGTAATTATTAACCCGCATTCTCTGCAGGCCGGCCTTTGAACTTTGATTATAATTTGATTAATTATACTAGAGCTAAAGGTGGTTATTATTACCAATCAGCTGGGACTAAGAGTAGGTATGTACAGCAGAGAAATTGAATCTACTAGTTAACTTGGAAGATTAAAAAGAAAAGAAAAGGAAAGGGTTTGGGCAAAAGAAAAGATGGAAGTGGTGGAGCCATAAGAGGAAGACAAGAGTGGAAGCAAGAGAGACAAGCACTTGATACTCTTCTCTTCGTCAGAAGTTTTGCTTTTTAGGTGCCGCCTGCAGGGCCTACTCCTGCATTTTTCCTACAGTTGTCCATCAGAGTTGTGGAGAGAAAAGATAAAGAGAATCTGTTTGAATTTTTGAGCGAGAAAGAGAGAGAGGAGCATAGATTTGGAGGTGGGAGCGGTCGGTTCGGTTTTAGTGAAAAAAATTATGAAATCAGCCAATTTGATTTGAATCGATTTTGGTTTTTTTTTTTTACCGGAATTTTTATTTTTATTTTATACAAATTTCAACTAAAATTTTATTTTTTGAACTTGAAAATTTACAAATGATCTAATTTCATGCAAAGAGAGACATTGAGCCTAGAAAATAGAGATTTTTTTAAGTTGGACTTGGGAAATAATAATTATGAGATTAAAAATGTAGCATTGTATTTAAATAATAGTTCAGTCCAGTTAGTAAGATGTAAAAATAAAACTAATTTGAATTGGTTCGGTCCGATTCAGTGTCGGTTTGTTGATTTTTAGTCAACCAATTTTTTTCCCCCTTTTTTCCATCAGATCCGAATCAATATTCCAATTTTCCGGTCTCCAAACCCACCCCTATATTTGGGTTTGGCGTGAATACGAGGGAACTTTTACTTTCTTTTCTCTTCTTTTTTAACCTCTTTGGTAGAGAGAGAAAATTCCTGTCGCAGAATCTGTCGGCTGCAGCCTGCAGTGGTTCTTTTGACTGGGGGTGACGAGAAAAAGGCTTCCCAGTTCCCAATAAATGTGGATTTTGCATATTCAGTCAAGATGAACTCATTCTTTTATTGTTTAAAACATACGTTACGTTGGGTTCCTTTCATCAATCATGATGCTCTTTTTTTCTGTACTATATATAAATAGTCTATGCAGAGATCTTTTCCTGCTGAATTATCCATTTTTGTGGCTACTTGAGCTCCATCTTGTATTGGATTCCGGGTCTTCCACTAATGTTTCCTCCATGAATTTTTCATTCTTGTATGAAATCAACATTTCACGTTTTGGGTTCAAACTTATCTCCCTTGAATCATCACCTGTTGGAATATATGCCACTTTTTATTTCTGGCCTTGGCAGTCATTGCATCATGGAACAAAAGGAGATTGGTCTGGAGATCAATAGACTATTAAGATGCTCATCATATCATAGGTGTTGGGGCTCACGGCTCATCGACTCATCCAAGTGTTGGATTTCATCTCAAAATCCCTTAAGAAGAGCTACTACTACTTCATTAATCCCTATAGACGGTATATTTTCCGATGTAGGACAATTGTATTTGATCCAGAGTTCGGGTACATGGGCCTCACTTCCATCTAAGTTGGGCTTATCTTTAAACAGTTTAATGGTTCTCCAAAATTATATCACATTCGGTTTTCAGAGGGCCATGGTTTGATGGGCTCCAAGCTCATCTCCATTTTCATTCTTTCTGGCTATGAGAGAACTAAAACTTCCACTCACATTTTAGATTTCACCATCAATCAAAGAAATGTGCTCACTAGTCTGCACAGAAGATTTTTCTATTTTCTGTCCGTACTTTTAATAAAGCCCCTTTAATAAATGCTTGTGTTTTAATTCCCAAAATAACATCAATAGGCAGACACAATCTAAACTATACTGGTTTGGGAGTGATTATGGATAGGTCAAAATCACTTTTGAAAAAAATCACCTTCTATATGCTTCTCCATATAATCACTTTGAGTGATTTAAAGTGATTCTGGACAGAAAAACCTCTAATGTGCTTTTCCATAAAATCACTTAAAACCACTTAAAGTGATTATATAGAGAAGTGATTTTTTATATAAGTGTTTTTTGACCTATCCAGAATCACTCCCAAATGAGCTAATTTTGGAGCCATGCACTTCATCCACAAGTCTTTTCAAGTTCATTTCAGCAGAGGACAGAAATGCAACATGTAATTTGTTACGTACCAAGCATATTTCTTACCACTCTCATGCTATCTCAAGTTTTGTTTTATTCACCAAAAGGAAAGCCTTGCCAAACAGAAAAACCTCCAACTCAGTTTGACGTTGCTTTCAAGCAACTTGTTTGATTGTGTTATGATCTCCTAATTTAATATCTACCAGCACAGCTCCTTACGTAATTAAAAAAGTTCTAATTTGTAATAATGACTAAAACCACTTAAAAAATTAAGTTAATACTTGTTTTGAAGTTGGATTGGTTCAACATTATTTGGGTGCCACTTGAGAAATATAATAAACAATAAAAAGATATTCAAACGAATATGTTATTATACTCTGGATATATTTTTTTTAAGGCTTCCATTCATTACATATTGAACAATGGAATTAAGGGTTAGCTAAAACCTTTGTTTTACATATCAATATTAAGACAAGGGTTAGAACTATGACATATCGACATTAAGAAAATAATATTAATTTTTCTCCTTCTTTTTGCATCATTTATGCTTGGGAATGATCTTGTGCGCATGAACGGCTTACGCTAACTTTTCCTCTTAAAATATTCGGTTAGATTGTTTTTTTAAAAAGTCATATTTCAGTGCCTCTAGAATGAATCATTGAAGCAAATGAGCAGCCATCAGCCCAAAGAATGATGAATAATTGAAGCAAACGAGCACTGTGGAGGGACAGAGCAGCTGCCAAAACGTCATGAAAATGCCAGTTGTACAAAAGTACGAGCAGAACAAGTGCACGTTGGATGATTGGGTATGCACGCCCACAAATGAGGATTTTGCATTTGAGATTTCATAGTGTAATGCACATTAGTAAATCCAAATTTACACTCCAAGTTTGCACCTAGTTGTCAAAAGTAAAAATCAGTAAATCCAAAAAATTGGCAGGAATATTGGTGGGGACCCTTTTTGTTTGGTAGGATGCTTACTTAAATAGAGTAATGAAGGTATAGCTCTTGAAGCTCGAACTCTTTCTGTTCCGCTCATGGGAGCTGATGGGAGAAGAGGTTCGAAAACTCCGAACACTCAATTGTGTAAATTCCTTACCTCAATCGCTTGCATTAAAAAAATGAAAAATAAAAATTAGTGTAATGAAACAAGGATTTTTCCGAAGCTTGATGGATGTGAATTCTACGCTATGTTTTTACAGTTTGACTGACAAATAGCCAAGCCAATATACAACCACACAAAAGAATATTGCAAATATGTCAAATATACACGAAATTATAAAATAATGCTCATGCCATAAATGCCCATTAAATTATGGGTCCTTTTTTTAAGCTCAATTTTCTCCTAAAAATTGAATTGCGTACAGAGTTTTTCTTCTTTATTTTTATTTTTTCGCTTGTCCAATTGTGCAACTAAAAAGATAGGTATGCAAAAAATTGACCACAGAGAAGAGTGTGAGAAATAAGAAAGGAAGAAGAAGGATTCAACTCAAGTTCTCAACATATCAAGCCAACAGGGAATAGGGGCATATACGGAGAGAGCTTCCATTAGATACCACCATGAAAGAATATCCATTGCCAGAGTCCTTCAAGGTCTTCTAGATTCCTTGCAAATAATTCATCCCATCTTCCACACGCACCCGCTTTTTTATATGATATTCCTTAATCCCATGGAATATATCCCTCAAGTTTTCTAACAAAAGCCCCTTCAACTTATACCTCCATACCATTTATATTACAATTTACACATTACACTCAATCATCATGGTGACCTGTGCTTCTCTCTCTATAAATCCCTCTCTCTCTCCTCCCTCTTTTTCCACAGCTACCCAATCATCTTCTTCCTCTGCTTTTTCTCATTCTTCATTCCCTACTTTCCTCAGATTCCCAAGCTACCATTCGTCAAGAACAAAACCCAGTAGCCTTTCCGGTCAAGGTGTTTGCTTTTCTTACTCTGAGAGGCCAAAGGGTTTGAGGGAAAGTAGAAAACTTGAGCTTAAAGCCAGCAATATGACTATTACAGAGGTCGGGCAAGAAGAAGAGGAAGAGGGTCCTCCACCTTATGTTGATTCAGAGATAAACTCAAGACCTCGTCGCATTGCTCTCTTTGTGGAGCCTTCTCCCTTTGCGTGAGTCTCTACTGTTTTGCCACTTTGACTTTTATGCATAGATTATTTTTCTGGGAACTTGAACTTTATGGTTTAGCTTCACTACAACTTCAATTTTGAGATACCCATCTTATTAAAATGTTTAAATTTGTTGTCTTTATCTATGGGCGTTAAAGTTTTAAAGCTTTTCGAAGTGAAGTTTGTGTCTTTAGGTAGTGTCATTGGCACTGGATTGGGATCTAATCTGGTTTAGCTATAACTAACATTGCGTTTGATGAAATGATTATGATGGTGTCGGTTTGCATTGTGCTTCCTTTGAAGATTATACATCAACTAGTAGCTTTAGCTAAAATTTGGTTATTTTGTTTTTCATTGATGCCGAATGAAGTGTTCAGACCATGACGTTTGCTGCTGTTTTAGCTGGTAGGCTTAGCTCAGCTTTGATTTATGGTGTGGCTAATGATTTGGTGACGCTTTCCATCTCAATGGTAAAGTAATCTAGTGTGTTACTCTAGCTGCTATCTGGCTTGGTGGTTTTTCCATTCTGGCATGGCATTGGCGTTCTTGGGATAATTTTTTAATGAGTAATTGGCTAGTTTTGTCGCTTAGCTTTGAATCTGAAGTTTTGTTTGGTCAATATTTGTTGGTTAACATTTGGCCGTCATAAGTGGGATCTTGGTTTTAGTTTTATATCTGTCCACTTATTGGGTGAAGTCGAGGGTGTTACTTGTTACTGCTGGCAAGTTAAGGCTTATTTAGCTGCTATGACCCTGAATGCTGTTGTCCTGAGTTTATTATGTGGTTTCCTAGTATTTATGTGTTGAGAATTAAGCTTTTTTCTAAAACCAATTCTGTTACATCTTCCTGCAGCTTCTCGTTAATGTGTTTTCATGTACGAGGCATCCTGTATTTTTTGGGCTTCAGTTGTGATATTAGAGTTTGCTTGGTTGCCAATCATCTAATAGTTCAATTTCAACGGGTTGCAAGATTCAGCTGATATGAAATACAAAGGGTTGCCTATTGAAAGTATTTCCTTCTTCTGTTTTTCTTGCAGATATGTGTCAGGTTATAAAAATCGGTTCCAGAATTTCATTAGGTACTTGCGTGAAATGGGGGATGAGGTAAAATTCTTTATATCTTCACACTTTTCTATGGATGTCCTTAATTGAACCTGCATTAGTGAGAATGAAATTCCTGGCTAAATTGGCAGTCACGTTGGCTTATTTAAACTTTAAGGTTATAAAATTTTCTTTAAATTCCAAATATTCCTTTGCATAACAATTGACATATTTGCTTACTGATACATTGTATAGGTTATGGTTGTGACAACACATGAGGGAGTGCCTGACGAATTTTATGGAGCAAAATTGATTGGATCCCGAAGGTAAGCTACATAGTGATCTAACTTCTAAAAGAATAGTAGACTAAAAGTATGCAAAGCATTGATTTTACTAATTCATTCTCCCTCTCTTTTCCTTTTGTTTCTCAGCTTCCCCTTCCCCTGGTATCAAAAGGTGCCCCTTTCCCTTGCACTTAGTCCTAGAATTATTTCAGAGGTTGCTCAGTTCAAGCCTGACATTATACATGCATCCTCACCTGGAATTATGGTAAGGATTTATTTATTTCTTATTCTTTTCTTGGTAGATGGTAAATTGATTATGTTTTCGTTATTATGGAGAAAGAAATAATAACAAAGAATTGAAAGATGGCTGACACTTACCAATTGTCCTGTAGGTTTTCGGTGCTCTCATTATCGCTAAGTTATTATCTGTCCCTATAGTGATGTCTTATCACACTCACGTGCCAGTGTGAGTTTAATTCTTTGATTTATTCCAAGTTATCAGCATATACTGTGTCAGATATGATGCCAGATTTTGATAAATCATATGGAAAAAGTAATTGTATGATCAGAGTGCTTAGCACTGAGCCTTCTCTCTTTTGTTATGCAGATATATCCCAAGATACACCTTCAGTTGGCTGGTGAAACCTATGTGGTTGGTTATAAGTATGTAACCTTTCCTTTATAGCCAGTTATAGTAACATGTAGACGAGCATATTGTTGACATTGTAGTTTGTCTTATCAGAATTTCTGCACAGAGCTGCTGATCTCACACTAGTTCCATCAGCTGCAATCAGTAAGGATCTCCTAGAAGCTGGGGTGGCAGCAGGTGAATATAGTAAACTCATTTCATGTCTCCATCCTAGATTTCCTTTGATGAAATTGTTAACTAAATAGAAAGAAATGTGTCCATCCAGCTCAGTTTAAAACTAACCTCCTTTTCTTTATTGCTTATCTGCAGCTAATACAATCCGTCTTTGGAATAAGGGTGTTGATTCTGAAAGCTTCCATCCTCGCTTCCGTTCTCATGAAATGCGTTTAAGACTGAGGTAGTACCTCTATTTGTCAATTTGTGTCTCTTTTTGGAGTTGGAAATTTTCTTAATTAAATATGTCTTTGTCCTGAACAGCAATGGTGAACCCGAGAAACCTTTAATTGTTCATGTTGGAAGACTTGGAGTGGAGAAGAGTTTGGATTTTCTGAAAAGGTAGTGTGCTTCTCTCTTACAAATTATAAATCAATGGGAGTCGTTTCTTTCGATTGAAAAGGTAGTAATGTAAAGCTTTTAACCCAACTAAGGCTATATCAAAGCACTTGAAAAGTCTTTCATTTTGGAAATCTTTTTTTCCCCTCAATAATCATTTTGGAAACCTTCATTCATGCTTGTTTTTACCTGTTACTTTTCATTTTACAACATTAAAGTGACCTCAAAAGTTCATTATATATCAAGTCAGATTTGTACGACAAATTAGACAATTGACGTATTTATCTTGCTATGTGGAGCATTCAAGCTAAAGCCTAAATTTGGATGTTGTCATATCTTGTTGTATTCTCCTCTGATATGTAACATGCTTTTGCATAACTTTCGGCCTTTAACATATAAATCATTTTGGTTTAACAGTGTCATGGATGGGCTTCCAGAAGCACGAATTGCCTTTATTGGAGATGGACCGTACAGGTATTACTCTGCCACATGATGAACTTCTAGAATTCTTAGGAGTAATCTTCGCGTACAAAAAAAGCTCATACAAAAATTATGTATCAGCATATTATCTCAATCAATTGTGTGGCTTTTACTTGGCAGGGAGGACCTAGAAAAACTGTTCTCGGGCATGCCCGCAGTATTTACAGGTATGTTAGAAGGTGAAGAGCTCTCTCAGGCATATGCCAGTGGGGACGTATTCGTGATGCCTTCAGAATCAGAGACACTTGGGCTTGTTGTTTTGGAGGCTATGTCTTCAGGTATCCCTGTGGTAGGAGCTCGAGCTGGTGGAATCCCAGATATAATTCCAGCAGACCAAGAGGGGAAAACTGGCTTTCTCTATGATTATGGGGATGTTGATGACTGCTTAAGAAAATTGCAGCTCCTGTTGGAGAACAAGGAACTAAGGGAAACAATCGGCAAAGCAGCACGTGAAGAAATGGAAAAGTATGGTTGGAAGGCAGCCACGCGAGTAATACGAAATGAACAATACAATGCTGCCATTTGGTTTTGGAGGAAGAAGCGAGCACAGTTTCTCAGACCTTGGCAGTGGTTCATGAAGCGCATTTTTCCACCATCCCCACCAGAAATTAAATACAGGTGATGATTCAGATCCTACTGCGTTTAGCACAGGTAACTGGTTGTTGTAGACTTTGCTTTGGGCTTCAAAAGAAGTTTGTTGGATTGCACTTGTGACCAATTGTAACTCATTTGTTGTATATATTGGACGATCAAGTAGAGTCAGTTGTGTTGCTCCATGTGCTGAAACTGACCCTTGCAAACTCGCATATACACAAAACTGCATTCATAGCCCATTATCGTCACGTCTTACTGTGACGTTTGTAATCTCTACTCAATTGACGGGCGACGTGAAATCTGTGCACGTTTTATGTATCTAATGTGCTGTGCAAGTGCATCATTTTCGCGCAAAAACAACTTAGATGTTAATTGGCTGAGTAAGTTCGAGTGTAAGTAAGGCCACTGTTTCCATGCATTTTACATGTGCCCGAGTAGGAGTGCCTATCTCCTTAACTCATAGATAGGGCACTTCAGGACCAGTGAGTATTGTAGGGATGAAAAAGCTCAGTTGTTCATTAATTGGTTCACATGCTAACGAATGAGTAGGTCTAAAAGAACACAGTAAAGCATTGTTCTTGTATTGGTGGTCTGTAGGCAGGAAGGGCCATAGACCACACATGGAAAAATCATCCCGGCGCATCCCCTATACCACCAAGCAGTCACAGATGACATATAGGGTTGGATTTTGATGTTTGGGGTCGTTCTCAAGGGGTCAATTGGTTAGGATATGAAGCTTTTCGGGCAACATCGACCAATGCTAGTATAAGTCGGCAACGCATGTTTGGGTAACTCTGAGCGATCGATGCATTTGTGGGTATCAGTGTCACTCACAAACGCATGGCATGGGGAATGATGCTAGCATAATTCTTATCTTCTTGTTTAAAATGTAAAACTTTGAGGTGGGTTGGTGCATTAAAACAGTTTACATCATTAATTTACAAACCAAAACCAAATCCATTACTTGCGAAAAGAGTAAAAACCAAACCCAGTAAGTAATTGTGAAAAGTGTAAGAATCTCACGTGCATTTGGATGGTTGGGAGCATTTTGTGAAACACATGTACACGGTACACGGTACACGGTACACCTGATGCAATTGGCACATCACTTAAAAAGTAGTGCAGCTTTTCTAACCTTATCACTGCTGCCTGCTTCCCTCCCCATGAACACACACAAAAATCGCATTTGGGATTTGAATGAATGAATGAATGGTCGAGGTTTAGATCATTCTGACTCTCGGTCGGGTTGAGGGGTCATTGGGATATGATTGTCTCCATCACATATAGACAGTATAGGACCTAAAGTCTGCTTATGCTCAAAGGGTTAATGACCGAAATAGTCCCCTAACTATTGCTCCAGTATCATTTTGGTCCATCAACTAAATTTTTCATTTCAATGTCCTTCAACTCTCCCTTTGGGATCAATAAGGTCCCACTGTGACAAAATCCGTCACTTTTGATCATGCGATGGCCATATGACTCGGCTTTGAAGGGTATATGCGACTTTTGGAGAGACTCTATCCTTCCAAAGCGAAAAACCAAAATTGTGGTCGACTTTTGGAGAGGCTCTATCTCATTTCAGGCGATTACAATGGACTGAAAGGGGTTCTCTCTTTGTAGGATTGGTCGATGCTGTAGTAGTGTGCGAGTCGCTGAATTGGTGAAGTTAGTGTGTAATTTCACTGTTAATTTTGGAGTTCGAATTTGGGATTTTGGGTTAGGGTTTGATTTTGGGAAATTCACTGCTTGATGATAATGGAGTTCGAATTCCGTTGGGGTGGAAAGGCTCCTAAATACAGTAAGGCTTCTGTAAGGGCTTCTGCAAATAAATGAGTTGTCTGCAAGTGTGGTTTCTTTATGTGTAAAAGATTCCTTTTCATGTGTTTGTGTATGGCTTTTTGGTACCCTTTTATGTTTAAAGTCAGGGTAAAGGAATCGTTTGCATGTGGGTTTGGCTTTATTCTTACATTGACTACAGAAATGTATGTGGTCCTTTGGTTGTCTGCTTCACACCAAAACTGTGACTTTAACTAACATATTGTTGTCCTTAGCATTAACAACAAAATTGGGACTTTAAATAACATATTGTTGTTTCAATTTTGCAGGTATCAATGGAATGTGCACTCTAAAATTACATCATGGGGGCTGGTTTGAAAATGAGGTTTATAAAAAAGGGCAAAGTATGTTATTTGGACAATGTTGTAGATGATTTTCTATCCTTGTTAGATTTAATGAAAATAGGGTGAGGTCTTGGGTATGATGTTGACATTTCTTAGGTTCAACAAAGTTTGGAAATGAGGTATAGAAATGTTGAGGGTGGACTGGAGCTTCTTACATCTGATGCTAAAATGGTTGAAATGGTTGGTCAGATGTCATCTAATAAAGTTATTGTGTTATACTATAATGAGATTGAAATTATAAATGGAGTTGGGAGTCAACCATCTGTTGAGTGGCCTTGTTTGGATAATGGAGACTATGACTATGATGCAGATGCAGAGAATGGTGGTGGGGATGTGAATTGGCCTTTCATTGATCAATTAGTAGATTATGACTTTTCCCAAGTGAAAGAGGTGGCTTATAATGAAGAGGAGGAAACTTTTGATAATGTTGGGACAGAAGTGAAATTGGTACTTAGGTGACGAGTGGTAAATTTAAATGCTATTCTAACAGACACAACAATATTCACACACTTTAAAACTTGACCAAAGAGAATTATGACTAATCAACTGCTAGTCAAAAATACTATCATCAAATGCACACACACAGAACAAAACAATCTACACCTGCAAGCCTATAAGATTATTAGTGACAACCTAGGCACTCAGAAAGACCCATCAATCTAGGCATCCCCTGTGCTAGCAACAACTACGGTGCAAGTGTGTGAATACATCATAATCAAATGAACAACAAATATCAGATGAAGATGACTAGTCAGCCGCAAGAACACAAACCCAGAAATACATTAACATCATGCGATGACTAGTCAACTATCAAGAACACAAACCCATAAAACGAAACAGTAGACTAGAAAATTGTTCACCCAAAAACCCACCACTGAGAAAAACTGGGGGTCATCAACCGACCAAGCAATCCACTAAGCAAAGAAGATTTTTACAAAAAAAAAACTCAAGCAAGCTCAAGAAATCCTAAATCTATTTAGGAAGATAAGCTATACCTCATTTGTGCAATCTTCTTCTCAAACTTAGAAATGATTGCAGCTTAGTCCTTCATGACAATGGCAGCTCCTTCTTCAGCTCGAACATAAACCAGAAATTTGGATTCAAGGAAAAATGGTCAATTTCTTCAAGAAACCATACTCTTGAAGAAACCAATCTTGAATCTGACCTAGATATATATACATACATATATATATATATATATATATATGAGAATGTGTTTGTTCTAGCTAGATGCAGATTTCATATTTCAAAAACAGTTTTCAAAAATCAATTTAGAAAACTCATAGATAAAAATTTGAGGTTCACTAAAGGAAGAAGAAGAGCAAAGGTGAAAACCAAACCTTTTAAAAATCTTTTCCAAAAGTGACGGCTGCCAAATGAGGAATCAATGGGCTTTTACCCAAAAATTCCTAAGTCAGAATAGTACACATGGCAGCTGAGAAAATTCGTAGAATATGACAAAAAGATTTGTTAGGATCTAGCTGGAAACAGTGAGTTGGAAATCATACTGATGCAAAAGATGACTAATCATACAAAAACAAGATGACTAGTCATACTCTTAAGAAATCTAATGAATGAAATGCACAAATTACCTTTGTCAATTTGACTGATCCTTCATAAGAAAGCAGCCATATAAGAACACTTATAGCAACTATTCTTAATCTAAACTTGAGCTTGGGTAATTACAATATTGTCAAGAGAAGCCAAAAGAAAAACTTAAAAAGAATAAACTTAACAATCTCCCCCTTTTTGGCTTTCCTTGACAACACACTCTCTAAAAACACTCAACCCACAACCAAACCCATAGGGATGATGATCATTGAAGTACCTGCAAAAACAACCAATCTCCTAGGCATAAAAACAAGCATATTATCACATAAATGGAACAATATGGGGTTAAGAGTTGTTCTCCCCCTTGTTGATAAGGAAAGTACAAAAAGA
Source organism: Prunus padus (assembly GCA_024362665.1). Classification (NCBI taxonomy): domain Eukaryota; kingdom Viridiplantae; phylum Streptophyta; class Magnoliopsida; order Rosales; family Rosaceae; genus Prunus; species Prunus padus. The sequence goes on from JANFAM010000019.1 coordinate 5,569,580, forward strand.
TAACAATAAGTCACAGAACACCAAGTGATTAAATAGAACACAAATTGAATAAACAAAGACCAAGAGTCATGTGTTCAAAGAAATACAAAATAGCTCCCCTATCAAACTACAGGGAGTACAAAAGCATGATCCCTGATTCCACTACATAGGATACAAAAGATTACCCCTAATATTTGATTACAAAATGTACTGCCCATATTTGATTACAAAAAAATACCTCCACTAGCTAATTTCAAAATGTACTCCCCCTAAAACAAATCTCCCTCTTAGAAAATATACTCCCCTTGAGTATAATATAACATAAATGAATTAACCTTTGATATACTAACCCAGCAAACTCTCCCTAAATAGCCAACAAACACAAAAGTGCATCAGACTAAAGAGAATAAGAAATGGAGCACAAGTTGCAAGGAATCATACCCAAAACAATTAAAATCAAGTCGCTAAATTTAATATGTGTACACATGACACATAAAGAAACTCCCCAAAAAAAAAAAGAGTTTAAGCAACACAATTATCAAACCAATGGACGACCAATGAATTTTTCTTTACACATGATAGTGCAAAATCAAGACAAAGCAGCAAGATTTCAAAATTTAAGGCATCAATCATGGTCAAATTTGAAGAAAGCACCAAGCAAGACGAACCCTAAATTTTTGCTCAAAATTGAGGACATGTGAGAAAGAACACAAGACATAAGTCTCTAAGTTATCCAAATAAGACGATATAGCTTTCCAAAAAGCCAAGAAGAAGAGAGTGGACTAGTGAAACGGACTAGTCACGCATGTCTAAATTTGAGGTGGCATCAAAAGACCAACACCCTCATAAACACAACCAAGAACAAAAGAGCAAATCAACCAAGATAAGGCTTAGGATGACAACATTGATGTATGAAAATGATAAAAACAACCAGCAAGAATGTTGCCAAAACACATGCATCTCAAAGAAACTCCCCCAAAATTTAACAACCACAAAATAAATTAGCTAACAATCCAAAACTCATATAGCACAGCAAACTCGTAAGGATTTCAAGAATTATGTTAGGCTAAATCATTATATGTGGGAACACAACTTATCAAGATGACTAGTCGTAGACCAAAGTGGCGTCATCCAAACACGACCATACATAAACACAACACTAGTGTTCAAACAGATGGTGTAAATGAGACAGGGAGTAAAAAGTTGTGTTCGGAAGAATCGCTAAGTTTTAAGCCACAAAAAAAATTGAGAACCATTCAATTCAGATGACTAGTGTAGATGACTGATCATGGAAGGCAACCATTCCCATCAAAAACAAGATTTCACTCTCCTCCTAAAAAGCCAACAATCACAAAAGTGCATCAGGCTAAGGAGAAAGAGAACTCAAGATCAAATCCAAAGTGTTGAGAATAAAAGATCTAAAAAGTAGAAAAAAACGCATAACCGATCAATCCAAACGAGATGACTAGAACAAGCAACTAGTCCTAAAACATGAGTCTGCAGCCAAAACGACCAACATTGGACTTGCTTTTGGCAACAGCATCAACCTTAGTCTACAAAAAAAAAACTTATTGAAACCCCAAAAAGGCTCACATACAGCCAAGTCACATAAGGTAATATGGGTTCAAAAATAAGAATGACTAAAAACCTTAAGGCCAAAACCATACCAGTGACATATGACTAGGATTTACGACTAGTCATATGGACTTAGAAAGCAAACTCCAAAAGTACTTCGACATGTAAACTCAAATATTTAACAATTTTGTGACCAAAACCATGATAAACGAAAGGCGTGACATGTCAACAAAGAACCTTTACTGAAACAACATACACATATCATCACTACCAAACAAATACATGAGAGACGAGAAAGTAGCCAATCAACACCAGAGTGTGCCTCAACAAAATATGTGACCTTGTTAACAGGTAGTGAATAAAAAGTCAACCAAGCACCAGTGCACAAACACATATGCTCAAATTTCTCAAACAAGCATGAGACATAAGAATCAACAACATGAAGCCCCTTTTACTTTGAATAGTGTTCACAACGAACATCAAAATCCAAACAATAAGTCTATAAAAAAATCTAAAGCATAGCAGAAGAAAGGAGTTCGAATGACATGTAAGTGCAAGATACCCCTCAATGCATTCACCACAACAAACGCAACAGCTCTTTCATTTCCAAGAAAAGTTGGAAAAACACATAATATAGTTGATATAAACCTTCCAACCCAAGATTCAAAAATCAGAGAACCGTAAACATTGATTTAGTCAAAAATAAGGTAGCAATGACCTGACCAAATCAAAATGAGGTTGATCAAAACAAATAACCTACATCCCAGCAATGACAAATAACTAGTAGCGATGACTAGTCATAGTCATAGCAGATAAAACATCAACAAGATATGATGCAAAAGAACACATTAAATTGCCAGAGGAATCAAAAGACAACAATGTCACCAGAGGAATCAAAAGACAACAATGTCATTCATTAAAAATAACAGAAGATCAATGTCACATATCTAATAGATGTTAACTAAAATTCTCCTCATTAATAGAAAAACCATTACCAAAATAACCTCCCCCACATTATTCTCCCCACTAAACTACAGAACTACTTACCATACTCGAAATCCCTCGGACATGGAGGAATCATCATGAATGAAGTGGGCCAATCTATGTAATTTCATAATCCTCAGAATTGAAGATGAGGTTTCGACAATTGAACACTCAACTCAATGGATGAATGGTCATAGGCAATAGGGGCCTCATGCCATATGTTATCAGGTAGTACCTCCACACCATTTTTTTTTTAAACTCATAGTATGGATGAGGCCAGGGAAGACCAAAGAACTTTCCCTTTTGGTGTCATGACCAAAGGTTTTGGTTTTGGCGGAAGAATTCTAGAAAATGTGTGTTAGGTTCGAACAAGACACATCAAGGTGTAAGTGGGGAGAAATAGGACCTTGACCTATCGAACACTACCACATGGAAGACAGTGAGTCGAACACTCAGCTGCACATGAAAAGACCACCTAAATTGGATGACTAGGAATGAAACTACCAAAATTACCAAACACTCTCCTAAGATGACTAGTATCATCGAACCTTCTTCCCAAGTTCAAATCTTTCCACAAAGTCCGCATAATTATCTTTGTCTCACAGTCGTAGTACCGACTCGTGCCACTTGAAATCTCCGACATCGCAAAACTAGGGTTCAAATTTGGGGGTTTTTAGGAGAGCTTCTAGCAGAAATGGGGGTAATGTGTTTCAACATGTGGCTTGGTCATTTTAGAAGATGGTACTGACCTAAAATTATGGTTTTGTCCCTCGATTTCACGGAATAGTTCACATAATTTGACAGTGGGACCTTATTGATCCCAAATGGAGAGTTGAAGGACCATTGAAATGAAAAATTTAGTTGATGGACCAAAATGATACTGGAGCAATAGTTGGGGGACCATTTCGGTCATTAACCCTATGTTCATATTTACAAATTAATATAAAACTATCTACTTCACACACATCTTTTTTATGTGTCCTCTCAGCTAACAATCTCATTTAGGTTGCTTTTGTTTAGTGAAATCGAGGTTGAGCAACCAGTTTAACATTCTCATGTTTGAAAAGTACACGGCTTTGGATTTTGTTATCCAAATTCCGTAAGATATTATGTAAGTTATAAGATAAGATATTAATTAAAGTTGGCTTATTATTATTAGCAATAAATAGGATAAGCAAGTTTTTCTCCTCAACAATATGTAAGTTTTTTTTGGGAGGACATTTCATTGAAAATGACGATAATATACTAATTTACACACGCAACACGAATGCTAGGATTCGAACCTAAAATCTGCATAAGAGAACAATTACTCTAAACCACTATATTAATGAGTCATTTGCTAATGATATGTAAGTTTTAAGTCAAGATCTTGATTGAAACTTCTAATTAATGGGTGATTATTGGCCTCAGCATATGGAGACATCACACCAGTATATATCACTTCAATGACCTCTTTTGTCTGTGCAGAATTTCTCAAGTTTTAAATTGTGCTTAAGTCAAAATTAGGAGCGGTCTATTTCGGCCCAATTTCTATCGAACCTGATTTTTGGCGTAAAACCCATTTCCGAAAAAGAGATAACAGGATTAGAATGACTAACAATCCAAACAGGAATTAGAAGAATAAATAAATAAATAAAACCCAACAAGTGTTGGATTTATCAGATAAAGAAATTCAGAAATTTCGTCACGTGGAAACGGATTAACCAGATATTTATATATAATCATAATATATTATACAATAACAATACTAATATAAAATCCTAAATCCTAATATAGTACAAACCACACACTACTAGCCAAAACGTCGCTGTTTCCAGTCTCATCACAACCGTCCAAATCAATTTCACACAGCCATGAGTCATGACAACGTTTTGACCAAAAGTCCCTCCAGCAAGCCACCATAACGGATTAACGGTAATTTAAACCATATCGCCGACTAAGCAACCGTTTACACAATCGCCGATACGTACTGCATGAACTCCATATCCGACTCGAGCCCCGCCATCGTCTCCGGAGCCAAAACCACCTCCAGATCAACGCTGCCGTTCCCTTCTCTCCCCGGAAACGCCGAAATCTTGCCGTCAAATTTGTTTGCCCCTCCACTCCGTACGGCCAATGGTCGGCCCCATCCAAAATCATTTTCGTACATTGGAAATCTCGGCGAGCTCCCCATCGTGATCATTGCGCCGTCGAAATTCCCTAGCGGGAAAAGCCTTGGGACGCTCTCCCAATCCTCCACGCCGCGGCGCACCGTGGCATCGTCGTGCGCTGCCACGTTCTTGCGGAGCAGACCAGCGCCCCAGCTCAGATCTCGAGACAGCAGCTCGCCTGCGGAAGCAACGGTCGGGATGCTCTGTATCGCGTTCCCGAAGTAGTGTGGGCTCAGCTTCGGCTCAAGCCGGTGGCGGCAGTTCACAGCCATCCGAAACGTCGTCGTTTTGGAATCTGGTAGATTCCTAACACGTGTCACCGAACGCCAGAGCTGCGCGCTCAGTGACTGAAACGACGAAATCTCCGCCCTTTTCGCGCCTATACAACGAGAAACGATTTTCCAGGTGTCGTTGCAATGCTTCCCGAAAATCTCAGCCGATTCCAAAAGCCCGTTACCATTGCCGTTACAATTACCGTTACCATTAATCAGAGGACTGTTATTGGCTCTGTTTTTTAGTTTGAGAATCGATTCTCTGGTGAAATGGAAGATCCGCTCTCGTAACGGCTCGTTGCCAGAGAAGGTGACCTTAGGGCCACCGTCGGGCAACTGGAGAACCGCCGGCGAGTTAAAGAAGTTGTCCCGCGAGAAATCAGGAGATTTTGAGATTTTCTTGGCGCCTTTGCAAATCTCAGCGAAGGTGTTGAAAAAGTGCCAGAAGGAAGTTCCGTCGGTGACAGAGTGGTTAACAGTGCAGCCTATGAAGATGCCGTCAGCTAGCTCGGTGGCTTGGACGGCAGCCAAGGGTCTGGAATGGCCGGAGTAGCTCAAGGTCCGGTCCAACGCAAAAAACTCCCTGAAGTAATGCGGAACGTCGTCGTTCGCCGGCAATAGGACGTCGACGGAGAGGTGCTTGGCTTTGGCTTGGATGAAATCGACGCCGGCATCGTTGCAAACGATGTGGACGTATCCTTCGGCGTCGGTCTCGAAGCGGCCGGCGAGGGCCGGGAAGTGGGAGAGGGCGAGGGAGAGGGAGTGTTTGAGAGAGGCGATAAGGTCGGCGATATGGAAGGGCGGGGAGCTGAGGAGGACGCCTTTCTGGATGTAGTGGCAAGAGAGCATGGGAAGATCAGAGACGGAGAGCTTGAGGGATTTGATTGTGGATTTCGTGTTTGGATAAATTGTGCATTTCGAAATTACAGTCACAGAGAAATCAGAGCAAGGCATTTTGAAATTTGGGGGCTTAATTGTGTTTGACTTGTGAAGTTGTGAGGTTGTGATGGTGAGTGAAGTGGTGGGGGGTTTATATAGAGTGGGAAGGTGAGGTTGGGTTCATAGAACTTGCCTTCTCCTCCTACTTTCTTTGGTTAATATTAGTTTAATTGTAAAAAGGGTGTGTGGGTGGAGAAAAATTTTCATGGAACGGGGTCCTATCCCCCTCCAATCATCGGGCACCATGTGGACAAAAATACTCTCTCTCTCACCAAAGTTGTCCACATGGCTCACGTTGATTGGAGGGGGATAGGACTACAGTTCTATCCCCGTTCCATGAAAGTTTTTTTCGTGTGGGTGGGGAGAAATTTTTAAATGTACCGGGTACACCACGTGGCTGGTGTACCATCCAATAGACCTAGGACATTTGGAATTACTTTTTAATTTATTGCATTATTTTTTATGACACATGGGCGGGCTGCATTGGAAACATTCCACATGTCCTACACTTAGTGGATGGTACACCAGCCACGTGGTGTACCGGGAACACCCAAAAATTACTCGTGGGTAGGGGAGAGATAAGGAAAATGATGACGTGCCAAGAAAAGGGCGGGTACTGTGGAAGATAGGACACATGGATGATGGGTGCGTGTTACAGTGCGGCAGCAAAAAGGCATTGTTTAATCTGGGAAATTAATGTTGGAGTGTGGACTATATCGCCACTGCGCATGTCTATATATATTATATTTTGTTTTTTTTTTCTTTTCATTTTTCTTCTTCATTCGAGGCAAATTGTAAGTTAGAACAAATACTTACATGAAACGGAAATAGCATCGGTCAATTATATCATGTCATGTCATGTATGATAATATTTTCATGTGAAAATATGTAATTGACCGAAAATAGCACTATTCATGTTTGATACAAATTTTTTGGGGCTAAAGATTGTGGCAAATATTTAGAGCACCAATTCACAGTCGTGTGCCAAACTGCCAAGATATTTAGGAATTGGGATTGACGCTAAGATTCACAAATAAGAGGTGTGCATTCCCATGCAGATCTTCTGTTGTTTGGGAGTTTGGGAGTACATAAGTAGGAAAAGTTTTGTCTTGACTTTTGTTTAGTTGAGATAATGTAATGTGTTTACGAGTTCACATCGTAAACATAAAGAGGAGATATAAAACGTGAAATAACGAAAATTCTGTTGTTTAGTTGGTAACAGTCAAAATTTAACAGCTCTACAGAAACTTGTTGAAAATATTTTGATTCCAAGACTAAACACATATAAGAAACACAATTTTTAAGCTTAACAACTCTGTCCATAAAGCGAATTACCAACACACGCCTTGTCATTAACTTGTTTTATGTTCAAAAGTGTTCATTACATAGAGATCTACAAATGCATATCGCACACGTGCCACATAATTTTTGCTTCTTCTGGGTAAGCCAGTTTCCACGTAATTATATGCAATGCCGCCCATTTCGTTTGACCATCTGGTGTTAAAAACGTGAAAATCAGTGCTTGCTTACTTAATTTACCTTCTATAATATATATATATATATATATATATATATCTCTCTGTCTCTCAATTCAACAACTTTGGTGTGTTCTGTTTGGGAAAATAAACTGCTTTTATTTTAAACCAGGAAAGAAGACAAAAGCAAAAGTACAACAACAACTACGACCAAAAAGACTCCTTTTCTAAACGTGGATAAACTTAACGAACCTTTAGAGGGACTAAGTTGAAATTTCAAAGTGTTTTCTGACTCATGATAGACAAGTTGGGAACTAAGCTCCAAGCCAACTAGTAGTTAGTATAGTACCATCTTGACATGCGTAAACTTAGAAACAACAAAGTCCAATTTCAAATTTGAGGTCCGACCTCTCCTCTGATCACCTGTCTTTTCTGTAAGTATGAGATTTTTAATATCCTCTTAATATGGTAGTATTTCTCTGTGATACGTTGGAGGAGATTAAATTCGAATCGATTAACAAATGGTTTACCAAAACTGTTAATAGGCCTTTTTTTAGATGAAACGAAAATGGTAGTTATTGGGCTAACACTCCGAGCCGGATCGCTGTTGCAAAAACTCTAGGATAAGAAAGAAGGAAAGAAAGAAATACATGAGATTATTGTTGAATGTTTGAATGAATGTTTGATATATGTAATTTAATGATCAGTGCTCGGGGACATATCTAAACAAAATCTAATTAAGTGACAAAACATGTCTACTTTGACGGATAAGAGCCATGAACCAAACGATAACAGAGAATGTAATCTGGTACCTGCGGCCACTTAGTATTTCTAAATTATCTTATTCAATTAACAAATGGGGTCATATTAATCACAACATTTTTTCCACCATGGATGGAACATCTCAAAGCAGATGCCAGTGGCCAACAAGATACCGATCAACAAGGGCCAATCATATAGCAAGCCGCAGAGACGTGTCTGAATTCTGTTCACTAGGGTTCACTACTATATGTTTAAACCCTAGACTTTCATTGACATATGACGTTGACACAAGTCAAGTACCTTGTCAAAACCCACCTGGCTTTAGCCCAATAGACCCTAACTCATCAAACAAACCAGGAAAAAAACAATTGAGGCCGGCCTACAAGATATTTTCCTTGACATGAGATCATAATTGAGCGTGATATCTTGATATTCATGAATCTGAAGCTAGATTAGGGTTCAAATTTGAAAATGTGTTCTTAGCATGGGAAGAAGAACCTAGTCTTTTGGCCCACCCAAACACTTGCATGACCTAATATAAGTTAAAATTACCCACTAATCTTTACCCACCTTCCCCAATAGCCAATACTACTTTCTATTTATTTATCAATAAGGAATAGTGAGTTTCAAATTTGGAACATCTTTAAATCTTCGAAAGAAGATTACGAATCAATACTACTGGAATATCTTCCAAACCCTAAGAGCATTTACAAGAAGAGTCTCTAAATTTAGCTAAAATTGCTAAAAAGTTATTATAGCAAACTACTTAAAAATTATTTTCTCTAACAATGTTCTCTATTTTGGTTAATATCTAATATTTTATTATTTCTTAAAATTTAAATATTTGAGTAGCTAAAATTAAAAGTTCATATTAAAAAATCAAAAAGTAATAGGTGAGAAATGGTTGTGTTGTGTTGTGGGCTAGGGAGAGAGAAGAGGACAAAATGGAGAACCATAAATTTCTCTCTCCTTTCTAAATAGAAAATTCTCCAAAATGGGGAGCCGTATATCAAGTTTGTTGGAGCTGTATTTTGCCCAAATTCTAGCTGAAATGGCTAAGGATCAGAGTATAGCAACTCTGTTGAAAATGCTCTAAATCATTTCTATCATTTCTATTGATTATATTGTTAACTACACGCGATTTACAGAACAAATGCTTAAGATAAGTTGAAGTGAAATTCTGTGATCAATAAACTTGATGCATGAAAAGTTAGTAAAATTAGTGGTGTTAAGATGAGAGCATAAAAAAAGAAGATTGTCCGAATATAGTCGTTTCAGGTCCTCTCATGAACCTGTAGAGCAAATTGGACGCAGACAGTGAGAGGATCTGAACCTCTTTATCTTACTTGGCAGAACACTAGACGACAAAAGCCAAAGGAAAAAAGATGAACTACTTTTCCACAAAGGAAATTAACGATGAGGTTTTTCTAATTGTGCTATTGACAAGATCCTAACTCTCCACTCATCCTGGTTCCAACCAACATATAATTTGGTTATAACAATTTAATTATTAGAATACCAATGATTAGTTGTACATGGGTGCATGAACATAATCATTAAAAAAGTAATTAATATAATAATCACGAGGATCAATTTATGAGGCTTTTGCTAGTCAGTGCAAGTTGTAAGAAGATATTTTAAGGAATAAAGTTCATTGAATAATGTTCTCTACCGAGACATGTTAAACAAATACTTATATTGACAGTGTGCATAAACCAAAAATCATACGTTCTATCATAGATATGTTAAACAAATACTTATGTCGACAGAGTGCAGAAACCTAAAATCATATGTTCTGCCAAAAATCAACCTGATCAATAATTCAAACTCTATCTTACCAACATCGAAATTCATCTACTTAATATTCTAAGATGGAACTTGCTGTTACATCATGAACTTGTTAGGTTCAATGGCTCAAGAATGTGAATTAATATTCAAAGTTTGAAACAATTCAATGATTTGCTCATCACCAAAAACAAGTCATAAACTCATTGGTTTTTGGTTACTAACAAGCTGACCAACCATCCGTTTCCAAAATCCAACAAGGTGAGGGACCAGGTCGATTAGATGCAATGTCCCTATTTCAGGAAGAGAAGACAACATGGGCTGTTCACTCTCGAACCAGTTGGCAAAGCATTATACGCATCAAGTTCTCTCCTTGTTAAATGCACAACACAATCGATCCTTACCAAAACTAACTACCAACATGATGGTTTCGTGCTTTAGTTTTATGTTTTCTGGTTTATGGTTTTCTCCTTTGCAAACACACAACCCTGGGCCATAGCAAGTCTGGCAAACAAATAGGCCTATTTTGGCTGTTTATTGGACATAGTGGGCAAAATGAAGTCACGGACACGTGTATATATATGTACTGGTTTGAAACAAAGTCTCAGAGCCAATCCATTACATTATCACGACACAAATTCCAGATTTCAACAACAACAAAAAAAAACCACCAATGTCATGGAAGAATATGATTACGTAGAGACTGGAATTGGATTGAATTTAATTGGAGACGATAATAGTAATTCAATAATGTGTTTGGTACGTACTATACATAGTTAACTAAAATATGCTATTACATATAGTCTAGCAAGATTATACATAATCCAATTTAACTTAATTCCAACACTTTGGTGGAATTCATAATCCTGTACTACATTTGTCCTTAGTAGAATTAGATAATCAATTTGACTAGGATTATGAATTTTGTTCAGCCATATAATCCAACTCACGAACGAATCTATTTCACATGAATTGAATAAGGTCCTATTTGGTCTTATCGGGCTTCAATTCACCTCAGCAAACATTGAAAGTGTTAAAGAGAGAGATAAAGAGGGATATAATATGACAAAATTGGTGGTGTTGAGTTTCTCCATGTTTTCCTTGCTGATGGGAATTTTTAGGAGATATAACATTTGGTCAATGTTTTAGTGCGCCTGGAAATTAAGTGACTGGTGCGCACTGAGCCAACGAGGAAGGAGGCGGCTAAGACTTGAGAGCCTTTAAGACCTGGTCCTCGAGTGACATGAATGCCTACAGGCTTATAGCTACTACGGCCTGCCTCTTCTATAAAGTGTCACCCTCTAGCTAGCTGCTCCTGCTGTGCATGCACCATATTCAATGAACCCTGATTTTTGCATAAGTTACATCTTCTCAGTTTTCCGTGCTGTGGTGCGTGAGTGATTTCTAACTATATTTATGCATGTGTTAAGTGAACTCTGATCTTTGCATAAGTTACATCTCCTCAGTTCTCTTTGCGATCTTTGTGCATGCACCATATTAAGTGAACTCGATCTTTGCATAAGTTACATCTCCTCGATTCTCTTTAACGATGTTGTGCATGCACCATATTAAGTGAACTCTGATCTTTGCATAAGTTACATCTCCTCAGTTCTCTTGCTCCTGCTGTGCATGCACCATATTAAGTGAACTCTGATCTTTGCATAAGTTACATCTCCTCAGTTCTCTTACTGCTGCTGTGCATGCACCACATTAAGTGAACTCTGATATATGCATAAGTTACATATCCTCAGTTCTCTTGCTCTTGCTGTGCATGCACCATATTAAGTGAACTCTGATCTTTGCATAAGTTACATCTCCTCAGTTCTCTGTGCCGCGATGCGGGAGTGATTTTTAACCGTTTATGCATGTGAAATTCACAATGCATAAACAGCTAAAAATCTTCCACACATACCTACAAAACATAGAAGTTTTTCGATGTAACCATCACACCTACCACAGGTATTGTTAAATTTATTAATATTATATCATAACATATGAACTCGTCGTAGCGAATTAGTATCATTGTTCTTCTTTTTGTAGTTATCATCAGAAAATGTTTGTTTAATAATTAATGAAGTGTTCATAAAACTGATGGGGAAGGAGAAGGAAAAAAAAATCTATTTATTGTAATTAAGATCAGAAAACTGTTTCTGAAGATGATTGATTGGAACCCAAATATTGCATTATTGCCCTTTATTACTGAGTAATTCTACAGTGCTTTCTGTTAATTATAGAGCATATGGCATAGATGTCGTGGAGCATCACAATCCGTTGATCGACTTGTGGTACGGTGAAATTATTATGATCAACAAAATTAGAGGTACCAGATCAATATTTGGAGGTATCGCATGTTTGGTGACACATGAGGCGAAATTCTATACTGAGAGCCCAAGCCCGAGCCCGAGTCCGAGGCTGAGCCAGTTTCGTGGGTTTTGGACGCAAGGAGTGTTATCTTTCTTATGGAAAATGGGTCAAGGTAAGGTGACCCGGAAACTATGGGCTGGACTCGGAAGATGGCAAGATGAGAATACTACTTTAGGGCTTTGGGCATATTTATGAGCAACACAGGAATAGCGAATGGAAAAAATAACCCAAATGGGTTTCAACATCCAATAACATAACCAACGTCGAGTTTTTATTTATTTATTTATAATTTTTAATACAAGCAATAGGCAGGGAGTTTCACACACACACAATCAATGTGCCAATGGGGGTTCGAACTTGAAATTATTGGTCTGCAAGTTAAGACTATTTTCTACTGGGCTAGACCCAATTAGCAAAGAACCAAAGTCGAGTTTTAAAAATCTAGTTTTTCTAAACTACGTCATTTCTAAAAATAATTTTATAACATTGATTACTAACTAATTCTTGATTTAGTGGTACATTTCTTCATAATATTTGAAGATATCTTAATCGAGGAAATTATGGATTTAAAAAATGGGATACAAATTTAAAATGGACCTCAAAGTTTGAGGAAATTATACTCTCGTTCTTTATTTTTTTCATTTAAAAAATGGGAATTAAAATATATTTCTTTGCTACAAAGTCAAAATTTATCACATGTAAGGGGTTGACAGTTGACCTTGATACAAAGTCAGCTCAAATTTTGGTAGGCAGCAAATTAATTATAATAAATTGCCTCATCAGCTGCCTATTCGATACTCTACCAAATTTGGCATGCAAAAGAGAACCAAGCAATGGAAGCCATGACAAGGAATTGCACCCTCACATTGCCTACGCAGCTCAAAACAGATCATTTCCCACCTCATATATAATCAACTTTTTGGTGTGTGTGTGTGTGTTTTGCAATTTCCCAACAACGTAGCTCAACATGTTTTAAGTTATATTATTATATATTTTCTGGTTAAAAACGTATTTAAAACATGTTTCGTTTGTTTGGATATGCAAAATGTGCAGCTTAATTATGTTTATAATATGATTATTGGTTATAAAGACATATGAAATCTCTTCCACTTTCTTCCTCCTTTCAGTTCTCTTTCTAGTGACTTTCATTAACAACCACAAGGATGCACCATGGGAAATGAATAAATAACTCCACCAACTACTCACCGAGCTTTCTTTCCTTTTTCATGAATGCAGTAGTTTCTAAACAGTGTGACCAAATTTTATTTTATTCGGAATTTTTTTAACTTTAAATACGTGCAATCACCTGCTAATAAAATAGACGAGTTTCCGGGTACTCATTGTTTTGTCACTAGGGGACCATGTGGGTAACCAAATTTTAATTTACACATGGCTGGCTAAGAGGCATGTCAATTGAAAGTTTGAAACCACTCGAGAAGAATCAGAATACTTTTGCATAAACATTGAAGGAACACAAGAAAGCCAAAATGTTTGTGTTGTGAGGGACTAAGGTATGTGGTCGTAAATCAACACAAAAGTTATAATCAAAATTAGAATAAAGGTGGCCAAAGTGCTTTTCCGATGCAACTTGCAGAAAAAGTTGTTTCCTTTAAAAAAGAAAGTTGGGTAATTTTGTCATTTAATAGCTCAAGTGTTTTTTTCCTCCTTTTATTGGTAGGAGTCTTCACATTGGTCGTGTTGCCTCCAAGTATTTGTCTAGTGGGTGGGGCCAAAATAATGTGTCCAAGCAGTATGGTGGTGGGCACTAGGCTTTTCATGAAATGAAGGTTGCAAAAAGCAACAATAATGTTAGTGCCAGCAACTAGCAACAGCCAAGAAACTCAACCCCCAAAAAAAAAAACAGCAAGCAACTCAACTATGAATAAGAATAGGAATATGTACTGTCCTTCTCCAATTTTAACTGCAATATTACAAGATTTGACTGTACATGTAACTGTTTGAGATTTTCGATCCTAGCTAAATTTGTGGGGGTAAATTTTGAACTTCCAATTAGAAGATGATACGTGTTACATACAATGATGACTTTAAAAATTACTTGATCTTTGTCAAGCTCAAAATTGGTGGTAAGTCGTACCTTTTATAATGATTAAGAAAGTTGCACACATGTAGTGTCTGCTTGGGTAAACAAACTATGCTCATCCATATATTTAGGCAATCTCAAGTTCGAATGTCATTTTTATTCAAATGTAATCAAATCAACTGAGACGGGACGACTCTCAATTTTATCCAAAGCCATCAAGTTCGGACGTCTAGGGTCAAGTGCATTTACTCCTAAGGACTTGAAATATAATCACATTTGATATTAGTCTAACCTTTTTTTTTCTTCGAAACAGTAGAGATTCAATTGATAGGTAAAAAAATCCAGAATACATGAAACACACTCTCAAGCGCCCGTGACATATCTGGCCTCATAGGTTAGCAGTCAAGATCATTCCCTCCACATTGCGTTTGACTAGCAAGAAGATACCTTTTGTAATGAAAGTTCTTTCACACAATAAAAGTCAAGACGTTATTTTCTCATAGAATCCAAAGCCCATTTTGAGGTGCAAACAAAAGATTATATAATGCGCCTTTGACATAAAGTGTGATTAGTTAATACAAATGGTAGCTAATAATAGCTTAGATGTCCCATAAATTTTGCATAGGTGTATTTAGGAGAGGAGAGGATGGGGTTGGAAGAACAATATAGTAGTAGCCTTTTTAAAGTTTCTTTATCTGCTATAGTACAATTACGAATCATTAAACCATGATTCCCTTTGCTGATTACATTATAAGCAGTCAAGGAAAATCCAACTCCCTGTAGATACCAGTAGCACTGACAATTGCCTTTCTTTTGGAGGAAGGGAGGGAGGATGTTGTACGGATCTTTTAATTCTTTGGTGCACGGGTATTTTCTTTATAAAAAAAAGTAAATAGAATTAATTCGAGACTTATGTTACCGTGTTGCACGCGTGTGGAGAATTGTGAACCGTTGATGCATGTAGGTTTCATAATATATAAACCACAGATATCGGTTGCTTTTTACCCTTTAACATAACTTTAAATATAAAGTTTTGGGTTAATCGAAGAGGTGAAGCAAGGTGAGAAAAATGAGTTTGGATTGTGATAATTTAAGGGCTAAATTCAATCCAATGTAACCAAAAGAATATAATGGAGAATTGTGAACCATTGATGCATGCAAGTCTCATAATACATAAATCACCGAAAATCCGTCGCTTTCTACTCTTGAACCTAACTTTAAATATAAAGTTTTGGGTTAGTTGAAGTGGGTGAGCAAAATGAGTTAGGATTGTGATAATTTAAGGGCTAAATTCAATCCAATGTGACCAAAAGAATATAATGGAGAATTATGAACCGTTTATGCATGCAAGTCTCATAATATATAAAATCCGTCGCTTTCTACTCTTGAACATAACTTTAAATATAAAGTTTTGGATTAGTCGAAGTGGTGAAACAGGGTGAGAGAAATGAGTTAGGATTGTGATAATTTATGGGCTAAATTCAATCCAATGTGACCAAAGAATATAATGCGAAAATGAGTACAAAAAGAAGAGTGATCCTCAAGAAGAGAACAAAGTGAAAAGAGGGCAGAATGAAGCATGAGATGCCCAAATTAGTGGCTTTTGGTCTTAGCTTACAGTCAAGATTCGATTGTCAAAATGTAATCAATCAAAGGTGCAGTCAGAGAGGCATATATTAATCCTAGTTTGTATAAAAATAGTCAGGGTTAAACAGATCCAATTAAACTTTGTCATTTGCGGTATAATGCAGTGGACTGAGGCATCTGATGACATCGCCTGTAAAGCAAAGCATGCATAATTCTGTGCGTTGAAACCATGCCACAGACAAGACTTTTGGGTTTTTGATTCAAATGCTACAGTTTATTCTGCACTGTACATAAATACCTTTCTAAAGTAAATCTACACCGTTAAAATAGATTCCCTGTCAAATTTATTTCTTCCACTGATGCCTGAAATCCATAAACCGTGTGAATTTTGGAAGCTGCATGGCGTACTTCATGCAAGTAAGAAGGGTTTTCATTTATTTGTATGTACCTTCAGGTCACTTTTTGCAGAAAATTACTTGGAAATATAATATTTTTAACACATGCACATTCAATCTCAAATTACTCTCTCATTTCTGACTATTCTCAAACTCCCCAAGCACACAACCAGAACATCACAGGTGATAAAGTTGAAGCTTTCATGTAAATAAGCTTCCCTTCTTTCGGACCAATACTTTCAGAATTTGAATATTAAATCACAAGATGAACTAACTGATCTCTCTGTGGAGTCTAAAACTAGGGGACTAGCTCAATCTGTCCTCATCAACTTTTTCACCACATAAAAACTATGATGTAGCATGGAGGGAGAGGAAAAAAGTCTGGCATTTTTATAGCTCTAGCACCCTCCATGCACAGGTTCACTGGTATCGCATCGATTGCATCTGAAAACGCGCATTGTAATGTCCCAATTGAGATCCATGAAGATTGCCACTGAGAAAATTTTGCGCCTCAAGCTTAGGTACATATGAAGAAATCCCACAAAATGGCCCCATGAAGGTGCTCCCATTTGCTGAATTGAACACCATAGGCTGCCCCTCACTCGGCGATTTCCAGTCAAATTGTTGTTCACTCATGCCAGTCACCTTTTGATGCTGATGTGACTGCACCACAGTGGAAGAATGATCTGACGACGGAGGGCTTTTGCTGTCTGGTGAGGGAGGTTTGTTATCTTGGAGAGTGACGGTTGTGATATCATGGATGCTGGATCTTCTCTTGTCCTTCCCTCCTGTAAGTTGCCTGATAAAGTATTTTTGAGCATGACTGGCTACCTGAGTAGGCGTCCTTGTGGTGACAAAATTGCGAGAGATGTTTCTCCAGTCACCTTTACCATACTTTTTAAGACCCATCAGAAACTGCCTGTGGTACAATTATCAAAGAACACCACATCAAAAACTGCAAGAGGACACTAGGACGCAAGCCAAAAACTCTTTATAGTAAATCAATTATTAAACGAATTATGAACTGTTCATCTGTATATTAAATTGTACGAACTATACCTAAGTCACTAGATCTAGCAGACTTTAGCTCTCAAAACTATGCATCATAATTTCAGGTTCAACATCTCACCTCAAAAAGCACCACCTAACATTTCTCCAGCTATAATTTGAACTTACCATAGCTATGAACAGGTTCAATTCTAGGAAAATTCATGTTCCAGACTTTGGAGGGAAAGGGTTTCAAGAACTTGCTCTCAAAACAAGTCTCTCCTCACTGACACTCACCATTGGCAGAGTAAATAAAAGGACAAATGAGTAGTATTTATGATATGTTCAATAGGCATGTAATTACCTGTGTTCTTCTTCTGTCCATGGCACCCCTTTCTTCCTTTCCTGATCAGCGGGCCGGGTCGAGGTGCCTCTCTTTCCACCAACACTGTAAAATTGCTTCAACCCATCAAATCCTTGATTGTTAACCCACTCCAATGTGAAAGAGTTACTGGTGTAACCAGGAATTGGGATAAGCCCCGCTTCAATATCACTAACATCCTCTTCCAATTCCTTGTACTGTTTGATCACATCGCCTACAGTCTTTCCAGGGATCCTAGCTGCCACCTTGAACCATCGATCAGGAGTATCCTTATCATAAAGAGCAAGAGCATTTTCAAATTGCTTGTTCTCTTCCGCAGTCCACTCGGTTCCATTGCTCTCTTGAAACAACCAATTTGAGTCCTGAAGATAGGAGGTTGGAGATAGAATTCCAATTCCTCTGTACATGGTATTTTATATAGTTGATCAAACTGGGCAACTGAATCACATAGCAAGCAAGCCAAGGATAAGTAAAACAATGAGCCTGTTTGTCTCTCTCTCTCTCCTCTCTCTCTTTGAAGGCTCAATTTCAAAGAGAGAAAACCCAGCTAGGAAATGCAGAGAAGTGAAGGTCTTTATGACCAAAGAAGCATTAATCAAGTGGGGTTTTAACACAAGCATATGTTGAGGAATCTGAAAAAGGCCCAACCTTTCCAAAACCCAAGGGGGAAATTCGATAAACAATATGAAAATATTAGATCTTGGATTGTCAAATATAAACCTTAGACCTCCACACCAGATTCAAAGGCACCAAAAAAAAAAAAAAAAAAAAAAGGAAAACCCAGATCAAGTTTTCAGGAAAGCTTGGAGCTAGCAGAGTGAAATTAAAGTACACAGAAGATTATAATGAAAACCCAAAAGGAGAACAAGACCCAGTTAAGGAAACTTGATAAAGAAGTGCTTTTGCAGAGGCGAGCTGAAGAAGAGGGTGGGAAATTTCTTTTCTTTCTTTAAATGGGGTTTTTAGGTTTTTGTAGGCTATAGGCCGTGAATAATAATAAAGAGAGAGAGAGAGAGAGAGAGAGACGGGGGATCTATGGAACAGGAACAAGTAGAGGGAAGAGAGTGAAAAAGAAAGAGAGGTCAAAGTTGTTGAGTTGTGATTGGTTGGTATGGAACCCCAACAAAATGTAGAGAGACTTTGAAATGGACAGCCTGTGATTCGCTGATTGGTGACATAATGCGTATGTGGGCCTTTTGGTAATTTCGCATTAAACGACCAACCTCTCTCTTTTTGTTCTAAAATATACCAGATAGATAGATAGTATCACAAATTCAATTTGCTTTGCTAATGACAATCGTACCCACACGAGTTCATGAAAAATTAATCATGAATTTTAAGTGTTGAAAGTCGTGAAAAACTGTCGGTAAAGTGCACTTGCATATATAATTGTTTTGTGATATTATTAGATAAATATTTATTTTATGGTACATGTTTAGGCGTCACATGCGTACTTTGTCTTGGTCATTTTCATCTCCTAATTAACTGACTTCTTTCTAATATAATCAAGTGAGCATCTATTCCAATATATATATATATATAATCAAGTTAGGATAAGTTCAAATTACAAGTAAAGTCAAATAGGAACCCAATGATGTTATGGAAATATTTGTTATTTTTAAATTACAAAAATACATAACCTATCCCTACAAGTATGACCAATATATGCAAGAGTATTAAATCATCATAAAAAGCAATCTATTAGGAAAAATAAATTAAGAAATTTATGAAGAAATAAGAAATTGAAGTTTGCTAACAAGGCGATATGATTTTATTGATAAAAGGAGGAGAATCAAGTATAAAAATCGGGCTATGTCCTAAGGGATTAGGCGGGCTTCTCTACACATAAAGGTTTAGTCGTTGGACTAACTGAGTAGTCTACTCTCTCAATCACAAGCGGGAGAAGGAACTTATTTATATATAATATATATGCAAGAGTGTTTGCTCCCGATTATTTCATTTCTCTATAGAAACTCAAGTCAACTTGATGCACATTGCTTATATATTTTTTTTGTAGGCAATGTATTGCTTAGTTTCATCTAAAATTTCTGCTTAAAATCGAACACCAACTTATAATTACCAATTTAGAGAGGAAAAACAAATTAACACTGCAACATCAATTGGTAATTAAAAATTGGTGTCTCTCACTAATAATACTCAAATCCAAATATCTCATAATTGAATATAAAGTTTATGTTTTCCCAAAACATGGCACACATAAAGTATAATGAAAAGGGGTATCAAGAAAGGTGACCATAATAATTGATGGTCGCACTACTGACAAAGGAAAAACAAAAGTGAAAGCTACAGAAAAAAGTTTAGATTATTTTATACAAAGGGTTTAGCGCAAGAGGTTTACCCTTAAAAATATTTTGTATAGTAATGTCTCTTTGTAAATAGAACCTTCCCTAGTACTACAAATAGAGCTAATTCTATGTAAACCTATCGTTTAGTGCCGCTAATTTTTCTCTTTTTAAGGTTTGTTAGGATTTCCGTGGTCCACAATACATTTGTTTAAGAGTTAGTATTTTTACTTGCATAAGAAAAATCTGCTATAATTTTATTTTTGCTTAACAAGTAATGGAAGTCATCAACAAATGTAAATGGTTTCAAATTAGGATAATATGCGCTTGTGAGAGCCCATGACATAAAATCATATCTTGTGCTAATGGGCCTCTAACAACTTCAAGGGCCCATGTCATTTACTCATAAGTTTATGGTCTATCTATAAATGAAGAAGATGAGCTGCTTTCGTAGGATATGAGATTTTTTTCTTTTTTACAAGCGATTGGGGGAGGGAGTTTACACAAATATTCATTGGATGTTTAGGGATTTGAACATCTGCTCACATGGATGAAAGTGTAAAATTTAACCAACTGAGTTATACCTCATTGACACAATATGATGTTTTCAATGTCAAATATGAAAATAGAGGTCACAAGATAAAGAAATTTAAAAATCCATTTCACAACTTTATAATAGATAAACAAAGACTTGCACATCCCAGATCCAATACATATATTAATTCTTGAAAAAAAAAAAGTGGTATTCTTCACTTCAACAACCAAAAATTAACTCAAACTTTGATTGAGCAAAATTTTTCAGTTACTCAAGCAACAAGTTTGAATCAAGAAATATATATATATATATATATATGTTTGTTTATTCATCCGCTCTTTCTTCTTCTTGTTGATCATGTGCCTTTGAGTCCTTACAGCTCCTTTTTTGTTAGTTCTCTCTACTTGCAAGACTAGAGGCCCCTTTTGGCTTGATTAACATTTTGGGAGATCGCTTGGAGGTGGTAGAACTGATTCATTAGGCCCTTTCCCATTGTCCACCAAGAATGCCATCTTAAGTCCCCATGTTGTGTGCACTTCAAGATGGCAATGCAAGAACCACACCCCTAAAAATTGCGAACAAATTTATTGGGAAAAAAAGGGTTATAAGTGAATAAAAATTGCACCAAATCTCAATGACCTGTAATGATAAAGGAATAATTTCTATGTCAACCTCCTGTACTATGTGATGTTCCTCTCGTGATATGTACGTAGGTTGCATCATTCACATACATATGACGAGCTCATATAAATTATAATAGATGATTGTACATATTTTACCTGGATTATCTGCTAGAAATCGGATAGCTGTCCATCCACCAGATGGTACTCCAACTGTGTTCCTTTCAACAGGATCAACAAGATTAAACTTCTTAGGATCTTTCTTGGGATTATAATTCCCCACTCCCCTACCCACAGCATAGAAATTGAATCCATGCAAATGGACAGGGTGGTTCTCAGGGGCTATGGTCCCAGTGTCTTGCAAAACAAGTTGGACTGTTGAGTTATATGCCAGCCTATAAAGCTTTGTCCCATTTGTAGTTGCCATGCTCGCATTTGCAGGTGGGCCTCCAGAAAAATTGAAAGCGGTAGGAGGGTTACCGGGAAAATCGGTGGTAAAAACCCCACTAATGTTGAAAACATGAGCTTGAAGCAGAGCAGTTGTTGGCATAACAAATGTGACATTGTTGACACTTGCCACAACTCTGCTCCCATTACCTGCGATGCAAGTAGGGCACGGGTTGATCCCGAGCCCAACTGTGAAGAAGAGGTTGTGGTCAATTTTCGATGGAACTTTGGCTGGAAATTTCTTGGAATTTAGGCTTTTGAGAGAGTTGGTAAAACTGTTGGCAACTTGGGTGGCGTTTTGGGGAGGTGGGTTGGTGAGAATTGTGGGTGTGCTTGCAAGGGTGCCTGAATATTGCAGAGTTGCAGTGGCAGTGAGGTTGTCGACAGCAATGGGAGAGTCCATGAATGGTGAGGCTGCAACCAAGTACTTGCCGGAGTTTTGATTCGCCGTGATGAGGGCATTGGTGGTTTGCCCTGGGGCAATGACAATGGCGTCTGTCTTGAATGGTTTCACATATGTGGCATCTACTTCCACTATGGTCAATTTGTGTCCTGCAATTTTGAAGAAGAGCTCCTCATTGAGCGCAGCATTGATGATTCGTAGTAGGTAGGTCTTGCCATTTTCCACAGGCAATGTAAAGCCACCTGCATTAGGATATGTTAGAAATGTTCTCTCGTCAGATCGTCTGGTATGTTATTTTCCATTCATGTGTGCGTACCTTGGGAAGAACAATTTGCAACGGGGCCTGGATGGCCGTTAATGGTGTGAGCATCCGAGACATTCGGTGCTAAACCAGAACTGAGAGCTTGATTGACCACTGCTTCAGTATCTGATTTCCACCATTCAGCTGCAATGTGCATATTATTTAATTAAAATTTTTAAAATCAAACATTCACCTGCAATTGTGTTGTTATTAGAAGAAAAAAAAACAGAGAGATTAAGTCTCACCTAATATGACGTTTACTTCCTTGTGGGGTGTTGGGAATGGATAAGGCACACCACGCTTGGGCAAAATTACAAGGGCACCATGGACTGTGGCCCTTAGCCAGAGAATATGTGCATGCCAAAGAAGTGTGCCTCTTTGCCCCGTGATGGTGAAGTTATACACATAGCTTTGGCCTGGGGGAATTGGGCACTGTGTGATGTATGCCGGACCATCTGCCCAACCGGTTCGCAGTTGCCGGACACCATGCCTGCCGGTCCAAAATTTAGTTTGGTAATTGAGATTATTATTATTATGTACCTTGAATTTAATGTGACTTATAGAGAGATGATTAGTCATGAAGTGATATAATTAAATTGGTTCTAAATTCTCACCAATGAATGGAAACATTATACTTGACATGGTTGGTAACTTTGACGAGCACCGTGTCGTCTTCCCTGGCATAGAGGGTTGGCCCCGGGAACTGACCGTTAACGGTTACAATCGGCTTGGTGGAGCATAGTCTGGTAGTATTTCTCAAGACCACCTAAGCACGTCACCAAAAGGGACAAAGTGGCAAAACCAAATTTAAAATTTACTCTTGTTAGACTTAGGACTAACTGAGCATTTTAAGCAATTATAAAATGCTCATGTTGTAAGTTGTTGTGAGAAATTTAGCAATGCAATGTCATTTGGCAGCAAAATGATCGAAGGTGTAACTTTTAGGTTTTGAGGTTGTACCATCCATGTACTTTTTAAAAGTTATATAACTTTTAAAATACCAATAATTGGAAACACCTCCCAGTCAGTTATCTTTTAGTCTAAGAAATCCATGTCTGAGATATGATTTAATCATGCAAAAGCAAAAGCATTTAATTATCTACAAAGATCAGTTTTGATAAAATTCAGTATCAGATTAAAAGGCTTCAAACCCATAAATTAGGAGAAGTTCTTCATTAAGTTGAATCAATTCGATTAATCATCTCTTGCCATGTCTTGGACAGCCTTTGTTTTTTGCCAACTTTCAATGTCCCAAAGGCCAGAACAAAGCAAGAACAATGTAACAAAAACCAGATAGCAAGAACAATGCAACAAAAGTTTATGTAGCAAGAACAATGTAGCTAAAGTATACTTACATTAAACTTGTAGTGTCGGATTCTGCTCTCAACCAAACCCGGAAGAAGGCATGCCAGAAAAAGCACGAGAAATCGAACCCACGACTCCATTTCTCACTGTTCTCTCTCTCTGCTCTGTTTCTCTCTGCAATAGTAACACTACTGAAAGATCTATCTGTTCTTAATTGTTTGTCTTGGTATTGTTGTTGTTGTTCATGGTCATGACTGGCCAGCGTAAACTTATAAAGGGTGACGAGAGGGCATTGCTGCCATGTCGTTTTTCCTTGGTAGGTGGACGATGGCACTCTTGAAAAACAAGATTTCTTAAGATAACCGAGGTTTTTCCCTGTGTTATCTTACATGTTACATAAAGTTATTTATTTGACCACGCCAGCTGATATTTCTTGGCAATTTCTGGTAAATGCGGATTATAATAAGCTCATTAAACGACATTTTATCTTAAAATTAACCTTTTTGTTTATGGAGTTTGTTTGTTTCAGACAACTTAATTATGTCCCCTGACCCTGACTTAGTATATAATTAACAGGATGTTTATCTACAGACTACATAGGCTTTTGGGTCAACCCAGCAGCAGCTGGTAGGCCATGCCCTGCTTTTAATATTTGGATTTATTTCAGTTCATCCTAGTTATAATTTCAACAACATATGGAAGCAAAGTGGTTCATGTCAAAATTCTTCTAAGTTTTATAACATAAGAAGCTAGCTAGAATAATGTATTACCAGAATTGGTTTTTTACTCTTGCTGCAGTACTTTTTTTTTTGGTAAATTTATTGTAAGTTCAAATTCTGCAGTGCTTCTAGAAGTGCCAATAGAGCATGTTTAATTTCCTAATCAGAAAAAAGGGTATACGTATTTCATCTTACTTACATCCAAAGTTTACTTATTTTTAACACAATATCTATTAAAAGTGTACGTAATTTCGTATAGCTGAAGTAGCAAAATGCCAAAATACATGTACATGTGGTTGGTTGAGAAATACGTATAGAGGGAAGTGTGGATACATACGTACTGTCGACATGGGAATGCTTAGACCACATATTAGTTAATGGTTGAGAAATGGCTTTCAGGTACGTCATATACCAGATGGAAGACCCAACAGCATGGAAATTATATTTTGTTTGAAAGCCAAGACTAATTAAGTAAACAAACGGTGGGTAAACTCAGTGAGTCTTCATCAACCTCCCTCTTCTTCTTGTTTCTTCATCAACGTCCTCTTCTTCTTCTTGTTCTTTCTTTTCTCCAACTTTAGCACCACACTCTCCCACGCATATATACACTTTTACATTATTATGCGTATATGACAAATTAAAAGTAGGTGTGTCGTTTATAATGGTCAATTTGGTAGGAAGTTAAGCATCACCATCCTTAGGCACTTCTGCTTGATGCAATAGTATTGATACGTATTGTATACGATTGAAATCCATTAACTTGAAGATCGAATTGTCATAGGCCCTGAAATCATCAAAAACGACCGAAAAAGTTAGAGTATGTAGAAATCGACTACAAACTGCCCTAAATTAACGAAAAAAACGTTTATCTTTGACATAAAAAGACATACGAAAACGTTTTTAGTCGTCATTGTTTAAAGTTATTAGTGTCTTCTAGATACGATGGTTGAATCTTCTTCACTTTCATGAGCCCTATAACAAGAAGCTAAAAATAAAAAGGTGCCAACTTTTTTGCTTGGTAATGAGTCCTAGACTAGTGATAATATATTAAATGGTTGGGTAACATTAATCAACGCCATTAAGTAATAGGTAGTATGAATTGATATCTAATCTCATAGTTAAGTACGGGACATCTAGAACAAGTAAAGACGGCAGTTAATGTATCTTTCATTGAAAGCACGACTTTATCTGAATATGTTGAAGCAAAATTTTCATAGTTGGAAACTTCTGAGGCCCGGAGGAAGCTGTAATGTTGGGCCAGAAAGCGTAGGCAAATCTTTAAACCAAAGACGGCCCAACCAAATGCTAACTCACTAACACCAAGATCAAGGTTCAGTCAAGGTCATCACGAACAAATTGGGTTTGGCCTGTCGTATTTAAGTTAATCAATTGGCCCTGGACGTAATCCCGTCCACGCCCTAAACAAGTTTTAGTTCTGGGACGGTATGGCACGAGTAAATCTTAGGTGTACCTGGTTGCATACAATAATATATATTTCTCATGTCACGTTACTAGTCACATAATAAAAGAGACATACACAGTTATCTACAACTGGTGGTTGTCTGTTTCTCACATCACATTATTAGTAAGGGTGACTCTGAGATTTTAGGGGCCCTGTGCACAATAGAAATGACGTCTTATAAAACAAAAAATTTGGACGAAAATACAACCCCAAAAAAAAAACCACATCTATTGATAGCAAAATTAGAACTAAAAACTTATCACCATATGATTTTTCAATATTATACAAGATTATTAAACAAATTATTCAACGGGGAACATAAAACCAAAATCCCTTGCTTCATCAAATTACTAATTATCATCAATTATGATTGACATAGAGGGAGCAAAAAAAATTGTAGAGATTTAGAGAGTAAAACTATAAGAAATTATTTTGATTGGAAGAGAGAGAGAGAATTGAAATTTCAGTAAAATTCAGTGGCCAAAAAAGTATTTAACCCAATCATTTAACGGAAAATTATGGCTTGTCTATAAATTGTTAACTTTGGGTAATATAGTGTGACCAATTTGGCTAATTTTTATTTATTTATCATGGACCAAATTGAAATTTCATATAAAACCAAGTGACAAAAAAGCATTTAACCTTTAAGTTAAAAACAAGTATATAATTATATAATAAAATAATATACATATAATTTGGGGGTCATGTGCAATCGCCCATGTTGCACATGCCAAATGCCGCCCCTGATACTAATTACGTGTAGAGGTGTCAAACGGGCAGTGTCGGGTCTGCCCAGCCCTTTTAGAGTTGGTCCATTTAATAAACGAGTCATGTCGGGCCGCTCATTTAGGAAAATCATAAATGCCGGGGCACTAAATGGGCCGAGATGGGCCCATGCCAAATTTGACTTATGTACTTTTTTTTACAACTTCATTTAAATATTTTTTACAATTATGTATATACCAACATGATTTATTATTTGTTGAAAAAGTGACAAATAACTTTCTTTAAAGTACATTTAAATAGAGAATGACTAGATTATTGTTTGGATTTTAAAAATTAAAACTTGAAAAACAAAATCATTATTTTATATAGAAAGAAAATATTAAATTTTAATACATATTATTAGAGAAAAAAATTGACTTGAATTTAAGATATAAATGTAATAATATTATGTATTATTTTTCTATAAAACAAACAAAATTTAATAAATGGGCTTTAAACGTGCTGACTAGGCCCGGCCCATGACGGGCCACGGGTTGGCTCGGCCCATTTAGCCTAATTACCTTGTCCCAGTACGGTCTAAAGATACAGACCGTATCGTGCCCGCCTTATTTAAGCAGACCGTGCTCGTGCCATGCAGAGGCGGAGCCACAGTGGGGTCGCACGACCTCTTGGAAGCCATGGAAATAGGCTTGGAGGTCTCTTGGAGTTGCTGGTGCGACCTCTTGGAGCTGCTGGTGCGAGGGCTCATTGGAGAAGACGAACTGTTGGGCTGAGATCGTTCTTCTTCTTTTTTTAAAACGACCTGGCCAAAACGACGCCGTTTTGGGCCAGGTCAGAAAACAAAACAATTTTAAAAATTCCCAGCGTATCCCAGCCTATCCCAGCGAAATTTTTTTTTAAAAGACCTGCCCAAAACGACGCCGTTTTGGGCCAGGTCAGAAATTAAAAAACAAATTAAAAAATTCCCAGTGTATCCCAGCGATTTTTTTTTATTAAAAGAAAAAAAAATTTAAATACCCAGCGTATCCTCCCTCCCAAAACCCAGTAGCCTCGACAATTAAGCTCTAAAACCACCAAATTTGTTTTGTTTTCTCCTCCAAGTTCTAACCCTAAGTTCCCAACTCAATCTCCCCCCAAACTCTCAACCCAATCTCCATCCTAAATTTTTTTTTGGACTTTTACACTAAGACCCCTTGTGGTAAGGTTTCTGGCTCCGCCACTGGTGCCATGCATGACGGACCCGGTCCGTTTGACAAACGTAAATGAGAGACATACACATACATAATTATATACAACTGGGCAGTAATTCTGTCAAGTTGTAAGCCTTAGAAAGTGTGCCACGAAAGCTGAACTTGAATGTGCCTACCATTTAATGAAACGCTACTGCTGCTGCTGCAGATAGGGTCATCTTAATTTGAATTCAATGACATTTAGCAGTCCGATTTCTGATCATACCTAAATGTCACCACTATAGCTGAAAACGACCCAAGTGCACTACATTTATAGGTTACATTGAATCAAGAAAGCTTTTCAAGGGTCCATTTGAATTGCGTGCCATATGTCTTCAATATGCAGTGCACAATGAATTGATATAGAACTGCTTACTGTAGAGTATATGGAACTCCCTTGAGCTCAAGTTTTTTTCTCACTAAACTAAAAGTGAGGAACAAGAGAGATAAAAACTTCATATGAGTGAGATAGATTATTAATGGCAGAAGAAGATATTCATACCAAGGATGGAACAACAGATTACCAAAACAGGCCTGCAATCAAGAAGAACACAGGAACATGGAAAGCTTGCCCTTATATCCTAGGTAATTAAAATCTCTTAATTAATATTTTTGTTTGAAATATGATCAATAACAAATGTTTAATTACAATCTTTGGCTTTTGATTAACAGGAAATGAATGTTGTGAAAGATTGGCTTACTATGGGATCAACACAAATCTTGTTAATTACCTCAAATTTCAACTGAACCAGAGGAATGTGGTTGCTGTCAATAATGTCACAAATTGGTCAGGCACTTGCTATGTGACCCCATTGCTTGGAGCATTTCTAGCTGATGCATACTTAGGAAGATACTGGACAATTGCTGCCTTCTCCATCATCTATGTTTTTGTAAGCCAATTTTCTCTGTCAAAACTATATACTAAAATTCTTGTTGGTCCATAAATCAAAAACCCATTTTCTATATGAAATGAAAAATCCATAATTTGTTGCAGGGAATGACATTGTTGACCTTATCAGCATCAGTCCAAGGACTAAAACCTCCCTGTGACGCAAACAATTTGTGCCATCCAACAGGGATGCAAACAGGGGTGTTTTTTATGGGGCTTTACCTCATAGCACTTGGAACTGGAGGCATAAAGCCTTGTGTCTCATCATTGGGGGCAGACCAATTTGATGACTCTGATGAGGCTGAGAAAAAGAACAAGGGGTCCTTCTTCAACTGGTTCTATTTCTCAATCAACATTGGTGCCCTTGTGGCTTCCTCTTTGCTTGTGTGGATACAAACAAACGTTGGATGGAGTTGGGGATTTGGCATCCCAGCTGTGGCCATGGCACTTGCTGTTGTGAGCTTCTTTTCGGGTACCCAGTTGTATCGAAACCAGAGGCCTGGTGGGAGTCCCCTGACTCGCATTTGTCAAGTGCTTGTTGCATCCTTCAGGAAATTCAGAGTAAAAGTTCCTGGTGACAAGTCTCTGTTGTATGAAACTGCTGATGAGGAATCTGTCGTCAAAGGAAGCCGAAAGCTTGATCATACAGAAGAGTTAAGGTAAATTGTAAAATTGTAACAAAGAATCATGTCTTTGTTACTTTTGAAAGCTAACTTTCGACGTAATAAAACAATAGAAAATGTTCTCTTATCAAACTTACGTTGCTAATAACTTTTGTAGTTTCTTGGATAAGGCGGCAGTCGAGACTCGATCAGACAAAATCAAAGGCTCAGTGATGGCATGGAGACTCTGCACTGTGACCCAAGTTGAGGAGCTCAAATCCCTTATACGGTTGCTTCCCATATGGGCAACTGGCATAATCTTCTCAGCAGTCTACAGTCAAATGGGGACATTGTTTGTGCTCCAAGGCAACACAATGGACCTCCACGTCACCAAATCCTTTGAAATTCCATCTGCCTCGCTCTCCCTCTTTGACACAATCAGTGTCATCTTCTGGGTTCCTGTTTATGACCGTTTGATAGTCCCATTTGTCAGAAAATTCACAAAAAGAAACAATGGCTTCACCCAACTCCAGAGAATAGCAATTGGGCTTGTGATCTCCATTTTTGCCATGTTGGCTGCAGGGACTTTGGAGCTTGTGAGACTAAATGAAGTGAGAAAGCACAATTATTATGACCTCAAGCACATGCCCATGTCCATTTTCTGGCAGGTTCCACAGTATTTTATCATTGGGTGTGCTGAAGTTTTCACCTTCATTGGGCAGTTGGAATTTTTTTATGAGCAGGCTCCTGATGCCATGAGGAGCTTGTGCTCTGCTCTTTCTCTCGCAACTGCTGCTTTGGGCAGCTATTTGAGCACCATGCTTGTCAATACTGTGACTGATCTGAGCACCAGAGATGGCAAGGCTGGCTGGATACCAGATAACTTGAATTATGGCCACCTTCACTACTTTTTCTGGCTTTTGGCTTGCTTGAGTGTGGTGAATTTAGGGTTCTATCTTTTGGTTGCTAGATGGTACACTTACAAGAGGGCAGTGGTGCCCAATCATTGAGCAGTTTATGTGCCAAGGATCCATTTTGATATTGATCTTTCATTTTTCTTATAAAGTATGATTAAGTTTTTCTAATGATTTCATTTTTCTTATTAGTACCACTATCACTAGGCTACGTGATGTTACCATCAAATATTGCGTTTCGATTTAAGAAAATTTGTGAAGAAAGGGAAGCTGTAGAGGGCATGTGTGTTTCTCCAGTTGCTTTTATTTACTTCAATACTTTCACATGACTAGAAAATCTTAACCGTTCGATTTCAATTAGAGTAGGATTGTGCTGTCAAGTCACGGATATCTTTGTTTCCACTTTTGCTAAGAAAATGAGATTTTCAATATATAATAGTTCCAGTAAAGAGTCCAGGTACAAAGTTAACCTAAAATGTCAATAAATTTTTCTTGATAAAAAAAGTCAATAATTTTAAGATTTATTTCTGCTAAACTTCTGGGGTTCCAAATTAAATTCAGGTATTTTTTATGTTAGGCCCATTAAATTCTCTAAATTTTTTTTTAGAAATTACTTTTTAAAATTGACATTTATCACCAATGTTCTTATATTTATTGGTTTAGAAATATCAAAATCCCACATAAGGTGCAATAAATAAAGATTGCCTTTGTAAGATGAAACTTGCACGAATCTGTAGAGAAGTTGTGACGTAGGTATACCACAATACAAAGCATGAAATAATTACACATTGTCATTATCAAATTTTCCCAGACTAGAAATGAAATCATATCAATCTATTTCGTACGTACCACAAAGACTCATGATCACATATGGAAAATTAGCTCTTCACAACCACAACCGCACTTTGAGTCTTGTAAGGAAAATTATCGAAGCATCTTTACCTACCAAGCAGTTTTAAGGGGTCGCCATGCTAATCACAGTTGTCCGCACGTAAGTCATTGATTAAGGTGAGTATCATTTCATATCTGACTATTTTTCTATAAAATTTCGTGGCTCTTGAATTGCTGTGTATGAGCAGGAACCGGACTTATTTTCCTTGTTTCGCTCGCATGGTAATCCCCCATATAAAACTCATTAGCCCTAATCACCCTTCACCAACGCCCATAAAAATCTACTCTTTTTTTTTTTCTCTCTCTCTTTTGATTTTCACTCCAAAGGTATGTGACATGTCTGCACATTTGATCGGTACTTTTTTGTTTATATTATCATTCTCTCTCTCTCTCTCTCTCTCTCTCTCTCTCTCTCTCTCTCTCCTTCTCTGTTACATCACTCAGCCATTCATGTCAAAGATTCATATTACTTAGAAAGTCTCTTGCTGGTTTAAATTCTGATGTCCCAACTTGCTTGTTTTGCTCTACAATAAGTTTGAAGGTTGCTATTGAGTGGTTTGCTTTTGCCTCTGCTGTTTATGAAATGTTTTAGAATGAAAGTTTGAGGCTTGACTTAACAGTGTGGAAAAGAAATCCTCTGTTCACAGTGTCTTTCTTGGTTTTCTTTATTATTTTTTGGTTGTGGAGTTTGTCCTTTTATTGAACAAACTCATTTTGACTTTCATGATGGTGATGATGACACATTGCCTAGGCTTTTACTTAATTTTTGCTTATTTGTGTTTATGGGATTTTGATTTATAAGGGTTTGTGGATTCTTTGATGATGGAGATAAAGAAAACTAGTTTGCTAAATTGCGCTTAGCATATATGTATATCTTATGTGTTGGGCTGATTCTGCTCAAGAACACTTTGTTTATTCTTAGTGGACCAGTTGTTGTTGTGAGTCGACCCCCTTATTAGAGTTCATAATTTGTGCCTGTTAGAGTTCATAATCCCCTGTCTTTCAAATTATCAATAATTAGCAATTTAAGCTCTTTTTCGACTCGTAAGCAAAAACTATGCCAGTTTTCATGTGACATGATGCTTGAATTAAACTTATTATCTATGTTAGAAAAAAATAGATAGATGGCCATACATGTGCTCTGTTACATGTTCAAGTGTTTCGTGAAGTATTCGTGCTCCGAATTACATATTTTGAGAATCTAGATTTGAGTTTGGCCATAGAATTCCTAACTTGCTTTTCAGCAACCAAACTAAGCATTATCAAATGAGTGGAATATATCCAAGCCAATGCTTTCACTTTCAAAATTCTCATGATTGCTCTTATCTTAGCGTGTACATGATGATGGTGATTTTGTAGGTGGGTCTTTGGATTTAAATACTAAGCAAAACAAGGCCTGGAACTTGGAAGATAGCTAATCTGCTGCACACTATGAGGGAAGATGATGATTATACGAACGACGGGACTGTGGACATCCATAAAAATCCTGCTAACAAGAAGAAGACTGGAAATTGGAAAGCATGCCGCTTTATTCTTGGTATGGCTTTGTTTGTTTTTCATTTCTTTTCTGTTTAGTATCCCCTTCATGGTACTCTGTAGGGCCTATATTGATCACTAAATAATTCTGTTGCAGGAAATGAATGCTGTGAAAGATTGGCATACTATGGAATGAGTACCAATCTAGTGAACTATCTTGAGAAACGTCTCAGCATGGGAAATGTCGCTGCATCAAACACTGTTACTAATTGGTCCGGGACGTGCTACGCCACTCCATTGATAGGAGCCTTCCTAGCTGATGCATACTTGGGAAGATATTGGACAATTGCCATCTTTTCAGTTATTTATGCTCTTGTAAGTTTGGTCCAAATAAAAACTCTTCTCATCTCTGAATATGGGACATGAAAGTTTGAACTGGATATAGTGATGGATTTAATACTTTACTGTCAAGTTTTTTAGTGCACATGTTATCCAATTTGACATAAAAATCGTAACTTTCATTTGTGTTTTGTCAAATCATGCTGATGTTTCATTCTTGGCAATACTCTCTAGCCACAATCAAACTTTTCGCTATGTGGATTTTTTATTTATTTGCTGTTTTGGCTACATTTAGACAAATTGATTTTAATATAGATTTTTGTTCTTCTCCAAGATGCTGTTTATTGAAGAATTGGTCTGTTTTTGTAGGGGATGACTTTCTTAACACTCACTGCCTCTATCGAAGGACTAAAACCGCAGTGCGATAAATCTGGTTGCCAGGCAACATCATCACAAAGAGCAGCCTGCTTTGTGGCACTGTACATGATTGCACTTGGTACTGGTGGAATCAAGCCATGCGTTTCATCCTTCGGTGCAGATCAATTTGATGAAACTGACGAGACTGAGAGGAAGAAGAAGAGCTCATTCTTCAATTGGTTTTACTTGTCAATCAATGTTGGTGCACTTATTGCTTCCTCAGTTTTGGTCTGGATACAAATGAATGTGGGATGGAACTGGGGGTTCGGAATCCCAGCAGTTGCAATGGCCATCGCCGTTGTGTTCTTTCTCTTGGGTAGCAAGTTATACCGTCTTCAAAAACCTGGAGGGAGTCCTCTCACAAGGATTGTTCAGGTCATTGTTGCATCCATCAGGAAATACAATGTAAAAGTTCCAGCTGAGAAGTCTCTTCTCTATGAGACTCCAGATGAGGAGTGTAATATCCAAGGAAGCCGCAAGCTTGAGCACACAGACAAGCTAAGGTAAGCTCACACAGCTAGAATTTCTGTAAGCTACAGATAAGTTTTCATTTTAGAACCATATTCAATCTTTAAGTTTGTTTGATTATGCCTCGACATAATATTCGTCGAATTTCAGGTTCTTTGACAAGGCTGCTGTGGAATCAGAAACTGACCATGCCAAGGACTTGCCAAATCCATGGAAGCTCTGCACAGTGACTCAAGTAGAGGAGCTCAAGTCCATTATCAGATTGCTTCCAATATGGGCATCTGGGATAGTTTTTGCTGCAGTATACAGTCAAATGAGCACAATGTTTGTGCTGCAAGGCAACACAATGGACCAACACATGGGCCCGAACTTCAAGATCCCATCAGCTTCCCTCTCCCTCTTTGACACAGTCAGTGTCATTTTCTGGGCTCCTATATATGACCAAGTCATTGTCAAATTAGCAAGGCGGTTCACTGGCCATGAAAGAGGCTTCACCCAGCTACAAAGGATGGGCATTGGCCTTGGCTTGTCCATATTTTCCATGGTTGTTGCTGGGATTTTGGAGGTTGCTAGGCTTGGAATTGTGAGGAAGAACAATTATTATGACCTTGAGTACATACCCATGTCAATTTTCTGGCAAGTTCCTCAATATTTCATCATTGGGTGTGCAGAAGTTTTCACTTTCATTGGACAGTTGGAGTTTTTCTATGACCAGGCACCTGATGCTATGAGAAGCTTGTGCTCTGCTCTCTCACTTACCACAGTTGCTTTGGGTAATTACCTCAGCACTCTGCTTGTTACTTTGGTAACTAAAGTTACCACAAGGAATGGGCACCTGGGTTGGATCCCAAATAACTTGAACAGAGGCCATCTTGACTATTTTTACTGGCTCTTGGCCATTCTCAGCATCATCAACTTCTT
Source organism: Prunus padus (assembly GCA_024362665.1). Lineage (NCBI taxonomy): Eukaryota > Viridiplantae > Streptophyta > Magnoliopsida > Rosales > Rosaceae > Prunus > Prunus padus. Next base: position 5,604,224 of record JANFAM010000019.1, read on the forward strand.
TGTGTATCTGTGGATTGCCAAGTGGTATACTTACAAGAAGGTGACAGGGCGGACGAACTGATAGAGGTTACAGCACAGAGACTGGCGCTTGTGAATCTTCTTGCTGGTCTGCCATTGTAGTTTCTTTCTTCTTCTTTTTCTGTCATTTTAATGTTGCTAGTTGAAAATATTGTTTGGGAATTTGTGTGTTAATTTCAAAATAGACTACTGATGTTTTTTTTTATTTTTCTTAATTGCCTCTTAATTGCTCGACTTTATGGCAATTAATCCAACATGTTTTATGTCAATTATTTCTTTGTAAGCAGATTTTGCTTTTGTTTTCAATTTATAAGCAGATTTCGTTCAAATTAGCAAAAGAAACAAATATACTTCTGGAATTGTATTAGCCATTTGTGGCTTGATTATGAATACAATTTTCACCTTGCAACCGTGGGTTAGGCCAATTGGTTAGGGCAGTGTGTCCACCCCTTGCATTAAAGTTCGAGTCCTCATCCCCATAGATTATATTAATTTAGAGTAATTTAGACTATCACTTATATTTATAAAAAAAGAAAATTACAATTTTCACCACATGTACAGGGACCACTGTTCCAGCCCATCAGAACATTCTTTTGGATTTACGATATATTATTTTTGTTTCTCATGTAAGAAACAACTATTTATACTAATGGATAATGTAATACCACATGAGAGGCTCAGAAGGACCCAAAATCTGTACATATACATATATGATTGATTCCTTTCTCTCTCTATTTCTCCCTCTCGTTTATCCAAACTCAAACAACTGAAGGCAGAGAAGATGATTGGCCTCAAGCTCATTCAAACCTCTTTCACCACCGGCAAGTATAACATTTTACACGCAGGAAGACCGTCCAACGCTAAGAATTCCATCCTGCGCTTCAGCAAGTCCAGTGATTCTGATTCTGAGTCAGAAGCTTCCCCACCACAAGGAGATACCCGCAAGCAGGACCTGCTGGTGAAAATAGCAATGCTTCAAGCTCAGAAAGTCCGTCTCACCGATTACTTAGACGAAAGATCGGAATATCTTACCAAATTTGGGGAAGAGGCCACCGCTGAGTTTGACAAGATTGGAGAAGATGCCCTCAAAGACCTGGATGAAGCCAGTACCAGGGTCTGTTTACGTTCCTACTCCATGCAATGCATTAAAAGATTAAAAAAGGGACTTGCTATGCAACTAGGTTGATAATCCAATTCTTATTCATTTGTGATTAGCAGATTATGGAGAACATAAACAGCCGCATGCAGGCCTTCGAGGAATCTGCAGGAATTAACATCGAGGAGATGGAGAAAAATGAGAACGAGGTCGCAGCATTCGAAGGTGAGATTGAAAATGAACTCAATGAAGGGTTATTTTTTAAGAATCTGACACAGGGGAAACCGAAAGAAAAAGTGGATGCTACAGAAGAAATAAAGAAGATCACGGATCTTACCAAAACAGATGCAGGATCAGAAATCAGGAGGAACATTTACTTTGCACTGATTGGCCTGCTACTCATACAAATCGTTGACTCCTTCATCACTTCAACGCCTGATTGGAGAAAAGTTGCAGTTCTCGGGGCAATTTTTGTGGGTTTGGTTTCTCAGGTCATCTATGAGCAGAAAATGTTATCAGAAGAAACAGAAATAACAGAAGAGGGGAAAACAGAGGAAGAAAGAAGGTGATGCTTGCCCTACTCTTGAAGCAAAAACATTATGCTGTAAAATGTTCAGCCTTAACTATTTTACATAAACATCGCTTGGGTCTACACAAATATACCATGTTTTTTCCTGATCAACTCAAATGTATTACAAAGTCAAAGGAGAAAGCACTACTTCCCAGCTACACAAATATAGCATGATTAATAAACCCAAGTAAATCTTACAACTTGGGTTTGATACATCAAGCCTTGCTTTTGCATCATCAAAAGGTGATCTTGGTGATATACTGCAATCACCAAAAATTATGTAACTGAGTTACATATATGATGCTTCATAAACTTTTAATTACAATGGATCATGCCAAGCATGCCTTCAGTTTTTCTAATTAATAAGGTTTTCTACATGACCTTCTAAATGTTCTTAAACCCACTAGTGTACAACTAAATGCATGTTAACCCAGAATTGAGAACTGATTGGCTACAGACATTAAAGTCTGGTGAGGAAGGTTGTTGATACAGATTGTGTGAAAGTCACACTTGTACCAAATGCTGACTTGAAGTCTCATCCAGCATGCATAAAAGAGCTTGGCATCCAACATGCATCAGGAGCTGCGCTACTGTCATCTGCACACATATAGCATGATAAATAACCCCAAGTAAATCTCACAGCTTGGGTTTGATACATCAAGCCACTTTGCTTTTGCATCATCAAAAGGTGATCTTGGTGATATTACTGCAATCACCAAAAACTATGGCACTGAGTTACCATATATGATGCTTCACGAACTTTTAATTATTATAGTTCATGCCAGTGCCAGACATGCTTCACGATTTTTTAACTAATAATTTTTTCGACATGAGCTTCTATATGTTGTTAAACCCACTACTGTGCAATAAAATGCATATAGACCCAGTTTTGTGAACTGATTGGCTATGGACATTAAAATCTGGCGGAAAACTCACACTTCTGCCAAATAGTGACCTGATCAATAAAAGAATTCGGCATCCAACCTGCACCAGGGAACAGCTATTAATGAGAATGCAACACACCCAAGAAACAAATATAGACAGTGTACAATTCATTCATACCTTATGTCACTTTCAAATGAAAAACATGTTCATCATGAAGAATATATCGTTGTGCATATTCATTATCAATAGATATCCCAGTATCTACCGACTAGCGAAGAAACATAGTTCCACAGGTGGTTTTTGTCACCACATGGAATCTTAAAGTCTCCCAATGCCAAACAAAATCTGAAAAGAGACTCCTCGTACAATACCAGAAGAAGCAATGCATGCGATGAATTACTTCCATGCTACTTTATGCCCAAGAAGAGTACTAAGTGGCCCCATTGTTAAGCACTGCCCTAACAAGTATGTACCACGTTATGGAAGTTGGAAGAATTCCAAGATGCAAAGCCTTTTCTAAATACCTAATGGCATCTGATATTCTGCTGCATGAACAAAACCCTTTGAGTGTAACATTATAGGAGATGATATCTGGTTGTAGCCCGTCTTTAAAAATGCGGGCCCAAATTTCTGATGCCTTTTCACAGTCTCTAATTTTGTAAAACCCCTCCATCAAGGTGTTGTAGGTCACAAGATTTGGAACACAGTTCCAACGCCCCATCTGAAAATAAAGCTGCAAAGCATCTTCAGCTTTGCCTGCAGAGCAAAGCCCATGAATTATAATGTTATGCATAGTTACATCAGGCTCAGATCCTTTGTCAAGAGCTTGATGCCACAAGTTGACAGCCATGTTAATCTTCCTGCCTTGACAAAGGCCATCCATTAACAAGCTATATGTGATCACATCCGGCTTCCATCCTTTTTCCAGCATTTCCCTCACAAAAACATATGCGTCTCTAAATCTTTCTGCTTTGCATAATCCATTTATGAGAGTATTGTAGGAGATAACATTTGCAGAGCAAAATTTGGTACGCATTCCCCTAAAAAAGAAAATGGCATCTTCAAGTTTGGAACCTCGGATAAACCCATATATCAATGCATTGCAAACATGAGAATTCGGTTCATAGCCACACTTATCCATCTGACCAACTAGCCTGGCTGCTTCATCTAGTTTCCCTTCCTTGCATAACCAATTAATCATTGAGGAATAAGCAAAGGCATCCAAGTCAGCTCTTGTATTTTCTGCCTCTTTTAAAATCCATAAAGCCTTGTTCAAGTACCCACTCTTACACAGTCCGTGGATTAATACTCCGTAGGTTGTGGAATCTGCAACACAACCCTTCTCATGCATTAGTTCCCAGATAGAAATTGCTTCTTCGACCTTCCCGTTTTCAAACAACCCTCTAATGAATATGTTATAACTCACTACATTATGACGACCGCACTTCTCCATCACCTCCCACAACTCAAAGCACTCTTTGACCTTCCCAGCTCGACAAAACCCATTGAGCATTGCATTATAGACAACCACATCCAGTGATACCCCTTTCCCAACCATCTCTTTATAAACTCTCTCAGCTCCATCTACATTCCCTGCTTCACATAATCCGTGAATCAAAGAACTACAAGTAAACAAATCAGGCCCTCTTTCATTTTTCTTCATCCTATTCCATATCTCCAAACTCTCATCGAACTTCCCACATTTGCATAAACCATTGATCATAACATTATAAGTAACAACATTAGGATAAACCTCTGAGTCATTTACCAGCCTATCCCAAACCTCACTAGCATTCACACTATCGCCTTTCCTGAAAAACCCATCAATCAAAATATTATAGCACATCACATCAGGACTAACCCCTCTGTCAACCATTTCATCAAACACCTCCAAAGCATCACACAAGTTCCCACTTTTCGCAAGCCCGTTGATCAAAGTCCCATAACTAAACACATCAGGCTTCAAACCCTTTTCCCACATCCAACTTAGCAACCCTTTAGCCTTCTCAAACTGCTTCTTCTTACACGAAATCTTGATCAAAATATTATAAGTCTGCAAATTTGGCGACAAACCCACCGTTTCAAAATAAGCGAAAAACTTCTCAGCTCGTTCCCACTGGTTGGACTCAATGAAAGCATTGAGCAGAGAATTGTACGACCTTATACCAGGTGCGCACCCAAAAATCTCTTCCATTTCTTGAAACACAGTCAGGGCTTTATCGGGCATTGAGTTTTTCGCATAGGCTTTTATCACAGTCAATGCCACGTCCTCGGGGCACTTGCACTTCTGGGTACGAATCAGCTCGACGACCCGGTCGACGTGGGCCACAAGTTTCGGGTCGAGGAGGCGGCGGAGGATGTGGTGGAAGACGTCGGGCGAGTGGTTGTAGTTCGGGTGGCGACTCGCTGAGTCGAGCAGGGCAAGGGCCGAGTGCGGGTTCTTTTCGGCTTGGAGGAGCTTCAGAACTCGCTTCGGAGATAGAGATTTGGGGAAGTCGACCATGGCAGTGGCAGAGACGCAAATTTGTGTGGTTTCTATGTCTCATTGTTACGGCATGTTATGGAGAGGTTTGGTCGGACTAAAATTTTCGGCGGCTGAAAGTCTGAAAATGGGCGAGAAGCGGGAGACAAACAAAACTATAGTCTATAGAGTGACGGATTTTTCTGGGTCGGGTCATGGGTTAGGGTTCTAAACTGGGTGGAAACTCAAACGCTGAGGCAGACTGCCCCAACTTGGTGGACCTACTTTTGTTCTTGATTCATTAATATTATTATTTGGTCAAACCATCTAACATTAAAGCCCATGCACACCAATAAAGGGTTTGTTTTCATTGATTCTGTTTCTATCTTTGAAGAGAAGAAAGGGTTCTTAACAATGAAAGCCCAACCTACAAATTCATATAGCCTTTACAGCCCAAAACAACAAATTGACTTGAAGTCAAGTGTGTAGAGTGGGATAAAAACTTTCCTACCCCCGTTGCATTGTCCCTTTCTTTATATCTCTCTCCCCAAGAAGGGGCCAATGCAACGGGGGTAGGAAGAGATAGGAAGAAGGGGACAATGCAATGAGAGTAGGGTAGTTTTTCTCGTAATGTGGCCATGAGAGAGAGAGATAGGAAGAAGGGGCAGTGCAAAAGGTGCAGGGAGAGATAGTAAAAATGAGACAATGCAACGGGGGCAGGAAGTTTTTCTCCTAGTGAAGCCATGATCTGGGTTCCATCCCTAAAAAGAAATTTAGAAAAATTGGGATCTTTCTTGTGTGAACTCCTTTTCTTTTAAGCAGATCCTTTCCAAGCATACTTCTTCATCCTCTCTCTCTCTCTCTCTACTTTATCATTAAAAAAGAGAAAGGGCAAGAAAGCAAACACCATCTTTTCTTTCTTTCCCCTCTATCTCTTCACCTTTGAAAAGAAAAACATTTCTACTGATGATTTTCATGCAGTTTTATAGTAAACAATAGGGCAAACCCCCCTTTATTTGTGTGTAAATTCCAAGGCTTTGGCAGCAAAACAACGTAGCTCTCAAAACACATGTAATAGCATCACACACCTAAAGATCTGTTTGGAATATTTGTAAATCCCCAAGTGGTGGTGTGTGCCTAGAAATTGGCTTCTTGGTCTGTTGTGTTCTTCTTTCTTGGCCTTTGTCTTGCTTTAGTAACATGCCAAACTCTACATTCTTTCTTGGGATTCCTTCTCTCTACATGTATAGTCATGTACTTCTTTTTTGGGAGGCTATGATATGATAGGATCAATTGCAATTGCAATTTGCCACCATCAAGGCCTACCTCACCTCATCTCTCTACCCTAATTGTCTCAAATTAGCCTAATCATGACCATTTTAGTCGCTAAGAATGAGCCCTTAGGCTTGGATTAGGGACCATGGAGACATAAACCTGAATTAAAATTAGAAAAAATTAAATACCCATTTGGCATATCCAAAAGAAAATGAAAAAAAAATAAAAATGAAAAAAGGGTAAATAATGGACCGTTCATTCAAGATCTTTCGGTTGAAAAGATGCCATGTGGCGTGATTAGCGGCACAAATGGGGATATTGATCGTGCAAATGTTCTGAGTCCATGATTATGGAGCAAAATGTGAATGAAGTTTAGGGTAGGAGGCATGTTGGGTCCAAGATGGAGGCTTTGTTTAAAGTGGATGATGATCATACTATATACATTTGTTCCCTTGTTTTAAAAAAAAAATATAATAATAATTATTATTACTATTAAATTGGGGAAAATCAAAAGCCTCTGATTTGTATGTGCAGTGTATGCGTGTGGGGTAAAGGATCTCAATTAGATTGTCCTTTTGCATTCATTTTCCCTTTGTAATCATGAGCATACTTTTCTCCCTTTTTAATTTTCCACAATTAAATGTAGCAACGTACGTGACATCTTCTTTAACTAAGGAATTTTGGACTCTACTATTAATGAGGTAAAATAAAATCAAAATTATGAATATTCTAATAGCAGACATGGATTTAGTCAAGTTGGCTAAAGCGGATACGCTCTTCATTTTGCACCCAATCGAGTTCGAATCTCTCTCATCGTAATTTAGATTAAATTAAAATAAAATATCATTTGTATAAATAAAAAGAATAAAAATTTGTAGATGTACACTAATTTTCGATTTAGTTTAGGATGGTGATACTTTGGTTGCTTATTGCAAGTAAGAATATTTTGATGTAGGGGGTGTATAAAAAGACAGCATAATTGGATATAATGGCTTCCCCGAAATTAGTGGAATCTATGGGTGCGCATGTTTATCTTTGCATTATTCGAGTAGCTAGCAGAGCTGTAATCCGTTTGGGAATTATTCTAATAATTATGATTCAATGAGAAAGGTGAGGCTTTTTTTTGGCGATGAGCATGTTTCTTACATTACTTGCATGTAACCCTTTCTTATCATTTCACATTTCCCCTCCTCTATGTATACATGATTGAAGTGTGAGATATAACTTAACGGAAGATTCTCCGATAAAAATTTGTGTTAAGGATTAGTTAAGAAATTATAATCTCAGTCATCTATATATACGTGACTCAATGACTAAGATTACAAGTTCTCAACCAATTCTTAATTTAAAATCTACAATAAAGACTTTTCCGTAACTTATATATACTCCATTGCGCAAGGAGTGCTCAGCCTAAAGATCCTCAGAAGTGTAGTGTGTGTGAGTTTAGTATACTATTGCCCTTCTCAATAGGAAAGGTACTCATTTTCTCTGCTATTTTTCTTTTTTGTGTTTTTGTTCTGAGTTGCTTGAATTCAGTCTGTAGAATTTCTCAACCAAAAAAACAACAGTCTGTAGATGTTTTGATATAGAAAATGACAAAATTATAAAGAAATGAAGGGAAGGAAAGCTCAATCTCACTACATAAAGCATCGGCCTTCGGGTTCGGGGAGACAAAACTATTGTAGAATCTTCAGTTCTTCACAAAACAACAGAAAAACGAACGTAATTTTTTTTTTCTTGCCTCCTTCAGAATTCAGATCCAAAAGTGTTAACATCAGGGACAGACCCCAAGCATGTACAACTTGGGCTATAGTTCAGGTGAGTTTTTTTTTTTTTTTTTTTTTCTTATAGTTAGTATAAAATAAATAAACTAGCATGAAGAATAAGCTGCATATTCTTCCTGCAAGTATATGTGTGCTGTCAAATAGTGTTAATGTTAAGCATATTTAATCAATTGATGTTGGCATTGTTGGTGTAAAATAGGTCTCTTTAAATCAATAAAAAAAATGATATGTTCTTAAATTAAATTTATATATATTTATGATCAATTTCATCAACCTCCTTATAAGGTTTAGTTAAGCATAAAATCTAACAGTCCAGTAAGGTATGCTCGAGTGATAGAGAGTATTTATTTTCACGATCATAACGTACGAGAGTTTATAAAATTTTTATGTAAACACGGTGTGTTATTCCATGTATGCTATATTGAGGAGGACAGTATAATTAAGAAATGGTACATTTCATAGTACTCTACCCCATAATTGAAGCAAGTAGATGCAACCCAATGTACCTTAAAATGATAGAGTTGAGAAAGACAGGCTTATTGTCAAACTTGACTCTTATTTATGAAGAAATATTTTGTGGGGACTATTGTGGACTGTCACAATTGTGAAACATGAAGCATGAGCAGCAGCAAACAAAGAAAACACACAAATATACACATCCCAATCAAAGAAAAAGCCATATTGAAAAAATTGGCCACCATATATATGTTGCTCGGTGGAAACAAAATTTGGAAATTGGCCAATAAAATCACAGAACCTACCTTTAGGCAGAGAGAGGGCCCCTGCATGTATGTCCACAATAAGGGAATTTTTGTCCCCAATTAAATCTATGTTCTCTTCTCTCCCTCCCCACTATCTATAAGCTAAGACTTACATATAACATGATATCCACTTTGGATATGGGAATTTATCTGAAATCTACACTCTACCAACCAACCAAACAAACAAAACCCTAGGAAGAGAGAATATTATGAGAGAGAGAGAGAGAGAGACAAATCCATGAACCCATTTCAGCTGAGCATATAAATATTTCTTTTTGTTAATTATATAGTTTTTATTTATTTCTTTCTATATACTTAATTTATTATAAAAGGAAAAGGTAAAGGTAGAGAGGACAGGCCAACACTTTACGCCTCATTCCATGCACACAAAAAAGACTCACACACACACACTATACACTATAGACTATACAAAATATTTGCTTTGCCCCCTAAATCTGAAAATCCCACACCACTCTGGCAAAAAAGACCACCAACCCACACCCACAACACCACCACCAAATCAAATCTCTCTGTTTCTCTGTTTATTTTTTTTCTCTCTCTCTAGATCTCTGGTTAACAAAATTTCTTGCAGATATTCATATCCCATGTGACCAGAGTAAGAGTCTGTGTTTAATGGGACCCCGTGATGTCAACCGATTGAGAGGTAGGTCTGCTCCTGGATGGGCTCTATTCAGACGGCGGGTAATCTCTCGTGACTCAGCGGTGCTGTGGGGTCTCTCAACTCTCAACTCAATCATCTCCTTAAGAACTCCTACTAATGTTTATTTATCGAAAATGGATATTGGAATTACTCTAATTCCTTTTTTTATATATGTATTTACTAACACGTGTGTATTGTACTGATTTTAATTTATGACTTCCCATGCGTTTACTAATACATTTACTAACACATAAGAATAACAAAATTATGTAAGTTCCACGTTACAATCCGCAATCAAATACCATCAAAATCAAGAATGAGATCAATTGAGTAGTTTGATTCAATTCCAAGTTCTTAATTTCCCTATCTATGTTTTCCGATTCATGATTCTTATTCTTGTTTAGTAAACATGTTAAATACAAAAGCATTTTGAAGGGTAATGTTTTGCTTTTCACCAAAAAAAAGGGTACTATTTTATTGCTAAACTTAATTACATCGTGGAACAAATGTTTACATTGATAAATTATGAGTTAAAATGATGTGTTGAGACAGTAATGAACATCATTAATGAAATAGTTTGAACAAAAGCTTAGGTCAGTCATTTAGTCACACGTACGCTCATGTAAATAAGATAGTTAACATTTTACTAAGTACAAATTAAAATAAGTCACAACACAAGATTAATTTGAAATGATATCAGTTTGTGCACCAGTGTAAAACCCTTTTTTCCCCCCTGCCTTTTTTCACAGGCATGTATGATCGCATCAATCATCAATCAACCTTCATTTCGGGTCATTTCTTTTTTCTTTTCCAAGCCCCACTATACACCACAGCCGAGTACACTCTGCTCACCCAATAGAACATAACATGGCCATACAGTACTGTATGTTGGATCAATGGGGCTCTGTAAAGCAGCTCATGTGAGCTTTTGAGGGAGGACAAGTAAATAAAATTCAGTTTTCATGATAAGTTTTGTTTATATAAATTATTTTCACAGTTTGTACGGGGGGTTTTTGACAAACTTTGTCATTGTGCAAAACAAATTAGGTGACCAAAGTGTTCGTGCATTTGCCTAAGAGAATATATATATATTATAAAAAACAGCTAAATTATTTGAAGAAAAAAACAGCAGATTGCCCTTTTGGAGAAAATGGAAGGGGAAACCGATGGCTTTCACCATCTTCTCGAGTGATTCCATATTTGTGTTTGATGGAGAGTCTCAGAGAAAGAGACTGAGAATCTATGTGTGCAGGATGATGCTGCATGCTGCAGGAGGCAGAGAAGCAGGGCACGCATCAAATGCATAATGCACCACCCCTTTACCATATATATAAAGGCAGGCCAAGTTAAAGCAAGCCCTAGCTTAAGTCCCCATTTCCATGACCAAATGGAGAAAGATTTTCTGATTTTGGGTAAAGGTCACACCAACATAACATAGGATGTCATATTCTGATTGCTGGATAGATACAATGCATATATGCTCATCAATAATGTGGCCAAAAGCTTTGAGAGAACCGGAACGGCCCCCTTCCTTATCTCCGTTTTCACATTTTTGAGTTTGGTGGAGTCTGAATCTGTCTCTTTGTGTCTGTGTGTGAGAGTGTGACAATTGATCTATAGGGTTCTGAAGTGTACTGTTTGGAGAGTGCAAGCCATCATTTTGTTTTTGTTGTTTACAAAATAAATAGATGTAAAGTGGGAAAGCAAATGCCAAATAGCAAAGCAAATGCATTAGCAGAGAATACGATGGGAGCTATTTGGGAGGGAAAAAAAGAAAGAAAGCCGAAAAACAAAAAGAACCCAAAACAGGAAAAAGAAAAAGGAGGAAAAGAAAGAAAGAAAGAAAAGAAAGAGAGAAAGAAAGAAGGAAAGAAAGCGAAATGTGAGAAAGAGAGAAACAGCACAGCACAGCAGCTCCAAAACCCCTCTCTCTCTCTCTCTCTCTCTCTCTCTCTCTCTCTCTCTCTCTCTCTCTCTCTCTCTCTCTCTCCTCCCCATGGTGATGGCGTGGTTTGCTTTTGCTTTTTCTCTCTCGACAGGAATCTTTGAAAATCCAAAGCACCCTCCCAAATTATAAACTAAAAAAAAGCCAAAAGCCAAGCCTCATCCCCTGCTTTTGCTAATGAAATTCTCTTGCTATGCATGACTCTTGCTAGTCCCACTTAATTAGGAAGTGATTTGTACAAACTTGGGTATTTGCTATGATATTTAAAGTTAAACACAGAGGGTACCTTATTTTGGGAGTGGATCCGCTGTCCCAAATTGATGTTCCCTTCATATCCCCTCTCTAATTTGTTGACACATATCAACTAACATAACAGAAGTTAACTCTGTTAACTTTTTTATTTGACAATTTTAAAAATTTTAAAAAATTTAAAACAGCCCAAATATGCCAACGACCGTCTTCTCCACCCTCAGGCAGTGAAGACAATCGACTTATCTCCTTCTCAATTCGTCAATCTCCGCATCAATTTTCCCCTCATCTCGAACTTTCTCTTATCTTTCTTCAACCTCCTCAAGACCCTTCTTCTTTGCGACCACCAAGAATGGCTCAAGATTAATATTTGCATTCAGCGACTTAAAGGGTATTGAAGATTTGACGCAAGCAGGGGTTTTTGGAATCGCGGGGCTCGGATTCTCTTTGCTACAATCAGATTCAAACGACTCGGAAGAACGATTAAGCAAGAGGGGTTGTAGTAGATCAGACCAAGAAGTTTTGATGGCGGAGGAGCCTTCAGAGTCTTCGTTGTCGAAGGCGGTGTTGTTCCACACCGGAAGGTCTTGTGCGTTAATGGCATATGGGTATTTAAATTAGGTAGAACGTCGATAAGGAGAATACGGTCGCTAGCATATTTGGGCTGTTTTTAATTTTTAAAATTGTCAAATATAAAAATTAACAAAGTTAACTCTCTGTTATGTTAGTTGACACATGTAAGCAAATTAGAGAAGAGACACAGAGAGGATACCAATTTGAAGACAGCGAATCCGCTCCCCCTTATTTTATATTTAGCCATTGAATACTGGATGCAATATTTCTTTTTGGCAAGAGGGTGCCATATTCTACAGTGTGGTTCCTATTAATTTAGTACCAACTGAGTGAAGAATTTCCAGTTCAACGAACTACATCATGAAATAATATTTGATATTAGGGTCTTTGGTACGAGGAAAGTGCAATTCAGAATCTTAGCATGCAACTCTTTTGTCACAAAAATCTGAATTAAATGTATTAAAAACCATCATAACCTATTCTAGATCAATTTAATTTGCAAGGAAGGAAATTCCAACTTGGTGCAAAGAGGCGAGCTTACGGTCTTAATCAACTGAATTAAATTAGGTATGCATAAATAAATGATTTTTTAGTACAAATGATAATCTTAATTGGGGAATGCTAGTAACTTTCTCTCTAACCTTCTCTTTTGGACCTTCTCCATTCTTTTCATGACACGTGTCAATTTTTACACTTAAAATAATGGAGATTTTGACATAAAGGTTGTCTAATCTATTAATGACATTGTTCAAGTGTAAAAATTGACACGTGTCATGAAGAGAAGGGAAAATATCTAAAAGAGAAGGTTAGATAGAAGATTGCTAGTATTCATCATCTTAATTAATCTAATTTACGAGTGAGAAATTTGAACTTGAGTGTCACAGGACCGAACACACTGTCCTAATGAACTGGTTTAACTCACATCATCCGCGCATAAATAAATGGTTTTGTAATAATGCATTGTGAGCGGAGCTGAGGTGGGCAAGTTAAAACATGTAAATCTAAAATTGGAGATTGTTGGCGTATAGAAACCGTAGTGTTCCCATGGCATCTAAAACTCACTTCCCAAACAGAGCCTCTAGAGGGCCTATTAACTGACCTCGATTAAGGATTTCAGTAGGTACCTGTAGGCAGAAAATTGTCTTTTCACCAGCTAGTGCCCCAAGAAAAGAAATACAGAAATACAGAAATAATAAAGCAAACCCCAAAAAAGAAAAAAAAGAAAACCCCACAATGGGCAAACAGAAACACAGAGAAATAGCAGACGGTGAGTGAGTGAGTAAGTGTGTGGGGCATATTATCAAACATTTTCAATTCATTTCATTTATTTTCCCTTTGTGCTTCACAATCTCATCTCTCTTCTCTCTCTCACTGTCCGTTGTCAGCCAAACAGAAACAGTAGGTCTCATAGTCCACACGGTCACTCTTCTTCTTCTTCACTCTCATAACATGAGCAGCAGCAGCAGAGTGGGCAACAACACAGAGCACCACCACCGGGTATGAATCCCAGCGCAGAAGCAGCACCACCACCGCCACCACTACATCCGCCGCAGCCGCCTCAGCCCAACCGACCCTCCACCTCCTGCGACCGCCACCCGGAAGAGCACTTCACTGGATTCTGCCCCTCATGCCTCTGCGAACGACTTGCCGTTTTGGACCCTTCTTCCTCTTCCTCTTCCACTTCTCGCAAACCCCCTACTTCCTCCACTGCCGCTGCTGCCCTTAAGGCCATTTTCAAGCCCCCCATTGGCGGTGGTGGGGCCTCCTCCACCAACAAAACCCGACCCACCTCCTTTTTTCCTGAGCTCCGACGAACCAAGTCCTTCTCTGCCTCTAAAAACGAGGGCTTCTCTGGTGTGTTTGAGCCTCAGAGAAAGTCCTGCGACGTTAGGGTTCGGAACACTCTCTGGACACTCTTTCACCAGGACGACGGCCGGAACCCCAACAAGAAGGAACCACAACCACCCGCTGAGGTTGAGGTCGAGACCAGGAACTTAGGCGGGTCCTCTTCCAGCTTTCAGGGACCTGTGTTTGAGTCCAAGGAGGAAGAGGAAGAGGAAGAGGAAGACGACGAAAACCAGAGCAGCGACGACGACGGCGACCGAATTGAAATATCTGAGGAACCCAATGTCGCAAATGTGATTGAAGACAGAGTTCCAGAAATCTTAGAGGAGGAGGAAGAAGAAGAAGAGAAGCAATTTCAACCACCACCACCAGAACCGGAACTATTTGAAGTAGAAGACTTGAAGCCCATGAAAGACCACATAGATCTCGATTCTCAGACCAAGAAGAGGGACCTGAAAGAGATTGCAGGTAGCTTCTGGTCAGCAGCGTCGGTGTTCAGCAAAAAATTGCAGAAATGGAGGCAGAAGCAGAAGCTGAAAAAGAGTCGAAACGGCGGCGGATCGGCCACATTGCCGGTGGAGAAGCCAATCGGGAGACAGTTCAGAGAAACCCAGTCGGAGATCGCCGATTACGGCTTCGGCCGGCGCTCCTGCGACACGGATCCGAGGTTCTCGCTCGATGCGGGTCGGATGTCGTTCGACGACCCGAGATACTCCTTCGACGAGCCTCGGGCTTCGTGGGATGGGTACCTCATCGGAAGGACATTTCCGAGAATGCCCACGATGGTCTCGGTGGTGGAGGACGCTCCGGTGGTCCATGTCTCGAGATGCGACGCTCAGATTCCGGTGGAGGAGCCGCCCATGAATTCGATTGAAGAGGAGACAGTTCCTGGCGGGTCGGCCCAGACCCGGGACTACTATTCGGACTCTTCGTCACGGCGGAGGAAGAGCCTCGACCGTTCCAACTCCATTCGGAAGACTGCGGCGGCGGTGGTGGCGGAGATTGATGAGTTGAAGTCGGTTTCGAATGCCAAGGTGTCGCCCACGACAGTTCCTGACAATAGAGATTTGAGGGATTTTTACAACTCGAATTCTCTCCGGGACGACTGCTCTGAGACCTTCGAAATGTCGTCGTTTCGTGGCGGCGGAGATTCCGGGTCGGTGGGTGTCAATGGGGAGAGAAATAAAGGGTGTAAAAAGTCAAGGAGGTGGAGCAAGGCTTGGAATATATGGAGTTTTATACACAGGAGAGGTGGGAACAAAGAGGAGGATGAAGATAGGTATAGTAGTGTTAGGTCAAATGGGGTTGAGAGGTCGTTTTCAGAGTCGTGGCCGGAGCTCAGAGGCGGTGAGAGGAACGGGGAAGCGAAGGGTTTCAATCCCAAGATCATGAGGAGCAATAGCAGTGCTAGTTGGAGAAATAGCTCTCATGGGTTTGGTGGAGTTGGTGGGTCTTTTGGGAGCATGAGGAAGAACTATAGCAATGGTGCTGCTGTTGCTGCTGCTGCTGCTGCTGCTGTTGAGGCAAATGGGAATGCTGGAAGGAAGAAGAAGGACGATCAGTTCGTGCTGGAACGAAATCGGAGTGCGAGGTATTCACCGAGCCACATTGACAATGGACTGTTGAGGTTTTACTTGACGCCGATGAGGAGCAGCTGGAGAAGTGGAGCTGGGAAAACCAGGTCCAGCCATGCTCATTCCATTGCCAGAAGTGTGCTGCGATTGTATTGAAAAAATGAATGAATGAATGAGAGGGTGTTCATAACCATAAGGTGTTTGTTCTTTCGGTTTTAAGTTCATGTTGTTCATTTTGCTGCTGCTGCTGCATTTGTTGTGTAAAACCACACATGCCTATGCATTCTTGTTGGTTGGTGGGATTAAAAAAGAAGAAGAAAGCACTTTGAAATGTTCCCTTTAATTTTTTTTTCTTCCTGTGAGTACCTTGCTTCTTCAATTACTCAAATAACAACAATTTCAGTGTTTTTCTCATTTCTTTGATTAATCTTTTGTTCCTTTTTGCTGCTTCTTGTCTTAAACAAAATTGGCTCATTGGGGAAGAAGGTAAGTTAGAAGCCTGAGGAATTTGCAGTGTCTGTATTCCCTGAATTCTTTGTCATCTTATACATTCTGGATAAAAACAGTAACAATTTGATCAGGGGCTGCTCCTTCTCCTGGTTTTGCTATTTCTCCCATATAAATTGAAACAACCATGCAAATATACAGTTGATCTGTTTATTTTTTTGCTCCTTTGGCATCACGTAACTAATCAAAACACTCACACTGCTTGCAAATATGTCATGGCAGTTGCTATCAGATGGAATGTGGAAGACCAGATATCGCATTGACCCCACTCTGAAAAAGAAAGAGCTACAATGCTCTGGTGGTGGTCTTTTTTATGCTGCTGGCTTTGGACCCCATGGCCAGCTCAAATGGTTTTTTTTTTTTTTTCTGCATTAATCCAATAACACAAAACCTCATATATATATATATATATATATATATATATATATCTCTCTCTCTCTCTCTCTCTTGGTATCTGTAATTGCAGACCAGTTTGTCTTCCACATGCCTTTTCATCTCCAGAATACTTGCTGCTAATGTTTCTTTGGGGTTGCACTTATCTCACTCAAATGCGTTTAAGCTTTGCTTAAGTCACATTTGAGGCCAATTAGAGGATGAGATTGAGCAAAGATTAAGTGGGGTTACAAGCTTTTGATTAAAGGAATGTGAGAAAGAAAGCAGTCTCTCTGAAAATCCCTAATTGAACATTAAAATTGCCTTAAAAAGTTTGAAAGTGACTTGTTTATGGTATTTTTACATGATTTTTTTTTTAACGCAGGGTGGAATATGAAATGATTGATTGGCAGACACTTATTGACTTATTGTGTTTCATTTCAACTACTCAGTTTATTATGACTAGTTCGTTGGCAGTGGCCACATGCTCTGCTCGTTCATTCCAAAATGTAATAATAAACGGACATTGGCTTAGTCAAGTTGACTATAGTGGATATGTTCGATTCTGCATTCGAGTTCGAATTTCCCTCTTCGTAGTTTAGATTAGATTAAAGTAGACTATCACTTCTATAAAACAAATGTAATAATAAAAACAATTTGAATTAATAATAATAATAGTCATCATCTTCAACATGTGGATATATAAGCAGATTGGAACATTTCAGGTCATATTTGACCAAATTTATAAAGTGAAAGTGAGCTTGTGAAACCAAGCAAAAGGTGAAGTGGAGAAAAAACACAAAAGCCTATAAAATCGTTGTCCAAATGATATATTCTGAGCCAGGCAAAGAAAATGAACTTTGACCAGAAAATTCACAAATAGGTTGTAAAGATGTTAGAACATTGATCGACCCAAATCCCATTGTCAAAAACAAGAACCAAATTTAGTAATTATTGTCTCTCAAAAACAGAGATTCTTCTCTTGATTTCTCTCTCTCATGGGGCCACCAGCATGTTAAGGGAATCAAACCAATCAACAATTTTCTTTTTGATTCACCAAGTCTTGAGATTATTCTCTCCTCTTTCTTGTACATGTAAAAAAAGCTCCATGATAAACTATTGTTTGCCTCTAGAGTCAAAAAAGTAAGCATGAAAACATCCCAACATATGCTCCTTCATGGAGGAGATAAAGAGAGGGAGAAAAAAGAAAAAGAGAGTGAGAGATGGGAGGTGGGTGGAGAATGATTTGTTTAAGGTAATGGAGGACTTGTTTGTCAACGGTTGTAGGCTCATTGTCTGCTGCTGCACCTTCAGCCTCGGGGTTTGTTTGTGAATTTGTTTGGCAACATTTGTCTGCCCATATTCTTATACAAGAATGTGATGGAGTTTACATGTAACAGGATATGGCACTCATGAAGTCAATAGGAACTCTGCCATTTTCTCTTCTTTTTGGTCCATCTGCGTTCTCTTTTTATGTCGTATTTTATCTTTTAGATAATTTGTGCCAATAGTATTGTTATGTCGTATTTTATCTTTTTGATAATTTGTGCCAATAGTATTGTTATAGGAAGATTTCTCTTTTGTTTTCATCTTTCTTAATCTGGGTTACTGTGATGCTTGATTCAGTGATTGAAGGTCTTGGTCTTGATTGAGGACCTATAGGATGTGTATCAACTCGAACACGACACGACTAAAAACAGATTAGCATACTGTAAAACCGACTAAAAACAGATTAGCATACTGTAAAACCATCTAACACGATCAATTAATCAAATGGAGTTAGAGCATGAACTTGGAATGACAAAAACTGAACACATTGGCAAGAAATTTCTATAGGCTCTCTGGATTTGGGTTCCAACTCTGTCCCAGATATGAAACAAATTGAATACACAAAGATACAAGAAACAAATTGGTACGAAGGCAAAGCACAGGCAACTGAGTATCAAAATTGCTTTGGATTTTGTATGTTTGTATGAACCAAAATAGCACTGGTCAAACATGTGATAGGGCATAGATCAGTCTTGAAAAAGTGCCATTGAGCTAAACCTAAAGGGACAAGTATATCACAGGCCACTGGCAACCTCAAGCTGCTCAAGTGTCAATTTTCATGTCCTTTGAACATCTAAGCTTACCTTTCTAGATTTACATCCAGCTACCTCTGTTCTTCCTTTGTCTGGTCATCATCACTGTCAATTTCATCAAGGGAGGATCTAGTCTGGATGCTCATACGTCTAGGGATGAACACATTATAGTAGTAATTCAAAATGCTCTTCCGGCACTTGGAAGGGAAACGCTTAAAGGCAGTCCTCCAAAAACTTGCTTCGTTTGATAGTGGATTCGTTCTCACAAGAGATTCAAAGCTCTGCTGTTCACTTGAAGTCCATGACGCTGAGACAAATTCTCCCATTTCATCAAACTTCCAACTCCGGAAGGCAGGACCAATTTCATATTGCAAACGGAGTCTTGCTTCATGAATGTGGTGTTTGACACAAGCAACAGATCCTGGAGAGAAGCAAGAACAAGAGTCGGATCTCCCTTTACCAAGTTCTTTCACAGTGGTTCCTGCACTTTTTCCTTTAATGGGCCACGTTAGTGTGCCCAACCACCTTGACACTTTCAAATCACCATCACTACCATAAAGATTTTTCCTATCAACTGGACCCGTCCATTCTGGGACTTCCGCCTGAAAACCAGGACCAATGGGAACAACAGCCCTCAGAACACTTACATCTGAAAACATTATTTTCACTGCTTCTTGAACTTTCGAATTTTGCTCCTTTGACCTCATTGGATCCGAATGGTGAGCTGAGCCATCGATCTCTCTCACAGGAATAGATCTTGGTAGATAATCATCACTGAAAACCAATGACCTCAATGCACATTCAAGTTCTGAACTATTCTCGTCTAAACTCGAAGAGTCTGAGCTGTCAGCTGTATCATTAGGATTCACAATGGCTGCATCACAGAAATTCAAGTTTTCCGGACTCAATGTGTTCAAACCATTGTTTGATTCATCTGTATCAATTAAAGGAGCGGCAGAATTATCCTTGCAATATGGACCATAATTTTCCACATCCATAATGGCCAAATCTGTATAGCCTGGCTTCTGCTGATCTTCATCTTCAAAAGTCAACAAACTTCCAGAACTGCGTGAGTTACAGAGAAGCTGTGGTTCGAAAATTTCATTGTTGGCATTTGTATTGGTTAAGCATGAGACAGAATGCACTCTGCCCATTTTCTTAACACTATGAACATATTTCTCTGTAGCCGATCCAGAAGCACCTGCAAACTTACTACTGTTTAGGAACTGATGAAGTTTTCGTTTTCTCTGTTGAAAAAGGAGGGGAAAGTGGTTTTCATAAGATTGGGAGTGACGAATGAAGGTTCATGTTAAAAAATAACTTATGAACTGGAAATTGCCTTAAAAGTATAAAGAAAGTAACTCACATTTAGAGAAATTATCACAAAGTAGTATGGCAAAATTAAGCAGGGCTAAATGCTTCGGAAATTGAAATGTTTCACTTATGTATCATGAAAAACTTAAGCAGTAGCCATCTCTTTTTTCTTATATTTTCTTTTCAGTAATGATTGTGGAAGAGCTTATCAAGCATATGAAGTTCTGTTGGATAACTTTTCAGACAATGGAACAAGATCATCAGTTGATCCTAAGTTGGGTCTGTGAAGAAATGCTCATAATGTATGCTTGACATGCAGGATAAATTAGGCTAGGATCATAGGAAAATAAAGGATATGTCAGCTCATAATTGGTAGAATACCGGTATGTAACAGGAATAACTAGTGTTATCACTATTGCAATCCCGTATACAACTACATTGGGCTTCTCTCCAGCATTAGAAAGCCCAACATGTACAATTAAATGCAGATTGGGAGGTTTTGGACTCAGGATTTCTCACTCTGTGATATCACATAAAAGTTTATTGGTATACCACCAAGAGTTAAGCTGTTAGGATGTGGGCCAACTATTGTTTTATTATCTTAACATACTAATATGGTTTAGTCAAAAGAACACCACCACATTTATCAGCAAGAAAACAATGCAACAAGATGATTGAAAACAAACAATGTTTTAGTTTGAACATACCCGAGGACAAACGACATTACCAAGAAGCAATAGTTTCCGCACTTTAAGACTCTGCTTCCATAATTGTTGAGCTGAATCTGGGGATGCTTTCTGGTCACAAGGGTCTAACGCTAGCCCTTTCAACCACACCAACATATCAGAATCAGTATAGACGCCAAAAGGTGACTTCCGTTTTTGAAGCTGGTCCGCCAAGGGAAAAGAAGGTTTCTTAGCACTCTCCTTGTTGTCACGACCACTAGGGCTTCTCAATAACGTCATTTTAGCAAAGTTATCCTTCAAATCCTATTCAGACCCTGTATCAAATTTTCTCACCTTAGCAGGTGCCACTTTCTAAGTTATACTCAATGTAGCAAAAGATAGTAAACAAATCTATACTGAATTTCAATCACTTCTATAACACTTCAAAGGCACAACATATTGTCCAATGTTAATAGAGATTGAAAACCATGAGGAGGTTGAGAACTCAGAAAGAACCCTTGAAAAAGTCAATTGTCCTGTCCTTGGTCTGACCTCCTTAACCCTCTAAAGTTCCACATGAACGTAATTTGGTTGTACAAACCATCCTTACTTTGCAAGAAATTTGACAAAGTCAGCTCTCGACTCATGAGATCTCATCCAATTAGGCAACTATAGCCTAAATAAACTACCCCTTTCAGATGAGATATCCCTTTTATTTAGATGAGAAGAGGAAACCTACTGAAACTTTCATATGGCCAATCTAAGCCTTGCAGCTTTTGCTTTCACACTTACCATTCATGTTCATACTGTTTGTGACCCTTGGTCCAAGCACGATGCTCGTGTCCAAGTTCCCTCAAATGGCCAATCTCCTTCATTCTTACATATTATTGTTGAAGAATACACGAGTCCCACATCGGAAACTTATCAAAATAGAAAGTGCCATATAATAAATGGTTTCACTCCTAATGACATCAAGGCCTTTTGTATAAAACCCCACGCCTGCTAAACATGTGGTTAAGTTGGGGACAATATCGATGTTGGTAGTGGTGGGCCAAGGGTCCATCTCTCTGAATTTAACAATTATATGGTGGTTCAATCTTGCCAGTAGATTTCAACATCTATCATTATAAATTGAAAGGTTCTCATTCCAGTGTTTGGAATGCTAAAAATAGAAATGTTTTTATCAATGACACCAAAAGAATTGTCGTTTTTAAAGTATAAATCCAATGGTAAGGTCGCCAAGTTAAAACCAAACAATAAGTTTATGAAACCCACCTCAAAATGATGGGTTTGGAAACCATCTATTTTCTGAGTTTTGATACAGACAAAACCAAACACATTGTAATTCTCTGGCCAAATTAAAAACCCAGAAGTTTGCACTTGCCAGAAAGGCATTCTTAGGGAATTCTAAACCCATCCCTTAGCTACATTCCGAGAAACAAACACATCCCAAAAGTTAAAGTTTTAAGTGGAAATCGAAAATACGTCAGTGCAAAAATGGAGCTCTGATCGAAATCTTTCAATTTCCCGGGACACTTAAAAAACCAAACAAACAAAACATTTCCCGGGAAACTTCAGCCAACCCATTTTCCGTCGAAACAAACAGAACCTAAGGACCCATCTACTTACGAGACCAACACCCAAACCCTAAAGTGGGTAACTTGTGTGATGGCATCGGCATCTTCGTCAAGTTAATCTAACTTACCGCATTACACTAAATATTTAATGGTTGGGTTCTCTATGAATATCTATAGTAGTATTTGGGTTAGCATAAAGCAAATGCGGATTCATAGAAATGGAGGGCTAACCTTGGTCGCTTCAGTTCGCGACCGCCATTAATGGGGTTGAAGAAACTGTGCACGAAAATGAAGCGAGTGGGTTTGTCTGTGTGCGTGTAAAAAGTGTACCTTTGGAATGTCTGAGTAGGACGAGTTCGAACTCTGGAACTCGTGGATTCTGGTTTGCACCTCTGGTCCCTCGAGAAACATAAAATTGAAAAGGAAAATAGGAATGAGGAAAGTGGCGATGTTGAAGGCTAATTTTGCATTTGCATTACAAATCTCTTTGGGATGTAGCAATAAAAAAAAATAAAAGAGGAAGGAGAGGAGGGGTCGAAATCTTTTTGTTTTGGTCTTTGGTAGACTACGAGAGGAGAGAAAAGAAATAATTAGGGAGGACAATTTTTTCAAGGGTTAGGATCTTTGTTGGGCTTCGATTTCAATGAATATATATCGGGTATGGGGACGGATTTGGGGAAATTTTCGGGTAAAGTGTTCGAGGCGGGATGGGAATGGTATTTTATCCCAACTCAAACCCAATCCGTATAGAATTGAAATATTTTTGCCCAACACTTTAACCCAATGTGTACCATCACCATCATCCTCAACATTTGACACGTGTCCATAGACATAACCATGGTTAACTTTTGCTTTGTATTTATGGAACCATGGTTATGCCTATGGACACGTGTCAAGTGTTGAGGATGATGGTGAGAGTACACATTGGGTTAAAGTGGTAAGCAAAAATGCTTTCGTGTAGAATATATATGGTCCTCTTCTATTGAGGGACACCCTTTAGTGTCCCTTATGATTTTTTTTTCAATGATCCAAACCGTCTATTTTTCAAGTCTTCAATCATAGATCATTCTTGCAAAAAATCTGTAAACTTGAAAATCATTAAAGCATCTAATTGAGACCAACAAAATAGATGAACATAGTGCTTCAAAAAATAATATAATAACAACAATCTAATTGAGGCACATGGGGTGGCGCCACAGTGGAAAAGTAGGCCAAACTCTCCCCCCTCCCTTAAGTGCACCCGAGTTCGATTCATGTAGGAGACAATCTTGAGGCAACGCAATATAATATTCCCCCTCCCCTCCCTAGTGAAGGACAAAAAAGAAACAACAACAATCTGATTGACTAGTCAAATGGTTTCGGATTCAAGTGATTTTTTTTTTTTTTTTTAAATGATCTTGGAGTGAATATCTAAAAACTATATGGTTCGGATAATTGAAATACAATACATGGTAGGCTCTACAAGAGTGTCCCTCAAATAATCCCTCAACTGAAGCTTTTTGTATATGTATGTGTTATTTATTTTTCATATGAATATATTGTTAAGTGGCTTCTAGGTTTGTCTCACAACTCCCACCAAAATATATATTCCACATATTATATATTGAATTAAATAATACATAGTGCAAGTCTAAAACAAAATTTTGTATTGTCACCCTAGTATTATTATTGTTTTTGTAATGGGATGGGGTGGGGATGGGGATTGGAATTACATACCCATCATGGATTCGCCTAATTGCCATCCCTAGAAATAACTTTTTTATTTATTTTCTACAATCGATAATTTAAATTAATCTAAGAAGAAGAGAATAGAGAAGAGATAAGGAAATGAGAGATGAGAGAAACAATGAAATAATAGAGGAGAAAGAGAGTGGTAAAGGACAAACAACGAGCAACCCTAAGTCGATTGGCCATGAGGGAAAGATGGAGAGAACGGAAGTAAATGAGAGATCGGGGTGGGATAGTGGTCGGGGATTGGTGACGTGTGGTTTGATGGCTAGTGGTCGGGGATTCCCAATCTAGTTGTGGTGGAGTGTAGGGTAGGGAGCTTAGATATGGCTTTCTTGGGGAGGAAGAGAGGTGGCACAATTGACCCTATCAAGGAGAAGAGAGAGAGGGAGAGATAGAGGTAATGAAGGTGTAGTGAGAAATTTAAGGGAGAGTGAGTAAGGTAGGTGTACGCCTGATTTTCAAATGGATTGGATTAGAATCAGGAATTCCAATGCCAATCACAAAAACTTTGGAATGAAAATTCTCTTCCAACTATTTCAAATTTTTTGGAATTACAACATCTATTCCGATGCAGAAAACTGAGAATTTTTGAAAAATTTCAGAACTTACATCTCATCTAAAGTCTTCATTAAATAATCATCCTTGTAAAAAATGGCCCAAAATCCAAAACGCTTTATCCTTTAAACGTCGAAGCGATGTCATTTTGAACATAAATACAAGATCAACATAAAAAAGGTTGACAAGGGTTTTATTTCATTGAATTTTCTATGAGATATAGAAGATAGCACAAGAATGAAATCGTAAAAAGCCAATGAGGTCTAGCCCTGTGGAAAAAAGGGTTTTGACTTGCAGACCAGTAATTTCAAGTTTGAACCCTTATAGTACTTTGGCAGTGTGTGTATGTGGGAAAACCCCATTCCCGTTCCTAACTTTGGGGAAAAAATTATCTAAAATAAGATGAAAGAATCATAAGTTAAAATTATGTTTTTTTTAATTAATTAAAAGAATCCTCTAACTAATTAAATGGAGATCTTCCTTTTCTCCTAAAATTCCATGTAATTATTTGTTAGTTTTGAAGAATGGGTTGCATAATATGGTTAATCCCTAATTGTGATGAATGATTGAGATATTCAATCCCAAATTTCTTGATCAAGTCTCAAAGTATTCAAGAAGAAAGTTGTGATACATACCTCTTGTCTTGTAGCCATCATGGATCTTTTTCTCTTTCTTCCAACCTAATATATATCCCCAGAAAGGTTTTTTTCTTCTTCTTCTTTTCTAGCTAGCCCTTTTATATGAGCAAAGAGTAAGAGGAGCAAAATAAAATCCTAGAGCAAAGAGGAAGAGGAGCAAATTAGAGAGTTTAAATAGAACCACCCTTCACAAAATCCTACTGCACTTAGGAATGAAAGAGTATTAGTATGTAATTAGGTGCACCATAATTCAATGGACTTTATTTTTATTTCTTTATATTACAATAGGCTAGCTTAAAATAAGTAAGTTTTTAATGCACAATAAAAATCAAGTTTCCCCCCAAATCACATGATCACATGGCTTAAGATCCCAAAAATAAATAAATTAAAGACCACTATTTGGTCCTAGTGAAAATAGTTAGTACTCTTGTACAATCCTTTTTCATAGGGATTTGCCCTTGTTTTCCTTTTTTGTTTTTGTTAATTGATTCATTCATTCAATACCCAATAAATAAATAAATAAATAAATATTTACTTCCTAGCATTCTATCTATTTTTCTATTGTTTCTCTTTTAATTTACTTGGAAACATAATTTTTCTATAAGTTGAGGGTGGCTAACTAAATTGATAAATATTGCGTGCGGGTAGTGGGATAGAATGCCCTGCATATCAAATGTGAGGCCTTGACATGTAAATTGATTTGCAACACGAACAGCCTCTTGCTTGCTTGGTCCTTCTTGGTCTGGATGGATGAAGATGAAGAATGCGCTCAATTGGTTCCGTGAATATCTACCAATTCTCAACTTGTGGCTCCTCCACACTTCACCACAAATAGGAACCAAATTACAACAACAAAAGTCAAGCAGCGTTGGCTTTTCCCCTCCATTTGGTTCAACTTTTGCAAACGAGATCTTGTTCACATTTGACAGCTTGTGGGTTTTCTCAGCTTAGAAGACTCCTCATCAACTTTGGTTTCGTCATCTTCATCAACAACTTTGCCCTTATTGCCCTTGTTCTTCATTGCAAATAAAATACCAACAAGAAACACGTTGAATAGAAAATAACGTTAAAATGGACTTTGAATTAGGTTATTAGGTCTATGAATTATGTTAAAATGCAACACATGTTAATGCATGATGTGACTTGTGAGTAGGTATAGTCTGCATTAGCATGTGTTGCATTTTAACATGCTAATGATTTGGACTTTCAACTCCTAACCTCAGACTATACCTACTCACAAGTCACATCATGCATTAGCATGTGTTGCATTTTAACATAAGTCATAGACCTAGCCTAATTCAAAGTCCATTTTAACGTCATTTTCTATTCAACGTGTTTCTTGTAGGTATTTTCAACTATTGTAGAGCTTTCTATTATAGATTTTTCTTGGTAAAGCACTGAATGATAACAGGGCCACCACCACGCTCACCACTTCAAATTTGGCTACAAACTTTTTGAAGTGAGCTGAGCTCAACTCGTATCCATCGACCCAACAGAACACTTTAAATTAGCAGAAGAACTTTTAAAAATACAGATGAGATGCACATGGCTACGACCCAGAATGTTAGATAGGTGGTGGTGCTAAATAAAACACATTTGAATGCTTCGGTATGATGTTGGCTCTACATAAAATATTAGTAAGTTAAGGATGGTGCATAACATTGCAAAAGTATGAGGAGCAACCCTATTCTCAATAGGGATTTAGGGAACTCTTTTTACTATCCACCAAAAATGATTCGTATGCGGGTCAAATCCTCAATTACGATTCAATGATATGAACAATTCATTTTTAGTAGCTACGAACTCTGAATTTGGATCCGATTTGCATTTTAGTCTCGCAACTCATAAAATGACTTAAGCGGTCCCTGAACTTGACTGTCGTTAGTAACAAAAGTCCTAGAGTAACTTGTGTTACTTTTTCAGTGAAAATGAGAGGTGTATTGGTCTTTTTAGGTGGTTTTTAGTTCTTGAAAATTATTGGATAAAAAAACTAAGAAGTAGTACCACAACTCCACATCCTCCTGGCAACCTAAAGAGAGCCATAGCAACATACTGTTAAATTCTTAGTGTTGTACCGGCTAAACATGAACTTGACACAACATGACATCTTCCTTTCATTATCACTCCAAACTCATGGCGAAGGCTGACAATTGGAGCCAAATCCTTGTTTATGTGGGCTAAAAGGCGATGACTATCACGACAATGACATCGTTTCACGACGGCTACTTCCACATCACAAAACAAAATAACAAAGAAGAATAAGGGGAAAAGGGCAAGGAAAGAGAGGAGATAAGAGGGCATAGGAGGAGAGGAGAGGAAAGGGGCAAGAGGAAAGCCACCAACCCCCAAAGAGGCGGCAACCAAGGTTTCTTTGCTTAGGGTTTTCTCATACAGGTTTTTTCTTCACCCAAACACTACCTAAATGAGTGATGCTATTTCCACCTCTATCATATTTCCCCTCACTCACCTTATCTTCAAAATTTTAAAGACAAATTTACTCCTTTGTAAAATGACTTCTAAGGACTTAGGAAAAAACCTCAACTCACGTAACCTACTTATTCTATTGTTTGACAAGAAGGAAAAGAAAAACCAAAGAAAAGAAGAAAGCATATGAATCCTCAGTTGCTTTTATGATTCCTCAGTGCACATAACTCAATTCTCAAACAATTTTCTTCTCTTTTATGTTCATTCAATCAAATTGTTTATAAAGAAGAAAACAATAAGAGAATGGATGTTGAAGAGAACGATTCCTACGAAAAGGTAAGGAAATCATAGTGTTTTTCATCATATTGTTAGGATTGATCCTCTCCATATCTCAATTACTAATGATTAGCAAATAGAATTTTCTTGAATGAATAATTAGGAGTAATTACATTGTTGGTCACTGGGATTAGGGTCGAATTTAATTTTGGTCACCAAAATTTCAATTTTTCGATTTTGGTCATTGTATTTGCAGCTGTTAGCAAAATCATGTCAAATATTTCAATTCCGTCAGTTTTATTAATTGAATTTTTAAAATTATAAATAAATATTTTTTATTTTTGGCCCAGCCCTCTGTATTGTACCAAACCCAGCTCTTCCTCGCCTCTCTTCACCACCATCCCCACCCAACCCCAACCACTCTCTTTCTTTCTTTCTCCTATCTCGATCTCTCTCCTATTTCTCTCTTCCTCCTCGTGCCAACTCCTTTCTCCATCTCCTTCTATTTATCTCTCTCTCTCTCTCTCTCTCACGACCCGATTCGAGAATAAGGAATATTCCTGAATCAAGATGTGAGTCATACCATAATCATAAGAACAAAATCATACAACCATGATATGATGAGAAATAGAGCCACAAATAATACAATTTTACTTAATAACACAGAATTAGATTAGCAATAGCTCGTAGTTAAATACACACTAAGATCTTTATCAAACGGTTGACTACTTCCAAATATAAATTACACAAATCAACAACAAAAGCCTAGTAGCTTGGTTGAAACTCGCTTCCTCAAACTTTGTCTTGAATCCTGCCCAATCTATTAGGGTATGAGCATTCTAATGCCCAGTAGAGTACTGTCAAACCTCTCAAGGTCAGCTATCACAGTTAATCAAAGTGTCACGCATCAAACAACACAAGATACATAAATTATGCAACCAGACCAGATAAATAAATTTGCATATGCGGTGATGCCATGAACTCACTTCCTTCTAATCCCACTAATTCATATCTTAGGGCAACAAGCATGCATGTCCCATACCATGCGTTTCACCACTGTGGCTCCGAATACCCTAAAATATGAACTAGCACCCATCCGTCCCTTAACCCCAGTTTTATTTTGTTTACGAATTTCTCAACTTTCACTTTCCATTAGAGGCCCTGCTCCTACCACCTTAATATATTCAAGTAGTGCTCCCACCACCTCAATATATTCCACATTTTTACTCATATATATATAAGGCCTTCTCCCACCCTTAGATATACCTCAGACAACACACACACCCCAAACACCACTATATTTATGATGCATATGTAATGCAACTCAAACATCATTTATCTCTGCGGAATAATAAAACAGATAATAACAATAATATTTCAAGTTGAATCCTATGAATAATAATATTCACCCAACATCAAATAATATCCACAAAGAAACATCAATAATAATATTCACATAACATCAAATAGTATTTCATCGAACATCAAATAATATTCACCGAGCAAAGCAACAATAATATTTATATTTATAGTACTATATATAAGTACCAAGATTAATAGTGACATAGCCCAATCATCGAGAAATCAGGAAACCCTACATTGTGTCCAAACAGCTAAAATGATGAAATTACCCTTCGGAGGTTGCCGGGTTCCCTCCCGTTCCTAGATTTGAAAAATATAACATAAATGAGGTTAGAAATTCTAATTTTATAAAAACACTCTTTCTCTTAACATAGAGAGTGTGGTACACTCTAAGCTACAACCCTCGAAACCAATGTTTTAAAAGGCGAGGCGTAGAAACGAGGCGTTTTTAGTCCGCTATGCAAGGTGTAAGCCTTGAAGCAGTGAGGCGTAAGCCTTTTGAACATTAATTTAATTTAATAAAATAATTATGAGTAATACAATATAGATAAATTGTACTATTAATTCTTATTGAGCCAAAATATTCTATCAAATATAAGTACTAATTGTCATTCAAGCATAATAATCAATCCCAAAACATAAAATACGTATTCAACATCAAAAGAAAAACTTAATTCATGCATCCCACTCCTCATCACGAAACATCAAATGCTAAGATATTTGGCATTTATGTGTGGACTTGAGTGTTATTTTTAGTGAATTTTATGGATATTGGGTTGTTTGGAAAAAAACTAACATATATATATATATAGATGAATCTAGTACAAAGAGAATTACATATAGGGATATACAGATTGGTCCATTAAAATTGATGGAGAGAAATAAAATTGATGCAGATTATCCATTAATGTATTTATTTAGAAGAAAAAATAAAAGGGAAGTATCGGATTCGTTTGTTTCAGTGGGGGTTAAAAGGCATGATATTTGCTTTTAAAAAAAACACCCAAAACGTGCATTTAAGATACCTCAGTTCCCAAAAGAACACTTAAGTAACTAGATGAAACGACGTCGTTTTGTTAAAACAAACCCTAACAAAAAAAATTCAAGCGAGGTCGTCTTCTTCCTCGCGCTCTGTTTTGCTCTGGTTTGCAGAAAGTGTCGCTTCGTCGCGCCTTCCACGCCTCGCCACGCACGCCTCGCCACGCCTCGCTACGCTAAGCGTGCAACAAGCTAAACATCCATACGCCTAAGGCGATTTCCCTCCGCCTCGCTCCGATGCACGCTTAGGCATGCTTTTGAAAACACTGCTCGAAACGACCCGAAATCTGTACCATCAGACTCGGATAGAGAAATCGAGTCGAATAGACTAAAAATGTGGCGTCGGAGGCCGTCGGAACATCTTCCATGCGCCACCACTTGCCGGAGCCGTGAGTGGGTTTGGCTTCCGGTTACTGTTCATCATCTTCTCCACACAAAAAAATTGATTTTTCCCCCTGTTTTTCCAGATTAAAACCCAGAGTTTGTGAGACATTTTGACCAACCTAAAGTTAACGAAATTGGGAAAACTTGAAATGGTTTTGAAGATTATTCTCTCTAGTTTCTAACCCAACAAATCACACTCAAAACGGAGTTAAAACGAAGGAGAAAACCAGCTCCAAAGTTGGGCTCGTGGCTGGTTTTTCTGCAGAAAACAGATTTTTTTTCCAAACTCTGCACATGTGTTTGACATATCAAAATTCAACAAAACTCAACAAAACCAATTGAATTATGTTCCTTGACAAGTTTAGTTTAAAAATCAATAAATGGATTCTTCAAACACTCAAAGGATTGGAAGAAAACGATAGCCAAAGTGAGGCTCGCGGACTGAAAATTTTCAGAAACATGAAAATTTCAAGATTTAGTTCTAAGTGGTTTGAATCATTAACTTAGCTACATTGTGAAGTGAACCGAAACGAAGTGATTTCTTGTTAGTGTTCATAAGTAGGGTTTGTTATGTAAGGAATGTAAAATTTTCCTTGTATGAGACCTAAGGTAGCAAAATCACAAAGTTGTTGGTTGTCACCGAACCAAAGGCTGCAAGCAGAGCAATACGTGTTTCCACGTATGAGTCTTTAGACGTCCACAACACTCTGACGAGAGACAAGTCACCCCTATTTTTCTATTTGACGAAATTGCCCTTCGACGACCAATTCCCCGGGTTATTTCCCCATTCTCTTCTCACCAACCCCATCCCCCAAAACACAAACAACCTGCACCTACTTTTTTTTTTTTTCTTTCTATTTTTCATTCTTTCAATTCCCACACCAGACACCATTAAATAATATAATACACACCTAACTATATTGTATATATATATATATATATATATATATATATATATATATATCTGACCATATGCCTTTAAACAGAGTCAGTCTGCATTTGAAATTCTGTACATTAGCTTGCCCCTTTTGTTGAAGGGTGGGTTATAGTTTATATATTCTCTCTTTATTGATCTCTCTGACTCTCATGGCAGCTGTAGCTCCCTCTACATCTCAGCTGCATATTTCATACCCTTCTCGTTTATTGAAAACCCAATCAAGTTTGAACAATACAGAGAAAACCCAGTTGGGGTTTAAGCCCAGAGATAGAGTCCAGGCAAAATGGGAGACAGGGATTGCTTCTTCTGCAGGTTTCGGATTGGGAAACAGGGGAAGAAGAAGGAAAACAGAGGGGCTTCAGAAGGGAAAGCCATGGGTGGTGACGTGTACGGCAGAGGGCATAGACAGAGGAATGTTGATGGGAAACAGAGGAGGAGGAGGAGGAGGAGGATCAAGAGAGGCTACTGCTAAGAAAGCAATCAGTGTGCCGGAGAGGTTCAAGGTGGTGGCTTTGTTGGGGTGTGTGATGTGCTTGTGTAATGCCGATAGAGTCGTCATGTCTGTGGCTATTGTTCCACTCGCTGCTAAAAATGGCTGGACCAGTTCTTTCTTGGGCGTCGTTCAGGTGCTCTAAAACTTCACTTGAACCACTCTGCCTGTGTCTTTTTTTTATATATATAATCTTTTTTGCCCTTTTTGCTCGTTTGTTTGTGTGTTAACATTGAAATTAACGACAAAATCCATACTTATGTATGGAATTTTTAATACTAATTTTATTTGGTCAATAGAGGTACAAGTTTTCTTTGCGTGTTGTGCTTGTATAGGTAAACAAGGGAACAAGATAGTCAAGAAACAATAATAATAATGAGAGAAATGTTGTGTAGCTGTGGTTGAGAAAAGAGTGAACAACCCATCCAATCCGTTTACAATAAAAATGCCCACAGTAAACACTATAGTTTTTTTTCCCCAAAATATGATATAGGGGCGGAGAGATTCGAACACAGAATCTCGAAATTTCAAACTAAACATTGTTAATCACTTGAGCTATAAGCTCATCGCGTGACATTAAAGGTTAATGTATGTTGTTTGCTAGCAAAGATGATGATTGAACTGTACGGATGGTAGTGGAGCTTGGTCCGCACTTCTTGTGGGACCCATTAATTGTTTCTTAACATTTTTTTTGTTTGCAGTCATCTTTTCTATGGGGATACATATTCTCATCAGTGATTGGAGGAGCCTTGGTGGACAAGTATGGAGGAAAGAGAGTGATGGCATGGGGTGTGGCCATGTGGTCTTTGGCTACTCTCCTCACCCCATTGGCTGCCAACCATTCCACAACCAGCCTCTTGGCCGTTCGTGCCTTCTTTGGACTGGCTGAAGGTGTAGCCTTGCCATCCATGAGCACCCTCTTGTCCAGGTATTTAATGCCTCCTTAATTGTTGCTGCTAATAATTAATTATACCTTTAATTTTAATTACGATAATGCTCGAGTCACCAAATGA
This sequence comes from Prunus padus, assembly GCA_024362665.1. Taxonomy (NCBI): domain Eukaryota; kingdom Viridiplantae; phylum Streptophyta; class Magnoliopsida; order Rosales; family Rosaceae; genus Prunus; species Prunus padus. The sequence goes on from JANFAM010000019.1 coordinate 5,637,286, forward strand.
TGTGTCAGTGTACATGGTTTAGGTAACTTGGAGAGCAAGTTTATATTCAAGGACTATAGGCTTTATGTGACAGTCTTTGCTAATGAACTGAAGTACTAAAACCAATACATGAATTGGAAAAATATTTTGAATCAAATTGATATGAGAATTAGTTGACAATCTAGAGAAATAAATCTGTTTACAATTTGAGCAGGTGGTTTCCAACCCAAGAAAGAGCAAGTGCAGTTGGAATCTCTATGGCTGGTTTTCACCTTGGCAATGTCATAGGCTTGCTGCTCACTCCAGTTATGTTATCGTCAATTGGAATTTCTGGCCCCTTTATTCTCTTCTCATCCATTGGACTTCTCTGGCTGACAATATGGGCATACACAGTGACAAATGATCCAAGAGAGAGTTATTACATCGGCAAATCAGAGCTCCGATTGATCCAAGCCGGGAAATCTGATTCTCCATTAAACAGTGGCAAGCTTCCACCTCTGAGGCTCCTCTTATCAAAATTACCAACATGGACCATTATTTTTGCCAATATAACTAACAATTGGGTAAGTTTTCCTTGTTATTACTAATGGGATAGGAAAATTAATTTTATTTGGTAAATGCTTGTAAGCTGGTGCTGTGGATTCTATCCTTTTTCTTTTCTGCTGTGTAATTGATTCTTAACATGATCTACCTCACAGGGATACTTTGTTCTACTCTCGTGGATGCCTGTTTATTTTAAGACTGTAAGTTCATTTTTCCTTGTTCTTTGATCATCGGCAAATTTATCATGTTACTGGTGTATAATGTTATTAATTACGCTATGAATGAAATGCTAGATCACTATCCTAATTGTGAATTGTACAAACTTGTTATAGGTATTTGGTGTAAACTTGAAGCAAGCAGCGTGGTTTAGTGCTGTTCCATGGGGAACAATGGCAGTTTCCAGCTACATTGCTGGTGCAGCATCAGATTCCTTAATCAAGGCAGGCTACTCTTTGACTTTAGTTCGAAAGATCATGCAGGTAGCTCTTGAATTTCCATCTGTTTTTAGAGCTTAGATAATTCGAAATCTGCAATTCAGAATGATATTATAAGTTCAAATCACTATGCTGAGAAATATTTGTGCATGACAGTCTATTGGTTTCATTGGACCTGGAGTGTCATTGCTCTGCCTAAACTATGCGAACACACCCACGGATGCAGCGGTACTCCTCACAGCAGCCTTGTGCTTCAGCTCTTTCAGCCAAGCAGGCTTTCTCCTTAATATGCAAGTAAGTTCCACCCATCTAAGCATATGACAGAACAGTCAAAACTAATGCAGCAGATTGTTAGTTCCCTAAATAATTCAATTCAACCATAGCCATTAAACGGTGGACACTGAATTTTCAATCTGATCTAGCATCTGTGGTTTATTTGATCAGGATATCGCCCCTCAATATGCTGGATTTCTCCACGGTACGTTCTTTCCCAGTTGCCAGAGAGGGGAAGATTATATTCTATTTACTTCTTTCTTAGTATAGTTAGCTGACTACAATGATTCAATGGCATTATATATCAACAGGGATTTCAAATTCAGCAGGGACATTGGCAGCCATAGTCAGCACAATAGGAACTGGTTATTTTGTACAATGGTTAGGATCATTTCAGGCATTCCTAACCGTCACTGCGGCACTCTATTTCGCGACAGCAATCTTTTGGAACCTATTTGCTACCGGAGAGCGTGTCTTCTAGACTGAAATGTCCAACAATTTGCATCAGTAATATATCCGTTTAAATTTTTTAAGGAAATAGATGGTATAGGCATGGAAAAGATGAACATAAACATCAGTTTGGAGATCATAGATGGCATAGGCAAGGAAAAGATGAACATCACATCAATTTGGACGTTCGAAATTTTGGGTCATTTTTTATGCAATGTTAGAGAGCAGAGAGAGATTTGAGCAAGTAGAGTTGAACACTCATGTTTCCAGATTCTGCAAGGCATTTAGTATCTTCCCTTGCTCTTCTGTTTCATATTTTAGATTCTGTTGTAAGAAGCATAAATTATTCATGTTAGAAGATAGTATTGGCTTTATTTCATATATCAAGTAATGGTCGATTTTCAGTCCCAAAAAAAAAGTAATGGTCGTTTTTAACTTAATAATTTCTTCCCATCATGTCGAAAATTGTCTCTCTTATCCAATTTGTAGCTTAGCACATGATTAGCAGATGTAGAAGAGTATAATTCCGAATTGGTAACTCTTAATCATAGTATATCACATGCAGTGTGTGCACGGGCGGACTTGTGTGGCCGGAATTTGCTCATCTGCTGGTGCCCACCATGCGTTCGATCAAATGTCTGAAAGAGACTTTATTGTTTTGTTTGCTATTCAACTGTTGGTGCTGATATAATTTCTTCATTGTCGACTAATGTAGATGGGTTTATGGACTCATTCCACTTGGATTTCCCTCACATACTTTTAGCCTTTTAAATGTTGTCCCTCTCCTAAAAAATTTGTGAGTCCGTCAATGAATGCATGAGTGCTATTATTTATACCATATTTACTAATTATATTATTAATCACATCTCTAGACTCTAGTACAAATGAGTAAATAGGTTCAACCTATATTAGAGATGATCCGTAGACGATAAATATGATGCAAATGACATCATTACACTCAAATGGTTGAATTTTTTCCCCTGAAAAAATCATAAACTAATATGAGGCATTTAAAGAGGATGAATCTTGCAGCAACCTTCTAATATTCTCTTTTGGGACGCCTATATCTTCTCATGTGCGTGTTTTTTACACTTAAAAAATGGAGATTTTGACATAAAGGTTGTCTAATGTAATAAATGACGTTGTTTTAAGTGTAGAAATTGGCATGTGTTAAAGAAGAAGAAGATCGAGGTTAGAAGAAGATTCCCTTTAAAGAGTGTGTAAAATATGCATTACGATTGGTGGCGGTGACGTGGCTATAACGGTTAGCCAATAATTTTGCCAGATTTTCATCCACTCATAAGGTTTATTCTTTTTTATTTTTTGTATTTTCCTCCAATGGCCAATAAAACAATTCATCCAAAAATAAAAGTATTGGCCAATAAAACAAGAGTGTGATTGGCCGTTGGATGACGCAGTTAATCCAAAGATCATAAAATATTAAAAACTCTTCAATTCTCTTTTATCTGCCAAATCAAAGAACTTATTATATAATATGTTAAATCCAAGAAACAGGAAAAACAAAAATACGATGATAAGTACAAAGTGGGTGACGTGGACAAGACCATAAACCTACTTTTTAAAATTAATTTACCACACAAAAACTGATGACTGATGAGAGAAACTGTTCACCCTTTGATGAGATTATTCTCGCTGCTCTGTACAATTCTTATACAGACACGGTCCACACGGTCCTTCACCACAAAATATCAACCAAAATTCCTTATATTTTTTTTATTCGCATCATCCGGAAGATTTTCTTGCTCACTATCTCGGTATCATCATCGTCCTCTCTGAACCCGATAAGACTCGAAATCATTAAATTTTTGAAAATTGTCCAAATAAAGATAGCAGCATCCAAAATTTTGATTATCTGCTACTTGGGTTTTCATTCAACAAGGTTTTGCTGAACTGGGTTGGTCCGTAATTCACTTGAAGATATGAATTTCAGGAGCTTGGAGGAGTTCTGGCCCTTCTACATGAACCAGCACTCGAAGCCATCGACAAGGCGTTGGCATTTCGTGGGGACCCTTGTTTCTATCTTCTTCTTGCTCTGCTCGCTGATGTTTAATTGGTGGCTTTTGTTTCTTGTGCCTTTGGCTGGGTATGGATTTGCATGGTACAGCCATTTTTTCGTGGAAGGGAATGTTCCTGCTACGTTTGGGCATCCATTTTGGTCTCTCTTATGCGATTTCAAGATGTTTGCTTTGATGCTTACTGGTAATATGGACAGAGAGATCAAGAGGCTGGGGAAGAGGCCTGTTTTGCAGGGCTTCTAAATCTAAATTGGTATCTTCTCAGTTCTGCACTGAACTGTTACTTATTGGTCTAAGTTTTTTTTTTTCTGATGTTCCTCTGTAATTTTGAACATGTGTTCTTATATTGGGTGCAAAATAAATATATAGACAAGGGATTTTCATAATTGCTTTTTGGGTTTGTATTTCTTGGCTTCAATCTGCGATAGCTTTTTTTTTGCACCAGTTAGACTCATATTTGGCCTAGGAGATCGGTTACAGCAGAAAAATGACACCATGATCGAATATGAAACTTGGAATTTCATTGAGCAAATAAAAACAGACTGATAGCCTAACCGCGCAAATAAACGGTTGAAATCAAATTACTTTTTTACTTTTTGGATGCCAATAGAATCTGCCCACAATAAGATTTGTACGATTGAAGAGAGATGTTTTTGTAAATAAATATCCAATAGTTTTGCATTATATCATCCTCTGAACAACTATGATTCTATGAACGTAAAACTTCAATTTGGTAGTCAAAAACTTGTTGTCCATAACTCATATTTGACTATGTTACAAGTTCCGACGTGCATTGCTCAAGTCAAAACTCAGTCCTTTTGGCTACAGACATTTTGGGCCAACCAAGATCAATCTGAGCTTGGCCATTAAAAAAGTATTCACTTGTGTGCGGCCATGGTATCTGCGATTGCTCAGGTGATAATGTCTATCACGTTCCTTGAAGCTTGGCTTGTGTCTTGTATTGATAAAGGTCGAACATTTAGTCAGTGTTCCGCGAAAATGATGGCAAAGGCACAGCTTCCTGAGGACGAAGGATTACAAGCACACTGAACATTCCAATCATCGGTAGGACGAGCAGCCACTTCAACAGTCTGTAGTAATACATATGGAATGTGAGGGAGAAATCATCTGAAAAGTAGAGTCCGTTCTTGTCAACCATCTCCACCATAACAGTCCCCGTTGTCCTTACACCAACTGTTGGAAGCTTTATAAGGTTTTTTCCAGGATGATTGAAGATCTGGTTTACCACTATCCTTCTCTCTCCTTGGTAGTTACCGGGCACCAACAAGGTTGTCTACATAGTTTAAAAGAAAACAAAAACTTATCTTGAGAGAGAGAGAGAGAGAGAGAGAGAGAGAGAGAGAGAGAGAGAGAGAGAGTTGAACAATATATGGTGGCAAGGAGCCACTTACCGTGACATTATATGGTGCTTGCAACCCAGATGGGTATCTATAGCCATCTATAATCTCAATCTCCACCCAGAAGTTCTTGCCCTCCTCATCACGGAAAGCTCTTGATGAATGTGAAACAAAGACGCCTTCACGGTTGTACCTATTTGCAACATGATTTCGTCCTTGATTAGGTAATCTCCATGCCTGGGAAAGGACAACATGGTAAAGATAATTAAAACAAATAAAAAAAATAAAAAATAAAACTGATTACAACAGAAGAAATTATCCACAGATTAAGCTTCAGTTCTATCCTGCCTTGAGGGGATGATGTGCAGCAGGAGTCGAGAAGCAAAAGACATTGCCATTCATTGTTGAAACAATAAGATCGAGATCATCTCCACCATCAACATTGTCTGCCAAGACCATGCTATATCTGTCATCCAGAGATTAATGTTTCAGGTAAACCATTGGAATGGGGAGAACTAATCGAACATTGATGGATTTACACAAAAAAACTTACGAAGTTTCACCAATATCGACAACATCTGTGCATGATGTTGGTCCATCAATTAGGTATAAGTATCCATCAAACGAAGTTGTAACAAGGGTGAGTCCCTTCTTCTTCTCTCCTTTTTTACTTAAATCAACTAGAAGAACTTGATTCATAACTCTCCCATGAGTTCTATATGGATATGGACGAACAATTGACCCATCTTTGCCACTGAGAACATATATGTTTCCTGATAGGGTTGGAACCACAACGTCAGTATGGCCATCCCCATCAACATCGCCAATAGTGGGACCCTGAGGAACACAACAACCATGCATCAGATTGCACCACTGTGAAATATAATAAGATTTACTTTGACCGTGCCCAGACATGAATAATCCAAGTGTTAATGTATCTGAAATCACACATGTAGAAATATTGATAGCATTAATACGTAGAACCAAGATGCTCACGGTTCTTGATTAAATGAGAATCACAAATTTGTGCATACAAGTTTAAAACGGATAAGCTATCTAACAAGATGGTAAATTAATATCACCAGGTTCAGAGCAGGAAAAACAATCAGAAAACAATTGATCAATTATAGTGCAAAAATTCTGGTGTTTTGGCATGCTGTTTCCATTCCCACACAACTTAATATAAAATGAAAACTGCAATGTACCTGGGGAACTAGACTCTTAACATGCGTTTCCCAAATTTCTACCCCTTGTGGAGTCCATGCAGCAACATTTCCATGAGTATCAGTAGTCACTAGTTCAATTTTTCCATCATCATTGATATCAGCAGCAACAACGGCTCCTTGAATTTCAGCCATTTCAAGAGGAAATTTTTCCCTTACCTTGCCTGAACAAAAGAAATAATCAAATCACTGAGAAAAAAAATATCTGTATGTAACATAAAGATAATCCAGCATCTTATATAACTGGTGCAGAATTTATAGCAACTCATGCACTTTGAGCTAAATATGTCAGCAAAACCAGGAATGAGAATAAGAAAAGTTAGGTCACCGTGATGATCCAAGACATAGAACAAGCCAAAGGAAGTCCCGACAAGAATGTCCAGATTCCCATCACCATCTAAATCCACAACAGTTGGAGAAGAATATATATGAGCACGGAACTGCCCAGTCTCTGTACTCAGATCTAGTTCAGCAGTCCACTTTACTTGCTTTGTGTCAAGATTGAAAACAACAATTGAACCAGCTACATACTTTCCAATATCAATGTCGCCTAATTCCTTCATATGCTCTGGGTTGTCATAATACCTGCCAATTTACAAGGTGGCAGATTGCTTTCAGACCATTAATTAAAAGATATGCTTATTTTGATAAATTCTCTAATGTACATCATGTACAGAACAGACTTGCTTTGCCAGAGCCTACACTGCATAAATCCTCTAAAATCAGGAGGTAGACACTTTAAATGGGAGTAGAAGTGTCACAGGTAATGGGATTGACTTCCACTAAAACAAACAGCCATCATTAATATATGATTCCAACTGTAAAGAAAGAAGAGTTTTGACACTATGGAAGATAACTCACTCATGATCAAAAAAGTAAGATACAGCAACAACCATTTCTGATACTCCATCATTATCAATGTCCGCTATGACCTGATGAAAATAAGAAACATATCCCCATCAACCAATTTAACTTGCATCTGGCAAGAAAATCCATTCATAACTAACATTCATGCTTACATACATACTTAATGCCTGTGCAGTGTGCGCATGCACGTAAAATGAAGAAACTTTCAAGTGAAAACTCACAGGAGTGCAGAGAATGTGGGCATCAACATTGACATAATCCTCCAGCTTCTCATGTTGCTCTTCAGTCCACTCCTCATCTCCCCACATTGATTCATCAACATAATCATCATAGTCATAACTATACTCATCAGCCAGTTCATCGCTGTTACGGAATAAATCAAAAGATGAATCGGCATCTCCTTCCAGACGTCCATCATTTTCTACAGTTGCAACAGGAACATCCTCCTCCTTACTATTATCTTTAGATTCAGAACCAACCTCCAGCGATTCACTCGAGTTTTTGTCTTCCAAAAGTCGTCTCCCAGAACTAGTTGCATTCACTGCATTAACAGTTTCCTCTGACACATTTGTCACAGAAGAATTGTCTGCGCTTGTAGGCAGCTTGATAACTGTTTCTACCTGACTTGAATTTGTTTCCGTTTTATTCTCTAGATTTGATGCATTCACCATGCTAAGGTTGCTTTCTTTTGAAATAGTACTTGAACTGTTTAAATCAGGATGGCTTTCTTTTGCAACAGTACTTGAACTGTTTAAATCAGGATGGCTTTCTGTTGAAATAGTAGCAGAGTTGTTTAATTTAGGTGTACTTCCATCTGTTTCTACAAGGATAACCATCAATTGCAGACTTGATTAGTTCCCCTTAAAAGGCATACTTTCACAGTGATATAAAGTCAGAAATTGTTTCAGGTGGCTCAGCATTCTCTTCCTAAAGGTACGCTGAAGCGGATGTTATGAATATGGGCACCCTCAAAAAACCATAGCAGTCGTTAAAAAATTTATACTAAGAACTACTGGTATATGTAAATAACTTACGACGAGTTGATTTCATAGCCTCCATGACAAGAGAATCGTCCTGAACATCTGGATGAGTACGATCCACGAGATCCGGATGCAAACCTCCATACCAGTTCTTTTTAACTCTCCTACGAGGTACTACAAGTTTATCTACCATCATGTAGCCTGACACCCTAAAAGAAAAAATACACAAAAACTATTATGAGCTTGTGCAGGCTGATATACACGGACAAACAAATTGAAATATAACTAATAACATCACTCATGCAAAACATAAATATAACTGAATTACCTGAAAAATAGAACTTCACCATTGTAGGTTGCCAAAGTTATTTCTCTCACACCATCCTTGTCAATATCATAGAGGAGAGGACTGGCATGTACAGTTGACTGATGGAAAGCAGGCCAACCTGATAAAGAATTAAGCAGGTACTCAGAAAAATCACTTCACCAACCCTTAAGACAGCTTTACCCAAAAAAGATAAAGAAATTGCCATACCAGGATGTTTGTCTCCGTCAGAACCTTCTAGAACTTCAAGATAGTGAACAAAAGAAGGAACCACAATCTCAAGCTTTCCATCACTGGGAGGAAGAAAACGAATGCCAAAAACAAAAAGAACAAAAAAATCAATTCTAGACACATTTAACTCAAATGTCAACCATAATTAGTCCCCTTGGTAATCTCAAAATGCACAAGTAAATGCACAAAGTTTCAAGCCAAAATTCCTTTTCGCACCTATTAATATCGGCGATCAAGGGCGTGGCATATATGCTAGAACTAACTTCAGTTTGCCATCTTAGCTCCAATTTCGCCGGGCACTGTGTATTCAACAATGCATCCTCATCTCTAACAAAATACAGAACCAATAATAGAAACGCATCAGTCAAATGCAAAAATTCCATACAATTAACCTAACAATCAATAGAAATCCTTGTGATTATATGCGAATTAGAGGCAATTACGACAGTTGAAGAAGAAATGAACATACATGTTTGGATAGCCAACGGCATCGTCACTGGCCTCACGTTCCCTGAACTTATTTTTCGCCGGCTCCTCGCCATGAACGAAACTCCAGCCGGAGCAGAGAAGTAGGCAGATCAGGAAAGCCCTAACCGCGGTGGATTTCATATGAACGTGCTCGTTTGAATCAATCTGATCGGAAATGAAATTGAGAGGAGAAGATAAACCCTAGCTACTAACTAGGGTTCTGTGCAATGTCTCTGAGATGTGTAGAAGTGAGTGAGGCAGAGAGAATTTAGGACATGGGAGCGCAGAGAGTCAACAATTGAGGACTATAATTGTAAATGCCCCTTGGGTAAATTACATTTACGCTCGAGAGATGTAAAGCAAGCAGAGGTCCGGTGACCGGTGAGATCGGCCAATGGGTTGTTATCTCGGGCGCCAAATGACGTCTACCGAAGTAAGACAGTTAATCGTGATCTTTGGAGACTAGTTGTGTGTGTCTGCTGCTCTGCCTCATAGAGGACTAGGAGGAGGTCAGGGCAAAATAATTCGTTCGTTTCTTCGGTAACAAAACCATTTGTTCTTTCATTACTTCTAAAATAATAAAATTACTTTTATCTTTTTTATAAAAAAATATTTATTTTTCTTTATGATTATGAAACTAAACTTACACCTTGAACTTGTAGAACAGCCAGAAATGAAATACATTGGTGAAATTAAGCTTGAGATTCAAACCATTGATGCATTCCGATTAAATTATCAAACATGCATAGATCGTTACTAACTATTGATGTCACAATACATCAACGATCAAACCTAAAACGCAAATGAGCGATCCAATCAAATCCAAAAACACACGGGTCACTAACGCTAGCTCTAGCAAAATTCATATAGCTTTACACACATCATTAGTGTGGGGAAGTCTTGATTGTCAAACAACATTTAGCAAAATTCCTCATGATGATCAATCCTTACAAAAAAAAAAACCAAATACGTGGAAGAACAGTTGGTACTTTAGCTGATGAGACAGCCTCTTTGATTGCGGTTTATGTTCCATCAAAGATGAGTTGAGCTCAATATTCATTTACTATAACACCACAAAGACAGCATCAACACGAAATGGATCGACTCAATCATAAGAATATCAGGGTGCGTGGTAAAATTCCAAAATCCCACCCTAAATACAGAAAGAAGAAAAATCAAAACAAGGATTAGGAGAATGGAGAGTCATTTACGGTTCCCGTAGTTATATTCACATTAAAGGGGAGAGGCAAAACTTGGGTTGTAAAAAATGCCTACCTTTTTAAACAACTTAATAATATCATCTGAATATACACGGCTGACACTAACCCTACTTCTCTTCATCTGACTGAACTACTATCAGAACCAAATAAATTTGACAATAATCCCGGGGGTTATCTGGTGTGCCAAACTGGATCATACAACTCACCAGCACAGCACTCAGTACAAATTATAGCTACGCTTTTGCTAGTTACACAATCTCTGTGATTCATCATCAGCTGATATGCCCAAATTATGCCGAACTCAAGCAAATACAACTCTGAACGACTTGCCAAGAAGGTGTCTGAGGGCAGCCTTTAGTACTACTATGCTCGCCTATTATCAGCAAGCCTTACAAGAAACTGCCGGTGTTGCTCAGCCCCGCTGTCACCTCCGTCGTGCTGCATTTGCATGCTGCTGGGCTGCTTTGCTATCATTCCTTATCCTATCAGCATACATAGGCAGACGAATGATCTCATAGATCTCATTCAACAAGACCTCCTGCGTGATATTATCCTTTATGCTTCGCATAACCTGCTTCCAAAATCAGAAATCAATAAGCCCAATGTCCGGGGTTAAACAGGAAAAGTAAAATTAAAATATGTGGATAAGGACCTTCTTGTAGGTATTGAAATCATTCGGAGTTGATTTGTCGATCCTGATGCGCATAAAGTCCCATTCATTTGCTTCAGAAACCCAACAACACTCAATTATTTTTCCGGAATAAGAAGAGGGGTCCAAACCATCTGCTACACAAGAATACAAAAAAGTATTTAGAAAAGTAATCACAACAGGATCATGTCCAAATCACACCCAACATAACCTAATACTATATTCTAGTGCTAAGTAGATTGCTGAAGATATGGTGCAGTAACAAAAAAGGCCTAAATAAACAAGGCAATGTTAACAATAGTAAAATAATAAGAACTGATAAAAGACAAAAATTTAAGGGAGCCAACTGCAAATTTTAGCAATCCCTGGGCAACCCTCCCAACCCATAAAAGCATATCAGAAATAAATAAAATAAAACTAGCAGAGAACTTCAAAACATGCTAAATGACAGAAGAATTCTGTCACAAGGTTAACAAAAATAAAACGTTTCCAATAAGAATACTGTCTATGCCCCAAGTCACAGAATCAAAGATTTTAAATTGTTTTATATAGGTTTCCCAAAACACTTTAAGCAATAAAGGGAAAACTATAAAAACAACTAAAGTTCTCATCCATCATTTTTTTTTTTACATAAATCAAATAAGACTGTATTTCTGCCAGTCTTTGGGGATCAATCCACATGTGTATGCATGTATCCCCATGATAGATCTAAACAAAAAGAAAGAAAATACGTATGGTTATTATAAAGTTAGTAGAGAGCCTCAATGCAAAATTTCAGCTGTACAATCATGATTAACCCCAAACATGATACAGAAATTCATGTCGACCTTTAAATGCAACTTTATTTCCATCCATTTGTTTCTTCTTTCCGCGGTCGTATAGAAAAAGATGTTGCCGATCATCATCACCTACCTGTCCACACAAGTAGCTTTGTATAAGAAAACAAGCACAGAACAAATCTAAGGTAAGTACCGAGAGGAAAAGAGAGATACGCAAAGCAATAGCTTAAATAACACAATAAAGTTTTTTTATATATCAGCAAATAACTCAATAAAGATTATAGCACAACCTCAAATAGAAAATCAACCGAGTTCATGTCAGCATATTTCCACTTTAGAAGTCCTTCATGTGTACGGGGAACATATGGATCATCCCAACCCTAGCATATCACAATTAAAAATAATTAATTGTTTGCAACCATATAAAAGGGTTAAATGTCAGCTTAATCATCAAGCACAGTGATTGCTCCATAATCCATACATGCTACTAGCAGGGTACGACATACAAATAAGTCAATGACATAGTCAAGAAAAACAGAGGGAACAGGTTAGAGTAGGAGTGACAGAGGGAGGATGGGAGAGACGAGAAAAAGAGTGTGTGTGTGTGTGTGTGTTTCGAAAAATATGTAAACAAAGAATCCTAAATCAAAATATATTAAGTAGTATCAAAATATATTTTCCTTCTCAGTCCTACTCCTATTAAGGAGCTGTAGATACTACATATATTTTCATTTAACATTCATTGTTTACTGATTTGGATCTCACAGTTTATGATCCTCAACCACCTGAAAGATAAGACCATCTGCATCATGTGAAAGCCTTGGAATAAATTCCTTCAAAAGCTTGGTTACTGTGGAGAGCAACCAAAAATCCTTCCTCCTCACCTGATAAACATACTGAGAGAATCAATCCTGGCAGAAAAGCAAACAGTGGAATGAAGTTCAAGATCAGAACCCAGAGTCATTGATACATACCCTGAATGGTTCTAAGTCATATCTATAGTAGGGATTCCTACTTTGGTAAATATTGTGGCGCTCATGATTCCGAGGTTCAATGACTTCTTTCTCAAGCATCTTCCACCGTTCATAAAAAGGCCGCTGCAACTCTAGAATATTAGATCCATACAATGGGTAGCTTAATATTGCAGAAAAAGATTCAGAAAAAAAATTGCAACCAAATTTGATAATAGTTCCGAAAAAGCAAAGGTAAGTGGCACAAAAATCAGGCCAAAGTCTGACAAATGATCTCAAAATATAGTTGAGTGGCGCTTTTCCAAATAAAGAAATAAAAATATACACACACACATATGTATAGTTGAGCGGTGAACTGCACAACCATATAGCATATACCATGTGGTTATAAATATAAGAGTAAATTCTGAAGTTTGACCAACAAAAGTTACAGATGCAGATAGCCCTGGGGAAAAGACACAGAAAGAGGGCAAACCAACCTCTATGATAGGAACGTGGTTGATTGCCATCATATCATAAATGAGGTATCTTCGCTCCTGTTTCTTTGAATCAGGCACGGTATCAATTATCATCTCACCATCCAGTAATGTGTAGTGGTGTGTCTTCTCAGCTAAACCCTTACAAGCCAAAAAAAAAAAAAAAGAAAAAGAAAAGGTCACTCTAACTTGCGAAGGATGCTCGACATGTGATCTTCCTCATACCATCAACCTTCCTAAAAGTAAGTGCATACATACCTCATTTGTGTGTTTACAGGGAAACCTCATTTGGACCCTTCTAAAATTAAAACTCCTATCAACCAAGTAACATCCATCCATAGTAATTAACATCATATATCGTGTTCCATCAGCCTTCCATGTAGCATAATAATAGCGTTGCCTCAACAGCTGTAAGTTGTCCCTGCATGTAAGAGAAGGACGTCCATTCGGATGACAGTATCAAAATGAAGGAGCAACACTAAGTAAAAATGAACTTCAATAATCAATTGCAATTCTTCCTTAACATGTGTAAAACAGTATATAACAATACAGTTAACAATGCATACTCAAGGAGACATCTTTACAGATACACACTGGAGTTGGTCATCTATCAGCCAACATTAAGAAACCACATGTCAAGCCACACTGGATCTCTTTTCAAACCCCACATATCATTACAGGGCATCATAGTGGAAAACATTCAGATAATGCTAACTTTAACAGTGCTACAAATATATTTTAAGCAGAAAACGAACTACAAGCTGTCCCTACATCCAAAAGTTCAAAATATCAATTCCAGAAGCATGCACCGATTTCAATAGATTCATTGTGAATGCAAGCAACGACTTTGTTGAAACTTCCATTTTCAGTTATTGTTCTAAATGAACATTGTATTATATGCTCAATTTTTCTTTAAATGAAACCACAGCCAAAAAAAATAGGAAGAAAGGAACAAGGCGCTGTGAAATTGAACCTGTTGAGAGAAACTGGGTGCGACCCTGGGAATTGTGAGTTTCCTCTTCCCTGAAATTAAAGAAAATTATATTGAAGTAAAATGTGATGCAAATAGATATTAAACTAAAATATGTTATTAAATATCAAAACAGCCTAACTCAAGATATTATATATCTGTGGATTTAGACGAGAAAGCCAGAAACCATCAAGAATACAGATAGGTCTCAACATGCCTACCCCAACAACCAGCTTAAGAGTTTGATAGCAGAACTGCCGCATTGACTCTTGCTGGTCCCAAGGTATCTCATCACCCAAGATATCATCATTTGTCATCACTCCATTTGTATCCTGACTCTCCTGAAAATCATAGAGGTATGTTACAGCTAATTGAGGACAGCAATCAAATAACAAACATGTATATAAAGAAAAAACAAAAGGTCATTCATTTCCATTACATGATCAAACAGGAAATACAGGGTGGATTAGTAACAATGAAAAGAATCCATTAAAAACATTATTCATTGGGAATTGGTCATCCATCTATGCCATGCAACAAACAGGAGACCGCTCATCATTTACTAATTTTTTTTTTCTACTTGTCAATCATTTGGGGGAGAATTAACATCAAAAACCAATAAATCCACTTTCAAGACTATGCATACATTCAAAGGGGCAGCAGGACCTCCATCATCATCATCATCGTCTGCAACTGCTTCACCATTAAGATCAAATTCTGAAGATCTCTTCCATTCAGGAGTTGAGGGGCAGGCAACCATTTCAGGCTTTCGTTCATGGTAGAATGAGTATAAGGCATCAATATAGTCGGGTTTGTAGATTCCTGGAGGACGTACGTCAGCAAACATTTTTATTGCCTGTTTAATAAAATGCAGTATTAGAAAAATTGCAACAATAAGACAGAAATAAAAGCAGGTTGGTTTACTCCAAATTTAGACAGTTCAAATGAGTTCATAATTACCTGAGTGACTGAAATTAATAACGAGCGCATTAGGTAGTGGATGATCATATACCCTGTGCGATTGTGCCCATGTGTACAATGGACAAGAATATACTTCTTGGACTGCTTTTGACGAGAGAGGAATTGTATAACCTGCAATAGAGTATCATAACCAAAAAGTTTACTTTCATAAAGCATATGAGTAGCAAATAGGCAAGCCAATTAACCATGTAAAGCAGATAAAAAGCTTTTTTCCTCATAAACAAATAGGCAAGCTAGTTGAGAAAATAAGCAATAACTTAACAGAAAATTGACAGAGGAGGAGATCAAATGGTAGTGAATAATGACTTAAAAAAGACAAATACAGAATAGCATTGTTGGCTGGTTACAGGGTACTTATCCCAAGGAAATATAAATATTTCTGAAAAACCATTGCAAGTACTAAATAGAATCGCCCCTGCGGCCGAAAAAATTCATTTAAAGATTCATACAGGAAGGACAGGCATATGTCAAATCAGAAACAAACCTCATATACAAACTGGTTTACAGATAAGTTGTCTGGTACTGAATCCCGCCCCTTGCACGCAATCTACATTTTCAAACAGGATTCCCATAAATAATAAAGTTAAGTGTACAATAATTACAGACAAAAAGTACCAAGGAATACAAAATTATGCCAACATTTACTACTCACCTTAACATGCTTAATACCCTCTTTCTTCAAATCTGATGTTAGATAATAGCGAGACGTATTCGTCAAATCAATCACCAAACCAAGCTGAAAAATGAGTTATGATGACCTTAAAATCATTTCAAGCATTGAACAAGACAGAAGAACTCCCATGGTGTTACTATTTAGTTCAACTCTCGTTGTCCAAAAATTACATCCACATGCAATATCCGAGCTTTGACAGCTCTTGCAAGTGAAAAAACTACCTTCCACTACTTATATCAACATAAAATTTCTCCAATATTCATATAAGAGATATTAAAGATTCAATCCATAGAATTGAAAACAAAAAATGAGACTAGAAGAAAAAAGCATATAATTTCAGTGGACTTACTTTTCTTCCCAAAACTCTTTGTTGATGAATCACTTGTTTAAATGAGTATCTTTTACCAGGAGGAACACAATCATTATAAGATTCACCCAGTGGCACCTTAGAAGGTATCATGCAGAATATTTCTTGACCAGATGCAGGGCAATCCAACCAACCTGCATTGTGGGGAACAAAATGGTTAAAGATGACAGAAGTTAAGCTAATTGAAAATGACATTTCAAACTGGCGAACAAAATCACCGAGCACTTTGGATGCAAATACAGGATACAAACAAAGCATCTCAAACTAGTAAACTTCAAAAATAATTAAAACCAAAATTGTACATAATCTGCACACACTCATGAGTCATATCAATGCTACAGAAAGAACCCCAATTCCCTTGAGAAAGGTCTAAAATCCTCTATCCATACTAATATATAAAAGGAACACCAGTTTTTTGGAGTGACTCCTTTCAAGCTGTATCAAATTTTATATATTAAGTACATACAAGACTTGAATATCATCCCAAATCCTTTGAAAAATCAAATGATAGGGGGAACTAGGTAAGGGAACTACCAAACTCATCAAAAGGTAGGCAACCAACTCCCTCATTAATTTCATCCTTATCAAAAATAAAACTAAAAGAACCCACAAGTCATATCCTACGCCCGTTCCATTTCTATGCACCACTTTGAGTTCTTATAGACAAAGAGAACCTACAGAGAAGCAGTTCTTCTAAGTCAGTAAGAGTATTTTACTACAGTTGCGACCGTCACCCCAAAGTCATCAACAAAAAATCATGACACATTCGTTGAACATGCAGTTTCTATGTATCATGCACGCTTTATCTCTCAATGAGTCTATGGTTTGGCTATAATATCTGGAAAACCTAAAAAGCCAAGCTCCCTCAATATCAAACAAGGAAATTTTATTCCAGGATTACACGCACAATGAATATTGAAGTTTAAAAATTTATAGCACAAAAGTTGCGCAAGGAATATCAAAGCTTTCAAACATTTAAGCTGTTCTCCTAACAAGAAAACAATAGAGAAACAAATTTGTTTCAACAAAAGGCAGAACCACTTTTTTAACTGGTGAAAATGCAGTGACATGCATAACTCCACTAAGCAATGCAACCTATGGAAATGAAAATATATTAGCAAGACTAATAACCAATACTACAGACAGCATGTGAACATATAACCTACCAGAGGGGAGCCTGGACTTGTCATAAACTTTGGGGTTTTTCGTTTGATATGAATCATAGGCAGGGGGTTGAGATGCATGCATTGGTCTGTCATCTGAGCGTTCGCGTTTCAATCGCTTACGTCTTTCTTCGCGCTCCTAATACAAGGAACACAACAAAATCAGCAACCAGGCACATAAAGATGTTGAGTTCAATGTATATTTATATATGCCTGTATGATAAGAATAGGAACGGAAAATAGATTGTTCCATGACTAATCTTTGTGCATGTGAAGGAATGTGTGTGTGCACACAGGCTTGTGCATGGCAAAATGTGTAAGTTAAATGAGAAAAAATAAAAATAAAAAGTACCCGGCGTGCTATATCAGCTCCACTCTCTATGCGTTCTTCATGTGCAGCAGTGTAATGTTCAATATGACTTTCAAAAGTATCTTCATCTTCTTCAGGTAATGGTGAGGCATTCAAGTCCATGGCAACAATCATGCATAATCCACCACACTACATTTGCCAACGTAGAATCTTGAATGCTCAGAGCCCTATCTCTATCAACAACTTTTAACAACGAAACAACCTTTCATTTGAATATTGCATCAAGACACATGATCAGCTACACAAATATACACATTGTCAATAAATAATCCATTTAAGCAACTAAAAGCTATTATGAGACCTATACTAAATGATACAAAACAAAAATGCTGACTATATTTGCTCAGGCGAAAGATGCAATTAGCCTTACATGGGATATCAGAGGAAAAGGACAAAATTCATGTAATGTACTCCAACTCAACTTAATCTGACTAGAAAATTAGCTTTACCCAAGCCCAAGCCAAATGAAATACCTTCCTCTAAGCACCCAAATGGTGCAAGCAACCCAAAACCACAAACCCTAAACATGAATTTCCTATACAAATTTCGAATTCTGTGTCTCCTAGAGCTTCACAGCTGCAAAAACCAAAACGTAATCCAGAAGAGCTCAAACCTCAAAAAACTGCAATCGAAAGCCAATTCACCGGGCCCTGAAGTAGCCGTGAAGAATCAAAACTTGCACGACCAGCACGAACACAGCGGCTTCCCTCGAGGAGTTCAAAGAAAACACCCTGGGATTGTTTATCCTGTTCCTCGCAACTGGGACGCTCTCTGCGAAACCCTAACAGAGAAGGTGTGTGTTGGTTTAGAGAGAGAAGTAAAAGCTTGTTTATTAATCCATGTCAAAAAAAAGAGAAGGAAGACGCACACGGAGGACAGAGAAGAATGCACGATTCAGTTTAGAAATCCAAAAAACAAAACAGATAAAACCCTCCAAAAAAAAAATGAACCTTTATATAAGCGTATGAGTCTTTATATAATTCGCGTAAAAATTTAAGAAATTTTTTAAGTAATTACGAAAATGAAAATTACTTGTGAGAGAGGAGGAGGTTTGATTTAGCCTTTTAGGTGTAAGCCACGTGAGAACATATTGAGTACTACCCTTACCATTTATTGTGTCAAAAGATATAAACTTGAAATTTGTTTAGCTAGGACCTCACCTTTTTGTTGTGGGTTAATTATAGTAAACCCCCAAACTATAAGATTATTTTTAAGTTCATATCCAATTTTAGAGACATTTATGAGTACATATTCAAATTTTCGGAAACCCTACAATTTACCCTCTTTGTTAACCAAACCGTTAGTTAATCTGTTAAATGATGACGTGTCAAAAGTGGGACCCATTTTTTGATGACGTGGACCAAAAATTAATAAAAATTTATTTTACTGTTTAAATTATTTTTAAAAATTAAACATATTAAATTTTTAAAAAAAATCTCTCTCTCTCTCCCGATTTCTTCCCCCTGATTTCTTCTCCTCTTCCTCCCAATTTCTTCTCCCCCCTCCCAATTTCTTCTCCCAACCCAGATTTCTTCCCCCACCCAGATTTCTTCCCCTACCCGTTCTGATCCAAACCCCACCTCAACCACTGAAAGGAAAATAGGAGAAAGACGATGGTGGAGACAAAGCAAGGGTGTCATAATTGCAGGAAAGCGTTCCATGGAGTGGCAATAAAGGTGTCATCACCGGATATTATAGTGCAGGGGAAGGAGCAGTACAATTTTTGTTTTGGGTATTTTCAAATGGAGTATAAGGACCCAAAGAAGCAAATGGAGACAGAGGTAATTGGCAAGAAAGACAAGGATGTTGTGGTCATCTTTGAAGATGATGATGATGATGATGACGATAACGATGATAAGTTTGATGATTATTTGGTGGATGGTAATATGGGTTTTGAGGGAATGCACAAAAAAAAATAAGGTGAAGATTAAGAGTGAAAGATTTGTGAGAACTGATATAGGTGGGAGTGGAAGAGCAAAGTTGAGGAGTGAAGGGAAGACACTAGTGAAGAGGGTGAAAACTCTAGCACGGCATCTAAAGAGCATCAAATCGAAATCCATAGCAAGGAATACGAAGAAGATAATGGGAAATGAGAATGAGGGTTGAGTTAATGGGTGATGGGAGAGTGGAATGAGTGGACACAAGTGTTGAAGATGGAAATGGAATTGATGAGGATGGTAATGGAAGTGGGAGTGGAATGGATGGGCTAGAGTTTTTTGAAGCAGTATCTATGTTGGTATTGGGAATAGTCCCAGTATGAAAGGAATGGAAAGGTAAGATATCTCAGGGTGGTAATGGAAGAGGAGAAACCCGATCCCTCTGCTTCTGGCACACCAAAACCCTCGTTCTCTGCCTTCTTCATCTTCTGTTTCCGCCGCCGTTGCCTCACCTTCTTGCTCAAAATCGACATCATTCCCCAAAATGTCCCTGCGATTTCTTTCAAATCTTGACCCACACCCTTCTTCCTCTCCCACTCGAGATCTATCAGCTCTTTCATCGTCTTGAACTCCGCACCCGACTCCAAAACCCTGGCTCTGTCTCCAGCATCGTCTTTCTCCTCTTCTACTCTCAGTGGTTCGAACGAGTGGGGTTTGGATCGAAACAGGTGGGCTGCTAATGGCGGTGCTGGGTAGGAGGAAATGAGCGAATTTTTTTTCTTTTTTCTTGTTAATTTTTAAAAAGTAAATAAATTTTTTATTGTTTGTTTATCCATATGGAGGTCCCCGTCATCAAAAAATGGGTCCCACTTTTGACACGTCATCATTTAACAAATTAACTAACGGTTTGGCTAATGGATGAGGTAAATTGTAGGGTTTCCGGGAGTTTGAGTATGTACTTGTAAATGTCTCTAAAGTTTGGTATGAACTTGAAAATGAACCTATAGTTTGGGGGGTTTACTTTAGTTAACCTTTTTTTTTTTTGTTATTTTCTATTAGCAATTTTACCTACTTTTTAAAATAAAGGCTTAATATCACAAAACGTCCCTAAGGTTTACAAAACTATCAGATTGCATCCTCTTTTTTTGTTGTCATTCGTGGTCCTCAAGGTTAGTATGTGTTATCACAAATGGTCTCTGCTGTTAGGTTCCGTAAAAAACTCCGTTAGTTTGCTGACGCCATATATATATCACAAAACATCCATGAGGTTCACGCACCTATCACAAATGGTCCCTACGAAATTTTTTTATTTTTTCATTTAAAATTCATAAAATTTTGGTTTTCTTATGTAAATTATTTTAAAATATATTTTGTATTTTAAATACACGTGACACTATATTTTTGAAGATGTGGGCTCCACATATATGCCATATCAACAAACTAATGAAGTTTTTAAAAAATAATTAAAAATTCATAAAATTTAAAAATGAAAAAAAAAACCATTTATAGAAGGATTTTAACCTTGAGGACCATTTATGAACCCTATACCTTTGGTTTTTTCATTTTTAAATTTTATGAATTTTAAATTATTTTTTAAAACTCCATTAGTTTGTTGATGTGGCATATATGTGGAGCCCACATCTCCAATAATATAGTGTCACGTATATTTAAAATACAATATATATTTTAAAATAATTTAAAATTCATAAAATTTAAAAAGGAAAACCAAAATTTTATGAATTTTAAATGAAAAAAATTAAAAAACATTCGCAGTGACCATTTGTGATATGTGCGTGAACCTCAGAGATGTTTTGTGATATATATATATATATCTCACGTCAGCAAACTAACGGAGTTTTTGACGGAATCTAACAGCAGGGACCATTTGTGATCATATATACTAACCTTGAGGACCACGAATGACAGAAGAAAAAAAAATAAGGATGCAATCTGATAGTTTCGTAAACCTTAGGGACGTTTTGTGATATTAAATAAAATTTGACCAAATTTTCCAATTTTATTGTGTCAAGTATGTGTTTTGAGATTGCAATGATAGTTATCGTTATCTAATGAGGTTTAAACATAAAGAAAGTCTAAATTTAATTTGAGAAATGGAAATAGATAAGTATATCGCATGTTTTCTAGTAATAAATTTCTAATTGTGGTTAGATTTTTTTTGAAAATGTAAAAAAAAAAAAATCATTCACACAAGACAAAATGTTAAAATAGTCATGCCCATTCAAAATTGGACAAACCGGTCCAATCACCATGTCGAACAATGACCCGAGAGTTGTTCAATGTCACTCTCAATGAGTGACATAAGAGTTATTTCATGTCACTGTCGCATGTCGCATAGTAACTGTACCGGTTTATCCAATTTTTTAAGTGATAGACCATTTTGTCTTGGCGCCCTTCTATTTGTTCTTATATGTTCTTATATGATAAAACCCCTGGATTTTATGCAACTTTTCGTTTTCCCAAATCAAAATAGTTATGGGTGGAGGTATTGGATCCTTAATTAATCATTTGCAATGCCTAGAATTAGTAGTGGATCCTTGAACAGTTGAGCCCACCAACCATCATAGAGTCCATCTAATTTGGAAAAATAAATAAAAATAACAGTTGTAAACTTGCAAGAGAAGGTGAGGTGTTGGGGAAAGAGGATGAGCTAGAGAAAAAGGTCACAAGGCTCACAGTAAAAAGCAAGTGGAAATTGAATTTAGATTACAACAAACAAAAGAAGGTGAGGGGGTTGTGTGCCTAGAATTGGCAAAGTTGGAAAACGACAAAAGAAAACGTTGCCAAAGCTCCAAAAGAAGATCCCATAAAGTGGTGTAGTGGTCTACTACTAGTTGAATTGAGAAGCCTTGAAGAGCAAAGGTCCTCCTTCTCCTCCTCCTCCTCCTCCTCCATCCAGTTAGTCATGGACAAATTCTCTCCAACTACAACCTGCCACGTGGAATAAAGTTTTTGTTTATGTCTCAGAAGATACCTGGCCAGTTTGATCCTTCCTCTGTCATTTTCAATTCCCAGACTGACTCATATACCCCTTTAGGCTTAATTTATCCCCTGTCACATGATATAAAGAAGAAAGGTGCCCTTGTTATTTGCCTAATCTCCATCACCATGTTAACATAGAATTTAATCCAATCACAATCTCAATGAGTTATGCTAGGATTATTCGCGTGTGAGTCCATCATGCTATCCCAATTATCAATGAATATGGTGAGCGAGACGCTAACATATTCCAAATCTCAATTGCCGGTCCAATTTGCAACAATCATAATGTTTTCATATTGAATAAGGGAGTTTTTCGAAGATACAAATAAATAGGAGATCAACTTCAAGTTAAATGTTATATGAGGAAAAAGTTAAGTATAATTATAAGAAGCTTATAGCTTAAGTGATTTAAAGTGCAATTCTTCATTTTCCAATATACCGATGTTGTTTTGATTGTACACTCACACCAAGGTCATTGCGGAAAGAGATTACAAACTGGTGTGCACATGCATATACATATGATGGTTTTTGGATATGAGATTTCACAAGAGGAGTAGTGATCTCTTGGTCACCTAGTTACCAAGGATCTGTAATCACTCACCTTTGAATTTAAATTCAACAGTCTAATAGAGTTTCTACAAAAGTAAGCGAGCCTTTAGATTTAAATTCAAAAGTGAATGACCACGGATTCCTTAGTTATTAGGTGACCAAAAAATCACTACTCTTCACGAGAGAGTGTCCTGATAATGTTGAAACGTACTGATGGGCCATTCAAGGAAAGTAGGACTGAATAAGATGCCCTTCACCATACAAGATTCGGCTGAAATTGTCCACCATAGATGGGAAAGTTTTGCATCGCTTGTCACATTGGGTTGTCAACTTGTCACTTCAGAAGTCTCAGACCTGAATTTATATCCATGGATGAAAAGGGCCAAAGATGGATCAAAAAACCTAAATTTCGGGTACTGCTCTATTGCTAAACTGTGCGATATGTTGAACCAAAATGTACATTTGGATTATGATATGGCCTGATAAGACACTGTGACAGGGTTCTAGAAAAGAAATGAAAAAGTGGCTACAGCTACAGTTGAAGAAATAGTTCATAGTAGTTATAAGCAGCCCTAGTCTATATGGAAGAATCAAATTGTATTTATAATTGATAGGAATCATGTTTGCTTTGGGGTTCAGAAACTATAATAGTAATCACGATATAAGTATACTTCATAAAGATATATCTAAAGGCATATCTATAAAAAAATGAAAAAATAAAAAGATATATCTAAAGGGCACTATTAAAGGAAGAGAATAAATATGAAATATGTAACCTATGCATCAATTTAATGTCAAAACTCTATCTTGTTAAGGAAGGCCGGTGGGGGTTGGAACTTGGACTCAAATGAAGACAAAACTTATAAACTTCGGATTTCGAATTTCAACTTCGGACATCTTTCAATAGCAGGAAGAAAATACAATTGGACTAAGAGTTCGTTGGTTATAAATAATTGGAAAAACTACATAAAACCCCTTAAATTATAGGAACATTTTCAAGTTCATACTCATTTTTGTGGACATTTACAAGTATATACTCAAATTTCTGGAAAAACCTACAAATTACCCTATCTATTAACCAAATCGTTAGTTAATCTATTAAATACTGATGTGGCATTTTGAGACCATTTTTTTGATTGGCGTGGACTCTGCATAAGAAATAAAACAAATGAAAAACAATAAAAAATCTAAAAACCCAACAACAAAAACCCATCTTCTCCGATATCCCCCCTCCCTTCTCAACCGTCATCTTTTCTCTCCCCTAGCCACCTTCTCCGACCCAACCCACAGATCCACCAGCGACCCACCCCAACAAACCCTCCCAACGCCGACCCAACCCCTACAAATTTGCCATTCCCCGACCCTCTATTATATTCTCTCCTTCTCTTCCTCCCTCTCCCTCTCACCCTCTCTTCGTAGTCAGATCCAATCTAATTAGTCTAGGTTTTGGTAAAAAAAACGTAAAGGTTGAATCAACATGACATGGACTTCTCCGATACCCCCCATCTCTTTCCTCGACAAAGCCCAACCACAGCCTTAATCCCCGACGACGTCGCTGCTCTGGTTCACCATATTTATGGGTGTCTTGATAAATTTTTGAGAGAGAGAGAGAGAGAATGGGGTCGAGTGCGGTTTATTGAGCGACGGTGGTGGTTGGTTGGTTGGGCGGCTGCTGGGTTTAGGTGTGGGATAGCTACTGGGGTTGGGGGCGGGGAGGGATAGTTGTTGGGGTTGAGGTTGGGGTGGAGGTTGCTGGGGTTGGCTGGGTGGGGTGGATGGAGGGTGAGAGATTTTTTTTTTTTTGTTTTGTTTTAATTTTCACTGAGATTTCAATTGTCAGAGTACTTGCTTGCTTTAAAACTTCAAATTTTGTTCATATTTCGTTGAATAAAGTCAAACCGAAGTGATTATGCAATCTGTAGATGTGAGCCTGTGAGGTGTTAGTTTACACAAGTCAAGTTTGGTCCATTTTGAGAGGCAAAAATGGCGTCGTCATGGGACCACTTCGAAGACCAGCCTTGACACCGTGAGGCTGATCGAAATTTGGGATGCGAAATTTGAAGTTGAACTCAGCTATGGTTTGGGGATGGCGACGGCCACGACATCGTTTTGGGGTTTGTGGTTTAAGGAAAACGATCATATATGTGGGCACGAGGGAGGTGATGGGTTGGGCTGGAACAAGAGAGGTGTTAAGGCTGGGATGGGTGGCCTGACTAAGCTTGAGTGGTGGTTTGGGTGGTTGGGGGCTAGTGGAGACGAGAGAGATTTTTATTTTATTTTTAATAGTGATTTTAATATTTATTTTAAAAAGTATATAATTTTTTATTATTTGTTTTGTTGATTAGAAATCTATGTTATTAAAAAATGGAGTCCACATTCACTACATCAACATTTAACATACCTACTGACGGTTGTGTCAAATTATAGAATTTCTGGGAATTTGAGTATATATTCGTAAATATTCATAAAGGTGGATATGGTATAAACTTGAAAATAACATTATAATTTAAGGGATTTTATATAGTTTCCTCTTGCCTATTTGGACCCATGTTTACACAACTGCACCGGCTGACCCACCCACATTGGGTTTGAGCCCAAAACCCTAAAAAGGTATGAAGACGAAGACCCACAAGGGCTACAACTAATTAGTTTGCTGACTCAGCAAAATCATTATTGTTTGATAATCACAATGTGTACAACAAATGAACGACAAAAATTAACCTCAAAATTAGCACAGAATCCGATCTTAACCAACCCAATTTGCCTTTTCCAAAAAAGAAAAAAAATGATCATTGATAAATTTTGCCATTTCATCCCACTAACTTTTTAACTTTTTCATTTGATATGGCCTCAGATCAAACCTTCTTCCACAACTGCCTCCTCAGCCTCTACCTCATAGCACCCCCAACCTACATCTCCCTCAAGTTCCTCCAAGCCCCCTATGGCAAGCACCGCCGCCCAGGTTGGGGCCCCACCATGTCCCCTCCCTTGGCCTGGTTCCTCATGGAAAGCCCTACTCTTTGGCTCACTCTCCTCCTCTTCCCCTCCGGCCTCCACTCTTCCAACACAAAAGCCCATTTTCTCATCGCACCCTTTCTCTTCCACTACTTCCACCGCACCTGTCTGTACCCAATCCGCCTATGCCGGAATGCCACCAATTCCAAAACCTCAGGCGGTTTTCCGGTGAGCGTGGCGCTCATGGGATTTGGGTTCAATCTGTTGAATGCCTACTTGCAGGCCAGATGGGTTTCTCAGTACAAAGATTATGAGGCTGATGGTTGGTTTTGGTGGAGATTCTGTGTTGGGTTGGTGGTGTTTGGTTATGGCATGGCTGTGAATATCTGGGCTGATAGGGTCTTGGTGGGATTGAAGAAAGAAGGGAAGGGGTACAAGGTGCCAAAAGGGGGGTGGTTTGAGTTGGTGAGCTGCCCAAACTACTATGGGGAGATAGTGGAGTGGTTGGGATGGGCAGTCATGACGTGGTCTTGGGCTGGGGTAGGGTTTTTCCTCTACACGTGTGCCAACTTGGTGCCCAGGGCACGTGCGAACCATAAGTGGTATTTGGAGAAATTTGGGAAGGATTATCCCAAGGGCAGAAAAGCTGTCATCCCCTTCTTGTATTGAAAGGATTGAAGTTGAAGCATGGATTTTGTTTCTTGTTATTGTTGTTGTTATTTTTCGTACCGATGTTTAATTAAAGCAAGGGGCTTTCAGTAATTAAAGCAAGGGTTTTCAGTTCAAGTGATTACCAGTAGTGTTACTTCTGTATTTGAATCCCTCCACAAATATCAAATATCGCTTGTATAAAAAAAAAAAAATCAAAGCATTTCAAACATAATTAAACTTTTGATGTTGTAGACCTTGTGAGTATTTAATTATGCTTTTTGGCACGGATGCTTAGTACTAACATCACTTCATTGTTTTTTAAATATTTTTATAATGAAACTTCATTGATTTTCCCATTAAGAAGATTTAGGGGTACCAAACTATGAACATGGTAAAGTTTGTCGGTCGGTTAAAGGGAAAAGTTAGGCTCCTTTTGGGTTACTACATGGTTTTTGTTTGAAGAGGGTGTTTACAAATGTTGTTCCATTTGCAAGATGTCTCTGAGAGGAGGGATGTGATTAAGAAAATAAATTAATAAGAAATATCTTCAGCTGCCGTTTTTCTTTCTTTCTAAAGAATGATGTTAAAAAGGCCACAGTAAAATGGAGTATGATGGGTTTTAACTTTTAAGTCCAGATTATTCACGCCAAGCAATTTACCCATTAATGCTAAACATGCTGACAGGCCAACTGATTCCTCAGTAAAACAAACCTGGTTCTTAAGCAATGTTCTTCAAGAATCTAAAAACGCTGCAAGCATGCTTCAAAACCTGATCAATGTCTCAAGAATAGTCATCAATTTTGACACCCAAATGATCGCTATGGCTGGCAGCATAAGCACAAACTGCGTAGCGAATTCTTGTGCCGAACCGAACAACAAAAAGTAGAAGAGCTGAATGCTGGGATTTTGCTCGGGAGCAAATTCTACTTGGCATGTAAAAAAGGGGCCAAATAATCTGATCAGCACTGAGGCCTTTGCAACTCATCGTATTGCCTTGATGATAAAACAATGGGGGTTAAGAGAAAATAAGTATTGAAAACAATTTATTGCCATCCCCACACAATCTATACAAAGTGATCCAAATCTATAAAAAGTGAAACTGAAATTGTTGGGAGTCTATATATAAAAAGGGAAATGCACTCAACCAAAAAAGAAGTAAAATCAAATAAATTATAGATACCTAAATATATTAAAAAGTCGTAGCAGTAAATGATGGAGCTAAAATGCATCTCCTCCTTGTTCTCCGTAGATGCAAAACTTGTACGCTACCGCAAGATGTCAAAGGGTGCTAAAAGGCAGTAGCAACAGCTTTGGGTTTCCCTATTTGCCCATTTTTGACAATCACTTCTATCTGTTTTGAACAATCCTCTCTCCAGCACCATATCAGCAACAAGCCGAGTAAAAGAGACTACTGCATAAAACAATAAGCTAATGAGTTTAAATCGAAATGCAGACCTAATAAAGAACATGTAGAACTACAACTGTGGTCATGCATTTTACCATTAAATTTTGTTCTTTCATCATTCAGACAGGCAAACTACCAAACGACAAGCAAAAGGGAAAATGTAGCGTGCCACTCTCATTAAAGAAAGGGGGAGATAGGGAGGAGGAAGGGAGAGGACAATCATTATAATATAGGATAGGATTAACTCACATTAACCGAAGGTGCGATTTGCACCCACTACTCTAGATTCATCAAAAGAGAAAGAATCTTCATTTGGATTTTCCTTCTTCAAACTTCCATCCAATCCTCCAGAAGATTCAATGGTCTTGGAAACCTCAGCCTTCAGCTTCTCATGCTTCTCTTTTAGATTTGAAGATTCCAAAGCTGCTGCTATGCTTTGTCTGATTTGTTGCTCCAAGGCCACAATTCTGTTTTTGGCTGCTAAATCGGGTGTCTTCCCTGCCTTAGCTACCTCCAACTTCAGCAGCTCAATCTTGTCCTTCAGGTCGGATGAATTGATAACATTTTCAATCCTGTCATTAATTTCTCCATTCAATTCTTCTATCTTGGTTTCAACTTCTGAAGGCAAAGCCTGCTCAACTGGCTCTTTTGATTTTAACTCAACATCCAAACCCAAGGACTTAAGAACATCAATAAATTCAAACTCTAAATCTTTCCTCAATTCCACAATTTTCCCCTTCAGGTTATCATCCAAATCATCAAATTTAGACACACCAGAATTTTCAACCTCAGACTTGAGTGCCTCAACTTTCTCCTTAACATCTTCGCGATCCATGATCTCACTGAATTTCTTGTTAACTTCCTGCTTCAGTTTTGCAGCCTTCTTGTTCTTCTCTGCAAGGTCATATGCTTTTGATAATTCCTTCAACATGTCAAGTTTATATTTTAGGTCTTCATAATTAGGAGCTGACGACAGCCCCTGGTTAAATTCCTCCCTGAGCTTTTCAAGCTTTTCTTTTAGAGCTGGATGCAAGAGTTGGTTCTGTGCATTTACTTTTGAAAATTCCTCACGCAATGTCGCAAACCTGTCTTTCAAGCCTAGGGCTTTAACTGCCTCTGAAAATTCAGTATCCACTTCCTTTCTCAGTTTTTCTATCGCCTCAGTCAGAGGCAACAATGGAGGTTCATTAGAGGATTCTTTGGCTTTCAAAATTTGTTGTTTCACCTTTTCAACCTCACCCTCCAACTCCAAAATTGGAGTCTTTACTTTGATGGGCTCATCTTTCTTCTTCATGTTCCTTTTCTTCTTTGGATCTATAGGAATTCCTTCTTGAAACCCACCAATGTTCCGGAACTTCATCATGCGATGCTTTAACAGTGCTTCTGTGTCCAACTTGTGAAGCTCCTGAACAAAACAAGAGACATAAATTAGGATATGATAGTGTAAATTTAGTTTTTGTAGAAGAAAAGGCACTTACATCCATTTCTTTGTTAATTGCATTTTTTATTTGTTGAGAGGTCCATGAGGGATCCGCATGTGCGCCACCAAGCGGCTCCTGTTAAAGGTCAGGAAAAAAAAAACTTGAAATTTTAGATGCAACATCAGCAAAACTGAGTAATGACTACAAGAACAATTTTCTTAAATCAGACAACCATCTTTCTTGGTATATCATGGGTTAGCTTGGAAGTAAAGGAAAAAACATTTATTTTGAGTAAGTGATCGTATGTGGTCCCTGTTAAATATAAGAAAAAACAAATAAATTTTTTATGCCACATTAAAACAGGAACTTTTTCATAGAAAACAATGACCCGTTTTGAAATATCAATGTTTCCAATGACAGTGATGAGTTTGGATAAAGAAACAAAGGTATATTATAAAACTCACCCCATAGGGCTGCAGAAATTTTTGAAACAACAATGTTATCAAGCTCCCATGTTTCTTCCAAATATTTGAATGCTTATAATAAAAGAAAAAGATAGAAAGATAGAAAGCTGAAACAAAAGGATTGCGATACATACAGGGATGATGCCATCTGCAATTTGCAGCTTGCACAACTCAGTTGCAGTAATCTTCAGCTTTTCAGCTGCCTGCAGAGAATAAGAAGCTTTCAATAAGCTATAATTAACTAATCAATTAAAGACGAGCAATAGAATGTCGTATAAACCTTTGGAGAAGCTTTGGCACTCTTCCACAAGATTGCTGCACATGCTTCTGGACTGAATACAACAAGAACAGAGACAAATTTCAGAAGAGAAACAATAAGTTAATTTGATGCTTACGTGTAACATTAAAAGAGACACGAGCATGGCATTAATCTACTTAAATATAAGACTCAATATTTCAGAACTAATGACCAGAAAAATGGATTAATCCAGATATTTGGCCTGTGGTCCTTTCAGGTAATTGACCCCTTTAGAGTTAAATCTTACAGAGCCAATATATCTAGTACACCACCACTTGGGAATCATCTGGTCACTCAAAAGAAGAAAGGACGAGCATATTTCCATTTTACAACTTCCCTAAGAGATGCAACCAGAGCAAAGCAAAATCCAAATTACCTGGCTACATAGAAAACTGCATTTTCAAGCATTAATAACTTATTAGCACAGCCAATGGCAAGGGCACCACCAGAGCCACCTTCCCCAATGACAATAGAGACAATTGGTACCTTCAGACCGAACATAGTCCGCAAGTTGTGAGCTATGGCTTCACCCTGGATGTTTGAAACGCAAACAAATTAGATGACCCAGCAGAAAATCTAAAAGAGATTCATGTGAAATTTAAAGTAGAGCTATCACATACTTGGCCCAGTTCCTCTGATTTAAGGTCTGCGTATGCACCAGGGGTATCGATGAAAGTAACAATGGGGAACCCATGGTGATCTGCATAGTACATCATGCGCATAGCCTTCCGATAACTGCATGAATATAAGTGTCCAATATTAAGTTTTGGAAGGCATATTAAGTTGGACACAAAAGCTAATCTTATATCTTATTACTATAATGCACAAGTATTTATCATTTGGCATACCCATGGGGAGTAGGCATCCCGAAATTACGCTGAATGTTCTCCTTTGTATTTCTACCTTTCTGGTGACCCATGAACATATATCTTCTACCATCTATAGTTCCTATACCAGTGACAATAGCAGGATCGTCATACCCTGCCCGGTCTCCATGAAGCTCTACAAACTGTACAAGATAAAAACAAAGAAAAAAGTTACAATGCAATTATCCAGCACTTGCAAACCCACTAACTGAAAGAAAAATTGAGGATAGACAATATGCAAAAAGTCCATAAGTGAAGTAATGAGTATCAAACCTTATCAGTAATGTTAAAGACATGATCAAGGAAAGTTGGCCTGTTGGGATGTCGTGCAATATTCACACGTTGTATAGGAGTCAGATTCGTATATAAATCCTTTAAAGCCTGAAATCAAAAGATATACATCCACAGACGACTTCAGAACCCGAAACTAGTTTAGTTATGTACCATAATCTGTACATTAGTTACTGATTCTCGAACTCAACAAAAACCATGCATTTATCATCAAACCTGGTTGTACTTATTCTCCAACAAAATAATTTGATCACTGAAGTCCAGCCCAGTTTCATTCGCCATCTTCCGCACCTGTGATCAATAAGTATCTCGTTAAAGTAAAGCCAAAAATCATGACAAATTACTAAATAATCAAATACACCTTAAAATCAGCACAGAAGGTTTACATCAATGATCTTCTTTTCGATATCAACAAGCGGCTTCTCGAATGGCAAAGTAACCGGCTTGGGCTTCTCTTTCAGCGGCTTGAAATGGGATAGATGAGTGAGCACTCCTCCCTTAACATTGGGATCGGGATCCTCAGACCAAGGGTACTCGTGCTTCTTCAACTTCCTAAGCTTGGCGACGACAGCAAGGTTCCTCCTCATGCCCAATCGTACCTTCCCTAGGGCTCTTAGAGGAACTCCACTGACGCCATTACTGGAACTCCGAAAAAGATCGGAGGCAGAGCTTGTTCCAGTGAACGCCAATGGAGAATGAGATATCGAAGCCATTCTCCAAACCTCTCCAAATTATACACTAACCTCGCCAATCAGATCTCTAATTCTCAAGTACAGCTCCAGAACTTGTGAATCTGGAACAAAAATTACCAATTAGATTATCAGGGCAATTTTCTAAATTAAGCTTCTAATTAGCTGACACCCCCGCCAAAAAAAAAATCCAAATAAAGTACACTCAAACTAAAGCAATCGAACTACTTGAGCTGATTTTCTATGATTCTAGAAGCAAAAAACCAAACATCTCCTCCCAAATCCCAATCTTTCCTCCATTTCCTAGTAACCAAGCAGAAAAAGAAGAATCCAAAGCAAAGCAGAGATTGAACATGCATGAAACAAAAACCTAATTCGAGTGTTCCAATACAGAAATGAACAGATTCATTCTTCTAGAGCAGGTGAAATGAAACGAGAAATGAAAGAGATGAAATTTTCTCGGGAAAATTTACCGGAAAGCAGTGGGTGAGAGGAGGAGCTGAGATCAAGCAGAGAGAAGGATCTGAGAGGCGCTTTGATAGAGAATGGAGGCGGAGAGAGATGATGTGAGTGTTATTATTAGGCAATGCGAGAGAGACAGAGAGACAAGGCTGGAGATGGAGCTTCGTGGAGATCGTCAAGGAGCGACGCAGTTTTGGGGTTTTCTTAAGAGCGAGTGAGTGTTGGGCGATACTTCTTATGACTTTACGAGTTACTACTGAGTTGACTCAGTTGAGGCATCTGGCTGAGCCTTTATTTCAAGAATTTATAAATAAATAGCCAGCATTTTCGGTTTGGCCGTTGAAGGTGTGGAAATTCAAGACTCGCAAGACAAAGGCATAGGCCTTTTGGTTCTTCGTCGAGGCACGTGAGTGTGTGGCTCTTGCACACGTGACTTGGGTTCGATGCCTTCGATGTTCCCTCTCCTAGGGCTCCACTCCTCTTATTAAACTAATTATTCCCTTAATCCAGGAATCATTTATGAGAGCAGACGGTACGATGCGGTACATGAATGAATCAATGCTAAATTGAATCACTCACAGGTTAATAGTAACGCTACATACATCAACGGTTGTGAGTTATCCGCACTGACTAATGTAGTTATTTTAACGTTGTAAATTTTTAGGGGATGGTGAGTTTGATAGTGTAACATGGATCAATGCGATAAAAAATGGGCAATAATGTTGGTATATATTGTGCCGGCACCTCCAAATTAGTAGGAAAATTTGGGGCGACGTGGAGTGGAAAATGGAAATTCTTATGATTGTTAGGTTAGGTGGTTGGTTGGTAGATGGTGCCATGGACCATGGTGTGCCACTCCTCCTCGCTCATTTACAATTTAGTGAAAATTTGATCCAATTCACAACAAATTACAAATAGTCAAAGTTTTTGAATTTTGACCTATCAACATCCCCGTCTACATATCTTTTTTCAAAGCCCATTAATTTTTAAGAACAAAATCATATTCGAATAGATTTTAGTTTCAAATCTCTCATTTTTATAGTGAGATGTTATAATGTGGAGATCCTTAATAGCCATCCATTTATTGAACTCCTCACCCCTCGTCATATAAGCTCACCCTCTTTAAGCAAAAATCAAACTCTAGACCAGAAAAACAAAATCCAATTAGTTTTGTCCAGCCCAGTCTACAAATTCTCTCCAAGGTTGGGCTGGGCTGACATGAAATATTTAGTACCTGCGCGTACGGAATTTAAAAGCCTAGGCCCAGCCCAACGCACCCAAACTAACCATCGCCACCCAATACGACTGGGATTTCAGTTGCGCGCATTTGCTTTATCTGGTGTTGGCCTCCACATTCAATCCACGGTCGCCGTCCCACAGCAGCTCTTCCATGGCGGACAAACGTTCAAATGGTAATAATCTCACACTTCTCTGCAACTTCACCGCCCTCACTCCCGTTCTCTGACTATATTCATTCTCTTATGCATTGTTTGGTACGCCAGAGATTGTCCTTGAGCAGCTGAAGAATGGAATTGCTCAATTCGAGCTCGTCTCCTCCCCCGTTCTATCAATTTCAGCTTCGAATTCTCAGGCGAACCCAACGGCGTTGTTCGGAGACTACAGCCACCGGTTCTTTGCTAGAATTGGACCATCACTGTAAATTTCGTACTATATTATTTAAGATTTCACAGATTTTTAATTTTCGTTAATTTTTGTTTGATTTCATAACCCTGAAACCGTAAAGCACGGACCTTTATGTTGTGGCAGAGGCAGAGGATCATCGGCCACGAAGAAAGTTGAACGCTATTCGGTTCAGAAAGTTACTGGCGACGGTCGTTGTCTATTTCGTGCACTGGTATTTGAGAATTGTACATCTTATTTTTGTTCAGACTTAAAAACTAGTGAATTGAGCTCTCTCTCTCTCACACACAGTTTTAAATCTTAATCAGGTCAAAGGAATGGCCTTCAATAAAGGATTTTCTCTTAGCCCAAGGGAGGAGAAAAATGATGCAGGTATGCTGGGTTTGCATAAATGTTCTTATTTGTCGATGTGGATTTCAATAATGTTTTATTGATTAAAATCATGGAAGGCATGGTTGTATTTCTTTCATTCTATGATATCTAATTCTGAATGTATCTTTAAATTTGTGGCTTAGTTCACTTTCTGTTAAGCATGATTGTCATTATGTATAATTTGCGTGGTAATGTGACCAAGAGTCCCATTAGCTTTATTGCACTGGTGTTATACGTTGGATTAATGTTTGGTTTCATAACCTCTTTTTGGATTTGGCATTTCCTTATTACTTTTGGGGCAATTTAGAATGACCAAATAAATTACTGTGAAAACATAGACGAACTACGGATGGCTGTGAAAGAGATTATATGTGAAGATGAGGAAGAACGCCCCAAGTATGAAGCGGCTCTGGTGGCAATTACTGTTGACGAATCCTTAAAACGGTAGACCTCTATCTTTTTATCAGTGACTGTAGAAGTTCTTTCAGATTTTGGTTTTCAAGTGCTTTAGCATGTTCTTATGATGGAAATCAATCTAATAATACATCTGTAAATGTCGTTCCATAGTTACTGCCAGCGCATCACAAGACCTGATTTCTGGGGAGGAGAGTTGGAGCTGCTGGTGAGTACTCTTGAGCCTCTAGTTCAGTTCTAACATTTTGTGACATCACGTTTCATATCATTAGTATCATCGGATTGTCAACTGTAGATATTACCGATCAATTAGACATGATTTTGGTTAGGTGGTATCTTAAGTTAAGTAATTATTGTATAGGAAATGTAACCTTAAACTGGAGGGCTATCGTTTCTCCAGTATGAGATTATCCATATGGCGGCGGGAGTTGGTATTTTAAACCAAGTACACTGCCGAAGAAGATTGCTTATAATTGCTATGGTAATTAGACTGCGAACATGAAATGCTATTCCTAGTCTATTAGAAATAGAAAAGAAGTACAGTTTCACATATTTGTTGCCATAATCCGTTTTCTCACAGTTGTCACTGCTATATCTTGTGTGTGTGTTTTTGGTTGTGTGACCTATGACCTTCAATACTGCAGGTGCTGTCAAAGTTGTGTGGGCAGCCAATCACTGTTTACATACCAGAGCATGAGGTATATTTTTCACTGAAAAGCCTATCTTTTTTTATGCCAATGTATCATCTTTAGTTTGAGAGATACTCAAACCTGACCTAAGAAGAGGTCCAGATTATGGACTTGTCTAGCTGTTAGTGAATGTCCCCCTTCATTCATTTTTGGAGATTGTTAGAATTGCACATTTTTCCTAGTTATGTTTTATACTTTCAGTTGTGATCTGTTGGTTGAATTGATTGCAGCATACAAATGGTGGAAGGGGTTCTGGTTTCATTCCCATTGCAGAATACGGAACTGAGTTTGGTAAAGGTTCTAGAAACAGAAAACCCAGGAAGGTTGTGAGGCTCTTGTACAGTGGCAGCAACCACTATGATCTGCTTGTATGAGAGAGAGAGAGAGAGAGAGAGAGAGAGAGAGAGAGAACCTGGAAATGCATTTTGTTCTTGTAGTTCAAGAAAGATTTTAGAATTCAATAGAATGTTAGTGTACGTTTGTTGTAATTTTGAAGCATTTTCATTTTCTTTTATTTTTAAAACCCACGTGTTCATTTTTGTAATTTTTATTTTTTCCTTTTGCTTTAATTTAATTGGATCCATTATCCACCAAGCACACTGTACATGTAATATGTGAACAACATTGATATATTTGGTGTGTTTTCTTTTTAACGTGGACTGGCGAAATCTTTCCACTTTGAGTTAAAAAGAAAAAGAAAAAGCTGAAACACAAAGAAGCGAACCTTGTCTTCGCGCGTCTTTACACGTGTCCAGCAGTTGCTTGCACGTGATGACTCATAACCAAGGAATAAAATATCGATGATATCTAAATATCAGAAATTCAAAAATACGGAAATTTTGATGGAAATATCGGGATATTATCGATATTTCATTCACGTCGTTAATATTATCGATATTTTGGTTCGTGAATATCTAAAATATCGATGGTATCGGAAATATCAAGATCAAAAATACGAAAATTTCATGAAAATATCGGGGATATTATGGATATTTTATTCCTTGCTCATAACATCCCAGCAATATAAAAACGTTAAAAACTCCATTTCATAAAATAAATAATAATAATAATAATAATAATAAGAAATAAATAAATAAAATGAAAAACTGGCATCTCTCGAGTCACTTTTTTCCCCTCAAACTCAATCTTCAATCCTTATAGCCCCTCATCTTCAATACAACAAAATTCTCAGAATCTAGGGTTTGCTTCTTCTTCTTCGTCTTCTTGTTTTCTCTGATATGGAAGGAGCGAGCAATGGAGGGATGTTGTATCACGAGGTACAAGAGTCGAAGCTGTGCGCGGTGCATTGCGTGAACACTGTGTTGCAGGGGCCTTTCTTCTCCGAATTCGATTTGGCGGCGCTCGCCTCCGATCTCGATCGCAAGGAGCGGCAGATGATGCTCGTCGAGGGCGGGTCCCACGCCGGCGATTTCCTCTCCGAGGAGTCTCACAACGTCTCCTTGGACGGCGATTTCAGCATTCAGGTTCCAATTCCAAAATTTCTTTTCTTTTCTCTGTCTTTGAGAAAAAGTTTGGATTTTTCTGTTTGGAACTCTCGCATTGTGTCTTCATGGTTGTTTTTTGCTTTCACTATTGACTGCCCTGTAACTAGTGCATAGACTCTTTATTTTTTATGCTCAAAACCAACTTAAATTTGCTTTCGTTATTTTTCGTTTTATTGGTTTCTTGTATGACTAGCAACTCACCATTTTACAGAGTTAGTTTGTGAGTTATCGTATGTTTCAGTGATATAGAAATCTTTGTTACATCGGCTTAATGGGTTTTTGAATTCAACGTTTGAGCTAGCTGGAGGAAGAGAAACATACAACTTTTGTTTGTCTAGCATGATTCTCTGTATGTTTACGAATGAGATTCTGTTCGCTTTCACAGAAAGATTATGCTCTGCATTTGCTTTCCCTTGTTATTTATTGTTTTGGGATTTTTATTAGTTATTTCCACTATTCTACTAGGAGAAGAGCACTGTGACTTGGCTCTAAAAAAAATATAATTTTGGTGGATTACTATAAAGAGGAGGAGTGTGGTCATTTTATTCTTTGAGTGCCTTCTGAAAAGGGTTTCTGGAATTTAATATTAACTGAAGCCATGTTGAATTGGGCTTGTTGTTGAGGTCGTTTACGGGTGGGAAGTGGCCTTGAACGAATGTTTATAGTAACGGTTAACTAGCAACTACCAAAGGACTTGATCCTTGATTAATTATGATGCAGTTGTCTAGTTTCCACGTGTCTGTGTGTGAGTACGCTGTGGTTTTTAATTTGCTAAGTTTGAGAGGCAATGATGACTCATTATTTTGCCTGTATGCCGTACCGGTATTTTAATAAGACCAACTTGGATGGAGGGATTCATACTTGATTATTCACATATGTAAGTGTGTATATATGGGATGTTTTTAATGAGCGGTAAAATAGTTTAGGAAGTAGTTGTCTGTAAATGGTGCCGTTGATGTCATTGCAGTGGTTTGGTGAGTCAAAACCCTAGTGTTGATTGAACCTATGCAAACCTTGGTGCTAAATTATTGGTCGTTCTTTCAGATTTATAATTTCATTTTGCATAAAAAATTGAAGAGTACTAATCTAACCTACACTATACTTTGCCTCTATAAAGGCAAATACTTTATCTTTTTGGTATTATAGAGGACGAAATGTTTTGCCTTGGCCTTTCCATTGCAATGGGGCTTGATATTAAGCAAAATTTGGTTGTACCCTGTGTCTCCCAGTCATGAATTTCTGGTGGAAAATGTGCTTCCTCAAGGGTATCTTGTTAGTTTTCATGCAATTGCATTGCACGTCAGGTTATCATCAAAGCAAGCTTGTAAACCACTAGGTCCTTTAGATTTTATAATGATTATACTGTAACAAGTTTTGAATTCACCCATGGAAATTTCTTTAGTCCTTTAGTGTTGTATTTTTCTGGGTGTGATTTCTATACGCTGTTGGATTTATACTAATTTAATTATTTATGAAGTTCCTTTTCTTGTTTTTCTGCTAACTAAGGATATTTCAGTCATAGAAATTTAATCTTGCTTAATTCAGCAAGTAACTTGAATTGTTTATGAAGCCATTCTTATTATAGAATGGGTTATTTCAAAACTGAGTTGATGAGGACTAGCCTAGTTCTTGTGTTTGGACATAGCTTTATATGGATTTAAAGGGGAAAAACACCAAATAAGTCCAGAAGTGGTTTTACAAACCAAAAAGTATATAGTTGGTTTTTTTCATTAAA
The DNA here is from genome assembly GCA_024362665.1 of Prunus padus. Taxonomy (NCBI): domain Eukaryota; kingdom Viridiplantae; phylum Streptophyta; class Magnoliopsida; order Rosales; family Rosaceae; genus Prunus; species Prunus padus. The sequence goes on from JANFAM010000019.1 coordinate 5,676,356, forward strand.
TCACTTTTAAATTTTAATTGCAACAATAACTTTCATTCTTTTCCATGATTAGTATTTCTCCATAAGAGATTCCAGAACAAACCATTGAAGTTTTTGTTTGCAGGTTCTACAAAAGGCTTTAGAGGTTTGGGATCTGCAGGTCATCCCCCTTGATTCTCCGGTTGCAGAGCCTGCCCAGATTGATCCTGAGCTTGAAAATGCATTCATCTGTCATTTGCAGGATCATTGGTTCTGTATCAGAAAAGTGAGTGGAGAGTGGTATAATTTTGACAGTCTGTATGCAGCCCCACTGCACCTCTCAAAGTTTTACCTTTCAGCCTATTTGGACACACTAAAAGGCTCTGGTTGGAGCATTTTCCTGGTGAGAGGAAACTTCCCGAAAGAGTGTCCCATGTCATCCTCTGAAGCTTCTAATGGCTATGGGCAGTGGCTTTCACCTGAAGATGCTGAGAGGATAACTAAATCCTGCAACTCCACAAATGCTCAACCTCAGGGAACAAATTGGAATCAACAATCTTCGGCTCCATTTCTATCGACAGAAGAAGCAGAATTGCTTTCAGAAATGGAAGACGAGGACTTGAAGGCTGCTATTGCTGCCAGTCTTATGGATTCTTCCCCAGCCCTGGTCCAAGCCCAAGCCCTGGCTCCGGCCCCGGCTCCTGCCCAAGCCTCAGTCCAATCCCCGGCCCAAGCCTCGGTCCAATCCCGGTCCAATCCCGGCCCAAGCCTCGGTCCAATCCCAGGCCCCATCCTCGGCCCCATCCCCAGCGCCATCCCCAGCCGTGGCCCCAGCTGTAGGTTCCCCAGCCATAGCCCACGCTGAAGCTGTCAACCCGCAGAATGAAAGCTCAAACAGCGAAAAGAAAATTGTTTGAGAAAAGAAAAGTACATTCTTTCATAGATTTTATGTTTACTGGTTGAAGACAGTGATCTTTGTCAGGTGTAGACAGTTGAGATCCTTGGCGCTAGGTTATTGTACTTTGCAGCATATACATCTCCATTTAGACTCCAAATTTAGACTCACATTGTATAAACTTGAAGAAATAACCTCCCAGCTTTTCAATTGGATGATTACAGTTTTTGCATTTTGGTAATGCTTCTCATTTTCTTGCTTCATTTTCCCAGATATGATCTCCATTGCAAACGGGGTGAATAACAAATATGCCGAGTAAGATTTTCAAAAAGAGAGTTTCAGAAAATTACTGTATTTATTCTGGTTTTAAGGTCAAAACTTTCACGTGATTCTAAAGAGATTGACATTTTTTACATATATTTTAAATAAATTTGATAATATTTTACCTGTCATAAATAATGAAGAATAAATGTCTTTCTTTTTTTTTTCCCCAAGAAATTCTGACTTTGATGTTCTGGAAAAAGAATCTTGTGTATTAGGTAGCCATGACAACAAGCTGGGCCCACAAGCGCCGACCAACGAAGCCGTGTGGACGAGAACACCCTCGAGAGACCCCACTGGATACGCTTAAAAACAACGGCAACCTAAAAGTTGGAGTCGCTCAACGAAAGAGCTAACGAGAAAAACAGAGGGCGGTAAGAAAAGAAAAGCAGAGCAAAGCAGTTTGGTCTCTCTGTTTTCTACGCAGATTATAAATAATCGTTTGTATATAATTCAATGAAAGTAAAGTTCAATTGTACATTTTAGAAGAAAATAAAAAGCAAGAAAAAGCCATGAGCGGCCTACGACGCTTTTAAGCTGGAAGCTATCAGCTACATCACTCTGTCTGTAGCCACCACACCAAACGCACTTTCAACAACATCTGTATATAAACCTATAAACCTAATACATTTTATATACGTGGGGCTCAATGAAAGAAAAAGTTTAAATAAAAGGGCTAAGAGAACCCATTGTTTCTCTTTTTCTGAGGATCATCTCAGACTCGAAGCCACATCCTTTTCGGGGCTAAGAGATCTGAATTGGATCCCAGGCTGTGATTCTTGGCTCTGTATCAAATGGGTTCATCTGCAGATTCTGAAAGATTGTTCAACAGGCAAAGAACCCTTCACGAGATCCTTGGAGGAGGCCTTGGTAAGTGATCATCTTCATCATTTTGTATGAACTTCTCCTACTTTTTGATCATGGGTTCTATTATTTTAATTCTTAAAACATCAAAATTGTGATTGGAATTGTCATCCAGTATTGGAGTTGTTTTAGTATAAGTTTTGATTTGATATAAATGCAAGATGAATTATGCATACAGATAAGAGGAACTCAAGATTATGAAAAAGTGGTCTTTGATCCATTGACAGGTTTTGATCTATTTGATTTGGATTTCGGATTTATGGGTCTGATAATCCATGCTTTTCTGGTTATACAGTTGCAGATGTGATTCTGTGGAGGCAGAAAAATCTGACTTTGGGGATATTGTTAGTAACTCTATCTGCTTGGGTGGTGTTTGAGAAATCTGGTTACACTCTGCTGTCACTTGTCTCAAGTGTTCTTCTCCTGCTGATGAGCATTCTTTTTCTATGGGCTAAATCTGCTGCCATTCTCAACCGGTAAAAGAAAATTGTGCTTCTTCACTTACTTGACATAAATTTGTATGAGACAAGCATGATTTGAGCATCTTCATCCTAATTAACTAACAAAACCACAAATGTGTAGCTTTCATTCTGCACAAGCTGTTTGAATTTGTTTGTCTTTCTAAATAGTTTCAAATTTTGATTGATCTACAGAATCCAGAATTGGGCTTTTTGACACTGCCAAAAACTTTTCAAATTGGTGCATACTTTTTTACTCAACATGTTTCCTCTTCTACTGATTTTATCAGAACCTGTTCTTACTTGTGAACAGACCAGCTCCTCCCCTGCCCCAACTGCAGTTGTCAGAAGAAATGGTAAATGAAATGGCAGCTTCCATTCGGAGTCGGGTAAATGCTTTGCTCTCGGTTTCTCAAGATATTTCTCTGGGCAAGGACTCAAGATTGTTCTTCAAAGTAGCTGCATACCTATTGCTGATTTATTTTGTTGGTGGCTTGACTGATTTCCTTACTTTGAGCTACACCAGTAAGTTTCATTTCCATTTGGGTTATGTTTAATTTCTTAAAATGAATTAAAGACATCACCAGATTCAATAATCAGTTTGTTTTATATATATATATATATATATATATATATATATATATTTTGTCTTTCTATATGGGCAGGCCTCGTCATGGTTCTAACAATTCCAGCGCTCTATGAGAGGTGTGAAGATTATGTGGACAAATATATTCTGACGGGGTACAGGAAATTGCTGCAATTGTATGTTAAACTTGATGAAGAGTATTTGAACAGATTTCAAAACTGGGTTCTGGAGAAGAAAAAACTAAGTTAATTTCTCCTTCTCTCATAATCAAATTTAAAACTTTGTAAATTTCTTTTCTTCTTGGGTTAAGGTCATGTGAGTGTTCATCTGGAGTGCCGGAGTGCGGTTGATTTTGTTTTTCTCGTTTCAAAATGATATCTTCCTCTCCTTTTCTTTTCCTTTCCCAAATTATTAATTTTTGTGCCTTGCAAGACATTTTAGGTTTGAATTAAGCAAATTGCAAGGAGCTATTATCTGAGAAATATTGCAGAAATGCGCATGGAATTTTGTAATCTAAGCATGAGTTTTATACCAAGAGTTGATTACATGCATTTCTTTTTAATTTTTGACTCGTGCAAAATATTAAGGAGCCAAGCCATGCTCTTCCAAAAATATCAAAGGTTCTTCCTTTCACATGCTAGATCGTCTCACTCCGATATGATAAGTTGATTACTGTGGCAGCGGAAATCATCTTGCTCCTACCCACCATCTCTGCTTCAGCACTCCAATATCATAACTGTGGCAGCGGAAATCATCTTGCTCCTACTCACCATCTCCGCTTTAGCTTTTGATTGCCACCGTTCGCAACCACGAGTAATGACCATTTTCTTCAAATTTTGAGCATGCTCGAGGATATACCATGCAAAATCGAATCCATTAGACCCGTCACAATACCCTATGGTTACCTCCTCAAGCTGATGAATGAAAGCAAGGTTTTGCAGTTTCCAGTATTTTATACCAAAGCCAGATGACTGAAAATATACAAAAGGCAACAAGCATACAAGCAAATTAATTTGAAATTATACAAGAAAAATATGTGTGTGGTATGACAGGGAGATCAATAGGCAACAACATAGACTTCACTTAACAGTTTCGCGATCACCGTACCAGTCTACAATAGTAGACTTTATGTACAAAATTTTCAAATTAGGCATTCCTCTAAGAAGAGAGACCAATGCTGGAACAAGGTCATCATCCAACCTCGTACAATTCACTGTCAATTTACAAATTCTATATATACTAAAACTGAGTTTCGGACACTGTTCCTAAGCTGTTCATTTTTGTCTTTTTCCATCAGTGAACAGTGAAATGCCCTTGCCTTTTCCTCACCAGTGTTCTGGAGCCTTCCATTTGTTCATGAAACGCCTTTTTTTTCGTCTCTTTTTTCCCTTCTGGACTCTTCGACTGAGACGCACCCCCAAAAAAAGCAACAAACCCTCTCACAATCATAAACAGCCTCTGTGAATCGCCAAGAAACAGAGATTGGACGAAAGATCGGAAGCCTCCAAAAGCAAAGGCTCTCTCTCTCTCTCTCTGTACATCTCTCTGCTGCAGCTGCTCAGCTACCAAGGAGGCTTTGCCTGTGTCCTCGACCTGGTAATTCATAACTACTAAATAAATACTGTCTTATCATATTTCAATTTTTGTTTATTTCTGATAAATAGATGCCATATTTGTTTGGAGTTCATAATATTTGTCATAATTGCCGTTTCCCAAAACGAAAACGAAAAGAAAATAGACTTCACATCTCTCTCGCTCTCTCATCGTTTGCCTGTATTCTTGCTTACAGGTCACCCATATCAGAGCCAAATGTGGTGACTTCTTTGGCGTCACTGTTGCTGGCTATCAAGGTGTACATACTTTACTTTTTCTTTTTTTTTTTAATAGAAACGTTGTATTGATAAAGATACGGATAAGCAATCCTCCCCATCAAGGAGGATTCATTAAAAATGCATGTTCATGATGCACTGTTATTGTAATAATGATGATGAACTCATCCACAAATTAGATTAAAAAGAAATCTATATCAAATGGATCCTAATAGATTTTCAAAGGCACGCTTTTTCAGGATTGTATGTATGTCAATACTCGGATCATAGTTTTTCAAATCCACTCAATTTCAAACCACAAAAGTTTTTCTGCATCGAATGTTCCTTGATTTATTTATTAAGAATCGCAGTTTAACACTTTGGAGAAGCCTTACAAAAATTCCAAACTTTTTATTGTAATTTTATCCTAAATGCTAAAGTCTATATATTCTGATCCTTCTCCTCTGTTATTTGTTAATGTTCGTAGTAGATCTAATCCATTAAGCCTTCCATTTCTTTCTTTGTTTTCTCTTTTCTTGCATTGCTTGGATTAATTTTTGGGTGTTAGATTCTAGAAATATACGGGTAATTTTTTTTTATTGAAAAAAAGAAGAATCTTTCCCATATTGGGTGCTGTAGTTGTGAAAACAGAGAGAGACTTCATTTTTTTTTCTGATTTGGTTTCAGGAGAGCTTGGGGAGAAGCAATCACTGAAGCAACGAAGCAAGGGTATGTCTTATCTCAACGCCAATTAGGATCTTTAGTCTACAATATGCTTCTCGCAGGGATGAATTTAAAACTAAAACTAAAATCCCATACCAATTCGCAGTCAAACTGAATGCCACTTTAAAACTTTTATCATTTGCTACTAAACTTATATAATATGCAATATGGCATTAGATGAAATTTAAAATACATATATATCAGTTCATTCTTACTACTTTTACATTGCCATAAATCAATACACATAATGTGTGGTCAGTTTAAGTTGCTGCCAAATATCAGAGCAAGTCCACCACTTCATGTATGACTTTTGGTTTTCGTCTACATGTTATGCTGAAAGGGATGAGCTTTGTTGAGTTTTTGGTTGTTTCAGCTTTGTGGTTCATGCTATATTTGTCTAATTTTGTTGGGCGTTTCAGTTGTGAGGTAGTTCTAAGTGCTTTAACGATTTGAGGTGGTCGATATAGACATGATAATTTTGTATTCACCAAATAAACATGATAATTTTGTATTCACCTTCTCACTTCGATTTAACCATGAAATTTTGTATTTTTTTCTGTGTTAAAGAACCAAGTTTTTTTTTTTTTTCTGTATGAAATTTTGTGCTGTACCGATTGGAGATGACTGCTAAGTTAAAGAACCAAGTTTTCTTTGTTGATTTTCAGCCCTTTGGCTAATTTTTTCGATTGAAAAAGGAAGAATCTTTACCTTATTGGGTGCTGGAGTTGTGAAAACAGAGAGAGACTTAATTTTTTTTTCTGATTTGGTTTCAGGAGAGCTTGGGGAGAAGCAATCACTGAAGCAAAGAAGCAACGGTATGTCTTATCTCAACGTCAATTAGGATCTTTAATCTACATTTCTTTTTCTTCTAAAAAATTTGTTTGTGATTGTTCATTGATGTGGATGTGTTAAATTTATCAGGCAGGCAAAAGATGCCGTAAAAGCTGTAAAGAGACGTTTGCAGCATAAGAGCTCCAAAGTTCAATTTCTAGCCTTGACAGTATTTTTACTGAAATCCTTTTATCTTTTTCACCTTCCAATTTGAACCATTTTTTATTTATTTAAATGTCAGATCTGGAAATGTTTCTTTACTTTCGGTTCATTGTGTGCTATACTTTCGTAGCTTTTGGAGACAATGGTGAAGAACTGTGGTGATTATGTCCATGTTCAAATTGCTGAGAGAAATATACTAGGTGGGATGGTCAAAATTGTCAGAAGGTAAGTCTTGAAGATGTAGTTGTCTGGTAGAGTATTGTGAGCTATAAACCCATTTTGGTTCTGTTTTATTTTTAAAAGCTTCGTGTTTAGGTTAGTTTTATTTTCATCCGTTGCTGGAGCTGTTTTTCATTTATTTTCATCAATGATAGATAGCTTGACTCTATGGAGACCAGGTCATGTATTCAAATATAGTGTACTGGAAGTCTGAAACGTTTCTAGAATATCTATTAGCAAGAACTAGCCAAGCACCTAGATAATTAGCCAGTTTCATTATCAAATAATTAGCCAAGCTGCTTTTTTGGTCTCTGCAGTTTCGTTTCATTTAGAAAAGTCACAAGAACCCCTATTTGTTGTGCTTTGTTTTAGGGTTCTAGATTTTAGATATTTTGTTAATATGACCCTGTTTGATTCAGTTTGTCACTTTTGTGATTATCGAGGCAAGCATAGAGGGATGCAATACGACGGCTTTGCAAGCAACCATGAAGGTTAGTTTTCAATAGCATTTGATGTTGAATGTACTCCAAATTCTGATTTTTGTTTGTGAGATCATTGCTTTGATTAACATATCATATTATTTTTAATGAATATGAATTTTCTTTTACATTAGCCGATAAAGAGAAAAAAGGAAGGCAAAGAGAAGAGGATGACCCAAGAAGAGATGCTTTTAGAAGCAGCTCAAACAGGTTTGTACTTTAAGCCTCACTATTCGTAATTAGTATGCTATTTGAATTGCTGGGTACTTATTTATATTTACTTGAAATCTGTGTCTAAACTTGAATTGTTAAGTGCAAAACTTCAGAACACATGTTTCTATTCACTCTAATATGCACTAATATTTATATGTATCATTTTAGGGAATTTTAATTGCTTGAATTCTGTGTTGAATCATTAATGCAGTAATTACACTTGAATGATTGCTCCAATCTGTGACAGAAATGAATCAGATAATCTTTACATTCTGAATTTAGTGATTCATTGATGCTGTGATTGGTTCCTTAGAAATGAAATTTACTTGAGAATCAGGGATCCGGGAAAACAAGAAGTTTAGGGTTAAACCGGAACTTAAGAGAGATTCTTTAGCTTAGTTCAATAGTTGGAAAAAATGTTTTGTAATCAGTTTCAGGATGTAAACAATTGTGCTCAAGAGGTGTGAGAAGTCAACATACGTTTAAAATTGGAAGCTTTCTCTGGTTTTGGTTCTCCTGTGTTCGAGTCATGAATTCTGTAATGCTTTAATTTAGAATACGAGATCATGATGACAAACTTCAGATGTTGATTCTATCTTTTTTTGTCCTTTAAAGTTTTTATGTTTCTTGGAGTTTTCAACAGGCGTTGCTTTATTGTAATTACCCATATTCAGGAATATTAATTTATTTATGATTTGAAACTGATGAATCCCTTAAGATACTTTCAAGAAAATTATACAAAAATTTGTGATGTCGAGCGAGAGCGGGCAAATCTTTCAATGGAGATGAAACTCACAGCTGGGCCAAAAAAATCAGGTTGCTGCCTTATCTTTGTTAGTTACTCTCATTCTGCTGTTTGATGAGTTTTTTTTTCCTTCATGTGTATTAAAAGTTGATTGATTGTATTTTTCCTTACCTTTTGTGTATGGTACATCTTCTTAAGCTCTTGATTATTTGAGGAAGAAAATAGAGATGTCAATGGGGAGATTGTTGAGATTTTTCTTTGGTTTGAAATTTTGCAGTGAATGCGTGCTTGGAAATGGAGAGGAACTCAATTCCATAAATAAATATTTCGGGGGTTCTTTGATGTGGTTGTTGATATTTTAGTTGTCTCTGGCTCTGATATTCATTTTTCTTTTCATTTTTTAATTGTTAAAGCAGATACAATTTGCTGCAGGAGAAAACAGAGCAATAGAGACTCAAAACAGATAGAGGGATGGGGAAGCATCATGGTGAGTCAACATAAGCATTGATCATGACTTCTTCGAGCAGTCAATCAAAGTCGCTCTTCATGGTGGACAAGTCCAAAGGTACCTCATGTGACCTTCATACCTTTGTGTTTTTGTTTTTGTTTTTGGTTTCGATTGACATAATTGTCTTTTTCTCTTTCAATAATTCAATTGCTTCCCCAATTTCAGTTCAGCTGCCAGAATTAAGGTTTTTTTTTTTAAGTTTAGGTAAGGTCGCTTTGTGTAGCCTCTCTAATTTTATATTTGTATTGTTATGAATTTCTGATTTTAGTTTTGGAATAGATTTATATATTTATTATTTCCTATGAAAGGGTCTTATGCTAATGTAAAAGTTTATAACAATACATTTGAAGTTCACATTCCATCAACAGCTAATGTAGATGAAGTTATGTATTTAATTTTTGGGATGATTTGTGTAGCCTGTAATCTTTGAGAATGTTTTGTTTAAATGGGTTTCTATTTTTGGTTTGCTAGAATGCATTTTATTGTGGTTTGGGTGTTTTGGTTAATAAAGTGGTCAAGATGCAGGAGGTGTGGGTATTTTGGCCCTGTTAAAAGGAAATTGCAGGTTTATGGTTTGTTTAAACAATTGTGAGGCTATGTGTTCGCTTTAGGTGTAGGTGTTGTGATGCAAAGGAGACTGTTTCTAGGTTTAAATTATGTGTTTCTATGTACATAGTTGAGTGATTTCTTAATGTTTCTATTAGGTTATTTCAGTTTGTTTTCTGTTTGATTTCGACAGCTGCGCTTCGTGTGATTGTAGATTTAGGTTTGCCCAAAAGGTGCTGGCAATGGCTACAACGACATATCCACCACCACCGTATATAAGCTCTACAAAGATTAACTTGCAAAACCCCAAAAGGGACATAATTTGCTATGGTGGCAATTACACTGAGCTTTTCTCATTCTTCCTGTTAAAATTTGTATAAACTATGTAATTTGATTTCTAAAAAATGCTTTTGTCACTAATGATATTTATATGGATGCTTTTGTTTGCATTTCTAATTATCTCTGTCTCTAATTTGAATGTTTTGCTTGACTTATGAAATTAAAATCTTTGGAATTTTGGCTTACCAGATGGAATCGTCTCTCACCTCTAACGTATAAGGGTCCCGTTTCATACCTGAAGCAAAAGAAGTAGAGGAAACTATATTTCATGTTTTTCAGGTTAGTTGGAAACTATTTTGTACTTTAAAGTTTCCAATCGGGATACATTAGTTGGAATATGATTTTGTTTCAGGTTAGACACCCAAATATTATATCCTTACTTCATAGCACTTAAGTTGATGAAACTTTGGGTGCTTCTACCACCAAGCGTACAATCTTTGTTGTTACCGAACCTGTCATACCACTCTTTGAACAAGTCAAGGAACTCAGTTTACAATTGTAGTTCTATTTTTTTCCCTTTAATTTTATGTTTGGTGTTTATATTTGTTTTCCTAAAATTGGGTCAGTTGCTCTAATTTGGATATTGTTGTTTGCCTTTTCTGTATATAGAAAGAAAGTTCTTATGTACTCTGATGTTCTCTTCATTTATGCAGGTTATTTCTTTACTGAGCTAGACTACAATAGGCTACAACTGCTACAAGGGGAGAGGTCATCCATGGTTGAAGAAGGGCAATGGATATACCATACACCTACCTAAATGAGGTCAGTTTCTTAATTTGCTGCTTACCAATTGGTTTGGTAGATTGGCAGGTGGTGTTGGTGTATCATTGTGGTTGTGTTTGTTTGACTTATTTCTGAAATATTGTTTTTTTTTAGCTTTTACTTTGTGGTTTTCAAATGGCTCGAAGCCACTCTTTTCAGCTTTAAAATTTTTGTTTTCAGTTTATTCTTTTGCTTAAATATATTGTCTTGGGTTTTTCTAATGGTTTGCTGAAAAACTATGGCAGAGAGTTGATTTTTGCACAGATTTAAATATCTGAGGCAATCTTGCATAAATTCATTTACTCATGTTTATTCTTTTGTCTTCCTCAGTTAATATTGTTATGCAAGAGAGTGAATTTAACAAGTATCATTTCTATGTCCTCCTGCTTGCGTTGCTATTTATTATACAGAATATCAATATATTTTGCCCCCTCAGTTTCTTCTCTGTCCTCTTCTTTGCTATCTATTTGCTTAATCGTTTGCTTTATCACATAACCATTAGGAAAATGTCTTCATTCTCATCTTGACAATAATAACTAATGTTAACACAAGTCTTATCTAAACAATAAATATATCCTAAAATTATCAATTGCAAAATAATGCATACATTGTATGAACTCTTTCTATTCTAAACAAAAGCACTGTAGAGATTTTCTTAATTTGATTTTGCCTTTTCCATTTGCCTTCATTTGGAATGGATGAAGAAGTACAAGATTGCATTCATTTTTCGTAGTGAATTGTATTCTTTTATCATGCAGAATATTGTTTCAAATGCATGTTCACCCTTAAATCCGTATTCTCTTTGTGGTTTTCATTAAATTACTACATTTCTTTGGGCACTTCTGTCTCTGTGATTCTTATTCCTCATTGTCAAGTAAACATTTTATGTATGATTATCTTGGTAGTGACCTATTGTTTCTTCGTTTAGCATTTTGAACTATTTGAGAATTTTAATTATGTTTATATGAAGATGCTGATACTTTGTTACAATCATGTGACATATCAATAAGAGGCTTTAATTTTCTGAAATTGATTCAATGGCAGCGAAGGAAGATTGATATAACAATTAGCAGGAGTTGCTATTCTATGCAATGAAGTGCTTCCACTACTTCAACAACAATTTCATGTAACTAAAACTTAGAAAATTAACTGCGATGACACTATTTACAATTTCATGTATATATAAATAGAACGATGTTTCTTGCCTATTTTTATCGCTTTATACACATTTCACACAATTTTAAAACCCGCAACATCGTGCGGGCACCTTTTGCTAGTATTATCTAATCTTGGTGCTGCCATGGAACCTTCCTTGAAGGCCTGCATGTTTAAACAAGAAAAATTATGAGTTTGAAAGAGGACAAGAACCTATGCTTGTACAATTTTTTTCTTTCAAATGATTCAAATTGAAAAATATCGTGGTTTTAACAAGAGGTCTGAAGGGTAGATACTAGAGTAGAGTCAATTTTACCTTAATGGTCTCCTCGCTTATAGTAAGAACTTTTGCCCACCATATGCTGCAAAGAACCCCAAATACTTTATCAAATTCATTTACCAGAGGCTCTAAGGAAAGCCGAACTTTTTCCAAACTAGTAAATTTTCCCAGATTTTGGCTATTCCACATCATGCCAATCAATATCAATTTTTTCAGATTTGGAGCAAAAATCTTCAATGATTTGCTGCTTGTTTCTTGATATACATATATATATTCAAGCTTCTTTCCGGAGATATTAAGATGCTCGAGGTCACCACGACCAATCGAACAACGAAAGTTTTCCAAAGACGAACTTTCAATGGTGATATTTCGTGGCGCTTTAATTGCACAGAGCTCTAACTTCTTAATGCATTTGCAGGAACATGAGATCCATTTGAATAACCTCTCGTCTACTACAACACGTACCAGTGTCAAGCAATGGAGATTACTGGAAAAGGATAGAGACGGCGCTTCCAAAATTCTCCCAGGCATTTCCACTGATAAAGAGCGTAAGGATTGAGAAAGAAAGACGCAAGATGGCAACGAAAATGTATTGTCCGGGAGAAAGATACGAAGATGAAGCTCTTCAACTTTACACTTTACTGCATTTTGAACCCACCTGGTTACTCTAAAATTATCATCAGAAAGCTCTTCTTTTGTTGTGCTTGGATAGAAACTCCAACACATGCAGAAGCGCTGCATCCGATTATCACCACGATAGAACAAGTATCTATCGCAAGAAGTTGTCAGCCTCACTTTATACTCGTGGTGGCGGTGCCTTATTATTTCTGACCAATGAGTATCAAAATCCACCACCGGAACTGATAGATGTAATTGTCTGCATCTTTCCGAGACGGAACCGACTCGAGTGAGGTCTTTGAAAGGGAGCGAGGAAAGGATAAGATGAGCAAGGTCATCTGGAAGATCACTAAATCTGTCCGTTAAACTTTCAGACGAAGAAGTTGCTTGAGCTTGACAACTTGCGGATGTTGCCAGTAACTTACCCATGATATATAGGGACTGCTGAAGGCAGCGTTGGTTTGGAGCTACAAAACCAACGGGTTATAAAATACACTGCAGCTAAGAGATATCAACAATAATGACATATTTTTCAAAAAGAACGTTGTACAATTAGACAGCAATATTCTAACTTGAAATCAGTCTGCGACAAAATCACTTACCCGTGGTGGCCGGCGGCCGCAATTTCTCCTTCGGCCGAAATTGGTTCTTCTATAGTGGTCTTGACCTAGCTTTTGGAGTACGTATTTTTGTTGATGCGCATAAGAAAGAGTTGTGTACGTATTTTTGTTGATGCGCATAAGTTTCTTTATATAGTGGTCTTGACTAGCTTGGAGTACAATACTACCACTCAAAATTTGCCATTTGTTTTTATGAGTCCCATTTTCTTGGGCCACAGTATATCCAAGGGTTTAGAAAAATTTTCTTTAAAAGATTTTCTTTTACTTTTTAAATTTAACTTAACCAAAAAAATTAAAAATTAAAAACAAAAAACCCAAAATCTCTGAATGCTCTTCCTCCCATTGCTGCCGCCACCAAGAGTAAGAGATCTAAACAACTCTGGTGCCCATTTATTCTCTGCTACGCAACCAACAAGCTTCAGAGAGACATCGAGAGAACTTTAGAGAGAGAGAGGCTCCCCATTCTCTCTAGAATTTCTCTCCTTCCCATCTTCCTCTTCTGAGCTTCTGGCTGTGCCGCCACCCTTTGGGGTGGCTTCTCTGCCACGTCTCATGTGGCCTCTTTGCCACCCTCTGGTGTGACCTTTACTTTCCTTTGCTATCGTTAGTTTGGTGTGTTTTTTTCTCCTATGTTTTCCTTGATGTTGGCCCAAATCTCCTCAATCTCTTCTCTCCCACTCCTCTACAGCCATTTCAACTCTCTCTCCCTCTTCTCCTCTCATCCACCCACCCCCTTCAGCCCACTTCTCTTCCCCTCCCACGAACTCTTTAACCCTAAACCCCTTCCTTTTTCCTAGGTTCTGCTTGGTTGTCTCCTGGTTTGTTGCTGCTCATCTCCTACAATCCATCCTCAAATTTGCTCTGGAGGAGTTGGCTCTGTAGTTTAATGGTCAATTTTGACCAATCCACAGATCGCTTGAGCTTGATGCACAGTAGTGGCTTGCTTCCCCGAATCCACGCTCATAAGATCTCCTTTGTCAGTTCTCATCTCATGGACCTTCCTTTACTGGCGGCAACGGCAAATTGGGTGGCAGCGGCGGCTGCTTAGTTCTTGGGTGTGATTTGTGTCTTAAGGTTTTTGTTGTGTTGGGCCTAAAATATGTGTATTATGGTTGAACTTTTATTTTGTTTGTTGTATTGGGCCTGTTTGTAACTTGCTAAGTTAATGGATTATCCTTTCCTTGTACCCCAAAAAAAAAAAACAAGCTTCAGAGTCTTATCAATGTCAAACTCACCAACCAACCCAAAAGCTGCAAATAACCCCAAACCTCCAAAGAGTTCGTCGTTAGACCTCTCACCTTTGCCTTCCAAACCAATCCAAGCTTCATTGGCTCTTGGCTAATTTCAGGTTTTATCACAGGTCTCACTTTCATCAGCTCTTCTAACAAAAGCAAACAACTTTTCCTAACAACAGTGAGTTCAAGGTCCCCATCTCCCTTAGTTGACTTGACTCCGATGGATAAAACCATCTTACTGCCTCAAGCACGAGCTTCCCAGCATCCACCGAAACCTTAAGCGCATTTGCGATGAGGTCACGCACTGAATTCCTTTCTTTCAAATGCTCATACAAATACAACAGCAATGCCTTGCCATCATGTATTGGGACACCATTGCAACTCGAACTTTTCGGCAAAGACTCTCCGGTTTTGACTTGGGTTTCGACGAAATTGAATTGAGTTTTCAAGGATTGGAGGGTTGAATTGAGTAGGGTATCTTTAGAATCAGCTCGGGAACTCGGTTGGCGGTCAGTGGGATTGGTTTCTTTAGAATTGTCGTGGAAATCCAATTCGGTTTCTTTGAAACTGGGTTGTGATTGCAGAGTGGGAGTGAGATGGGTCTCTTTAAATTGTTGTTTTTGGAGTTGGTCGAGTTTGGGTTGGATGGAATTGTCGATGAAGAGGAAGTGTTCCTCGAGGTCCTGCCATTGGAGGGTAAAATTGGCAACTTTGGACACATGGGTCTTCAGGAGGTAGAACGATTTGCGGAGCTCTGGCCTCATATGAAGCTCCGCTGAGATTTTGCTGGACATCATCTTTGCTCCGAATGATAATTGTAGCAGTGGAAATCATCTTGCTCCTACTCACCATCTCTGCTACAACTTTTGATTGCTTATCTTCACAACAAAGACGAATGACCATTTTCTTCAAATTTTGAGCACGTTTGAGGATATACCTTGCAAATTGGATTGCATTAGTCCCGTCGTCGAAATACTCTATGATTACCTCCTTAAGCTGATGAAGGAAAGTAAGGTTTTGCAGTTTCCAGTATTCCATACCAAAGCCACTTGACTGAAAATATACAAAAGGCAACAAACATACAAACAAATTAATTTAAAATTACCAATAAATAAATAACTTGCCAATTTACCACAAGAAAAGTATACATGTGTGTGCATGAGAGGGAGGAGATCAATAGGCAACATAGACTTCACTTACTGTTTTGTCATCCAATAGGCTAGTAGTCTTTATGTACAAAATTTTCAAATTAGGCATGCCTCTAAGAAGAGAGACCGCTGTTGGAACAAGGTCATCATTCAAGTTCCTACGGTAAACACGCAAGCCACAAATTTTATGTAATATTGGTGCTGCCATGGAACCTAAAATTCTGAGTTTGGAAGAGGACTTGAACCAAAACATGTTGTTTTCAACGAAAGGTCCGAAGGGTAGATAGAGTAGAGTCAATTTTACCTGGTCTCGTCGTTTATAGCAAGAACTTTTGTGCAGCATATACTGCAAAGAACCTCATATACATTGTCAAAATCGTTTACCCGGGCTTTAAATGGGTTCAACTCTTTCCAAACTCGTTGGTTTTCCCACAATTTGGCTATTCTCCACACTGCCTTTCCATTTCAACTTTTTAAGATTTGGAGCAAAAATCCTCAATGACCTGCTGCTTGTTTCTGGATAGCTATCACGCCATTGATCTATATCTATAGTTTCAAGCTTCTCCCCAGAGACATTAAGATGCAAGACGTCACGATAAATCCAACCACAGAAGTTTTCCAAAGACGAACTTTCAATGGTGATGTTTTGTATCCCTACAAGACAAGAAAGCTTCTTAAAGCACAGCAACATGAGATCCATTTGAAAATTCTCTCGTCTACTATTTCAACATTCACCAGTTCCAAGGAATGGAGATTATTTGAAAAAGATAGAGACGGTGCTTCCAAAATCTGCACACCCAAATGCATTGATAGAGAGCGCAAAGATTTAGAAAGAAAGACGCAGGATGGCAACGAAAACGAATTGGCCACATTAAAGAAACAAAGATCAAGCTCTTCAACATTACACCTTACTGCGTTGTGAATCCACGTGATTACTCGAAAATGATCGTCAGAAAACTTCTTAGCCGTTTCGCTTGAAAAGAAGCTCCAACAAATGCAGAAGCGCTGCATCCTATTATCACCACGATAGAACAAGTATCTATCCAAAGAACTCATCAGCCTGCATGCACCAAAATCCACTAGCGGGAGAGACAGATAGATGCAACGGCCTGCATCTTTTCGCACCCAATCGAGTGAGGTCGTTGAAAGAGAGGGAGGAAAGAATATGATAAGCAACTTCATCTGGAAGATTACTGTTGAGGTCTTTTTCGTTCCAGCAGCTTGACTAATGGGCCTGGGTTGCTGGAAAGAGCGAACATATGAAGTTGATTCTTGGACCGCCATGGAGTGGTGAATCAAGCCTTCATTACCCTTTTTTCTGAGTTAGCGAGGACTAGGCCCAAAACATCCCTAGGGAGAAGCAAGTTCGAGGGGAGTACTTCGTTCTTCTTCTAGAGGCTACGTGTCTTGTGCTGACGTTTCCGGCAGCTTGACGAAGAGTTAAAGATGATGCATTGAGGTTGCACATGCTTGGCATGAGAGCTTTCTTTGGTGAATCAATATACTATTAGGCTTGGCATGAGAGCTTGGAGTGTGGGAACTAAAGACCCACAAATTAAGCAAATGAGAATGCATGTGCTTGGCTTGGTGTTTGATATGCTTGAGTTTGGGTGTTGGTTTGAAGCTATGGCTATGGTGGTTTGAGAGTTTCAAGAGAATGATGATGGAAGGAAAAGCTTGATGCTTGAAGGTTATGGAGGAAAAGCTTGATATATTGCTTGGTGAGGCTTTATAGGGAAGATGGAAGGAAAAGCTTGAGGCTTGAGGCTTGAAGGCTATAGCTGGGATGGCTGCTGGAAAGCTTGCAGCAGCTGAAGAAAGGAATGAACGTTGGTTGCTAGGATGCTTGAGCAACCAAGAAATGGTCGATGGCTGCTGTGTTGCTTGCAGTAGCTGCATGATAAGGGGCTTGATGGCTCTAGGCTGGTGATTTGTGCATGAGGCATGAATGTCAATTTATAGAGGGTGAGGGTGTTCCTTTATTTCCGATAGGTAAAGGGAAGTTATGAAACTATTATATTTCCAACGTGTAAAAGGAAGCATTGAGACATTATTATTTCCAATAGTTAAACCTAGGCATTGAAAAATGACTATTTCCTATGGGTAAAAGTAAGTGTCGGAATTGTCTTGTTTCCAATGGGTAATAGGGAGTGCTTGAAGAATATCTCATTTGCTCACCCACATTGGAGAACTCCAAGTAATGGGCTTGGACTTTGGTGCTCCCAAGTAGCTAGCCCAAAGTCTCCATTATCCAAGAGCTTCTGTGGGCCTTGTGGACCTCCGTAACCTTCCACACCACAATCCCTCGTGCAAGCCCCGTGAACCACATGACTTGGGTTCATGTGGGCTTGGTAAGCGATTGGCATAGGAAAAATGTATTATTGGCATGGCATGGCATGTACACTAAATGAATTAATTCCCAAAAATACAGCTTGGATTAACGCATAACCCCCATTATATGTTATATTGGGCTTTAAATATCTTTGGGCTTCTCGTGACTTTTTTGGGCCTCAACAATTACTAAATCTGTCGTCTGTCACACTTACAGAACAAGTTCCTTGAGCTTCACAACTTGCAGATGCCTGGAACTTACGCTTGAGCCCCATGATAGGGACAACCACCCGCAATTTCTCCTTGGGCTCGAAATCAGTTTCATAAATGCATGAGTTGGGTCTTTTTATTGATCCGCATATGCTTCTTTATATATTGGTCTTGATCTATCTTGAAGTACAATTCCAAACTAATTACCAGTTTTAATCTCCTCATTAAACAAGGTTATATACACGATTGGTCCACTACAAATCCTTATTGAATATGGTTATTGTTTACCCGTTTTGATGTAGTTCCTATAGTGGTAGGGTAAAGTTCCCCATTGACCCTAAGACCATTTGTGGTCGATAAATCAACTTTCCTTTATGTGCGAGCGTGCCACTGTTAGCAGTTAAAAACCTTAACAGACTTGAAAAATGTAATAACTTGCTCCCCAAGCTATTGACTGGAACAAACGATTGTGAATTTGGGTGAGGAATATCTCCTAAGTAAGTTTTTTTCTGCCTCAGACGGGTGAGGACTTCACAATTTATCTAAATAAAACTGGTAAGTAAAGCGAAATACAAGTGTTTGAAAATAAAACAAACGAGTTTAAGGAGAACTGTTTGAAATACAGCAAATGAAAAGAACTGCCAAGTCTGGAAATACATAAGAACATTGGACTTTGATTTCTGCTTGCAACGCTATTGCAGAGACGTCTATTGATTAGGCTGGACTGGAGGTATCTATACTGGAATTGCATGTCAGCACCTTCAACTAATAAAGATTAGCTGAAAATTGATACCAATGTTGAAATTGGCATAGCTATAATCAGGTTGAGCCATGAGTGGCTGGGAATTCTGTGCTGGAATTCTGAGCATAATATGAATGATAGCTTTGGAGGTCCTTGGCACCTTTGCTGGCTTTGCTTCCGTTGAAGGCTGGAATGATCAGTGAGACTAATTGATTTTTGTATTTGTTTTTGTTGGTTTGATTAGATGTTGGTTTGATTTTTTGGATGTCCTCTATCCATTGGGAGCCTTCTGCTTTTATAGAGGAGCGAAGCTGGAGAGCGAATGGTGTTGTCGACCATTTGAACAAAGATCCATCTTTTTTTTTTCTCAAACTCTCTCTCCATGTGCTCTTCTCTTTGTTTATCTTTTCTTTTCTCACTTGATGGTCTTCTACACGACTCCTCTCCCTTTCTTTGTACCCAATCTTGTAATAGGAAGACATGATGATGGCCACTTGAGATATTTGAAGAATAACAATTGTAAAAGAAGAATAACAATTGTAAAAGAATTCTTCCACTCACTACTAACGGATAAGTGGTGGTGAGAAAACTCCTTTCGCCTTGGATTATTCTTCCTCAATGCCAAAATAAGATAAAACTCAACAACAATATCTTTGATTAATTTTGGCTCTTTGTCAATCAATCTCCTTAAATGCCTCTCAGCCGTCCCTTTTGAGAATTGAGATTGGAATGAGCAGAAAACCATTGAACCCAAGCAAAATGATCAATCAATCTCCTTAAATGCCTCTCAACCGTCCCTTTTGAGAAATGGGATTGAGATGAGCAGAAAACCATTGAACCCAATTAGAACTGAATTTTATCGTTGGTTCCTACTCCACATGATTAATCTACCACGTAGACATCAAATAGCACTTGTCCAGCCATTTGTATGCTTTCCCATTTGTTTAATCATTCTTTTATCCTCCACTTGCCTTCTCTCTACTTCATCTTCTCTTTTGTGTAGCAATTCACGTGATTTCCTCTAAACCAACACCTTTCTTTCATTTTAATATTCTCTCACAAAGAATATCAAATAATTTCCATGCACACCATGATGTCTTTCTCTCACACCAATTTTCACTGTTAGAATTGATCTCCAACCTCTGTATAATGTTAGGCAAAACTGGATATTTCATGATTTGGCCTCTAAACCATGTATTTTAGCTAGAAAAAAGAATTTGGCCAAAAAGTGCAAATTTGGGTACAAACAGTTATATCATGATTGGCCTTAGGATCTTTCCTGATTCAATATTCTTTAAGACATGAGGCCAATAAACTCAATATAAGCCATCTGACTCGTGACAAATTCGGGCCCAAACATAATTAAAAAAATAAAACAAAATCCAAAAGGTCATAAGAAAAGAAAAACTTAAATACAAAATATAAAAAAGCCTACTTGATCCCATCCACTCATTCGTTGTTACAAAGAATCTTCCTTGTATTCCTTCCGAATGATAACTGTGGCATTGGAAATCATATTGCTCTGCTCCTAATCAACATCCCTACTACAACTTTTGATTGCTTTTTTTCATAATGAAGAAGAATGACCATTTTCTTCAAATTTTGAGCATTCTCAAGGATATACCTTGCAAATTCGATTTCATTAGACCCGTGGTCGGTTGGAATACTCTATGCTTACTTCGTTAAGCCGATGGAGCTCAACTTTTTCCAAACTCATTACTTCTCCCAGATTTGGGCTATTCCCCTTAGTGCCTTTATATTTCAAGTTTTTAAGATTTTGAGCAAAAATCTTCAACGAAGCGCTGCTTGTTGCTGGATACCTTCCTTCAAACCAAATATGCTAAGATGCAACAGGTCACGACTGATCCAAGCAGCACAAAAGTGTTCCAAAGACGAACTTTCAATGCTCATTTTTCGCATCCCTTGGATATGAAGAATGTGTAACTTCTTAATGCATTTGCAGCGACATGAGATCCATTTGAACAACCTTTCGTCTGCTATTATCCGAGCCATGACAAATTAGGGCCCAAATATGGGTAAAATAAAAAAGACTAGCCCAATTGTTTATCTGCAGTTGGTGGCTTCTCATAACCCTAACTTGCTAAAATCAGCGGAATATCATTCTGATGACTAGTAGTGATATTGACAATTATCTAACACATATGAAGTAAAACCTGAGTGGGAGGCAAGCAAATGCTCAGAGAGCTTTGGACCAAATAATAACAGTAACGAGTTCCACAGAGGGTAAAAGAGGGGGGGGGGAAAGATGAAATATTTTCTAGGCTTGGCCACCATCATAGTCATCACGGGGTTCTCATGTTGGCAGTCCTACCCCTGTCCGGTATCACCTTGATAAAACTGACGATTGAGCTGTGACATGTGAGGTGGGGGTGGAGGTGGAGGAGGAAGCGGCATGGGCTGTGATGCTAATATACCTTTGCCATCTCTTGGATCCATAGAATTACCACCCTGCACTGCTTCCATTGCTTTGTTGGTCATATGCTGAGGATTGAAAGGCATAACCCCTGGATTCCGTCCGTATTCTCCTTGATAAAATGCAACTTGTCCTTGAGACTCTGACGAGTTAGAGAAACCATCTGCAGTTCCTTGACCCCCTTGTGCAGCTTCAAAAGGAACACCGGCCTGTCCTGCATTCCAAGACTGTGGATAACTAGCAGCAAAATTCATGTTCCCCGCTGAACCTGGGGGAAAACCCAATAACGACCCCTGTTCTTGTCCAACATCTGGTGCTGAATCCTGCCGTGCAATCTCATAGGGAGCATTATAAAATGGTTGAGATCCATCAACGGGAAAAGGATAGGCAAATGGAAGGGAGGGCATCCGCACTTGATTCGAATTAATGGGAACTGCATAATTGGGGGGCTGAATGGAGTGCATGGGTGGGTATTCAGAAAAGGGAGTCTGCTGCTTATCTGAAAACTGGCCAGATTCCTGCACTGGATTACCCATTGAATCATAGCTTTGTTGATGGAAGAGATTGTGGGGGCTAGGCCTGTCAAAGCCTGGGGGACGACTGAGATCTGCTGGGTTATTCTGAAGTTGCCCAAAAGCTGGGAGGTTGGGCTGCATGACTGGCCTTGGAAGTGACTGTTCTCTAGGCTGTTGAAGACGAGCTTTGTCCTCCCGGTCATGGAGCTGGGAATTTGAACCAGGAGAAAAGACTGGCCTAGGTGGAGCACGGCCAGTGGATTCCGATACTGTACCTTGTTTGGTACTCCGAGCTTCTGACTCATTTCCATCCATTTTGTCCGCATTTGGCTGAAGAAGGTAAGCATGGTTCTCATGGATATGAGATTCAAATTCACTCCTCTTCAGAAAAGATTTCAGACAGTGAGGGGCTGCGCAAATAAAGATTCCCTCCATCAATTTGATTGTCTGGATCTTCTGGATGCGTTCATCACAACTGTACAATAAATCATGAAAATTAGATGTTATCATTCACCAGTTAATTCTAATAGTTCTTTGTCAATAAAATACAATTTCCACAAATAATAATTAACAACAATTTAAGCACAATTAGTGGCTGAGTGCTATTATAATTGGACGTGACGTCATCCAGTAACAAAATCTACAACCTAAACAATAAGAAATGGAAAGAAAATGTAGATTTGAAATCCATTCGTATTGACACGTCTCAACATTTGGAGCAATTATCTTGCAGCAGTGCATAAACTGGTCTTTTGTTCCTCATTTGTGTATTGTTAACTCTCAAGTGAATATTTCATCAAATTCAAAATGAAGTGAACTCAGCTGCGAGTAGCAAACCTCAAATCACATATAAACAATAGTAGAAGTGCTCTTAAGGTACTTAAATTGGGACAATGCATTTAATGGTTGAATTTGACACAACTATTGAAATGTATAATTTATTGAAGCAATTCCAACCCTTTAATACATTTCCCCACAACTGAAGTCCCTTGGGTGAGCCCAGTCTAAATAATAGAACTAAACATGCAAGAGCCAAAAGGGCTGTTGGAGATTATCCAAAAGTCTACAATAGCCCAACAAGTTTGCAGGGAACAGATTCATGCTCTAGTATGACTATGCAGAAATCTTACAGATAGCAGATCGAGTCACTCCTAGCACAATCCAGACAAAAGGCATGCTCACAAGGGCTCTGCAAGAACACGAGCTAGTTAATATACCAGAGATCCATATCATGCAATTGAAGACTTAACTTCTAGCATTAATTTCCACAGCATCAAAAGAAAAAAGATATGAAGCTAAAGAGACGAAAATAACACAAAGACCACATGGAAACCTAATCATGTGGAAGGAAAACTTTGAAAGAAAAAGAAATTTGAAAGCTGCTAGCAACTGTGGAAAGCCAAATTTAGTTGGTCCATACCAGGCGTCCATAGATAGCAATTGGGTAATCACAGCGAACACAAAAGTGAACCCGTTCTCCAAGCTGGCGACGGGACCTGCGACCTACAGTCTTGACAATTGAAGAAATGGTTGATGCACCAATGCCCTTTGCTACAGGAAGATCAGCGAGGACAAGGTGGTCAGGGCATGCAACTGTCACAGTCTCCGCTGGCAAGGGTTTTACCCCTGCAACACCCTCTGGGGGTGCAACACTCTTAAGCCGGATCTGAAGCATCTTTCACCCAACTGTTACCCTCTTTCTGAGATGTATAATTTTTGCGATCCAATATGGCAGGCTTATATTGTCTGACTGAATAATGCAATTACGAGACTGAATATCTTCTCCTGTACATGAACTGAAAACTAGACTTACTAATGATTGATTATTTAAACATACATATAAACACACGGACGTCAACTGATTTCATAAACAAGGATTCATTTGGCTTAACTTGAAACTTGAAACTAGATCGACTAGAATTTGGTTTCATATTTATGTTATTATTTCTGCACATTAGGTAAGGAACTTGTAAAGATTGATATCAAACAACGGACGCCATAAGGCCCAAAGACGAAAGTTGTATCCAGAAATCTAGAGGTAAGCAGCCACGAGGTGTTTCTAAGTTCTAAAAACCGAACGCAGAAATCACACTGGCAAAACACTATGGAACAAAATGAGCTTAACTGAAACCACTCCAACTACGATAAACTAACCTAAAAAGGTTCAGGAGCAACAAATACACTAACATGTGCAAATTTCATGTATTGCTTTGAAATTCAGTATCGTGCAGAACCCTAGCTAAGCACATTGAAAGTTGTAGCATGAAACTCTGTTTGGTTCCATGAAATCCACCTTTGGGGACAATTATAGGGTTTGTGTTTGGCATTGCGTTCAAATTCCAATGCCAAATGTGCCCAATGAATACTGCATATATCTCAAAAAACCAAAATTCTTTTGGATAATGGTGAGAAGCAAATCTACTTACCCGTAAGCCTTCTCACAAGCTCGTCGGCGATCGCAGGCCTCGGGCAGCTCAAGTCTCAAAGGTGTGGTTATCAGTTATCACCGCAAGCCCTAATAAAATCCAATAGAAATTGAAATTAATTAGATACTGTGAGCCTGATGAGAAAAAAAAGAAGAGGAAATTAAGATATACCTGAGCCTGAATGAGAGCAAATCAGCGGAGAAGAAGAAAATGAAGCAGCAGGAGAAGAGGAACAACGGGGACGCCGGAGGGAGCAGACTGAAGAAAATTTGAAGAAGGAAAAAGAAGAGCTGAGGGTTGAGGGCTGTTTGTTTCGGTGAGTTTGGAAATCTTTTTTCACCCCCTCTCTGCAATTCTGTTGAGTGTTGGCGGGTGGCTTATAGGGGCTGAGTGTTCCAAGACGGAGGAGAGGAGAAGAAAAACTGAAGAAGAAGGGAATGGGATCTGGTTACTGGGTCGGGTCGGGTCGGATTACAATTAACGGAATACTGCCGTGCCGTGTACAAGGCTGGGCCTGAGGGATGGTGTGGCCCACATATTGTCTATCGAACCCAAATTTTTTATTTTTTATTTTTTATGGTAAATATCGAACCCAAATTTTTGTATTGTAAACATCTCCTTTTTAAAAAAATAAAAAAGTCAGACCTTTTAATTTGGGCCCTCCTAAAAATCTTTTTTTCTTTTTGGTACAAGCCCTGGGACTAGGAAAGGGAATATAAAACCTCATGTGCATGTGCATACGCATAGCTGAAATATTTCAAAATATAATTAAAGTAAGAGATTTTCTATTTAAACCCAACACTTCTCTTAGTTCACCCCATTTTCTAAGTTCACACCAACTTTTAATTTAAAATTTCACAATTTCTAAGAAAACCCCACTATCTTCCCAAACTACCCTTAAATACATCCAAAGCTGAAAAAATAAAAATAAAAGAGATTTTCTATTTAAACCCCATAATTTTCTTTATTCACTTCAATACTTAAATCATTAAACAAGAAACACGGTCACCGTTGGAAGCATTCAAGTTTGACACTGAAGCTATTGATTAATCTGTCATGATTGTCTTTCGGGGCCAAGCGGCTTAAGGCGCAGGAAAATTGATATCTCGATGGTATAGTGTGATATCGAATTTAACATGGTTGAAGGTGACTTTGAAATCTTTCAAGGAAAATGGTCTCTTCAACAGGTAAATTTCTCTTCTAAACTCTATCTCTCTAGTGTACTCTATGGTGCAAACAATACAAAAGCTTAGACGGAGGTAAATGAGGCCTACACTTGGTAGGTACAATAGAATACAACAAAGGGTTTCATTTTTAAAAGCTTACGGGGTCAAAATGAATGATTGTTGATGCAGCTGAATAGGGAAATATCATGTGACGACTCTTTGATAGAGCAGCAAATGTACACAACTCTTTCCTACTTGGTTGATGTAAAGCCAAAGTCGTGGTTGCCCATTCGGCTTGTTGAGGGTAGACTTTGCAAGGAGATAAAAATTATCCTTGCATGCATCCGAGAAGAAGCACTGAAACTACCCACGTATGGCTGCGAAACTAATATTAAAGCTATAACAATAATATTATTGTTCCCAGCAGAAAAAAAAACACAAACAAGTAAGAAATGGTTGAACTGAACGCTACCTGAACTGGGTTTTTGGGCAATTCATAGATCCCATGGTTGCAATTCATCGAACACATTGAATTCATCTTCAATAGGTTTTTGGGGTTTCTGAAGAAGAGTTTGTATTTTTCTAAAACTTAATATGAAAAGTGGTGGGGTGTGTGGGGTGTGTATATAGATGTACTAGGGTTAAGTATTAAGTATTAAGTTGGATGACCTTTTTTGTCTTTTTACATAATAATAAAACTTACAGCTTAAAGATTAAAGATTGGGGTGAACTAAGAGAAGTGTGGGGTTTAAATAGAAAATCTCTTAAAGTAATTTTGAAGAAAGAAAAAAGTATAAAGAGAAAATTTTTGATGTAACTGGTTATATACAACCACAGATTCTGACCCCAACAAATACAACCACAGTTTCATCACACTCTTAATAACCTCCACAAGGGATGGAAAGTGGTCGTTGACTTCAAGCTTCTTTTCCCCTTTTAAGAGTTTTAAAGGGGGAAACAAGAATTTTGGCTGAATTTATAATGAGAGTACATCATCCTAAATGCTTTACTGTTGTTTCGTTTAACTGACAACTTAACCGGGAGAAGAGAAAAATCGATAAGTATTTGTCTGCAGCATACATCCAAATTCCAATCCATATCTATCAAAATGAGTAACCCTTCGGTGTGATCAATATATAGCCACGAGGTATTATCAATCCGCTCATGTTATATTTGGCCCGTGTGGCAAAGAAAGCAATCAGTGCATTACAGTGCAAATCTCAATAATAGAAAAATTATCAATATGATGACAGAGGAAAGGTACGTAATCCGGAAAACCATGATAATTATTTGTAAAACTTCCGAGTTTCAAGTTAAGAGTTTTCCGTGAGAGGAATCTTCTCCTCAGTTAGCAAAAATGCAATTAAAATGTTTTGTCTACGGCCTTGTTATTCTCTAAAACAACTATCATTTGCTGTAGATGCTACTACCCCTGCAAAATCCACATTGTTGGCTTGACTTCACCACCTTGAAACTCATGATGACTCTATCCTTTTCACAAACCTCTTAGCCTGCCATGAAATTGAACAGATGAGAAAGCAATTCAGGCTAGTTAAGACAAGGTTTTTAAAAGAAAAAGGACAGCTGCACAGAAAAGTTGAAAGGGTTCTCAGACCAAAGAGATGGAAGGGTGGAGAATAGAAAAGGGAATGTGATGCAAAATGTACCTGCTCAAGGGTTAGAAACATGATGACATTCCACGATCCTAGCCGTCCAAAATTTGGGATGAAGCCCTTGTAAAAGGCCAAAGGTCCCTGTAAAACATTGAATGCTGTTAATAATCATTATCTTTCAATAAGCTTCTTCAATTAACAAAGATACACAGAATGAAAGTTAGGGTTAGTACCCTACTCAGTCTGAACATTGATACAGAGTGCAAATAACTTAGTGCTTAAATCCCATAGCTAATATCACACGGAAACTACAGTAATCAACTGCATAACTTGTTTGAGAAAAAAAAAATGGAATGCTCAACAACTTTAATTTCTACATCTCACTCATAAGGATACATAAATACTTGATTCCATAACTTCTTAACTTATTAAAGCAATACTGTGGTAGGAAGTTAAGAATATGCTAAAATGTGCTGGAAGAAATTATTCATACATCATTCTTCAAAGTTTTGAGGAAACAATCAATTGTGCTTTTGTAAGCAGAATCTCCCATCATTCTTGACTTAACCTGAGAAAAGATGAAGAAAAATAAATTAAATCTGATGTTGTATGATCCAAATAGAATAAATGCAGCTTAACCAGTACATGCAGATAGGCTACCATATAAATGATTCCATGCTTCGTTGAAGTGGACCTAAATTGACCAATCAATAATAAATGCATATTCTTTAGACACAAGACTGGTGTAGATCTTTTAATGATCAGAGCTTGGAGAAGAGTTTCAAATGATATAAAAGTACAGGATGAGAACATCAAAAGAAATGGTAAAAGTACTAACTGAGTGCATGCTACATCAGCATTAACAAATATGACGGTTGCCTTTCTGCTAATACACATGCTAGTAAGATCAATAATTCTCTTGTGGCCAGAACATGTAAGCTGACGTAGTATACACTAGATATCAGGAATACTTAACTAGAGACCAATCAGAAAGATTTCAGATGTGAATGTAGATAGATTACCACATCAACTGGTGACCCAATACAGACAGCAAAGAAACCTGCCCCCAGACCAGAAAGAAGATGAGTGACAACATTATCGGAGAACCCTGGAAGTTTCAGAAGTGTCTGCATAGAAATGCAAACAGATTAAAAAATAGTGACAAGAGTTCTGCATCAAAAGAAGAAAGAAGATTGTTAGTGACGAGCTTACCTCCTTCACTTGATCATAACTGGCTAGTTCGGCAGCATTAATGATGGAATTACGTGCAATGTTGGGTCCAATCCCAGTCCAGAGAGCCCCAACTCCTTCCTAATATTTTATATTAAACCCAGGTTAAGGACGTCAGAAAAGTATACTTCAATGAATAGCGCCTTTATAAAAATAACACTTTCCAGGATAGATGCTCAACCTGTCTCACAATGGTGGAATAGGCATTCAATGCTCCAGAATAGCGCCTTGGTGCACCGGGGGGTAATTTTCCTTCAGCTTGAAGTCTAACTTTCACGAGATCAGTTGGATTTGCCACTGTGATTGCTAGAGCACCTACGATAATAAACCAAACAGCAAAAGAAACACCACATGTGTAAATCATACTGCCTATCTTTCCATCTAAGAAAGGAACGAAATAAAATCCAACTTCCAGACAAGTAAAGGCCTTATTTCATTCTATCGCAAAACCATAAGAAATCATAAGTAAATTTAAAAGCATCCGCAACCATGCTTACCAGTTGTTAAGGCAGCAAGTATCTTCTTTGTTAAAGGAACATCTCCGACGAAGTCACTGCCTCCGCAATATAAGGTCTTAATCTGTAAAGCACATAATTTATATACTAGGTTTAGACATTAGAGAACACAGATATCACATACACTAAAAAAATATTACACAACACGTTTGCTTTATAACAAAAAAACGAAAAAACAAACAAACAAACTCGAGACGTACAGGATCATACAACCCAATTCTCAAACCTCCATATAGGCATTGACGATGTAATCCAGGTACAATTCCCTTCCAGAGTGCTGATAGACCTTCTTCCCTGGCTATGGTAGCAACTGTGCCCAGCATACCCCTGTATTTAGGTAAGGCCACTCCATCACCTGCAACAGCTTTCTTTTGGAGCTGAAGCCTAACTTTAGCAGTATCCAACGGAATAGTGCAAATCTGCATCAAGTTAATCAAGAACGCTTTAAAATTTACATGCCCTTCTAAGCAAACGGTTGGAACATACCATAATCAATTGTCTGCTTATACTGAATTGTGCGTGTGGTGTGTGTATACAGGATTGTCTGATCACAACAAGCTAAACTAAGATTCAAGGGCGGCATTGGGTTTCATTACACAGAAAATTAACCCACATAGCAAAAATGTTATTTCTCAACGCAGTACAAAGCAAAAGCAAAATAGCTTCTTCTCTCTCAATGCACGATTTTTGGGCACAACCAGGAACCCACATAGAAAATTCACAAGCTTTGACATAACTGATATATCAGAGACAAAATTGATCACTAGCTAACACATGGGTTTTGGCTCTGCGTTGACTATGAGATAAAAAACAATGCAATAGATCCAAATTTGCACAAACGAGAACGTGATCACTGATCAGGGTTAGATTGATTGATCACCTCTGCAAAACAAGCGGAGAATGCGCTGCTGACAAAAGTTCCGGCGAACGAAATGTCGGATTTGCTATCGGCCACCATGACTGACTGAGCTGACAAAACCAACGCGAGGATGAAGAAGACCAGGGATTATTGGGGTTTTAAAACATGAATTGGAAGAAATGGAAAATAACCCAAATTGCCCAAATGGGTTTTCGTTGAACGAGATTCCCGGGAAAAGCAAATCCCCAACCGGAGGTTTAGCAATTGGGCTTTGCCTTCTATGATATGATGAGCTAAGCTCTCTCTCTCTCTCTCTCTTCTGTTTCTCCATGTCATGCCTCACTTGTTATTAATTTTCCTTCTGCTTTTCCCACCTTTTCACTTTTGGTATCTCTGTGGATGCTTATTCGGAAATTTAAAGCACTCGCCGCCCTATAACCAATTAAACATAGCCACGTCTCGAAGTTATGGGTATTATAGTAATTGAGCAGCCGCAAGTTTAGAAGTTGGTGATGGGAAATGCCAAATGCAGATGAAAATATGGTAATTAAATAAACCCATTTTGGGAAGTTAAGAGGACCCCTGATGAATGATTAGGAGGTGAAAAGCTGGAAAAGAACTTAGGCTCTGAATATTATTGTAACAAATAATTGGCTATCTGAATCAGGATAATGATTTAGAAAAGGCGGCCAATTATAGTGGACTAATTAAAATTGGGTCAATTAAAGTAACAGTATCTTTAATGAGATTGACAAATATAGCATATTTAATCCAACAATTATTCTTGTGGGCATGGGATGGCTAGCATATATTATGATTTGCTGGTGTTTAAATACCAAATATGAATGAGATGAGAATGACCATATTAAAATTGGTAGCTGTTGATGTGGGCAACATGGAGAAATGAACATTCAAATATAGAATATCGACAGTAAAGATAACTGCTATTAATCACTAGGATTACGAATCCCTTAAAAAATAGAATTAAAAGGCATACGAAAAGAATATTAATGGAGTCCAAATGAACCACTTGGGTGGTCAATTGGGTGGTTGATATCATGTCAGGTGGTGTGTTGTAAGAAAGATTGAAGAATCGAGAAACAGGCTTGGTGGGTAGTTGCATTACATTGCATTGGCAATGATGCATCTGAAAGTGTTTGCAGGAAATCTTTTCATCTTTCTTTGGAGGCAGTGTATTATGGTATGGGTTGCGTTTGGCAGATTCGACGAGACGCTCTTTTTACATATCATATTCGATGCTACTACCAATTGCAGTCATCAGGCATATATAATATAAGTCAGGCAGGCTCATCCATTTGTTCAAAAAGTTAACAAATAGATACAAAACAAATCCATCATATTGTTATTGTTGTCGATCTTTGCATGAATCAGGTGAATACTGGAAATTGGACTTCACTCGGAACATGTTTTGCATGAATCAGATCAATAGCACAATTTGGCCAGAGCTCAAAGGCCCATCGCAAACAGTTAACACTTCCAGCCCAGTGTGGGAAGCAGCTTGGGCTGGGTGGAGGAGGGGGGAGCCAAGTAACATCCACATCCACTTGAGTCTAACAACCAGTGTATCGGCTCAAGTCGCAACCGGCCCTAATGACGACCTTCGGGAATCTCGAGAATCCACATGGTCACATCTCAACTTCCTAACGGTCCTAAGTACTCTTAGGGATCGACGTATTACTATCCAAATATCTATACAATGAGAAATCTTATGTGTAATCAGTTACATACAATTATGTGTCTATCTCTCTCATCACGTGATAAGATGAAAAAGACAATTCATAAGTGTATACAAACATTGATAAAAGAAATCTTTCTCACAAATAAGGAGAGGATCTCACTCGGCGCAAGTATATATGATTTGTTCTCTCTCGAATCTCCTACCTTTCATTCCCGATCCGCGATAAGAGCATCTCCAAGGGAGATGTCAAATATCAAACATCAAATTTAAATTTGATGGTTAATGTGGCAATTTGACATCTTACACAGCTTTACACTCCACCCGATATATCAAATTAAATTATTATTTTATTACTTTTTAGTGTTGATTTATTTTTAATTAAAAAGAAAAGAAAAGAAAAAATAATAAAATATTCATTTGACATCTTGCTTTTGGGATGTCAAAAATAACATCTCAACCTCCAGCCTTCATTCCACATCAGCTTTGACACATCGGTTGGAGTGATGTGAGATGTTATTTCTAGCTGTTAAATGTATATGTGGCACTTTTGACACATCGGTTGGAGATGCTCTAAGTCTTTCTTACATTAAGGAGTTCATGTCTAACTTGACTGTCAAAGAGTTTCTATTCCTTCAATTGTATTTAGGACAAAAAATATTTGCACATGCATGAATCCTTTGTTTCCACTAATCGTACCACTTATTCATTGTAACACTAATCCTTTAATCATATATAACCGATTCATCAGAACTACCATAACAATGATTGATTGCACTTTGCTCACAAAAGAAAATCAAACTCTGTTCCAAAATGAGTGGGAAAACTAATGGGTTGTGTATGCATACAATTTCCCTACTGCTAGGCTGCTATCTGTTGGTGAGCTTCTATGGGTCACCTTTTTCTCAGGAACTTTTCGTTTTTCAGTTCCCAAATAATAGTAAAAACACAACGAAGGGCATTTGGCCCCAAAAACGTGCTCAAGACATGCATATAGTTTTCAGAAGCTTGATGAGCAACTCAACTATACCTCTTCTTGGCTTCACTGTACAAAATAACTCCAAGAACAGTGAGAGCATAGCCCACCATCCCCATCAACGACACCGGATTTTTAAATATCAGAATTGAGACAACCACAGCAACTGCCCCTTTGGCATTCCCCAGCACCTGGAGGGTCAAAGCGCTGGTGTGTTTGGTGACCAGGAAATTGGTCAAGTTGACGAAATATGCCAGAGAAGAATTGAAGAAGAGGAACCAAATAAGTTTGATGTCTTTTCTAGCAAGGTCTATTGTGATCCCAACCACATTTTCCTCCATCATCAGGGTTGCAGGAAGCAAGCACGTTACAGTGATTGGCGCCATGTACAGCAGCAAGTTCATGGAGTTCAGCCTTTCCCTGGAAAAGAAAAAAAAAGTTTGAAATTGTGCCATGAAAAATTTTATAAAATTTTGATGCAAAAAGGAACAAAGAGAAAAATGTTACCCTTCGGAGGAAAGCAAAATTTCCTGAAGTACTGACTTGAATGCCCTAGCAGCTGTAGCTGTAACACACATGATAAACCCAAAAAGATGGAAGCTTGGTTCACCCTGCAACCAAATCAAAGTTTGTGTGAAACAGAGGATAACAATAGGGCATTCACGATTTCAATCTCCAAACAAAATCCAATTGCAAGTTTGCAACTTTATCTGATTACATGTTAATTAGTACAAGGGTTATACTGTACACAATGAAAAATTAAAAGGCACATTCGCATTCTACATGATGATGTAAATGACACGGTTACTTTTACATAAATAAGATAATTTAACATGGTATATTGTTATATTGTCAATGTAACCAGATTGCATGATCAGTAATTAGATTAAAAGTCATAGGCAAGGACGGTCCCCTGAACATGTTAACCTGGGCTATAGCCCAGTGAACTTGTTTTTTTTTTTTTTTGGGACTAAATTAGTACTCTAGCCTAGGCAATCAACCAGCTGACAAGAAGAAAGAACAGAGGAAGAAGAAAGAACAAAGAGGAAGAAGAAGGAAAGAAAAAGGAAGAGAGGAAGAAGGAAAAAGAATAAAGAGAGAAATAGAGAAGAGGAAAAAGAATTTAAAAAAAAAAGAGGGAGATGATAAACAATCGGAAAGTAAGAGAGAGAGAAGAAATAGAATAAAAAAGGGAGAGAAGAGGAAATAGAATAAAGAAAATGGATGCGTGTTGGGATGAGATATGTGTTTTTATTTTATTTTTACTTTAATTCCTTCTAAATATTTGCTAAATTGCTAGTACATGTGTAGCTCTCCTATGTTTTTTTCTTCTTTGTTTCCCTTCAATCCCTTTCAAATATTTCAACAATATTATCAATAATTCCAATATTTTTGTCCATTTCAAAAGACAGTATAATAAAAAAAAGTTCTAAATATGATGAAGAAAATATATTGAAAAAAGAGGGCTTATAATTTTTTTTTGGTAACAAACAAGGGCTTATAATTTACCCCAAAAAAAAAAAATTTAGCCTACTTCCATAAATATTCCTAACTTTGTCCTTGAATTTAGCCAATGCCATTTTCAAATCCTGATCCGTTCCTGAACATAGGAAGACGACATTTTTCATTACCTAATTCTTAAGAAAAATGCACAGATAATAAAAATAAGAGAAGAAATTGGATTACCCCACTAGCAATGATGACACCTGTAACAACAGGAATGAGTGTGGTGTAAGTAAGCCAAGCCTCCCTCTTCTTGATGATAAAAAACGCAAAAACGGCGGTAAAGAAGGGAGTGGTGGCGCCAATGGCCTGATTAAACGATACAGGAAGGTACCTCAACGACACGTTTCCACAAACGACGGAGAAGCAGAAAACGACACTGAGCCCCGAGATCTTCGCGAACTGTACCTTGGACTTCAGGGTCTGCAGAGGAACCACCTTCATCAGAGCTATGGCGACGTAGCTGAACAGAGTACAGGCTGTCATGTGGCAGAGGGTGAGGAAAATCGGGTACTTGAAGCCGTAGTTTGTGAGCAAGTACTTGTTGAGGAGAAGAACGCCGATGTTGGAGCCGTACCATGCGACGACCATGCCGATCGTCGTCCATGGGATCGGAGCAGTCGTGGGTTGTTGAGTCATAGGTTTTCGGAATTACGGAGAGAATTGAATTTGCAGAAGATGAAGGGTTGCAGAAGAAGAAGGGTTCAATCAAAGGCGCGAGCTTTGGGAAACAGAGGAAAGATAGTTAATGTCGTAACGGTAAACCGGTCATGCCAGTTTCATGTGGGACAGGATTTTGTTGTATATTTCATCGGACGGTTGATGTTGGGGCGTGATCTTTATGTAGTAGAGGATGTTTTTTTCAGGTTGTTGTCAGCTTGAATTTGTTGAAAATGGTGGAATTTGGACTAAAATGCGCAGCGTTTAAACGACATTGCTTGGAGGACCTTTCAACAAAGAAGACAGTGAAAGAAGCAGAGAAGTATTAATTGCATTGTAATTAACTTCTAATTATGATTAAGATGTGGATTGCCGGCCTCGGATTCCTCAAAGACAACGTTAAGCCGGCAAACTTCGGTTTGGTTTTAGATTTGGACTTTTTTCATTTGGTTTTATATTTGGCTACAATGCATAGGTTAGACTTGCATTAGGAATTGCCAAATTGGGCTAACAGCTGAACCATTTACTTGCCAACTATTTGAATTGGTTTTTCCAGCCAAAAGTCAAAAAAGAGAATAAAAGATGAGAATATGTCTATCAATCTCCTAAAAACAAGACAGGAGGTTTCAAACTGAAGAAACTAGAAATGCAACAAGGTATCAAGATAAAGACTGCTTTTGTCCATTAACTACTGTCTAATAGTTACTCTTGAGGATAAATTTATCAACTTTGGTTCTAGGAGCTGTAAAGTGGTAACTCAATCTGTTGATGAAAACAAAATTTGATATAGGGGAGCGCTATTCGCACGCTGTATTGCTGCAATCTTGTGCAGCAGTGCAATTAAGCCTCATGAGGAGTGTCGTTTAGCGCTCCCCATAATACATGGCTATCAGGTCTACATGCAGCATGTCTACCTGCCTATGCCACTACAAAAGCACTAGAGGAACCTGTGAAATGGCGGATCGACCCAAAAAGCACCTTTGATGCACCAAAATGGCTTATCCTGTACACACCTGAAACTGCGGTTTTTGGGATCCTCCATTCTATAGTTGCATCGCTTTGAGGACTAAGTTTTGCAGGCCTTGACCACTTAAACTTCAAGCAAAAATCATCATCATCATAGGCCGGAACCCATGTCTTCTGGTCCTTCTGCAGAATCTCAACCA
Source organism: Prunus padus (assembly GCA_024362665.1). Taxonomy (NCBI): domain Eukaryota; kingdom Viridiplantae; phylum Streptophyta; class Magnoliopsida; order Rosales; family Rosaceae; genus Prunus; species Prunus padus. The sequence continues at coordinate 5,711,871 of JANFAM010000019.1, forward strand.
GTGCAAATGTGCCTTCAGTCAGGAGGTCATTCCTTGGGCAAGCAGACCAGAAGGTGGCTGTAACTATTTCACCCTTCTTGAAGGTGGAATTTAGAGGGACATCAGTTTTAACATCCCCATATTTAACACCAAGAGGGGTTGTGTCCAGAACAACAGGTGTTAGTAGGCTGATTTGCTTGTCAAGGAGGTCAGGGGGCGGTGGGCCTGGTTTGACAGTTTGACCATTGATGAGCGCTGCCGCTAGTTTCTTGAACTCTTGAATGTAAGCTTCAAGTGTGTGTGGTCCATAAAGAGTGGATGCGCCCTGAAATGTGAGAGAGAATTAGAATTACAACAATTCCTAAGTTTGAAGGACTTACATAGAAAAATGTTTAGTATTACAGCTGAATGGAGAATGATAACAGTAATACCGGGTGATATGCAAAACTGTAGTAAGAAAGACAATGGGAGATGAGGGATGAGTGACTTGAACCTCGTATCTCTGCACTTGGTACTCTTCAATGGTGGTAACATACTGTGAATATGTATTTGTTAGCCCTGCAATGACTACATGGACATTGTTGTCAAATTCCTTCCTACCTACAGAGGTAAGGACCCTTTTAACAGCATCACGGAGACGCCTTCCAGCCATAGTTGTAAATTCTGAAAGAAAATAACCAATATTATTATAAATACATCCTGACTTGCTGTGAATAAAGATAAAGTCCACCAACAGAAAAAGATGATATGAAACTTCTTTAGGCCAGTTCCTGCTCAGAATATAGGAAAATCCTCTCGAACATTCACTACTGTGGGGAATAACAAAGTTAAGGGCGTAAGTGGAAAATGAAAGGTTTGCTCTCACCTCCAGGTACAGAGAGAATGACAAGTTGGCCAATTCGCAAAATTTGAACTGGTAGTATTGATGGCTGCAGAAAGAATTCAACATATGTCCATCAGTTCCACATCAAAATTAAAAGAAAACTATAAGATGCAGACAAATTATCTGCAGATATTACACCCTACAAATGAATTTCAAATTTCTTGAAGCATCAATCTAAAAGCCTCGATAAAAGTTACAATGGCTTGCACCCGAAATTATTCTCACTAACAGCATCACGAATTGGCCTGCTGGCCAGAACCATCAAATACTTATTTGTATGTCAGAAAATCAATTCAAAGGATTGCAAGTAGATATTCATTAAGAATGAATAAAGTACATTCACCCAAAAAAAAAAAAATTTAATTACACAGTATATTTGATGTATGGAATTTTCCGACAGTGCCATTGTCTTTGATGTTGTACGTAAGCCGAGTGATAAATACGCTGTGTTGTACTGTTTTATAATTCTTCAGAAGGAATAATTTACATGCATACCTCAATGGGATGTCCCATGGAGCATTCAACATGTACAGTTCTTCCACAAAGCACTGTTACTCATAGGCTATTTTGATATAAACATTGAAAGCCAAAATACAAACTTACTGCCCAGTCATATGGTTCCTTCATTTCCCCAGTATCAAGCAGAATAGGCTTTGGATGCTGGCAATTGACCTGCTCTTGGTCCGGTGCTTTCAGAAAGTCCCTTACCAATCTCCAGAAGGCATTTCCCTAGAGAAGCACACAAGAAGAGAATCATCACTTGAGTTATTTAACCAATAAAGGTTTTTATATGAAGAAGGGTCAAACATGCTCCAGAAATTTCTTACGTTGTCATCTCCCTGCTTGAAATCAAAAGCTCCAGGCCCATCAGTGGTTCCTGCAGCAAAGGCAAAGCCCATGGCAGCCGGGCAAGTTTTCACCACCTCATTAGCCCCTCCAACTTTAGGAAGTGAGACCTCAAGGCTTGAAAAATCTATGTATGCATGTTGGGATCCAACCTTCCCTTTCAGCTTCTCAGTTGCTTTGTCAAACAGTTCAACAGCTTTTCTGAATTGCCTTTCTCCTATTATACGAGTACTCTCAAATTCATCAGGGTAACTGCCAAATGAAGAAAAAAGGGTTTAGTTTCAACCGAAAAACGAAAAAAGAAAAAATGTTTAAAACCACATAAGTATCATATATTTGACAATTGTATGAAATCCTAAAGAGATTGTAGAAACATGTACCCTGGTCCTCGGCCATAGCACAATTCATTTTTTCCATTGCAGGTACTGTGATTGAAATCACATGGAAGTCCAGTGTCTATGCAAAATGCACCAAGAACATTTGGGCTTACATCACCACAATTTGATTGACAGAATGCAGATACAAATTGAGGCCTTTCAGCTTTCCTTAAGGCATTCCTAACCCGTCTTGCAAAACTTGAAAGCCTTGTCACGATTCGTCCTTGAGAAGACTGAAAGGAGGCGGCAAGTTTCATCAACTCATTTCCTGTTCCAAATGTACTATATCTTATTAGAAGGGAAGAGGCTTGAGGCACAGTCTACATTAAATCATGGACAAAAAGATTTCAATTACGATTTTCATTATTTTTAGGAACTCGGCTTGAGACTCTTCTGGGGGCTCTGCCAGTACCTGATCTATTAGAAGATAGACCATCAAAACCTCTCACAACACCGTGCCGTTCAAACCAGTCCTCCATGAATCTAGCAGCAGCTCCTTTGTTATCCCCACTTATCAACGAGTTTGTACGACTCATGGAAGTTCCATGAGTTGCAAACCAGTTAAAGCTACCGACAGCACCCCACTCCTCATCTTCAAATTTTATGAGAGTCATTTCTTTATCAACATCAAACTTATATTTGCTCCGTTCTTCTGTAGGATTGCTGAGATAAGCACTTGGACTACGGTTCACACCAGCATCTAAGAGCTCTCCTATGAAACCATGACGACAGATTAAATAGCTTCAATTAGGGAAGCTACTCAATATTCATCTATTTATATAAGCAAGGTTCAATTTATATTCCAAACATCGGCTTCGGAGAAGATCAAGCAAAATTACAAATGGTCATTCAAGGATATAATAGGTAAACAAGTTAAAAGAATAGAGTAATTATGAGTCAGTTTTCTTACCTTTGTTCACAAAAACTGACCCTGGACGAAGGTTTTCATGAGCTTGGATTATGCTTTTCTCAATGCCATCAACAAGAACATCAAATGACTGTCTTACAAATCCAAGAGATGTAACAATATATACAACATATTGAAGGTAGCCCCCAGGCCCAGCATGAGTGTGAATCCCACTAATTGCCACATTCTTCTCGGTATAAAGCTCCCCATACCTTTGACACACACCCCCAAAAAAAAAGGAGTAAAATCTCAATAAGAAAAAACCAAACTTTTAAATCTCAATGAGTAAAGAATCGAAATTTTTAAAGAAATAAGAAACGTCTAGTACCAGGAGGGTTCTGTACCTCACTTTCAATCTCTCAAGAAGTTTAATTGTGACAATTTGGGAGGCCATGCAGGCATCAAGGTTCACGAAAACTACACGGTTGCCCTGCTGTTCTGCTACAATAAATGTACGAGCTCTGAGCCTGAAGTGAATCCCAGATGCAGTCTGCTCAGCATTTGCATAACCCATCATATTAACATCAGCAGCAGGACCTGTTATGTCATAGCTTCCAAGGCCAATCAAATAATTGGAAGCTGATGAAGAAGACCCTTTAACATTTTCTAGTAATATAACCAACAGGAAAACTCTCAACAACAATATGGTATGCTGAAGGGAAAACATCTCCTCCTTAGCCTTGCCCTGTGAACTGAGAAATGGGAACTGTGTCTTTCAATTCATTCCTTCCTTCAATCAAAATTCAAACTCTATAGAAGAAGAAGAAGAAGAATAAGAAAAGTAGATGTTTAAACTCAACTGGATGAATGAGACAACTTCAACTTTAACAATGAAGGAGTCAGTAAAACCAAAATCCAAAATCAGATTTATTTAAAGAGAGACTGTCGGTTGCTTTTATGAAGACGAAGCTTCTTCGTGTCATGTGGGATCATGGAAAGGAAAGCACTGTGCGATTTTAGTAAGAACCCATAAACAGAAGTGGTTGAGAGACTTTGAGAGCTGCAAGATTAGGAACTACTACTTCTGTTGGCGCTATTACTGGAATGCACCGCTTTAAATATATGCAAACCGTCGGCATGTTTCTGAAAGTGAGTGGGGAGAGTGTGAAAATGTTGAGCAATTTTCAGCTGAAATTGTTTTTATTGCTTTGGTAGGCCAAGAGAGCTCATGAAGTAATGATTGCAAAGAGCTAGAAAAGAAGAGCACGTGGCGCAAGAAAACTCACAGATCAATGTGGATGCGTATAGGATTTGAGTTGGTAGAGGCAGTGATGAGCATTGTGGTTGTTGTGGATATGAGCACTGAGAAACCAACCAGCCCACCTCCTTTTGTCTTCATTGCCCTCCAGGCTTCAGTGGAGAACATAGTCGATCCACGTGACACATTGAAATTTAATGGCATGGTTACTTTATCTATAAGGGGTATTTGAATTTAGAGTTCTCATTCTTGACTTTTCATATTTACTTAATCTAAAACGGGTATTTGAAATTTCCTTGATTTTCCATAATAGAATCATTCTAATTCCCGATTTTCTATTCATTTATTAACACACAAATAAAAATTTAAGGAGGATTGATTAGGAAGGAGAAGTTGATCTCGTATAACATGCCACAAAGGAGATACGAAAATGAGCCTCATTCATTCAACAAGTACTAAAACAGTTCTCTACTCAAGTTGCCGAAACTGCATTTTACAATTTCTAAAGGCCTAGAAAGGCTCTCAATCATTCATCATCTCTACCACGGCTGAAGAATAAATACAGAGCTACCCACCGATGGGTTTGGTAGGCAGTGATGTCAACCATGTCGTAGGTGGTATCATATCAACCTTACTCTAAACTCAGCACTTCTCACTGGGGCTGTTTTAGGGCCGGTAACCACACCAATGTCTTCCTACTGGTTAGGGTTCACCAGTGGTCGGGTTGGCCCAAAAACTGACCGTTACCGGTACCAGAGGTTGCAGTTTACAGCATTGCGACAAAACAGCATTGTACTTTTGACAACATAAGCCTTGTAGATTTTAGTGTTCTTTTCTAAAGGTAATACACATTTAAATAACATGCAGATAATTGTCTCACCTAAAAAACAGTGCAGATACTTGAAGCTGGAATGGAAATAAACATAAAGAGTTTAACAAGGTGCATATTTTAGGCTAGCAACAAGCATCTTAATAAATGTCTCACGTTCCTCAGTACAATAACATTTTCAAAGTCTAAACACGATTCTAAATAAAGTAAAACCAAAACTTGAAATGCTTCACCTCCAAATCCAAGCCATTCCATCATCTACCTTAGCCACATCCCTGCAAAACAAAAGAAAATACAATGACTACAAGAACCCGCACAAGTATCAACGGCAATTTGTTTACTCTCAAAATAATAAAACTCAATCCAACAAAACTACCAGTCCCTATAAGCAGACATCCTGGTGGTTAATCAGCTCATTTGCATAAAATAACCAAACAAATCGCATAATTGTGAAAACAAGGGTAATGCTGCTTTCACTCATAACCTTTGTTCAATGGGTATTTGTTTTACAGAAAAACAACATATATATCTAGTTGGGCAATGGGTGATTGTTATATCAAGCTCTTCTACACACAAAAATCTACTTGAGCAATTTGTTGTAAGCAACAATGCCGCAATAGAACATTGACCATAATAGTTGAAATCACAATGCACCAAAAATGATCATTTCATTTGTTCAAACACCAACTAAATTCTCAAACAAAACACTCAAAACAATAGAAGGAAAAAAATTGTGGTACCTCAAATGTTGCTGGGGTACATGAAAACCCTGACTCTGGCTCCCTGTTCAATTAGCAAAAACAGCTCAATCAACAAATTGAATTCCACATAATCACACCAATCCAAGCAAAACAGAAGATTCAAACTTTCAAAGAATACAAATTTTACCATGGATTTGGGGGGAAGATTGGACTTGAACTTGGCGCGAACGACGCCACTGTTACCATGTGGCCTAGAGACCTTGCCCCAAATGCAACGGTAGTGGCTACCGTTCTTCTTCACCTTGGCCTTGTAAATGTACGCCAAGCGCTTACCAGCATACCAGGCCACCTCTTCCTTAGTGTTCACATTCTCGATCTGAATCAGCGACGCACTTGGGTACTGGTTCGACTTGGACCTGTAAAAAACCAAAACCCCATGTCAAAAATCCAAACAAGCCCGTAGCTTCAAACCCAGGTAAGCAATTTATGAACTTCGTTTCAGTACCTTTTGTATCCAAGAACAGTTCCTCGCACATAGAGTCTGCGAAACAATAAAAAGTCAGAAAAAATTAAGGAAATTTTGATTTTGTTAAACTAGTTGAAGAAATCAACAACATGGTAGATGAAAATTCTGCGCACCTGATGCGCTCTCCTTGGCGGCCCTTCACCATTTTCGAATGAGTTATGTACCTCTGGTGACTGCTGGTGTTTTAAGGAGACGGAAACCCTAGACGAAGACGGAGAGGTATATATATGGAGAGAGGAGTTATATGGTGTGAGCGAGTGCAATATTCAATTAGTGTACTCAGGCAAATGTTATTTTTGGGCGTATTGGGCTTTCGGCCCAGGCCCACTTATAAAACCTCAACGACTCGTCCTTTCCCGCTATGTACTGTAAAGTGTAAGAACCAATTCGTCAACCTCACCGCAAACCAACCCTTCAATTCAATGCGATAGTTTTGTTTGACTCGATTTCATTTCCTTACTGGCGAAGCAAAAATCCTCCACATTATTATTTAGTCCATCTATCTCCAGCACTCTTCTTCCTCACCCACATTGAAGGACAATGGAGGAGCCTCTGCTTTCTGGTAAATTCTACCTCCCAATTCCAATGCTCTTCAATTGCATAGATTTGAAACTTGAGTTTTATATTTCATTTTTATTGATGGTTCTTTTGTTCTTTTTTGTTTTTGTGTCGGTGGCCATTGAGTGAAGAGAAAAGAAGTGAATCGGGAGAGAAGGGGAATGAGAAGTGGAGCTCGTACCAGTACGTGGGAAGAGCTGGCTCTGTGATTCCGACGGCTTCGTTGGCCGGAACTGAAGTCAGCGTTGAAGAGATAAGGTCAGCAGCTGCTGATTCTGATCACTACCCACCTTCTATCCATGCCGCTTTGGTTAGTTCGCCGGAGCCTGATCCTACTGGTAACCATCTTTTTGCGTGTTTATATCCCAATTATGCTTTTTGCAACCTGGGTTTTGCGTTTTGATTAATGGGTAGCCATCATTTTTTTATATTTAAGTGGGATTTCCTCCAAAAGTCAACACTTTTTTTTAGCTGCTGTTTGGCCACTAAGAATGAATGAAATAACGAACTTCAAGGTTTATGCTTTTTAGCTTTTGAACTGTTTTGAGATTGAGACCAGGAAAGCTTCCACTCAGCTGATTCCTCTAGAACAATATGGCTAAGTTGATTACGTAAATTGTTGGATTAATTGATTTTTCCGTTTCTGATTTGGTTCTCTCATCGGGCGAAAAGAGGGTTACAAATGTTGGACTTACTTTAAAATAATGAATCTGATTGTGATGGATACAAAATTGTTATCCCTTTTTGTAGAGCAAGCTGTCGCATATCAAGGTGGATATGGAGGAGGTTTTGGTGGCACCGCAAATGAACTCCATAGGTATGTTTTAGTGAATGCGCCTATTACTAAGGGATCCTGTCTTGAATTGGCTGGTGGAATGGGCCACAGATTATAAGGACTTTTAATTCATTATTGTCTATAATGATCCTGAGGTTCAGGGGCATGAGTTTTAGCTCAAGTGACATGGGGTAGGGTGGGAAAGTGGTATGTCTTGAGTTCAGGGGGGATCTCCGAGCTCTCCCTCTTTTTCAGGCAGGTTTCCCCTTGTCATTTTTCTAAACCCTTACCTCTTCCCTCGTGCTCAGAAGATTTGTATTTTTCTTTTCTTATATTCTTGTGTAAATGTCTATATTAACCATTTTACTAGTCTGTGGAAACCTGTTGTGGTAATTTTCTCAAGTTTAACATTGTAGTGTGATAGAGACTGTGTTCCCTTCTTAATTTTCTTTTTAAACAAATTATTTATGTATAGGCAAATACTGGATGAAGTAGAGATACGAGAGTTGCTCATTGATCATGTTGGCCATAGATGCTGTTGGGGAAGTCGTCCCGCACGGACCTGGAAAATTCAAAAAGTGGAAGATTGCAACGTTTACGTGGGAACACTAGATACTTTCATTGAAGAAAGGGAAACCATCAGAGAAACAGAGCCATACCTTAGTGGCAAAATTGATGGAAAGGATAAGGCACCAGAACTTGGAATCTGGGAATTGGATTTAAAGTCTCAGTTTCCTGTTTTGTTTATACCTTATAAAGAATCACGGGAGATAATTCCTCATTCTGAGTCCGTTGAAAAATGCTCAGGTAAAGATTCCGGAACTATGGAGTTTGCATGGTCAATCAGGTTGAACTTTTGACTTAATAAATGTTCCAATTTGTATTTGTATAGTTCTCTTATATACTCTCTTGTAAGTACCTCTCTATGTTCTATTTCTTCTTTGATAATATTTGGGTATCATCTAGAGAGAAAATCGTTCCCATAGCTTTATTTAAAGAATTTGTTGTTGTTGTGATCTAACAAAATGTTCAAAAAGATTTGCAGGTTGTGCAGGACGAGGAGAATCTGTGTGTCCTGCATGCAATGCAAATCAAGAACCTGGATTCTACAAAGAAAATCTGATGACTCAGTGTTCTGCTTGTCATGGAAGGGGTTTAATTGCTCATAAAGATGGATCTGACTCCATGTGAGATGCTTATCTGCCTCATCTAGTTATAAATAAAATTGTGCTCTAATATGATGGCCATCCTTTTAAATTTCGTCCTTTATTCAGCATTAGATATTTTAGACTTGGTGCATGTAAGTAATGGAAGCAGAACAACTTGTAATTGTTGTAAAAGGATGCGAATTACTAAAATACTGTATTAACTGGTGTGGATATTGTCTATGCAGATGTGGGAGTTGCAATGGTAAGGGAAAGATCCCGTGCGCAACTTGTGGATCTCGCGGTCTAATTAAATGTTTGACATGCCAAGGGAGTGGTTCTCTTTTGACACGCAATGTTGGCCTTGTTAGATGGTATGCATGTTTGTTTGTGATAATAAATTTCCATATTGATGTCTATAAAAGCTGGATTACTGCTTTTCATTTTGCAAATTACCCTCATTGCTCGTATCATTTCATAAATTTTTTTTGCCATGTATTTGGAAATGGTTTCTGGTTGTAAGATGGAAATGTTCTCCTTTTTCTGCTTATGTAAAATCATCCTGCACGAAAATTCAGTATGAAGTAGAACTATAAATTCCATTGCAGGAAGACACTTTCAACTAGAAAGGTGAGTGCAACAAGCGGAGCAGCATCTGTTCCAGATGAGGTTTTCCACAGAGCCAAAGGGGTCCAGCTGTGCAACACCCAGGCATATCAATGCACTCCAGCCTTTTTTGCTGACTCTTTCTTTCTTAATCAGTTCTCTTCCGAAGTCATTGCAGACAGAGCTCCTGTACCTCTCACTGCAAGGGTGATAAGTGAGAGGCACACCATCTCCGTTGTGCCAGTGACGCGTGTCACCATGGCTCATCGTAGCCGGTTGTTCAGCTTCTACATCATTGGTTTTAGCAGGGAGGTGTATTTGAAGGACTATTATCCCGCCAGGTTTTGCTGGGGCTTGTGCCCTTGCCTGGAATGGTTGAAGTTGTAAATGAGGCAGATTGTCGTCTTCAAGAGTGCACAGTTGTAATTTTTTTTCCTCCTACCATATTTGTGTTTTGCTCGTTTTGGTGAGAATAGAATACTGGTGCTGCTGCATGACAGTTGAATAAATAATATTTGTGGTTGATAATAATCCATGAGGCTTTGTCAAGTTGTTGAATGCTTGCAATTTGCAAACGAAACTTGGCCAATCTCGTTTATTGTTTGCTTTGTTCAATCTGTGGCTTCAAAGTTTGAATGTTTAGGATTTAACACCAAAAACTTGAAGTAAAATTACCCAGATAAAACTAAATTACTAAGCATTGAATAACTGGAAGCAAATGTGTGTTACCCAAGGTCTAAAATATCGAGTCTCTAAATATCGGTGGTCCAAAAGCATGGATATATCGATAGAAATATCGAGGAAATATCGATATCGGTAAAAATTGAATAAAAACCACGGAAATTAAGAGAAAAACTTGGAAATTTTTATTGAAACTTTAAAGGATATTTACTTAGTCAATTATCTATTATTTTAGCACAAAAAATTGGAAAGAAATGAATTGCATTGTGGGTTTAAGTGATTTAAGTTGATGATGTAGAGCGCTGATAAACACTGTGACTCCATAAAATCTATAGTAATTAGTGAAAAAAATTAAGGGTTAACTACAGAAACCCCCAAACTATAAGGCCATTTTCAGCTTCATACCATATTTTGAACTTTCATGCATACTTCAACGCGTCGTGGAAAGTTACGACATTCCTCCATAAGAAACCGTCGTAAAATCATTAAATGCCGACGTGTCAAAGTGGGACCCATTTTTTTGATGACATGGACTTCCACATGGACAAAAACTAATAAAAATTATTTTACTGTTTAAATTATTTTGAAAAATTAAACATATTAAAATTTTAAATATCTAAAAATCTCTCTCTCTCTCTCCCAGTTTCTTCCCCCTTCCCCGACCATGACCTCACCCATCCTTTCCCAACCCTCATCATTAGTAGCATCTATACTTGGCATAGCAGCAACAACATCATGCCCATCAATCTTCCAACCCACCAAACTGAGATAATCATTAGTATCCACATCATAATGATCGAATTCGAAAAGACATGGACCCAAACTGGGTTTTCTACACATCGTGAAAGAGCCTCCTTATCTAGTCAATGGTGGTTGGCATCAATGTGATCGAACATCGTTTATACTGAGAAACATACTTGAAAATGCAGGCATAGCAAAAGACAAACCCAGAAACTGTAATTACAGATGGATTCGCACGCCTCTGTGAACAGAACCTAAGTAGTTATCTTGAAAACCCAAATCCCCAAATTCTAGATCCTCAACAATTTCCGCTGAGAACGAACCCTTTTCTACTTGATCTTTCAAACCCCTCCTCAGATTCTTGTACTTGAGCACAACTGATTTCAAAAGAAAATTTTAAAAATTAAAAAAAAAACCCTAATCTCTCTATCTATCTATCTATCCAGATTTTCTTCTCTATCTCTCTGCCTCTCTCTCGACTCCTCCAACAAACCCAAATATGGGTTTTAGAGATAGTGAGCTCAGATTTCCGTAAGTTCTCAATGAAAGCGGCCATGGATGATTTCAGATCCAAATCATGGGGCATGGAATGATGCAGATAAAGAGCTACTGCGGCAATGACTTGGGGCCCACTTCCTCCGGTGGCATCAATGGAATGCAAGATCTCAGGTGTTACAATGCCTCCTATGCGTCTTCAGTGCAGTCGCTGACCCAAACCCAGATGGGCAACAATGGTGATAAGTTCAAGAAGGGCAAGTCCACAAATGGGTCTGCTTCGAAAAGCTGAGCTTTAATGATCCGGAGCTACAGAGGAAGAAGAAGGTCACTAGCTATAAGGTTTATATTGTGGAAGGCAAGCTCAAAGGCTCTCTCAGGAAGAGCTTCAGGTGGGTCAAGGAAACCTTGGATGATGTCGATGATTTTAAATTGAAACCCAGATCTGGGTTCATTGGAGGAGGCGAGAGAGAGGGAGAGAGAAGAAGAATCTGGAGAGAGAGAGATTATGGTTTTTTTTTTAAAAAAAATTTCTTTTTCACTTAATATGTTTAATTTTTAAAAATAATTTAAACATTAAAATAATTTTTATTAATTTTTGACCACGTGGAAGTCCATGTATCAAAAAAATAGGTCCCATTTTTGACACGTCATCATTTAACGGATTACTAACAGTTTCTTTAGCAGTTGTATGCACTCGTAACTTTCCACGACGCGTTGAGTATGTCTTCGCGAATTTTCAAACTATGGATATGAACTTGAAAATGGCGCATAGTTTGAGGGTTTCTTGTACTTAACCCAAAATTAAAGATACCATAATTTTTTAGTTATAATAATTTACTATAATATTTTACACTTTATACATATGATAAGGTATATGAGCTCGACCAAAAACTAAAGATAAGATATAAGAGTAACTTAGTACCACATGAAAGAATTCCTATAAGGTTCAAACTTAGTATCACATATACTGAACAATATTAAAACTCTAATAATAAATAATAATACAACTTCACAATATATGACCCAAAAAATATAACTTCATGATAAAATAATAAATAACATTAAACTGATTAAATTTATCATAGGAAATTTTTATAGGGAAATTTATCCTATGAAATATTAAAATAATAAGTAACATTAAAATTAGCTTGCAGAAAGTTTAAAGATGTTATAAATATTGCACGTTGTAACTTATGATTACAAACTCATCCACAATGCTTGGTTTTCTTGAAGACGAAATAGGGCTCTTCTTAAAGGCACATAATTAGTCTCGTATAATTGGTTTCTTGACCCAAAAATTAGATTATGTCACGCAAATAGAAATTTATATTAATATACCAATCACAATTTGACATTTGTGAGTAATTTTATATTTATATATTATTTATAAAGTTATGTTTCGCATATATATGATTCTTTTGGGCTGTAAGGCCTTCAACGATTCTTTTGGGCTTTTATTTGGGGCACCAAAATCACAAAATTCAAAAGAAAAATAACATTCATCGTCTTCCATTTCTTATAGTTACAACCAAAGAAACCAGAAACCTCCAACCAGATCTCCTCCGTATTTGATCTAAAATGGACGGCCGGTTCAGGTTCTCATCCTCTGTTCCCGCAACCACGATGATAGTCACCAACACCCCAGCTGCAGATCTGGCTTTGACCAATCTGGCATACTGCTCGCCCACCGATCTTCAAAACTTCGCCATCCCCGACACCAGGCTCACTCTGGCTTCTGTCGGTGACGCCTTCGTCCTCACTGTCTCATATCCTTTTCATTATTACAGTTTCTGATTATATTTACGTTCTCCGCATCTAATTATCAAATTTTCACAGAACTCCGTCATTACTTGATCACATTTCATTTTTCACTCCTTTTTCAGTTTTATCTCGCGATATCGGCGATATTATTTATAATATCGCGATAAATTGCCCAAATATTACATACACGTGAAGGATAATATCGTCTCCGATATTATAGTGAAAATATCGGTGAAAGTATTGATATATTGATGATAACTAGTTGAATAAGTGTTAAAATATCTTTCCTTCAAAAAAACAATATTATCGGCGAAATATCATCAATAATTACGATTTTTCAATCCTTGGTGTTATTATATGTACTGAACTGGCCACCTTGCATCTAAATTCGAATTCCATTTTTTGTAAATTAGATTTATTTCAAGTAATTTAGCACTTAAGTTCGAATTCCCTTTTTTGTAAATTAAATTTATTTAAAGTAATTTAGACTATTTTATGTAACAAAAATGAAAGTTGGCATAATCTCACAAAGGTCCTGAGTCCCCAGTATGAGTGAGGGTGACACCAAAATCTGTGTGCTACCCATCACATGACTCATTGCTGACATGGGGCATGCATCATGCATGGCTTTAGCCAATATAAATGCTCTCTTTTTCCTTCTCTTTTTTTGTTATTTAAAAGTTAAGTTTGGTTTGGAATTTGGACCATGACCGTTAGAAGAGAAGAATCTTCTTCCACTGCCAAGTACTAGTGTCCCAATCCAACCACCACCGCTGCTGTCAAAGCATTGAAAGAGAAACAATAATCTTTAGGTTAGTGGAGGCCCATTCTCCCAACTTCACAGATTCACACACACATGTCAATTACTCCAGTTCGATCGATTGGCCAAACAAGAAGAATTCAGTGGATTGAGGGCTGCCGCCTAATTCCACCAAAAATATATTTGCTAGGCGTGTTGACCCTTATGATTATTTGCGTCTCAGATCATATCATTGGATACAGAAACCTTCTAGCTCATATTTTTCCTTATTTTTAAGTCCTTACATGAGCGAGACTAAAAAAAAATAATACCTAATTTCGAGTTTCTTGACTTGGAAAATTGAAGCAAAACATGCATGGTTACCTATAATGGTTGAAAAATAATATATCCATTTTATTTTATATAATGGCCAACAAAATGCAAGTCTTTAGGCAATTATAGCTAGGGCATAAAACATGGGTAGTTGGGTCCCATGTAAAAAAAATAAAATGATTAGTCTTTTATTATATAATTTTGTCAACCCTGATTTTTTGGATCACAGGAATTTAAGAGATTGGTGGTCACCCACTATTGGATTTAAAATCCAACTGTCCACTCACTCTTGCACTCATTTTAAGAAATTTATTGAATCGTTGAATTTTTGGACCCCTCTAGTCCAAAAAATTGGGACTGATAATTTTGTTAGGCATGATTTCCACCACAATCCTCCTTTCAAATGTATTGTTAACTTCCACTGAAATTCCAATATTTATCCCAAATGGACACTCCAAAAATAAATAAATAAAAAATAAAAAACTTCCAAGTCCCCACCCACATTTTCCAAGACACTCAAAATTCATCTACGACCTTTTCCACTTAGAATATGGAAAATGAAATGAAATATTCATAATTTATACTTTTTTCCTATAAAATATAAACAGTATCCTGTAAATTCTATCTGGTTTTTATTCTAAATATTTTCCATTTTATTATTTATTATTTTGGATATTTTAGATGAGACCAAAATGATTTGACGATATTCACACCCTAAACGACAGGACGTGCTTAGCTTTACACTCTGTTATTCTTTCCGCGTTGAGTTCTGGTTATGCCCCTCACAATCTCACATCTGATTGGCGACGCACAAATCCCTCATAATAGTAATACGCACCGGCAGCCACCGACTCATGATGTTACTACATGGTCCCGCGATACTCATCACCGTCGGATCCCCAACTCCATCATCACGGTAAGGAAACCAGCCGCTCTGATTCAATCCCAAACAAGAATCGTCGCCAACCAAATCCAACGGCTGTAAAGTCAGAGAGGGTCGCAATCCTGTTCCAACGGTTAGATTTATCAAGTGCCCACGCGAGACGGTACGGTAATAAGAGACGAAATATAATTGTGTCTCTATGCGATGCTGGGACTCGTGACTGGTGCCACGTGGCACATTATATATGCGGGAATGTCAGTCAGTCAGACCGCTACGTTCCGTGTTCAATGATAAAGTGACAGCGAGGCTGAAAACGATAATCGAGGAACGTTCCAAAAGGTTACAACAGTAAACTCGAGGTACTAGATTTTGCACGGCAGAAAGTCTGTTTATGTGTAATGTCCAAAATGTCCTTTATGGGGTAAATGGATACACACACCCAATTGACTTATTGTTATTGTTATTTTTATTTTTAATATAAGTGTTTGTTTAAAGTACTCTTTTTCTTTTTTTTTGAGAATTAGCGATCATTGGGGAGGGGGCATTTCCTCTGGGATTCGAACGGTGACCAAGGGGGAAGGGGGAGAGACCTCACCACTGAGGTAAACCTCTCGGTTTTGTTTAAAGTACTCTTAATTAATCGCCAAAATGTGAGCTTAGCAATAGAAGCGTTTCCTCATATTAGTGGTTAATGGGGACTCGAACTTGAGTAAAAGAGAACGGGTACATGACTGTGGCCAATAAGCCTAATCCCCTTAAGTATGAGGAAATTGTTTGGTCATTTAATTAAGGATGACAAAACATTTAACACTTAATGCATCGTTTAACGATAAGCACAATATCAACCTAAAAAGACATAACCAACTAAAATGTCCAAACTCATCAATCAATTTCAATTGCAAATGCCAAATAGCAAGGAAGAAACAAGAAAATTAGGTCAAAATGGAAAATAACAAGCCCAATCAAGCAAGTAACTTGCAGATTGAATGTAGACAAGTTTACATGATTTGGCAAAATGTCAATTATTATGGTGATTAATGTATGAAAATCAATGGATACTAATTGAAGGAGGACATGATAAATCGTGTTGAAACACATGCATCTACAAAAACCATAAACTTTTTGGTTCATGGGGTCGTCTACACGCACAAGACATAGCATGCATCTAGTTGATGAGTCTCTGATATTTTGCAGTGGATCTTCTCTCAAACTATAAAAACGGTGTCGTAGCAAATAATATACTATCATGTCTGGCTAGACAGCATAATGAAACTAGAAAGAAGTAGGTTTCTTAGGCCAGAAGTCACTAAACCATCTTGATCACACATAAGCACATGGGATATATATGTGAATGATTGAGTATACTCCCTCAAATTAGGAGCCTTCTTAATGATTGATTCCATAGGGCAGGTTTTCATGCCCATTTTATGAAAAATAGTTATAATGGAATCAAGGGTACCACATAACTTTTGAAGGCATTGGCATGTTGGATTGTAATTTGTAACCATATACAAGTAAGTGATGAGCAATGTGTCTGCGTTGTTGTGGAGTTGGTTATACAAGTGAATTATGACCATATACACAAAAATGCTTCACTTTTGAGTGCACTCAAATGTCATCAACTATTAGTCACTATGCACCAAAATAGTCAAATCCCATTATCCTTCTCAACAAAAGTTTATTTACGGCACCATTGTTTTGTAAATTTGGCGTTTATTAAATAATAGTAATAATTAAAAAGCCGCCAATTGGATTAAGATACATAGAAGATTAGCGTCAAAAGAGAAAAGCCAAAAAAACCCGCCTGTCCTATGTAACAATTGATGTTAAATTGTAATATTTGCATAAAATATTAGTAAATTATATAAACGAGCTAATGACCAAACCAAAACCAAGTTTGATGTTGTACAATGTTAAAAATTGTCTTATAAAAAAGGGGCTTGTATCTTAAGTAGTTAAAATCACTTACTCATGCACTTGAAATTCAAGATTCGATTCCTCCATTCCCCAACGGTTGATTAAGGTTACAAGTATTTAGAAAAACATTAGAAGGTGAATTAAGTAAAGTAATTTTTCATTTTTGTGGACATGAAAAAAACAGGTGTATTTTGGTTAAGCACATTGGGGTGACGACAGACGCCCACTTAACCCAACTGATTAAGCAAAATACCATTTCGATTTTTCACTAACAGAAAACAGAATGGCACCGAATAGTGCATATGCACAGTAACAAACTCGTAGCTTTTAGTTGGTCCTTTTCGTGAATTATCAAGGGCAATACCGTCATTTGAGTCTTCCTCTTTAAGCTTTGGCCATGATATAAACCGGTCTCTCGGAAAATTAGAACTTGCGCAGATCCGCCATTAGAGAGCTTTGAGACAGAGAACAAAAAAACATCTAACTTTACACCAAATCAGAAAATATTAAAAGACCCCTTTGTTCTTGCCTTGGATTTCGGACGACCCTTTTCTCTGGGAACCCATTGGGAAACACATATTCGACCCACAATCCCAACCGACGTCTCTGTTTCTCGTTGTCTCTCATTTTCTTTTGTGATTTTTATTTTCCAGGAAAATTAAATCGCACCCAACATTTGATTTGGTTTGGTTTCGAGGAAAACTGAATCAAATCTGATTTTATACAGCGTACATTTTTAGTTTTAAAGAACGTTTGTGCCGGCCGGCCATGTCGTCTGGTGGCCCGAACAGCTCAACCAACAGTAGCCCACGAAAACCGCTCGCGCTGCCCACGAAGACCAGACGACGGGTCGCCGACGCCTTCATGGACGCCGAGCGACTCCCCACGAGTAGTGTCGTCAACCCAGACAACAACAACATTGTCTACGACGGCGGAGCAGGCGGCGACGATGAGGAAAACGACATTACCCCCACCGGTATCATTTTTGGGCCCCACCACCACCTCAACGACCACAACCATTATTCGCCCCACCCCGTGATGAAGTATCTCCTACTTCGGAGGCGGGCCTTCTTCTGCGTCCCCGATATGTGGCTTCCTCTGATTGAGGATGGGTTTTTATGGATGGCCGCGATGCTGCACACGCTGAGATCGGGGCGGAACATGGGCCGTAAGATATTCGGGGCTCTCTTGTTGATGGCGGTTATCTCCGTCTTCATCAAGTTCTCGCTTTTGAGCCACCACGTGGAGGTGGTCCGCGAAGCGAAGAGAACAGAGGGCCAGCTTTTGATTTTGAAGTCGTACAAGGACGACTGGGCCGCCGCTCAGCAAGCCGTCACTGAGAACCAGGCCTCCAATTCCATGCCCCAACGTGTTTTGGAGAGGGAGAGGCTGTCTGAAAGTGAACCCTCCACCATGTTCAAACGCCTCCTCGAGCGGTTGCCGGTAAGTCAATCAATCATTTCTCCCATTTTAGAAGTTTTTAATTTTAATAAAATCTTTTGGTATTTTTTAATTTTTCGGCTACTTGTTTGGTTGCCGAGAAAGTTCAGGAAAGGAAAGAGAAAATGTCTTAATCTTTTTGTTTTTAACGTTCACGTTAATGGATTGACTTTTGGCTGTGATGGGTTTGAATGGTTGAATTGAATGTATTTGTTCCAATTTTGACTCAATGAGTTTCCATATTGTGCTAATTGGCTGTTTATGCTTCATACCTTTCTCGTTTCACATTTGTCCCTTTCGGTTGTTTGGTCAAAGCTTTATACTTGCCTTCTATGGATTAAATTGAAAAGTTTAATGGCTTTTTTAGTTTATACAGTAAATTTTATTTGCTGGGGTGAGTTTGCTTCCTACGGATTTCATGCTGTGATTAATTGGTATTGATCATAAATTTATTTGCTTTTTACAGACCCCAGAAATTTGGAGGAATCCCAACAGCGACAATTTTGATAAATGCATAGCTCGACCCAAGAATCGGATAAGTATGTCTCTTTGTTCCATACCTAAATTTGTGAAACTCTTTACCATGCATGACAGCACTGATCAATTTTTGACTGATTTTTCAAATATGAATTTCATTTCCCACAGGAACAAGGTCGAAAACAAATGGTTATCTGCTGGTTCATGCCAATGGAGGATTGAATCAAATGAGAACAGGGGTAAGAATATTCTTACAAATCTTTGCCACCTGTTGTGGATTTTACCTCATTTCTCATTTTTGCACACGTTTTTGAAGCTGACATGGTAACCCAATTGATGTTGCAGATATGTGATATGGTAGCCGTTGCAAAGATAATGAATGCTACCCTGGTTCTGCCTTTGCTGGACCACCAGTCTTTTTGGACGGATCCAAGGTAGATGTCTCAGGCAATGAGGTTGTTGGATATGAGTGGCGAATTAATTTGATTTTACTGATCAAATTCTTTCTTATATTTTCAGTGATTTCAAAGATATTTTTGACTGGAGACACTTCATGAAGGTGTTAAAAGATGATATTGATATAGTGGAGTATTTACCAACCCGCTATGCGGCTCTGAAGCCTCTTCTGAAAGCTCCCATCTCCTGGTCGAAGGTGCAATATTGTTATAAATTTTTGAGTGCTTTTGAGTTAATTTTTATGTTCTTGGAATTATATCTAAAGATGCTTCATATGCAGGCTAGTTATTACAGAAGCGAGATGATCCCATTGTTGAAAAAGCATAAAGTTGTAAAGTTTACCCACACCGATTCCCGGCTTGCTAACAATGGACTTGCATCCTCGATCCAAAGGCTGAGGTGCCGTGCCAATTACGAGGCTCTCCAGTATGCAAAAGAGATTGAGGATCTTGGCAGAGTTTTGGTTGATAGACTAAGGAGCAATAGCAATCCATTTGTTGCTCTTCATTTAAGGTATATCTTTGTTGTATGGATTGATTCTTTGGGCATTATCTTGTTCTGAAATGGTTTAACTAAGTAAAGAAACCTTTCTTGATTGCAGATATGAGAAGGATATGCTTGCTTTCACTGGCTGCAGCCACAACCTCACTGCAGAGGAATCTGAGGAACTTCGCGTTATGAGGTACAGTGTCAAACACTGGAAGGAGAAAGAGATAGATAGTGAAGAACGAAGGCAACAAGGTGGATGCCCATTTTCACCAAGAGAGGCAGCCCTGTTCCTTAAAGCCATGGGATACCCTTCAACAACTACAATCTACATTGTCGCTGGCGAGATATATGGAGGAAATAGCATGGATGCTTTTCGCTCCGAGTATCCTAATGTCTTCTCTCATTCCACTCTTGCAACAGAAGAAGAGTTAGAGCCCTTTAAGCCATATCAAAATCGCCTTGCAGCCTTGGATTATATTGTAGCACTAGAGAGTGATGTCTTTGTTTACACATATGATGGAAATATGGCTAAGGCAGTGCAAGGACATAGGAGATTTGAAGGATTTAGGAAGAGTATCAACCCTGACAGGTTCGCTCTCATACCAGGCATTTAGTATTTCCCTCTCCAAACTCCCAACTTTTAAAATGAATTGCTAGTATTCTGACATGTTATGATTTTCATTTCAGACAAAATTTTGTTAAACTGGTCGATCAGTTGGATAAGGGTGCTATACCTTGGGAAATTTTTTCTTCGGAGGTTAAAAGTCTGCATTCTTACAGGCTTGGAGCACCATATGTTAGACAAGTGGGGGAGTCACCAAGGTTGGAGGAGAATTTTTACGCAAATCCGTTTCCTGGTTGCATCTGTAACAAGTCAGAAGAACAAATTGCTAGGCAGAAGTTAGATGAGAGACGGAGTATAAGTGCTTCATCTCAAAGATAGCATTGCGGATAGAATATGTGGCTCCTGCTGTTGTGAAATAGACAATACCATTGCTCAAATGGCAGCTGATAATGGGGCTTTGGAATGAAGTGCTTTTTCACTCGGTTTCAGAAACTCTACTTGCTTACAAGGTCGAGAAGTTTTTAAGGTTTCCCTTGTGATTTGCAATGCAAGTTTCAGTTATGTTCTACCTACTACAAGTGAGGAGGGACTCTGCAGGTGATTCAAGAAGGCATTGAAGAAAGCAGAGAAGGTCAAGCTAGCGTATAGTTTTAGGATAAAATGAGATTGTTTCTGCACACACAGAGACCTTGCCGTTGTCCAAAATGGTGTTATAGTAATTCATTGATTCAATTATTCTTTCTTTGATTTGGTCTCAACATTGTGAAAAGAAAAAAGAGCTTCAAGATGCACTTGAATGTAATTTTTTATACGGCTTATAATAGAAAAGAAGTTTCATACATTTCAAGACGAGTCCCTTTTTATCAGGAACCATATTGCAATTAGTTGAGTAGCAATTATCTTTGGTTTCTGTTACCATCGCAAGTAACTGTGATGTGAATTCAAATGCTAGTGTACATTGGATACAATCTTTCTTCTCACATTCCTAATAAACAAAATTCTCAACCCTCAAAGGTCATACAACGAACAATATTTCTGAACATTGCTATATTTGACGGCTAGGCCTTAAACTACCACATTGAAGGTACATAAACCTGCTCCTTCAGATTTTGAGTTGCACTTTCAGTAGGAAACCCTCTAACAGCACCGATCGTCCACTGCGATATAATTCCTGCTGCAACTGCAAAACGAAGCTGCCTTTCCAAAACATCCTGATTTTCATACATCTCAGGGCACGTGGTCAGCTTTCTCATAATAGCAGCTACAACAGCATCCCCAGAACCAGTCCTATCACAAGTGAAAGGGGTTATGAGCACATCTTCTGTTCCAATCACAACACCATGAAATGAAGGGGAATAGTAATGAATCCGAAGTGTTCCATCGGTCACGAACAAAAATTTAAGTCCGTCATGCCATGAAGGAGAAATTTCTTCAGGCGTGTAATGGTAATAATCTCTCCTCTTCTTGGTCTGTTCAAACTCCTCAGCATAGTATTGGGGCCTGTAATTTCTCTTACTCACGTAATAGTCTTCATCAAGAAGGAACTCCAATTCCTGCCTCGAAACCTCGATTATGTCTGCTTCATTCCAGGCTCTCTCCATATATTTCCTGGTTTCGTCACGCGATTTCCATAGAGGCAACGGCAAATTCACATCAAAAAACACAAGCCCCCCTAATTTTTTAGAGTAAGACATTGCTCTGAAAAGGGTTGATTGCATTGAGGGAGATGTCAAAACTTCTGAACTGAAGTGGAATATTCTGGCCTGCATTAAGACATCAAAAACTATTACAACAATGATCTTATCCCTGTTTCCAGAACAACATCAAACTCCATACGCAGCAACAATCTGAAAGAACAATGTGCTCAAACAAACGATTGCTGCATTCTCAATCAATTGAAAAACCCAAAACCAATGAACCATTTCAAAGACTAAGACAACTAAGCCCAGCTACTTGTTTTGTGAAAACATATAAACAAAACACAATCTATGCACTAATATTTCATACCTCTTTGAGCACAGCGAGGTTAAGTTCTGAGCTGAGCAAAGAGTCTTCAGCTGACTCTTTCACAGTCTCAGCCCACATTTTCTCATCATCAAACTTAATCTTCATATAAGTACAAGCAGTCCTCGCATTCCTATCAAACTTCACCGCACGCGTCTGAACCTTCTCCTTGTTCATCATCAACACCAGCTCATCCCCAAAATCATCGTCCCCAACTTTGCCCATGAACGCGGCTCTGCCGCCGAGCCGCACGTGCGAAATCGCCACGTTGGACGGCGACCCGCCAGGGGCCCTCACGAACTCCGGCGGGTCCCACTGGAGCATCTTCCACTGCGAGTAGATGTCCGGGTGCATTGGATTGTCGGAGACCCGAACCGTGGGAACAAACTCTTTCTGTGCGGCGCCGAAGCAGCAGACCAGAGGAGGGTCGTCGTACGGAAAATCGACGCCGTCGTCGTAATCTTCGAGCTCAGAGTCTGGGTTTTCGGTTTGGATTGTGGGTTTGGCTGCTTCTACTGTGCCATTTTCTTCCTCGGCTTTTTTCGAACGCTTGGTATTTTTCGGTGGAGATGGCGCTGAAGAAGATGAAGAGGAAGTGGGTCCCTTTTTCCTTCCTCGGCGAGTGGGTTGGCTGGACTCGATGCTTCCGTTGTCTTCGCCATTAATGGAAGCTCTGGGTGGGCTTAGCTTGTGTGATTTGTGTGGTTTAAGCACATAGCGGGGCTTAAAAGTTTGGTGCTTTAGAGGTTCTGAAGGTTGAGCAATGAAGCTTCTGGAGCTTGGGCGAGAGAAGTGAAGTTGGTGAATAGGAAGATATGGTGGAAGTAGCTGAAACGAAGCCATGGTTGAGCTGAGTGTTAGGGTTTATCCATGCTCGTCACCAACTTCCCTCTCAGTCTCTCTGTAAAAATTTTATCGGGTCGTCATATGTTGGACTCAAACGTCGGGTCGGATCAACACAAAGTGAGGAAATGTTAAAGCGGTACGCGTGGACCATCCTGAACCGTCTGATCAAAAGTTACAAAACCCTGACCTGGCTCTCCGATTAGTGCTTAAATCCTTGTTTTGCGATACCTTTACTTTTGTCTCGTTGAAATCAAGGCGGAGGAGAAACGACTTGTTTTCTTCTGTAACTTGTAAACGCTGGTAAGAGTTCGATTCAGTCATGTAAAGTTCATGCCTTTCAGTTTTGATCAGTTTCCCACTTTGAATTTGTATCCATGGTTCAATTTTATCCGTCTGTTTCAGTATGGATTGTTGACATAAATCATAAAATACCATCTATCGTTTCTGCCAAAATCCTTCAGACCCCGTTCAGGATTTGCACAGTTTCTGCCGGGGCTTGAAATTTTAAGATTGACCCTTTTGACTTGTTGGCTTAATTTTATGTATGCATGAAATTTCATAAAACTTTTTGACTGATAGTTGGGAACTGAGATGTTGAAGCCTCTCTCTGTTATGCAGATAATGGGGTTGTGGACTTTGCTCCAAGGCTTTCTGCTACTTGCAAATGCATTTGCAGTACTGAATGAGGATCGGTTTCTTGTTCCTAGGGGGTGGACCTTGCTACAAATTCAAGGAGGGAGGAGAACCACGTTTAAAGGACAGATCATAGGTTTTATACATGCATGCCAATACTTCAGATTTCCTCTTATAGTTTTGAACATCATAACCATTGCAGTGAAGCTAATCTCTGGGTGAAGCTCTGTGTGATCTATGCCTCTTTGTAATTTATGAATTTTGGGCTAGTTAACATGGTTTTGATCCGTGGCTTTATTGTTGTAGACTACATATAGTTACTTATTTGAAATGAGTTTCAAAGTTTTCCACTTTTCTCGTCACCTCTGTTTTGTTTGTTGTTCACAAGAAACACAAGAGATGGGATGCAGATAGCTTATTGAGTTGATGATGGTGTGTGTTGGTTGAAGTTTGTCATGCTAAACTGAAGCTATTGGTGAGTCCAGTTTTAGGGTTTATCCATCTTTTTCATTTTTTGACCCAGCAAGGATTTAATTAATTGCTTTACTCAAGAGACTGCCTTCAAGCTATATATGTGCGTGAGAAGAAATGTGAGAGAAACTTTCATCATCCTTCTTTCTACATATAAAAGGTCTTAGGGAGGATAACGTTCAATTTCCTCCGATGTAACGAAAAAAGATGGATAATCTTTTGTAAGAGGGAGAGGTCCATGAAGCTTTTGTAAGATGATCTTGTGCGGTGTTCATGGCCTCAGCATTATGATTATTTCAAATTACTTAGTGCCTTCTATGCAGCTCAGTTTGCTAAAGCAGCTGTATTGTAAAATGGAAAAACTCTAAATAATGACTAATATAATTGGCAGAAAATTACATGGCTTTATTTAATTCATACTGAATGTGAACAAAACAGAGCAGCATACAAGAATCGGAGAAACTACTCAATTGGGATCATAACATCATTGGTCCTGAATAGAGGCAAAGTCCAAGGAGTGTTATATATTGCCATAAAAAAACTCCCCTATAATCTTATACTCATCTCTCTCCAAGCTCTGCTTCAGCTTCTAAACCTTCCAGCCGCACCCCCAAAACTCACCACCCCATATTCACCCGCTTCCTTAATAACTGTTGGCGACTCCTTATTCAGTCAGGACTTTGGTTACTTACCGCTTATGTGGTAGATTTTGGTTACTTACCACTTATGTAGTCCTACTTACCAGTTTATATTGTAATTGACATTTATTTCCTATTTTATATTTTTAGGATTAACTTTTCTTTGTACTTCTATATAAATACATGTATATTGGAGAAGTTCGGCTTAGGAGCCTCCTCTTCCTTTCATGCTTGTCAGCAACCTCCCTCCTGCTCAGTCCCTCTGTAAAATTTTATCGGGTCGTCATATTTTGGACTCAAATATACACGTGGAGTATTCTCGACCGTCAGATCAAAAGTATACCTTTCCTTTGTCTCTAAGAAAACAAGGCCGCGGCTTTCAACCGAGAAACAACTGGTTTTCTTCTGTAACTTGTAATCGCTGGTAAGAGTTCCTATCTACTTGTTTTTTCGGTTTTTTTTCTTCTGAAATCGATTCAGTTACGTAAAGTTCATGCCTTTCAGTTTTGATCAGTTTCTTACTTTGAATGTATATCCATGGGTCGAATATATTTCTGTTTCAATATTGACTGTCGACACAAATCATAAAATACCATCCATCGTTTCTGCCAAAATCCTTCATATCCTGTTCAGGATCTGCACAGTTTCGGTTTGTGCTTGAAATGTTAATATTTAACCTTTTGGACTTGTTGGCGTAATTTTATGTATGCCTGAAATTTATGGAACTTTTTGACTGATAGTTCTCATAAGAATAGTGTCTTTCTTGTTTAGGAACTAAGATGATGTTGAATCCTCTCTCATTTTTCATGGGGTTGCGGACTTTGATCGAAGGCTTTTTGCTACTTGCAAATGCATTTGCAGTACTGAATGAGGATCGGTTTCTTGGTCCGAGGGGGTGGACCGTGCTACAAATTCAAGGAGGGAGGGGAACCACATTTAAAGGACGGATCATAGGGTTTATACATGCATGCCAATACTTCAGATTTCCTCTTATAGTTTTGAACATCATAGCCATTGCAGTGGAGCTAATCTCTGGGTGAAGCTCTGTGTGATTTATTCCTCTTTGTAATTTATGAATTTTGGGCAAGTTAACATAGTTTTGATCCATGGCTTTATTCTTCTACACTACATATAGTTACTTGATGGTATGCAGAAGAAACACAGAAGATGGCTTTATTCCTCTGTTTTGTTTGTTTGCAAGAAACACAGAAGATGGGATGCAGATAGCTTATTGATTTTGATGGTAGTGTGTCGGTTGAAGTTTGTCTTGCTAAAATGAAGCTATTGGTGAGTCCAGTTTTAGGGTTTATCCATCTTTTCGTGTTTTGCCCCAGCAAGGATTTAATGGCCTTACTCAAGGGACAGCCTTCAAGCTATATATGTGCGGTAGGACAAATGTGAGAGAAACTTTCTTAATCCTTCTTTCTAAATTCTACATATAAAAAGTTTTAGGTTAGCATTGTAGTGAAGGGCGGATAAAGTTCGATTCCCCCCAATGTAACGAACAAATGATGGGCGTATAAAATTAGTCGACATTTTAAGAGTGGTGTGAGGACAGTCGAGGCTGGGTTTGTTGAGAGGCCCATGAAGCTTTTGTAAGATGATCTTGTGCGGTGTTCTTGGCCTCAGCAGATGTATTGTAAACTGGAAAAACTCCAAATAGTGATTTATATAATTGGCAGAAAATTACATGTTTTCATTTATTTAAAATACTGAATGTGAACAAAACAGAGGAGCATACAAGAATCTGAGAAACTACTCAATCGGGATCATAACCTCATTTTTCCTGAATGGAGGCAAAGTCCAAGGAGGGTTATATCTAGCCAGCAAAAACTCCCCTATAATCTTATACCCGTCTCTCTCCAAGCTCTGCTTCAGCTTCTCCACCTTCTTTTCCACCACCTCGTCCGTAGCCACACCCCCAAAACTCACGACCCCATATTTCCTCTCACCCTCTTCCCTAATCACCACCCTCTCATCCACAGGCCTAGGAGCCTCCTCTGCCTTCTCATACTTAGAAGGCAACAGAAACTCCATTGTCACCATCTTCTTCTTCTCCTCTTCACCGCCGCCAGTCTTGGTCATAACTGGAGCTGTCATGGCGATTTTTTCAGCTGAGCTTTTGGTTATGACTGGAGCTGTCATGGCGATTTTCTCAGGCTTGGTGTTCTGTGGATTTCCCAGGGCGCCAATGTAATTGGCCAACACAGTAAAGCCACCATCTTTGCCGCCCTTCAGCTGCGATGGATCGTAGGTGAATTGGGCGATCACTGAAGGTGGATATTGCCGGATTTCATAGTCGATTGTCGATTGAAGCACTTTGTATTTTGGGGTTTCCACGCATATTCTTCCAAAAACCATGCCCATGTTGGAAGAACTGAGTTTGCTTCTCTGTGTCGCAGGGTTGTTGATATGGATATGGTCCTTCAAAGGTGCCTATAAAAGTGTGGATTGTTCTGCCTTTGTATATATCTCTATCTTTGCTTGGGAAGGAAATTCTTCTTGTTTACTTTTCCATTATTTTGATGTGTTTGCTTGGGGAGAAGGTTGGAAACTCTTGAACGAGTGGCTGATGTTGGTGATGAACATGTGGATACAATTTGTCCACCATTCTTTTTTTTTTCCCCAGTCTGTCCACCATTTAACAGGTCCTTTCTAATATATAGTTTTACACTCGTGGTAATTCCGACACGACCGTAATGAATCAGTCGATAAATAAATTTTTTACATAAAAAGAAAATATAAGAAAAACAATATTTATTATTGCTCCCGAATATTTATAAAATGTATTTGAATTGAAAAAAGTTATTGCTTGCAACGAACTTGTAGTTTAAGGGTTCGTTTTTGAGTGATTTTGGATAGGCTAAAAAATATTTTTATAGATAATTACTTATTTATATATAATCACTTTAAGAAGTAGTTTGGAGCAATTACTCAATTAGAAAAGGTCATGGGTTCGAGTCTTAGCATCCGTGTAGTGTGTGAGTTTAATATATTATCGCTCCTCTTAATAGAAAATGACTTAAAACAAAATAAAAGTACATTGGAGATGATTCTCCTCATAAGTGATTCTTGCATATCCACGTGTCAAAAAGTATATTATCGCTCCTAGCAATTAGGCGTCACGTGTAAAAAAAGTATAGTCGTGTCGCTATACTATTTTTTTTATTTAAAAATAATTATTATTATAGCCGCGCGGCTATACTATTATTATTATTATTTTTAAACGACTTGGTATAGCCGCAAAACTGCATTTACCGACCGCATTTTAACCGCATCCAAACCGACTTCGCGGGAATACCGACCGCAATATGTCGGTCGGTTCACTGTTCCGAATAACCAAATACCGCAACTATATATAAATAATTATTTTATTTAATATTTAATAGCATGATAATTAATTATCTTATCTCTCTCTGATGATGAAATTGAATTCTACAAGTAAATGAAACATGTTACAACTTATAAGTAATTGGTTTATTATTTTCATGTTCTTTATGCTTCTTTTAATGTTTTTTTTATATGCTCATTTTATTTTAATTTTCTTAGTTCATATTTACTAAAATTGTGTTGTTTTATTTGTAGATGGACATACATTACAACGAAGTTCCTCAAATCCACTCTCCACTAACCCTTGAGTTCTCTATGTCTTGCATTACATTTTTCTTTTGAGTTGTAATTAACTTTAAACTTTATTTGCTTCGGTTTAAATCTTTATTTGAGTTGTGAGTTTATTTGCTTAAATTTGTAAAGTTCAAAATGCTTGGACTTAAAAAGCTTCAAAACTAGGCCGAGAAAAGTATGCAAAATATTAGATTGTTTTTACCAATATGTCTAGTGTTGAGGCCCAAAAAAGTCACGAGAAACCCAAAGATATTCAAAGTCCAACATAACATATAATGGTGGTCATGCGTTAATCCAAGCTGTATTTTGGGAATTAATTCATTAAATAAAATAGCAATAGTGTACATGTCATGTCAATAATACATTTTTCTTATGCCAATCACTTACCAAGCTCACATGAACCCAAGTCATGTGGTTCACGGGACTTGCACGAGGGATTGTGGTGTGGAAGGTTACGGAGGTCCACAAGGCCCACAGAAGCGCTTGGATAATGGAGACTTTGGGCTAGCTACTTGGGAGCACCAAAGTTCAAACCCATTACTTGGAGTTCTCCAATGTGGGTGAGCAAATGAGATATTCTTCAAGCACTCCCTATTACCCGTTGGAAACAAGCCAATTTCGACACTTCCTTTTACCCATAGGAAATAGTCATTTTTCAATGCCTAGCTTTGTCTGTTGGAAATAATATTGTCCCAATGCTTCCTTTTACATGTTGGAAATATAATGGTTTCATCACCTCTTTTTACCCATTTTCCCCTTCACTTTAGGTCTAATCCCCTTGTACAAATGCAAACAAACATTACTATAATGAGAACATCCTTCTCTGTGGACGTCGCCCATCATTCGGGTGAACCACGTATATCTTGTCTTGTGCATGCTTATTTACTTCACATATGCTAAGGCCCTCGCCATCACAAATCATCCACCACCTCACACCTATCTAAGTTGAATCCAATTTTGGACATCAATAGTTTGGCATCGTCTGTGGGAATTGACACAAGAAGCTTTTGTCGTTCTTCCCTTCCTCTCAGTGCTCTTTGGCAACACCCCTTGCCTTTGGCCTATGCTTTCGGCCCGCGCATTCAGCACCCCGTGCCTTAGGCCTAATCCTTTCGGCACCTCATACATTCAACCTGCTCCTTTAGCACACCGTGCCTTCGGCCTGATCATTCGACACCTCGTGCCTTCGGCCTGATCATTCGACACCTCGTGCTTTCGGCCTTATCCTTCAGCAACCGGTGCCTTCGGCCCACACCTTCGACAGCCCGTGCCTCCGGCCTGCTCATTCTTCACCCCGTGCCTTCGGCCTGCTCCTTCAGCACCTTGTGCCTTCGGCCTGCTACTCCTGCACCCGTGCTGAAGGCGCACTCATTCAGCACCTCGTGCCTCCAGCCCGCTCCTTCAGCACCCCGTGCCTCCGGCCTGCTCCTTCGGCACCCCGTGCCTTCAGCTTAATCCTTTGGCACCCCTTGCCTAGTGTCACAGCCCGCATGTTGAAGGCTTAACCCAACAACTATTTGGCCAACCTAGAGGATCCATTTGTGAAGGTCAAGCCCCACAAGAGAAGCACAAGACACGGCCCATTGGATGGATCATTCTAGATCTCTTAGTCCACATGTCTAGATTCAATGTACAGTAGTGGTAGATTCCGGATCATTAGATTGTATCGATCCTAGTCATCCATTGTGGTGGTAGGTGAGCTAGGATCTCTATATAAAAAGGATGTCTCAGTGTATATCCTAACCCATCAACTTGTAAAGCATTGAGTAGCAATACAAGCATATATTCTCCCAAACTCTCTTGAGTGTGCTTGAGTGTTCTTATCGTTCTTGCTCTTGTTCTTGTGTTCTTGCTTGGTTCAATCTTATTTTGTATGAAGGAATGCTGACTTAGCTTGTTTGAGAGAGACGATCAAGTCTAAGGCCGCACGGAAGGAAGACTCCAAAAAGTCATCCCTTGACAGTTGGTATCAGAGCTCTAAGCTCGAATCATTCGAAGAAGCATGTCGAAGAGCGGATTTGATGTGGAGGTTGACATGTCCAAGGTCACCTTGGATCGTGGGGGCAAATCAAAGAAGGGCAAATCTAGAGATGTTATGACAGCGATGGAGAAAGGCTTTCGAGGATGGACAATGTCGTGGTCGAGTTCGATCAGCGACTCGAGGAGGATGTCCTTACGAAGGTGGGCTTCAAAGCTATGGTGGAAGAGCTTCAAGGCCAATTCCAGGGAGCCCTCAACTCCGCGCTGGACGTCATCAAGCTGGATGTCTAAACTAAGCTGGATCACTTCTTAGCGAAGCTTACTACACTTCGTGATGAGGTGAAAGATGTGAAGGGAGATTGGGCCTTGTGCAAGGAAGCTGTCTTGAACAAGACCCGGACTCCGAAGGAACCGAAGGTGCTAGATGCTTTCAAGCCCAAATCCTTTAATGTGAAGAGGGAGGTGAAGGAGATGGACACATTCTTATGGAATATCGAGAGGTATTTCAAGTATCTGAAGATGGTCGATGATGAGTCCAAGATCACTACCGCAACGTTGTTTCTCACCGACAATGCTCTCATGTGGTGGCGTCGTTGATCCATGGAGATCGACCAAGGTACGTTTACACTTGAGACTTAGGATGCATTTAAGAAGGATATTATGTTGCATTTCTATCCAGAGAATGTCAATTATGAGGTGAAAGAGAAGCTAAGATGGCTAAAGCAAACGGGGAGCGTGAAAGACTATGTCACCACGTTCACCAACCTGTTGTTCGAGGTGCCTACCATGATAGGGGAAGACAAACTCATGTTCTTCATGAGTGGCCTACAGAATTGGGCCAAGCTGGAGTTGCAAAGGAGACATGTCTAAACCTTGTCATAATCAATTGCTGCAGCTGAGTCTCTTGTCGAGTTCAAGAAGAATGATCAAAGCGACTCCAAGTTCAAAGGAAAGAAGGGCAACAATAGATCCGGTGGGGGAGACAACAAGCCGAATGAGAGTGGCAAGTCAAGTGACAAGTCCAACAGTCACAAGTCATCTGTGAAGAAGAATGACAAAGGTGACAAGGGGAAGGACAAGATGAAGCTAGCTTGCTACCTGTATGATGAACCGCACATGATGCGGGATTGCCCGCAAAAGAAAGCCTTGAATGCCATGAACCAAGAGAAGGAAGAAGAGGCCAACAGGGAAGCAGGAATAAGGGCCATTCACCGCTTCAATGCCCTAGAGGCCAAAGTCTCTCAACCACATGTTCAAGCTAAAAGAGTAATGTTCGTCGACGCCATGGTGAATGGTAAGATAACCCGTTGTCTGGTGGATATGGGTGCTTCCCACAACTTCCTATCAGTACGAGAAGCAAAGAGACTTGGATGTCGGGTGTCAAAGGAAGCAGGCAATATGAAGACGATGAATTCGACTGCCAAACCAATTGATGAAGTAGCTCGTTGTGTGGAACGACACATTGCTACATGGAAGGGAGTAGTTGAGTTCTCCGTGCTAGGAATAGAGTTCATGGAGAAGGTAAAAGCATTTCCTATTCCATTTTACAATACTATGTGCATAGCACAGGGTGTAGCAATGCCATGCATGGTGCCAGTGGTGAGGCAACAAGTCGAGTCAAAGCTTTTGTCAGCCATGCAATTTTCCCAAGTCTTGGAAGAAAGGTGAACCGACATTCCTTGCAACTATGAAGATTGACACCGTTGAGAAGAAAGTCCAACCAGTTCCAAAAGCTGTAGAGGCTGTCCTTAAGGAGTTTGCAGATGTCATGCCCAAGGAGCTGCCCAACACCTTACCACATAGGAAAAAGGTGGATCATGTCATTGAGTTGGAATTGGGTGCCAAACCCCCTGCCAAAGCGTCGTACCGAATGAGACCTCCTGAGTTGGAGGAATTGAGGAAGCAATTGAAGCAGTTGCTGGATGCTGGGTACATCCAACTGTCCAAAGCCCCTTATGGTGCCCCAATTCTTTTCCAGAAGAAGATGGAAAGAACACTGAGGTTGTGCATCGACCACAGGCACTCAACATGGTGACCCTAAAAAACAAGTATCCAATCCCTTTGATTGCAGATTTGTTTGATCAGTTGGGAAGAGCTAGGTACTTCACCAAGTTGGACTTGCGCTCAGGGTACTATCAAGTGAGGATCGCACCGGGAGACGAACCAAAGACTGCATGTGTGACAAGATATGGGTCTTATGAGTTCCTTGTCATGCCGTTCGGCCTGACTAACACCCCTGCAACCTTTTGCACTCTTATGAACAAGGTATTCCATCCTTTCTTGGACAAATTTGTTGTGGTTTACATCGATGATATTGTGGTGTACAACAATTCCCTGGAGGAGCACCTCGAGCACTTGCAGAAGGTGTTCCAAGTTCTAAGAGAGAACAAGCTATATGTAAAGAATTAGAAATGCTCGTTTGTCCAAGAAGATGTAGAGTTCCTTGGTCACAAGATACATGGTAGACAATTGCTTATGGAGGAGGGCAAGGTGCGAGCCATTCAAGAATGAGAACCGTCAACCAAGGTACTTGAGTCGCAGTCTTTCCTTGGATTGGTCAACTACTATTGCAGGTTCATCAAGAGATATTCAGCCATTGCGACCCCTTGACGGATTTGCTGAAGAAGAACAAGACGTGGCAATGGACGCCACAATGCTAGCGTGCCTTTGAGGAGTTGAAGATGGCACTTATGGAGGAACCAGTGCTGAGACTTCCTGATCTTAGCAAACCTTTTGAGGTACACACTGATGCATCAAATTTTGCTATTGGTGGTGTACTCATGCAGGATGGACACCTATTGGCTTTCGAGAGCCGAAAGCTCAATGACACCGAACGAAGGTCTACCGTTCAAGAGAAGGAGATGACATCTGTAGTGAACTGCTTGCGGACTTGGAGGCACTACCTACTTGGTTCTCAGTTCGTGGTCAAGACTGACAATGTTGCCACAAGCTACTTTCAATCCCAACAGAAGTTGTCACCCAAACAGGCTAGGTGGCAAGACTTCTTGGCGGAGTTCGACTACAAATTGGAGTACAAGTAAGAGAAGACGAATGTCGTTGCCGATGCCTTAAGCCTGAAGGCCACACTAGCAACTGTTGTACAACTTCAAAGTTCTCTCATGCGAATGATACGAGAGGGCTTGTTACATGATCCCCAAGCCAAAAGTCTGTTAGAGCTTGTCAAAGATGGGAAGACAAGAAGATTTTAGCTCGATGATGATGTTCTCTACGCAACAGGGAAGAGAATCTATGTTCCAAGATGGGACAATCTGAGGCGAGAGCTACTGAAGGAGTGTCATGACTCAAAGTGGGCAGGACATCCAAGCACTCATCGAACTTTAGCATTGATAAGTGAAGCTTACTATTGGCCACAGATGCGGGAATATGTAGACTTGTTCGTGCGGACTTGCCTTGTATGCCAACAAGACAAGACAATGCAGAAACAGCCAGGTGGGTTGCTAGAGCCACTTCCTGTTCCAACTAGACCATGGGAGAGTTTGTCTATGAACTTCATCATAAGTCTACCCAAGTCATAAGGGTGTGGCTCAATTTTAGTGGTGGTCGACAAGTTCACCAAGTACGCTACCTTCATCCCCGCATCGATGGATTGCAACGCTGAGAAAGCTGCACGCTTGTTTCTGAAGCATGTGGTGAAGTATTTGGGGATCCCCATGAGTATTATCAGTGACCGTGACTCTCGCTTCACTGGCAAACTCTAGACGGAACTCTTCAAGCTACTTGGCTGACAACTAAACTTCTCTACTAGCTTTCACCCACAAACAGATGGTCAGACTAAACGGGTGAATGCATTGTTGGAGTTATACTTTGCGGCACTATGTGAGTGCCAACCAGCGAGATTGGGCAAAGTTGTGGGATGTTGCTCAGCTCTCATACAACTCGCAGCGATCAGAGTCTACAGGGTCAAGTCCTTTTGAGTTGGTAACAGTGATGTCAGGCTACACAAGGAGTAACCTTGCTGCATACAAGATGACCAAGGACTGGCAGGTGACTAATGAGCTAGCTTGAGCTCAATTGGAGAAGGCAACCCGGAAGATAAAGAATGGGCGGACAAGCATCGACGTGATGTTGTATTCCAACCAGGTGATCTGGTCTTTGTGAAGTTCAACCCCTCTCAACACAAGTCCACTAGAAAGGTACACAAAGCGTTACTGAAGAGATATGAGGGCACATTTCCTATCATCTGAATCATGGAAAGAGCTGCTTACCGTGTGGAACTACCACCCCGATTGAAGATTCATCCGGTGTTCCACGTGAGCAATCTCAAGTCCTACCATGCTGATCCCGATGAGCCAAGTCGTAAGGAGTCTCAACGAGCTCCGCCTTTAATGGTGACTTCATTTGACAGGGAGGTCGAGTGCATCATAGCCAAACGTGAGGTGCGACGCAAAGGTGTACTGAGGTACTTTAAGTACTTTGTCAAATGGAAGAGCCTGCCAGAGTCCGAATGTAATTGGGAGAGAAAAGAGTTCTTGTGGTAGTACAAGGACAACATTAAAGCATTCAAACGAGAAGGAATTGCCTCGGCGAAGAGGAAGTCACCGAATTAGTTAGGGGAGAATGTCATGGCCCGCATGTTGAAGGCTCAACCCAACAACTATTGGGCTAACTTAGAGGATCCATTTATGAAGGTCAAGCCCCACAAGAGAAGCACAAGGCCTGGCCCGTCGGATGAATCATTCTAGATCTCTTAGTCCACATGTCTAGATTCAATGTACAGTAGTGGTAGATTCCGGATCATTAGATTGTATCGATCCTAGCCATCCATTGTGGTGGTAGGTGAGCTAGGATCTCTATATAAGGAGGATGTCTCATTGTATATCATCACCCCTCAACTTGTAAAGCATTGAGTAGCAATACAAGCATATTTTCTCCCAAACTTTCTTGAGTGTTCTTGAGCGTTCTTGAGTGTTCTTATCGTTCTTGCTCTTGTTCTTGTGTTCTTGCTTGGTTTGATCTTATTTTGTAGGAAGGAAGGCTGACTTAGCTTGTTCGAGAGAGGCGATCAAGTCTAAAGCCGTACCGAATGAAGACTCCAAAAAGTCATCCCGTAACACTAGGCATATTACTTTGCGACAAGAAAGCTTTGCGTCTTCAGCCTGCACCTACGGCACCTCCGTGCCTAGGCACATCGCCTTGCGACAAGCAAGCTTTGCGCCTTCGGCATCCCCGTGCCTAGGTACATTGCTTTGCTACAAGCAAGCTTTGTGTCTTCGGCTTGCACCTACGACACCTCCGTGCATAGGCACATCGCCTTGCGAAAAGCAAGCTTTAGGCCTTCTGCTACGGTACTTCCGACACCCCCGTACCTAGGCACATCACCTTGAGACAAGCAAGCTTTGCGCCTTCAGCCTGCACCTACGGCACCCCCGTGCCTAGGCACATTGCATTGCGACAAGCAAACTTTACGCCTTCGGCCTGCGCCTTCAACCTGCACCTCCATGCCTTGGGACATGCAAGCTTTGTGCCTTCGGCTTGCGTTTTCGGCACGCATTCGGTAACCTACTTTGCCTTCGGCCTGCATCTTCTGCATGCCTTCGGCAACACACTATGCAATCTTTGAGCTTTCGGCAAATAACTAAGCCTTCAGATACCACATGCTCCTTTGGCACCCCCGTGCCTAGGCACATAGCCTTGCGACATGCAAGCTTTGCACCTTCGACACCTAGCTCTCTAGCTCAGGCCTCAGCCTCACCATCTCCATGTGGCTCGGCTTCACCTATGGTTCAGCCCAAGCTCTCTACCTTCGGCACCTATCTCTCCAACTCATGCCTCGGCCTCACCATCTCCATGTGGCTCGGCTTCACATATGGTTTAGCCCAAATCCTCTATCTTCGGCACCTAGTTCTCTAGCTCAGGCCTCGGCCTCACCATCTCTATGTGGCTCGGCTTCACCTATGGTTCAGCCCAAGTCCTCCATCTCCATATGGCTCGGCTTCACCTATGGTTCAGCCCAAGTCCTCTACCTTAGGCACCTAGCTCTCTAGCTCAGGCCTTGGCCTCACCATCTCCATGTGGCTTGGCTTCACCTATGGTTCAGCCCAAGTCCTCTACCTTCGGCACCTAGCTCTCTAGCTCAGGCCTCGGCCTCACCATCTCCACATGGCTCGGCTTCACCTATGGTTCAGCCCAAGTTCTCTACCTTCGGCACCTAACTCTCCAGCTCAGGCCTCGGCCTCACCATCTCCATGTGGCTCAAATTCACTTATGGTTCAACCCAAGTTCTATACCTTCAGCACCTACTTACCTTCGACACCTAACTCTCTAACTCAGGCCTCAACCTCACCATCTCTATGTGTGCTCGGCCCTTTATCCGAGATCGTTCTTACCATGGGACTAAAGGACTGAATATGGTACACTACACGACTTGGAGGAAGACTAAGGTGTTGCTCTGTAAGGACTATGTCGAAGCTTCGAAGTGAGGCCCAAATTGGCCTCAAAGCCACAATGACGTCACCATTGGTTGAAGACCAAGGATGAAGGACCATGATGTCACCCTTTGTCGAAGACCGAGGATGAAGGGCCATGATGACATCACCACTCGCCGAAGCTTCATGGGAGGTCTTCACCAGCTTGCTAAAAAAAAAGTTACATCACAACTGCTATTTGGTAGTTTCATGGCTGAAGGGATTTCAATCCCACAATCTGTCTTCGAAAAAAAAAAAAATTTGCCTTAGTTCCTTTTCGTTGGGCAAACTTGCAAACCACTTGGGTTTTTGTTGCAAGTTCCCTCACTTCAATATCCTTCTTATCCGGGGACTTGGGGACTAGGGGTAGTGCACTATATGGCCTAGAAGATGAACTACGGTGTTGCTCGGCCAGTGCACTCAAAATTACAAATTCCCAAGCAAGAAGTACCTTTTTACTCACGAATTTGGGGGACCACTGTTGGTACTGTGACTAACCGAGCAACTAGAAGCAATTCTAAGCAAGGCAAAGAGTCCCACATCGACAAAGCACAAGAGGTGGAGACTCCCCTTCACCTATAAAAGTAGGCCACCCTCCACTTAAAGTGAGACTGGGATTTGGAGACACTCTAGTGGACTTGGAATTGGGCTTGGACTTGGGACACCCTCTCTCTTGGATCTTGGACCCCCTTGTACAAATGCAAACAAACATTACTCTAATGAGAACATCCTTCTCTATGGACGTAGCTCATCATTCGGATGAACCACGTATATCTTGTCTTGTGCATGCTTATTGACTTCACCTATGCTAAGGCCCTCGCCTTCACACATCATTCATCACCTCACATCTATCTAAGTTGAATCCAATTTTGGACATCAACAAAAAGAGCTAACCCCGTGCATTCCAAATCATCAAGATGATTGTATTCTGAACTTTTTACTATCAGATTTACAAGAATATTTGGTATAGTGATATTCATACATATAATTATGGTCACCGTGCCCCAAAAAAATGACAATTGTAGCAGCACTGAACTTCCATGCATCAGTTAAGTATGCCATGGTCATCCACATGGCATATGAGGCGAGAAAATCCGCCCACTTCAGAACTACAAGTCTACAATTGAAGAACAGAGGTCAAGAAAAAAAAAATGTTACCAATGAAATATTAGATGCGCATAAAAATTTGGGTTAATATTTATAAATATATTTTAAGTTGGTGTTGGCGTGATTATATTAAATTAGTTTGGGTTAACATCAAAGTAATGAGTAAACAAAGACTGTTAATTAGCTAATAGGATTGTTGTTGGCGTGATTATAGGTCTCTTCAAGTTGGTGCTGGTGGTGCATCAGAAGAAATAATTTAAAAAGACTGAGATGCTTTGGTGATTTATAATTTTTTTAATATGTCTTTTTCTTCTTCTTTTTTTTCTCTTCAAGTTGACATTGACCAACAATTAAAAAGTTGACTTCCAGTTATTGGATTTCTATATCATAATGGAGTTTTTCACTATAAAGTTTCCATAAACGAGAAAGCCAGAAATTGAAGTAAGTGTTTGTTTTCTCTCTCTTCTCTTCCACTTCAACCTCCCTCAGAGAAATGGCACCGTCTAAGCTGAAGGCCGGTTGTAAGCAGATCTACTCCTTTGAGTCACTACGTTTTATAAACTATATATTAACCCAATTTTTATATATCTAATAATATAATATTTCATCTCATATAACTTGGATTTTAAATATTATTTTCCTTGTGCTCTTCAATTGTAGTTGTGGTTTGGCCGAATCTACTCACCACATTGATCATGTCGATAATGGCTTCATACTTAACTGGTGCATGGGAGCTCAGTATCACACACGCTGCTGCAATTGTCAATTTGTATTCGGGTGTGGTGGGCATAATGCCAGTGGGCATGATATGTATAGTCTATGTGACTGGTTACATGGGTAGCTATTGGATGATCTTGCTCTCCAGATTTGCCTTCACTGCTGTAAGTTTCAAATTTAGTTTTCATTTAAAACCACAAAATTTGAAGGATCCGAAATTTACAAATGAATAGGATAAGAATCTAAGTCCAACTTTGTTGGTAAGTATGCAGAATATAATGTTTATTTATTTTTATTAGGGTTAATTTCGATTTAGTACCATGAACTCTTACCCTTAAGGCATGTTTGCCCTGCACTCTCAATTTTAACGATTACATACCCTAATCTTTTCAATTTTTTGCAATCTGGTCCAGCGTTAAACTTTTACATCAAAATTTCAATTAATTGCTTGCATGGCAAGCATGGGTCTCACCTATTGCTTAATTTGATGTCACTTGAAGAGTATAAATAAGCGAATATGTGGACCCAGACTTGTCACGCAATCAATTAACGAAAATTTTAACTATGAAGTTAACGTCGGAACCAGATTGCAAAAAATTGAAAAGTTTAGAGTATGTAATCGTTAAAATTGAGAGTGCAAGGACAAACGTGCCTTAAAGGTAAGAGTTCATGATACTAAATTGAAATTAACTTTTTTTATTACAAACAATATTAGGGGAGGGGAATCCAACCTAGGACCTGGATGCTGGGGCCAAGCTGTTATGTATGCAGAATATAATTGATAGGAGGCATTCAGCATGCATGATGATTTTGGAATGCAGGGCTTGGTTCTTTTGGCGACGTCAACACCTCCAGTCCTTGCTGGGGCAACAGGCACTTGCAGCGCATATAAGGCCGAGTGCATTGGCCAAGTACAAAAGGTTCTGTTTTACACATCATTACCTCTAATAGCTGTGGGTGTGTCTGCTTACTTGGGCTCTGCGCCGACATTCATTGATGAGGTGTTACCGCAAACAAATGCTGAACAGTTGCCCCCACCGCCACCAGAATCTGAGCAGTCACCGCAAACAAAACCTGAACAGTTGACCCCACCAGAATCTGATCAGTTGTCGGGAGCACAATCTGAACAGTTGCCCCCACCGGAACCTGAGAAGTTGCCCCCACCAGAACTTGAGCAGTTGCAGGCACAAGAACAACCTGAGCAGTTGCCGCCAGCACCAGCACCAGCATCTGAGAAGTTGCCACCAGGAGAAGTTGAGCAGATTACTCCAGAATCAAATGTCACTAGTTGGGCCAAATTTTTTAAAAGTGAATTTTTCTTTGGTGTGATATCATTGATCATCTTCCCTGGAGCTGCACTTCTGGCAATTGGTTATATAAACCCTTGGTCGATTAAGTTCGGCATAGCAGCCATATGCACCGTGGTATCGACAGCTATTTTCTTGAGTGGTTTATCTTCATACACACGGGGACCAAAACCGATCAGTCTTACCAAAATGTTTAGGAAACAAGATCCCAAAAGCATGCTACGCCTGATCCCTACATGCATGACCTGTATCCTGACAGGTGTTGTAGCTTCTATCGGAAATACTTACTTCATTGAACAAGCAACCGACATGAATCCCCATGTTGGGCGCTTATTGGTTCCTATTATTGTCCTCCAATTTGTTTCCAAGGGTATCTGAAAGCGTATTTGGCGAACCAAATAAAATGGTGTGCTGATGATCCCAGATTTGGAATTGCTGTGTCAAAGATAATTGCAACTCTGTGTTGTATCACAGCTGCAAAAGTGGAGACCCGAAGATTAGGCGTGGTTAGGAAGGAGGGTTTGATCGACGTGGACACAAAAAAAATTCCCATGACCATGTTTTGGTTGGTTCCACAGTTTCTACTTCTCGGATTGGCTGAAGAGCTTTCAGAGAAGAGCATTATTTGTTTCTTCACTGATAAGCTGGAAATTAAAAACCCGGAGGACGATGAGGCAAAAAAAGAGTCCAAAAATATGTACATGAAAATATTTGCTCAAGCTGTTAGTGGAGTGGGAATTATCTGTGGTGTGTTGTCAGTTTATGCAGTGGGTGAGATAAGTGCAAGGGTGGGAGGGTCCAGTTGGTTCCAGTTCACGCTAAACAGGAGTCGTTTGGACAATTACTATTGGACCTTGGCTGCATTGACTGCAATTAATCTCCTACTGGATCTTTTGGTGAGATGTCTAGTCTTTAAGGACTGATATGATTAAGTATTAAGTATTGTATTTATACGTACTTGTTATGTTTTAGTGGTATTGTGGATAGCTTTGTGTAGACGAGTCGTTCTATAGTGAGGATCACTATTTTTGTGGGGACGTAGGCTAGTTTGGCGTTGTTGTGCTTTAAAAACTATTTATCTTTGTCTTTGATAATAATCGATTGTGAAAAAAAAGCAATTTAGACGTTTGGTAAAATGTATTTGAAAAAAAAAAAAAAAAGCTGTTTATCTTTGTCTTTGCAATAATAATCAATGTGAAAAAAAGCAGTTAGGTATTTGATAAACTGTATTTGAAAAAAAAAAAAAAATTCTGCTGTGCTGCAAAAATAATCAGTTGTGGAAAAAAACAACTAGGCGTTTGGTAAACTGTATTTGAGTTATGAGTAGTTAAAGTGTTTGGTAAATTGTTATATGAGGTGCTTTTACTGTATATAATGACAAAAAAGAGTATGATGATAAAAGATTTTTTAAAAACTAAAATTATTATTAAAAAATATTTAAAAATGTAAAATTTAAGTTAACAAATAAAAAAATTAATGTGCAAATAGAAAAAAAAAACTTTAAAAAAAGAACTCAAAAGCAATTGGTTTTGGCCGACACGCTCCTTGCTTCTTTCCTTCTTCCACTTTTTTGTTTGGTCAATTTCCTTATTCCCAGGTTTTGTGTAGACGAGTCGTACGATAGTGGGGACGTAGGCCAATTTGTTCGATCTCCCTTGTTACTTTCGGGTATTATGATATTATCCGGAATTTTGTTTCCCTCTCTGTAATTGTACCCAGTCGTGATCTTACGAACAAAACCGCACCTTTTCTCTATATGGATGCATTTCCTTCGTTTCCTTTGCATCTCAAAATCAATGCTAACCATAAAGTTGATTATGGTAAACCCTCAGTTCCAATTAATTTGCACTGGGGCTCATAGGCTTTCGAATGAATTTTAGTGCAAGGGTAATTACAGAAGAAAGTTAAGACATTGAAGCTGATTGTGTCAAATTTTCATAATTTTCTATCAAGCCAATTGCTCCAGACTTGCAAGTTAAGACAGCCTAAGTTAAAATCCCGTCAGAACTGCATTATTGTGGAAGATTGAAGAGTTGAAGACTTTCCCAATTTAGTCAGTTGTGGAAATATATTTATAGATGCATGCCCTTCAAGGTCATTAAATATATTTATTAAGCCCTTCAAGACCTTAATTAAAGTAATCCAAGGACTTCAAATATATTTTCACATTGAACTTCAAGTACTTACTAATTAAAGTAATTCAAAAAGGCTAAGATATAACTTCATTACAAATATTAAATTAAAGAAGTTGGCAAAAAAAAAAAAAGAAGAAGTAAAGAAACTAATTTTATATTTTCAAAATTTATCAAACAAAATTTTAAAAAACCTCTCCACCCTAAATTTCGTCTGCACAGGTCTATGCTGGCGAAATGTACTAGATTTGCAAAGTATAGCCGTGTGGCTATACTATTTCTGAAACAAAATTAAAAAATCTAGTATAGTCGGGTGGCTGTACTATATATAATATATAAGGACCCACTCAGCGCCTAAGCGCCACATGTCAAAACAGTAAAGCCATGCGGCTATACTGTTTTTTTTTAAAAATTGGTAAAAACGGGTATAGCCGTTCGGCTATACTATTTCTTAAATTTTTTTAAATATAGTATAGCCGGGCGGCTATACTACTTATATATATGCCCAACGCTCAGAAGCCACGTGTCAAAACAGTAACGCCGTGCGGCTATACTATTTTTTTAAAAAAAATTGAATAAAAACTAGTATAGCCGACCGGCTATACTATTTCTTTAAAAAAAATAAAAAAAATCTAGTGGCGGCTATACTATTTGTATATATATATATATATATATATCTTACATTTTTGTTAGAACAATTAAGAAATAATCTTAGCATCTCACATTCATTCATAGTTAGTAAAATACGGAACGGAAAAAAATAAGAATAAAATACGTACGTGTTTTATTCGGCAAAACGCCCTTCAAGGTCTTTAAGTATATTTATTAAGCCCTTCAAGACCTTAATTAAAGTAATCCAAGGACATCAAATATATTTTCACATTGAACTTCATGTACTCACTAATTAAAGTAATTCAAAAAGGCTAATATATTACTTAATTACATATATTAAATTAAAGAAGTTGGCAAAAAAAGAAGTAAAGAAACTAATTTTATATTTTCAAAATTTATTAAACAAAATTGAAAAAAACCATCTCCCGACGAATTTTGTCAGCACAGGTCTATGCGGGCGAAATGTGCTAGATTAGCAAAGTATAGCCGCGCGGCTATACTATTTCTGAAACAAAATTAAAAAACCTAGTATAACCGAGCGGCTATACTATATATATATATATGGACCCACCCAGCGCCTAAGCCTCACGTGTCAAAACAGTAAAGCCATGCGGCTAAACTGTTTCTTAAAAAAATTGGTAAAAACGAGTATAGCCGTGCAGCTATACTATTTCTTAATTTTTTTTTAAAAATATAGTATAGCCGGGTGGCTATACTACTTATATAAATGCCCAGCGCCCACGTGTCAAAATAGTAAAGCCGTTCGGCTATACTATTTTTAAAAAAATGAGTAAAAACTAGTATAGCCGCCCGGCTATACTATTTCTTTAAAAAAAAAAATCTAGTATAGCCGCCAGGCTATACTATATATATATGTATATATATCTTCAAATTTTTGTTAGAACAATTAAGAAATAATCTTAGCCTCTCACATTCATTCATAGTTAGTAAAATACGGAATGGAAAAAAACACGAATAAAATACGTACGTGTTTTATTCGGCAAAATTTTGGCATATTACAACTTAAAAGTTTGCCACTATAATATAATTTTTAATCTAAATTAGTTACATTTTTTAATATATATTATTTTTATTCAATAATATGTGAGAATTATGTGTATAATATGTAAATTTTGTGTGGCTTATTGAAATTTTTGTAAAAAATACATGTATTAAACATATATAAAAAATTACGTAAGCACCTGTATAATACGAGTATTGTACGTTTGCCGACTCTTTAAAACGTTTGCAAAACACGGATGTATTATTGAAAAATATGTACGTATGTGTATAATAAGTAATTTATTTTTTCGACGTCCGTCGAACTTCAAGTACTTACTATTTATTAAGTCATTTGTAAGTGTGGTCAACATTGGAGAGTTGGGCTAATGGGTTTGGCTACAGGCTCGGCTTGGGATTTGGCTTTCATTAATAATAATTATATTAATCAAAGACTTG
This sequence comes from Prunus padus, assembly GCA_024362665.1. Taxonomy (NCBI): domain Eukaryota; kingdom Viridiplantae; phylum Streptophyta; class Magnoliopsida; order Rosales; family Rosaceae; genus Prunus; species Prunus padus. The sequence continues at coordinate 5,756,135 of JANFAM010000019.1, forward strand.
GGCCTTGGGTCTTGAGGCTCTTGGGCTCTAGAAAAATTTAATTAAGACACCCAAACGAAAATAAGTAATTTATTTTTTCGATGTCCGTTGAACTTCAAGTACTTACTATTTATTAAGTCATTTGTGGAAATATATTTACAGATGCATCTGTAAACGCCATTCAAGGTCTTTAAATATATTTATTAAGCCATTCAGGACCTTAATTAAAGTAATCCAAGGACTTCAAATATATTACTTAATTACATATATTAAATTAAAGAAGTTGGCAAAAAAAAGAAGTAAAGAAACTAATTTTATATTTTCAAAATTTATTAAAACAAAATTTAAAAAAACATCTCCTGACGAAATTTCGTCGGCACAGGTCTATGCCGGCGAAATGTGTTAGATTAGCAGAGTATAGCCGTGAGGCTATACTATTTCTGAAACAAAATTTAAAAATATAGTATAGCCGGGCGGCTATACTATATATATATAAAAGGACCCACCCAGCGCCTAAGCCCCACGTGTCATAACAGTAAAGCCATGTGGCTATACTGTTTTTATAAAAAAAAATTGGTAAAAATAGTATAGCCGTGCGGCTATACTATTTCTTAAAAAAATTTAAAAATATATTATAGCCGGCCGGCTATACTACTTATATATATGCCGTGCGCCCAGAAGCCACGTGTCAATTTTTAATATATTTCATTGCTATGACTTGCTACTTTAGTTGCTAACGAACAGATGATCCAAGAGAAGGAGAGAGCAGCAGAATGTGAGATGAAGAAAGAAAAAGAGAAAAACAGTTTGCTTTGATTGGAGACCCGACATGGCCTGCTTTGATTGGGATTAGTCTATGAAGTTGTTGCTAAACTGCAAACTGTTCAGATTTAGGTTTAAACAAACTTTTTAAGAAGGTCTAGAGGAAGCTCTAGCTATTTTTTTGTTTTGTTTTGAGTATTTATTCTCTGCACTTCATGTCTGTATCTTGCAAAAAACATAGCAAAGAAATACAATTGCAATGACAAAATTACAATAGTTCATTCAAATTATGTAATACTAGTGTCTTTGCACGCTCATACGTGCCTGCGAGATGGGCTTTTTCAATCAAGCATGACTTCAAATTTTTTTAGTTTTTTGTAATTTTATTTTTTCAGATGGCCGTCTTTAAAAATTTTCTTTATCGCCCATATCGGGAAAGGTTTTCTTGCAATTATATATATATATATGTGTGTGTAATTAAGCAATTTATTTTTCTTTTTTAATTACTTTAATTAGCAAGTATGTTTTAATTATTATTTCTATAGTGAATATTTAAATATTTTACTAATTTCATAAATTACTTAATAAAGACCCGGATAATGACCTAATAGTAATGGATAATGTTCTAAAGTACTCTTATAGATAAACGAAAATCGGTCACAAAAATTTTTAAAAAAAATTATTCCAAGGTATATAGAGTATATCTTTATATAATAAAAAAATAAAAAGAGGCCCGTCTAGCAATTAGGCATGACGTGTCAAAAACAGTATAGCCGCATGGCTATACTAATTTTTTATTATTTAAATGACCCAGTATAGCCGCACGAACGTGTGGACTCAAAGCGACAAAAGTTAGTATTGTGTGATCCATATGAATTTAAGCTAAACATTTAAAAACAAGGGTGGTCTTAGAGAGACTCAATTACCAAGACAACTCTCTAATGGAGCCTCGCACGCAATCGGCCCCACGCCTATTAGAGAGTTGGCCAAAGTTACTCTAATATTTTCCTAAAAACAATGCACAAAGCAAGAGATTGACAACTGTGATGGAACCCATTTGCTGTCTCTATTCTCTACCAATATTACTTGTATTAAAAAGAGAAAAATTATTATGAATTTTTTTGGGTGTGCCTCGGCCCAGGTCTTTTTTTTTTTTTTTTTTTTTTTGTATTTTGTGTGTTGTGGGCTTTGCCCGGTATTTAGGATACAGAATGGTTAAACCGGTGCGGGGTGAGCGTAACTGCACCACCCAGAACTGAGTTATCCCAGTTGCCAAACAGGTCGTTAGGGTTAAATCCAATCACACCCCTATAAATATTTTCCGAAACCATTTCCCACTATCGCTGCTCTGTACAACCGCCAATACAGGCGACGCCGCCCTTTGCCATCTCAGCAACCCTGTTGTGGCCTTGCTCTCATCTTGTTAAATCTATGTTATGGATTTAACTAGATGGCCAGGATGCGATAGGGTTAGTGCGTAAAGCCAAGCTCGATCTAATTTTGTTCATCGTTTTAATATTTTCCCAGATTTTCTTTCGAGATTTTCATATTAATTGTTGTTGTGATTTTTATTAGTATTGATGAATATTTTAAAAACGAGCATCGGTGATGAGTTTCTTTAATCGTTATCCTTGCACTATGATTGCCTGTGAAGAAAACCATGGGGAAGTTTTATTCTGAGATGCTCGTTCTCTTCAATTTGTTTTCATTTGAATTTTTAATCAAGTAAATTATGTATTTCTTGGGCATTTTTTTTCTTGTTTTTACCTTTATTTTTTTGGTGGATCAATGATGTTTATGAATACTGCGTTATCTATCTGCAATTTCCCACAAGGAATTGAAGATAATCTGAAGTTACTGAGATCTGATTCTCTTAATTTTTTTTAAAATAATTTTGTTTAATTTTGTTTAATTTTGTTTTTTCGGGTTAAACATCATCATTGAGTAATTTTATAGCTTCATTTCCATATGTTTTTTTATTGAAGGTGTTGCAGGAAGGAATTATATTTGTTAAATTTTCATGGTGGATTTGTGACACTTAAGTTTTTGCATAACAATAAGATTGAATTGGATTTGGAATTTATCAATCCAATCCAATTTGTATTGAATGGGTTGTGAAATTGGATAATTTATGTTGGTTCGAACCACGAACACTAGTGATTGCAAAACGAAACTGAATTGACTGACAAAAATATGAGCATAGCTCGAACCAAAACGAACGAAGTTAGCGTGAATAGGACCCGCGAACTAAAATGTACTTGAAATTGGGTCTGCCTTGAACACCCAACCCAAAAAAGAAACATTTGAAAGTTGGCTCAATTGGCCCAATAGCCACATGGGAATGGGAGATACTCCTCACATAGCTCGAGTGTGATGCTTAAAAGAGGTGTACAGTCATAATCCAAGTTAGGTCAATCACTTTTACGTATGGGTTTGTAGTTAGGATGTATACTGTTGTACGAGATGAAATGTATCAAGGCCTCGCTTACTTAACAAATGCCGCAAACTTGGCAAAACATAAGAAAGTTAAGTTTCAAATTGAGATAAATTTTCTTTTTTGGTAATATAGGGGGCAAAGTCCAAATCGAAGAGATTACACAGAAACAAATCTACGCTGCAAAAAATCGAGAGATTTTGATTTGTCACCAATTGTACATAAGCGGTCAACGCCACGAATTTAAAAATGAATTATTTTATTTTTCAAAGCATAGTAAAATGCGACATTCAACTGATAGAGGGCCGATTGTTGTGCTAGGGACACTAGGTTGGTTTTCAATGCCAGATTGAATCATTGAAACATTAAAAACTGTATCTGTCTTTGTTCCCAAAGTATAAAAAAGGAGCCAAAATTCCGGAGCACCCATCTGTTTTTAAAATTTGAATTTCAAACAAAGGAAGACAATCCTCCACCAACCCCACCCTCAAATCTGAACCGTCCAGTCTCAATCCCCTTAAAATAATATCCCAACTCATTTCCACCCATTCAAACAAAACTTCCCGCTTTTCCATTCAAATCCAACCGTTGCCTCTCCAAAACCTACTTTTCTATAAAATATCGCCTCCGTCCCCACCCCCCCTACCCCATTCGTTTATTTCTCATCTCTCTCTCTTTCTCTCTGCGATTCTCTCCCAGAGAGACCAAAACCCTAAATCCGCTTTTCGATTTTCGTCGCCTTTTCGATTCAAAATGCGTGAAATCCTTCACATCCAGGGAGGCCAGTGCGGCAACCAGATCGGTGCCAAGTTCTGGGAGGTGGTCTGCGCCGAGCACGGCATCGACGGCACCGGAAGGTACGAGGGAGACTCAGAGCTGCAACTTGAGAGGATAAATGTTTACTATAATGAAGCCAGTTGTGGGAGGTATGTGCCCAGGGCCGTTCTCATGGACCTTGAGCCTGGGACCATGGACAGCGTCAGATCTGGACCTTACGGTCAGATCTTCAGGCCTGACAACTTCGTTTTTGGCCAGTCTGGTGCCGGGAACAACTGGGCTAAGGGCCACTACACCGAGGGGGCTGAATTGATCGATTCTGTACTCGATGTGGTTCGCAAGGAAGCCGAGAATTGTGATTGCCTGCAAGGTATTTGATGAAATTCCTGAATGGCTTGCTATCATTTCTTTTTTGTTTTATTGGTACATGGTATTTAGGTTGGGTTTATTTCGAATTGCAGGGTTTCAGGTGTGCCATTCTCTAGGAGGAGGTACTGGGTCTGGAATGGGTACTCTATTGATTTCAAAGATCAGAGAAGAATATCCAGATAGGATGATGCTCACTTTCTCTGTGTTTCCCTCCCCCAAGGTCTCAGACACTGTTGTTGAGCCCTACAATGCAACCTTGTCTGTGCATCAGCTTGTTGAAAACGCAGACGAGTGTATGGTTCTTGATAACGAAGCTCTTTATGACATTTGCTTCCGTACCCTCAAGCTCAGCACCCCAAGCTGTAAGTTTCTCAGTTAATTGTGTTCTTATACTTAAATTTGCTCGATTGTAGAATTTGGTACTGATTTTTATTTTTGTACAGTTGGAGATCTGAATCATCTGATTTCTGCAACTATGTCTGGTGTCACATGCTGTTTGAGATTCCCTGGTCAGCTCAATTCTGATCTTCGAAAGCTTGCCGTCAATCTTATTCCCTTCCCTCGTCTCCACTTTTTCATGGTGGGTTTTGCTCCCTTGACATCTCGTGGTTCACAGCAGTACAGAGCCCTCACTGTGCCAGAGCTCACTCAGCAAATGTGGGATGCCAAGAACATGATGTGTGCAGCTGACCCTCGCCATGGCAGATATCTAACTGCCTCAGCCATGTTCAGGGGCAAGATGAGCACCAAGGAGGTTGATGAGCAGATGATCAATGTTCAGAACAAGAACTCCTCTTACTTTGTGGAATGGATTCCACACAATGTCAAGTCCACTGTCTGTGACATCCCCCCCACTGGCTTGAAAATGGCATCCACTTTCATTGGAAACTCGACCTCAATTCAGGAGATGTTCCGCCGTGTGAGTGAGCAGTTCACTGCTATGTTCAGGAGGAAGGCTTTCTTGCATTGGTACACTGGTGAAGGCATGGATGAGATGGAGTTTACAGAAGCTGAGAGCAACATGAATGATTTGGTTTCAGAGTATCAACAGTACCAGGATGCCACAGCTGAGGAAGATGAATATTATGAGGAGGAAGAGGAGGAAGGTCAGGAGGTGTAATGTTGACTAATGTGAATTGCTGCAACTTCCGGTTGCCAGAGTATGGCAAAGTGATCAGTTGTTCGTGGTAGCTGTAGGTCTTAATATTGTTAAAAACAAACTTCTTTTCGCAATTTCGTTTCTCTTTTGTTATGTACTTTCGATAAACTGAGATCTTCTATATGGTGATATTAATCCTTTCTGAACAAAGGGCATGTGTATCCTCTTCACCGCCATTTCTAAACAGATTAAGCGCTTTTATCTTTGGCTCTCAGCCCAAGTTTCAATGGATTATCTTCATTGTCCAGTAGAATCATCTCTCTGCATTGCTATCATGTATTTCCGATGAATCTAAAATTTTGCAGGATTGTGTTAAGCCTTTGTAATGACATCTAAAATATGTGAGGATAGTATATTAATTTTCCATCTTTGCAATCCGTTTTGATTTGAACATCAATTGTTGAGTCTTTGCATCCTTGACAAAAGTATGCCATCACAAGTATGTTTCAGAAAGACAACATCTCTCAGCCCAAGTTTCAATGGGTAGGCAGTGATGAGTATGAAGTTATGGTTCTAAGCCTACGAACTGAAGATTATGTATGCCATTCCAAGCAAATTCTATATATACTAAAACTCAGTTTGGACACTGTTCCTAATTGTTCATCTTTGTCTTTTCCCCGAATCAAATTACGGTTTTACCCTTCTCTAAAACCTCTTCCTTTCTTTCACCTCGGCTGGACACTGACTGAGACATCATTTGGCCCGCCGACCTCTTCTCTTTTCTACGTGGGAACCGGGTAATTCCCAATCGCTGCGAGAGAGAGAGCCTCCACAGTGGCGAGAGAGAGGCCGTGAGAGATCGTGGTCGAGAGAGAGCCTCCAAGGATGGAAGAGCTGGGTTCGTTGTTTCGATGTCCATCCGAGGCTTCACTTCTTTAAAAAGCGGCTTGGCTTTTGTTTTCTTTTTCACCTCCGTTATCTCTCAGCCTTTCTCCACCTCTTCTACGGCCGTGGCTACTGAGACTCAGTTTTGACCCAAGACGACAAATTGAAGGAGAACTGAGAAGGAGAAATCTAATAAGCTAGAGAAAGTCGTGCTTCCAACCAACGAGTCCTCTCGAGAGCTTTCAGAATTCGCCACACGGTTTTGTACTTTGCTTTTGAATATTTTTTCTTTTTCTTTTGATGGCCCATTCTATTTCATATTTTTTTTAATTTGGTTTTGGTGATTTATGTTGTTCTTTTGGTTTTAGTTGTTTGGTTATTATGCTAATGTGAGTGTTATACGAACTAGGAGGTACTTTCAGTTGAAATTTCTGAACTTTTAGGTGTTTGGGAAGTAATGCTTTAAAGTTGTATGCTTTTCCACCACTTCCAAATTCCAATTCTAGGTTATTAATTGTCAACTAGAATAGTTCTATCTATTTTGTTATAGAAAAATGAGGAAGTGAGAAAGAGGGACCAAAAAACCATAACTTTTGGGTAATTTGATTGTTTAGGATCGAAAAATGGGTGTACAAGAGTAGATAAGTCGAAATTTTTTTTTCCTAGCTTGGGAAGTTGAGAAGATACATGGGTTTTATGTCTTATGTATAGTATTAACTAAGTTTCTTTCAATGAATGTCCTGAAAATTTGGTATCAAAGGTGCCTTTTCCATTGTCATGAGGATGAAATACTTATATCTACATCACTGCAGTTGTGCACGCCAGTAATGGCCATGGTCGCTCAAAGCTCTTCCCGATGCAAAAGTGACAATTGGTCCGTGGATAGAAAATGGGTTTTACTATGATTTTGATATGGAGCCTTTGACGGACAAGGAGTTGAAGAGAATCAAGAAGGAGATGGTAAGCGGAATTTATGTATCACTTACTATATTTTACCGAACTTTTGGAACGATGGAAGCATTGCAAACTTTTCATTAGCCTTTTTATGTCATTTGTAGGATCTCATCATTGGTAGAAACTTACCACTTATACGATGAAGAAGTTTCAAGAGATGAAGCTCATAGAAGAATAATCGCTTCTCAACGAACCATACAAATTGGAAATTTTGGATAGCATTAAGGAAGATCCCATTACCATATATCATATTGGTAAGGGTTTCACCATTTTAAGCCTCAATGTAGAATCAAAGGTGATGATTTCATATGCAGAATTGTTCATGAATGATTTACTAAATAAAGAAAACAAAATAATCATCTATGTACACAGTGGAACGTGTTGAGAGTCGAAGATGAAAATTTATAGGAAGACTGATTGGTGCAAGTGTTCTCATTAAAAATGAGTTACGATATGAGGATCTTATCTCGAGGAATCTATTGCTTGGGCTAATTAAACTATACATATGTTTATACATTGCATGTACCGGGGATTTGATCTTGTTTTGAACTAGAGATTTACAGCTTTCATAAAGAAAGCATTTAGGTAACGTACGATTTGACTATTATCCCTTTGTTGATTTCGTGGTCATTGTTGTTTTGTGTTTAGCTAATTTTAGTAGTGGATTAGGGTTTCTAAATGCCGCTAATCACTCTGAATCTCAATGTTGTTATACATCGACATTAGCGTGATTTTCCCAAAAATATGTAGCTTAAGAGTTGATGAAATAATTCCATCAAGTAATTTCATCAATATGCTTGCTCAATGTTGTTGTTCTTTGAATCTTTGTTTTGTTATGATATTGATTTCTATATTAGACCATGTCTTCCTCTTTCTGGTTCAATGTTGAAAGCATTTAGGTTTGATCTGTTTACTATCTCTAATTTTTGGAGCCTTATGGAATTTCTTTGATTATATATGTCAAGTTTCTCCAGAGCACCAATGAAGAAAGCATTTAGATTTGATGGGTTTGATGTGAATGGTATGAATCTCTCTCTCATTTTGGTTTGGGATTTTGATTTATTTGTGAATTAATTTTGTTGGATCCAATGAAATTATCGCTAGCCTAGCTTGACTTTGTGTAAATCACGTATTTGGTCTATTTAAGTTCTTTATCGTATTCGCCCAATAAAAAAGTTCTTTATGGTAATTTATAAAGTATTTTGATTCTGTTTTCCTGAGTTTTCCTTTGTTTCTCCAAAGCCTAATAGATGTAGGGGTTTTCCTTTGTTTTTGGTTCACCAAATGGTTTTCATCCTGCTCGATTTTCTAATTTTTATATGAGATGTGCAGTTGTTGCTGCTCTTAATCCTTCAATCTTCTCCATCTTACTTGCTAAAGTTGAAAGTTCACATTATTACTTTGGTTGTTTTTGGGTCTTCCTGCTAACTACTTAGAACATGCATTTTAAGTTCAATTTTTGTTGGCTTGGCATTTCCTTTTTAAGAATCTATTTCAACGAAGGCATTCAAATTATATTGCTCAGTTATTTGGAGTTCACAAAGAAGACTTTCCATTTGAGCTCATTAAATGTCAAATCATGCATAAAATGAGTAAGATTCATGGTTTTAAAAAATTGGGACAAGGTTTTGCAATCATTAAGGATCTTATCATATTGGAATAGCTTCAAGAGATCAAGGTTCCAAAAAGGAGTAACATACATTTTGGAAAGGGTGTTCATCCATGATCCTACGGTTCCGCAATTTTTGTTGGCTTGGCATTTCCCTTTTTCTAATCATGCCTACCAAATCATTGTTCCGATATGAGGATTAAGGGTGCAATAAATTATTTCTTTTATACCACCGAAGTTAGGATTTTTGAAGAAAAAGAACTATATCTTCGTTTGCGCTTCAACCATTTTGGATTTCTAAACTCGCCTTTATGAAGATGTTGATTCTTTCTTATATTCATGTCACAAATCGCTGGCATGCTCCACGAAGAGTTTTTTTTTCATTTATTATTTTACGTGCTTATTCTCCTTGAATATTTAAGCTCAAAATAGTTAAGCTGCCATTTGAAATTTTATTAATTGAGTTGTGTGTCTTCTCGATATTGTTAGCAAACTAAAACAAATTAACAAATTTCCTTTTCTCTCCATCTCACTTTCGCTACCTAAATTGCATTTGTTGTTTTGGCATCCGCATATTGTTTCACTTTAGTTTATGGTTTTTTTAAAGCATGAGCATGACTTGCAAGACACCGCACTTCCTTTTTTTTTCCTTAGGTAACGCTCCGATTTCAGCTTTGGGTTTCATGAATGTCTAATCATGTTTTCCTTTGTACTTACTTGGATTTCACTGTGCACTTCATATTAGTTTTTGGTTGTATGGATTCAATTTAAGTTTCATGCTTCATGATGTGTAATGTTAGAATTCTTTTGTAGTTACAATCGTTAGAATCCTGAAATTTAATTATTTGCTTCAAGTTGGTTGGTTGGTTGTGTTTTGAGGCTATGTAATTATGTGGTTGTTGTACTTCATTCTAATTACTGTTTATTAATTTATTTAGTATGAATCACGCTTAGGCAAGCCATCCAATTGCTTGTGTATGACTTATGAAAATTAAAAGTTTTTCAAATCTACATGTCTTATTGAAACTTTGGAATTTTATCTCAACAGATTCAATCGTCTCGACGTATAAGCAATCACTCAAGAAGAAGCGAAGATAACTTTCAGGTTCTTCATTTTGATTTATTGACATTTTCATTTCTTTGTGTTCCCTCAAAATTCCTTCACAAAATTCGACTTGGCTCTACCTACTACGTGTTTTCGCTCTCTTTCTTTCTCTCGTTTTTCACTGATTTAATCTCAGGCTTCCATGAAATTTTTGATTGTTTCAGAGAGCTTGGTGTGAAATCCAAATACGGAGCGGTCAGTTCGCCCAAATTGTCTAACCATTCTTCGCTTTAAAGGTATAATTCATGATTGCCTCTCTATTCCTTATTCTCTTACTATTTTTTTGGTACTGATTTCTTTGTTTTTTGTAATGTTTGTTTGCTCATCATTTCTGCATTTTCATGTTTGTATATTTCTTTTCTTCTTAGTCATTCTATTTGTTGAAAACTATGAGTTTCATCTTCAAAATTATGTAGTGTTTGTGTTCATGTAGTACTGATATCATGTCCACTCTTATTTGGGTTAAATGGGAAATTTGTTATATACCTTGGTGGTTGTATATACCTTTGCTTGACTTACAAGCTCTTTTTAGATGGTTTTGTTTATTCTGCTTAGCCATGTAACTTAGGACGGTGTTATTTCCATGCCCATAACCAACACCATAGACCACATGTATCAACGCTTAGAAGAATAAAATTGCTATGATTCTCATTTTTGGGGGGTTTTTCTTTTGAGCCTCGTTTCTTTTCTCTATTTGGTGCACTGTTCAATTTGGTTTTTATTGCATTTAGTCTTCTTTCTATTTGGTGCTATGTTTCTTTTCTCTATTTGGTGTGATCATAAATTACCAAGACAGAAAAATACATATAAATACGAGGAAGAAAATGAGCATCCATAGCCGTAGCTCTTAATTTGAGAGAGATCAATGTTTTATGTTAATGGAGTTCTAGAGAGAGAGAGTGTGTTTGTGTGTGTTTTGATCCTGGTTTTGTAAAAGGTTTTCGTGAGAAGCCCCATTTAACTGATTCTCGGTTAATATTTTCCACATTTTTCAAGACAAAAAATATAATAGGAGAAGCCCCCAAATTTTTTTTTGAATGGGATAATAGGATACTCAAATATAACTGATGAGTCATATAATTAAAGATACATCGTGTCGTCGCATCGCTTTCCCCATTTTTTGATCTTGCAAAAGAAATTCCATCAATCATGTATTGGGTTAAGGAAAAGGAACCTCGCATTTTTAAATTTTTTTATTATTCTCCGATTATAAAATGTGAAGCAGTGAAGCATTACCTGTCACCTTTAGTTTTTGCACATCGATTAGAGAGAGAAGGAGAGAGAGAGAGAAAGAGAGGGAAAATCTGCACAGATTTTGCTCACGATATGCTAAGCTTCCTTAGTGGCTCCTGAGAATCCAACACTCCACTAAGTTAGCCATTTATATTGATTCTCAAATAATTTTCAGCTCATTCTTACATTTACAATGTTATTCTATATTTCACTAAAAACTGATTTCACTATTAGTTTTGATATGTGTTTTGCACTTTCTTTATGTACATTAACATTTTGATAACTTATTTTGGCATCAAGATGTTAGTTGTATTAGGGTGTGCTAATTGGACTTTGAGGATTATCAATAATTTAACCATCCTGAGAGGCGTAGATAAACAGAATTTGGTCTCTCTTGACTTGATAAGTAGACTTAGTTGATGGTATAATCAACAATACTTTAAAATTCTGCCAAAAGAAAGATGCTTTAAACTTATAAAAATGACCTAAAAAGGGATCAAAATGCTTTAAGTTCAAATAATCAACATTTGTTTTCACAACATGTTGGTGAAGCCTTGAGCCAGACTTGCCCTGGTTGTTGTTGTGATTTGTACCACTGGAACTTAGCTTGCCACTTTCCCACATATGCCATGAAGAAGTTATAGTGTTGTACTGCGGCTGATAGTTTCCATTGCAGAAAATATGTAAGCTATGTTTGTTCGCGACCATCACGTAGATAATTTTAGAACAATTAATCCATCGTGTACATTGAAACGTTTAAACCCCACGAAGAAATGTTTGATTGAAAGAAATACTCACTTTGTAGCTAGAAATCAAGGGCAACCTGCAGTCTCTTTCTCTCCACAAAGATATCTCATTGTGGACTTAGTCGATCCTTGATACAGAAATTTGTGAGCCAAGGAGGCAAAAGAGCCTTTAATTTAGTGTATTCCATCATCATGCATTAGCTGGATTCACCCTATAATTTGTGTTGGGAAATCAATATGGCTTTGTGAGATAGAATACAAAAGAGAATTAGTTTGGCTTGGAGGCTTTAATGATGGATAGACATGAATTACATATAGCAAATATGTGATATTCAAATTTTATTTTTTGACCCCTCATTACACCTACCCCACCTGGATTTACTTCTGATGCTGGTTATCAACACATAAATTCTAAACAAGATGTTATCAAAATTTTAAACTAAGGAACACACTATGCTTGCGTATGCCTCCTTTCCCATGTTTTATGCACACACAGCTATCCAAATGGAGTAGGAAACAAGAGATGTAGATACACAACATGTTAACTATGTGTATGTATGTATGTATGTGCTATACGTATTGTCGCAAACTTTTTCATCTTTCGTAGTAAAATTCTATTTAGTTGTATACTTGAAAGACCAACTCTTTCAAAGAAAGTATTATACAAATTCAATCACGTGTTGTATGAACTATCTCCTCGTCTGCATTCACAATAAAATTGTAGAGAATTTTGAATGTTTGATTATAATGTGTAACAAACATGGCAAACATACCACTTCATTTCTACTTTTGTTTTTCCGTGTTTCCTCGCAAATTAATCTTGGCAAACGAACTCAAGAAGAAAGTTCTTGAAAGGCCGACCGCTTTAAGAGGGTTCTCTTTGTTGGTGATTTTGGTGTTGAAGGAGAGCGCATCACCGATGACTCTAAGGTAACAAATTTTAGTTCTTCAGTACTTTTTGTTTGTGCTGTACTTTTTTAGAAAATATATTGCTCATCTACTAATGATGTCTCCATTTTCTTTCCTTTTTGGGTTTTGGAAGTTCTAATTTTGGGTATAAGAATGATGACATTGTTAGTTTATTATTGTTTTAATGGCTCAATTTATGAACCGAGTGATTACAATTCATTGTCTATGTGGGTTGGTAGAGTTGTGAATTTAATTGTGCCCATTTTGCAAAACCATGGTTGATTTAAGAAATTTGATATTAAATCTCCTATTCAAAGTTCACATGAGAATTAAATCATTGAATTGTGCCCATTTTGCAAACCATTTTACCATGTTTGTTTAGTGAAGGTTGCTTAAAGCATTACCCTGCTGTTTTAAAACTCAAAATTGATGATGACAGAGGGGAAGCAAATCATCTTTAGCAAGAATTTTTAATTTTAATATATACTTAAGTCGGACATCAACAGGCATTTATGATTGATGAGATAGTCAGTGGAGCATCATTTTGTGAGAATTTAGCAGGCATCATTCTTATGCATTATTTTGCACAAACTTATTAGTGAAGTCCCGTGTCTAGGAATGATATTTTTTTCCCATCCCCTTCGTGCTTTCAAAATACTTAGCCTTAGCTCAAACCTTTTGTGATCTCAAATGTTCATTGGTGAATTTTGGTTAAACTTCATATTGTTGGTTGATTTGTTTGGATTATATATATCACACAAGTAAAAATTTTATGGTAAGATTTGGCCGTATGAAATTCAAATTTCTCTCTCGTTGTCTCGTAGCTCGTTTTAGACGATTTTTAATTAATTAATTAATTTAATCGAGCTGACTCAGGGTTTGGCAACATAATTGTTGTTGATAACCTTGCGGTGGTTCCTTTAAACAAAAGTACGAGAAGCTTGAAAATGTCATTCAGAAATTCTATCGTTAGATTGGTCTTATCAAGAACGATGGGTTTTGGATGCCACTTGATACCGAAACCCAAAAAACATTGGGCTATTGCTTCATCAAGTATAATACTCCTTAGGTATCATTGTCTCTTAAAAATTAACTATTTATGTATTCTTTTTGTGCTCTGATGAATTTTCACCTGAACTTCAATATTGGGAAAAATTTAAATCATATAAGTAAACTTGCTAGAACAAGAAGAAAACAAGACATGTAGTATCCTACTGGCAATATCATGTTCCTATGACTTATTCAAAGATATGTATTTGTTTTTCTTATTCAGTATTGAGAAAGAAACTATTGTTAAGTTACACACTCGCTTTTGGGTAATAGGTATAAATATATATACATATACCCAAATTTTTTAATTAAATAAATATCTTTTATATAGTTCTCTTTGGCCAGTTTTCCTTTCTGTATAATACAATCTATGCTAAGAAAATATGAATGTAACCATCCTCAATTCTTTCTTAGTTTGTGAGTTCTAATTTATTAAGATCCTCTTTGAACAGAGAGATCCGCAACCTAATACTTTATAGAACCATTTTTCAACTTGGTTGTGCTAAGCTAGATTCAAGCTCTCTAGAGACTCTAATATTTGTGTTAATTGAAAAATCTGATATAGAACAATGCTTATGTCAATGCCCATCGATCTTACAATTTTGCTAACATTGTTAATTAATTTGATTGATTACTTGATTATGGTTTGCATTGTGATATTGCCAATGTTGAAAAGGAAATTATATTTGAGGGATTTTAATCCAGTTCTTTATTTCTTTTTGGGATCCCTTCACTAGAGAACTCCTGCTAATTTTAGTAAGGATGGTTAGGAACACAACCAACCGAGAGGAGCTCAAAGAAGCATTATGTTTTTTTTTTTTTTTTTTTTCCTGGCAACATAACATGTTTGTGTTGTTAAATATGAACTGAGACCATATTGCCTGTACAGATTCTTCTATTGAGATTAAAATAAAACCAAATTTGAACCAATGACAAGCTGTTTTATGTATGACCTATGCTTAGATACATAATTAATATTTTTGACTTTTTCCTTTTTAGTTTATGAAAGGTATGATGTATTTGGAGGGGTTGTTGAGAAAGCTTATACAGATGGAGTAAGACATTTGGAGAAATTAGTGGCTAGAGTACATAACATTGACATGTGAGTAACTGTTGTACTTATTTTATCTATGAGTACATTTTCCTTTGTAGTTTCATTTATACCATATTGATCTGATTTCCAATTGTTAGCCACAGACATGAAAAAGGAAAATCCTCTTTCAACGACCCAATAGCCTTTAGATAAACAGTTGTACAAGCTATTTTAAACAATGCACAGCTCAAAACTTCTCATATTTTGATGTTTTTTATAGCTGTTTGGTCTATTAAAATATTCCCAACATTTTAAGATATCAAATAGCATATAAAACATGTTATTAGTTTATCTTTTGTAACTAAAACTTAGAAAATTAATCAGAATGGCACTATTTACATATTTCATATATAAATAGTACGGGATGTTTCCGCCTATTTTCCTCGCTTTATACACATTTCACACAATTTTAAAACCCGCAGCATCGCGCGGCACCTTTTTGCTAGTTACATCTAAATCTTTGACTGGAAGTTGAGACAAATTTACTTGCAGTTAGAGGCCGTCATGCTTTACCAAAAATGATAATAAGATAGTAAGATAGGATATTATGACTGCAAAGTCCTATTGGAAATGATTAGGGCTTTGCTATCTTCGACATAAGAGAAGGTAGAAAATTAGATTTCTGACAAGAGCTTGCAAAGAATTTAAGCAGTTACACAGCATTAATGGTGAATAATTTTAAACAAGAGTGGGGAAAACCATGCTGTGTTTCAATTTCCCAGTTCAAAGTGGAATCCCAGGTTACTACATTTTGACAATTGACCGCCAGGTTACTACGACTACAAGTAAAGACACAACCTGAAAATACATAAAAGAAAAACAAGATTGATTTACAATACAAGCAACAGCCTTCGACACTCAAACATCTACTGCTTTCCATCTTCGATGGCTTTATCATCTACACCTACTTTCACTTTATTATACTCAAATTCTTTAGGCTGCTCAGCATAACCCTCTGGCACCACGGGACGCCGATTACCGAAGATGGTCCACACATACAATGCAAGGAATGATGCCAATGCTCCACAAGCAACACCAAAAGCCATTGCACCAAAAACCCTTCTTACACAATCCTTTTTGTTTCAACTGTCACCGGTTTCGAATTCTTAGCAAACGCCTTGGGATCTAGTGGCTGTGAATGCATCCAGTGCGGCACATGCCTTTGCTCAAAGCTCCAAGAAGTTATCAAACATGTCTGAGACGAATTCCTATTCATTGCACTTAAGCCCACAAACACTTTCCCATGTTCCCACAGCTTTGACAAGTCAATTGGGTACCATAGCAGAGGATCAGCTGGCCTTGAATGACCAAATTGACTCAGCCTAACTTCTAATCTGTTCGAACCAGCTTCATAATCAATCCAAGCATGCGTTTTATTCCCACTAGTTAGATTCAAATTCTTACTTGAAGAAGTGCTTACTTTAGCTGATACAGAACTACCCACATCAATTCCAACATGAACCTTGGCATCCCTTAATGCATTAAATTTAACTGCAACAACTTTAAATTTACTTCTCCCATATCCTAGAGAAAGCCCAAAAGAGCTATTAGCAAACATGCTAAGATTGAAATCACTTGGAAGCATAACAAAGGCCAAACCATCCCCATTGCCAGTGGACACAGAAAATGAGAAGTTTGTGGAGAATGATACTGATCTCTGAGGTTTACCTTCACTGAGCTTGATGGGTTTCTTGTACATGGCTCTCCCAGCACTTGAGCTCTCTGAACTAGTGAGTTGAACTGCATATCCGCCATTAACAACCTCTGCATCCCCATAAAGTGCGACATTGGAGTCAAATCTTGGACCTTTACCAAATTCAGAGAATGAAAACGAGGAGTTCGCGTCTGCAACTGATAGTTTCAGGAGGAAAATGAGCAAAGAAAAGGCAGCTAAGTGTTTGGAAATTGGTAATGAAGCCATGGCTGAAATGGGATTGAACTGAATCTGGGAATGGATTAACTAGTGGGTTTCTAGTGTATGGGGAAGAGATCCATTTGCATCTAAAGGTGAATTGTTTCTAGGGTTTGAAAGTGGAAAGCAGAGGAAGAGAGTAAAGAATAAGGAGGGGTTGGCTTGGAGGTTGTAAAAATTAAATACGTTTACTCGTTTCGGCAAACTCTCTCAGACACTTTCTCTGAGTGGTTGCTGACTGGGGGAATATAATAAAGGACTTTTTGCATTTGTGCACTTATGCTTTTCTTAAATTTCCAGGTGCCCACTTTACTTTGTGTATTCACAATTTGCCATAACATTTATTTGTAATGATGAACTTTATAAAATGACTTTTTTCTTTTTTAGCTCCCTTGTTTCTCTTGAATTTTATTTCTGTCGTATCATTGAAAGAATCTTAAACATTAAATATGATGGAATATATAATTGTTCACTTTCAAGATTCAAGACTATATGATAAAATACAATATTTTGTTATCAAACTGTAAATTTAAACTCTAACTTTGATTGATTTTAACTGAAAATGAAGCACAAATTTGTTTGATAACATAAACTTGATGAGAGAACGCATTTGGGTATGCATCGACCCTAATCCATTAATCATCACCCTTACTTCCAGTTTCCAATGCTTAAATATGAACAAGGTAGGTGTGACCTTGTAGGTGAAAGACCTGCAATATAAAGGGGACAACAAATGCAAATAAGCAAAACACAGGTGGGGGTCGTAGAATATCTCAAAATTTAGGGTTGGAGTTGGAGTTGCCAATTACTTTATAAAAGAAAGAAAAGAGCTTTGAAGTGACAGCTGTATAGTAGACAGATTACAAAGCGGGAGTATAAGGGTATTTAATAATTTCGCACTAGTTGTCTTTTTCAAGTTTTTGCTTTTGTTTTTTTGTCATGAAAAAAGCTTTGGTTGTGGGAGGTGGGTGAGGAGGAAGACTGTACAGGGGACCATATCTAACTGCAGCAATTGTTTGATAAAACACCAAACAGAAGAGAAGAGAAGAGAAGAGAAGAGAAGAGAAGAGAGGAGAGGGTGTGCTGTGCTGTGGTGTTGTGTTGTGCAATGTGCATCGTGACTACTTTAGCAAACTCTTTTCAGTATAAACTAATGTGCGCGTGCTTTGTGTCGTCTTACTCTTCTTTCTTCTTGGACAAAACAAAAGGATGGCTTTCCTTTCACTGTAATAAATTAATAATGCAGCCTTATCTTTAGCTCACTGCCTTACTGTAAAACAAACTGTTGGGTTAATGAATCTTCTTCAATTTGGACAACAAATGAACCTTCTTCAATTTGTCCATTGCGTCTCATTATCCATACAAACAATGAAAGAGAGTGCAAATCACTTTCAGACGTCTCAAGTTCGAATCTCTCGTTCTTAATTTATTAGATAAAAAAAATGAAAATTACTGCAAGGAAATGGACCATGGTGTTGAGTCTGTTGACCTGTAAGATTCACTCTGTTGTACAGCACATAGATTCCAAGGGTGGGAACTAGTTAATGCAATCAGCATTTTCAAGTTCAACTTGAAGACTAGAGAACCAACCAGCCTGTTCTTGCATTGAATATTGAATGGCATGCATGGTTCGTGACATTGATACTTGGGTCAGTATATTATTTTCGACAGTGGTGTTATGGTGGTGAATTTCAATGGCCCATTCTTTTATTTATATTCTCATGAGTATAAGGTACAAGAAGACAAATAAACAATGCCTTATACGTGATTCAGAATCAAGAATTCAACTTTCTCATGACTAGGATAAATGAAGGGGAATCTCTTCCTATCTGTATAGAATACATAATACGGTATTCGTGTCGTATTTACATGTAAGTTACAGGTAGGTTGCAATACGAGCATTAAAGTGAGACAATGGGGGGCGATTTGAATTAAATAGAAGAAAAGGACAGTTCAATAAATTTCAACTTCTTTGGTCCCCTTTCCATTGGCCCGTCCTCAACCCCAGACAAAACGAAAAAGCCCCCACAATAACTAAAAAGCTTAAAGACTTAGCTGGGCAGCCAGCCACCATGAATACATGATCCGTATATGTGCTTGGTCCAATTCAGTCAGATAATTCAAAACACATTGAAGGTGATTCTCTGTGCTTTCTAAAATTATTTTTTGTTATGAATAATGCTATTTACACAACATGTGGGACTTGGATTGAGACAACCCGACTTCCAATACCAGCTAGGAACTAGCTCTCAAATCCAGTGATACTTCTCTTGCTAATGTTGGAAAAGGTCCGAGGTCCGACTGAATTCATGTCTCATTGATTCGGAAAAAGAAAAGCCATTGAACATTACTCAAATTAAGAATTGGATTAAGCAGTTGAGAAAATTATTAAATAAGGTTTAAAATCATAGTAAATATATGCATATAGGATGTGTATAATCATACAACCCTCGAGTGCAAAAGCCAACATGACTTTTCTGTCCAATAGATACCACTTTTACTGTATGTGCTGGCAGATTCAATTGCTTTGTGCCTAAGTTTTCACAAATCGAATGTGCAAGGACCACCATCTGGGGCAGGCAATTTTATCCCCATTAAATAATAGAATAGCCCATTAAGAAGATAATGAAGGACCCCAATATGATAATAAACAATAGTGAAGCAGGAAAGTAAAGTTTGTGGAGTGACTTAGGATTATAATCTAGACAGGTTTGTTTTCATGACCTGGAGGAAGATTTTTGTGCTAAAGAGACTTCCCTCACTCTCTTTCATCATGCTTAAACCATAATAACTGACACACCTTGGTCCCTTATCCCTTACATGGAGCCCTAATAAAACTGGTCCAGCTAGCCTTCCTGGCGAAGCCACGGTTAGTTGCATAGAAAAGGTTGCCTTTCTAATTTTCTCCCAATGTCATCTGTGTGTACAAGCAGATGTATTTTCATCCTGAATGAATATTTTTCATTGGCCTTGATTGAGCTTTCACTAGTATGGACAAATTTGAAAAATTATTCAATTTGAACAGACAGAAGAAGACGCCTAAGCAGCAAGTAACAAAACAAAGCCAAAAGCACACTAATCTGATACGTCATGAAACACTCAAATCGCACCATGATTTTAAATAAAGGAAGTTGGCAGTAAAGGGGAAAAGCATCTGGGCGGATGTCAGAATGTGACATAACTAGGAAGGACATACATTATCAGTAGGAATGCAATTTCTATGACCTCAAATCGGGTAGCCAATCCCAATTAACTTGGATTTAGGACTTAATTCGAGTAATGGATGTCGAAAGTAATCACCTCTTTTCCCATGTACTGGTGGTTCGCACCATCAGCAACTTATAATGAGAACCTAACCAAATCAGAGATGTTGGCACGGAAACTTCAGATTACAAGCAAGATGCATTATAGGTTCATTTGATGACAAACAAGAAAAAATTATGCTATTACTTTGAAGGCACTGCATTTTTCATATAGACAAAAGTAAGATATATCTAGAGAAGATGGAAAAATATATTGAAAAACTTACCATTTAATAATGATTACGAGGGATGAACATATTTACGTGGTCTCTGAAACAATTTCACTGACATCTAAATCGACTAAGCTTTCTTTCCCAAATAACGTAAATCCCACAGTTGCCTGCAAGATGACAATTGTTTTAATTTCTCTGTCAAGTTTCCAGAAAATAACTTTTTTCGAGCAATGTATTGAGATTTTTGAGTAAAATAATGCATAAGAAGACACTAGTAATTCTGCCGTGCATATCCACACCCAAAAAAAAAAGCATGCTTATTTCCTCATATTTCCCTTATTCAAGCCAAATAATTCATACCAGAAACAGTATACCTTTTTTGTTCTGCGATTCAGCTTCTTGAGGCTGCCTACATATTCTGCAAAAGTCCCAGATACAACTCGTACACTAGAACCTGGGACGAGCCTCTCATTCTTTCCTTTAGATGAACCATTTATGAGAGGATCAAGTACTTTTCTTCTAGATTGCCTTTTTGGTTTAGAATCTCCAGCAGATTTTACAGCATCATCGGAATTCATCCCAGAGTTGAGGGCTGCTTCTTGCTGCTCTTGTTCAAAAGCTTGTTCAGCTTTTTGTTGTTCTTCCTTTGCCTGTCTGAAGATAGCTTCCATGTCAAACTCAGAAACTGACCTGGGTCTGGTGATCTGTCTTTTCCTGTGCAAATGAATATAACATTTAGATACTCGCTGGAAAGTAAGTAGTCTAGAAGGACATCTACTTAAGATGGCCTTAAGATGGCCTCGAGATTAGAAATCAACGGAGAAAATAATGGCTCTAAGGGAGGCCCAAAAATGCCAGTAAACCAGTAAACTTAACCCAAAATCTACCTTGTGTATTTGAGCTAAAACATAAGAGCAAATGTAGCTTCATATTGTCACACAAAATCCCTTACAAAAGGCTTTTCATTTTTAACCATATGTTGGGCTATCTCTTCGCATTTGATAAGTGTGCAGTGATAACATGACTCCAAAGCTTCATACATTTGTCATACTACGACACCACCATATAATGAAACCAGACGATTTCAATCAGTGCTAGACTACATAGGGTTTCTTCACATTACATTAATCTGGTATATATACTAAAATTAAACCTTTTGCTGTTTCCCTTTTTTTTTCTTCTCTCAATTTCACAAAAGAATCTCCTACTATGATAACAATAACAATAGGCAATACACAGCAAACCTACCACGTAAGAATAAATACTCACGTATTTCCAACCAAAGCACCAACAAAGCCTCCAACTCCATCGCACTCTCTTATGAAGTCATGTATCTCTTTGTCCAAAACACACCTTATAAACACACACCCTGGGAACAGGGGTTTTGGTTTAACTGAGTAAGTACCATTTTTCAATTTTTTCCTCTCATGAATAGCTGGAGCATATACCTGAAAAGCAAACACTTAAGATTTTTACCTTGTTTAGTTTTGGTCTAAACATTGAATTGTATAATCTATACGTCTCAGAGAGCAGGGCACCAATTCCATATGTTCAGAATGTTCGAAAAATCCCTAGGCAACAGGGGCCTAGCGCCTAGAGGAGTAATCGGGGCCTAGGCAGGCATTTCTTTTTATTTATTTATAATTCTTTTGTATTACAAATTATAAATTTCTACCAAAATCATGCAAAATAAAAGGATATATAAATTATAAAGATATAAAACATGGGGAAAAAGTTAACCATAAAGTATATAATGGTACTACAAGAAAAATACTTGAAATGAAAGGCTAGGCCTCTAAGTCTAACTCTTCCTTCCCTCCATATCCCTCCAAGACTCTCTCGGTATCGGACTCAAACTCAACATCCTCGTCACTCAGAGAAGAGAAAGGCAGGCATTTTCTTTTGACCCAATTTTTTTTTTCTCTCTTAAATCATTCAGGAAAGACAATAAAATTTCGGGGTAGCAAACATTCTCTAGAATTTCTCTTAGATTTGAACCCATAGCTGATGATAGAACTAGAATATATATTTTTTGTTTCCTACTCACACGAGCCCATATCCTGGCCTTTCTATCAATCTCTAATTCCAATCTTCCTCCCCAATCTGATATTAGGATGCCGGTTAGGTTTTCTTTAAAGTCAGGAAAAAAAAGTTATTAAAAAAAAACAGACCCGCCCAGACCGCCTAGCCGCCTAGGCCCATTTTTGGAACAAACAGAAATTATTATCCAGATTATGTCAATTGGCAACATACCCAGAAACCAAAACATTGAACTAAAGCATTAAAAAACCTTAAAATCAATTGAATGAAACAGACATTAATAAGTCAATTTGGCAACAAACCCAGAAAAGAAACCAAAGGACTGAATTAAAGCTAGTTTAATACCTTAAAATCAATGTGACGGTAGTTCCTAGCAAGCAAACGAGCGATGAGCTGAGCAGTCTCCTGGCCCTTGAGTCGAGAGACCTTAACGATCCACCATTGAGGGCCCTCACGAGCGAGGTTATTAATGTTGAGCTCTTCCTTCCAATTAGCGAACTTCTTCGTGGGCTTCTCCAGAAGCTTCTCCTCCACCTGTTCTTTCCAATTGGCACCAGCTTTGCTCTCTCTCCTCTCGTTCCTGAGCTGCCTTCTCTCTCTGGCAGTGAGGTGTTGTTGGGTACTGGTGGCGGGTTCTAGTGAGGCAGAGATTGAGAGTGGGAGTTGGGTGTGTTTGGTTGTGGGGATAGTGAAGGAAAGGGAGAGAGATTGGTGGCAAGGACTCCATTGGAGAAGTCCCTGTGTCATCTTCAAGCTTCAAACAGGCGCTGTAACTGGAGAGATAAGGAGGTCTGGTGTGCTCTTCTTCTTCATTCGGACTATGACTTTCGTGGAGACCCCAGATTTTGGTTTTGGGCGCTGAATCGAGAGCCCGATCCAATAAGCCCATCGAGCCCAATTGAACAATCCCATCCATAGCTCACTAGGCAATTCAAGTTCAAGTTGCAAGGCCCTTATGTCAACCAACTAGAATGAATATGAAATAAGCAAGCAAGTTTGAGTTCCATTTGATTGTTTGATAAAGGGTAAAGTGCGGTTTTTCAGTATAAAGCGATTGACTACTCCTCGAACTATTTCGTTTGCTTTAGTCACTCAACTCGTAATAAATAGTCAATTTCACTTTCACAGTTAAGTTTATCTAATTTCATCCATTTTTCTGTTAATAACAATGGTAAATTTGTAATTCTAACTTAAAATTCATAAAAATATTGTAAATAATTAACTTTAAGAAGCAAAAAAATCTTTGGGGAGAAGAAATCGGTGGGGGTGGGGGTTTTGTGCGGAGAATAATTTTTTTTTTCTTCTAAAAGTTAATTATTTACAATATTTTTATGAATTTTAAGTTAAAATTACAAATTTACCCTTGTTATTAACAGAAAAGTTAATGGAATTAGATAAACTTAACGGTAAGGGGGAAATTGACTATTTATTACGAGTTGAGGGACTAAATCCGCAGATGAAATAATTCAGGGGGGTAAGTTCGAATTGCCTAATAATTCAGGGAGCAAAATGGCTAAAAATCCTTTGATAAATTAAATGGTGTATAATTAGATGATTTTAAAGGTAACTCGTGTTTCTCGACAATATATATATAAAACACGTGTTTCTGAATCATCTGTAGTAGACGACTCAAATAGTCGATCTTTAGTTTTCAATTTTCGATTGTAAGTATAAGAATTTTCAATTAAGACAAAATAAAATTTAGAAACCGGACTCTTATATAGATAGATCCCACTACAAAATGAGAACCATGAAAGAATTTCATTTATATTAAAGTATTAATCTCAATTGGTGAACAAATCTAAGCAATTATGGTAAGGTTGACAACTAGGAAAACAATATAGCACATATTTAGGTGTGTTATCAAGTTAAGGGGAACGTAAATCGGTTATACTCATAAACGTTATTTATATGTTATCGACGACATTCATGAGTGTTTTTATGCAGTTTCATTTCCATTTTTTTTTTAAAAAAGGCCCTTAATTCATACATGTTTAAACCAAATACACTCTTTTCATTATTTGGTAAGGCATTCTATCTTCCAATACAACCTAGTTAACCATACCATAATTGTTCCAAACGGCTAGTTGATTGCCAAAATAAAATTTGTTAAAGCGTAATATTATATTATATTATAAATAGGGTTGGAAATACATGCACATGCTATTTCATTTAGCCTCGCTCATTTTCCAATTTCCTCCCAAAAGTTTCGAAAACTCCCGCGTTTTTTTTTCTCTTCTTCATCTCCCTCTCTCTTTTTTCTAAACTCCCACCCTTTTAAGCTCACCAATTTTATCTGTCCTCAGATCTGAACCCTCTTCTTCTTCTTCTTCTTCTTCGTTGTCAGTTGCAACCTTTTTATCGAGACCTAATTTTCCACAGACTCTTCTTATCTCCCCCATTTTCAAGCAATGAGGAAGCAAACTAAAGCCAAGAAATCAGAGAATTTTGGGAAGGGAAAGGTGACCCCAGTCCAAATCGCGTTCATCGTGGATCGGTATCTCTGCGATAACAACTATTCGGAGACTCGCTCTGTTTTCAGAAACGAAGCTTCATCTCTCATCGCCAAATCACCCATTCGAGAGGTACCCACTTGGTTTTTTCCCACACTTTGTTCAAAATCCGTCTGAAAGTTTTCATTTTTTTTATATTCTGGTTTGGGGTTTGGGTTTTTTCATATTTTCGTTTATTTCTGTAGGCGCCGAAGAGCTTGCTGAGCTTAGCGGAGATTTTGAACGAGTACATATGCTTGAAGGAGCAGAAGGTGATTTTGGATCAGGAGAAGGTCCGGGTGGAGCAAGAGAAGACCCGGGTCCAAACTCTGTTGAAGGGTATGCAAGGCGTCTTGAACACTTACAATGCCAGTGGAAACCCAGCCGCTATCTCTACAGCTCAAGCCGCTGCCCCTCCCAGACCGATGCTTATGGCTCCTCACTCGAACCCATCCAATGGGTCTCCAGCAGGTACAATAACCCATCCCATCTGCTTGTGTTGCTTGTGTTTGAGAAATTGCTTGAATGAATTGAGAACATGGAGAATTTGCATGTGGTTTTTGTGAGCTTGGACGCACCAATTTCATCTTGTAGGTGTTTCGTTTTGTTTACCTTAACAAATTATTGGAACCCGTTGAGGCTTGAGCCATACATTTGACAACTGAACAAAACGACACAAGAATAATCACTCTATGAGCTATGAATTCAGTATGAATAAAATGTTTGCTGCCTTTCAATTAGGTTTTCCAATGTACCAAACACCAGTTGCTCATCCTGTGTCCACACCATCCAGCACCAACATGGGGCCTGGAAATTTCTGCTCACCAATTACAACTGACCCACCTGCATCTAAGAGAAAGTGTTCTAGAGTTTCAGTGGATGCCCCAAGTACTTCTAAGAGATCTTGCAGCAGATTACCCACTGGCAAGGTTCCAAACAAAGGTATATATAACTAAACTATGTATGTTTTTCAAAGTTGTCATTCTCTGCATCTGATTTATGTCATTAGGGTGTTTATTCTGATTCACCTTTAAAATGGGCAGGTGCAGAAACAGTTTCAGCTTCAACTAATGCACTCAATCATCAAGAATCTGCCCAACCCTCTTTGGCTGTTCAATCGTTGCAGCAGAATTTGGTTTCCAATGGGTCCTTAGCACATGGTTCCACTGTGGCTAAATGCTTGTTCAACCAGCCGTCTCTCTCTGTTCCAAACAATTCTTCTGGTCCTCGGACTCCTCCACGAGCAATTACATCTCAAAGTGATAAGTCTGTGTCTCCGTTTGATTCCACCGCTACCTGCAGTACTAACAATTCTCCTCCAGAGATCACCCCTAATTGCTGCACCATATTTTCATCAAAGAGAGTGACTCTGAGCCCAAACAAAGCTTGCTACACTGTGGAAATGAACCATTGCATTTCTTCTTCATCACCTGCCAAGACCAGTAAGAGAGACCATGTAAAAGGGAGGCTCAATTTTGACTGTTCTGATGTGCCAATGAGCTTGGACAAACCAATTTCTAATGATATCTCAACATCTGAGTCTGAAAAGGAAGTTGACCCTTTTGACATTGATTTGCCTAACTTCGATGCCATTGGGGTGGATTTCTCCTTCACTGAAATGTTAGGTGAATTTGATCTTCATTGTGAAGAACTTGGTTATGCTAGTCAACCAAATGTGGGTGCTTCCATGGGGACTGTTTCAGGGTATTCTCTACCTTCCATATTTCCATGACTTATATCTCTCCATTACTCTCGTCATTACTGTCACTTCAATTCAGTTTTCTTATCTTATATTCTTCAAAACTCATATAGGTCATCATATGATAATGAAACTGTGGATGGTAATGTGGGGGCTAATCAAGTTATGTCAGAATTCTCATCAACTGTGACAGAATTACTATCAGAGAAGGGGATGAATGTGCAAGGTAATGAAACACATCCTCTGCAGTTATAATTTATAAAGGTTTCCGCCATGTTCATGCATTTCATATTTAATGAGTAAACTTGCGTTCTTGCAGGTTCTGAATCTCTGACTGCAATGAAGTCTGTAACAAAATGTATTAGAATTATAAGCCCTGGTAATTTTACTGTCTTTCTTAACTCTCCCCTCATTTTAATTTAGGAAAATCTTTAGGAAAAAGAAACTTTGTGTCATATCTGCACTCTCTAATAGAGTGTGGGGACCCATTGTATCGATGGGCTCCACTCTATTAGAGAGTTGGTCTATAAGTTGAGTCTCTACATGATCCTTAATTTAACAGTGTAGAGTTGCTAATTCATGTGCTTTTGGAATTGCAGTGAAAAATCGCGGAAGCTCTCAGGTTTAGGAGAATTGTACTACAAGGATCTGACTGTTTTTGTGGAATGACTCTTAGGCTTGACTTGCTGCAAAAGATTTCTAACTCTTTTAGAAGCTATATTAGAGCTGGTACAGCATTGAGACTACTCACACATTTCTTAGAAATATATATAAGTTTGTGGTTAGTAATTTAGTATTCTATCTTTTGTATCCCCTTGTTGCAGTCCTGGGCTTACTGAGGCTAATGGCTACACAGTTTCTTTCTCCCTTCACTGGATCTTGTAATCCTTGTATAGAATTGTTGATATTTGACAAAGGCTGCTGTTAACAATTTATTATGAAAGTATTAAGATCCTTTAATCTGATTATCATTCATTAATCTTCTGAAATGCTTAATCATAGTTTCAGCAAAAACAAAATATAAATTAAATTCTCTGTTGTTCCTTGTTTTTCTTGAGAAAAATTCCCATACAACTTTATCTTCACAACCAAAATTAAATCTCTTTGTTGTCACATTTTGATCAAGCTAAATACTTCTCCAATTTCTCCACCTCCTCCACGCTTCCGATGTAAAGCGGAACACGCTGATGAATCTGTCAAAGAAATAAAAAAAGGAAAAATTCTTGTCATTCAATACTTTCAGTTACAAAGAGAGCTGCATAAATTCTGTCATGATATGATTTGTACTCACTTCAGTTGGTTGAATGTCAAGTACTCTG
The DNA here is from genome assembly GCA_024362665.1 of Prunus padus. NCBI lineage: Eukaryota > Viridiplantae > Streptophyta > Magnoliopsida > Rosales > Rosaceae > Prunus > Prunus padus. Next base: position 5,784,076 of record JANFAM010000019.1, read on the forward strand.
GCACTGCCATCCGATCCCTTCCCACCGGCTTGTTCAACTATAAAGCTCATTGGTGCACACTCATACAACAGCCTCAGCTTCCCATTCTTGCTCTTCTTGTCCCTAGGGTACCCATAAATGCCGCCATAGAGCAGCGTCCGGTGGAAGTCCCCAACCAAGCTGCCAATGTACCTTGCAGAGTAGGGCTTGCCACTAGGACCCGGGTCCTTAAGGTCATCAATGTACTTCTTTAGCTTGTCATCCCAGAGCTGATAGTTGCCTTCATTGAATGAGTAAATCTTTCCTGCTTTCGGTATCTGAATGTTCTCTTGGGTCAAAACGAACTCTCCATACATGGGGTCCAAGGCAAATGCAAATACACCTTTCCCAATTGTAAGCACAAAGATTACAGAGCTGGAGTACATGCAGTAGCCAGCAGCAAGCAGGTTGCTTCCTGGCTGGCACACACTCACTACACATTTTTGTTCAGCACTGTCAAGCTGCAATGCAAAACATATAAATAAGTGTTCCAATATTGTTGTTCATAGTTATATTTAAAAGAGCTTCGGAGTGCGTTATAAACAAATGAAATACTGTCACATCAGTTAAAATTTAAAAGGCATTCGGTGGACTTACAGTTGAGTCTTCTTCAATGCTTGCAAAGCACTCGTCATTTGGGCTGTATATTCCAAAGATGGATCCAGTGGACACTGCAGCATCAATGTTGGATGATCCATCAAGTGGGTCAAACACCACAATGTAGTTGCCTGAGTAACTCTCTTCTACAGCCACTGGCACATCCTCTTCCTCTGATGCTATAATCCCTGTTCTTCCACTTGATCTCAGGCAATTGGAAAAAACCTGTTCACCAAAACAAAGATTAAATTAAGAATCAAAAATCAAACTCTTATTTGTAAATGTTGTACTTATATATTTATTACGATTTGAAGATCACTAATCCGTTGTAGTCTAGTTGGTCAGGATATTCGGCTCTCACCCGAAAGACCCGGGTTCAAATCCCGGCAACGGAACTTTATTTTTATTTTATTTTCCAATTTTAAGACTTCGCCTAAATTCTCCCTCGTTTTTACTTCCATTAATACCAAAATAATCAGCAAATTGAGCATTTAAATTGATTTTATAAGAAACTATATTCGATTCTCCCTACATCCTGGGTCTTATGTTCGATTGTCCTTCCCCAATATAAGCTTGTATCAAAATAAGAAACTAGTAGGTGAACCACAAACCTCATTGGAGACAACATCGAGTTTCTTCTGGTCCTCTCCTTGAATATTGACAGCACCCTGAATACCAGTCAAGTTAGAAACGCTAGCTCTCTGCACCAACGAAGCAATCTGCTTGCAGGCCAAGGAAATGCTCGAGAGCACAATGGTGAGCTCAGCATCAATCACACCCTCCTGCTCTTGCTTCAGCAGCCAATTCGTCAGCGTCTGTATCTGGTACCCACTTTTCTTCTTGGGCTGTGTATCCGCCGCCACCGCCATGCATTTCACCCCATCGCCCACATGCCTCTTCTTGCTGTAGTTCACGTTACTGGGGCAGGAGACAATTGCTTTGGACCCAAAGAGGCATTGTTGCAGAGGAGAGAGCTGAGAGATGGAGCGAGAGCTCGAGCATAAGAGTTGGGATGATGGTGAAGTTAGTGTTGCAGCAACCATGGTTTTGTGTTTGTGATTTGCTGCTTCGTTTTACTTTTCTTGTTCGATTTTCTGGTTTTTGATGTTCGGTTTTTTCCTTTTCACTTGGATTGTGAGTGTGGGATTGTGAGGTTGGCAACCATTTCTGTTATTTTTATTGTTTTTTTGGGGGTCCCACTTATCTTCCTCCTTTTTATGTTCGTTTTTGTGATCATGGTTCCTTCCTTAGGGAGTCCAATAGGAGGATGGAGATTACAAATAAGTGGCGATGCAATTTGGGTTATGAGTATTGGGTTGGATTTGCTTTGGGCTTAGAGTAAACCCATCTTTGAGGAACAGATTAGACGAGCTTCCTTTGGCTTAGCTCATTAACCAGCTTCATGAAGCATGTTCAAAGGATCTTGGGCTTCAAATCCTAGGTATAGCAATTTAAAAGCCCAAAGTTACTTGTAACGGAGAAATGACTTGTAGTTCAAGTAGTTAAAGGATTTACTCTTACACACCCAAGAATCTATGTTCGAATGGGGTACCACTTTGTCTCTAATTTTGTTTTTCTAGACATATGATGATTAATGTAAAGAGAGAAATAAAAGTAAAATACCCCGTTGTATGTAAGGGGGCGTTTGGTATTCAACTTGAATCCAACTTTTTAAACTCAAAAATAGAATTTGAGTCCAAAACCAAAAAAAACATGTTTGGTAGGCCTATTTTTAAAAACTCAAAATTAAAAAACACCACAAAATTTGAAAACAAAAAAAGTCAGTTTTTTTTTCCCCAGAATTTTTCGCTCTCTCTCTTCGTTCTAAATTTCTGAAACTAATGCCAGGCGGGCCCTTGTTGAGAAGCCTATGGTCTTAATCAGCAGAGTGAGTGGGCTTTGGTACTTTTGAACCGGATGCTAAAAACCAGAAGTACTAGAAGAGTTTGTGGTTGTATTGTTAAAAATAATTTTGAAGTTTAATACCAAACAAGTTTTCACATCTTAAAATTAGTATTTGAAAACTCATGTTTTTAAAAAAGAATAATAGTTTTTTAGTTCACTTTTTTGAGTATGATACCAAACGGGCCTTTAAGTTTCTCTCTGGAGATATAATAATGCATGCCATATAGTATATATGAGCATCTCCAACAGCCTCTTCAACAGCTTTGGAATTGTAAAATAGGTGAGCCACATCATATTAACTCTATCCAACAGCCTTTTCAATCTCAATCATCAAAGCTGCAACCTCTTTCTCTCTCTTCAGGACTGGTAAGTTGACTTTAGCTCTTAAAACATTTAATTTTACTTTGGAAAAACAAAACCTACATTGAACATGTTATAAACATGCATTTTTTTTCTTTTCATATAATAAATACATAGATATTTTTCACATATTTTCATATTTTTCATTCTTTTCCATAATATTGCATTAATTGAATTGAAGAGTCTATTGGAGCAAAAATTATTCAAGTAGCAAATAAGGCTTTTCAAATTGCCACGTAGATCAACAAACTTCAATTTGAAGAGTTTTATTTGCTATTATTGTTGAAGATGCTCCAATAATGCACACAACAATTTCTTGCCTCCAAGACTAGTTGAAGACTTAACCAATACCAAACCCCAAAGGTCAATACATGCCTCATGCGTATCATTATTGGCAATGACCAAGTCTTATGGAAAAGTGGGTGAACTCGCTTGGTTGTTTCTTGGAAATGGAGGCAATAGATTATGGGTTCCGATGTGAGCTCATAAACACAAAACATAAACCTTTTTAGGAATTTTGACAAAAAAAAAAAACCTTTTTAGGAATATTCAGCCGAGAAGGGACTAAGAAAAAGAAGGGAACTTGGGGCATGTTTGGTTTTCAACTTGAATCCAACTTTTTAAACTCAAAAACAGAATTTGAGTCCAAAATAACGAAAACCTGTTTGGTAGCCTTGTTTTTAAAACCTCAAACTCAAAAACACCCCAATTATTAAAAACAAAAAATATATGTTTTTTCAGTTTTTTTTTCTAACAACCCACCGTGCCTCTCTTCCTCTCTGCCTTTCTCCTCCCTCTCTCCACGCTTTTTCTATCTCTCCTCCCTGTTCCGTATGTCTCTCTCTCTCCTCTTTCTCTCCACGTCTCTCTCTCTCCTCATTCTCGTCTCTCTCTCTCTCGTCTCTTCCTCTCTGCCTAAAATTTCCAAACTTACGTTTCCAGCAGAATCAACATTACAATAATAGTCGGTTTGGGTTTAAGGTTTTCTTTATACCAGAGTCGAAGACCAAAAGTATTTGGATGTGGCGGATTTTAAGGTTTTCCTACAAGTAAACCCTTGATTTTTCCTACGTCAATTTGGGTTTTTCGGCAAGGTATGGGGCTGGACCTTTGGGTGAAAAGATAGAAGAGAGGTTGGGGAAACTTTTTCATGAAGGGACCCTGGCCAAAGGTGGCGGAGATGGTCAGACTGAATCGAGAAAGTCCGGCCGATAGGGTAATTTTGGTGTTTTCCAAGCCAGAATATTTGAGCTATCCTTTGGCTAATCAGGTAAGATCTTTTATGGGTTTAGTAGAGGAGGATGTGAGAAGTGTTTTTCGTGAAGGTTGCAGCGGCTTAGCGGAGTCCGGATGACGCCTGAAAATGGGAGTTTGGAAGTGGCGGCGCCATTGTTCACACGTGAGAGAGAGAGAGAGGGATAGTGTGTGTGTGTGTGTGTGTGTGTGTGTGTGTGTGTGTGTCGGGATGGGGGGAGAGAGAAAGTCAGAGGAGAGAGATGGCTGATTGAGGTTTTAAAATTTCACTTTGTAAAATTACGGTTATGCCACCTGCATTTCGTAGATCATAACTTCTTCGCTTTCAAGTCGAGAATTAAGCTGCCTTTGTCTACAAACTCACATCGACGAGCTCTATGTAACGGTGCAACTAAATTTCCCAAATTTCTTTCTGAACAAAAAAGTGACCAAAATACCCCTACCCCCAAGGACAATAATGTAATTTGAAAAGCAAATGTTTTCAAGAATTCAACCAAACAAGTTCTCAAAGTTTTTAGATTTAAAAGCAGTGAGTTTTCAAGTTGCATACCAAATAAGTTTTGAATCTTAAAAATAGATTTGAGAACTCCTTATTTTAAGAAAAATCAAAGTTTTTAAGTTCCTTATTTGAATAGGATACCAAACGCCCCCTTAATTTTATATCAATATGACACCCTTTAATTGAAAACCTGGAGTGATATTTAATTTCTGAAAATTTAGTCAGGATAACACGTCGGAAAAAAAAAATCACTACTTGGCTATTGGAAATTAAAAATAGGTTATTGACTTGCCAACTTGTTTTTCTATATGATTTATAAAAATAAAAAAAATAAAAACTAGTGACTTTTGCAGATGGAAGACCACTATCAAGTGTGCTTTACTACCTACTTCTCCCTTCAATTCCCTCCTTTTGCAAATGTAACCAGGCCTCTTGTCAACTTTCGCGTCGAGGTTCACGTCAAAAAGCTTTGATCTTGTACACATTGCTCCTCTTTGTAGCCTACATGACTGGGTTAGTACATCTTAGGGGTGTTTTAACACCCATTGTCTTAAAGTCAACTGACTTGAGCACATTGATTTAACACAGATTACATGGGTCTTGTAGAAAGCTTGATAAAGTTAGCATTTTAAAAACAAACAAACAAACAAAGGGTGAAAGTGGTGAGCTATGTATGCATTTTGTATGTATGTGTTTATCCTATGTTCTTGGCTGGACTTTTTCTTTGTTATTAAGCAAGTTTAGTCACATAACACGAGATTGGGCTATGATATTTGCTCATTTGATGGACTTTATTTCTTACAAATACTTTTGATTCTCCATTTTATAATCCTTATGTTTTATTAAACCTTTGTGATTTGATGTGCCTTCGATCCTGAAAGGCTTTGCTTCAAATGCTTCTAGACAGATATTGGTATTGGCTGTGCTTGTCTATCCTTATGCATAGTGTTGGCATGTGCTTATGATTTTTTTTTTGGACATGTATGAAGGAGGAGTCTTGGTATAATGTTGAGCACGGTCGTTGGTATTTAATTATGGTGTTTTTATTTTTGTGTTTCAGTTTATACCCCTTATTTTTTATCTTATTTTTTGGGTGCTATAATTGTCTTCATCCTTGGCATATCTTTAGGGGAAGAGTTATTGTTCAAGTACACAAGATGATATGATCATGTTTATTATTTTTCTTTCAGTGGTAGCTTTTAGTTTTAATTTAAGTCCCTCAAAATAATAAAAAATAATCTTTTTTGTTTTCAAACATAGTGTCTTTTTATACTTCTTGTTTAATTGTGCAGCTAGGCTTTGCTTCATGTTTCACCTCGAGCTTCGCATGAATATCAGAATTACTGAGAAGGACACAAGATAAACTGAATATGAGGATTGCAATGCCATTGTCAATCCTGTCAGTTGCAGACATGTAGCACAACATGTTCACAAGAACATTTCTTTGGAAATATGTATGACGAAATGAAGAGCAGAAGACACGTAAAGAAAGAGGTAAGTATCATGTATTATGTTTATATGATTGAACCTAAAATTGTTTATGTTGTTCTTATATATGATGAATGGATCTTGGCTATGAAAGATGAGACTTTTACACCCTTTGCACATCTGGAATTGGTGAGGTTATTTCTCGTTGTTACTTGTCAAGCCAAATGGACATCAAAAGTGCCTTCCTTAGTAGTGCTTTCAAGTAGCAACACATGTTGAGCAACCTACAGTCACGACAAGATAAAGCCCCTTAAATGCTTCATTGGTTAATCTCTATGCCTTTATATGTTGGGATTGCAAATTGATTTTTTCCTCTTATTTTTGCTATTATATATGCTCCCTTATGTTCTTTCTTTGCCCTTTGGATTTCCTAACAAAAAGGGGGAGAGATGACTGTGAAATTATGATAAAAAGAGGGAGAGATTGTGTTGTAGAATTAAGGAGGAGTGATGTTGTATTTTTTCTTTGAATTACATTTCTTCTCCCACATGCTTCACTGGTTTTGTTGTTTAATAATGTGCATGGATTTAGAGCTTCGAGTTTAGAGTAGGGTTTCATTTGTTAAATCCCATGCAATTTCTTTTGAGTTGTAATAGGTGTTATGTCTAGGAAATGCCAAAATGGGAGATTTTTAGTATGAAAATTGTATTGGCATTTCCTAAACTTTAGCATAGGTCAGAATTAGTGTGTGAATATCTTTTACTGGAAGTTTTGGCTTAACACATTCAATCCCAGATTTTCGAAGTGTGACTTGATCGATATGATCTGATTTTAGGTAAATCATGACATAATCACGCATTTATTGTAGGATTCCTAGTTTGAGTTATTTTCACTCAAGTGCTTCTACATTAGTTCTATTTTAAATAAGATTAGATTTTCTCTCTTGATATTATTTTCCTAGTTGGACCTTATTTTGGTTTAAGTAAAAATATCCTTTTTATATTTGACTTGGAGAGCATGTTTCTTTTAATACCAAATTGATTTCCATGATTAATATTGTTTCCTTCTATAAACAATTGGTTATAATGAAAGTCATAGAGCTGACGAAATCAATTAGGATTCCTAGAGTATCAAATGTAATAAATGGCAAGATATTGAGCTATGGATGTGTGCACTTCTCGTGCAAAGTTGAGAATGTGTTTTGTATAAATCATTGTGTGCATCTCTTTTGCAAGATACAGATTTTAGACATTTTAGTTGAGCATCTAAATTTCCTAACAAAAGCTGCTATGCATATATTTGAGATAAATCATCAAGTGTTCCATGTTTACTTGGTGATTTATCAAACACTTTAATCATTTATATTGCATTCATTTGCATTGTTCAGTGACTTATATGGTTGAGGGCACCAAGACCGTGGTGGCAGTTTTCCTCCGGCGAGCTTGAAGCAATTGTGACCAGTATTTCGTTCAACATAAGGAGTGTCGAATATCATCCTGTGACAGAAGTTGAGTTACGAAGAAGTCAGTAAACACCATCTAGAATGTGTCTAGGATAAGCGTGTGAGTACTTCTTGTAATCATCATTCTATAGTGGATTTGTGTTAGATTGAGGAGTGTCGAATATCATCCTGTGACAAAAGTTGAGTTACGAAGAAGTCGGTAAACACAATCTAGAATGTGTCTAGGATAAGCGTGTGAGTACTTTTTGTAATCATCGTTCTATAGTGAATTTGTGTTAGACTGAGGAGTCCCGTGAATTTCCCCAAATGTGAGGTTTTATCACGTAAAATAATTCTCTGCGTGTTCCTTTATTTTACGCTCAACACATTTTAGGATTAATAAGTCATATCAATCATGCTATCAAAATTTACTTTTTGTGTATTGATTATAATTTTAAATTGGCATATTCACCCCATTTTTAGTCATTCTATAAGTAATTTCAATGATTAACATATATTTATCATAAAATATTAAGCAATGCAGAGTGAAGTCATGCCGACCTAGGCTTCCCTTTGAAGCCGAGTGAAGCATACACAACTTGACAGATGGAAGCCTAGCTGTCGTTCGATGTACACAAGTATGTTAACGCAACATTCATATATGGTTCGAGATGGCATGCCTGTCGCGCTAATTATTAATTAATATGAGCTAGTCCAAATCAAATAGAATATTTTTGCCAAGGAAAAATCTGGAAACGTGCAGCTCTGGCACAGACTAAATTAAAGGTCAAAACTTGATATTTGTTTAATTTCTTAATTGAGTAGAAGAAAATAAATGTTGGGTCTATGAGAGTCCAAAAGTCAAGTTAATTGCATTTGTCACGTTACTTAGGTCCAAATCACCCGTCTTGACTGCAATATTTGCATAATGGTTGTCCAGCTATGATTTTTATTTTATTTTTTAAACAAACGATAATCTAAATTATTCCAAATTAGTCTAATCTTCAAATATGGAATTTGACCTTAGGTGCAATGGGAAGAATATATTGTCCTCTTCAATTAACCTAACTCAGGTGTGCAACTATGATGTGTTCTTGAGGGAAAGAAAAACAAGACAAATTTGATAGCTAGGTACATACATCTCACGAAATGTCATGCCTAATATTAATAAAAATTGAAATGTCAACAAACCCTACATAACACGAATGGAGAAAGGAGAAACTTCAACATATTTGCAGGCTTCCCACACGTCTTTGCTCTTTATTAGCGTCAACAATTAAACAATGAGAACAACTAAAAAAGGTAAAAAAATAAGAAGAAAAGAACACAGCTATTATTTAATATGACAAATGGGTCCAACAAGTAATCAAAAAAATCAGTGACGTGGTTTACACCAACCTGTAAGTTTTGTAACGCATCTCTCATTATAGTGAAGACGCCTTAGTATTTATTAGGTTTTAGTTAAACAAAATAAAATTATTTAAGAAAGGGCCAAAGGAGAGGTTTTTTCTTAGGAAAAGGTCAATGAACAGTGTCTCACAAACAAACAAACAGTGTCTTCTCTATATAGTTGGTCGTTGCTTTTTGTTGTTTCATAGTTTCATAGCTTCTTCTCTCTCTCTCTCTCTCTCTCTCTCTCTCTCTCTCTATATATATATATATATATATATATATATATATACATAAACCCTTATCTTCTCACTCATCTCACAAACAAAAACAAACAAAAATCCATCAAAACCCAATACTCAAATGGCTTTCATCTCCACCAAGTTGTCTTTGGCTCTTTGCCTCTCTTTCCTCTCCATCCATGCAGCTCTAGGTACATAATGTTCATAAAATCTAAATTATGGTCATCAATTTCTAATTACTTTAAACTCTTAATTGAACATGGTTTTATATTGAACTCAATTCGATTTTTTCTCAGGTGGGTTTATATGTGAGGATTTGCCGAATGATGTTTGCGCATTTTCGGTATCGTCTGCTGGGAAAAGGTGTCTGCTAGAGACCACGGCAAAGAAGGATGGAAGCATAGAGTACCAGTGCAGGACATCAGAAGTTTTGGTTCAGGGGGTGGCAGAGTACATTGAGACAGATCAGTGTGTGAAGGCTTGTGGCATTGACAGGAAGTCTGTTGGGATTTCATCTGATGCCCTCCTTGAGCCTCAGTTCATGGCCAAGCTCTGCTCCCCAACTTGCTACCAAAAATGCCCCAACATTGTTGAGCTTTACTTCAACTTGGCCACAGGAGAGGGTAAATATATACAAGTAGTATAAGTTTGGCTACCATAAAGGAACCTGACAAAGAATCTGTCTAGATTTTGGTCTGCTTTCGCTTTCTTTTTCTGCCATCAATATGATATACCTCCCTTCTCTTTTAATCAAAGTGTTCCATTTATTTTTAGAGAACTGATTTCCTCACTCCTTTTTTATCTACTTATATTCCATTTTATAACTAAAAAATGAGTGTAGATAGACAAAAGGGGAGTGGGGAAATCATCACCCTATTTTTATGGTACAAGTTAATAACTTTGACACGTGAAGGGCCATAATTCGATGATAAGGTTTTACATACGATAAGTGTATACAATGTTTTTCATCACGTAAAAAGTATGTTGTATACATTCGTTCTATGTAAGAAGTAATTATTCACACGAACTTCCTTCCTTGTTATTAATTAGTATACGTAATATAAAGCTAGTTAAAATGGAACTAATGTGTGTTGGTTAATGTTCTGACAATTGCAGGAGTGTTCTTGCCTGATCTCTGTGACAAACAGCATATCAACCCTCACCGTGCCATGCTCCAGCGCTTGAGCTACGGTGCGGAAGCCCCTGGCCCCGTCGGCTGCGAACCAACATCAGGAAACTTGGCATTTGCCCCTTCTTAGGAAGAAGCATTTCCCCCTTTACGAGGCATTTGCTCCTACTGAGGGAGAAGCACTTCCCCCTTCTGAGCTATTTGCCCCTGCTACTCTGTAAACATGTTGTGTAGTTTCTGCATAAAATTTATTTTGAATTTTAGTGTAAATTAAGTGACAAGTGAGGAATAATTATCAAGGGTTATTGACCGAAATGGTTGCTCCAGTATCATTTTGGTCAACCAACTAAAATTTTCATTTCAATGGTTCTTCAACTCTTCATTTGGTATCAAATTAATCCTACCGTCAAAGTCTGTCAATTTTGCCGTTAAATTCATAGGCAAAAATCGTCTTTTTAGGGTAATACCCTCAAAAACAAAACCAAACAATCTTAGACTGATGGGCTGTACATGAAAAAAAAATCCAAATTGCATGCTAACTAGATTTAAACTGTCCCACTTGAGAGAAGAAATGTTTAATGTCCAGATGGTTCAAAAATATTCCCAAAACAAAAAACAAAAACTTAGAATCTGTTGGAAACCTTTAAACAGATGCAAAGAGTGTCAAATATGGTACCATTTTTATGCCCTTCAAGACAAATTGAACTTGTGAGGGTTTAGAGAGCGGTTTCTGGTTGTGTTCTTCATTCCTTTCACCATCTGATGCAGAGACAGGAGCCACCGGAGATTGAAGAGGTGATTCGACAGACGAATATGCAAGCAAGTTCCTTAAACTGGAAATCCCCTTTGATAGCGAAAACAAAGACAAAAAAATGTGACAATTGAAACACAAGTTGTGACAGTTGAAACAGAAGTCGAAATTGAAAGAAAGAAAGAAAGAAAAACCAAGTCTTAAATTGAAAAGTATTGTGATTACCAAGCGCTGAAAATAGTGATAAAGAGGCGTTGCAATGGTTTGAGGAGATGGTCTCCATAGTCTTTGAAAATGAAAAGAAGAAGAAAAGTTTGCATCAGATACTCTTTTACCAATATGACTGATTAATTAGGAACTGTAGATTCCTCCGCCAACCCACCGTGGCACCATGGCTTCAACCCTTCAACCAAAAAGAAGAATTCCCCAGCTGCAGCTACCAATATCAAAAACCCCAAATATAAATGAATAAAGGCTTAAATATCAAACTGGTCCATATGTTTTATCCATTCGGCCAATTTAGTCCCTGGGTTTTCAATTTGGCTAATTTAGTCCATGTGTTAACATTCGTTAGCCAATATAGGACAATATGTCAATAGACGTTAAAAATGACATATATAGCGCACGTGAGTGGGCATAAAGGTATTTTAACACATAAACCAAAACGCTCAACTGCTTGCGACTCTGACTATCAAATTCAATAAGAGTCGCGAGCGTTTGAAACTCCAAATTCTCAGACAAACAACTGTGTTCATGAGAATTTGGGGTTTCAAATTCAATTAGTTCCCTTGAATATCAATCACGTGAGTCTGCATAAAGATAGCAAGCAGACTAAACGAATCTGATAGAGGCTCAAACAACCCAGGTGAGTATTCAAAATCGAAAACCAAGTAGATATTTCAAAACCAAAACCACCCCAACGTTTGAATTTATGGAGTTCAAGAGATGATGACCACCAAGCTTCAAGTTTTCTTCTTAGCAAAGGTTTCAAAGAGGTGAATCTATGCCAAGCTTTATTTGAAGCCACAATTTTTGCAACCTGGGTGTATTGGATCTAATACATTTTTACATATCTATCAAAATTGTTTGTTAGCACTATTTGGTTTGTAAAGTTCAGAAAAACAAAAGCGGACATGAAATGAAACGTCCACTATAAAAAATAAAAATAAAAAAAATAAAAACTACAGAATTGGTGGGCACTGAAGGTCGTCCCTAGATCAACTTGGCTTGTCAACAGTGCTCTGTTTGTGTGATAGTGATGACTGGTATTTGGTATTGTGTGAGGTACTTAATTTGTTCGAGAAAGAACTTTAATAGAATCAATCTAATAAATAAATCAAGAAAGAACTTTAAGAGAACTTCATATGTTCCAATTACATATTCACATGAACTTGTTCCAAGTACATCCCTCAATTCTCATGAACGCAAACTACGCAGTTGTCATTGGTGCCAAGGAATAGAGTCACGAAGGTTTGGGTTTACGTGTTAAAATACCTTTATGTCCACTCACGTGCGATACACATGTCCATTTTAACGTCTATTTGACAGATTGTCCTACATTGGCTAACAAATGTAAACACAAAGACTAAATTAACCAAATTGAAAACACATGGACTAAATTGGCCGAATGGGTAAAACACAATGACCATTTTAACATTTAAGCCATGAATAAATCAATAAATTACATGGATTAAGGGGGGTGTATTCAATTGAGATATTAATAGATTTTAATTACATGATTTTAATGTAATGGATTTCAACCTATTTTGTAATTATATTATTTTACTTATGATTTTAATAGATTGCAATTCCATGATTTTACTTATGATTTAATTCACTTCAGATTTTACTTTTGATTTTAAAAGATTGCAATTACATAATTTTCGTGGGTTTTGACAATGAAGCAGGCTCGTCGTCTCAGCACCTCAGACCAGCAGCCCCAACAGAAAACACACCGCTTATCGGAGACTCGAAGCCATTGTCATCCCAAGATCGTTAATGTCAAACCTTTTAAGCAACAAGTGTCATCAAACCTCATCCCATATAACAAGGAGAAGAATTAAAGCATACAGTTAAGGAGCATAAGGATATTATCTTCACTCAGTTTTGTTTCTAGCAATGCATTGTCAGCTTTGGCTATAAAAGAGATAATTGGATTCTCTCTGTCTCTATCATTTTTTTCTCTTGTCTTTTCATGTTGTAGGATGCAGCTTTCATTGCTACCAGTTTTTTTTTCGGACGAAAGCAACCAGCTTTCTCAATACAATAAACCCCAATTCAAAGCTGCACTATGAAAGCAACCAGCTCGTGGAGGCATTTGGCTTGGAAAGCTTTCTCACCATAATCATTGATGAAAGCAAATTTCAGAGAGAAAACAAATTCCAACACAAATTTCCACCCAGATACCAGTTTTCAAACTAAAAGCTGGGATTTTGTCACAACCTAACTTCCCTCACTTTAGCAGTATGATAAATCCTGGCACAATAAAAATTAAAAATTAAAAACAAAACAAAACCCCATTCCCCTCCAAAACCATTACTAATCAAAAGAAAAAACAAAACCACAACATAAAGAACAAAGAACAGACCAAAACACAGATACCCAGACGAGATTTCCAAGCCAAATGCCTCCACGAGCCACCAGTTGAAGCAAAATAACAACTGGGTCTCGCTCCTAAATACAAACAAACAAAGAATTGAGATTGCAACACCCCAAACAAGAACAAAGACAAAAGAAAATCGAACGACGAGCTCAGAAACAACACGTGTTTTACCCGGATATGGAAATTGAAGAAAGAGTGCCTTGCTCTCATCGGTGCTGGCCATCGATGGCCTTTGTTGTCTGTATGCTTCATAATAAAAAATAGAAAGAAGTGAGAATCAGGCATAGGAGGATGAGATTTTTGATGGGGCTTGGTATTTATATCATTTGCTCAAAAGTCTTATACAATAACATAATGAAATACTTCAAAATCAATTTGAATACCACCTATTTAGACTTAAAAGTCCTACATTGAATCACAAATGGATTTTTAAACACAAAACAATCTATTTTAAAATCTTAATTGAATACCACCAGATTTTTATTCATTACTTAAAAATCTTAATTGAATACCACCTGACTTTTAAACTTCAAAATAATCTATTAAAATCCTAATTGAATACACCCCCCTAAAAAGGAAATAAAATGTGCCCAACATTGCATTTGGGTGAGACAATAGAAAACCATATATATTACTCACCCTAGCTCGCTCAGCAGCTCCCTTTCTACACGAACTTCAATTACCTGGGTGTTGAAATCTAGCAGACCATACAAGATCTGATTCAATAACAGAGCCAATTCTACAGGAACTTCACTCGAAAGCTGAGGGGGAAGAGACAGAGAGAGGGGGAGGAGACAAAGAGAAAGGATGCTGTGGGTGGGCTGCGATAGGTTGGGGTTGGTGGCTGTCGAATCGTCAAAGAGTGAGAAAGAGAGAGGTTGGAATGCCCTGAAAAGATGGTTTTGCCCTTCAATTTCACGGAATAGTTGACAGACTTTGACTTTAGGACGATTTTGATACCAAATAAAGAGTTGAAGGACCATTGAAATGAAAATTTTAATTGATGGATGAAAATGATACTGGAGCAATAGTTAAGAGACCATTTTGGTCAATAACCCAATTATCAAATATAGAGCAAAAAAACAAGGGAACCGGGGATTTTCTTTGTGGATGGTGTTTGTTGAGATTTACGACGTTTATATGAAAAGTAATTCTATTACTTTTTTTTTGAACATGTCAGATCAATTCATACAATCAATGATATCACATTTCTCCGAAATTGCAAACCACTCAATTATGGAATTAAGTTTTCATTTGATTACATTTATTTTTATTGCTAATAAGATGGTTTGCTTTGCTCTATAGGCCATTGCCACATGACCGATTGCAAGAATGTTTGATTGAAGATCTGGTTTAATACATTTCTCGTAACTATGTTGAATATAAATTCAAAAACCAATAAAATGAAATATTGTCACACCAATTGAGTTTCAAAAATTTTGCCTCTAAGCCAATCTAGGGCATGGACTGGAGGAATGAAGAAGGCCCTTCTGGAATTTTGGGCCTTAACTCTGTTGTTAATTAATGAACTAAGTTTTTGTCTTAATCTTAAGTGAAGGAAGATAACGTCATCAGTGCAATCTGTTCTGCAAGGAAACAAGAAGCCACACAAATGTAAAATTACAATAACACAACATGCAAATATTAATCTTAGCTAGAGTCCCCAAATATAGAGAGGCCTTAAAATCTGATGGAGCTAAACTACAAACAATTAAGAACCCCATGATATATGCAAAACCTTGTGTGGTTCTAGCTAGGCTTCATATATATATATATATATATTCCTCTCACAAACCAAACCAAACCAAACCAAACTCTTTTTGTTTGTCAATTAGTAAAGCACAGGTTACAGACAACCAATGCTCAAACCACATGGCTTTCTCATCCAACCTAATTATCCTTCCTGTTATTCTCTTCCTCTCTTCCCTGTTAATCCATCCAGCTCTAGGTACATAACACATAATATAATTGCAGCTTTTGATTGTTAATTCTGTGGTTAATTGAATTCTTGGTTTTGGTTAATTTGCACCAGGTGAGATTGTATGTGAGCATTTGCCAAATGACGTTTGCGCCTTTTCGGTATCTTCTTCGGGGAAGAGGTGTTTGCTGGAGACAATGGCGAAGCAAGATGGAACCCTACAATACCAATGCAGGACATCAGGAGTGGTGGTGGAGAAGATGGCTGAATACATAGAAACGGATCAGTGTGTCAAGGCATGTGGTGTTCATAGGACGTCTCTCGGGATTTCCCCTGATACCCTCCATGACCCTCACTTCCTCAATAGGCTTTGCTCCCCTGCTTGCTACGAGAAATGCCCCGACATTGTTGAACTTTACTTCAATATGGCCCAAGGAGAGGGTAAGAGATTTCACATATCCATTTTTTATTTCACAGATGCATCTACTACGTACCTACAAATTAATTAACCTTACATGGAACTAATATAATTTGTTAAATATTTTTACAAATGCAGGAGTATTCTTGCATTATCTCTGCGAGCAACAACGTTCCAATCCTCACAGTCACAGAGCCATGAGCGAGAGTTCTGGACCTAGTTATGCTTTTTCTTATGGTCCGGATTCAAAAGAATCATCAACCAAATTTCATACCCCTAGTCCGGTTTCAAAAGAAACACCAAGAAAAGTTCAAGACACTTTTACCCATGCTTCCACCCCTGTTCCGTTTTCAAAAGAGGCGTCAACAAAATTTCATGAGACTTTTACCCCTAATTCCGCCCATGGTCCAGTTTCAAAAGAAATAACAAGAGAATTTTATGATACTTTTTCCCCTGCTTTCGCCCCAGGTCGGGCTTCAAAAGAAATAACAAGAAAATTTCATGACACTTTTGCCCATGCTTTCACCCCTGGTTCATTTTTAAAAGAAACATCAAGAAAAGTTCACAACACTGTTGCCCCTACTTTCTCCCCTGGTCCAGTTTCTAAAGAAATGTCAAGAACGTTTCAAGACACTTTTGCCCCAGGTCCAATTTCAAAAGAAATATCAGGAAAATTTCATGACACTTTTGCCCCAGGTCCAGTTTCAAATGAAATATCAAGAAAGTTTCATGACACTTTTGCCCCTAGTCCAATTTCAAAAGAAATATCAGGAAAATTTCATGACACTTTCGGCCCTGGTCCAGTTTCAAATGAAATATCAGGAAAATTTCATGACACTTTCGGCCCTGGTCCAGTTTCAAAAGAAATATCAGGAAAATTTCATGACACTTTAAGCTCTGGTCCAATTTCAAAAGAAATATCAGGAAAATTTCATGACACTTTCTCCCTTGGTCCGGTTTCAAAAGAAATATCGGGAAAATTTCATGACACTTTTGCCCCTGGTCCAGTTACAAAGAAAATGTCAAGCAAATTTCATGACGCTTTTCCCCCTAATATGAAATCAAGAAAACTTCATCCTTAATTTTGTCTCTGCTTTCACTCATGGTTCTGTTTCCGAAAGGACCATCAAGAAAATTTCATCCTTGTCGTCCCCTTGCTCCTTCATAGCCATGTATATGTGCCGTGTTGTGTGGTTTCTTCAAATAATTTCCTTTCGAGTGTTAGTATAGCAAGGAAAATTATTTGTGGGGAAAAAGTACTGTTTAGTGAGAAATTAGCCATGTAAACATATATGGAACAGCCGGTAGGAAATATGGGTTCATTTTATTTTTGGATTTGGGGAATGTTGTGGTTACAGCTTTTCAATTGTACATACAATTCTTTACATTGTACATTATTTCACAATATTTGTTACTATCTAAGCAATCCTGAATATTGAAAAACATTTATTTATTTATATTTCACTGATCAAAATAATGTTGACCAACTATTAACGAGATTATGCGATCCGATAGACCCAAACGACACCGTCTTGACGAATCCTTGGAAACAACTTCTAACATTGTGGTAGATCAACCGGTGGTG
Organism: Prunus padus; assembly: GCA_024362665.1. NCBI lineage: Eukaryota > Viridiplantae > Streptophyta > Magnoliopsida > Rosales > Rosaceae > Prunus > Prunus padus. Next base: position 5,801,612 of record JANFAM010000019.1, read on the forward strand.
GAGGCAAAACCCATGGGGTGGGTCCATTTTCAACCTCAAAAGCCATCGCCAGACCCCACGGCAAATGTACGTCCAAATGACAGTGCATAAACCACATACCTGTACAATAATTCAAAAGAAGAAAATCAGAAATCTTTTTCATCATAAAAATATATGAAGTAAGTGTGGGTTATGCTAATTGGTTAAGAGAGTGTGTCCGCCCTTTGCACTAAATATCGGTCCCCTTCTCGTATATTGGAGCAGTTTAGAATATCATTTTGTCAGAAATATATATATACAATAAATCAATTTAGGAGATGTTTCTGAAAATTAACCTGGATTATTTGCTGTAAATCTGATCACGGCCCATCCTCCAACCGGCACACCAATTGTGTTACGTATTTGCGGGTTAACGAGATTAAACTTTTTGGGATCGTTGATTGGGTCGTAATTTCCAAACCCTTGAGCTAGCACGTGGAAATTGAAACCGTGGATATGTATCGGGTGGTTCTCGATCGCAATAAACGCCGTGTTCTGAAGCACGATCTCCACCGTCGAATTGAACTGCAACGTCTTGACTTTGGTGGATTTTGGCGCGTAGATCAGCGATAGGTCGAAGCTGATGTTCGTGTCCGTGTAGTCAAACTTGACCGCGGGCTCGTCAGGGAAATCAGTGGTGTAGATCCCGCTCACATTGTAAAACTGTGCTTGCATCATAGACAGATTGGTCGGGAGCTGGAACGACTCGTTGTTCATGCTCGCAGACAATCGGTTATTGAGTGGACCTTGACACGTGGCGTTTACGGGACACACCTCCAGATTCACTCCTACGGTCACGAACATATGCTCGTCCACGTTGGTAGGCACCGGGACCCAGTGGGGCCCGCCGGCAAGTCCGGTGAGATTGCTGTTGAACTTGTGGGCCGTTGGCGTGTCGCCGGGACTGGGTAGGGCCGGCATGATGGGGGATGATGACGTGGAGTTCTCGTAGACGATGATGCCTCTTGTGGTGGTGTTATCAAAGGTTATGTCCGCGCTCTCGTACGGAGTGGCGGCCATGTAGTAAGATCCTGTCTCTTGATTCGCGGTTAGGAGAACGTCGGTGGTTTGACCGGGCGCGACGACCAAGACATCCGTGATGTAAGGAGTTGTGTAGGAGGCGTCGATTGCGACAACTGTCATGTTGTGATTGGCTATCTTGAAGAAGAGCTGGTTATTGAGCGCAGCGTTGATGATGCGTAGCAAGTAGGTCTTTCCTTTCACCACCTCCACCTGGTATGTCTCTGATAAATTGATACGAGTGTGAATATTCATTATTCAACAGAGAAACAAATAAATTTATGCGTATAGTAACAGTTGCTCACGTATGCATGAGAGCGGTTATTGTTAATTATGATTTTTCAGTTTATATCAGAGTTTACGTACGATTTTGAGAGCAGTCGTAAAGATCGCCGGGTAGGCCATTGATGGTGTAAGCATCAGAAATGTTAGGAGCAATTCCAGTAGCCAGGCCTTCGTTCTCAATGTCAACAACATTGCCATTCCACCACTCTCCTGCAATTCCATTTATCAAACAGTTTTTTAAGAATATCTATAGATTGTATGTCATAATTAACGTTAATTAATAGTTAAGGTTAAGGATGCGCATATGGTTTGTTACATACCCAAGATGATGGGAATTTCCTTATACGGCTTGGGGAATGGAAAGGATCGACCGGCTTTCGGGTGGATGATGAGGGCACCATGGACTGTTGCCCGGATCCAAGAAACATGAGCATGCCACCATAGGGTTCCTTCTTGTCCTGTGATGTTGAATCTGTAAGTATAGTTTTGTCCAGGACGTATAGGGCATTGGGTTACATATACTGGTCCATCAGCCCATGGACTCAGAAGCTGAAAGATTCCATGCCTGCATCAATAAAGAAAGAAATTATACATTATAAATAAATTGATCTATATAGTATCCATCTTCAGAAATTTTATTATGCCATTACAAAAAAAAGTAGCAACAGTTATCAATAATTGATATTTGGTGACTAATGTATGGGTAACTAAAGACTTTAGTCACCAAAAAACCACTTTTTGGTAACTTTAAGTCACCAAAAAAGGCTTTTTTGGTGACTAAAGTCTTTAGTTACCCCTACATTAGTCACCAAAATATCACCAATTATTGGTAACTGTTGCCATTTTTTTTTGTAGTGTGCAGTATATTTTATATTAGCTTAAGCCGGTGGGTTTGATGATATCTCAAAAATAATTGGATATAAGTTATTAAGGTTGATGTTGAAGAATGGGATCCTCTCCCTTTCAATTTAACTAATCAAATTGACTAAGTATACAAATAATTTGATATGAGTTATTAAGCTTGATATTGAAGAATGGGAGCCTTTCCTTTTCAATTTAACTAATCATATTGACTAAGTATACACACACACATATTTATATGTATATTATCAAAGTCAATGTAATTTGTGAAAAGATATATATGAATATCTACCAGTGAATAGTAATGTTATAGGGTGACTGGTTCAAAACGTGGACGACAAGCGTGTCACCCTCGCGTGCCCTGATTGCTGGGCCGGGATAGCTCCCATTTACTACAGTTATCGATTGCTCCTCGCACAGTCGGGTTACAGTCAGATTGTTCACCTGAAACAACAAAAAACAAACAAGAAGAATGTGATGAACTATATATTCCAAACATATAAATGGTCACATAACATAAAACAGCATAATTTGGGTGTAGAGTTGATGTGCTTGTGAGCCAAGGCTTACATGAAAAGAATGCTCAACAATTGCACCAGATGCTACTGAGGAAGCCAATAGAGCTAAAGCACATGCTAGCACGAAGGCAAAGCGTGCCATGTCGGGAAGAAATGCTACGTATACCAAGAGCTCAAGAGGAAATGAGAGAAACTATAATTTTTCTATTGCTCTTTGCAATATCTCAATAGAGACATATGATGCTGTATATATAGGCAGTGTGGAGGTGGCTAGCGAGCGGCTAACACATACAATTTCCACAATTGCGTGACAACTTAACTAACAAAATTTCAGTGGTTTTGAGTTTTGACAAGGACTTTGGAAATGAAAGCATTGCATGCATTGCATGCTGGAGTTAATAAAGAGACGAGGGATAAGTCAGAAACTTGGTTCTTCAAGGAAACAATCCTTTTGAATATACGATCCTTTTGACAGGCTGCCCAAATACACTTTACAGGCTGACAAATACAAAAATGAATTAGAAGAATCGATTTGGGTTTGAATTATCAAAGTAATCAACAGGATAAGACGTCTTTTCCAGTGGTCGTGTGTAGACATATTGAAATGCATATATATATATATATATGTTATTTCAAATCCATTGTCTAAGTTCTTCGCACAGAAATTTTCTTCTCAATCCATAACCAAAAAAATATCAAAACGTTATTAGTAATTTTGTCAACATTTTATGGACAGATTGAAATAACTTCATTTATTTTCAGGAAAAAATAATCTCTACAATATTATTCTAACAAATCCAAATGTCGGTCCAAACTTTATTTTAATTAAAATTTCAACATTTGATTTAAACCAAATAGTCAACTAAACTACACAACCTTTTTTTTTTTTTTTTAAAATGAAAAAGTAACTTTCAGAAAGAACCTTCTGTTCCAACTTCATATGATTTAATAGAAAGAAAACGAAAACATTTATAAAATTGTGTATATTTAATAACAATTTTCCTGAAATTGTCTATTTTCAATATTAATTGGTCCTATTAATTAGGTAATACATTTTTATAGTACCCAAAATGAATATATATATTTATATATTTTCTACTATGCGAACGTCCGCCGCATATCTTTATAACGTGTGATAACTCTTATTCATTTTTATCTTTTTTCTTGCCATGCAGAAGTACTATTCTTTTCTTTTCTTTTCTTTTATGGTGAATCATGCATGAGTGCTATTTTTTAGTTAATCCTGACGAATTTTTCATGACATGAAATATGGTCTCAAATCAGAATATATGTTGCCAAAAACACATAAAAATATATGTTGCAACTTGTATTTAATTATGAAATACAACACCATATAGAAAACTGAGAAAGCTACCATACATTGTATTTCATTAATCCAAATTGTCTATTTTGTGAATATTCATTCGAATATCATCTATGCAAAAATTCACTTGAATCCAATATCATTTGATCACTCAATTAAATTATTGAAATTTTAGTACTTTATTGAAGTACCGTGTTCATTAATTTTCTATGAGACAATTAGATATTTAAATGGTTTCCGATTTGTCTAATTTTTTGCAAGAATGATCTATAAATGAAGACTTAAAAAATAAATAGTTTTAATCGTTGGAAAAAATTTCATAAAGTATCCTAAAAAGCGTCCCTCAATAGAAGAGGACTATATATATATATATATATTTCATATTATTTTTGCATGTGGCATTGACAGATAGGCAGATACATATACGCAGACAATTATAATATTTCCTGACAATAAATAAATGTTTTCAATAAGTTGACAAATATGTCATGTTCATTCACCGTTTGTTGCTTCGAAATTCCACCTACCGCATCTGATTCGCTCCTGAAATCACATTCCAAGCATTGACCTATTAAAACCCTAAAATACACATGCATTCATTCTGCAAGACACCTCTAATTTCTGTGGCGGTATACATATTTGGCGACGTCTCTTCAAACCTTATTTGAACGTCCACGAAACCTTAAAGTAGTTGTTTCGTGGCGTGGGTCGATAGGCCAACATGTCTTGACATTCAAGAACGTAAGTGATATTGATATACGCGTCTCAGGCCGACCACTCGATTATGTGAAAATATGCGTCTCAGGCCGACCATGTGTCCCCTGAGTTCTGCAAGGAACGCGTCTCGGATTGACCTCGTGTCCCCCGAGTTCTGTGAGGATGTATCACACATGTGGCCACATGTGTGTTACTTAGAATTGACAGAATGTTATTGGAATTAACGGATTATGATTGGAGGTACACCTAGGTGGAGAGTATTTTGAGATTTGAGATATTTTAAACGGAAATTAACGATTTTATCTTGGATACTTATTGGTGAAGGCTTTAATACATACTTTCATATTTATGAGGCAAATGATTGAGAGTTTTCAAAGTCAAGGATCTTATACTATTCATTACTGTTTTCTTAAATCATGAGTTCGTTTATGACCGCGAAAGTCCGAGGCATGTTTTATTTAACCCATTTATATGGATATAAAGGTTTTTGAGTGGACAATGTTGTTTTACTAATTTTCTAATTTTCTACTTATCGGTAATCATTATATATATATATATATATATATATATATATATGTATGTATACACATGTGACGGATTGAAGATTGCTTTGCAATCAATATATTATGCTTAGGTGTTAGAGAATTGATTAGAGTTTGATTCTAAAAAATGGATGAGGTTATATAGTATGATGGTGGAATAAAATGTAAGAAAGAAGCGATGCATAGCTCTATAATTGGTTGTATTATACTATTTGAGTCCCAGATTCTTGTAAGAAGAACTACGTGTGGCTTGATCCCTCAGAAAGGGTATGTAGGCAACCTAAGCTAACCTAGGTGTAGCCACAAAATTAAATTGTTGAGTTATGCTTGAAATGGGTTTAGTTTGAAACCAGTTTGTTAGTTGGGCCAATTTTGATTAATCATTTAATTCTGGTTTATAACAAGGTGATTGTCAGTGTTTGATTATGTTATGCAGGCCTGAGGCCCATTTGAACATTATTGAATTGCATATGAACGAGACTCTATTTGTCACATCCCAGAATCGCTCCGCCGTAGCACGATATTATCCGCTTTTGGGCCGTGGCCCTCACTGTTTGTTTACGGGAACTCACGAGCAATTTTCCAGTGGGTCACCCATCCCTGGATTGCTCTAAGCTACAACTCGCTTAACTTGGAGTTCCCACAACTCGGCTGAGCTCCCAAAGGCATCTTGCTATTTGGAGGTGGGCATGTACATATAAGGCACATCACCCCCTCTCCGTTGGCCTATGTGGGATCTCACAATTCACCCCCCTTAGGGGCCCGACGTCCTCGTTGGCACGCTCGCACCACACAGCAGAGTGGCTCTGATACCAAATTGTCACATCCCAGAATCGCTCCGCCGTAGCACGATATTGTCCGCTTTGGGCCGGGGCCCTCACGGTTTTGTTTCTGGGAACTCACGAGCAACTTCGCAGTAGGTCACCCATCCTGGGATTGCTCTAAGCCACAACTCGCTTAACTTCGGAGTTCCCACAACTTCGAAGTCAGTGAGCTCCCAAAAGGCCTCGTGCTATTTAGAGGTGGGCATGTACATATAAGACACATCACCCCCTCTCCGTTGGCCGATGTGGGATCTCACACTCATGTATGTTGAACGATTGGGAATTATAACTGCATATTACAGGTGGAATTATTTGGGAATGTCCGTTTTTCAGGGGAGACCGGTATAAGTTAAACCCTTAAGTATGTTTTTCGTTTTGCGGATTAGGCTAAAAGGGTATTGTTGGACTTTTGTACCCAGCACCGGCCAGGTGTTGGACACAAACGGGGTTCGACACGGATTCCAAAGTGGAATTTGGGTCGGGTCTTGTCAATTTACCTAATAATTGACTATTATGCAATAATATAATTTGTAATTTACCTATTATGGGTATATTGTAGGTATATTAAAGCCCACACATTTATAGGTATATTGTGAAAATAATTTACTTACCCAACTTTTATAGGTACATTGACTATTATGTACCTACTATGCATTTACCTACCCAACTTTTCACAATATATTGTGAAATAATGTACCTAGTATGAATTTACTTTTTATTCTAATAATATACCCAACTTTTATAAACACATTTTGGTTATAATTTACTTAATAATTCACTATTATGCAATAATAAAACTTGTAATTTACCTATTATGGGTATATTATACTTATAAGCCATCACATTTTTTCTATGAGTATTGTACCTATTAGAATATATATATATTATACATATACATCTATATCATTGGAGGATATTAGGTTTAATAAAATTCATTTATTCGAGCTATAGGAGGTTAGGAGAGAGTATTTGAAGTAATTTGATTGTAGCCCATTATTTATGGGAGTGGAAATATAAATGTATATAATTCATTTGTCTTAATTAGGTTATTGAAAAACGGTTAGCAACCAAATAAAGATCTAGTGGCATGATTAGTAAATAAATCAACCTACATAGATAAATTTTATCATAATTTAAAATTGGGTTTTACTTAATCATTATATTATTGGTGAGTTATTGTCTATAATTTTTAAATTATAAGAGTCTATTTTAGTATAACCCTATTTTCTACTATGCAGACGTCCACCGCATGGTTACGTGGGATAACTCATATTCATTTTTATATCTTTTTCTTGCAATGCAGAAGTGATATTCTTTAGTTAATCCTGACGAATTTTTCATGACATGAAATATGGTCTCAAATCAGAATATATATTGCAACTTGTATTTAATTATGAAATACAACACCAGATAGAAAACTGAGAAAGTTCAATATTGTTTTCTTGCAATGATGCGTTGCATTGATATACTCAAAAGCAGGGCCGTCCCTGAGATTTTGAGGGCACTGTGCGAAACTTAAATTGGGACTTCACATAATCTAATACGAAAATATTATAAATTTTTTTTGCCATACCTTAATGTCATAAAACAACATTTTCATCGATATCAACATTTTCATTGTCATCATTCTCATTATCCTCATTATCCTCAACATTACCCACACATTCATTCATATTGTTTTCAATATCTTGCAATTCCTCAACGTCATCTTTGTTGTTGTTCATTGGAAATATTTTCATCAATTGTAACATGTGATTCTTTAACAATGAATCTATATTAAGCTCCTCTTTGAGATTTGATTGAATTTGACAATATGATTTTGAGTGGTTTTAATGAATTTAGGAATTAGTGTTTTCGCTTTTTGGTGTTGAAATTCCTGAAATTGAAATAATAACAAAAATTGTCAAATGATTGAAAAAAGAACAAAAGAGATTGATGAATGATGATAATTACTTACTAGAAAATCAGAGTTTAAGAGAAAAAGAAGCCATGAAGTTTTTTTGTTTTTTTAAGTGGAAGAAAGTACTTTTATACTCGAACAAAAGAGATTGATATACACTTGTTGGTTAGCTTAGTTTGATGTTTCCTTTTTTAAAAATGTGTTTATGTTTTATTTATTTATAATTATTTAAAGTTTGTTATTATAATGCAAAAATAATAATAAAAACGCAAATAGAATGCCTTCAATGTAACTCGAACCCAGTCCTTCAATTAAAGGATATGCACCAAAAAGCCAACTATGCCACACACACTTTTGTGCCAACATGTAGCATGCTAAAGTATATATACAATTCCTGTAATATTAATATATATATATATATAATATAAATATTTTTTTGGGGGCCCTAAAAATTGGAGGCCCTGTGCGGTGGCGCCACAGGCCGCCCGCTCAAAGGCTGTTGTGTTCTGCTGATCAAGTTCTTGGTAACAGCAGGCGTGTATGTATATATATAATTATTCTCTTATTTGGATATTTGTACGTTATTAATGTGCGGATGCTATTATAAACAAGCAGGAAAGTAGAGAGAGGTAGTACAAAATATATGGCGTTCGCATGATAATAATGTCCGGATGTCCGCACATGAGAATTTCTGTATATATATATATATGGCCCACCATACATTGTATTTCATTAATCCAAATTATCTATTTTGTAAATATTAATTGAAGTCATCTCTGCAAAAATTCACTTGAATCCAATATCATTTGACCACTCAATTAAATTATTGAAATTTTAGTAATTTATTAAATCACCATGTTCATTGATTTTCTATGACACAATTAGATATTTAAATGGTTTACGATTTGTCTAATTTTTTGCAAGAATGATCTATGAATGAAGATTTAAAAATAAATAGTTTCGATCGTTGGAAAAAAATTCATAGGGTATCCTAAAAGGCGTCCCTCAATAGAAGGGGATTTTATATATATATATTTCATATTCATTTTTGCATGTGGCATTTACAGATAGGCAGATACATATACGCAGACAATTATAATATTTCCTGACAATTAATATATGTTTCAGGAGAGTGAGAGGGAGAGGGAGAGGGAGAGGACTTTTCAATAAGTTGACAAATATGTCATGTTCAGTCACCGCTTGTTGCTTCGAAATTCCACCTACGTACCACATCTGATTCGCTCCTGAAATCACATTCCAAGCATTGACCTATTAAAACCCTAAAATACACATGCATTCATTCTGCAAGACACCTCTAATTTCTGTGGCGGCATACATTTTTGGTGACGTACGTCTCTTCAAACCTTATTTGAACCTCCACGAAACCCTAAAGTAGTTGTTTCGTGGCGTGGGTCGATAGGCCAACATGTCTTGACATTCAAGAACGCAAGTGATAGTGATATGCATCGTACAAAAATCAAAATTTTCCTCTTGAAGAAACTTGATCCATTGTAACTTGTAACCTATGAATCTTGCAATATATAGTAACACGTGATGATTTTAAAATGGGCATAGTAGTTTGGTTGGTTTGAAATTTGTGTTATAATTAATAATACATGATTAGAGCTTAAGTGAAATCAATAATTTGTTTTAGGTATAGGTAGGTTACAAAAATTCTTCAGTGAAAACAATAATTTGTTTGCCCAATTTAAATAATTAGAGCTTAAAAAGCGAATTTATTTGCCCAATTTAAATAAATTAGAGCTTTAGAAGCGAAATCAATCTTATAATTGGGGTTTGTCGCCTACTCATTTATACACATGCGATCATCTTACGTGGGTGATAAAATTTGGTGAAAAATGAAAAGGATCAGTCAGAATATTGGAAGCAATATTTAATTAAAATCCACACACGCAAAAGACCTTGAATTAGTTAATAAGTGGATAAGCCTTCTACTACTCACTTTTCGATAAATAAATTCTCATGGTCAACAACATGATTATCCTTCTTCCTAATTTTGGCACTTTTTTCTTCTCAATCACCGTGTAAGAAAGAAGTTGATATTCGAGGAAAATTGGAAACCATGATCTGGCTTCTGTCAAGGTTTTACGCGTATCAATCAACCATGATCATGAGACAAGTCAATGCCATTTTTCTTTGGGCTAGAGCCTGTTGGCAAATTAAAGATCTTAAGAGAGAAGTAAAAGCGTATACTACAATCAATGATTGATTAATTACAACATTTGGAAAATAACACTTTAAATAATGCTACAGATATTAGATTTAGAGAAATTCTTTTGTGTGTCCGTTGTTGTTATCAATTTACTCATGTAATAATACGTATTTATTTATTTTTACTTCATCCTAATTAGGTCCATCGATTATCAAACATGCCCATCCATATCATAACACTAAAATTAATAACGCAACATAATGGGGTGACGATCACATCTAAATATTTTCCATGTATCTATATATATATTAATGCACAAGACCTTAAAAGTGAAATTTTCAAAATCCCCACAATTGCCCTTGGTTAATAAAATACTAAAACAAAAGACCCTTTATTATATATGGATAAAATGGTACATTCATAATTTATCTAAATTAAAGTTAAAATTATAAAAACAAAAATAAAAGAACATGTACTGTAGCTATTCATAAAACTAGGAGAAGTTATTCCTAAAATAGGAGACAATTACCTTAAAAACTTCCTTTTTAAATTAAAAGAATATAACACTCATTAATAATGCGTGAGCGTGTGCCAAAGGGCTAGTATAACATTATGTCGTTGGATGTAGGCGGTGCACATTATACATATATAATGAAGTATGGAAGTGGTCTTTCTAGGGTTAATAATTCTCAATTAATAATGTGTTTTTTTAGGTGTTACTTGTTGAACAATAACATTAGAAAGACTAGTTTATACAAAATGGTTTTTTAATTTTTAATTTTTTTTTTATAGTGGTCTATGCAACCGGGTTTTTATTAATGAGTATTATATTATTTTTAATTTAAAATGGAAGTTTTGAAGGTAGTTGTCTCCTACTTTAGGAGAAATTATAGAGTGGTACCGTATCACCACGTCAGCTCGTGATACTTCCACTCAAAATTTTCCATATGTATAACTTGTTTACAGCTGGATTTACCACTTATTTTTATCTTTAAAAATAAAATTAATAAACTTTAAGAATAAGAAAATGGAAAAATCCCCAACAACCACAGGAACGACAAAGCCCCGCCCCCTCCCCCTGACTTGGAAATCTATCAAATTCCTCAACAAATTATTGGCCTTCGTATGAACCCAATATCTTTTTGGCCGTGCAAGGCCATAGAGGATTCAATTGATTCCTCAATACCATAAACCCACGTCCTCAATCTATTTTATTGAACGAGAGAGAGAGAGAGAGAGAGAGAGAGAGAGAGAGAGAGAGAGAGAGAGAGAGAGAGAGAGAGAGGGTCAACTATGGCATTTATTAGGCCTACTAGATGATGATTCTCAAGCCTCCTTTTAATGTTCAAGCAGTGGGGGTGGGGAAGAAAGAAAGATGAGTGACAATCATGGCAGGCAGTAGGGGAGGGGACTTATCGGCGAGGAAGGGTTGGGTTGGGGGTAGCTTTTTTTTTCTTTCATTTTATTTTTATTTTTAAGTTGAAAATGTAAAAATAAACTTTTAAATCCAGCTGGATAAAATATTTTTAATTTTTTTATATACAAATAAGACACATGACAAATTTTGAGTGGAAGTATCACCAGCTGACGTGGTGATACAGTACCACTCTATATTATCTCCTATTTTAGGAATAACTTATCCTAGGTTTATGGATAACTGCAATGCATGTTAATAACACTTTAAATAAAGCTACATATATTAGATTTTAGAGAAATTATTTTATGTATCCGTCGTTGTTATCAATTCACTCATGTAATAAATACGTATTTATTTAATTTTACTTTATCCTAATTAGGTCCATCGATTATCAAACATGTCCATCCATATCATAACACTAAAATTAATAACGCAACATAATGGGGCGACGATCACATCTATATATTTTCCCTGTATATAACATTATGGCGTTGGATGCGGGCGGTGCACATTATACATAATGAAGTATGGAAGTGGTCTTTCTAGGGTTAATACTTCTCAATTAATAATGTGTTTTTTTAGGTGTTTCTTGTTGTTGAACAAAAACATTAGAAAGATTGGTCTATACAAAATGGTTTTTTATTTTAATTTTTTTATAGTGATCTATGCAATTGGGTTTTTATTAATGAGTATTTTTATTATTTTTAATTTAAAATGGAAGTTTTGAAGGTAGTTGTCTCCTATTTTATGAATAACTTATCCTGGTTTTAAGGATAACTGCAGCACATTTAAAAAAATTTAAATTTAATTTAAATATATTATGAATGTACCATTTTATCTATATATATATATGAAGCAAAAGGTAAAGAATGGTAAAACATTCAAAATACCAAAAATGTCATTGGTTAATGCAAACATTAAAAATTGAAATTATTAATTAAATGAAGATAATATGGTAGATTCACACTTTTTCATATTTAAAAAATAAAAAAATATATAAGATAATAGATCTTATTTTTATGAAACACAACTACCCATTATTTTTTTAATTCTAAAATAAATTTAAATTTAAAACAAAAATAAAAAGGCCTCTCGCAGGTGCGAAAGCACTTGCGGACGTTGACACAAATGGGTGCAAAATTTGACATCCATTGGCATGTGTATTTGCAACATCCAAATCTTTAAATCCAGGGCTTGGGATGGCCCACCACAATCCATTCATCAGATATGGGCACTGATTCTATTAGGCCCACATAGTTTGGGAAGACATGATCACATTAGAACACTCCCCCCAAAATGAAAGCAACCACATGCGAGTGACGGTAAGCAAAATTCCCGCCACTCCAGAATGCACGGTTCGCACGTGTAATACAGTCATCACTACTGCGGCCGTGTCTTTTTTGAAACGGCGAAAGGATAGTTCCGTCATTCTGCACAAAAAGTACATTTTTTCCCTCCAAAGATAAATAAAACCACGAACTCATTTCTCATTTAATTCCTCAAATTTTGGTTTTTTTTTTCTTCTACTGTTTGTGAAACTACTTCCTCAATGCTCATCAAATCTTTCATTTTGTCTCCAAGTAGAAAATATCCTTTGATCACTAACTATGTAGAAAGACTTGTATGAAAAGAGGATAGCAAAACATTACCGGCCAATTACAGACTGTCAAGTGAAAAAGTGATCTCGTGTAACTTAATTATTATTGACCGAAGATATCAAAATAGTACTATTTCCGTTTCATTTGTTTCTCTTAACCATAGCCATTGGAAAGGAGATAAATATATTACCCTATTATTATAAAATCTTTGAACTATTTATTCAACTCATCATGTTTTCTCCATCCTTTATTATAAACTTGTAAAAAATTCAGCTTATATTACCCGTAGAGAAACAACAATGATAGACGCAAAATAGGAATGTCAAAGATTTAGACGTTACACATCCTCGGAGAATTGTACCAAATATCTAAAGAAAACCAAGAGCACTAGCATAATATTGATTCACAATCCAAAAAATAAAACATTTATTTAGAAACATAATTTATCATTTGAATTCCCAAAAATGAAAATGAAATTCTGCGGAGGGTGCAAATGTAAATTTAGGACAGGACACATTTATAATGCGGGAAAAAATCTTGGGAGCTGTCTCTTGTCGCGTCAAGAACACCACTCTTGCTCTTTGCTCTTGCTGCTGCAGTTAAGTGAGGTAGGTAGCCAAGTACTTGCAGTGTGCAATTCCAAACACCAACAAACCAAGAGAGAGGATGGAGAGGGAAATGGAGGCAGCCCACGACGCCGCCGCCGTCGAAGTCGACGCCGAAGACGGCGGCGATAGCGGCGAAGAGGCGACGCAAGCGGTGGCGGGAGGCGGAGGTGAAAGTCATAGAAAATCGGGCCGAGACAGAGTGAAGGGGCCTTGGTCTCCGGAAGAAGACGCGATACTTAGTCGGCTAGTGAGTAAGTTCGGCGCGAGGAATTGGAGCTTGATCGCCCGAGGAATCGACGGACGATCCGGCAAGTCTTGCCGCCTACGATGGTGTAATCAGCTCGACCCTTCCGTTAAGCGCAAGCCCTTTTCTGGTATATATACTTTGATCTGAACAAAACCCTTCTATTATTTAGTCAATGTATGTCTATTTTATAAACAAATTCAAATTGAGGGTTTTGCATCTTTTTTCTTTATTTATGAATTTTGAAAGAAATATATGGTTTTGTTTCAAGTGTTTCTCTTTTGGGGATTTCTGAACGATTTGGTTGTTCTAAGTTTCAAACTTTAAAGCAATGTATCTTCCCATTTAATGGGGATTTCTGATGCACAATTTGACCCAATTTTTGCCTTTTGCAATAACCTACGTTGTAGCATACTGTTAACAATCTACTTAAATGTTTTGGATTTTACCAGTAATTTAGGTGTAAATAGTAATATGTTTTATTGTTTCAACCATGTTTTTATGTCCGAGATTTGGACAGTGTCACTGTCCAGTGTCCTTGATACATATGTTTCGAGAATTTGATGTAATCTTTTATTTGGTAGTGAATTTGATGCAATCAGTACTGGAATTGGATAATGTAACAGGAGGCAGAGAGAATAAAGTGGGAAGTAAAAACTCTGGTACTGAGTTTTGCTATGGGAAGGTGTAGTTCACATGTTGTTATTGTTAGTCTTTTTCTTACCACGTGAAGAAAAGGCACATTACTGTGAGTTGTTATTTGCATATTTGGTTAGTGGACATGTTCACTATATTAAATCTGATGGCATATAAATTCTCAATTATATTACTTCCTTCTGTCCTTGCCTGTATTTTATGAATTTATGTCTTTACTGTTTTTTCCTGGAGAACAAGGCTGATAATTGTGAATTCTTCCAGATGAGGAGGATCAGATGATTGTTGCAGCTCATGCTTTCCACGGAAACAAATGGGCTGCAATTGCGAGGCTTCTACCAGGGAGGACAGATAACGCCATAAAAAACCATTGGAATTCCACACTAAGGCGCCGGTGCATGGACCTTGACAAAATAAAGTTAGAATCTGGTAATACGGTTGAAGATGCGAGCTTAGACAAAACAAAGGCATCATCTGAAGAGACCTTCTCATATGGGGATGTCAATTCATCTAAATCTATGGAAGGAAGAGAAGTCAGTTCTTTAGAGCATATGGATTGTCAATATGAAGACAAGGGGTCAACGGAGGGTCAGTTTAGTCGTGAAGTCAAGGAACAGCCTACTCTTTTTAGACCAGCGACATGCATCAGTGCTTTTAGTGTGTATAACCATTCAGATAGCCAGGAGACTGGATTATCATTCCCCAGGCTGATTCCAGTGCAAGGACCTCTGGTTCAAGTATCAAAACTAGATGTCAACATCAGTAAATTGCTTGATGGAGTTTATGGTGAGCGATCAATACCTGATCAATGTGGACACGGTTGCTGTTGTGCCAATGGTAAGAATGCTCAAAACTCTTTGTTGGGCCCAGAATTTGTAGACTTCTCCGAGCCTCCCTCATTTCCAAGTTTTGAATTGGCTGCAATTGCCACAGATATAAGTAACCTTGCTTGGATTAAAAGTGGGTTGGAGAATAGCAGTGTAAGAGCAATGGGTGATGCAGCTGATAGAACAACACCCCATGAGTCTCAAGGGCAAATGGGGTATTTTGAGGAGAGCAGAATGAATAATCTTTTCCGTTTTGAAGAGAGAAATGATAGGCTAATGGGAATGAAGACCAATGTGTTATCAACCTAAGAATGGTATATAAAATGTTCTACCTACAAGCTAAAGCTCGGGCGTCAGGACTCAGCCTTAGGCGACTGCTTAACCAAGTAGGATCAATATTTTGCAAGTATGAAATTAGTTTCCCTGCCCGAGACTTGTCATTACTCATTACTAAAAGAGTCATTGAGAAGGGAAAGATTCATTTTTTTCTGAAGAAACTATTTACCAACCTTTGGCCTGGTTCCTGAATGTTGTATTCATAATAGCTGATGCATAAATGATAGCCTGCTCTTGGAGGCAAAGTTCTGATATAAGCGCATGAGGCAGGCAGAAATTTGTTTTTCTTGTTGATGCAGTGGTGGGAATTCACGTCCACATGTTAATGCGACAAATGAAACTTGTTAAGTCGGTTTGAAAGGTGTGATGCTTCTTCTCTGCAATCATAGTGTATGCTTTTGCTCATTTGGCTCAACATTGCTTGAAGCAACTGTTTTCAACTCTACAAAGTTTTTTCCTTGTAGCTGCTGTCAGCTTGAGAAATCTGCTTCACTGTGTCCGTCTGTTGTGTAAGTGTACCCATAATTCCTATCATTCTATATGCTGAAAGTTACTATATGACTCAACACCATTTTTCTTTCCACTCTCTCTTCCTTATGGAGAATCCTGTGTCCTGCATTTTCCAGCTTTCTAACATATCAAAAACTAGCTTGCGTACATTAACATAAAAAGGAGTTCAAGTCTTACTGTTAAACTTATGTATATCTACAGCTGACATGAGCTTAGTCAAGTTGGCTAGAACGGATGTGCTCCCCACTCTACACCCGAGTTTGAATCCCCTTCCATGTAGTTTAGATTAGATTAAAGTATAATATTGCGTATATCCAAAAACAAAAATCTTATATTCCTACATAAACACAAAATCTCATATGTGAAGTGGATAAACTATGACATGTCACATGTGACGATGTTTCATATCATCTGATGCAGCAAGTGTAGCAAATATATACATGGACCATTGGGATCGCGTTCATGCATGAGGAAAGTCTTAATAACCTATACTAAGTAAGTGTTTCGTCGTATGTGGGAGTTATCTTGGTTCATGAATAAAGGAAGATGAGTCTTTTCATATGTGAGTTATGGAGAGACATAATGTGAAGTTATCATTAGGAGGGAAGTTGGATAGGAAAGGTCTAGAAGAGTTATGAGGAGTTATCTCATCATAATTGTCTGATCTTATCTTATCTCATCTTAGGGGAATTATGAGGAGTTATCTCATCTTGACTGAGAGGCTTCTATAAATAGTGCATGAAATTGTAAGGTAGGGAGCAGTTTTTATGAATCAGTTTATGAATTAAAATATGAGAAGAACTTTTTTTTCCTATCAACTTGGTATTCCATATGAATCAGCAAAGCATATAGAGCCCTTTGTTCTTGGCTATTCTCATTTAAGAGAATAAAAAAGGGTGCTGTTAAACGAACCCTAAAATTAACTAAGTACACCCTACTACTAAACTATTTATTGAATTACTAATTTAGCCTAATATAAAATGACAAAAAAAGATATATTGAATATTGAAACAAAAGTAATTTTAATAAGTACACCCTATATTGAACCCTAATCAAATTATAATTTCAGAATTTGATTCCAAACAGTGAAGTTCGTTTCTTTGTTCCACGATAAATTTATAAAAGTGCAAACACTGTTACTAAAAAGCCCCGTTTTATTATTTGTCTGGTAAAATAATCACTTTCTGGAAGATGATATATGAGAAAGAAAAATGAGAACGATGCTGTGAATTTTGATTCATTGGGTTTAGGCTGGGGAGAGAGAAGTGAAAGGTCAGAAGCACGACGTGCAACAAATTGGAGCGAATTTATAGGCAACTATAGCTAGCATTCCTCTTGTTATGTACTGATTTGGTTTGTGATCATATCATCCATCACAGTATGATTATGATATCCATCGAGTGGAAGTTCTTCTGGCAAGGCACCTCCTTGACACGGGTGAGATAAATATGCAAAAAATCTGTTTAGAAAAACCAATAACAAGATATCGCTTCGCTTCCCCAAGGTTTCTATGAATTTATAGACGAACTTATATTATAAACAATGTGCATACAGATGCCGTGCAATAATTAAATATAGATTTCTCTTTCATGACTGACTTACATCAAAACCAACTTGTGATATTTGTCTCTACTTTTTGTATGGAATCACATCGGTCACGAGCAATACCAGACAAATAATAAAACTGTGCTTTTAGCATCATGCTCGTTTCTCTGTTCTACATATTGAACCCTAATTCTTGAGGGTTTTGATTTGATGAAGGAAAAATGAGTTGACAGGAACATATTTGATGAAGACGACCAATTCATGTAAAATAAGGTGTATTTAGTATTTAGGGTGTTGTGTGATATAGTGTATTAGGGTATATCGGGGTATTTTTGGTAGTTAAATAGGGTGTCTTGGTTAATTTTACATTTTTATTTAATTATTAGGGTGTCTTATATCATGGGTGTCTTCAATTAATTTTAGGGTTCGTTTAACAAAGACCCAATAAAAAATGATTACAGGTTTATTTGGTTTTATTTCTTTGCCTACTGCGCACTGTCATCATCTCTCTTCTTTCTTAATACAAGGAATCCAAAACTTTGGTCCTGCCCAAAAATAAAAGGGTGTTTAGGCAGAAGGACTTTAGTTCGAATCCAACTGAACTATTGAGGAGCAACAAGAACCCCGAGCCAAAGTGTGGCACGAGAAAGAAAGAAAGAAACATGCAAGACAAGACATGTAGACCCAAGAAGATGGATCGTGTCCTCCAAGCCTCCTGCTTTTAG
The DNA here is from genome assembly GCA_024362665.1 of Prunus padus. NCBI lineage: Eukaryota > Viridiplantae > Streptophyta > Magnoliopsida > Rosales > Rosaceae > Prunus > Prunus padus. Next base: position 5,820,258 of record JANFAM010000019.1, read on the forward strand.
TGTAATGTAGCTGTCGACGAACTCCTCCAGTGAATTATTTATATAAAGAAGATAAAGAGAAGAAAAAAAAATGGAAAAACCAAAATGTCATATGGAATGGAAGATACAGAGTTAGCCCCACCACGATGTATAGCATACTTATGGATTACTTGCTCCTCTTTCTCAACTGTAGGAGAAAGTGGGTCGGTTCCACCTACACAGTGAGAGAAAGCGATTCAAAACGGTTTTTTTAGCTAGTTGGTCTTGTTGGTCCCGCAAATCTATTTTCTCATGTAATTAAAAAGATATGAAGAAAATAAAGTATTTATAGCCGAAGCGGTTAAGAATATTTATATGTGCATGCGAAGTTGATTGTCTCTCTGTTTTAATATCGATTGTATAAAAACAAAGTTGGAAGAAAAACTACCGGAAACATTAAAGCAAAAAAGAAAAAGTAGAAGAAAGAATAAAAGATTCCAAAGCCATAACTAAATGTATCTATCTAAACTTATTTCAATATTTGCAATGAGAAGGACCCTTTTAAAATGCTATTGATTTCCTATAATTAGAGTGATGTAATGGCATCACTTAATAATACAAGTCTTTTCTTTTTTTTTAAAAAAAAAACAAGGGAAAGGAGATTAAATGGTCGGTCCAATTTTAATCAGAGAGTGATGTAACTCTCTCAGTTCGTTAGATGGATCTTGGCAACCACCAGAATTGGAATGTTGCTCATTCCATTTTTCTACCCCATTCCCTTTATTTTTTCCCTTAAGTTATAATGGTGAAAATCTTTAATCTTTTTCTTGTGTGTTCTTCACGCAAAGGCAGAGATTACATAAGCGACACTGACCTTGAGGTGGTCCACCTACAGTCAACTGATCATCATTACTGAGAAATTGCAAAACTCCAAAAAAAGTAAAAAAGAAAAAGAAGAAACAACAGTGATTATGTGCTGTGAGTGTAGAAGAAAATGCTGATGCACAGCTGCATATATCCACAATCAACGGACACGATTTCATCCATCTCATTTTTTGCTTATAATGAACTAGATCAACAGCCAGGATTCATGCACAACAATACAACAAGGTAAGACTGCGATGCACAGAGAAACATCCTGCTGAAGCTACTAAAATTATTTTGTACTCGTAGGTGGCAGCAGCAACAGTGATTAAAGTAACAAGTTAGTGAAGACAGGCCAAATTAGACAATTCATGTCTTCTCTGACACCATTGCCCCTCATCTTCTAAAAATCCCAATATTCTTTGCCTCCAATGTTGTCCAATTGTGGCGGTAAAACAGTCTTTTTGGGACCAACGGCAAACTATCCCCATCTATCTACTGTGTGTGTCTCTATTCATATTTATCAGACAAATTAGCAGACCATCATATCATTAGTAATTTGACCCAAAAATTTATGAGTTCATATGCAATTTGATTGATATTTCTATGGTGTACGTATATCCTTTTAATCGACACCACAATCGTTTTTCATGGACATGTTTGTAACACAAGCTCAATACCAGAACCGTATAGAGAAGAGAATCTCCATAAGACCACATTAAGCATTTTAGTCTGGCATGGCATTGGCACCAAATATTCCACCAGCTTTTTCTTTTTTCCTCTTTTTTATTTTACTTATCATTGCTTTTTCAAATTTGGAATTGTCTTTTTATCAAGGAAATCTCTTCTGAATTGTAATCAGTGCACCCACTACACGTTTGTGTATCTGTTCCTCCTTGAAGAGAGTCTTGGTCTTCGTAGCAAGCATGAGTCTTGGTCTCCGAGACCATTGTCTTCTCTCTCTCTCTGAGCATTCTTCAAGCGTCAACCTTTTTTGGTGTATTAAATTTGTTGGTATCAAATCACTATCTTAAACAATATTAATGGAGTTGAAGTGCACCTAATCCAATACCCATTTCCTTAAATCCTCGTTTTTCCATCAATTAAGTGCAAAGCTTCAAACTTTAATGTCTGAATGCTCTGTTCTTGGCCTTTCAGCAAAGTTTCAGCTTCTGGGTCTTTGAAATTTTAGCCTCTAGAAGATGTCCCACGTTGATTTAGAGCAAGGATCTCACCGCCGTGACGTAAGCGCCGACGGCAGCGTCTGCTTCTCCGACGCAGACGACGGGTCTTGTTACTCTCAGTTCTACTCAACAAATGGTGGGTCATACGACGAGTACAATTTTGCCTTCGTCTCTGATCCTGAGGCTGGGGTGGTCTCAGAATCCAGGAGAGCCTCTTCGGTTTCAGACGGTTCGGTCCAGCTGGAAATTGAGAGGGGAGTGCCTGAAATTAAGGTGCATTTGGATAAAGTAGAGAGAGATTGTAGGATTTGTCATCTGGGTTTGGAGAGCAATAGCCATGAATCTGGGGTTCCTATTGAATTGGGTTGCTCTTGCAAGGATGATTTGGCTGCTGCCCACAAGCACTGCGCTGATACGTGGTTCAAAATTAAGGGTAACAAGTGAGTAAATTTCTCTGTTTTTTCATATTCAGAAAATATGATTTTATTTTAAATTTTCAATCTTTCTGGTAATTGTTAGCTTCCCACTTCTGCTTAGGTTGTTCTTTTTTCCTTTTGATACAAGCGATAGTGGGGAGGAGGTAATGGAACCTAGTACCTCATATGCATTTTCTTTTTTATACAAGAAATAGCGGGTGAGGAGGGAATCGAACCTAGTACCACGGATACTTCGGATGCATGAGTTAATGCTCTTAACTACTTGAATTACAAGCCCTTTTCGTGCATAGGTTGTTCTTAGCATTATGCAGTTCGTATCTTTTTTCTTTTGATAACCCTATCTCAGCTTATTAGTTCTTAATTGATTTGGATTTATCCAATTCTTAATGTTGAAGGAAGTCTAATTGTAGTTGAATGATATAAAAGGCTTAGATAGGAGATGCAGGCACATAACTTTTGCTTAAACAACTGGGAAAGTAAAGAAATGGACAAAGTAAAGGAAAGGTAAAGCACATTGAATGTGTCCAAGTACAAACTAGAATTCCTTGCTGTCTGTCTTTTCTCCAAGTATAGGAATCTCTCTACTGCTCCTTTGTGATTCTCTTTCTCTTTATGAAAGTGGGGATTTGACCTCTTATTGATATTTCCAATACATTTATCTTGCCAAAAGCTTTCTTGTCTGCCGACGCACTAAATAAACCTTTAATTTCCTGTGTGCATATCCACAGTTCCTACTCATCCAACATGCTTAGTGACAAATGACTTTTTATATACACATAGTTTTTTTAGTATGATATATAGATGGAGAATTATTGATCCCCAAAGTTTTCTGATTCAAAATAATTGAGCTTTTGGTGGATTGCCATGTGTCACGTTACTCATGAGGGTTTATATGGGTGTCGCTTACAGATTAACAATTCCACCGTGGACGCTGACAGTCAGATTTGTGGTGGCAGTACCACCTTCTAACACCAATTGCCATCCACTGTGTTATTATGCTATATCTGATTGATTGCACATGCCCTGGTGATGATCAGGAATTCCTTAAAGCTAGATATTGTTATCCAAATCCCTACCAAATACATGGTGGCAGACCAAAATCTTGCAATTTCAATGTTTGAATCTCAAGGGTCTTTATGAATTCCTGTTGTAAATTTGTAATACCTGGTGCAATATGATGTCATATATGCTCTGCATCTTTGTTATGCTTCTGCCTTTTAATCTTAAATCTGTCACAGAAAATTAAAGTTCGTTTGAGTATGAGCTTGACTTATGTGGCCTGCTTGCATATTGTTTATCCATATGTTTTCTTTACTCTTGTTTTCCTGATTCCTCATCCTGGAATACTAGCCCACTAGGAGTTGTTTTGTTAAAAGTGTTGCCTTCTGACTGTTTGATTGTAGGTTTCTGGGTTTAATTTGTTTTCTCATCAAGCCATAGAGATTAATCTTAGTTTATTCACTTACCGCGTACCTCGTTTGACTTAAACTTTAGGGATCTTTCGTTTTTAGCAATGAAAGTGAAAATATTTAGGAAAAGGCCAAAGCACAAGGCAAAATCCAATCCATAATTTGCCTTGTGCTTTGGCCTTTTCCTAAATATTTTCACTTTTATTGGCTAAACCCTAATAAATCTTAAACTTGTACTTGCTATTGGTGATTATTGTTTAAAACGAAAATCATTTGGTTACTATATTAATTTCAGTCTACATGGTTTCCAGGACCTGTGAGATATGCCAGTCAGTTGCACGTAATGTTGTTGGGCCAAATGACATTGAGTTTACTGAGCAGTTGAGTGAAGCCAATAGTGCCTCAACAACAGCTGCAGTCTCAGCACCAGGGCCCTCCACGGATACTCAAAGCTTCTGGCATGGCCATCGGTTCCTCAACTTCCTTCTTGCTTGTATGGTATTTGCTTTTGTCATATCATGGCTCTTTCACTTCAACGTTCCGTCGTGAAATCCTCAGCAAAGAGTTGAGGAAAATTGAAAGCGAAAGGAAAAAAACAACTAGTGTAAAAGAAGCTGCGAAATTTGAGTAACACAGTTCAAGCCCTGCAGCATTCATATATATAGCAATACATCATCTGTTGCCTCTAAGAGTGTTTGTTGTATGTATCAATATCTCCCCCTTCCTTGTGCATAAGTCACAGCTTTATCAGCTCTTTTATTGAAGGCTTTTATAAGGGTTTATATAAATTATAATATATAAAATATTTCTTCTCCCTTTTATTTTTAACCAGTGTGTTTGGTGTTCTCTGAACGATAGGTCAATTGCTTAATTGAATTGTATAATTGCATTGCTGCATTCTTCTTGTTTTGTGTTTCCCCCAAAAAAAAATATCCTTAAAAGCTATACTTCTTATATGATCAGATAGCATCCCCCATGATGAGCCTTAGCTCAAGTGGCATGCCATATTAGGTTAAGTGAGAGTAAAGATCCTAACTTCAAATCTCCATGCATGGAGAAAAGAAAAGAAATATACTCATGCATCAATCACCACATGCAAGATTCCTCAAAACACATTATAAAAACCAACAAAATAATTTTCCAAGATTCCTGAAATTGAAGCAAGCAAAGCTTAAAATATGCAAATCATAATAAAGAATAGATACAAGACTAAACAATACTACTAATAAAAACGTCACCGGGGTATTAAAGGAAAATAAAAATAAAAATATATTAGTCTATACACATCAAGTTTTGTTCTTTTTGGCTTCCAAATTTGTGCCATCTTTGAGTGTTTCTTGTGCATCATTATCCATGCCAAGGCTGAAGAGGCAAGCTGCTTGAAGATATAAAGCAGTAGGCCACTCAGGAGAAACCACCTGGGCTTGCATAGCATCCCCAAGAGCTTCTTGTGCCATGTCACTCATCAGGTAAGATAGGCAACGCCGAGCATACACCGTGGGTGATACCATTGTCCCGCCATCGATGAACTACAAAAGACACCCGAAAGGGTAGAAACTAAATCAGCCTGGACTTGAAAAATTCTAAATTCCCAACAAACATCTCAATGCTAGTCCCCTGATCTTTCTCAATAGCATTATATAATATGCAAACTGTCAGATAACTTATATCAAATTATCGATACAGTGTATAGCAAACAGATCAAAAATCAACTAAATCTGAAACAGGTATTAGATTTCTGAGCCTTACTAAACTGTTTTATATTACATGTGCTCTGAAAAAGAAAAGAAAAATTCCAGATACTGTGCCACTTTTTGAAGGTTGCAATGTGTTGAGTTTGGTAACTGGTTAGAAGAAAGCATAATTCTATATACCAGTTTAAAATTATTCCCAAACAGAGACTCACTTGTGTATAGGAATCAATTGCAGTGGCAAACTCTTTAGCTCGAAAAGCATAATCTCCACTCTTCTTAGAATTCAAGGTCTCCTGCATTTGATTAGTCCACAGCTGGAAAGAAAGCTGCAGTGCCCAAATATCTCAAGCAGAATTAGCGCTAAAGTAATTATCAAAACAATAAAAGAAAGAAAATATATGCAGAAGTGTCATATTTAAAAAGCGCTTGTTACTGTTCATAAATGCAAAGTCCCTATATTATATTCAAAGTTAAAAGAATAAAGTACAGGACAGGCAGTAACAGACCTCATTAGCAATCCCCTCATCATCCTTGTATCCATTCTTCTCCAATATTTCATGTATGGCAGTGAGATCCATTCTCGAACAAGCTTCTCCAAAAGGTGTTAATGCCAATGGCTGCTTTGAGGATGCAGTTTCATGTGGGATACCCATCAAAACATGTGATGCAACCTGCTCGAAAACTATGGAATGAGAAATTATACTCTTTCCAAGCAAACTTTTAGCTGTTAAAGGGCAGGCTAGCATTGACAAACAATGCGATGTCCACAATTGATGCGGGGAGAAGTAAATTTCATTTTCAGCAGAAGTTTGTTTCCCCACTTGTTTTTAAGTTGAAAAAGAAATGAGGCTACTAGTATCAAGAAAAAGGTTATTATGCTTTGAGTATAGACAAACTCAAAAAGGTAAGCAATTGTAAGAATAACATGAAAGAAAGAGAAAGAAATCTGAATGTTGAGTTCGTGCTCTATATCTAAGCTCTATATACATGTTAGCTCAAGATGGTTTCTTGTGTATCACCTTGAGTCTGAGACATTATTAATGTATTTCTCACATTTCACATATATAATTAATCTAAACACAGGTATGGTCCAAATTCTTACTCTACATAATGTGTTCATCCCAGGTATATTGATGGTATATGAATCAAATGGGAATACTGTCCAGCTGATTTGACCAGTAGAGAGTCTGATTAAAGAGAAAAGGAACAGAGACGGTGTGTAGAGGCAGATAAGCACTTGTGCTTGCTATTGAAATTAATACATGCCACTAATTGGTGACTCTGGTATCACGTTAAAATAAAAACACAAAAGGCAGAAAGAGGAAATTATGTATGTTGTGAGAGAGTAATAATGTACTAGGGAAAGCTTATTTATATGTCTAAGGGGTGTAGTACGACATTAGAAAAAGTTAAGAATCTAGACCTAACATTTGTCTAGGATCATGTGTAATATGTGAGATATACACTAAAAATAAGGATGCCAACCCTACCTCTGTTTCTTTCTGAAGTGACACGAGAGCAGTGACTATGGACTTTGCATTTGGCCTCTCACGAGCTTCATATTGCAGGCAGCGTGAAGCTAAACGTACTAACTCAGTTCCGTCATCATTTGAGAAATTACCCTCCAAAGCAGAATCCATCAGCATCAGGAAATTCCTCCCACGAATTAGATCTAGTGCCTTCAAACAAGACATACAAACATGGTAACCCCTAATTTGATACTCAAATCAATATATGGAGTCCTAAAGACAAGGGTCTTAACGGTATGTTTCCATGTTTTACACCTACCACTTCTGCAATCACTAAGGACTAATTTTTGAAGTAAAAAAGTTTAGAAATGGGACTTGAAACTGCTTACTAGTATTATTAACCAAACACCAGGCTACTAACTCTTAGAGACCAAATGAAAGAAATAAAAACACAGTTTGGAGGAATTTACGAGCAACTACTTAAATAGTTGAATATGTTGTTGTTTAGTCAAGATCAGATGTTTAGACATTTTTATTCTCTTTTGGCAAAGATGCCTATTTAAGGGGAAATTCAGTGACCACTGACTTGCCATCAAGTATCCAAAGAACTTACATCATATATTCATTATAGTGGATTATTGTAAAGTGAAATAGGCATATAACTCACATGGCTGGGGGGAATATGTTTGCCACTTAGAAGATCCAGCAATAAGGTTCCAAAGCTGTAAACTACACTTTCTTGCGTCACCCTACCTGACAACCAAAGACGCACGTATATTAACTGTCATATTGCAACCAATGGAATTCATAATTTAGAGGAAGGGGGAAGGAAAGATCAACTAGGTAATGCTGGTTTCCATGCATGTCAATGTCACCAACTATAGACAAACTGTAATCTATATTCCATTGAATTTTACTGAGAGAAAGAGACTGATGAGATGAAAGCCAAACGAATAAAGCTGGCATAAAAAGCTTGTATTTCAACTTTCATCTACAACAATATTCAAATCCCCAATTCAGTGAAGGCGATTCCCCAAAGTTAGAAAAGCAAATGGGTCTTGAAATGTGGTTTGCGTGACTACATTAAATTCTAAAGCAGAATTTTGCTAGTAGATAAAGGCACACAATAAATAGTTTTCAACATTTTCTTGGCCTGATTTTCTGAAGTACAATGATATTCAATTAGGTGGCCATACCCGTCCTGAGGTACTCAGGAGGAGTGAAAGCCAGGTTTGTACTGTAACTCTTGCCATCCCTGCTGTTCTTCATGAGGCCAAAGCAGGACAGCCTTGGATTACCATCCTGTGGGTACCAAGTTAGAAACCCAGATGGTAAATAATACATACAAAAAAAAAAAAAAAATCCTCATTCAATAAAATGAAGCTATTTCAAAAAGCAGGCCTATTAATTTTACCTGATCAAACAAGACCCTGTACGCATTGAGATCATGATACAGAGCACGACCTTTGCCACTGCAATAGTCAAGAGCTTGAGCCAAATACAGAGCCACCCTCAACCTCATAGCCCATCTCATGGGCTGGCTCTCCCAGTGAAACAGATGCTTGGCCAGAGTCTCATGCGCCATGAACTCCGCTACGAGCAGTCTCTCATCACCTTCGCAGCAGCATCCAATCAGATTCGCCAATCTCTCGCTCCTCAGCGTCCCCACCGATCTCGCTTCCTCCTATAAAAACCATCATTGCTTCACTTCAACTTCAAAAAGCTTCCATTTTTATAAAAAATATTTTACAACCCAGAAAGAAAAATCACAAATTTTTAGTAATGGTAAGTTTAACGACGGACCAGGAACTGGCGAGAGTCGGGCCAGGCCAGCTTGTTGAATCGCTTGACGGCGACCAAACGGCCGTTATCGAGCTTTCCCTTGTAGACAACATTTGGAGCTTTTTCACCGTGCTCCGAGACTATGTTGTCGGAGGAGAAGCCACACGTGGCGGTTTTCAGTTGGTCCAGGCTGAACTCTGTGAAGCTCGGCCATAAGTTTTTGTCACTTTTGCCCCCATTCTCTGCAACAAAACAACGACGACGGCATCACTCAGAGCTCAAAAGAAACAAAACAAAACAAACAAACAAACAAAAAGAAAACAGCGAAAACAGAAAGTTGTGAACTTGTGATGAGAAGAATGGTTACCGAGGTCGGAGGATTCGGTGACGGCGGGTTTAAGGTGGGAGGTGAACCAGCAGAGCGAGAATCTGGAGCAGCGGCCTCCCATTGAAGGAGAGAGAGAGAGAGAGAGAGAGAGAGAGAGAGAGAGAGCGTTGCAGAGGAAGTGGGAAGGTCAAATGATCACGCGGCGGACATCAATCAGACACAGAGGAGCTTCAGTTTAATTTGCAGAGAGTGAAATTTTGTGGATCCAAAGTTGATTCATTTCAGACTTTCAGCTCTCTCTCTCTCTCTCTGTGCTCTCTGCTCTCTGTGTAATAGCTAAACTACCAGTAAGTTCAAATCGACTTCAGTGTAACAAAGTAAAATATAAAAATGTGCTTTAGATTATTAATAAGGGAGTATTATTATTTGTTTATTATTGTTTGGATTTGAAGGCCATTGGAATTATAATCAGTGTGTGTGTCTTTCACGTTTGGTGTGTGAGTGTTTGCAAAATGCAAAAAAAATGCAACCCACCAAGAAAGAAAAAATAAAAGAAAAAAAAATTGCAGAATGAAAAGGGAACGGCCTTTTTCTGTATACTTTCTTGTGGTGCTTTTCTGGTTGGTCTGCAAAGCAAAGTCATCATTTTCTCTCTCTTTTTTCTTCAAGGGTAGATCAGTGGTCAAATCAAATGGCCATTTTGTTCCTTAATTAGGTCAACAAAGTCAAACAAAACAAAATTGGATGAATTGAATTGATGTGTTAAATTCTTCTCCTTTGATTAATCACTAGTCATTAACATCAATCTTGGATTCAATTGTGTTTTCTGTTTAGTCCCCATCAGCTTATCTCAAATTTGTGGGGTTCCTGGGAAAAAAAACAAAACAGGCTTCATTATTCTAATACAAGAATGTTGACAACAATTGATGGTAGTTGGTGGTGACAACATTTGGCCTAATTGATTGGTCTCTCTGTGTTGTATACTTAACTAGCCTCTTACTGAGTGGACGGGCATGGCAGAAACTTAGCAGCTGCCAAAGGGCCATTAAAGCCTGATCGGAAGTTGTTTGGTTACCTAAAATATGTTTTAAAAACATGGAAAATGTGGATAATTCAATGGCAAAACAATTTATTATTTAGCTTATCCTTTTGCATGAGTAATTTTTAAAAGACAACCTAAAACCTGAGCGATTTCAGTTATTGAATTACGATTCATAAATAGGATGTCCTTGTTTTACTAGAGAACAGTTCGATGTTGATTGCGGTTATAGAAAAGCTATGCATAATGATGAGTTATTAATGAAGTTTTTTTTATAGTAAAGATTAATGAAGTTGTCAATGAAATTACTAATAACCTATGATCATGCCAACTATACACTGAAGCCATGTGTTTGCAATCTCAACGTGTTCTTGCACGAAACTTCAACATCAACACAGATAAAATACTGTACAAGACAAAAACAAAAACTAAAAAACAAAGGGTGTGGCTTGACAAGGATCCTCTGTTTTTGCATTTTGTCATACACACTGATTATAACTTATAGAAAGAGAATCGTTTCTTACTTTCTACTCCTGGTTCACATAATTTAGCCAATACAAGTCCAATCCTGGGTAAAAATTAACCTCGAATATAATGCATATATGCTATAAGTAGAAGAAAAAAAAACAGAGCATGCTTGATCAGACAGTGTGACAAGTGTTGCTATAAGTAGAAACAGTATAACATGCACCCATATGGGGGTCTAGAGGACCCTATTTTACATGAAAAAGAAAGAACATATCAAAGGAGAAAAGTGGTTGGTTTTTTTTTCTCTCTCTTTTTTTTATGAAAAGAGAGAAGTGGTTGTTTTCTTTTAGAGAGTTCAGTTTAGACGTGCCTCAATCATGACATTGACAAGGCTCATATGATAAAATAGATCTCGCAAATAGACTCGGGAAAAAATTGATCTCTTTATTGACCAGCTTTTGAAGCTTAAATTGCGCCAGCGTGCTTTCTGGTGAGGGAGGAGAGTGGGGCAATATGCTGCTCATCTTTATCCTGCCTCTCATCTCATATGGGGCCTCTCTCTCATAAGATGGCCCAGCTTAGCTATACATATGGGGCCTCTCTCTGTTATGCTGTCAAGTATCAACAGAAAGCTCACATGGGCAAGCAAAATTTGCTGTGATAATACAGATACAGCATACAGCATACAGCCCATCCATGCCATGGGCATAGCTTTGAAACTAAAATATAAACAACAGAATACAATAGTTAAAGGACAAAGATAAAGATCTGGTTTTGCAATGATGCATTGGTGTCAAAGCTTGATTTAGCTGGTTAAATTCAAATTACCCCTCTATATGTTTGGTGACCACAAAAGCAAAAAGACAGTATGGCAAGACTGCAATCAAGTTTTGAAATTCTAAAATTACATCTGTGATAACCCAATTTCCTTCTTGGAATGCATTAATATTACATATGTGATAAAAGAACACCCCAAAAAAAAAAAAAAAAGTTTTGTAAGAGCATCTCCAACAGCTTCTTCAATCACTTTGGGATGCTCAAATAGGTGAGCCACATCATAAAAATTCCCTCCAATAGCCTCTTCAATCTAGAGGTGTCAAACGGGTCAGAGCTGGTCGGGCCGTGAGTCGGCCCATCCCATTTAAACTCGTACTTTTAACATTTTCGCACGTGCGTCGGCACGCCCATTTAATTTATCGGGTCGTGTCGCGTACGCGCATTTAGTAAAATCATTGATCCCGGCCCTACCAAAGCCCATGTCCACATTGAAAAGGGCCGGCTCGTGCGCGTCGTGCTTGTGCTTGTGCTCGTGCTTGTGCCATACTCGAGCCCAAGAACCAACCCATTTAATTTGAATTTTTTTCACTTGATTTTATTTTTCAGTAGATAATTCAAATTATAAACATTAAAAATATAATTAGAGGGAAGAAATGATGAACTATTTGAAAACATTAATCAATCAAACATCCAAACAATATGAAATGGCGGAGGGCAAAAAGTGTCCAACTCCACAAAGTCTAGTTCAACTTTTCATATTTAAACAACTTATTATTTTATATGCGAAGAAATGTCTTGCTTTGATTATAAGAGAAGCGTATATGTCATATGTACTGATTAGATATCAACTCCAATGTTGTTTAATTAATTTGTAGTTGATATGTTTAATTAATTAAGGACCCCAAGTAATTTCCCTAAAATGAAAGACATCAAATATATGTTTATGATTATAAAAAATAAAAAATAAAAACCATATAAAAAATGACATTAGATGTCAAATTATTGCATTTTGACTTTTGAGAAGAACAAAAATGTTAAGTGGGCCGGGCTTGGGCGTGCTTGAAGCGGGCTTGGGCTCATGCCGTGCTTGAAGAGGGCTCGGGCCAAGCCCATGTCGGTAGTGGGCGGCGATCCATTGGACCTCATTTTTGATCGGCCGCCCATGCTTTCGTGTTGTGCGGTGGCCATTTAATATTTGTGCTCGTGTCGTGCCGTGCCTCATTTAAACGGCCGCTCATCTTTGTCTTGGCCTACTGTCGCGTTTGACACCTCTACTTCAACCTCGGTCATCAAATCTACAACCTCATTCTCTCTCTTCAACCTGGTAAGTTGACATCGCCTCTTCAAAACATTTATTTTGTTTTGGGAGAATCAAAATCATATCGAAAGGCTAAAAACATTTATTTGCTTGATGGGTTTGATGTACATTTCATAAATATTATTTATTGTCTAGAATATTATCTTTTTAAAAAAGAATTTTATTAATTATTATTGTTTAAAGTCAAATATTGTATTAATTGAATTGAAGATGATGAGACAAAATATTAAATTAGCGAATAAGAATCTTCAAATCGCGTAGGTTAACAAACTTCAATTTGAAAAGTTTTTTTTGCTACCACTGTTGGAGATGCTCTAATGTGATTGTGAAAGAAAGACAGGGAGGCACGTTATCCCTCCACGTGACAAGAGAAGAGGGCATGTGAGGTGAGGTTTCAATTTTGTAGGAGAGAGGTTCTTTCCTGCTGAGAAATCATGTGCTCTTCCATGCATATAAGGAAACTGCAGAATGTGGGGCAATAGCTGCATATTGAAAATAGACAGGAAGGAAGCACTGACTTGGACCAACAGCACACATCATGTGCTCCCTTCCCTCTTGTCCAAATGCATGACTTGTCTACGTCTACTGATTTTAAAGGTTTGTTTTCCTAAACCATCTTATCGTCAACAGGGTAAAACGGAAAAAAAATATATTTACCAGCAGGTTAAAAGGGAACACTTGCATGGTAAAAACAGAATTTCAAGTAATTTCTAAGTCCCATGGTGCGTGCTGATGCTGGGTATTAGATGATGATCATATGAAGTCCTTATAACTTGTAAGTAGAACAAAGCAAGCAGGACTGCAAAATGTGAAAACTATGCAACCCAAATTCCATTTCCATTAGAATACAAATCATGCCATATATGTCTCCTGCACAGAACCCATCCACACATGTTACAGAACCTTTCATGTCAACTCAGGGTCCTAATAGACAATAAGCCATTTAACCAAAGTCTCCTCATTGCAGCACCGTCCCTTCAGTTCTATGCACCGTTCATTGTAGCATCGGCATGTACTGTGTTTACATCGTCCAGAGTCTTGCCATTAACTTGAGTTCTTTGTCTCTGCATAAATAACAGCAAAAACAGTAAATTATAGTCCAGATCACAAAATGCTCTGCTGATAAATTCAAATTGTAGAATGTCGATTCACTATACCCTATCAGCAGGGTCTCCGGAGATTCCATTCAAGAGCTTATGATTCTCTTCTTTGGTCTTACTATCCTTGTCCTTCGTGCTTAGGGGTAACAAGAGAGATGCAGCTCCATTGGTCCGGTCAGGTAATTCTGCAATAACAACTATGTTAGTACCACTGCTCATTGGTACCAAACCAAAAATACGAAGAAGTGAAAAAAAGAAAAAAACAAATGGAAACATCCTAACCTGCCAATTTCTTGTCAATAAAGAATACAACCAAATTAACAGTATACCTGCACAAAATCATATTATTCAACCAAATAAATAACTTAGAAACTTTCATCTACTTAAAAACATACGTAAACATGAAAGCATGCAAAAATCTTCATACCATGCTACAACAACATCAACCGTGTAATGCTTGCGCGATGCCACAATCAAAAAACTCTGGATCGCGACGAGTAACCAAGCTAACTGCTTTATAAATCTGCAGTGAATTACAATTCTAAATCATTCAAGACTGTGCATCTAGAAAAATGACATTGGTAGAGAGATTAAATACAAAATTAATTAAGCAGAACCCAGAAGCCAATTTATCTCAGGGGTAAGCCAAACACAATGCACTTAAAATTCAAGTCAGTCACAAGTTGTTAAACTCAGAAGCTAAGTTTTACCTTTGTGTACCGTATTTCTGATAAGTGCGCACAAAGACCAGACTAAATATCATGTGCGATGAGAAAATCAAATCGCCACAACCATAAAGTACACCCCTCGGAACTGCATATTTTTAGCAAATCAAAATCAGTACAAAGCCGTAATACAAGAAGCAATATGCCAAATGATCTGAGTAAAACAAGATATCTTACAATTGATCAACAGGACTTCAAATACACTATCCGGAGGAGGCAGCCTGGCAAGTTTAGAACCCTGCACAATTAAAATAGAGCTTCTTAGCATTCTACAACATACAGAGAGTTTGCACAGGACCAATAAAGAAAATTTCAAAAGTAAATAAAAATTAAACTCCACCACATCATAGGTACAACAACATCAAGAAATTAAACAATCAGCCTACCTCACGACAATGGTAATTTGGACCAGGAAGCTGGGTGGAATAGAATGTGATAATCCGGAGAAATTGAGATGCCTGCATTAAACAGTAGAAACTGTCAGAAAAAAGTAGGGGTTTGTTTGTCACCATCGGTTCACAGAAAAAGTTAAATGGTGAAGCCTTGTTTTCTCCGTTGCATACAAAAGTTTCAATTCATGACTTATCTTTCTCAGGCAGCACGTCAAAAGGAAGAAAGTCGAGACATGACACAAAAGCAGAATTTAACAAGAAAATAAATCTAATAGAATTCCAAATATCAATAAAACCATTAGAACTAAATTAGCTCTCATGAGTTTGTCAAATCAGGTACAAATAAAAGAAAAGTAAATAACAAAACAAAATGAATCAATATTTCCAAGTTTATCACCGAACCAACTTCTCAAATTCTGTACTGGAGGTAACTTTCCATTTCATCCTTCTCATACATCACACCGACATGAATCTAGATTTCAGAACAGTTAGAGTAAAAAATCAAAAATCAAAAAGGAAATTATCACCACTTACCACTAAGAATGCTAGAACCCTGCACCATAGTAAAACTGTGTATATCTTTTTACTCTTGAAAATGAAAGGATGAAAAGTCCACTGCAACAGAACATGCACCACATTAAGGGAAATATAAATAATGTCAACTTTTCTGCAAAGCAGCAAAGCAGAAATGCACAACTGGAACTTATCAGAGAATAAACCAGAATACAAGTGGGCAAATAAGTTGAAACCATACACTAATCAATCAAAGAAAAAGACAGGCTAGAAAGTTCAAAAGGAATAACTATAAAATGAAGACCAACATGGACAGCAGATACCATGTTAAGTTCAAGTGCTTTACTTTAAAAGATAGTATTGCATAAAACACCCTTAAACTTTTGAAACTTTGTAGGAAACAAAAATCTATCAAATAAAGAAACTATAAAAGCGGAAAAAAACTGTTTCACAACATTTTCAGTTATTCATATGATCTGCAGCTTAAGTCAGTCAGTTAAACAAATTGACAGAATTAATCATGAATGTAAGTTGCGAAGCACATCAGTTTTAGTGTCATAGAAGAGATGCTGACAGAGCCTCTTCCAATAAGGAGGGCAAAAACTATGACCTGCTTTGATGAATCAATAGCAAAGTCAAGACACATGAACATGTGGATTCAGTCACCAATGCCAATATATACACAACTACAATTCCCACGAAATTAAATTGAACAGAACGAGGCACATGTAACTAAGTTATAGAGATGAAAGAAATATAACAAAGACAACACAGAAGAACCTTACCAACACAAAGGATAAAAAGATGAAGCTGAACAGGGTCTCACTGATATAAGCTCTGTCTTGCCCGAGTTCCTACAAAAACACCCAAACTCATTATATCAAATACACAGGACTGAATATAGGAAAGCACTTCCCACGATCAATTTCACACTACACAGATGAAACAAAAATTGATTGCTACGAACCGGAAGAAGAAAGAAGCCAGCATCCTGGAGTGTTGGCCCTGGCCGATGTATATAATGAACTCCTCGAGCAGCTAGACCATGTATGTACTGCAAATGAGATGAACTTGAAATATAAAGCTCACATAAATTAACAACATGGGGGAAAATGAAAATTACAAAGAGCAAAACAAAACTACGTTGTTCAAAATATCTGCTTACAAACAACTTTTTCTCGTCTGATGGACTTAAATTGATAAAAACCCATTATCACATTCATCAAATAGGTGAAGAAAGCCAGAATCAGTTTCAAAATCCAAAAACCTCACGAGCACCAACGATTTATCAATGCAGCCCAAGTTGCACACTTGAATTAGGAGATCAAATAAAATTGGCGATAGTAGCATTTGTTTAGTAGAAAACTGCTGTTTAACCGTAACACACTTCTAAACTGATTGTAACTTCCCCTAATGCTTAAAAGTATACATCTTCTCTCAAAGTTCGCACAATGTATCGAACCATGACCTTAACCTTGTACCAGAACCAACTTTCCACTTTCTTCTTTCTTGCCTTCAAAATGAAAAGGCCCATAGTAAATTACTTTTTCAATCAGAAAAAGCTGGTTGATCCATTGTTCATCACCATAAGCAAAGTTCACTTGGAAGCTCCAAAATTTTGAAGACGAAAAGAGTAATTGAATGTGAAGAGTTTTGGAAATTAAGAGTGAGAAAAGAAGAAGAAGAAGCACCTGACAAACAAGACCGGCAAGAAGATACTTCCAATTCACGGCAAGGAGGTTGATCTCGGTGATTACCTCAGCGCAAATTCTCTTCCAGAGCTTCTCAAATCAGAAACACAAAACAAAAACGAAAAAGGAGCACATCAGTCATAACTCATAAGCAACAAAAAAAGCAATTTTTTTTTGCGTTTCTGAATTTAAAAAGAGAAAAAGGGTATTAATGCAAAGTGAAAAAGAGCAAACCTTTGACGACTCGCGACCAATGTAAAGCGTCATCTTCTAGTTGCTGTTGTTGTTGTTATTGGTGTAACCACAACTTCCATATTACTTCACAAGGTCAACAACATGATTGCTGGGCACCCTTCAAAATCGAATCACGGTCGTTTACAGCGGTTCGTGAAGGGGATCAGAGCCGCTATTTGACACCACTCAGACCCCAGGAGATCTGATTGTTGAGACGATTGAAGGGCTCTTCTGTGGCTCTGAGTTTGAGTTGAGGCGTGGAGGGCACCACCAAAGCCAGAGGCTTTTTTGCAAGCGGAGAGAGACCAATAACGCGTACAATTTGATAAATCGGGAAGCGGAAGAAAAAGAAAAGCAAAAGGCTTTTTGATTCTTTCTCTTCTATTTCTCTCTCCTCTCCCTCTCCCTCTCTCTCTCTCTCTGTGTTGGCTTCTTCGTCTCTGTGTGTCTAGTAGTGCTCGGCCAGCCACGCGAGTTGAACACGGGGGCGACAGTTGAGAGACAGAGAAAGAGATACACGATTCAATTCGATTCAATTCAAATTCCAAACCAAAAACCACACTAAAATGTTTAAATCTCTCTCTCTCTCTCTCCCTCTATCTTTTTCTCTCTATAAATTCTCCCACAGAGATTGAGACAGAGAAAGGGAGAAAGAAAGAAAAAAAAAGCCCCCCTTTTTATTTATTTTTCTACAAATCGCCGACCCGACCCGACCCCCTCTCTCCTCTCTCTCTCTCTCTCTCTCTCGCTCTTATTATTATTACTCTCTACGAAACTGATGAGTGATCCTTGCTAACTATTCTCAACAGTAAAATATTTTTTTATTTAATTTAATTTATAAAAAATTAAAAACTAAATTTGAGAAAACGAGGTAAAAGCAGATATTCTCGTTCTCAAAATTGTAACTGTATATTTTGTTTTAAAAATAGGAAAATAAAATAAAAGAGGGCGGCAATTTTGTGTCACAGTTTTACTGTGGGGAAGTGTGTGCGGGCCGCGGAGGAAGGAGGTAAATCGTCCGGCCCAAGCCAGCACTAATTTTTATATGATTATCGTAAATTCAGATTTAGGAAATTATTATTTTTGTTAATTATTTAACTAATCGTTTTATGAGATCAAAGTTCAGGGTTCAATTACGATAATGCCCTCGTGCTTTGGTCTCCCGCGTTTGGGCTCCGTAAACGAGGATAACAGACTCCCTCGTCCGCTCCTTAAATTTCAAACTTCCATTATTCCATTTTTATTAATTTTATTATTGTTGTCCAAAATCAATAACAATTTTATGTACAAAATTCAACGTTTGAAAATAGAGTGTGGATGCATCTTGTTTAATAGGCGTCAACGACAAATATAGTGTTAATAAATATACACGTATTATAATATAGGTGAATTGATTATACTGAACAGCGGTGATTAGTTGTCACTCGATAACTTTCCTAAACAAGTAGAGTACTAATAATGAGAGGAGCAAGAGCACGTGGAAGCCACGTGGGATCGTCCTGGCAAGGCCAAATAGGGAGGAGGGGTTGATTGGTGGTGGGGGTTAATTTTGAGGTGAAAATAGCATTGTCGGATTGTATAGTCTGTAGTCTATAGAGCATAGAGTTGTCTGTCTGACTTGGCATTGTTGTCACCCATTAACTTCCAACGACTTCTTTTAACCTTTTTTGTGTAAATTACGTACGTAACCTATATGAAGGTAGATTCTCCTGTGAGCTTTGTGATTCCGAGGAACAAGATGAAAAAATAAATATATTTTAGGTAATTTATGTTTTGTGACTTATCACGATCTTGGTATTTAAGTTATGAATGCAAATACAATTATCTCTTATTTTAAAATAAATAAATAAATAAGTGATTGGTGTAAATTTATAATTTATACATTAATTTTGTTTCTTGGTTGTGGCAGGGGAAGAAGAAAAGAAGCTGATGACATAAATTCGTTAGTAAAAGCTTAAAGTTAAAACCTACCAAAAGGCCAATTCTAACAGCGAATCAATTAAAACTGATTTGGGTGGCTAGAATTGGTTTATTTGCAAATGTCAGTTCATCAGCCAACGCAATGACTTTCCACAGTAGAATTGGATGATTGCACAACTTTATGCAGCAAAATCCCATCACTAACCTTTATGCGTTGTTAAATAATTTACCGCCAAACGACAACAAAAATTTGTATGCCCCATTTGATTTTTACAGTCATGATCTCTTGGATCATTAGGATTCAAGGAATCCGTGGTCATCCATTGTTGGATTTAGATCCAACGATCCAATAAAGTTTCTTAAAATGAGTGCAAAACTAGGTGGATTATTGAATTTAAATCAAACGGTGAGTGACCACGGATTCCTTGAACCTTAGGAGTTCAAGAGATCATGACTATTGATTTTTTTAAAAAAACAAATAATATTATCAATGTGAGGAGGGTAGTTTGGTCAATGACCTGGGCAACGTGAGGAACGGCACAACAAAATGGACTGGTGAATGGTGGTCAACGAGTGAATGGTGGTGTGGGTTAAGGAATGATGAGAGAGAGAGAGAGAGAGAGAGAGAGCAGGCAGCCAACCAGTCCAGAAGACAACAAACGGCCAAGGCGGCTTCTTCCACGTGACGTGTCACGTGACCTCCTTGCATCTTTACTTCCATTCCATGCCAAAACCCAAAGATTCCCTTCTCCCCACTCACCACTCCCTTCTCATTCTCCAACCCTAAATCTCTAATTATTTGTTTATTAACTTATTATACACGCCACTATGAATGGTTCTACATCGCTAAGCTCTACCCACCAACCAAACCCTATTTTGTCGCCACTTTTCTACTTAAAAAGAATCCCTTGATATCAATTTAGTGCGTTCATGAACAACTATGAACAAGTGTATATTAACCACAACTCTTTTAGAACTTAAGAATTAGAGAATTATAAGGAATTGAGATCGAATCAATTGAATGTATTTCATTATTGATTCCTTATTTGAGGGTATTTAATTATGAATAATTGTAACATGAAACCCACATAATTTTTGTTTCTTTACTATGTGTAAGTAAATGCACGAAAAATAAAAAATAAAAAACATTCAAATACCTACGTATTAGTAAATACAGTGAAAGAATGAAATAGAATACTTGTTAGACAAGTTAAGAAATCCTGGATGTTTGGGAGGCTTGTTAATGGGTTCACTGATGTTTGCTCAATGAACAATATGGCTTACTCCATTTGTTCTATGTCATCGACTTTTTTGTCTGCAGAGCCAGAGGGGCATCAAAATAACTACAAGCAGGCAGGTAGCAACCAAGGAAGAAAGGGTCAGGTCAGCGTGACTTATATAAACCAGGACCACCGAACGAACCACTTCTTGTTGTTGCATGCAAAATCTGACTTGTCAACAATTTACTACCACAACACAAAAATCTTTGTTACGTACCCTGCAAATCTAAAATTGTGGATAAACCAGTCTGAACCTTTCTAACAGTCCCATTTCATGCCCACAGCCCTTCCAAAGATCCAATTGGTCTGTCAAGAAATGTGCATGGATTTTACCAGCTCCCCTTCATAATTTCCTTCAAAACCCTTCAAGAGTTTTCCAATTTTGACCAAAGTCTTTAGCTGTACGGAGGAGAATGCTTTTCACAAAACTTGTATATTTCAATTGTCTGGGACCAATTTTCCAACTGTTGACCAACATGCTCTGGCCCCCCACCATTCAATTTTGTTTGTTTGTATGAGCAAGTCAAGTTAATTACTTGGTCAAAATATACACAGAAAAAAGTTTGATTACAAAGCACTCTTTTGGGTCTTAAAATCCATCAAACATGCCATGCGAGAATATGGTTGAAGTCTCCCTGTCTTAGAAGTTTATAATCACAAGAAAATTGGAAATTTTTTTTTCGGAGTTTATGAAGTATCAATCCTAGATCCGTCTCTGAACATGAGAGTATGATTTAAGTGAAAAATTGGTTGTCAATAAAGTAAGTTTGAGGAATTGAAATTTCCTAGAAAGTAACAAAAAACAAAGTGAAAATAAAGTATTGGAGATATCCGATTTGATACATCTTATGCTATTTTTTTGGGTGCAATTTGTCGTTGACAAGGAACATGGTGGACATTCACATGTATTGTTATTTGTTCATTAAGAAATCTTTTCAATCTTGGAATGTTTTGGAGCCACACCACCACACGATTAAGCCTTAACATGTATGATATGTCCCAAGAAGTTTCTTTCTTAGAAGGAGTCTCTTCTTCGTTTCTAGAAGGAAAACGACATCTTTTCTGGAAGGTCCAAAGTTTGGCCCACACCCAACCAAGAAGGCCTAAACATGCTAAAATATGGGCCGGTCCATTGAATCAGGCCCATTTTCTTTTTCCTCCTCAAATTCCCCTCCACTGCTCTAATTTTTCAGTTCCTAGAGGTTCTCCAACAATTAGCAGGAGACTTTGACAGCTCAAAACCCAAGCTCTAAGCCCTAACCCTAATCCTTATCCTTACCCTTGACCTATTTTGTTATATAATTTCTAGGTTGTATTGCAAAAGTTCTTTCTTCTTCTTCTTCATGGCGCTTCATGGATCTAGTTTCTACCTAAAAGTTGTTGGCGAGTCCTTAGTTAGGATTTTGGTTCTTTACTATGTTAGGATTTTGTTTACTTACCTATTTATCTAATCCTATTATAATTGAGATTTATTTCCTTATCGTAATTTACATTTATTTTCTATTGTAATTTAGGAAAAATCTAAATTCTGTGTTTCGCTTATCTATGCCCTTTACTTTGTGTCTGGCTCTGTATCTCTTCCCATTCTGAAAATTCTGTGTTTGTTTAGCTTCAACAATGGCGATGATTGATCCAAGAACCTTTTTGTCTTGTTTTGTTAATTGTAAAGTAAGTCCATTAGTTCCACTTCAATTTTATCGAACAGCATTAGCTTGTGAGAAGCTTTAGAGTATATGTATATTTTAAAGTTGTGATCTTTGCATGAAACAAGCTTACTTTGTTTCCGAATTTCCATTTCTTGGTGTTGGAAATCTCATATATGGATTGGGTTTTTGAAAGATATGAAAGAAACGAATGGAAGATGCTTTAATTTGTTAATTATTTCCTGTATGGTTGTTTACATTCTTAGGGCATCTCCAACAGTGGTACAAAAAAAAACTCTTCAAATTGAAGTTTGTTGATCTACGTGGCAATTTGAAGAGCCTTATTTGCTACTTTAATATTTTGTGCCTCATCAGTCTCTTCAATTCAATTAATACAATATTTGACTTTAAACAATAATAATTAATAAAATTCTTTTTTTTAAAAAGATAATATTGTAGAAAATAAATAATATTTATGAAATGTACATCAAACCCATCAAACAAATAAATGTTTTTAGCCTTTCGATATGATTTTGATTCTTCCAAAACAAAATAAATGTTTTGAAGAAGCAATATCAACTTACCAGTTTTGAAGAGAGAGAATGAGGTTGCAGATTTGATGACTGAGGTTGAAGAGGCTGTTGGAGGGAATTTTTCTGATGTGGCTCACCTATTTGAGCATCTCAAAGTGGTTGAAGAGGCTGTTGGAGATGCTCTTATATTTCAGGTTGAGGTGATTTGGACTTATTTTGATCTTTATTTTTCTAGGGAAATGTTTCTTTTAGGGAATTTAATAGCTTGCCTTGTTCCTGCAATTATAGTTTTGGGATGCTTCATCACCTCACTTCACCTTCTTTAAAGCAATACAATTTAGTTGTAGCAAAGACGTTTGGAAAGGGGCATAAAAATCAGCTTTTGCCTGGGGATCGTCGTATCAAATTGCAGATTGAAAGACCCAGTAAGTTTATTTTCCTGGCCACTGTAATCTCTATGCTTATCTTGAAAACCTCTGATAGGAATTTACCCATAAATTGTAAGGTTTCGACTGTTACGTGTTCATCACAGCCTTGAGCCTCTTGACCTTTTTGATTACCATCCATTTGAACACTTCTAATCTGTACTTTTTCAGTGCAGTATCCTCTATTCAGGCCTCTGATTTGGGGTTATTAAGACCATGTAATGTGAAAGGCGATGACTCAAAGGAAAAGGCAAGTGGCGAAAGCATCATATTGGATGTGCAAACCTTGAAGAGTGATTTAGACATTGCCATTGCAGAGGAGAACTATGCTAAAAGCAGCACAAATTAGGGATAGCCTCAAACTTCTGCGCCAAGATAGTACAACTTCTGTTTTAGCAGCAAATGCTCTATTTTACGAGTCATTCAGGATTGGGGATCTAGCTGCCATGCAAGCCCTTTGGGCCAACAGGAAAGAAGTCTGTTGTGTGCACCCGGGTGCACGTGGGATATATGGTTATGAAGATGTTAGGACTAGCTGGGACTATGTATGGGCGAACTATGAATTTCCGCTAGAGATTGAGCTGAAAGATGTCAATGTTCGTGTTATAGGGGATGTAGGGTATGTTTCTTGTGTGGAATTGGTTAAGACAAAGGGTAGCAGTTGGGGGGGACAGTTTGCTACAAATGTGTTTGAGAGAATTAATGGTAAATGGTTTATCTGCATTCACCATGCTTCAATTCTCGACTTGTAAAACGTACAAACTATATTGTATTTTGGAATTTGGCTATATTGTACCTTTCTCGTCTTCTCATCTTTGTGTGCCTGATTTTTCTTATAATTTTTCACCTGTTCAACTTCAAAATGTCATAATCTTAAACAAAAAACCAGAGGCGTCATGGAGAATTATACCATGATATCTGAAATAACCTTGCATAAGAATATTTACACCATCATTCTTCGAAGATGTTGAGTTTTAGTATTTGAGTTCTGTATTGAACGACGTTTTTTCCTTTACACATGGTAATGTTGGTACTGCAGTACAACCAGCACAAAATTGCGAGGGTCATACTCATGCAAGTTTTCAAACCACAATGATTTGTTGACTATGAGATTAGTATGCCTTTTAGAAGTTCTATAAACTGCCTCTTGAATCTTGAAGACCATCGATTGTTGGACTTGAACAGCAAAAGGCTTTGCTTGCACGAAGCTAGACTCTTCCAATGGGGGACAGTGGTGGATTTGGAGCATATTTTGCTGGCCCTGTCACCTGGATTCCCTTGTTTCCAATCAAACTCGGTTCCTGGAAAACTTTTGCTTCTGACCTGTTACTCACTTCCAACAGATCTGATGGTTTCCGACTGCTGATCACAACACAGATGAAGAATGCTTGCAACAAAGAAAGTGATGTATTGTATTCAATCGAATAGCTTCCATCCTTCCCTGGAACCAAACTGAAAACTGGCCTGTTCTGCTGTGCTCCCTCCTGAAATGAAATACAAAACCAACATGTAAATTGGCTAAAACAACATCCCCAATTGTCTGATGTAGAGATGGTGCTTAGCTGAAACCAAAAATGAATACCTCAGCGAAAAGTTCAAAATGATCGGAAAAAGGATAACATGTGGATGCTTTCAGATTCTGACAGGATTTGTTCTGGTTGGAGAGAACACGCAATTTACAACCAATATCCCAACCTCCACAGTCGCATAGCCCACCAGATTTCCAACGGTCAATTAGTGGCGAAGGTTCTCCTTTGTTTGGTGAGCTATGGGCACCACCTGGAAGAATGACTATGGTACTGTCCTCCCAGCTGTAAGAGCATCTATCCTCCGGTGAACACTTGACGTAGCCCTTCTCCAGAACTTCCTCGGCACTCTGCTGTTCAGCCTGGCTCAAATCTTTGCTAGGTATCTTGACAACAGCAGCAGCAAGCTCCCTATTTGGTACGAACTTTGGTGATTCTTGATCTGCTTGTCTTAGCTCAACACCATACAACACAGACTCTCTTACCATATACTTACTGAAGTTCTGTCCGTCAACATTGGAGGAGTCAGAACTAGAAACCTTCATTTGACCAACAACGTTGTAGACATAGCTACAACTTTTGCCTTTACTTCCTTGACTCATCCAGCCACCACTTTTTCTCTTGATTTCATTAACAGAGTAAAATGTAAAATATTGGACTACATCATCCTTTCCAGATGATAAGTTTTTCATGGTTGCTGCAAGACAGCTGCTGCTGTTGTCAACCCAAAATTTAAACAAAGGAAGTCCATTCTTGATTGTTAATTGCAAAAAAGCTTGAACCCATGATGCCTCACTCTTCACAGCTTGTAACGAGTCACTGACATTGATTGACCTGGGGACAAAGGAATTAAAATTTGCTTTCAAGGGTTTAACAGCTTCAACAGAATGGTGTGGATTTTCCTCCTTGTGCTTCAGTATTGGGTCTAGTAACCTTCTTAATGGGCTTGACCTAGCTCTATTATGACTACTTGCCTTCTCTCTGTTTGGATTATCTGGACAATCGGAAGTTCCAGATCTCACAGGACCTGATTTGGCTATCACATATGTGGAACTTAACTGTGGAATATCTGAACTTTCCTTAAAACTGAAACTTCTACCAAGCCGACCTAAGCTGAAGCTAAATCGGCGATTGGGAGTTGGGTTTCTGCCATTTCTAGTTGCCAGCTCTTCTTGATCTGATGTTTTTGAAGTATCAAAACTTGAACGGGTAAGCTTTTTCTCTGAATGTTTCTTCTCTATAAACTTATCTTCGTATAGCAGGTCTTGTGTTCCTTTTGAGCATGAGCGCATGTGAGATGGAACAAAGTAACGCCCCATACTGTTACTGTTGATTGAGCCACTTGGCATCATGTGTGACACTTTATTAATCTCAACTCCAGAAGGCAGTGGGCATGAGTGTGGAACTTCAGAACAGAGTTCTGCAAAGTCCATCTCCTTGGTAGAAAAGCCACCTGAGAAGCTAATCCCTTTAGCTTCTGTCACACGCTCATCCCATGATGCTCTTGGTTTTGAAAGCTCCAGTACCTTTGTAAAGTCATTTTGGGGCAATTCCTTTGGTGGAGAGAGAACAATGGTATTCTCCTCAACAGGGAAACGTTGATGACATAGATTGATATCTGGTTTCTGCAACTCCTCCACCCTTTTCTCAGTTTTACCATCGGAAGCAGTTGCCTTTCCTTTTGAACTAAGTGAGACATCATATCTTCCCAAGTTAGATGACATAGCTCCCTCTTGATATTCCAAAATGATTCTTCGATCAATATTCTTCCTCTTGATATCTGATTCTTGCAACTCCTTGGTTTTCTTAGCTTGACCATCCCAAGTGCTAACCTCTTCCTTTTGACCGAGTGAGACTCCGTAACTTTTCAAGTTTGCTGCAGCATTTCCCATTTCTGAAGCTATCTTCTGACCTGAATCTTTTCCCTTTCCCTTATCAACCAGATTATCTGAGTGATTTCTTCCACGAGACCTATTGGGGATGGGTATCTTTTTGTGCCCATGAATGGCATTCTTCGAAGCAGTTTTTGAGTCTTGAAAGCGCACATCTTTCTGGATAGATGGTTTGACACCCTGAGAAAGGCCTTCCTTTTGAGATGACTTGAGACTGGAACAACGAGTAGAGTGTTGTGTCCCAGTGCGAACCAGATCAGATGATGTAAATGATCCAATAGTCTTTTCCAAGGATGAAATTCGGCTACTGCTCAATAAACTATTGCTACCTTTTTCTGGGGGATGTTTCTGCTTGTGCTTCCATTTTTCTAGCTGAGCCCAATCCAGAACCCCAACATTCAATGCCTTTTCTTTGACGTTCTCTCCTCTCTCAGGGCGCTGAAGATAACCAGGCAAGTTTGACATGTGCTTGACAAGCTCATCAACTTTAGCTGCATTCGCCTTCATACTCTGCTTATGCCGATTTCGCACAGACTTTTCTTGAACCAAGGCACTATCATCTGCATCTGGTCTCGCTTTCTGATGCAGATCATACTCTAGCAAACCAACACCAGTTCTCACTTTCACCTTCTCTAGATGCTTTGTTCTTCGATTCATTTGGGGCTGTTCAACCTTGTCCTCTATGGTAGACTTGTTCTGCTCTTTTGAACTATTTTTGAGCTCTACTCTGGATCCCATATCCTCAGCAGGTTCTACAAAGCGACTACATCAGATTGCATTGTAGCACTGGAGCTTCACTTTCACATATTAGCTGCCAGCACATTGTGGAAATCTGTTCTCACTTCCCACTCAGTCTTATCTAACCTTAAATTCTGAAAAGAAAAGAAAAACAATAATCAAAATAATCACATAAGTTCCAAATCAGGGGGCTGTAAAACGCAGGATTTGATCAAACAATCGATTGCAGATGGTAAACAGGGAACAATGATATCACATTTCAATTTTAAGGTAACCAGATACAGAGAGATTTTTGCACTTTCCAATAATAATGGACAACTTGTAAAACCCTGATGTCACAAAACTCATACGGAAGAAAAAGAAAAGAATAGATCTATGTAGAAGGAAATAAAATTATGACATAACTTAAACAATCCAGTCTTCCAACCACAGAAATCATCACATTGAAAGCAAGAACTCATAGATCTAACAAAACCCTACGAAATCAGCAATCACACAACAAAAAGCTAACATCTTCAAGCTTTTATTTTCTGTTTCGCTGAAAAGAAAACGAAGAAATGTAAAATGCACAAGAATGAAGATAAAGCCTTTTACTTTCGTGAGTTTCCAATCATGAGCCCCTCACACACAGCAATGGCATTTCAAGAAAAACAACTCCTCGTCTTTTATTCTGCATCTACTTTCTCGGCAACCAAACGGAACACATATATATAAAAATGCAAATGCAAATGCGCTAGCTAGCCAAACAAGTTCTCACACGAGCTTCTTTAACAATGGAAGAAACGCATTTACCGAAATAGATCCGAAACGTAACAAACGAAAGCAAAACAAAAAACAAAGAACCGCGCGAAGCAACGTAGATTATAAGCAAAGAAAAGAATTACCGCCACAGAGGCCAAGAACGACGCCGCTTCGGGTTCTGGTTAATCTGCTGTTCTTGAAATGCGTGACTGCGTTTTGGTTTTCACTGGAGAAGGAGACGATGATTCGGAGGAGAACAGACAATCTGCAATGCTCTCACACACATACACACTGTCACTCTGAGCTTTGCTGACTCTGAGCGAGAGAGAGAGAGAAAAAGAAAGAAAGAGACAAGAGGCAGAGGCAGAGTGTTTGGGTGTGGTGCGGTCCAGAGATCGTTTCGGTTTTTGATCGGCCGGCTGAGATGCATTGAGGCGTGTGTAGGTATGAGGCTAGATGATGAGGGTGGTCACATCATTGTAGGGGCAGGTGGCTACTGGGGTCCCACCCAGGGGACTTCTTTCTTTGTCACGGATCCCCACGAATGTGGGGCCTGAAAAGTTCCTTGTGTCTTACGTCAGCGGCCGCTCTGATTGGTGCTGGGCTGTTACTTTAGGCGCCTGACCTATGATTAAGCCAATACAAGGTTTTTTTCTTCCTTTCTTTTGGTTTTATTCGGACTTAAGAGCTCCTTAACTTTGACTTAATCTTTGTCTTTTCTTTACAATTTTTACCAAAAATTAATTAAAAAATCATCCGAGTACTCTCCTAAAGAACTAAAAATGAGAAAGATAATATATCGCTCATAACACTTAATTAGTAGTGAGCATTACTACTAAGACATTAATTGTTGTTTAATGAGTATATTTAATTTACATGTTACGCAAATCTCAAAAATTAAATTTATCCTTGATGCGATATCAATGCTCATTATTAATTAAGAGGGGTGAAGAAAAACACATTTATAAGTGTGAATGATAACTATTTAGAATGAAAGTAACAAGTTTCCAAACAAGCGCTATGCAAATGCAACTCATTAAGCTTTGTCATTTTATATCATCCAGCGGAATAATGGGCTATCACAATTGGCTATGTGATTAATTTATGGGCTCTTGTGTAAGATTAACAATCAGTAGTCACTTACGAGTATCTGATTCACTAACTGTAAGAATCCTTATTGTCTATATTGAATTAGAGATTTCGTAAAGGACCCACTAGTGTAGTGGTTTGGAGTAATTGCTCCCTCATGCAAAATCTTGGGTTCGAGTCCTAACATTAGTCCCCCATGCAAAGTTCCGGGTTCGAGTCCTAGCATTAGTCCCACATGCAAAGTACTAAGTTCTTGTCCTAACATTAGTGTCGTGTGTGTGAGTTTAGTATATTATCGCATTTCTCAATAGGAAATGTCTTTAAAAAAACATTGAGTTAGAGATTTCTAGTAGCTTTCATGCTCTTTATAGTATCCTTACTTTTTACTCGAAATAAAATGTAGCCTATTGTGCTAATATGATCCAAAGTGGATAGGCCTAAGTGCGGTCTTTGATTAATGATTAGATTCTTAAGCTTTGCATCTACAAAATTAAATCCAAATATTCGCAATGTCTGTGACTTTTTGCTATTAAACATCATGAAAGAGGCATGTCCTGTGTGCTGTGTGCTAGCTATAGAACAAAAGATGGCTAAACTTACCTAAACCTTGTCTGAAATTTTAACACAGCCAATAGGCATAGGACATGGATGAGAGCATGGCCTACTTCCAGAATAATGGGTGTGTGTAAGTAAAGCAAGGCCGCTCAAATAAAATGTGGGGAAAATACATGACTCCTGTTTCATTTTCCAGGAATCTGTCATTGTTTTATTTCTTTCTCTGTTGGCTTTCCGTTTTTTTGTGACTTGTCCTCGTCATATTCCAATCCTCTTTTATTGGTACATTGTCGGTGTTCTATTGTTATCCTTATTAAGGTTAGTTTTTGTAATAATTATTTTTTATACAAGCAAGATTAGAAGAAGACAGAGCCGAACACAAGAACTTGTTGTAAAGATAAATGTTCTGAACAATTTGAGTGACGAGCCGTTTATTTATTAAAGCTAGCTTTAACCTAAGGTATTGTGTATGTGCGTATATGTGGGGGTGATGTATACATTTTTCAGTTTGCATTGATTTCCCTTTTGTGCATAGTAAAACAAGATCTCTCTGGTTAAAGGGAAAAGACTAAAGAGCATAACTTAAAGTGAAAAGCTGAAACAAAACAAAAATTTTGGACCGAAGAAAAGCTTCTTCTAACTCCAAGCTACTATTGGATTTTAGGCTTTTAGCTTGTAGATTTGGCCACATTACGCATACAAAGAAAAAGGCTTCCGAGGATTTATTTGGTAATATCCTATATACAACTATTTCTGTTTTAGGGACATGCTGCATAACATAATGCAAGTCTATGATAACAAGAAAGGGTTTAAAGTGGACTGTGCCCCACAAGAAGAGTTCCAGTGGGTGGCTTTTTGGCCCACAACGGGTGGAACTCCACTCTCTCTCGAGGCCATCTGGGGGTGCCAATGCTTTGCTCGCCCAACCTAACGGATCAGCAGCTGATCAGAGCAACTCCACCCATAAGGGCAAGGGCAAGGGCAAGGGGGGCATTATTCATGTAAATAGTGGCAGCCCTTGCATTTTTTGCTCCACCCATGGAAGGGCAAGGTATGACAATTACTATTCACTTTAATATTTTTTAATTAAACAATCAAGTTGGATACGATTTTCGAATAAGCTTTTGGGTTGCCACATGTCACTATTCATTAAAAAATTAT
Source organism: Prunus padus (assembly GCA_024362665.1). Classification (NCBI taxonomy): domain Eukaryota; kingdom Viridiplantae; phylum Streptophyta; class Magnoliopsida; order Rosales; family Rosaceae; genus Prunus; species Prunus padus. Next base: position 5,851,143 of record JANFAM010000019.1, read on the forward strand.
CATATAAAATTTGATATAAGATTTCCGGATAAAAATTTTTGATTAAATTTTCGGATAGGATTTTCGGTTGTCACGTGTCGACATTTTGATGAAACTTTCATATCTCAATTTTCAGATAAAATTTTCGGATAAGAGTCTCTGTTGACACGTGTCAAGATATATTAAAAAATTATAAGCTCAGATTTCAGATAAGATTTTCACCCTCTTAAATTGCGCCACGTGTCATCTCTACCTTGTAAATTTCTCTATAAAACTACACCCTCAACTCAGAACATCTCACAAACTTCTCTATCTTTTCATTTCTCAGATTCAGAAAAACACATTATACTCTCAATGTCAAACTTGATGAGGGAGTTGGAGAGGCAACAACAAGAAGAGGAAGAAATCATGCGCAAACAGGTTGAAGAAGATCTTGAGATGGATGAAGAGGACGAAGAAGTTGTTTTAGCGGTCCATATGCTGAATCAATCAAGCCAACCCCACCGTCGTCGTGCCCCGAACGTGATGACATAGGAATTCTCGGGGTAAGAATTTCTTGGAAGATTACTTTGTCCCACATTATTTATATCCCGTTTCTTTTTTCGAGGAAGATATAGAATGCAGCCCCATTTGTTCCAAAAATCATGCATGATGTTTGCAATCACAACACATACTTCGTTCAAGTATGATCTTTGATGAGTTATTGGGTCTTCTTAGGAGCAAAACTTACGATTGGTTTACGGATGCTTGCGTGCGGGGTATCTGCGCACCAGGTGGATGAGATTGCTAGGATGGGGAAATCAACTGTCCTAGAGTGCTTGGTCAGATTTTGTGCCGCAATAGAAGCACTCTACACAATGGAATACCTCCGCAAACCCACTCGAAGGGACCTCAAAAGGCTTCTACAAAAAGTCGAGGCTCGAGGTTTCCTGTGCATGATCGGGAGCATCGATCGCATGCACCGGGCAGTGGAAGAATTGCCCAACCGCTTGGCAAGGAGATTATGGGAATCGAAAGTGCCAAAAAAGTATCATCTTGGAGGTCGTAGCTTCATTCGACACTTGGGTTTGGCATGCCTTCTTTGGAGTTGCCGGATCTTAGAATGATCTCAATGTGCTTGGTCAATCCCGGTATTCAATGATGTCTTGAGAGGTCATTCCTCCCAGATCACGTATCAAATAAACAATACACAATATCGTGGTGCGTATTACCTAGCCGACGACATTTATCCAAGGTGGACGACATTCGTCAAAACAATTCCAAATTGATGGGACTCGACCAGATTTCACCGAAACCCGAGCGGACCTCGTTGATGGGCCCACATCAACCAGTGCCTGCCCACATCCTAAAACAATTACCCTCTTCCCGAGATTAAACCTATATAGGCCAAGACACTAAAAAGCAGTAGAGTCTCCCTAAAACAAGTACTAGCCCAAAGGATTCAACTGTCAAACAAGCACGGATAAAACAAACCCAAGCGCGGCATGCATACAACAGATATATAACAGCCTCCCGCCAAACTAATTCAACCCAAAGGTGATATTGCAGCAACTAAGAGTACAAGAACTCAACTTAGTAGGAATAAAATAATAGATTACAAGTTTAGGGTTCAAGGATTTCAATCCTACCCTTCAAATGGCTTCGAAGAGAAGAGCGCGTAGGAACTGTCGAAGCAACTACGGTCCGGGGGGCGCAAAGCAAAGAGTGTGAGTGGACAAAAACAAGGTTTTTCATACTTAAATCAAAGTAGTAACCCCACTGCTTCAAAACAATGCAAACATGCATATTGAATCATTTATATACTTGAAAACCGTACTAATTCAAAGTACGTGAAAACATTTCAGCTTAAAAACCCTTTTACATTTCCCGAGGCAAAATCCTCCCAAAGCAAATCCCACACAAGTTTATAAAATATAAACAAAAGGATTTATTAACGTAAAAGGATAAGGATGGAATAAAATCCACATAAGGTAAAACAAACCTTAAAATGACGAATAGCTTGCTTACGGCAAGCAAATCAAACTTGCTGACAATAAAGATAATAATTGCAAGTTCAAAACATTTATATATATATATATAAATATATATATAAAACAGGATTTACAATCCCACAAGTAAAAACCTATAAAATCAAATCAAGTCAAGTACTACAACCAAAAGCAGGTAAATAGTTTCCCAAACATCCCCAAACTCACAATCATGTGCTTACAAGCACGATACAAGCGGAAACGATCCTCACTAAAAGAAATATGAATACGAATGTACTAACACACGCGTATAGGTATAGTATAACTATAACACACAAGTACCGAGGGAAAACAATCCAACAGTGGATCATCGGATCGACACCGCATGTACTCAACGACACACCGGGCCCAGGTTGAGCCGTCAAAGTGGGACTAAACTCACAGGACTATATGGTAAAAACTTACCAACCATACCTCGAAATAAATCTGTCCTACGCGAGACTACCCAATCAAGGGTCTACTACACCCGTTAAGGTATGCACCGGATCGTATCATACCGCATCTAGGTAACCGTATCATGAGTCGTAATCAGGGGAGGTACAATACAAGGTGCTAACAGCACTCTCACAACAATCGCTACACGATAACAAGATATATATATATATATTCATACACAATGTACCCAACCCCAAAACACCAACATCAGGACATACACAAGTCCATCAAACATATAACCCATATATATATACTCAAAATCGAGGACATCACCGTCCAAACATATATTTCTATATTCAAAGTATTCATACAAGGGTCAAACGACCGCATAATGCATTAATATTAAATCAAACATCTTTTTCATTGAAAAACCATATTTAAATCTTATTCAATGCTAAGGTCAAGCATACTAAATCATGATAAAATCTCATGTCTCTAAGACGTCAAATATAATGTATAAACATATATATATATATATATATATATATCAATATATATATATATATATATATATATATAATCAAGTGTTGAAAACTCTTTTCTTAAAGTGGATAAACATATGTATATATATATATATATATCAAGGTACATCTATATATATATATACAACCAACGTATGGTGATCCTTTTCTCAAAGTAGATATACCTATATATATATAAATAATATATATATATAATCAAGGTAAAGATATATCAATATATATATATGTATAACCAAAGTACATATACATATATATATATATAACCATTTTCCACTATTACTAGTGTTTACTCAAAGTAGCTATACATATATATATATAAAAGTTATATATATATAATCAAAGCATACGTATTATAAATCATAGGGTTTTAACCCTAAAACCGAATATGGAATCAAACGGACTATACTAATGTCCATATATTCAATTATATAATTAAAATATAATATAACGGTTCCAAGCTTAAAATAGCTCATTTGTATAGTTAAAACCCGATATTTAAATCGCCGGGCGTTCACATCCCGCTCAATACCCAAAGGTATAAATAATATTAAAATATAGTCAACAGGGCCCCACAAATAAACCGGCAACTCCAAATCATGCATTAAACTCAAATGCAATTACTTTATATATAAATCAACCAAAGTCATGTCAAGACTTAAAAACACTTATCCAATTCAGATTTAAAATCATTAAATCTCATTTCATGCATATCATGCAATTCATTCAAGTCATGCACATTTTGAAAACAAAGTCCACTCACCGTTGGTCCTATCGCACAACCTCAAAGCGGTCCGCACGCGTAGTGAAGAAGTCAACGCACCTAAAGCGATAAAGACGCAGGCTTGGATTAGTAACGTGAACCGTACGAGAACCGTAAACTTAAATTCTAACAACAACCCACTTAACGCAGGTACGTCACGTCCTCCACGAAGGATTCCAAGGTCAAACCGCTCTTACAAGTTGGGGACACGCCGGGAAGACTCACGGTCAACCGGGCGGTCAAACACCCATTTCGTCAACTCCGGGTTCGCTGGAGCCCCAAGACCTCCAAAACGATCTAGACCTTCCTAGAAGTCCAACAAAGTCAACTACATGACAAAACGATGGGACCTCGGAGACACAGATCAACCCTGGTCAAACTTGGTCAACTAAACCGACTGAGTAGGTCAAATTGGCCTGGTGGGTCCCATGACCTCCAAACTTAGATCTGAAAGTTCCTAGAGGTTCAACACGACCTAGAACAACGTGTCCTCAAAGTTTGGTCTCGATCCGACGGCCGGATTGCTCACGATCGCACGATCGGACGATTACGCAATTTAACTTCAAGTCATCGATTCGGAGTATCCGGACTCGAATCACGATCCGTCAAATCCTATACGATCCTAGAATTATCTAGATCCACATATCCAAGAATGGACACGATCAACCGTTCAAACCTATCGAACCCGAGAATCATGCAATAGCGAGATCCGTTCGATAACCAAGCGATCTCCAATTGAGATCCGTCAACTCCCACGCGTTCACACAGCGTACGAGGATCTCAGAGGACCCAAGAACCGCCACTACCCCGCCACCACGCGCCGCCACACGCCGCCACACTGGCGGTGGCGGTGTCTAGAGCGATTCGTGCCAAACTTCAAACACCACCACTTACACCGCTTCACCAACCGACCTACGACCAGGGGAGTCAAGAACCGGTGGGAGCCGCCACAAAACCGGCCGGCAACCACCTCAAAACCCGACGTGAACCACGGCCAAACCGGCCAAACCCCTAGGTTTCTAGATCCAAGTGGCAAAACCACCCAATGTTATCGCATAAGCCCGTAGAAGCGTAAAGAGGAGATGGAGGCGAGTCTAACTTTGAGTCAAACCGTCGTCCAATTCGACCGAGGAGTGAATCGATGGAGATTTGGCCGAGATTTTCGAGCTTGCCGAAGACGCAGATCGCCGGCGATAGCTTCCATCCATGGTGGGTTAGGGACCGCACGGTGCCAAGCTTTCTGGACGGACTCCCGGGCAAGCCGTGGCTTGAGCAGCCGATCGTTACAGAGAGAAAGGGCGGTCGTTTGAGGAGAGAGAAACACGCCAGAAGAGAGAGAGAAAAACCGGATTACCGAGTGAGGGTATATAAATTTCAAAATGACCTTTATGTCCTCCGAACAATCTATCGCTCGGATTGAGGCGTGCCCGCCCCGGACTAAGCTGACGTTCGGACGCAATGGCGCAACTCGTTTCGCCAAATTCCGTCGAGAATAAAGTGGACCAAAATGCCCCTTTAATTACTTATTTCCAATTAATTCCAATTAATTCATTTTAATTCCTTTTTAATTCATTTTAATTATCCAATTTAATTAACTTATTAATTAATTCATTTTTATTTTATAAATTGGGTCGTGGTCGTCACACAAATTCCCAATTGGAAAAGGATAAAAGCTTTGCTGCCTTTCAAGAGGGCTATAGAAAAGATGTCGAAAGGTGTTTTGGCATCCTACAAGCTCGTTGGGCAATTATCGTGGGTGCCGCACGTATGTTTGATCAAGAGGTGCTTCAAGCATCATGATGACTGCATCATCCTCCATAACATGATTGTGGAGGATGAGTATGATTATGATTTCCCAGAGGTTTTCGAACCCGATCCCATGAACACGCCATTAACAAGAATTTATGAACAGCCAGTGGGACCAAATGGAGAACTAGTGGAGCACGAACCGTTGATTAGAGACGGTCGATACAACAACCCTATGATTGACCGTTATCATGAAATGCAATCTTCTTATATTCACGAGAGACGTCAAGTTGACTTAGTCGAGCACTTATGGGAGATGAAAGGCAATCACGGTGCATGAAGTCAAGTTTAATGCTTTGTTTGAATTTATGCTTTGTTTGTGTGAGATTTGTAATGAATTAAGCTTTGTTTGAATTTATGCTTTGTTTGTGTGAGATTTGTAATGAATTAAGCTTTGTTTTTATTTATGCTTTGTTTGTGTGAGATTTGTAATGAATTAAGCTTTGTTTTTATTTGTGCTTTATTAGTGTGAGATTTGTAATGAATTAAGCTTTGTTTTGTGTGAGGTTTCTCAATGTGTAAGGTTCTTTTTTAATTATGCTTTATTATTAATAAATTGCTATATTATTTAATGATTTATTTATTTAATAAAAGAGAAACAATACAACAATTAATACATATGGTAACTCATTCACTACAACCTATTGGTTTTGATCATTCAACCAATCCGTGTTGCTAGGTCCATCTTCATGGAAAAGCTTTCTTCTAATAACATCTCTTCGTTTTAGCTTCCAATAGGCCTTTGTTTCATGAGAGAAATGGCTCCTATCCATGGACATGATTTTCATCTCTTTGTCCTCCTGGTCTTTTTCTTCTGCCTTTTATGCTAGAATTACATTTGCTTCATGTCGGGCCTTGTCAGCTTCTTCTCTTTGCATTTCTCTCTCAAGTCTAAGTGCGCTATTCTTAGCAATTTGCTCCAGATATTTTGCACAATAATTGTTCGAAGTGTTCCCTTTCTTTGCATTTGCTGCCTTTGCTGCTTTTCTCCCAATATGCATCGGCTCACGTTTGATTGGTGAGTCTTGATCCATTGGGGAGTCCAATGGTGAATCGGTTGCCGTTGAATCGTGTAGCGGGATCTCATTCAACACAACCGTTGGACCGGTGGAAAGAATTTTGAATCTCGCACAATTCTTCACAACGTCCCAACAATGGTGATTCATGAAACTTTTTTTGCCCCCGCCCATGGCACCGAACCACATTTGTGCAATTGCATAATCTATTACAAAAAAATTAATTGGAAATGCAACAAAATATTAAAAAATTGGACATGGAAGAAAAAAAAATTATAACAATGAAAAGAATAAAACGCAATGCAATAAAAAAAAAATTTGACATGGAAGAAAATATAGAAAAAAAGGACATGGAAGAAAATGGAAAAAATAGGAAATGCAAGAAAATATAGAAAAAAAGGAAATGCAAAAAAATATATAAAAAATTTGACATGCAAGAAAATATAGAAAATAATGAAATGCAAGAAAATATATAAAAAAATTTACCCTCAAGAAAATATAGAAAAAAAATGAAAGAAAATGGAAAAAAATTGTGACATTAAATTTAATAAATATTTTATCTCGCCCGAAAGATTTTGACCGCTTCTAATGTTGTCCATTGCTTTTGCCAATGCATCTCTTCATTTCCCTAACTCTTTATTCAGCATTTTCCACCTACTAGGCAATGCCATTTCCTTACGAACGGAACCGGATCTTTCACAAAATTCTACATGAATTTTTCTCCACATATGTTGGGACTTCATCTCATTGCCCGTGATCGGGAAATGACCAACTTTGACCCAACACTCACACAACAAAAGATCTTCCACGATGCTCCAAGAACCTCAGGCTTCGATGGAAGTGGTCATTTCTATTTGTACACATAATAGAATTTTTGAGTAGAAAATGTTGGGTGGAAAGTAAAAAATATTGAAAAGAGATGAATTTGTATGCAAATTTGGTGTAGAAAGTGAATGGGTATGGTAGGTATTTATAGAAATTCCAGAATTTTATATTTTATTGCAATTTTTTTGAATTTTTTAAAGGCAAAAAATTGCCCAGCTGTCGGATTGTACAACAAAAATCGATCGGATGCTCAGGAGGCAGCCACGTGGCACAGAGCTGTTGGGCCATTTTGAACGAGGCGCGCTGACGTCAGCGTGCTGACGTCAGTTTGCCTCGAGCTTGGGCTCGGGCAAATTTTGACCGTGGGCTCGCCCGGGCTGGTGGGTCCCACAAGTTGCCTGAGCTCGGGGCTGCTGCGCTGGACCTTCCTCCCCTCCTTCGGGCTGCCTCCTGCTGCCCCCCTTCCACTGGGCTTGCTCTCAGTAGATGGGTCGGGGAGGTTTAGAAGATTGGGCTTGATATGTAGGGCAAATGCGATATATGCACACAAATGGAAAAGAAGAAAAAGATGAAACATCTCTTTTCCTTTAATTACTTTGACACAGATGAGGACATGGATCAAACAGTTAGCAGCGTTCCAGGAATGGAAGGTCTTTTGCGACGCAGAGATCTACCCGGTTTTTGTATATATGGGATAAAAACTTGTATATTACGGGGATATCCTGGCCCATGAAACTTATTCTATTATGTGTTAAATAGTGGTACACGTTAACTAGTATATACATCATATGCGAGGTGGCAACCTATTTTTTTGAAGTTGTTTTTCTTTTAAGGTATAGTATAAGTGTACGTATGCACGACTTATCTTAGCATCTTAGTTTATGTTTACATTTTCCACGGGGTCCAATTTTATATGCCATCTCCAGATTCTATATATAGCCCCCCTTCTGTACTAGGTTGATATAACTTACAACTAAGAAAGCCCTAAGAGCAAGAAAGCAAGAAAACCTAGCAAGCTAGCTAAAATATTAACCCAAGGGCAATGAAGCAACCTCACGTAGTCATCTTTCCCTTCCCCCTCCAAGGTCACATGAAGCCCTTGCTATGCTTAGCCGAGCTTCTCTGCCATGCAGGCCTTCATGTCACCTATGTCAACACTAACCACAACCACGAGTGCTTAGCCAACCGCCAAGCGCTCTCGACTCATTTCCCCACCCTCCATTTCGTGTCCATCTCCGATGGCCTCCCCGAGGACGACCCCCGTACCCTGAGTAGCCAGTTGTTGATCGCGTTGAAGACGTCCATTAGGCCTCATTTCCGGGAGCTGCTCAAAACCATTTCTCTTAAGGCCGAATCGAATGATGCTCAGGTGCCGTCATGACAGATGGGCTAGTGACTTTTGCGTTTGACCTGGCGGAGGAGCTGGGGCTTCCCATTCTAAGTTATAACGTTGCTTGTCCTCGTTACCTGCGGACTTGTCTTTGTCTCCCCAAGCTCATTGAGGATGGCCAGCTTCCTTTTCAAGGTAAGAGTCTCTACTTCACCTCTTATTTAGTCCTTTTCAACGACCTCCATCACTTCAATTTTTCGTTTGTTAAGATTAAAAAAGAAAAAAAAATAGAACCATGTTGGACACCAACAAATTGACACGTTGTGGTGGAATGATACGTGTAAAATTTTGGAAGTTTCTAATAAGATCAACCTGCTTATGTAACACTCATACAATATTTTGGAAGTCGTCAGCACAAAGCTGTCATAATTAATTAACTTGCTATAAAATAAATAAAAAATTAATAATGTGATTTGTGACTAAACAGATGATGACATGAGTGTGGAAATTACTGCTCGGAATGGAAGGCCTTTTGCATCGCCAAGACTTGCCAGGTTTTTGTCGAGTCAAACAAGCTGACCACCCAAGTCTTCAATTCACTATCAACGAGACCCAAACCCTAAAACGAGCCTCGGCTCTCATTCTCGACACAGTTTATGAGCTCGATGCTCCATGCATTTCCCACATGCCCCTCATGTTTCCCAAGATATACACCCTCGAACCACTCTCCACGCTCTCCTCAACTCCCAAATAGGTGACTTGTCCCGAGGTCTAGCATCCCACGGTTCCCTTTGGAAAAGTGACCTAAACTGTATGATGTGGCTCGACTCCCAGTCGTCCAGATCAGTAATCCACGTCAGCTTCGAGACTTTGGTCCACTTGACACATGCTCAGGTGATAGAGTTTTGGTACGGCCTGGTCAACAGTGGACACCCGTTCTTGTGGGTCATGCAATACGACATAACATCTGGGGCCCCCAAATTCCCGCAGAGTTGGAAAGTGGTACCAAAGAAAGAGGGTACATAGTGGATTGGGTTTCACAGGAGGAGGTGCTGGCCCGCAAATCGGTAGGTGGGTTTTTGACCTACAGTGGGTGGAACTCGACGCTTGAAAGCATTGTGGCTGGGTTGCCCATGATCGGTTGGCCCAATTTGGGGGACCATTATATTATTAGTAGACCTGTTTGCCTGCAGTGGAAGATTGGTCTGCAATTGAATGAAAATTGTGGCTGGTCCAACATTGAGAGCATGGTCCAATCTTTGATGGGACCCAAAGGGGAGGAGATTCAGAGCTCCATGGACGCCATTTCAAAATTGGCTTGTGACAGTGTTGCCAAAGGTGGATCTTCCCACAACAACTTGGAGCAGTTGATCGAATAAATTCGAAATTTGCAACACCACAACTAGAGGCCATAGGATTGAGCTAGCTAGCTGGCTGGTGATATTATATTCACTTTTCATTGGAATAAATTGTTGTGTTATTTGGTGATGAGGTTTGGAAGATTGGGTTTGATATGAAGGATAAGTCTGATAGGTCAACGGTGGATGCAAGGGCTTTGAGGGAAGATAATGCAAGTGAGCACATTCTCAATTGGCTCAGAATCTGGAGAAACTTATTGAAGACCTAATAAAAGAAATTGTGATGTGATATATGTATAGATGTTTATATGTCTTTGTTCGTGTGTGCTAGTATATATGTACTTTTGCTTCTTGAATTTACATTCCAAAGTTTTCAACCACAAGTGATGCATGCCAAGGGTCAATCGAGCTCTTTTCCCACAAATGTTGTTTATAACTTCAATTGTAGGTGTTGGTGTTGTATTATTTTGTGGGATTATTGAAAGGAATAAGTTTCCTTCATGACCTGTTCTAATTATAACTTAAAGTTTGACAAATTTGAAAACTGACCTCCTTATGTAATTGTCTAAAACCTTAGAGCATTCACAATCTGCTACAACTTCAACCATGAGAAGAGATAATGACTTTTAGTGACTACTTATAATTTAATACTGCTTTGTTTTATTTTATGCATAGTTTAAAATTTTCATTAATACCAACTTTTTTATTTTATATTTTTTTAGTGCTGCTATTTCTACCAACTTGTCCTATTTTCCCATCCACCATGTAAATTTGAAAAAACACAATTCTATCTTTCCACCCATCATTATTTCTAAAATACCGTTTAATTATTAATTCAAGCAAACAAAAACAATAATGGACCACTAAAATTGCAATACAACCCATCAAGTAATCATGGAATACCCATTTCAACTATAATCTGTAAAACAAATTGTCATTTGTGGGTTGCCGTTAAAGCATGGGTGTTTTTTTTTTTTGGGTTTCCATTAGAAGGGTTTCATGCTCGATCTGCAATTTTTATTAAATGAAATTCCATTGTAATTTTTTGTGGTTTTCCTTCCCATTCCCATATTCAATTTGGCTTGGTGTTGATGGCGGTGGAGCTTGGTATTTGTGGTGGTGGTCTCTTATGATGAGAGATATGGGAGATGGGGATTGTTTGGGTGGTTTGAGGTCAGCGGGGGTGCGGGAAGTGGAGAGGGGGTTGTGTATGAACTTCCAAATCTGATACGTCTTTTGTCCAGCAAACAACTCAAGATATGAAGTTGGATGTCTATGGCGGATGGACTGCGATTGGTTGGAGATAGAGAGAATGTGGCGATGATAGGTTGGGGTTTTTTCCTAAGTCCTTAGAAGTCATTTTACAAATGGATAAATTTGTCTTTAAAATTTTAAAGATAAAGTGGTGGGAAAATAATGGAAATAGCAGCACTTTTTAAAAAAAAATATTTAATAGAGATGGACTAATAATATTGAATTAAAAAAATAATTATAGTATTTATGACTCCCTAAACTAGAAAGTATGATTGAAGTTCAAATTTTATAAAGAGCTCCTAAAATAACTTTTTTGTATTTTTAGCTAAATTTTAATTAAAAAATAGATAGCATGATTATAAATGCTATAGGCAATTGTAGCATTTTTCAAGGTTTTGAATTGAAATTTTCCTCACTTTTCCCTTTTAGTCACGGCTTCTACTAATGACAGATGAATGGATGGATCAATATATTTCTTGTATTTGGATCGGCATTAATTGTGACATGAGGGGATTAGCCAAAAAATTTGGATCCTGCTGCCTGCGGCAACACAAGAAAAGTGTCCAAGTAGAAATTAATTAACGTTTAATCTAAGTTAAGTTAATGAGGTTGCACACCGCCTTGCACGTATCTAATAGTGATAGCTTGTGTGAAAAGAATTCTTAAACAAAAATTAATCACGCTGATATAATTGTTAGGTTTTCTTCTTTGAAACTTGACAGCAAGTCTTTGACGGAACAGTATGTGGCAAAATTGTTTTTTTAAAGTCGTAAAGTTTGAAAGTTTGAAAGTGTGTCAAGAACAATTACATTTCACTATTAGAAAACAGCCACGGATAATTCGTGGTCAATCTCAAAATTGTCTTTTTAAAGTCGGAAAGTTTGAAAGTGTTTTAAATTCATTGTAATATTGGCTGAGGAATAAGAACATATTATATTTTGTAGGCAGTGGCGAACGCAGGATTGTCCGGTCATGGGATCTTAGTGTAAAAGTGTCAGAATTTTTTTAAGAAGAAAATTACACTAAAAAACATAAAGATAATACTTTCATTCATAATTCATTGCGAAACTAACAATACAAGCTTACAATTGTCCACGATGAGTTTTCATATTTTGAAAACGTATGTATGTCCTCTTGGTTGACAAGGTCCTTTTTTAATATTTGCTCTTCGGACCTCATCTCGAATATTAGCACTATAATCTACCATTCTAGTTCGTAGACCAGGGTTTGCCTGAAGATTAGCCAACACTTCATCTAACTCACTCGGCCTTGAACTACTCGGATTATGGGAACTACTACTCAGTAATGTCCTCTTAAAGTATCGTTCCATAATTCTACATATCAATTAATAAAATCATATCATCAATAATATATCTATTCAAATTATCATCAAAATAAATTCATCTACTAAATTAATTCAAATAACCTCATCTAATAAATCTATTCAAATCAACTCATCTAATAAATCAATAAACTCATGTAATAAATCAATCTAATCCAATCAACATAAAAAAACATCAATAAACACCACATATATCAATTTCAGTACAAACATAATTATTTCTTATATATTATATCAACATTCTTATTATTAAGGGAAAAAAACTCACTTGAAATTAGAGTGTTTCCTTCCACAGTACAAGGGCAGAGAAAAGGTGGTGACACACAAAATAATTTTGGGGGATTAGAGGGTTGAGATTGAGAAGATGAGAGAAAATAGTTAGGAGATTAGGAGTTTGAGAAGATGAGAAAATAAGAATAATTAGGGATTAGGTTTTTTAGAGGAGGGAAGAAAATCTGATGGAGAGGCTTCGAATGCCTCTGCTTCTCTTTTTAGTTATTAAAGCTTAGCTCAAAACGGCGTCATTTTGGGCCAAGCGATTTTAAAAAAAATTTGAATCAGCCTGGACCAAAACGACGTCGTTTTGGCCATGAATTAACAAATTAAAAAATGACCAGCGTATCCTCTCTTCTTATCTCTTCTTCCCGAAACCAAACAGCCATTCCCCTCTGTAAAACCTAGACCTCCATCTCCAATTTCTCCATACACCCAAGGCTATTTTCCAGCCATCCATGGGGGCCAAGGGAGGACCTCCAAGGCTATCTTCGCAATGGCCTTTCGTCGAGCACCTTGCGTGCACTCATGGGGTCTGCTCTCAGACCACCACAGGCTATCCATAGCCATTTTTTCGGCTAGTTCATAGGGTCAAGCGACCCCTCTTGTCCTCATATCCGTCCGCCACTGTTTGTAGGGTTTTGGATACGTACGAAGTGGTCACAAAGAATTTTCTCCCCTTGGAAAATTTTTATGTCAATTGTGAGTGGCTTCATCTGGCATATGGATTGACTTGACTCAAACTATACATACACATCAAAAGTCATTCTCGTCTCCACTTGTTCAAATTGACTCTTTCCTTCAAAAGGAAATTAATAGTTTGTCCAGAATTGAATTGAATTTTTTATTTTATTTTATAGAAAAGTGGATAGAGGTCCAAAAATCCAACCAATAGTTGGGTCTAGTCCTCGAATTATAGTGCGGATGCTATATATTTTGTACTACCATTCTCTGCTTTCCTATTTGTTTACAATGTAATCCAGACGTTAATAACGTGCGGACATATGAATAAGAGAATAACTATATATATACATAAAACCTATATATCATGCACATAAAAACGTCATCAATAGTTCTCTTGTTTATATTGTTTTTATCAACTTTTTAAATTTTTGTTATGCTTAAACACCTTGAATCAACTTGATAAGTATTAAACATATTGTGTTTTCAATATGTGGGTGTTTATCTGATGCATAGGTGCATAGTTTCATATGGGTGCTTGCCTCATCGATTAGTATAATATGTGGGTCTTTACTTTTATTGATTAAATTGTATTTTATCCATATATTAGGTAAATATTCACAAGGAAATATTTAAAATTTAAAATTTGAAATTCAATTACAATGAAATAATGCATTAAATTTGAATTTTCAATGTATTTTCCTTACTTTAAATGTAAAATCAACACAGTAAAAAAAGTAATAAAAATCAAAAGACATGCATCTAAAACCAAAATGGTGAGGACTAAACTTAATGACAACTAATTGTTTTGGATGTATATCTCTAATAGATAATTTTCTCCAATAGTATATTTTATAGTAAATTAAGCTTAGACCCATGAAATTCACTTTAAATCACCTATAGCCCTTCCCTTTATTTTTCTATTTAAAATACTCAATTTTTTCAAATAATACCCGATGACTAGAATCCAACTAAGCAAGTTACCTAATATAACTTAAAATCTGATTTATTATATTTTTCGCATTCCAAAACTACCTCTATTTATAAGCTAATGTGTTATGTGGGGGTGTAACTAATGACACACGTTGAATTTGGAAAGATCTCCAAATGGTTGTAATGGATGTAGGAATTAATTTAGAAACTTATTTGAAATTAAATATTAAATTAAACATTAATGTATTAGTAATCTATAGGTGATTAACGTTTTGGTTTATTTAATAAAAAAATTATGTTGTTTTCCTATTATGAATTATATAACTAGTAATCTATTAAGTTCAACATTAACGTATTAGTAATCAATATCAATATCAATATCATTATCAATACTATATCATTATCAATATTATATAATTATCAATATCAATATCAATATCAATATCGATATCAATATTAATCAATATCAATATTATCAATATTGATAATATCAATATCAACATTGAAATTATTAATATCAATATAAATATCAATATTGATATTGATATTGATATTCATAATATCAATATTGAAGTGGACATTATTATTATATATAAAAAATAGGTTGATTATTGTACTTAAAAAATAGGTAGATTATTATAAATAAAAAAAGATAATAGATCAAAAACTGTCAATATCAATAGTAACAGTTTTATATTGATATTATCAATATCAATATGTTGATAATATCAGTATTGATATTGATATCAATCTCAATATTGATATATTGATGAAGAGTTTATTAATATATTCAATATTATCTACCTATTGATAAGAAGTAGATTATTATTGTCAATAATATTATATACTTATTATCTTTTCTTAATATCCATATCAGTATATGGATAATAATATTGACAATAGATAGATAAGAATAGGTAAATTACTGTCCAAAAAAAGATAATAGGTAAACTACTGTCCATAATATTATCAATTTATTATTCACAGTAAAGTTACCTTTTACTCCAAAAAGGAAAAAAAAGGATGTTAAAAATATCAATATTGATACTATTAATAATAGTGATATTGATATTAATATTGATAATATTGATATTGATATCGATATCGATATGATCAATATCAATATCAATATATTGATATCAATATTGATATTGATATCCGATATTGATATCGATATTGATATTGATCATATCGATATCGATATGATCAATATCAATTAATATTGATATCAATATGCGATATGATCAATATCAATTAATATTGATATCAATATCGATATCAATATCAATATCGATATCAATATCGATATCAATATCAATATTGATAGGGGTATTGATATTGATCATATCAATATCAATATCAATATATGTGACCGCTCAACGCCATATTGATATTGATGCGTACGGCATATCTTGGCATCTTCGTTTATGTTTACCTTTTCAACGCCATGCAATTTATGTGACCTCTCCTCTCCAGCTAGTACTATATATACCCCCTCTTCTGTGTCTACGTTGGTATAACTTACAATTACGAAAACCCTAAGAGCAAGAAAGCAAGAAGCTAGCTAGCTAAAACATTAACCCCATGGCAATGAACCAACCTCACGTAGTGATCTTTCCCTTCCCACTCCAAGGCCACATCAAGCCCTTGCTATGCTTAGCCGAGCTTTTGTGCCATGCAGGCCTTCATGTCACCTTTGTCAACACCCACCACAACCACAAGCGCTTGGCCAACCGCCAAGCACTCTCCACTCATTTTCCCACCCTCCATTTCGAGTCCATCTCCGATGGCCTTCCTGAGGAACACCCTCGTACCTTGGGCAGCGAGCTGTTGATCGCGCTAAAGACGGCGATCAGGCCTCATTTTCGGGAGCTGCTAAAAAACATTTCGCTGAAGGCCGAGTCCAATGATGCTCCCGTGCCGCCTCTCAGCTGTATTATAACAGATGGGCTCGTGACTTTTGCGTTTGACGTGGCGGAGGAGTTGGAGATTCCCATTCTAAGTTATAATGTTCCTTGTGCTCGTTACCTGTGGACTTGTCTTTGTCTCCCCAACCTCATTGAGGATGGCCAGCTTCCCTTTCAAGGTCAGAACATCTACTTCTCTTCTTCATGATTCTTTTAACAGTACATTTGTCACTTATTTACTATATCGGAATTTTGGAAGTCGTCAAAATTAACTTGTTAGGGGTCGAATGATACAGATAATATTTTGGAAGCTTCCCATATTTGGCAAGTGTCGTTGACATCCTTTGCGACACTCGTATGAGCTTAGAAGTCGTCAACTACGTCTTCTAATTAAACATTTGTAGCCGCCTAGAAAACTAAAAAATTGTTTCTTCTTCAACATGTCGCTCTGAAGACATGGCTGTCCTAATTAACAAACTTTTCAAACAAGACGACTTGGGCCGCTCAATGAAACACTGTTTTATTATGTTTAAATATAATTAATTATGTGATTTGTGAGAGTTCTAATATTTAAATGTTACACAGATGATGACATGAGTGTGGAAATTACCAAAGTGCCTGGAATGGAAGGTCTTTTGCATCGTCAAGACTTGCCTGCTTTCTGTCGAGTCAAACAAGCTGACCATCCATCCCTTCAATTTGCCATCAACGAAACCCAAACCCAGAAACGAGCCTCGGCTCTAATCCTCGACACAGTTTATGAGCTCGATGCTCCATGCCTCACCCACATGGCCCAAATGTTTCCCAAGATTTACACTCTTGGACCACTCCACGCCCTCCTCAACTCCAAAATAGGTGACGTGTCTAGGGGCCTAGCATCCCACGGCAACCTTTGGAAAAGCGACCCAAATTGCATGATGTGGCTCGACTCCCAGCCGTATAGATCCGTTATTTACGTTAGCTTTGGGACTTTGGTGAGCTTGACGCGAGCCCAGGTGATGGAGTTTTGGTACGGCCTGGTCAATAGTGGACACCCCTTCATGTGGGTCATAAGATCTGACATCATATCTGGGTCCCATCAAATACCCGTCGAGCTTGAAATAGGTACAAGAGAAAGAGGGTACATAGTGGATTGGGTTTCGCAAGAGGAGGTCTTGGTCCACGAAGCAGTGGGTGGGTTTTTGACTCACAGTGGCTGGAACTCGACGCTTGAGAGCATTGTGGCTGGGCTGCCTATGATCTGTTGGCCTAATTTGGGGGACCATTATATTATTAGTAGAACCGTTTGCCAGAAGTGGAAGATTGGTCTCCAATTGAATGAAAATTGTGACCGGTCCAACATTGAGAGCATGATCAGAACTTTGATGGGACCCAAAAGGGAGGAGATCCAGAGCTCTATGGACACCATTTCCAAATTGGCTCGTGACAGTGTTGCCAAAGGAGGATCTTCTCACAGCAACTTGGAGCAGCTGATCGAATATATTCGAAATTTGCAACACCAGAGCTAGATGATATGGGATTGAGAGCTAGCTTGTGATATTTTATTATTCATTACTCACTGGAATTTGTTGTGTTTTTTAATTCATTTTGTATTTTGCTGTTTCGATTGTTGTGTTTTTAATTTATATGTCTTTGTTCGTGTGTGCTAGTATATATGTACTTCTGCTTCTTGAATTTACATTCCAAAGTTTTCAACCACAAGTGATGCATGCCAGGGGTCAATCGAGCTCTTTTCCCACAAATGTTGTTTGTAACTTCAATTGTAGGTGTTGGTGTTGTATTATTTTGTGGGATTATTGAAAGGAATACGTTTCCTTCATGACCTGTTCTAATTATAACTTAAAGTCTGACAAATTTGAAAACGGACCTCCTTATGTAATTGTCTAAAACCTTAGAGCATTCACAATTTGCTACAACTTCAACCATGAGAAGAGAAAAATGACTCCTAGTGACTACTTATAATTTAATGCTGCTTTGTTTTATTTTATGCATAGTTTAAAATTTTCATTAATACTAACTATTTTTTAATATTTTTTTAGTGTTGCTATTTCCACCAACTTGTCATATTTTCCCACCCACCATGCAAATTTGAAAAAACACAATTCTATCTTTCCACCCATCATTATTTCTAAAATACCGTTTAATTATTAATTCAAGCAAACAAAAACAATAATGGACCACTAAAATTGCAATACAACCCATCAAGTAATCAGGGAATACCCATTTCAACTATAATCTGTAAAACAAATTGTCATTTGTGGGTTGCCGTTAAAGCATGGGTGTTTTTTTTTTTGGGTTTCCATTAGAAGGGTTTCATGCTCGATCTGCAATTTTTTATTAAATGAAATTCCATTGTAATTTTTTGTGGTTTTCCTTCCCATTCCCATATTCAATTTGGCTTGGTGTTGATGGGGGTGGAGCTTCGTATTTGTGGTGGTGGTCTCTTATGATGAGAGATATGGGAGATGGGGATTGTTTGGGTGGTTTGAGGTCAGCGGGGGTGCGGGAAGTGGAGAGGGGGTTGTGTATGAACTTCCAAATCTGATACGTCTTTTGTCCAGCAAACAACCCAAGATATGAAGTTGGGTGTCTATGGCGGATGGACTGCGATTGGTTGGAGATAGAGAGAATGTGGCGATGATAGGTTGGGGTTTTTTCCTAAGTCCTTAGAAGTCATTTTACAAATGGATAAATTTGTCTTTAAAATTTTAAAGATAAAGTGGTGGGAAAATAAGACAGGTGGGTGGAAATAGTAGCACTTTTTTTTTTAATAGAGATGGACTAATCATATTGAATTAAAAAATAACTATAGTATTTATGACTCCCTAAACTAGAGAGTATGATTGAAGTTCAAATTTAATAGAGAACTCCTAAAATAACTTTTTTGTATTTTTAGCTAAATTTTAACTAAAAAATAGATAGCATGATTATAAATGCTATAGGTTTTAGCCAATTGTAGCATTTTTCTAAAAATGCGAATGTCAATTGTAGCATCTACAATCATGCGAATATCAACTATCGAAAGCTATGACTTCGGCAATGAGAATGTCAATTGTAGCATTTTTCAAGGTTTTGAATTGAACTTTTCCTCACTTTTCCCTTTTAGTCACGGCTTCTACTAATGACAGATGGATGGATGGATCAATATATTTCTTGTATTTGGATCGGCATTAATTGTGACATGAGGGGATTAGCCAAAAAATTTGGATCCTGCTGCCTGCGGCAACACAAGAAAAGTGTCCAAGTAGAAATTAATTAACGTTTAATCTAAGTTAAGCTAATGAGGTTGCACACAGCCTTGCACGTGTAGCGGTATCTAATAGTGATAGCATGCGTGAAAAGAATTCTTAAACAAAAATTAATCACGCTGATATAATTGTTAGGTTTTCTTCTTTGAAACTTGAAAGCAAGTCTTTGACGGAACAGTATGTGGCAAAATTGTTTTTTTAAAGTCGGAAAGTTTGAAAGTGTGTCCAGAACAATTACATGTCACTATTAGAAAACAGCCATATAAGCCACGGATAATTCGTGGTCAATCTCAAAATTGTTTTTTTTAAGTCGGAAAGTTTAAAAGGGTTTTAAATTCATTGTAATATTGGCTGAGGGATAAGAACATATTATATTTTGTAGGGCTTTGGATACGTATACGAAGTGGTCACAAAGAATTTTCTCCCCTTTGAAATTTTTTATGTCAATTGTGAGTGGCTTCATCTGGCATATGGATGGACTTGACTCAAACTATATATACACATCAAAAGTCATTCTCGTCTCCACTTGTTCAAATTGACTATTTCCTTAAAAAGGAAATTAATAGTTTGTCCAGAATTGAATTGAATTGTTATTATTTTATAGAAAAGTGGATAGAGATTCAAAAATCCAACCAATAGTTGGGTCTATTCCTCGAATTATAGTGCGGATGCTATGTATTTTATACTACCCCTCTCTGCTTTTCTGATTGTTTACAATGTAATCCATACGTTAATAACGTGCGGACGTCCGGATAAGAGAATAACTGTATATATATCATGTACATAAAAACGTCATCAATAGTTCTCTTGTTTATATTGTTTTTATCAACTTTTAAAATTTTTGTTATGCTTAAACACCATGAATCAACTTGATAAGTATTAAACATATTGTGTTTTCAATATGTGGGTGTTTACCTGATGCATAGGTGCATAGTTTCATATGGGTTCCTGCCTCATCGATTAGTATAATATGTGGGTCTTTATTTTTATTGATTAAATTGTATTTTATCCATATATTAGGTAAATATTCACAAGGAAAGATTTAAAATTTAAAATTTTGAAATTCAATTACAATGAAATAAAGCATTAATTTTGAATTTTCAATGCATTTTCCTTACTTACCTTAAATGTAAAATCAACACAATAAAAAAAGTAATAAAAATCAAAGGACATGCATCTAAAACCAAAATGGTGAGGACTAAACTTAATGACAGCTAATTGTTTTGGACCTATATCTATAATAGATAATTTTCTCCAATAGTATATTTTAAGGTGTTTGATTTCGTACAAGAATGCGTACGGCATATCTTGGCATCTTCGTTTATGTTTACCTTTTCAACGCCATGCAATTTATGTGACCTCTCCTCTCCAGCTTTTTTGGTCAAAATCTCCTCTCCAGCTAGTACTATATATACCCCCTCTTCTGTGTCTACGTTGGTATAACTTACAATTACGAAAACCCTAAGAGCAAGAAAGCAAGAAGCTAGCTAGCTAAAACATTAACCCCATGGCAATGAACCAACCTCATGTAGTGATCTTTCCCTTCCCACTCCAAGGCCACATCAAGCCCTTGCTATGCTTAGCCGAGCTTTTTTGCCATGCAGGCCTTCATGTCACCTTTGTCAACACCCACCACAACCACAAGCGCTTGGCCAACCGCCAAGCGCTCTCCACTCATTTTCCCACTCTCCATTTCGAGTCCATCTCCGATGGCCTTCCTGAGGAACACCCTCGTACCTTGGGCAGCGAGCTGTTGATCGCGCTAAAGACGGCGATCAGGCCTCATTTTCGGGAGCTGCTAAAAAACATTTCGCTTAAGGCCGAGTCCAATGATGCTCCCGTGCCGCCTCTCAGCTGTATTATAACAGATGGGCTCGTGACTTTTGCGTTTGACGTGGCGGAGGAGTTGAAGATTCCCATTCTAAGTTATAATGTTCCTTGTGCTCGTTACCTGTGGACTTGTCTTTGTCTCCCCAACCTCATTGAGGATGGCCAGCTTCCCTTTCAAGGTCAGAACATCTACTTCTCTTCTTCATGATTCTTTTAACAGTACATTTGTCACTTAGTTACAATATCGATATTTTGGAAGTCGTCATTATCTTGTTTAGGGGTCGAATGACACATATAATATTTTGGAAGCTTCCCATATTTGGTAAGTGTCGTTGACATCCTATGCAACACTCGTATCGTATGAGCATTTGTAGCCGCCTAGAAAACTAAAAAATTGTTTCTTCTTCAACATGTCGCTCTGAAGACATGGCTGTCCTAATTAACTTTTCAAACAAGACGACTTGGGCCACTCAATGAAACACTCAATGAAACACTGTATTTATTATGTTAAAATATAATTAATTATGTGATTTGTGATAGTTCTAATATTTAAATGTTACACAGATGATGACATGAGTGTGGAAATTACCAAAGTGCCTGGAATGGAAGGTCTTTTGCTTCGTCAAGACTTGCCTGGTTTCTGTCGAGTCAAACAAGCTGACCATCCATCCCTTCAATTTGCCATCAACGAGACCCAAACCCAGAAACGAGCCTCGGCTCTAATCCTCGACACAGTTTATGAGCTCGATGCTCCATGCCTCACCCACATGGCCCAAATGTTTCCCAAGATTTACACTCTTGGACCACTCCACGCCCTCCTCAACTCCAAAATAGGTGACGTGTCTCGGGGCCTAGCATCCCACGGCAACCTTTGGAAAAGCGACCCAAATTGCATGATGTGGCTCGACTCCCAGCCGTCTAGATCCGTTATTTACGTTAGCTTTGGGACTTTGGTGAGCTTGACGCGAGCCCAGGTGATAGAGTTTTGGTACGGCCTGGTCAATAGTGGACACCGCTTCATGTGGGTCATAAGATCTGACATCATATCTGGGTCCCATCAAATACCCGTCGAGCTTGAAATAGGTACAAGAGAAAGAGGGTACATAGTGGATTGGGTTTCGCAGGAGGAGGTCTTGGCCCACAAAGCAGTGGGTGGGTTTTTGACTCACAGTGGCTGGAACTCGACGCTTGAGAGCATTGTGGCTGGGCTGCCTATGATCTGTTGGCCCAATTTGGGGGACCATTATATTATTAGTAGAACCGTTTGCCAGAAGTGGAAGATTGGTCTCCAATTGAATGAAAATTGTGACCGGTCCAACATTGAGAGCATGATCAGAACTTTGATGGGACCCAAAAGGGAGGAGATCCAGAGCTCCATGGACACCATTTCCAAATTGGCTCGTGACAGTGTTGCCAAAGGAGGATCTTCTCACAGCAACTTGGAGCAGCTGATCGAATATATTCGAAATTTGCAACACCAGAGCTAGATGATATGGGATTGAGCTAGCTTGTGATATTTTATTATTCATTACTCATTGGAATTTGTTGTGTTTTTTTATTCATTTTGTATTTTGCTGTTTCGATTATTAATCAATAAAATCAGATATCTTATTTGGTTGCATATAATTTATCAATCATAAAAAAAAAAAATTTAACAAAAAATTACTTTTTTGTTGTTGTTTCTAAAACCAAAAATTACGTTTCTCCAAGTAGAAAAACATTATGTGTCGTGTGTCTTATGTTATCATATTTTAGTTTTTATTATGTGTTAATTAAGAGAAATTATTATATGATACTAAAATAGGTCACATGTAACTCGTTCATGTGTTACAATATGAATCAGTGGAGGTCACCATCCTTCTTCTTTTAATTAATTTTAGTTGTTTGATTTTTGAGGTATATAAATTATAGTTGTGCAAGTATACGCTTGAGTCCACGTATATTGGCATATCTTGGTTTATGTAACGTACGCCATGCAATTTTATATGTCCTCCAGCTATACTATATATAAGCCCCTTGTGTATCTAGGTTTGTGTAACTTAGAATTAATAAACCCCTACGAGCAAGAAATCAACAAGCTCCTATAGATGGCAATGGCAGTGAAGCAATCTCACGTAGTGATCTATCCCTTCCCACTCCAAGGCCATATCAAGCCCTTGCTATGCTTAGCGGAGCTTCTCTGCCATGCAGGCCTTCATGCTACCTTTGTCAACACCCAAAAACACAAGGGTTTCTGTAATAACCCGTTCCTAAATTAATATTTAATTATTAAATTATTCAAGTAAAAAACATTTTTACCTCGAGAGTATTTTAATGGATTAAAAAATTGACTTTTTGATTAGGAAATAATTTGGATAATTGAGCCGCACCGGTGTGTCGGGCTCGTTGATACGAGTTCGTGGATATATTTTGCACTGTAGCTATAGTGTAAAGCTACAGTATCAGGCTGTTTCTTTTTATTCTTCTTCTTCTTCCTTGCAATTTTCGCTCCTCCATTTTTCTTCTTCTTCTTCCTTGCTTCGTTCTTGCAACTCAGGCGACCAAACTCATCAATTAAGGTATGGTTTCTCACCCATTTTGTGAGCCTTAGCTATTTATGTAGTTAAATTTGAACAATTTCGTGGTTTTAGAGTTGGATTAAAAACCTAAGTTTTGACCCTTTTGTTTGAGTTGGTTTCTTTTGTTTTTGACGCCGTGTTTGATTGGGAGATAAGAAAATTGAGGTTTTCTTCCACTCATTGGATTATTGAATTGTTCTTCTTGTGTATGTTTTTTTTTGAGACTTGTGATGATTTGAGTGTTTTTGAGTATCTTACCCAAGACATTTGAAGTACAAATTGGTTGAAGTTTCATGGAAGCTTTTGGTTTTGGTGTAGTCTTCTATATTCAAAATCAATGGGTGGTACTCTTTTTGGGATGTTCCATGGTTATAATACTTGAACTATTTGGTATCACGGTAGATTTAAGGCATGTTTATTATTTGGTTGATTGATCTTGATTTTCGAATTTCAAATCATGTTCTTCCATTAATTACATGAGCTTGTTTTACCCAATTGTATTTCATATCAAATGCCTCTCCTTAGCTAAGAAGTATGGAATAAATAAACTACTCAAATCATCACAATTGTATTTCATATCAAATGCCTCTCCTTAATTACATGGGCTTGGGCCGTGCTTGAAGCGGGCTTGGGCTCGTGTCGTGCTTGAAGAGGGCTCGGGCCAAGCCCGGCCCATGTCGGGTCATGGGTCGGTCCGATTCATTGGACCTCATTTTTTGATCCCAGCCCGGCCCGGCCCATTTAATATTCATGCTCGTGCCGTGTCGTGCCTCATTTAAACGGGCTGTGCTCGTGCCGTGCTGGGCCGGCCCGTCCCGTTTGACACCTCTACGCGTGTTAGTGATAATGGCCAGAGTGTTATTTATAATGGCCTATCTTATTTCTATTATTAATGAATAATTCTTCAAGATCGATATGTAGATGCCATAAACATAATCAGAATATTTTAGCTCATAACTACCATAACTAATTCTTTTGTAGATGCCATGTTTTTGCTTTGCTTGTATTGAAATGAAGCTATAATTCTACGTTTTTAAAATATGGAATCTCATTGTGAACATTTGTATCTTGTAATGTTATTTTTGACATGAATTATGAATGAAAGTACTATCGTTTTGTAAGGTTTTTATTTGAACCTTTATTGTATTTTGGCTCTTCTCTTAAACCAACAAAACCCTTGTAATATTAATTAGATTCTAGGTTAGAATCGGTGTGGGTTGAAGGGCTTCCAAGTCTCCTCGTTGCAGGTCAAAAGGTAAAACATTTGCATTGTTCACATGGATTAATCCACACTTCACTTGGATTGATCCACCGTACATTCATACATGCAGCTGTCTGTTTTCAGTTGTATTAATACTTTCTATGAAAGTATTAATCCATGCTGCGTCAGTTTTTCAAGTGGTTGGCAGATTTCTTTATTCTATTGATATTTCCTATCTGACTATACATGAGACTTTTCATAGTATTTAAATCTCCTATTTTATTCAACTTGAAAATATATTATCTTGCTTTCCATGAAACATGTTTTCCAAAGAATTATTTTTCAATGTCTCTTTATGACAAAGCATGGACTACTTTCTCTTTCATTCAATGTGTTTGACATATTATATTCAATACATCTTGCTTTGGTCATATCCCTTTTGAGAAAACCCATCAACGGCTCTTTGTTCCCAAACTCATCAAGTTGATGACTTATTTTATTAAAAGCATGAAAGAAAACTTTCTCTTTCTCTTTTGGCACTTCTTTGCTTTTGTGCAACACATGTGCAAGCATGGGCTGTTTTCTTTTTCAAAATGTTTCCTTCCCATTCTCTTCTTGAGCAGTCCACCGGCTGCTTCTATGTCCTAGGAGAAACATCTCTCTTTATTAAAGTCTACTTTTCAGATTATGGACATTGCCTTTTCTCTTTGATCAATAGCCATGTGCGGCTCCTTTTGGTTTTAAAGAAACACCCATACTTCTTTTTTTCAGCCCACATGTTCTCCAAAAGGAATAAAACAATTCCTTATCATGTTTTTGTGTCTAGAGCCGTTCCTTGTTTAAAGGATCTTTGGTCTCTATTTATTCCTCCTCACAAGGAGGTTTTCATTGGTTTTTCCGTTCTTCATCTCATGCATTTTTGGAGTGACTTATTCTTTCTTTGAAGGAAAACTCTTTTCATGAAAAACCGATTGTGGATGAAACTCTGAAAGGAGTTCTCATTCAGCCAAAGTTCATATCCTTGAGGGTTATGAGAATGATTGCATTCACATAAGTGCTTCCCCAAGATAACTTTAAATCTTTAAATGGCTGAATGTTTTTCTTTAATTCATTCTCTTTATTTGTTCAACTAGTATATGTTACTTGTGAGTATATGATTGATTGTATACATATAGCTTTCTCCAAGTAAACACTTACAAGATTTCGGTTGAACATTTGTTTTGTTTCATTGTTGTTTTGTTGAATTAAACTATATGCTTCAAGTTCATTACTTCTAGTTTAATCATCACAACACTTAGGTTTCATTTATCTAGCTCAATCATACTTTGTGATTGAGATAGATGAATCTGTGAAACCATAACTCACTTCATACATCATACTACATGCAACTTGAGCTTGGTGCTCTTGAGAGGATTTGCTGCTAAGAGATAAAGAAAAGGTGCTTGCTGAAGGATTGGATTGTAGCTGCCTATAGGTGATAGATGAGCTAAGTCTTCCTTCGTTTTTCTTGTATTTCTTAATTGAGCATATTGGATCTCTCCTGGCTTGGTGCCCCCAGTTTTTCCCCTTGTTGGGTTTCTGGGTCAACAAATCTTTGTGTGTGTTTATATTCTTGTTGTCATTAGTTGTACTTGCTGCAGCTTGTTCAAATAACATCAGTACGCTATTGTGGATCAATACAGAGTTTCACTGTATTGATCCAAAACCACAAGGGTTTCTTTTTGTATCAATACGTGGTGTTTCCTGTATCAATACGTGGTGTCATTTGTATCAATCCAGTTTCATGCAGTCAGTTCCTTTTACTCACTGCATATGCTAAGTAATTAAACACCACGGTTGTGCATATGTTTATGTTTCCGCTTATTAATTCTTAGCTGCGCTTAAATTTTAAAAAGATAGGTTATTACCATATAGCCTACTTCACCCCCCCTCTGTAGGCTTTTAGAGCTTAGGGCTTGTTCTTACACGTTTCATTTTTAAAAAAAAAAAAAAAAAAACTTAAACATTTACACCATAACCCTATAAGGTAAAATTCCTGAATCTGTGCTCCTAGTGTAAATAAATACCAGCATATCGATCATGTGATACAAAAGTCTTCTTTTCCACTGTTCTATTTTAATATTAGGATGGCCGGTCCTTTTCCACTGTTCTATTTTAATATTAGGGTGGCAGCCACCATTATACGACTTATCTTGGTTTAATTATGTTTATAGCTTTCCAGGCATGGAATTTTATATGCCCTCTCCAGCGACTATATGCAACCCCCTCCTGTGCCTAGGCTGTACATAATTGACTTAGAATTAAGAAAGCCTGAGAGGAAGAAAGCAAGCTGCTGGCAAATTGGCAATGGCAGGGATGCAATCTCACGTAGTGATCTTTCCCTTCCCACTCCAAGGCCACATCAAGCCCTTGCTGTGCTTAGCAGAGCTTCTCTGCCATGCAGGCCTTCACGTCACCTTCGTCAACACCCACCACAACCACAAGCGCTTGGCCAACACCCAAGCGCTTTCCTCCCATTTCCCAACCCTCCACTTCGAGTCCATCTCCGACGGCCTCCCCGACGACCACCCCCGTGCCCTGAATGGTGAGTTGTTGATCGCGTTGAAGACGTCCATTAGGCCTCATTTCCAGGAGCTCCTCAAAACCATTTCACTCAAGGCCGAGTCAAATGATGCTCCGGCGCCGCCTCTCAGCTGTATTATAACAGATGGGCTGGTCACTTTTACGTTTGACTTGGCGGAGGAGTTGGAGATTCCCATTCTTAGTTATAACGTTCCTTGTGCTCGTTACTTGTGGACTTGTCTTTGTCTCCCCGACCTCATTAAGCAAGGACAGCTTCCTTTTCCAGGTCAGAGACAAAGAGAGCATCTGGAGATAACCTAATTAACTGGCTTGTAATGATTTGATTTGTGAGTTTCTAACATTAATTTTAGTGTTAACAGATGATGACATGAGCGTGGAAATTACCGGAGTGTCTGGAATGGATGGCCCTTTGCATCGCCAAGACTTGCCAGGTTTTTGCAGAGTCAAACAAGCTAACCACCCAGCTCTTCAATTCGCCATCAACTGGACCCAAGCCCAAAGACGAGCCTCAGCTCTCATTCTCGACACAGTTTATGAGCTCGACGCTTCATGTCTTTCCCACATGGCCCTCATGTTTCCCAAAATTTACACCCTCGGACCACTCCACGCCCTCCTCCATGCTCAAATAGGTAATGTGTCCAAGAGTCTGGCATCCCACGGCAGTCTTTGGAAAAGCGACCCAAATTGCATGACGTGGCTCGATTCCCAGCCGTCCAGATCTGTTATCTACGTCAGCTTCGGGACTTTGGTCAACTTGACACGTGCCCAAATGATAGAGTTTTGGTACGGCCTGGTCAATAGTGGACACCCCTTCATGTGGGTCATAAGATCTGACATCATATCTGGGTCCCATCAAATACCCGTCGATCTTGAAATAGGTACAAAAGAAAGAGGGTACATAGTGGATTGGGTTTCGCAAGAGGAGGTCTTGGCCCACAAAGCAATGGGTGGGTTTTTGACTCACAGTGGCTGGAACTCGACCCTTGAGAGCATTGTGGCTGGGCTTCCTATGATCTGCTGGCCCAATTTGGGGGACCATTATATTATTAGCAGAACCGTTAGCCAAAAGTGGAAGATTGGTTTTCAATTGAATGAAAATTGTGACCGGTCCAACATTGAGAACACGATCAAAACTTTGATGGGACCCAAAAGGGAGGAGATCCAGAGCTCCATGGACACCATTTCCAAACTGGCTCGTGACAGTGTCGTCAAAGGTGGATCTTCCCACAACAACCTGGAGCAACTCATCGAATACATTCGAAGTTTGCAACACCACAACTAGTTTTCACTAGAATTAGTCGTCTTGTTTCATTCCTTTTGCATTTGTTGCATTGAAATATGGTTGTTTTACTTTTGCAAACCTTTTGGTTGCAACTTGTAACTTATTATTAATGAATAAAATCAGATTACCCTTTTTATTTGGTTGCTTATTATAACACTGGTCAATTAAAACTTGCAGTTCCATGTGTGGCAAATTCTCATGGGAGTCACACAAGCAATAATGTGAAAAACCCAGGAAGAAAAAAAAAGAAAAAAAGAAAAGAAAAGAAATGCTCTCGTGACAAGGACACAGCAATAGCATATTAGTCCATGCATAATTATGTTTTCTTTCATAAAGAGGATTCTCTCACAAGAAAGTTCAGCAATATGTGCACCGTTGCCATAGATATTTTCACATCCCTATATCCTTCTCCTTTTTAACCATTCAATTTTGGCCTATAAATACAGCTTTCTACTCCCCCTTATCTTCACAGCATTGAGAAATTCAAGCTAGCTAGCCAGTGCGTGTGTGTCCTTTTTTTTTACAAAGATCATGGCACTAATTCCTAGTAACATTTTTGTTGGCCACTATGATCCTTTCTGCCACGATGTTTGGGACCCATTTCAGGAATTCCCCTGTGAATTTCCAAGAGAAGCAACCTCCTTCACCAACTCCATGATTGATTGGAAAGAGACCTCAGATGGGCACACATATGTACTCAAGGCAGATCTTCCAGGCTTCAGGAGAGAAGAAGTTAAGGTGGATGTGGAGGAGGGTAGGTTCTTCGCAATAAGGGAGAGAAAAACGTGGAGAGAGAAGAGAAGAGCGACCATTGGCACCGCATCGAAAGGAGCAGCGGCAAGTTCATCAGGCGTTTGAGGTTGCCTGAGAAAGCCAAAGCTGACAAGATGAAGGTGTTCGTGGAAAATGGAGAGCTTACTGTCACGGTTCCTAAGGAGAAGGTTAATTGCTCTCCTCATGCAACCAGAGTCGTTAACATTTCTGGGCACTAAGAATTATTATTATAACTTTGGTCACTGTGATCTTGTTATCAGTTGTAACTTGTATGTGTGTGTCTGCCTAGTTTATAAACCAAGTGTAGCATGGTTCCGTGAATTATTAATCAAACAAACGAATAATGATCCTACTCCATTTGGCTATAAAATAGTTTTCTAATTTGTTTGCTTTGCAGTTGTGAGTTAAGCCATGGCAATAGGCCCTCCCTATTGCGCTTGAGTTTAATTTTTCCTTCATGTAATTTAGAGCAGTTTAAACTATCGTTTATACAAAAGCAAATATGTTTATTTTGAACTTTCTATATCAGATCATGATGAACATAATTTCATAAGGTAATGTCTTTAAAGTCTATTTTCTCTGATGAGTAGTTTCATAGCTATTCACTTATCTATCAATCCAGAAGTTGTGATGAAGTATCATGAAATTCATCCAAATCAAACATTATATCAAATTTCATCAAAATTTTATCTTGATATTGATGGATTTGGAAATATACCACATATATTATGTAGCATTAATTTTCCCATCAATTTTGTTTTTCAATTTTCCCATACTAAGCACACGCAAAATCAATTAAGGCATGGAAGATAAGAGCACAGGCCTCAAAGATGGGATGTCCAAGTGGAATAAGAATGCTGAGAAGGATTGCTCTGATCATAGACAGAGCAAGACAGAGAGCTACAAAGGTAATGATGTTTCTAATGGTTTCTTGTCGTCTCTGTGTAATTCGAGTTTGTAAAATGAAGGGAGTTCCAAATCTACTAAGAAGGAGAGCTCAAGAACATGTGAAGCTATAAAGAAGAGGAATTTGGTCACTGAGGAGAAGGCTAAGGCTCATCATCAAAGAAGTGTTTCACTTGGGAACATATGTAGATCTCCCCAGAATTTCAAAATTGACCAACCAATTGAAGCAAGGCCTAAAAACCATGTATTAGGCCTTGGAAGATGCCAATATGGGCATGGAAACATTATGTGGCTGCTGGCAATAAGAGCATGCCAAAATCCCCAAGTTTCTTAAGTTAACAATCTTCTTCTCCATACCATGAGAGTGTGGAAGGGCTTAACAACATGGGGAATATGGAGAACAGAAGGTCCAGCTTCTTGGACGCAGTTTCTTTCTGTGATAAAGCTATTGCCAACAATAAGGCTGCAGCATTGATTGGCCTAGGCAGATTAACAGAAGCAACGGAAGAGTGCCAGCAAGCAGTCAAATGTGATCCTTCGTGTTCTCGTGCTCATCATCGACTTGGAATTATTTATACCAGGTATTTGGTTTGTAATTGCAATTCCATAAGTTCGTAAAGTTCGATTTGTAGATGCAGTAAACATTTTTAATTTATTGCATTCCTAATTTTAGGCAGCCTCACTGTTTGTGTTAAATGGTTGAATGCCTTACAAGAATTTTCCAAATCATACTTTTGTTACAATATTGGCCTTTTCGGGTTTGGGCAGGTTGATGATGCAAGATGGCATTTCAAGTTATCTAAGAACACCATTGACGCAAAAACCATCCAAAGTCTCTTAGATATTGAAGCTCATTATAAAAATACAAAGAGAGCCAGAAAGCTTAAAGACTGGCGCAGTGTTTTGACAGAGAGCACTCTTTGTATTGAAGCTGGAGCTGATGCATCAAACAAGGTATTTAGAAGCACTTGACTTTAAATGCTTGAAAGATATATTTTATAGCACTGCTTATGCATATGGTTCTGGCAGTTGGTTGCCTTAAGAGCTGAGGCTCTATTAAAGCTTCAAAGGGCAGAGGAAGCTTTTGAACTAGTAACTGCTGCAAGGCGTTCGGAAGACAACGGACACAGAAAAGCTTGCAAGGCAACAGCATACTTGCTGATAATTGAAACTCAAATCAATTTGTATCTTGGAAGGTAATTACTAATTGCACTTTACTTATTTAAGGTTCACCAAAATCTGTCATTGAAATGAGCAAAGTCATGTATTTGATGGACAAAGAGGGAAGTGCCTAGGTGCCTTGCATGAAAAGTTAGTCCAATTTGAACAAACATTCGTGGTCATAAAGTAAACGGCGGATTGTTTTTGCATAGCTGCCACTTTGTTATGCTATTTCAGGCTTCTCTGTTTTTTCTTTCTTTTAAGGCTTCTGGTTTTTCGATCGAAAATAACAAGGTATTTTTCAATGGACCAGCTTGGGCGTTGGGAAAAGTCTCTCAGGGACTATGAGGTATTGAGCAAGGAGTTGCCAGGAGATGAATTTATTGTCAAATCTCTTGTTCAAGTACAAATGGAACTCAAGACTCAAGGTGGTCAACTGCTCTCATGACATATAACTCTGAGAGCAACCTGTTTGATGATTTTTTGCCCCAATCTTTGGATTTGCTAACTTTCAATATAAAAAAATTGAAAGTCTGTTCTTTGCTGCCAATAAAATTTTCACTGCAGAAAGTCATTGTATTTTACCAGAAGAATAAAATGTCCAGAATTACTCTAAACAACAAACAACCAAAACCAAGCCTAGAGCACAACCAGATGGCTTAAAAGCACAAACTGATATCGTATACTCCCATTGCACTGAAATGGGCTTGGGGTCAATATTGTAGCAGACCAACAGAGCCAACCAGCTGCTGCTACATCAGTTTCCACATGGCAATCAGGGTGGGTGCATGGACTGAGGGACTAGTGACAAGTCATGAAATATCAAACATCTCTTTATTCCTTTTCTGGTTACAGTCTGAGCCTCCTTTTATGCCTTTGAGAGAGAGAGAGAGAATAATAGTTTTGGTTTGAGTCTGGCAGCTTTGGTGCAGGAATTGCTTGGAAACCAGTCATGCTCATACTCACAGCTCATCTGTGAACTAATCCTAATTACACTCCTAAACGCACCTCCATCACCTTCCACATTTCCACTCAAACTTGTGAATTATGACATGGGATTTATTTTGTAACATTAATTGATATAAGGTTGATGGATTAGGTCAATTGGCCGAGTTTAAATACTCTTTTTCGTATACTTGATATTCATTGTAAGATTTTTACCATTTACTTGATATTCATTTTAAAATCATATCATTGTTGGGTAGACCGTAGATTAGATTTATTAAGAGAAATCATCTCTTGCCAGATATCTTGCATGCAATTTTCTTAAACTTTGAATTCATTCCTATAAAACTCTGCTTTTGTTGTGAGACCTCAAAAGTTGAGATGATGGTGCAGCAACAAAATACAGAGCGTGAGCTACCACAAGTCCAAAACGAGAGAAATTCTCATTCTGTTCCCTCTTTCGTGGGTCCATAAACCCTTTGCCTTGCGTCCCTTTCGCCGACTGCCATATATGCCCACATTTTAATCTTTAACATAATCTTCTACCATTGTTCGTCATCATCATCATCAATCAACCATATACAATATATATATACACACAAATTGTCGAAAATATTACGCTAAGCCATTACAATTACCCAATCAAAACTCTGCTATAAACTAACAAAATGGCTGCTTCACATCACAACATCCCATCTCTGCCGCCGACGACGACGTTGTTTAACGGCACTACTGGGTTCATGCCCACGCGCCGCCGCAAGATAACGATGCACATGACCTTCTTCTGGAGTCACAGCGCCGAGGTTCTCTTCTCAGGTTGGCCCGGCCACGACAACCCGGTCATGTACGCCCTCTCCTTGCTCTTCGTCTTCTTTCTCGCCGTCCTCGTCGAGCTGCTCTCCCACTGCAACTTCTTCAAGCCCGGCGCCAACAGCGTCGCGGTGGGGGTGCTGCAGACTGGTCTCTACACTGTGCGCTCCGGGCTGTCGTATTTGGTGATGCTCGCAGTCATGTCGTTTAACGGCGGCGTTTTTCTCGCCGTGGTGGCGGGGCATGCGGTCGGGTTTTTGCTTTTCGGGAGCCGGGCTTTTAAGAAGTCGGACGGGTCGGGTATTGAAAGACAGGCGAGTCTTCCTCCCATGACGTGCGGATAAGAACGATTCTTGGGGAGGGTTTTAATTTTCTTTATCTTTTTGTTGTTGTTGTTGTAAATTTATGAAAAGGTGTCCTTTTAATTTAACTTTCTCTGTGTTCAGCATTTTAATTTACAAGCTATAAAGTTCAAAGCTCGGAATTAATTTGATCTACGAGGAGGAGGGGGAATTCGAACCTACCGTTCACAGTTCTGAGCGACTCACCTAACTTACTTGTGTTTTGCATTTGAGTGCATTGGCATGACTCACTGCATGTTGCAATATTTGGAATTAGTAGTGTGTTAATGACTTGATGAAATCTCGTTACACCCAATTCATATCTTTAGACACCCATTAACTTTTTTTCTTTTAATAAAGAAAATAATAATCATGTTTGGAATTGGTCACCTCTCAATTTATGTGTACTAGTACTATACCATCTTCTTTAGAATAACTCTAAAAAGGCCATTTGTCCTTGATCCCTTTCTAATCACCCCCTAATTAAGCCTAGAAAACATTGGTTTTAACACTAATCTGTCTTTATTGTAACCCAATCTACAAGAGAACCTTGCAAAGCCCAGCCCCAAAACCACATCCCATCTCTCCCTCTCTGCGAAAAATGTGAAGCCTCTCACTGAAGCAAGGGCAGAATGGAGGGCATGCCCAAGATGAATATGCAGATGAGCTTCCACTGGGGCAATGAGGCCACAATTCTATTCACTGGGTGGCCTAACCAAGCCACTGGCATGTACATATTGGCACTCTTCTTTGTGTTTGTTCTAGCCTTTGCCAAGGAAGCTTTGTCTGTGTGGCCCATTACTAAGCCAACCACCAATCCGAATCCCGATGTTGGCCGCGATTGCTCAGGCCTCTGTTTACTCTGTTCAAGTCGGCATGGGCTACTTGGTCATGCTTGCTGTCATGTCGTTCAACGCCGGGATCTTCATAGCCGCGTTGGCAGGCCACACCTTTGTGGACTTCGTAGTCAAGGCCAGTTGCCTAGCTCCGGCCAAACCTTCCCAGCCTGAAGCTTGAAGTCTGATTTTGCGCACAACAAATAAAATATTTTTACTTCGCACGCGACGTGCAAATAAAAAGGGTAGTATGCATTATAGTATAGGACATATCTCGAAAAAAAAAATCATATCAGATTAGATATTTAATATCATGATGGAAATTACAAATTTACAAACCCACGTTCTAGCAATCAATAGCCCAAGGAAAGAGTTTGTTGTTTTGCTTCTATAATGAGTCTCTCTGTGTTTTGTTCATATTGGAAATTTCAAAAAAAAAAAAGTTTGCTAGATAGGAACAAATATAAAGAAAAATTCATAAATCTGATTACATTTTCAAATTCTAATGCTCCTCTTTTCTTGGTCACCATCAATCTCAAATACAAAAATCAAAAAAGAAAAATTGTGAGTTTTTCAGTGAAAGATCGATTCTTAGGGTTATAATATGAGAAAAGAAGGATAAGAGAAACTAGAAATAATGGATGGATTGAAGAGAGATTGGGAAAACAAAGAATAATATGGTGGTGGATTAAGAGCTCGCTGGATTAAATAGAGTATGTTCTTCCATAGAGAAACTAGGAGTAGGCACTGCGTGGGAGAAGAGGAAGCGTGTTGAGGTTTCTTCTAGGAAGTGGAATCGTGTTTCTTCATTTAATTTCATCATGTGTGTGTGTGTTTTTTTAAGATGAACACTGGTGTATATATACATAATAGGGTAAATTTCACTTTACTACCCGGAAGTTTCCCAAAATTATGACTTTGCTACATGAAGTTTTTTTCGTATCAACTTCATACATAAAGTTCAATTTCCTTCCAATTTCATACCCACCGTCAATCAACCGTCAAAAGATATGTTAACTCATGACGTGGTCATAAAATAAAATAATAAAATAATAAAATAATCAATTAACAATTAAAAAATTGAAAAAAACAGAAAATTAAAAATAAATTTTTGAAAACTCTCTCCATCTCTTCCCACAACCCCATCAACCACAGACCTCTATCCACCCCCAATAAGTGCAATTTGCAGTTGGGATTCTAAAAACCTTGGAGGATATGCAAGGATAAGGTTGATATTTCATGTTTCTCTCAAGAGAGGACCCCTCCTCTCGCAACACCATCAGCTTCAGTGTCTACATCACCCAGATTTGAAAAACAAAACAAAACAACCAATTTAACACCACAGCAACCCAGACCCCGAACAAAACGATGAAGACAAACTAACTTCAATGAAGAATAAAACGAATTTTGTATCTTGGATTTTGCTTGAAAATTGAAAAATATTTGCTTCAAGTGAAAAATGAATACGGGGAGAGAATGGACCTATTTTCTTGGGGTTTCAGATTTGACTAGGTATGAAGATGCCAATTCCAGCACTGCCGATCCACCCCTCCTCCCCAACTCAACCTCGTACATATACCCCCACTGCATCGACCCAACCCCCAATCCCCCTTCCTTGACCCGCTCCCTCCCTATTTCTCACCCTTTGTTTTTCTCTCTACCCGGACCACCCCAAAGCCCAAAGTCACCATACAACCACCCCCATCCCCACTCGAGATCTACCCCTAGCCCCACCCCACCTCGAGACCACCCTCTAGCCCCTGCCCAAATCCCAACCCCACTCAACCTGAGACCCATCCCTCAACCCCTCCTCTATCTCTATTCCCTTTCTCTCTCTTCCCCGACCCCGGATCCCAACTCTACCCCATAGTAACCACCCACTAGTGTCGTTAGTTGCGGATAAAGGAGAGAGAGTTTTCAAAAATTTATTTTTAATTTTCTGTTTTTATTTAATTATTTAATTGTTAATTGATTATTTTATTATTTTATATATTTTATTTTATTGCCACGTCATGAGTTAACAGATCTTTTGACGGCTGATTAACGGTGGGTATGAAATTGGAAGGAAATTAAACTTTATGTATGAAGTTGATACGAAAAAAACTTCATGTAGCAAAGTCATAATTTTGGGAAACTTCCGGGTAGTAAAGTGAAATTTACCCTACATAATATATACAAAATTTGGGGCCCCTTGATTGGAGGCTCATGGCCATGGCCCTTCCCGCCCACCCCCAAGGCCGGCTTTGATGCTTGGTGAAGGTGGAGTGGTCGAAGAGCTCTAACCAAGGGCTACGCTAGGAGAGGCCATTGCATAGATTTTCCGACATGTGGTTGAGGGAGGTGCGAAAGGCTGGGGTGTCATTCGGGCCTGGGGATTGGGCGGAGCCGCCGGAGGTTGCGGTGGTTGAGACTGGAAGGATCAGATGTTGGGTTCGACATTGAAGGTCGGTGGATTTGATCAGATCTCATATCTAATGTGTGAATTTTATTTTGATAGATTTTGGGGGTGTTTTTTGGTTATAAAATGATATAAAAGTAATTTAAAATACAAATTAAACATGCCTTAAAAGTCTTTTGAAATCCCATTGACCTCAAGCTAACAAAAATTAAAAAATGGATGACCAAATTTAAAACAGAACTAGTCCATTTACTATATTTTAATTATTTTCCATTTTATTGAGTGTTACCAAATTTTTCTAAAAAAGTAAGAGGTCCAATGTCACATAATTGACTACACTTTTACTTTTTTTCTTAGGGTGAAGCATATATTTGACCAGCATTTAGTTGTAAATTGGGATGATAGTGTGAAACTAGGTTGTTAGGTAAAGCCAAACGATATGCAAGGTTGTCATGGAACTTGAATCCAAGAAAATTTCCTCAGCATCTTCGTGCCATGAGCTATGACTAGCGATCTTGGCCAAGTCAATACTCATCCAAAAATCCAAGTAGGTAGGAAACCGTGTAGACTGTAGCAGGGCCCTCTACACACGTAGGGCAAGACTTCAAAGTCAACAAGTCAATCAATAAAGCAACCTCACATCACAATTTCCACAATGTTCGTAGTCCTCTCATCGGACCGACATATCAATATCTCATGTGACAAATTTTCCATAATTCACACACTATTGCAAAAGTGTAGAGTTTGCTTTTTTGTTTGTTAAATGTTTAAAAATTCGAGTTTAATTGGGTTTAACTAGGAATAAAATGTACTGATAATTTCTGGGTTAAGATCCGACGGTTGGGATTGGGAAGTAAGCAAAAGTACTGCATGCATGATGCAAGTTGATATTGCACTAATGTATTAAACCCGCTCATTTTTGGGAGCAACAAAGCCTACTACATCCCTATGCCCAAATTATGTTAAACTTGAAATAACACTAACAATTAATATGTTATGTTTAATTTTTCTTTTAACTATGGATCAACGTTTAAATATTACTCATAATAAGTTTAGTAAAAATCAGTTGAGATATAGTCGAGTATAATTAGTGCCGGGTTTGGCATTACTTATTTGAGGTGATAAGTGATTTTTAAAAATTTTGGGAAGCTGGTTTGGTAAACTATGAGAAAATCACTTATTATTAAAAATTCTTTGTGAGAGAAAGCTATATGGGAAAGCAGGTAATGAGGTGCTTTCATTTTACGATTATCTGAAATCGGTTTGAAGAAGCGTTGGGTTTAATGATTATGCATGAATTATTATCTCGATTATGCGGGAATTAGTATCAACAACACTTTAAACAAAAAGTTTACCAAACGCTAAACTGCTTTATCTCACAATGATTTCTCTCACAAAGAATCGACGGCGATTATTTTCACAAAGACAAAGAATGCCAAACTGGCCCTTAGTCTCGTTGAACAATAAGAACCAATTAAGCCTTCTAAACCCAATTTCCAGACACTAACTCATTCCACAAAACACAACAGAACAAAAAAACATAATTTTAGGAACTACTGGTTTTCTTTTGTAAGGAATAATTAAAAACTATAATGATAAAATTGTAAAATTGAGGTCTAAACGTTGTTTTTTTTTTTTTTTACATAATTAAAAGTGCTTTTAAAGAAACAAAAGTCTGTCATTTGCATGACAGCTATAACCCAACAGCTCTATCCGTGCAATTAAAAAGAAAAAGAAAAGAAAGACCTTTAAGTTTACAAGTCAAGATGGAGGCTTTTTTTCACATCATTATTTTCCTGGTTACCACTACAAGATTAGATGTTGGTAGCAGACTTCAAAGTCAAGCCAGCAGCGACGACAAAGATTTAATCTCATCAAAGCTATTCTACCATGCATATAATTTATTATATATATTAAAGCCACCACAACCTTTCTTTCTCATCAGTTGTTCATCACTTTCCCTCTCATCGACTAGGAGGTGTCTCTAAAACAATAAAGTTTGTCCAAAATGAAAATTTTGCTCCATTACTTGTTCCTCCTCTGCTTCAATATCCTCCTCCCTGCACTTAATAGCCAGTGTATTAAAGACCAGCAGCAATCATTGCTCCATTTCAAGAATAGCCTTCAATTTAATCCATCTCGATCACCCAAGCTTATATCTTGGAATTCAAGCACCGACTGTTGTTCTTGGGTTGGTGTTACTTGCAGTAGTAATGGCCATGTTGTTGGTCTTGACCTCAGCAATGAAACTATCTCCGGTGGCATCGACAATAGGAGCAGTCTCTTCCATCTTCAACATCTTCAAAGCCTCAATCTGGCTCATAACGATTTTAAGTATCCCACTAGCATTCCATCTGCAATCGGAAAGCTTGTGAACTTGAGGTATCTAAATTTATCATATAATGGTTATTACGGGCAAATTCCCATTGAGATTTCACACTTGACAAAGTTGGTTGTCCTTGATATTTCCTATTCCCGTTCCGGCATTCCTGCCCCGAATATAAGCATCCTCTTTCAGAACCTCGCAGAGCTTTCAGAGCTGTATTTTGACTATGTAGATTTGTCAGCACAGGGAGCTAACTGGTCCCAAGCGATATCATCTTCACTGCCAAGCCTGAGGGTGTTGAGCTTGTTTAGAACCGGTCTTTCCGGTCCAATTGATCAGTCTCTTGCTAAGCTTCGGTCTCTCTCCGTGATTGGATTGGCTGCTAACGATATCTCCGGTCCAATTCCAGGATCCTTTGCCAACTTTTCAAACCTGAGGGTGTTGAACTTGAGTTCCAACAACCTCGACGGTCCAATTCCAGGATCCTTCGCCAACTTTTCAAACCTGAGGGTGTTGGACTTGAGTTTGAACAACATCACCGGTCCAATTCCAGGATTCTTTGCCAATTTTTCAAAGTTGACTTCCCTGTGTCTCCAAGCTTGCAGGCTGCATGGGACATTTCCCAAAGAGATCTTTCAAGTACCTACTCTACAAACTATTGACCTTTCAGGTAATGAAGAACTTCATGGTTCCTTGCCGGAATTTCCCAAGAATAATGGATCTCTTCGGTCCTTGATTCTAAGTGGGACAAACTTTTCAGGGTCACTGCCTGACTCCATTGCCAACCTCAAAATGTTGTCCACGATAGATCTTTCAAATTGCAGTTTCCATGGATCAATCCCAAAGTCACTGGCGAACCTAACACAATTGGTTGGTTTGAAATTGGGATTAAATAGGTTCAGTGGTTCGATTGATTCTATTCGCTGGGAAAACCTTATTAATCTGGCATACTTCATTCTGGAAGACAACCTACTTGAGGGGAGTATTCCATTGTCTCTCTTTTCTCTGCCTTTATTGTCACAACTAAACCTTTCCCACAATCAATTTTCTGGTGCACTTGCATTTTCTAACGTCTCTTCCTACTTAGATTCCCTTGATTTGAGTTTCAACCATTTGGAAGGATCAATACCCACGTCTATCTTTAATTTCCAAAGTCTTCAAGTTCTTAACCTTTCTTCAAACAATTTCAGTGGGTCTCTTTTTAGTGGTCCACAACAGCTGACAAATCTTGAAGAAATTGATCTCTCCTACAATCACTAGCTGATATTTTCTAATGGCTCGTATTCCCCATTTCCTGAACTAACCATTTTGAATTTGGCATCTAACAATTTGAAAACATTTCCAGATTTCTTGAGAAATCAATCCACATTACAAAGTGTGGACCTTTCAGAAAACCATATTCGAGGCCAGATTCCCCATTGGATTTGGAGTTCCTTGGATGAATATGCTACCCTAAATCTTTCTTGTAACTCCTTGGTAACTCTAGAAGCTCCTTTACTTGGTTCTACGTTGACAACTGTTGACCTTCATTTAAACCAACTCCAGGGGCAAATCCCTAATTTCATATCATTTGCAAAGTATCTGGATTACTCAAGAAATCATTTCAGCTCTATACCATCGAACATTGGTGATTTCCTCACACGCACACAATTCTTCTCTCTTTCAAGCAATAACTTAGATGGGCTCATTCCAGTATCACTATGCAATGCCTCAAAGCTTCAGATTCTTGATATGTCCAATAATTCTCTGAGTGGAATGATTCCCCAATGCTTGACTGCAATGAACGATCTCAGAGCACTTAACTTAGCCAGAAACAACCTCACCGGAACTGTTTCTAATCTTGAAGTTAACGAAGATAGTTCATTGCAAATTCTAGAGTTGGTTGGAAATCAGTTAGGTGGCCAGTTTCCAAAATCTCTAGCTAAATGCACTAAGTTGGAGGTTTTAAACCTTGGAAACAATAATATAACAGATAGCTTTCCATGCTTGTTGAAGAACATTTCCACCTTGCGTGTCCTTGTCTTGCGGTCCAACAACTTTTATGGAGGCATTGAATGTCTCAACACCAATGGCACAGGGCTTCAAATCATAGACCTAGCTCATAATAATTTCAGTGGTGAAATACAGAGAATACTTTGGAGAACATGGCCAAAAATGATGGGTGCCGAAGATGGTTCTTTGGCGGTGACCATTGCAAAAACTTTCGGATGTGCCATCTCATCACGTAGCAATATGAGATGTTATGCTTCTAGGAAACCTTCCAGTGTTGATTTCATTGGACCATCAATTTCTTTTGAGTATGGTATAAGTATAACATTTGCCAACAAAGGTTCAAAGAGGGAATATCTGGTAAAGATTCTATCTATCTTCACTTTGATTGACTTCTCATGCAACAATTTCAGTGGACCAATACCTAAGGAAATAGGAGGATTCAAATCACTAAAAGTCCTTAACTTGTCCAGAAATGCTTTCACAGGCGAAATCCCATCCTCATTTGGTAACATGAGCGTACTCGAGTCCTTGGATCTGTCACAGAACAAGCTGAGCGGGCACATTCCACCACAGTTGGGAAAGCTTACTTTCCTTTCATTCTTGAATCTCTCAAATAATCAATT
The DNA here is from genome assembly GCA_024362665.1 of Prunus padus. NCBI lineage: Eukaryota > Viridiplantae > Streptophyta > Magnoliopsida > Rosales > Rosaceae > Prunus > Prunus padus. The sequence continues at coordinate 5,893,365 of JANFAM010000019.1, forward strand.
GGTCGGCAGGATCCCAACCAGTACTCAGTTTTCAACATTTCCAAAAGCCTCATTTATAGGTAACAAAGGACTATGGGGGCCTCCTTTGACGGTGGATAACAAATCAGGATTGCCACCACCACCAACAGTGAATGGAAGGCCTCCAAATTATGGACATCATCGTGAGGTTAATTGGGATCTGATTAGTGTTGAAATTGGATTTACATTTGGCTTTGGAGTTTCTATTGGGTCACTTGTGTTGTGCAAGAGATGGAGTAAGTGGTATTACAGAGCTATGTACCACATGGTTCTCAAGATATTCCCTCAGCTGGAGGAAAGAATTGGTATTCATCGAAGACATGTTCACATAAATCGAAGGTGGAGACGTTGAATTGATGAAGAAGAGCAATGCATGAAGGGGGCTGGCGTTCTTTTTTCCTTATTTCAAGATCTACGAACTTAGCAATGTGCTTCTGGTGTCATATTTTAGCTTAATTATGCCATAATCATGTGTGTAGCATAATGCAATGTGAGTTTAAAGCAAAAAATTATGTTTTGTTTCCTCAGTTTTGTTTCTTTTGTAGTATTATGCCATAGTCATGTACTGAAAGTAATCGTTATAAAGTTGTTATGAGTTTCATATGCCTTCCTATTCCACTACGGAACCTTGGTAAATTCATTGAACACCTCGGCATACACCTTTGGTTTGTCACTCAATTTTAAATGAATGTATTAATTAACCACATCAAAAGCCTGTAATTGAATGAATGTATTAACCATAAAGAGGGCAGTGACATTCTTCTCTGCAATTGATTGCCATTTTCTCAACTGTTAATGTTCAAATTCATGTCTAAACAAAAAATCCCCAAGATTTGAGTTGTGGATGTTTCTTGAGTCGTAATTTTTAATTTCTAATTCGAAACATACTGAGGCAAATCATGTAAATCGTATCAAGTCCTGAAAATAGTAATTCGAAACGCACATGATCCTTCTTCCCTCTTGAGGGGAAAGAATTTCTATTTTCAGGACTTGATTGGTCTAGCCTGAAAACAATCAATGCTGTTCCAGGGGCATGCTCATCATCGACTTGTGCCCTAAAAATTCTACCTGCCATAACAATAAGGCTGCAGCATTGATTGGCCTAGGCAGATTAACAGAAGCAATGGAAGACTGCCTGCAAGCAGTCAAATGTGATCCTTCTTCCCTCTTGAGTTTGGTTTCTTTCAGCAAGTACTTGGAGGCATGCACAAAGTATGGCCATGGATCTGCAATATGTTCCAACAAATAGTGTCATGCTTTGCAATCGAGCTGCTTGCAGGTCTAAACTTGAACAATGGGAAAAGGCCATTGATGATTGCAATGCAGCTCTGAGAGAACGGCATAATTATCACAAAGCACTTTTAAGGAGTGCTCACTCTTATGCCAGAGTATGTTCCTTCCTCCTCATTGAAAACTAGACCTTTCTCTGTTTTTTTTTCTTTTAAGGCTCCTGGTTTTTCAATCGAAAATAACAAGGTATTTTTCAATGGACCAGCTTGGGCGTTGGGAAAAGTCTCTCAGGGACTATGAGGTATTGAGCAAGGAGTTGCCAGGAGATGAATTTATTGTCAAATCTCTTGTTCAAGTACAAATGGAACTCAAGGCTCAAGGTGGTCAACTGCTCTCATGACATATAACTCTGAGAGCAACCTGTTTGATGATTTTTTGCCCCAATCTTTGGATTTGCTAACTTTCAATATAAAAAAAATTGAAAGTCTGTTCTTTGCTGCCAATAAAATTTTCACTGCAGAAAGTCATTGTATTTTACCAGAAGAATAAAATGTCCAGAATTACTCTAAACAACAAACAACCAAAACCAAGCCTAGAGCACAACCAGATGGCTTAAAAGCACAAACTGATATCGTATACTCCCATTGCACTGAAATGGGCTTGGGCTCAATATTGTAGCAGACCAACAGAGCCAACCAGCTGCTGCTACGTCAGGTTCCACATGGCAATCAGGGTGGGTGCATGGACTGAGGGACTAGTGACAAGTCATGAAAAATCAAACATCTCTATATTCCTTTTCTGGTTACAGTCTGAGCCTCCTTTTTATGCCTTTGAGAGAGAGAGAGAGAGAATGATAGTTTTGGTTTGAGTCTGGCAGCTTTGGTGCAGGAATTGCTTGGAAACCAGTCATGCTCATACGCACAGCTCATCTGTACACTAATCCTAATTCCACACTTGTGAATTATGACATAGGATTTATTTTGTAACATTAATTGATATAAGGTTGATGGATTAGGTCAATTGGCCGAGTTTAAATACTCTTTCTCATATATTAGATTAATTTAAAATATTCATTTGTAAGATTTTTACCATTTTCTTGATATTCATTTTAAAATCATATCATTGTTGGGTAGACCGTAGATTAGATTTATTAAGAGAAATCATCTCTTGCCAGATATCTTGCATGCAATATTCTTAAACTTTGAATTCATTCTTATAAAACTCTGCTTTTGTTGTGAGACCACTAAAGTTGGGCAACAAAATAAAGAGCGTGAGCTACCACAAGTCCAAAACGAGAGAAATTATCATTCTGTTCCCTCTTTCGTGGGTCCATAAACCCTTTGCTTTGGTTCCCTTTCGCCGACTGCCATATGCCCACATTTTAATCTCTAACATAATCTTCTACCATTGTTCATCATCATCATCAATCAACCATATACAATATATATATATACACACAAATTGTCGAAAATATTACGCTAAGCCATTACAATTACCCAATCAAAACTCTGCTATAAACTATCAAAATGGCTGCTTCACATCACAACATCCCATCTCCGCCGCCCCCGACAACGTCGTTTAACGGCACTACTGGGTTCATGCCCACGCGCCGCCGCAAGATGATGATGCACATGACCTTCTTCTGGAGTCACAGCGCCGAGGTTCTCTTCTCGGGTTGGCCCGGCCACGACAACCCGGTCATGTACGCCCTCTCCTCGCTCTTCGTCTTCTTTCTCGCCGTCCTCGTCGAGCTGCTCTCCCACTGCAACTTCTTCAAGCCCGGCGCCAACGGCGTCGCGGTGGGGGTGCTGCAGACTGGTCTCTACACTGTGCGCTCCGGGCTGTCGTATTTGGTGATGCTCGCAGTCATGTCGTTTAACGGCGGCGTTTTTCTCTCCGTGGTGGCGGGGCATGCGGTCGGGTTTTCGCTTTTCGGGAGCCGGGCTTTTAAGAAGTCGGACGGGTCGGGTATTGAAAGACAGGCGAGTCTTCCTCCCATGACGCGCGGATAAGAACGATTCTTGGGGAGGGTTTTAATTTGGCAAAAAGTCATTTTTGGTCCCTGTAGTTTGCAACTTTTACCACTTTGGTCCCTGTCGTTTCAATTTGATCAATTTTGCCCATGTAGTTTTCAATTTCAGCAATTTAAGGACAAATTCGAATTTCTGTCAAAATAGACTAACTACCGTTAGTTGTTGAGGGGCATTTCGGTCCAAAAACAAAGATTTTAAAGTTCATTTTAAAATTATAAAAAACAATTAATTAAAACATTATAAAAAATAAAAAAACCATTTGCCTCCGCTCCTTCCCGAGCCACACACCATTTTTCTCGGCCAACTCTCCCGCACGACCACCGCCCAACTCCTCATCCACCTCCCCTACTACTCAACCCCATTACCATTATTGCCACGATTTCCATCATCAATTTCCATGCTTTTAGCACCAGAAGCCTCTATGGTTTCCAAATTCGAACCCAGAAACCTTAATGCTTTGTTTATTATCTCCCTCGACAACCCCTTCCCACCCTCTTGCCCAACCACTGACCGTACCTCACCATCATAGCCCAGCAACAATGGCATGAATATTCCCAAAACACTAGCTAAGAAACATTACAAATTACCAACAAAAAAACCAAATCATTGCAGCTTGATCCATATCCACATACAGAGGCTTTGATCCCCCATTGATTTGGCTATCTGTAGGCTTAGAAGATGGGTTGTGTGGGCGTCGAGGGTGCTGGTTTGGCTGGCTAAGTTGGGCAAGGCGGAGGGCTCGGAGGAGAGCGATTGAGAGATATGTTTGTTCTTTTTCTGTTGATTTTTAATTTTTAACTTTCAACTTTCAATAAAATAAAATTATCTTTCTTTTTTTCTTTCAGCCTTTGTTTTTGACTGAAATGCCCTTCCACAACTAACAGCATTTAGTCTATTTTGACAGAAATTTGAATTTGTCCTTGAATTGCTGAAATTGAAAACTACAGGGGTAAAATTGATCAAATTGAAACGACAGGGACCAAAGTGGTAAAAGTGACAAACTACAGGGACCAAAAATGACTTTCCTTTTAATTTTCTTTATCTTTTTTTGTTGTTGTTGTAAATTTATGAAAAGGTGTCCTTTTAATTTAACTTTCTCTGTGTTCAGCATTTTAATTCACAAGCTATAGTTCAAAGCTCAAAATTAATTTGATCTACGAGGAGGAGAATTCGAACCTAGTGTTCACAGTCCTGAGCAACTGATACAACTGATCTAAATTAATTTGGCATGACTCACTGCATGTTGTAATATTTGGAATTAGTAGTGTGTTAATGACTTAATCAAATCTCGTTACACCCAATTCATATCTTTGGACACCCGTCAAATTTGTTTCTTTTAATAAAGAAAATGATAATCATGTTTGGAATTGGTCACCTCTCAATTTATGTGTACTATACAATCTTTAGAATAACTCTAAAAAGGCCATTTGTCCCTAATCCCTTTGTAATCACGGGAGCGGATCAGCTGTCCCCAATTTGGTGTCCTCCATGTCCTCTCCCTAATTTGCTGACACGTGTCAACTAACATAACAGAGACTTAACTTTGTTAACTTTTTTATTTGATAATTTAAAAATAAAAAAATAAAAACAGCCCAAATATACGTGAGCCTAGCGTTCTCATCTTCTCACTCTCTCTGGAAAATATGGTCAAGGGATTCTTGTCCCCCTTTTCTCTGAACCTATATGGGTTTTGGGGCTTTTCGGTTCACTGACTTTGGAAAATATTATCTTCAGTACATTTTCTTCATTTGGAGTATAAGAGCACTGGTTTATGTCTTTTTTATGGAGATGATTTCTGCCTTTTTGCATGAATACCAGAATCCCAATTAAAAACCATCAAAATTGAAACCCATAAACCCAATTGTGAAGTGGGTGGTTGTTGAGGTTGGGCGTGTGGGTTTCATGGCTGCTGCTGCGTCAATTGTTTTCTCTGTAATTTTTCAAATGAGGATAATATAACGGGTAAGTGGGTAAGATGTTGAGAAAGAATTAATTGAATGTTGTGTGAAGGAGTTGGGTATTGAGGGAATTTGAAGGACATGAAGAGGCCTGGTATGGTGGGGGCTGAGGGAAGAGGTTAGGGAACGGAAGGGAGAGGGGATGAAGAGGGCTAGCATAAGTATTTTCTTTTCGTTTTAGTTTTTTATTTATTTTTATTTCTAAGAGTTAACGGTGTTAGTTTTGAAGTTAATAGGTGGACAAGTGTCAAACAATTAAAGAGGGGACATAGAAGGGACACCAAATTGGGGACAGCGGATCCGCTCCCTGTAATCACCCCCTAATTAAGCCTTAAAAAAATTGGTTTTAAAATTAATCTGTCTTTATTGTAACCCAATCTACAAGAGAACCTTGCAAAGCCCAGCCCTCAAAGCCACATCCCAACTCTCCCTCTCTGAGAGAAATGTAAAGCCTCTCACTGAAGCAAGGGCAGAATGGAGGGCATGCCCAAGATGAATATGCAGATGAGCTTCCACTGGGGCAATGAGGCCACAATTCTATTCACTGGGTGGCCTAACCAAGCCACTGGCATGTACATATTGGCACTCTTCTTTGTGTTTGTTCTAGCCTTTGCCAAGGAAGCTTTGTCTGTGTGGCCCATTATTAAACCAACCACCAATCCGATGGTGGCCGAGATTGCTCACGCCTCTGTTTACTCTGTTCGAGTCGGCATGGGCTACTTGGTCATGCTCGCTGTCATGTCGCTCAACGCCAGGATCTTCATAGCCGCCGTGGCAACTTCGTAGTCAAGGCCAGTTCCCTAGCTCTAGCCAAACCTTCCCAGCCTGAAGCCTGAAGCCTGAAGTCTGATTTTGTGCCCATATGTTGATTAGTTTTATTATTTACCTTTTTCGTAAATGAATTGGCTTTACTATTAGCCCAAGGAAATGAAATGAATTCTTTCGTGGACAATCAACCTGTGAATTTATACATATTTCTTCGTGAAGACAACAAAATGAAAGGTAAATAATAGATTAGAGCATGCTCTCTTTCAAAACCAAACCAATTAACCATTAAAACCAGCACCAGCTAGCTAGCACAACCAATCCTATGGTATGATGGGTCAATTCAATTCGGCCATTTCCTATATATATAAAATTACAAACCTGCCCCTTCCTTCATTCCACTTTCTAAGCACCAATTAACTTTGCTAATCCTTTTTCCAATACAAGTTCAGCTCCATTAATGGTCTATGATCACATAAAAGTCGACAGCATTTCTCAAGTTTAATATAGTGGAAAATTACATTTAAAAAAGAAACCATATGAAGAAACAAACAAACAAAACCCATGTCAAATAAAAGAGAATCTTGAGCTATCAGAAGGCCACTTATCTCTCAACCCTCGTCATCACCTCCAATAGCGTTGCTTTCCAGCTCCTCCATTCATATTATATACCATTAAATTAAAACCAACAACAAAAATCCCTCTACCCCAAAACCAGATCATCCAAAGTAATTAACCTTGCAATCTCCAAACTCTCTCTCTCTCTCTCTCTCTCTCTCTCTCTCTCTCTCTCTCTCTCTCTCTCACACACACAAGCAGAGAGAAATGTCTAACCAAGATGACATGGCTGGCATGTCTATGCCTCCCCCTGCGCCCAAGGGCGACCTGAAGAACACAACTTATGGTGCCATGAGCTCTAGCCTCACATGGACCACAGACGTCACCGTCCTCTTCCGTGGTTGGCCTGATGACAGCGTTCCCATGTATGTCTTGGCCCTCTTCGTCGTCTTCCTCCTTGCTGTTGCCGTCGAAGTCTTGTCTGTTTCGCCCAAACACAAACCAGGCACCAAGCCTTCCATATCCACCCTCACTCAGACAGGCGTCTACACTTTTCGCACAGCTTTGGCTTACTTGGTCATGCTCGCTGTCATGTCATTCAATATTGGTATCCTGATAGCCGCTGTGGCCGGCCATGCCCTCGGCTTCTTCATCGTCAAGGTTCGTTCTCATGGCCACCAGACCAACCTGGCCGACCCCAAAGTTTGATTTGTCGATCTTCATCTTCTTGATCGGTGCTTGAGTTTATCGTTTGTTTTCGTCATCTTTTGTGTTGGTTTTCTGTGTGCTTGTCGTTTTGAGTTGTTGTATCTTACCAGGAGTATTATCTCAACTGATCATCCAGTGTAATATCTCTCTAATAGAGTTTAAATATAACAGGTGATCCATTTTTATTAGAGAGATGGTAGATTAAATGGTTAGTTGAGATCATGAAAATAGGCATTATGTTTTCTTTAAGTTTTATGCGTGGTGGTTGTTCTGTGTTTAGCTAGTCTGGTTGTGGTTTGAAATTTGACTACTATTGTATAATATTGTGCATGTTTCTGTTCAGTGTCTTAATTGCAGCTCTAATATGATAATTACCATCCATCATTGTCTTCAAAAAGGTATCATTATTGCTAATACGATTATTGGTTAATTATTACAATTGGAGAGGAGCAGAGAGAGAGAGAGAGAGAGAGTCCTAGGATTAAGGAGATAAAACAAATAGAATCAACAGATGACCCAGTTAAATACAAAATGACAAAAACAAATACCTGGTAGAAAGGCCCCAAACGACTCTGTAATTGGGGCATGGCGTCTTCTTCCATAGCTAAGGTCGAGATGAATTAGGTCAAATGGCTCTTACAGAAACAGAAATCGTCCATGAGATCTCACTCGCGATTGGTGACGTTCGCTTCTCCACCTCATTCTGTAACCTTAACAATTGACTTGATGATTGCGACTGATGCAGCAGTGAAAAAGATCAACGGTTCACAGAGACCCTTGAAACTTGAAAGTCAACGATTTTTGGAGCTCTTCAAGCTCATGCAAGAAATTAAACTAATTTTATTTCCACTGTTTGTGGAGTATATTTGGACTTTTCTATTCGCTCTATAGTCTACAATTGGTTACAAACAAACACACTAGAACCTTTCACTATAAACCCATCTATAATTTAACCACTGGTGAGGCCAACGGCTGGAACACCATTGAAATGCAACTTCAAAAACCAACAATGCCTGACTTAAAAACATTAAGAAGAGACGTGTGATTACAAAATGGTACATCCTGGCCGCCCAAGGGCTGCGAGTAGTCGTCTAGGCCAGAGGAGAGAGAGCCAAGAAGTTCTAGGTGCGTCGTCTGCAGTTTCATGAGATTCATCTGAATGATCACTGTCAGAATCCTCCTTATCATTCATGTGGATTTCACCTGCAGACTCGTCTACATCTTCAGTTCCAGCCTCTGCAATTTCCCCTGGCTTCTTGTCAAAGAGTCCTTTAAATTGTTTCCGCACCTTCTTCTCCACTTCCTGATTATTAGTTGCAAGACATAGATAATGGCATAAACAATTTGCACTCCATCTCAAACAATTAAAAACAAACTTGTTGCTGCTCAGCTCGACTCACCTGTTCCTTCTGCTTTACTTTTAGAAGAGCAGCTGTCGCATCAGGTTCAGTTGACTTGTCAAGTTTAACCATCTAATAGCATCCAGAAGAGAACTCAGAAAGGGATACAAGATTTTAAAGATAAATTAATACAATATTACCGAATTATTTATAAACATTACCATGTTGAAGTCACTCTTTGCTTCCTCGAAATCTCCAACTGTCATGTAGGCCATTCCTCGCCGGTAGAGAGCCTTGACATGTCCAAGGTTTGCTTCTAAAACCTAGATAGTTCCACCAGGAACAGGTTAAAAACCAAAGTCCAAAGAATTGACTTCAGAGTTCAGACTACAATACCAAAGTCCAAAGACATACCTTGTTGCATGTCTCTATGGATTTTCTGCATTCTCCCATCTTCAGGTAGCATGCAGCCACATTCAGATGTAACAAATTCTACAAACATCCAAAAGTAAAATCCATTAACAAAATCATTGCGTAAAGCTATCAAACATACAGGTTGTGTTACTCGAGTTAGAGAAGATGAAACGAATATGTTTCACTCTTACAAGAATCAAGAATTAAACAATTTGAGAATACTTATCCCCTCTAGTAAAAGAATTAAATGTACAATAACACCCAAAGGAGAAATACAAGAAGCAAAGGAAACTGCTTACCCTTGTATTTGAAAATATTTTCCCTTCTTCATCATCTTGTGGATTAACATGATTAAATTCCCGTAGCACCTGCATAACAATCATCTGACAATAAAGGCACAATAGACGCATTTTTAATGACTTAATGGAGACAGTAGCAATTATGATTTAATAAAATGACATTACAACATCGGAATGTAGTATTATCATCCGTTTATAAAAAAGATACAATTTAACTCGCTCATATTGAAACAAGGAACTGAGGTAGTGGCACTTATTCTCCAGGAATAGAACTCCTCAAATCATAAACTCCTAGAATTCAAATCAGTTGTAACAAGTACCAGCCAACTTGCAATGGGATTTAGTTAACAAGTGACTGCAGTAAGAAAACTGCTTCTACATGAAGATAGAATGGGTCTACTACACCCACAGGACACTCACAATTCTAAAGGTGAAGCATGCAAGGAAAGGCATAGTACCTTGTCATACTTTGCCTTTGCAAGTTCAAACTTTCCTTCTTTGAATAGCCTGTTTCCCTGAAATGAAAATAGCATCAAAGTTCCAAATTTCACATGATTTAAAGTCCAACTATCCTACTTGACCAAAATAATGTTCAAATATCCTACTCTTTCTAATAATATAAACCAAACTTTGTACCACTAGAACAACTTGGTACATTCAGAACATGAGCATGCAATCACGAAATTGTGCACAAACAGAACTTTGATGCAATGAGTTTCTGTGTTAACACATCAGTAGCATGTAGATGGTTTGATGCAGCAAGAATTAAATGTTAATAATACCGTGTTTCTAATCTTCTCTGCGTCTTCCATTATGCTTTGAAAGTTCAAACCAGTCCAATCCTGCAATAAGTTTGAGAATAAGGCATTAATCACATGGCCTAGTGCAATAGAAATGATGTAGTGTAGAGCTTGAAAGTAGGGACCTATGTAAGGAAAAAAATTCAATACATAGTTCAGATAAACGTCCAGGTAACCAGAAAAGCATATAAGCATGTCCAAGTATGCATAAGTTTAGTCGCATCAATATCTAAAGCATTCAGAACACCGCTGATTAAGTCTACCAATACACAACCTCCTCCAAAGTTACTTTGAGCCAAAAGCTAATTCTGGAGACGAGGTTGATAAGATAGAATAAAATATAGTATAATTATGATGACTCAAAATTCACTTCTAAACTTATGCAAAATATTGAATGGCCATTCTCAAAGGTGAAACTTTCATCTCATATTGAAGTAACTACTTGACAGAAAGTCAACAATATCATGAAAAATTTAAATTAATTACCCAGAATATTCAGAAATTATAACCATAACACCATACCAACATTATCAAAATGATATTGGTCAATTTTCAGTTAAAATTAGTTTATTAGAAATGCTTCGGAGAAAGGACAACTTCAGATTACCTTCGGCATCTCAAAACCAAGAAGCTCGATTTCCCATTGAATATGAGCACCTTCAGGAACATTAGCTGGCCTGATAATAGGGGGGAAAACCAGTGAAACACTTGAACTGGAAGAACAAGAGAAACAATGACAGGAGAGGAGGCTTCCAATTGTGTTTATGTGTGTATTATTTTGAGATACTGTTTTTAACAAATCATAATTAAAATTATTGATTGTAAGCTAGTATTCTAAAAATAACCTAGGGAACTTGTCGTATGCATAATCGGGAGGACATGTGACGAGAGCTATCTCTTCAGGCACCATCAAACGAACACACATTTCAAATCCCTCAGGCACCTACAATACAAAAGAAAATTTTCACCACATCGAATTGAATAGCCCAACAAATCACCATTCATATACAAACAAGGTTAACAACTAGCTTCAATTGCATTATGCAAATCAGCCATCTGAATAAGGAGGTACATGTGATAACCGCATGTTAGTCTAACATTTGAATATATATACAAATGATATGTATATACCTATATACGTAGGGGTGGGCATCCGAACCGGACCGGACCGGACCGAAAGAAAAAAATCGGTTGACCAAAAAGTCAACAATGCTATATTTTTTAAGTCTTAAAGTTTAGCCGAAGGTATGCTATCTAAATCATATTTTATATATATTTTTTAAAATCTAATGCTATATTTTTAATTTTATAATTAATATTTTTCCAAGTTCAACTTCAATTGGACCGGATGAATAGTACCGATTCCGATGTGAGCTTGAAACCGAACCGGATATTGCACAAACAGAAAAGTGAAGATTTCAAACTACACATAAATATTTCATCTCAAAGATTATGAACTTACAAGGCCTTCTCCAGAACAGAACTCCAAAGGCTGACCATCGTTATCAACTCTTGTATCAAAGAAGATAGTCTTTTCTTCATTAAGAAGCATGCCCTTGTAATGGACACGTAGCAGGCTGTCATGAAGAGGGCAATCCATAGGAAACTCGCCTAATTGTTCAAAATGTTCAAAATGATTAGACCAAAAAAAAAATTTGTTCAAAATGTATAATAGATAAATTACACTTGGTGCATAAATTCAACATAAGCATATAGTAGATCCATGAAATAGACACCAAAAAAAAAAACTACCACTTGAAAAGAAATAGTGTCAAATGGGAAAATCTGAAATGAAAAGCAAAAAGGAATAGCATCTCTCGATCTATGTTTCTAAGGAACGCAGATTTCTATAAAATTCTTAAACCCCACCTTTTCCATCACGAATACGCCGTTTAATCAGGCGCCCATCCCCAAGCATGTCACGCACCTAATAATACATAACCATAAAGCTAGATCAGAGCCCCATAACTACCCCACCAAAGCATATCCTTGACAAAATAGCTATACATGAGAATACCTCAAAAAAAAGATAAGATACATGAAGAAGCAACTTGACTTATGATAAAGAAGAACTTTGCACACCTGAATAAAGTGGACAAGCTCCACTTCAAAATGAACTTCTTCAACACCTTCTACCGCAGGTAGAAAAGGAGATGTAGTTAAGTACTGACTGGTAACATATATTATCGCCTTCTCTTCACGTGTCATTGTACCAATTCCCATCTCAAGACCTTTAGGTACCTAGTTTATATTCGAAGACTAATAGTGAATAAAATATAGTAGTATCATTTAGGCGTAATATTGAAATGGACATTTTTTCCCACTCAACCTGAAAGCTTAGCCTGTTTTGTTTTAGTCTCTGTGTATTATTTAGTGTTTCAAAGAATGAAATTAGCACCAATATAGCAATTTGAACCCATCAGATAACTCCAGCTCAGAGCAATATTACATGAAACAAAGCAACTGAACCAAGCAACCCAAACAAAGTGACGAGAAATGGGTTACCAACCTCCGACTTTCCAAAATTAAAGAAAAATGGCTCTCCTTGAGTACGTGAAGAAATCACTTTTCCGTCACCTGTCTTTGCAGAAATCCTGAAAACAACCATATACCTCCCTTAGAATATTCCGGCATATTCCAATTTACAGTTCAATAGAGCAATAGAATACTTATTGGGAAGGGAAAATAAATGTCTTTACCAGGCTTTGACTTCATAAGGTTCCCTTGGACATTCCCAACCCTGACCTTCACTTATTACCTGCCGTTTAAATGGGGAATCTATAACGAAAAATGTCTCAAATTTGGGGGGAAGTTACAGAAAAACAACAATTTGTATATAAACCATCACCTGCGCAGATTACAGTGATTGAACTTAATCACAACCAAAGAAAATTACATATTCTGAAAGCAGTTCTGAGTTTATAAGCATGCTCCTAACTAAGTCAAACAAAAATGCAACAATTTAGTATTTCCTGTACCTTCTTTACAACTCCCAAGTCATCACTAATGACCTGAAAAAGAACCAAAAGTAAATAAATAAATAAGATCAGAACACGTGTGTGAGGTCAGGAGGAGGATGAAGTATATGAAGCTCAGTGCATTGATCACCATCCAAGCAACTGTACGAGGGGAATTTCCACCATGCCAAAGATAGTATGATTTAAAAATGAGGATTTCTGTTTTGAAATTCTTGCCTTGGCTTTAAAGAAATCTATCATCTCAATCTCAAAATGAAGTTCATCGTCCTTTGGAAAGCCACTGGGAGCTACAATTGGGCAGTCATCCTCACCATAGTGCACTTCAGGTTTCATTTTGAACTGAAACAAGAAGTATTAAATTCTCGTAAACAATAAGCCAAAATACACACATTCATATGCAGACATAAAGCTCATGAAGTGAGGAAAATATTACCATTGCGATTTCACCCTTCAACATCGTTGGAATTCCTTCTAGCAATCCCACTAACATCTTGCTCTTGCCCAAAACATGTCTTATTGGGATACCCTTGCCTGTTAAAAAGTGTTTATTCAATCCACCTTAACATCATTTTACTCAAAGGTCGAGCAAAATGAATCTGTATAGACATGTCAAAATGTGCTCAATAGAACGTAATTCGACTTGCCTCCATATTCCGATCTGGAAGATTCAACAACAACTCCATCCAATGTTCTAACAGTATAATGATATACGACCTGCAAAATGTACAACACAATTTAGCCTTCACCGTTTGCTTCCATAACATTAACCACCAAAAATCATTAACGTGACACAGTTCAATTGCAGTAGTAGCTAATCAAATGAATAGGCAATGTAAGCTCAACCTGGTAATTTTCTGAAGGTTTTGCATCACCTCCACCAGGCCTCACCACTGCCTTCATCAAAGTTTCAGGCGCTATTTTCTGCCTCCTATAATCACAAAATAAAATCAATTCAATGAAATCCAAATAGCATTTCGCAAATTGCTTATCTTTCAATTCAGGAAATAATAACTCACTATAAAAAATTCAAAAACAAAAACAAAAACAAATTAAAACTACCTACCTCTTCTCATCTTCTGTTGGTTCTTTCTCCTTCTTCTGTGGCGCAATTTCCTGCTCGGTACCTTCTCCTACACCCATTGCCGATCAACGCCGTGAAGCTCGACAGTGACAAAAACCCTAGCGCTACATGAAGAAACAAACTTCGCTTAGCTGAAGCAGTTGGAGATGGGGAGCTCCGTACAGTCGAAATTATCTTCATAAACGTGCAGTTTACCTGAAAAATGAAATTCGGATTGTTGAGGACGAGCCCAGACTGATTGACTCAAGAGTCTATTGATTTTCAAAGCTCCAGCTTCAAATTCTCAGTTCAGTATTTGCTCTCCACTTTTCAACAAACAAGCTAAAATGGAGACCACTCAACAGACAACGACGACATTTTTACCGCGCGGTAATTGTCACCTGCATTTACCATTTACTGGAGAGGGGGTGATTGGTCCTAGAGATGATACGGTGGTGACTCGTCCAGGGGATTTGATCTGCTATTTAGCTGCCTTGGCCGGCTTGTCAGCTCTGATCTGTCGGACATGTGGCGCCATTATATTGCCGGTAATAAATCGTTGTTTACCTACAATTTATTTGGGGCTTTCATTTTTAACCAATCCGAAACTTCATAATTAGGTAACGCCAAAATGCAATTCACTTTTTGCCTTGGGTTTTGGCATTGTCTAAGTAATTTTACTTTCTTTGACTAACCCTAATAATTTTATTTTATATTTTAGGGTGCTGTTAAACGAACTTTAAAATTAACTGAGTACACCCTATAATATAAGTATATCCTAATAATTAAATCAAAATATAAAATTAACTAAGTACACCATATTTAACTACTAAAAATACTCCTGATACACCCTAATACAATATTACACAACACCCTAATACTAAGTACACCCTATTTTACATGAATTTGTCGTCTTCATCAAATTTGTTCATGTCAACTCATTTTCCCTTCATCAAATCAAAACCCTCAGGGATTCACCCACTCACTTAACCAAACTCATGAGCTCTTGACATCATGTCTTTCTTATGGCTTACCATGGTTTGCAGATGAGAGTGTGAGTTGTCCTACTATTGGTCAATATGGTAACTATAAAAGCTTCAATTGCCCATCAGGCTATTACAATGACCTTGCCTCCCTATTTCTAAACACTAATGATGATGTTATTCGTAATCTATTCAACACTAGCACAACAAAAGAATTTCACATTTCCTCTCTTTTCATCCTCTTTGCCGCCATTTACTTCCTTGGATTATCACTTACAGCCTTGCTATTCCCTATGGGCTCTTCATCCCTATCATATTAGCTGGAGCTAGCTATGGACGTCTGGTTGGGAGGTTCTTGACACATGTCTTTTCGCCCTACTTGGAGCTGCCTCCTCCTGGGTGGCACTATGAGAATGATCGTCTCCCTATGTATTATATTGCTTGAACTCACCAATGACTTACTTTCTGGGAGGTTGTTTAAATTACTTTTGTTTCAATATTCAATATATTCTTTTTTGTCATTTTATATTAGGATAAATTAGTCATTCAATAAATAATTTGGTAGTAAGGTGTACTTAGTTAATTTTAGAGTTCGTTTAAAAGCACCCTTATTTTATTTCTTTTGGTAAGGTATGGTTCACATACTTCTAGTTATTATAAGTAGGGATTACTAATGCGGGGCCCACCAACAACACCTCCTTAGAAGGTGTTAGTGAATTCCATGCGGAACAAGGGGACTCAACAATCTCGTGCATTCAGCGCGCTTCTGTGCTCATACTCAGCCGCTCAATTCAAGTCCATGTAATTACCATCATCCCCCTTATATTGAGTTCTTAATCGACAACGACTCCAACCCTAAACACAACGCAGTGCCATTGAGCTTGGACCCAATCGCCGAGCAAATCCTATGGATTTGAGTTGGTGCAAGGGCTCGTGCTAGTGCCTATGATACCTAGGCAAATATGAAATGACAATCGAATGGAAGAGAGAGAGAGAGAGGATGGTGTTGATGGTTTTGGGCAACTCTCGCTTCCTTTGCGGAGAGCCAATGGAGTCCATGAGCTTCATGGCTAGGGATTGGCCTTGTTGTTGATGGTTTTTGGGCGATTGTGGCTTTGGGTTAAATAAAAAATAAATTTGCATTAGTTTTTTAATTTTTTTAATTTTTTTAATTAATTAAATAAACATATTTTTATTCAAGTCCTAGTCCCAGTCCCGCATTATATCAAACGCAGGACAAGTATTATTCGGTTTAGTCCTAACCAAGTCAATTCAGGATAGTCCTTAAACATAGTCCATGCTAAGATAGTACTGAGTAACAAACGAGGCCTAAATGACTTATAGCCTAGAGGTGTTGCATGTTGCTTCATTGGGGGCGAAGGATCTAAATATACGGTGGGCAACAACGTTTAATTTTTAGGGGTTAAATTTTCTGGTCCAAATAGTGATTTTTCTCCTTGCAAGGGTCAGTTTATCACTCTTTTAGACTGATGGAGAGTGCAAACGGTGAACAGTTGTCACGTCATTCTTCCGGATCTTACCACTGCTTGCTACCCCTCAATAGAACCTTTTTTAACTATTTCAAATCAAACCCAACCGTACCCTTCTACACGCAATGATACCAAACCCTTAAAAAGAGATCACATTATTGAAACCAAAACAACTTATATTTCCACAACAGTATGCATTATCCGTCATAAATTGCTAAGTCAGTCTTGTTTCCATTGGTGTTAACATCTGCAAAAAAATCGGCTCGTTCTGTTGGTTGAGCAACCGTTGAGTTCATAAACATATCCAGCATAGTTGCTATATTCTAATTTTTAGCCATTTTGACTAGAATGAAGGCAAAACGCAACTCAAGTATTGAGTTCGGTGGCTCTCTAGATTTAGTGAGGATGAGAGAGAAATTGATGGTTCTCCAATTCTTCCTCTTTGCCCCTTGGGCACACAACCCTCTCTCACATCTTACTTTTCGATGTTTTAATGAACTTTTATTTTAGTTACTCAAATGTTTAAATTTTAAGAAATAATAAAATATTAAATATTAGTCAAAATAAAGAATATTGTTGAATGAAATATTTTTTAAGTAGTTTGTTATAATAGTTTTCTAATAATTTTAACTCAAATTTAGCTAAAATTTAGAAACTCTTATGGAGCAGAAAAACTTATATGAAATGGAGATATCATTGTTTTGTTATTCTCAGGCAATCACGTTATGCTAAGTGAAAAAATTATCTTGTATAACATAACGAGATTGGCTAATAATAGCAAAACAGTATTATTCTCATTGCATACTGTTTCTCCTTCAGGAGATGCTAGACTCTCACCAAACCCAAAAACAAAAACAAATAAAGAAGTAAAAAACACACATCTCCTGACAAATAAAAGAAGCTTTTGATGTTTACTTGATTTTTTCCACTCAAAAATAAAAAACAATTCATGGCAGGAGGCTTCAGGCTGCTTGCATTTGGCTCACCAAGTGAAATAATACCACAAAGTCCAGAAAAAAAGAAAAAGAAAAAAAAAGGGGGGTGTATATGACCGAGTCAAAACTGATTCACATCCAGCGAGATGGAGGATGTAACGCTGCCCAGTTGACTCACTCGTACCCAAGTACCTACCCACCTCCCATCATCACCACTAACCACACATCACCCGACGTGGGCCCCATCCACCACCATCCCCCACCCGCCATTCCCGCGCGTGAAACACCACAAACCACCGGTTGTGCGCGCCATGTGACTCCCCTGCGGACGTGGTTGACCACCAGTCCTCCTCCACCACATGCCGGCAAACTGCGCATTACTGGCATTGTCATGCGGGCACCACACCCCCGAGTTCCCACATCCCCAGGCAGAGAGAGAGAGATCTGGGCCCATTCATAAATTTAAAGTAAGATATGGGATGAGGGAGAAAGATCTCAAAACTCAAAAGCAAAGCAAAATCGGGCACATCGGTGTTTGCCACGTGTAAAAGGTCGGCCACGCGTTGGCCCACTAATGAGAACGTGGCGAGGGCCCATATCAGTGGTGCAGCAGTTGCTGCTGCCTTCCCTCTTAAGCAAACCCCTCACTGACTCGCCCCCTGTCGCAATCGTCACCTTTCTCTTCCAACTTCGTTTTCTTTGGAATGTTTATGATTTAATTATGCTAATTAATTTAATCTAATTAAGGACCAAGCAAAACTGATTAAACAAATCCAGCTTGCCGGACTTTGGGAAAAGCAAAAGTCGTTCTGTAGCAGCTTCTTCTAGAATCAAAATACACAATTTGGAACAAAGAAGAATTCGAAAATACAGATTTTGGAACACCACCACACACCCCCATGCGCACTGCCCAAAAACATTAAACTGCTGGACAATAAAATCATTAAAGAACAAATAAAGAGGAGAAATTGACAAATACATGCATTTTTTTATTTATTATCATTAATAATACTAACTTGTTGCATGGCCATGGTGGGAGGACGGAGATTGGAAATCCTTTTTACACTTTGAAATTTCTCAATTCTCACTGATTTTTTTTTTTTTTTTCTAAAAGATCCCAAACTCTTCTTATCCCAAATACTAAAACAAAAGAGGGACAACCATCCACCATTGCCTCGTTCCTTGAGCCCAAAATCACGCCCAACAAAAGCTGCTTCTGCTTCTGCCGCTGCTGTTACATAGCGCATGCAGCTGGTGCCAATGTGCCAGCACTTTAATGAAAGTAGACCATTTATTTTTCACCTAAACCCTAAAACCCAAAAAAACATTTCTTCTTGTTTGTCCTGTCGATCTCAAAAACTACTTCCTTTGTACTTACCCTAATACCTGTAGTAAAAACCATTAAAAACCCTATATATCAAAAACTAATAAAACTTGCAAACTTCCTTTCCTTTCTTCCTAAAAACCCTTCAATTTCTTCCCCTTCTCCCCCTAAAATTCCCAAAAAAAACCCAAACCAACCCAGAACTGAAATGCTGCTAATAAGTCCACTCCTGGGGGAGCCTAATCTCATTGCTCACTTGCTGCTGTGGCCTAAAAACATTGCGTCTCTGCTGAGAAATGGCGCTGTTGTTACTTGGAAGCCTCAGAGCAACATCTGCAAAATCAAACAAATGGGTCAAGAAATCAACTTGGTAAAAGTAAAAATTGCTTGAAACAGTGAAAAGAAGAAGAAAGAGGATTTAGGATTTTACCATATTCAGGGCTGTAGCTTGCATTGAAACGACGCTGAAGTTGGGGCGGTTGAGGTGCGCACATATCATCAATGTTCAGCTTCAGTGCCTGCACAACTCTAGCTGGGACTAGAACTGTCGAGCAACCTGTAAAACAGACAAATATAAATGAGCCCACCAAAATGAATTCACAACTGGGACCAAATAAATGCCTTTGAAAACTAAGAACAATATCCGAGATCTGGGAAGAAAAAAATACAGAGCAACCCATTGAATAAGCTTCAACATCACATCAACCCAGACCCAGAAATATTAATGATGTGACCAACTAACATCAATGAAGAATAAATCGAATCTGCTTGTTGGATTTTGCTTGAAAACTGAAAAATATTTGTTTCGAGTGATAAATGGAGGACTTATTAGTAGGGGCAGAGAATGGACCTGTCTTCTTGCGCGTTTCAGATTGGGTGCCGATTTGGCGGGGTAAGAAGACGCCAGTTCCAGCGCACTCCCTTTTGGCACCAGCGTTTTGGGTTCCAAGGAAAACAGCTCTCATCCCAGACCCATTTTTCTGGTACTGTTGTTGCTGCTGGGCTTGTTGCAGAGGAGGCCATGCAGATGGCGACAAACCAACACTACAAGAAAAATGGCCATTTGCGACAAACATTTGCGACAGAGGACACGGCCCTCGCAAATGCATTAAAAATTTTCACGCTGGTTATTAGCGCTATAATATTTACGACACTCTAATAAGTAACGTCGCAGGTAATGTCGCAAATAGTTTTGGATGATAGACCTACATACGCGACGGCACTTAATTGCCGTCGTATCTTACCTGATCAAATAGTGTTTAACTTTTCAAGAGTGCGCCTTTTTTATTCGTTTCCCTGTTGGTAACCCTTAGCCCCAAAACAAATTACCCAAAATCAAAAAATCGCAGAGATGATGAGATCGGCTATCTCTTTCTCCCTCTCCTCCCTTGGTCGGCTAACATCCCTCTCATCTCCTCCCTCTCCATCCCTTTATCAGCCTTTTTATATGGGTTCCTAATTTATTTTTCTATAATTTTCACTATTCCCCCTCCATCTTTCTCGAACTCCCTCTCTCTTTCTCTGCCCTCTCATGTTTCTCTCCTCTCAATCTCCATCTCTGTCTTGCTCTCTCTCTCTTTCTCTCTCGCTCTCTCGAACTTCATACGGGTGTCGGCCCTCCCGCCGTTCTCTCAGTTGGAAACGCCCAAAATCCCCTATTGCTAGAACACCCAAACCCTAAGATCTGAGATCTATTTGAAAGGGTAATATATTTTCAAAATTTCAAAACTTTCATATTATGTTTTTATTTACTTAGTGTTTGATTTTCTGGGTTTCCGCATATGGGCTCCTCTCTGTGTGTGCAGGTACGGCGTCGTTCTCAGAAAGATCGAAGCTTCCTTAAGCTTGAATCTCCTACGGAGGAGACCGAGCTTCCGCTCCCATTTGAGGTCGGGTCACTCTCGCCTGCTCCGACCGTATTGGATCGTGGTGTTGGGTTGAAAGAGGCCAGTGATGATTTCGTCAATTTGCCCAATTTGATCTCCATAAGTCAGATGGTTTCAGGTTCTTTGCTTGGATGGTACACATTTTGTTATTAAAATAGAGCAATTGCTCTAAATTTATTTTGGCTTCATTTCAATTTTTGATTGCTGCCTATATGCTCTGAACTTTTTTAGTTTCTTGTTCAAGTTTGAGAATTGAATTTGTAACTGGTCTACAGGATGATCGCAAATGAATGGTATTCTTCTGCAATGGTGGGGTTGGCTATCTCTGGGGCAACTGATTGGGTAGTTATTACTAAGCCTTTCTTTTACTAGACATCAATTTAAGCTTTAATGATGAATGTTATTCTTCTGCAATGAAATTTTCATTTTGTCCTTGCATTGTGTAGTTGGATGGATACATGGCTAGGAGGATGAAGATCAATTCTGTTGTTTTGCTCCCACCTGGATCCCCTTGCCGACAAGGTATAAGCTTTTTTTATTTATTTCATTTTGCTGAATGGTTGGAGATTTATTTATTTATTTTATTGATGCATGAGGAATATATTATTATGAACTGCATGTTAAAAACTATCATGCTACATTGGAAGTGGTATTATTTGCCATATCTTGAAGCTGGTCTAAGCTTTTGGGTGCTTTTCCTTGCACTTTTGGTTTGATATTCAAAGCCTATAAGATTGATGATCGTTATACAATCCAAAAAGAAAAGAAGAAAAAGAACAAATCTCTACCCCAAATTGGCATATTGCTTTCTATTATTTGAGTTAATTATGTTGTAGGTTTGTTCTTTTTTTGTATACAATAATGACTTTGTAATTGTTTTTCATATTAGCATATTGCTTTATGTTTCCTATTCATTTTATTGATGGTTTTGTGATTGTTTTCAGGGTGGGGTAAAGGAATTAGGCCAAGTACAAGACTAATATACTATTTTGGAGTCTATTTATTTGGCTACTTGAATTTGTAATATTTTCATTGTATTAGGAGATAGTATTTTTTAATACATAATGAGTTGAGATTTTAGATTTATAATTATTGGTTCTGTAAAGTGAATGTATTGAACAATACTTTCAATTACATGAATGAAGTTCATGTTGGCTTTGATGATGATATAGTACCATTGAGCATAAGTTTTTAATGTAAATTTGACTGCTATATCATAGTTTATATGCCAATTGAAGCAATCATCCCATTATCATTGTGAATGGGCATTTACGTTAAGATACAACGTTTTACAATATTAAATAAAAAAAAATTATAATTTGGATTGAAAAGTCATTTCATTATGAACTTTTGCGACAGGAACTAGCGTTGCAAAAACTGTCGTAAAACCCCAATTTACATCCAACGGTAGTTTATTACGACACTAGTTTGCCGTCGCAAGACTGACGCAAATAGATTTTACGACGGCTTTAAAGCGTCGTAAAAAGACCCGAATTTTTTACGACGCCTTTTATTGCGACGCGTCCAAAAGCGTCGCAATGCCGTCGTGAATCATGTTTTACGACGCTTTTTTAACTTTTGGCGACACATTTTGACTGTCGTGAAAAGCCATTTTTCTCGTAGTGCAAGAGGCCGAGTGTTGAGAGCGTTGCTTCTCACTCTGCTCTGGACCATTGGATGAGCCTGAGCCTGCTTCTGTGGGTATCGAGGTTGCGCTGCCCAAGCCCCAGAGCTCTGTTCCTTCAACATTTGCTGCTGCCTCAACCGCAGAAACTGTGAACAAAATCAAGCAGAAATTTAAAGACTCAGAAGTGTTCAACGAAAGTACCCACATAAATTTGATTGGAGTGTTTGAAATTATTATTACCTGCGTGGCTTGCAAGTGCTTGTGGGAAAGCGACTGCTGGTGGAGGTAAAAACTAACATCAGGGTTGTTAGGGTTGCTGCTCAGAGGGGCGACGGGAACTGGTGGGGAGGGATTTCTTGGAGGTCCCAAGAGGCCTCTGCTCTGGTCGATGCGCATCTTCGCTACTTCCCCTGCAGCCGCATGCAGCAGATCCCAAGTGGGCGGCGGCGAGTGGGCGTTTGGGCTTCCACGGCTCGAGCCTAGCCCACACCCACAGCCACTCCCAGCTGGGCACAGCGTCGATTGGGGCGAACCCGAAAGGACCCAGCTCTGCAAAAACAGAACCCCAAAATCAGAACCACCATCAAAACAATTCGTTTAGAAGATAAAAGAGGGGAAAACACCAAAAATTACTTCGTCCTCATACCTTTGAGTTGTCAGAGCCGAAAGCAGAGTCAGAGTGCTTCAGCTCGTTCTCGAGCGTCGAGCGAGCCATTTGGCGAGTCAACTCGGCGAGGTAGTCTTCCTCGTCGCTCTCCGTCTCGCTGGAGCTCACCACAGACTCGACCGGCGAGTTGAGATCCGACGAAAGTCCGACAGCCCCGTACCCGCCATAAGGAAAGTCGAACGGGAACAGAGCTTTCGACGCATCAACGTCAAAGCCGAGCCCGAAGCTCTTGTGGTGGGTCTTGGAGTTGGTTTTGGCACTGAGGTCCATGGCGGGTAGGTGGTCGTCGTCGAGAATCTGGGTCGGGAGCCAAAACGCGGGGTCGTCTAACAAGTCAGACATTTGGGCAGCCCTTGAAATAGCACAGCAAAAGAGAATGAAGGGAGGAAAAAGTAGAGGAAGAAAGTGGGGTGGAGAGTTTGCTGCTTAGTGAAGATATAAATAATAGCAAACCCAAAACCCAACCAGTTGGGTTTGCTGGATATGCAGAAACTCGCAGGGTCCCAGCCTAATATCCAATAAGAAGCAAAAGGCGAAGCAGTGCTTAGTGTGGTGGACTGAGAAAACAGAGGAGGAAGGAGGGGTTTGATGGAGAAGGAGATGGTGAGGCTTTATTGAAAGTTGAAACGAAGCCCCAAAGGCCTATTAACACACACACTCTCTCTCCTTCCTCTTACAGTGACTTGGATAATTAATTATTATTTTAATTTATTAGAGAGAGAGAGAGAGAGAGGAAAGGACCGAAAAGTAATACGCCGAATTGGAACAGCAAAACGCAGAAATAGTAAAAAGAAACGCACAGAGGTGTAAGTTAACGCGGAAGATAGGGCGTGCTAAACACGAGGGAACTCCCCCGAGAAGGAAGGTGGGTCCAGCCAGAGTTGTCACCAGTGTGGTGGGTCCCTCTCATTTTAAGGAAAATTTGACATTTTGTTTTTGTTTTTAGAAAATTTTAAATAAGCTTTTTTAATTAAACACCAAAGTTATATTTAAATTTGATTATGAAAAAAAACTTAGGATAACACTGTTTTGTTATTTCTGACTAATAACACAATGATACGTGAAAAAATTATCCTGATGTCATTGCATTATTGGCCGAAAATATAAAAAAATGTTATCTCTGTTACATGAGAGTTTCTCTCGTAACTATGGTATTTCCTTTAGAACATTTATATGAATATACAAAAGTTGTTATCAGCACTCTAAAAAAATTATCATGCTCTATTTATCTTAAAAATTACATACATAGAAGTTCGTGCAAATTTTTTCAGAGTGTCGATAACAATTCTTGAAATACATAGTTCAAAATCTATGTACATTGATACATTATTATAGGTGCATTGTATTTTTTACGTTCAATGTACACACATATATAATTATAATAACATACCTATTCGGCAATTCCTTTCTATTGAAGGACACCTTATGGGTCCTACTATGAACTTTTTTTCAACGATCTGAACTGTCTATTTTTCAATTCTTCATTCTTCATTTAAATTTAAATTTGAAAACCATTAACACATCCAGTTGTGACCATCAAATTTGACTAACATTATGTTTCAAGAAAACAATAAAATGACACCAATTTAATTTAGTGGTTAGTTGATTTCGAATTCAAGTGTTTTTTTTTTCATATATGATATTTGAACACTAAAAAGACAACAACTTAATTGAGTGGTTAGTTGATTTTCGAATTCAAGTGGTTTTTTTCATAAACAATCTTTGAAGAAATATTGAAATGTAAATTAATCGGATCATTGAAATATGATACGGAGCATATCACTTAAATAAGCTTATTTGATAAATTCATCAATTGAAGCTTTTTGACCTAATTGAAATGAATAATATAACAACCTAATTGAATACTCGACTAGTCATACAGTTATCTCACCAAATGATAAAATTCTAAATATTAATTCTTTTTATTTCAAAGTTTGCAAACTAAACATTTTCATCTATTTTCTTCGAGAGTTTAGAAATGCAAAAACTCAAGATCACTTTGAGAAACGCCAAAACATCTAAAACACTACTTGAGTAGTATTCGAACTTCTTCGAGTCATGTTCATTGTTCATTGATAATGTAGCGTGATAATGAAATTTGGCTAAAACCTTAGTCTAAACACAAAACTCTGGAATCCACCAGGAAGAATTGAGGAAACCTCAATATATTTATTTGATAAAATTGAAAAATAACATCACATAAACCCTAGCCATGGGTTAAAAAGTGTTTAAATACTCCTAGAAACCATTTGAATAAAAAAATAAATTAAAATAGAAAACTAGCAAGTTTCCAAAAATTGTAAAATTTGAAAACTGGATTTGGGCGATCTTGGATGCCCCAAAAGCCCAAATGTCATGACAACACGATGAGTTTTACTCGTGACGTCATTCTCTTCGAAATGACGAGTCATGGACCTAATTCTGAGTTCAGAGCTCAAATCTGCAGTTTACCCATTTTTCCTTTACGCCAACGTCGCTACAGCTCCTCCTCGATTACTTCTATCATTTGTTCTACATCAATTGAAATTCAAATATGTGTAAATTTGCTACAAGTTTTTAATATGTTAAAAAAATTAGAGCTTGTTCAAATTTTGCTTTGGTTTTTTTTGGGAGTGTGGGTGCGTGGTGGGTTTGTGGTGCGAGTGTGAGTGGTTTTTATTTAATCCACTGTGCTGCTAAACGTGAAGCGTGAAAGAGAGTAGTGGGCCAATGCCATGCCAGCCTCCCCCCTCCTCACTCCTCCCTCGTTCGTTCAGCGGTTGAAGCATAGACTATTAGACATTATAGCTTTTGCAGCAGAGTCAGAAAGCCAGAGCCCTCTCTCTCGCTCTCCTCTCATACGATCACACAAGATAAGATAAAAACAAACCTTTTTTCGTTTCACATAGAATAAGGAATTGCATGGTTTTGCATAGCAGGGTAAACAGCCATTTGTCCTTGTACGTTTCCACTTGGCCCTTCACCACCTCACTCCCCTTCATGCAATCCATCCATTTTTATGCAACAAAACTTGCTTTATTTTTCTTTTATATCTTCCTCTTTTACTATAAAAAAAAAGAAGAAGAAAAAACGTTGCTTTCTTCTCTGTTTTTACTTTCTTGCCATTGGCTTTGTTTTTTTTTTTTTTTGCCATTTGGTGATTGAAGTGAAAATGATCGGCATGCATGATGCGTTGAAAAAGGATTGTGTACCAATTCGTTTTCAGCTAAAGCCTGCGGCAAGATCAGCAGCTAGCAGAAGCGATCTTGGCGCAGAGGAGATGAGCCAATCGAAAACACTCCTTGTGTGTATTGAAGTGATAATGATGAAAATGACCATTTGTTTTGGCTTATGTGAAATATCTTTTACATTTTACATTTTACATTTTACATTTTACATTTTGGCGCAGAGGAACATAAACACCAAAAATTGATACTCTTTCATGCCCCGCTTACCTTTTTCTTTTTTTTGGCCAACAACATAAAATAGATCCTCTTACATGCCCCGCTTATCGCATAAATATTAAAATAATTATTACATATGCAAACCAAAAGTTCTAATTTATTGTTGAAATAATTAATTTAATTTTCTAACCATTCAAAAGTTGAATCCAATTGCAGATATTCCCTGTGTATCGCATCACCGCCTTTGAAAAAAATGCATACATATTAAAGGGATCTTAATTTTGTGACGGACGGTGGACATATATCCTCTCTCTCTCTCTCTTTCTCTTGTTCGAGTCAAATGTTCCCATTTGTTGGAAAGGTTTCCAACTCTCCACGGACCACACTTATCCCCTAATTGTGCTGAACCAAAAGACCCGTATCAATTATCTTCTTATCTTGGTCTTGGTGGTCTTGGTCTTGGTATCAATCAATTATCCATCTAAGTTTTATATCTTATATATAATTAACTTACTTTGATGAATCTTTGGCTTTAATTAGCAACGTATAGCAAACCAAACATATGATTCTTCAATTTATGATATAATAATACTTATATTCAAACTATATCAGACAATTTAAACATAAAATGCAAAGATATTAATATCTTAGTGCTTCACTTTACAGTCTTCATCATTTGGATAATTTGAGATCAGCTACTATCTCATAATCAATATAACTTCTCAAGTATCGAATTACATATTTTAATGAGTTACCCACAATTTTTTTTTCTTCATTATATTTTAGTAAACATATGAAAAATCATGAATTTGAATGACCCCACTCATCACGCGGTATACAAAGAATAAATCATGAGTTGGAATAATTTCAAATAAGTAAACATGTCATTAGTTTTTACTCATTATGCAATAGTCATTTTCATTTAAAACTCAAAATTTTCAATTATTCTCTCATTTCCTATAGACTTATCTTAGTTTTCCAAATTTCAGAGTGAGTTGCCGCTACTTAAACCACAATATAAATTACATCTCTCATAATGAATCAACCACATTTTCAAGTATCATCAATCACATACTATTTGTGTTACAATCTACAACCGCACTACATGCTCATACAAACGAGTAGGCAATTGGTCATATCTATCTATATGTCATGCTGAACTATAAAGAAACTATTTTTATTGCGTTACCTTGTCCTAGGGTTGAGTAAAAGAGTATCTATTTACACCAAAAAGAAAAGTTAATTAAAAAAAACTGAAAATCATAACTTTTCCCATAAAACCTCATAATACAGAAAAAGAGTTAATTATGTCATTAATCACTAAAAAAACGAAAAAAGGAAAAGAAAAAAATAATAATAATTGCCTCATTTGCTGTAAATAGGAACTCATACTTTCCTGTCAATCACATGTATATAGATATTTATCTTTTTGTATTTTTATGAATTATTTTTGCATATATGTCAAGCTGTAATTTGTAGAAATTAGGAATGCATTCTTCTAAGAAAGGAGGGAAGGTCCAAAAAAATGAGTAATTTTTGCATGTTCCTGGTACACCACGTGACTGGTGTACCATTCAATACACATAGAAAATAAAAATAAAATATTTTAACATGTCCTATATGTATTGGATGATACACAAACCACATAATGTCTGGAACATACAAAAATATATCCCAAAAACGAATCTAAAAGAATCTTCATTTTGATGACATGGCGTTAATGATTCGCCACCTCAACTCAACCAACCGTCTTATGATACCAATTTTATTTTTATTTTAAAAAAAATTTGGTCAGAAATCGTCTCCTATTATATTAACACAGTCAAACTCGAACCGATTTCCCTTGTGTTTGTTTTCAACGACTGTCGTTTTTTGCGAAGATAATTCCGGCGCGTCGTTTTCCTTTCTCCACTTGGCAAACAGCCGGCGTTGGCCGACGCAGGAACTCATCATCAACATCAAGCATCAACTCCATTTAATAGCAAATATAATCGAACTCACAAATTAATTAAACTAATTCACTTAATAAATCAAAATTAATTGAAGGGACTGCTTACTGCTTAGACAACACCAGAGCTACTGGATAAAGACGTCCCTGGCTTTTTAAATTTATTTATTTATGTTTTTTCTTTCAAAGTTTTAGAGAGAGACTATTCATCAATTTATTGCGCCATTTTTGAACTTTCCCGCCGAAAGAGAAAGACTAAGTAATTAAACTCGGCTTATGTCATTTTCATATCTTTGACTAATACATTATACAATTTTATTTTATTTTAGACAATGACGATTACGATGAGGAAAATCTAGCTCATGTGCATAGGCGGAGCCAATGAAGGCTCACAGTGGTCAAATGACCCTTCTCATGTTTAACATATTAGATATTTTTACATGTTTGTACTTGATTGTTTTATACAGTATTTCTGAAATTTGTCAATTCTCACCATCTTACCTTTTGAAAAAACTACAAAGTAAAGATGAAAACTTTTGCCTTGACATGTCCCTTACTCATGCTACTTACCTTTTTAATTATTTCTTTATTTGTAATAACTTTATAATTATTAACCTAATTACCTAAAATTAAAAGCATGACATCTTACCAAAAAAAACAACTCAAAAGCATGACAATTCAAATTGAAGATCGACAACCTATGTTCTGTTGTAAATATTTTGGAATGATATAGAAATTAATACAAATGATTTTATTATTAGATGATTTTTTTTTTGTGTTAATCTTTGTCATTTGAGGTTGACCCCTCTTGATAGATTTTCTGGCTCTGCCATTGCTCATGTGCACTGCTCACATTACCTTAGCCGACTAACCTAACCTTCATATCCAGTACATATACAATATATGTTACATTTACATTTGTTATGCCTTATAATAAGTTGATTAATTTAGACCACCATCACCAAATTACCATGTGCTTAAACATTGTAACTAACCTATTTACCCAATTGGCTTATCTAAGGTTATATTACCTGGCACATGTGTCACCGTTGTTTAATTTGACTATTTAGCCTCAAATCAGAATATATATATATATATATATATATATATATATATTTTTTTTTTTGGGTCTAAGCATGTGGTTCAACTGGGCGGCGCATGCTTGGCTGATGTAGCCCTAGCTTAAACCAAATAGATTTTTCCACGACTGAAACAAGCCTTTTGTCTACAAGGCAGGAAGGCAAGCAGGCCCCGTGCGTTGAGACTTTGATGTCAAGCTGAGGGCGTACGTGTAATAATTATAAAACATTATCTTCCGGAAAATATGAGCAAGCACTATGATCATAAAATAAAAAGAGACCAAAATTCCCCCCTACTTTCGGTTTACTTAGTGTAGTAGATGCTGTCTTCTGCAAATGAGGACAGAAACAAAATACTTAGCCTATGCTCATGTGGTGTGGGTGATGCGCACTTAGCAGTGTCCATGCTTCCATTGCAACTTGCAAGCAAACATGTCTTTATGTTGTCTCACATTTCGAAATACCCATAAATAACATTCTAGTGCCAAAAATTTGTAATAACCCTACCCATCATTCTATAGGACGGCTATACTTGAAGTCATTTTTTTCGGGTATGATAAAATGACTAAACGATTTCTGATTTGATTGTTTTTTTTTTTCCTTAAAAGACACCTTAAATAACGGAAATTTTGAGAGTGAATAAAATTTGAGGATATGATGTTTTCTTGTGGGGTGCTATAATTGAATTTTCAGAGTTTACTATTTAGGAACATGAAAAGCAATGAGTGTGGGAAACATGTAATGTAATGCTTAATTATAGACTGTGATTGAAGGCCGTGAGTGGAGGCCAGGTGGTGTGCCATGCCATGTGTGAATGAATTTTATACAAAGATTATAATCTTGACGATGAAGGGATATATATGTAGTGTGAATGTGTTACTTCAATTATATACAATTGAGTGATGCTTAAGCTTGTTAGAATTATACCATCTTATTTGCTTTTTTCGCCTTTATGTATTTTATTTTTCCTTTATCTTTTTTACTTTATTTATTTTTTCCCAATTGGTGTCTTTATTACTTTTCCAAGTGGTCATGTAAAAGCCGGTCATCTTCCATGGCAGGATATCTCCATGTTCCTTGCCTTGTTTCCCAAGGTTCCTTTTTGTAATCTTATCATCAAATTAGTGAATTACAATAATTTTAAGGGGCAAATTTGTTTATGAAAAGGTTAGACACCTAGTCAATTGTACTAGTAAATGACAAAGTAGAGTTAGTCATGAAATGTAAGCATTTTGCTTGTCTAGTTAATATTGTACTAGTAAGTTTTTGTTAGTCGTGAATTATACTATTAAGTTTTTGTCATCAACCTCTTATAGATAGTTCTCATTCTTCCTTCAAGTTAAAAAACATATCCATATTATGCCTTAAATGCACATGAAATGTAGACACTTTGCTAATCTAGTCCATTCCAGTCCTCCTTATCAAACAAACCCTCCATATTTATCACTAATATAGAGTTATCATGAGGACTAAACTATAATTAAATATTACTTTTCGAATAATTAAGTGACATGTATGCTGATAAATAATTCGATGAACAATTTTAATGACCTTAATTAGCATTATTGAATGACCAACAAATTGGTAGTTAGTTGTAGCCATTCATAGACGAATCAATAGTTCCAACTTCCAAGCATATATATATATATATGCCTTAATCATTAATCTCATAATAAAGAAAGATTGCATTTGGTGGAGGCAATTAAGAAAGCATGATCATAGGCAATTGGGATGCAAAATCGGATGGTG
The DNA here is from genome assembly GCA_024362665.1 of Prunus padus. Taxonomy (NCBI): domain Eukaryota; kingdom Viridiplantae; phylum Streptophyta; class Magnoliopsida; order Rosales; family Rosaceae; genus Prunus; species Prunus padus. The sequence goes on from JANFAM010000019.1 coordinate 5,924,597, forward strand.
CATGCAGTGGTGCTAGTCAAACCTGGAAAACATGAAAAGAAACAAAACGATCATCATCATCAAATTAAGAAAACTTAAAAAGTTTTGGATAAGCGTAAAGCATGCCCACTAATTAAACCAAACAAAACACATTATAATCTTCTTTCCACTTTGCTTTGATCCTGAATCCTGATCTCATCACACTTTGCAAACCCATTTTCTGAGCTGTTCAGGTTGCAATGGGAATGAAACTAAACTAGGGTTTTTTGTTTGTCATGCTGAGAAGTAACATGGGTTTGGAATAGTATAACAGTGGGGGCACGTGTGGAAGTTCCAGCTTAGCAAAGTGATTAAGCATGTAATATAAAATTAAAAGTGTTAATAGTATGAGAGAGAGAGTTAGAGAGAGAGAGAATATCGTGGAACATGTCACCTTGATTAGCGGTGAAGTATGGGTGTTGTCTTTAGCTTGTCGCTTGCCTTTTTGATGGTGTGAGTGTTTGGCACTGTCCATGGAAAGAGTTTAGAGATTCTTTTGGAAAAAAGTTTGACCATCTGTCTGTTTCCTCTGCATTAACAGTTTGACCAGCCCATAAGATCTGCAATTCCAGTGTCAGTCACTCTGTTGCTCTTTTTAGTGGAAACCAGCCCACACTAATCTCAGTCTTAATCTAAACCTAAAAGCCATCTAATTAATTAATAATGTTGTTAATAAAAATCATCAAACAAATATCAATGGTGGGCTACTTTACTTCCCCAGAGTTTGTTGGCAAACCAAAGTACAGTCATTCGGAATTATTTAATAACAAGCAATGTAAAGCTAAAAATTGCTGCTATGGTTTGTCTTATGCAAATTGGTATTTGTATTGGATGAGTTGTGGGGTCATTTATATTTGTGTATGAAACTTTATTTTTATTTTGAAAAATACTTCCCCTCTCTCAAGTAAGTAGGAGTTCCTACATTCCTATTAATAGCAGTGTTACATGTGTGCATAAATTTTTATTTTTATATTTTTTATGAATTATTTTTACATATGTGTCAAACTGTAATTTACAAAAAGGAGGAATATTTTCTTACAGATAAGGGTTATTTTCTTACAGATAAGGAGACAAGCAGTATCCTTTTATTTTTGTTATGACATGAGGCAATGCCCAATTTTGTAGCTTGCAATTGCATCCTTTTTCTTGACTTCGGCCCTGGGCTTCTGCCTAAGTGGACTTTGCAAAAGACGCCAACTTTGAAAGTTTCAAAAAAGTCACACTTCTGGGCCTGTTCTGAATAGGCCTGAACACATCACAAGGCCTGAAAACAAAATAATATCATGGTGCTTGCTGAAAAACCCTTTTGTGAAGAAGTTTATCAGGATTTGTAACTCAGGCTGTCCATATGAAGACATGGTTGAAGCAATTTTTTCAGTATAATTAAATATTCTTCCCCCCCATTATTGCTGTTAAGTTGCATGTTGCATTTGCAGTGCACTGCACAATTTATTGGTTTTCCCCTTTGTTCTTCTTTTGGTACGCAATTCAATTGGTACTGCAGCAACAAAGGATGAGATAGTATGCTGAATTTTAAAAAAAGAAAGGATGAGATATTATGAGTCATGTGACAAGGACAAAGGAAAGTGCAAAGAAGCTTCGTTTTATCCGAGTTCTGAGCACAAATCAATATTTTATCCGCCTGATCTTCCGTTTATATTTCGATTACAAAATTTTTTGGTAGCACATCCAATGCACCGGTATATTGCACTTTTTAGCTATTAAATTAAATGATTACAAATTAAAATCCAAACGTTGATGAAATAATGCATCGTTATATTCAATGTAGTGTGGAATTACACTCGATTCTGATTGATTAAGCAACTTCACAACAAGAGTTAATACAATCGCATTTCTGATTTCATTTTTGGTGAACATTTCTTCTTTTGTGCATATCTTGGAGAATGAGGCAGACCATAAAACTTACCTGTGACATGTGGGAAGGAAGGAACATTTAGTTTCAATAGTTTAAGGTTTCATTAAGCTAAGCAACCGACTAATTGAAGCATATCTATCTATACACTGAACCACACGCATTCCCAACTCCAAATTCCAGAATTAAGAAGCATATCATATCATGTAACGTGTCTTGTTGCTTCTATCACGTGAAACCCCACGTGAAGATCCAATGGCCCATAACAAATTTAAATTAGGAAAACGGTCCCACCAATAAAGACCTGGTCCAACGTGGATGGTCAGGATGAAAGCAAAGTTAAAACCAGCCAACAGTAAAACGCAGATACAAGCCACCACTTTCCCCGTAGCTATAATTCGTCATCTTCTTTATATTCTGCTGCTTAATCCATAAGCTTCTCAAACCATCCTATTTCTCGGCTTTTCTGGCTTTTTAACGTTCACACGCCACAACGGTGTTTTATTGTCCGATTAATAACCCAACTGGTGCAGAAGAGAGAAAGAGAGAGAGAGAGAGAGAGATCAGGATGGGACAGGATAGGAAGATTGGCGTGGCCATGGACTTCTCAAAGAGCAGCAAGAACGCGCTGGGATGGGCTGTGGACAATTTTCTTGACAAAGGTGACACGCTTTACATCATCTACATCAACCCCAACTCCCTCGACGAGTCTCGTACCCAACTCTGGGCTCGATCTGGTTCCCGTAAGTTCATAAAGTTGTAAGTTATTTCATGCCTTTATTCATAACCATAAATCAAATAAGATCGATACTGAAAACCCTAAATTGCAGATATCAAATCGGGCAGAGGAAGATGAAACAACAGAGTCAATAACAAGCTGAAGGAATCGCACCTTGATCAGACATGGTTGTCGCAGGTAAATTAGGGTTCTTCTTCTTCTATACAGCTCTATATCTCGTTCTCTTATGGGGTGAGAATTTCTGAATTGAGTTGGGTATTTAGCTGATAGAGAAGGGACCCTTTTATATGTGCATTTGCTTAGGTTTCCTGCCCATTAAGGAAGACTTAAGCAATCTGAATTGCATCGGCTTTAATTGTTTCAATCCATATAGAATTAGGAATCCTCTTTGTTCTTGATTTCTTACCAAATCCTTTTTAGAAATAGAACTGCTGGTTATGCTTAATTATCATTCCTAGATTAGTATAGATTGCCGAAACCATATAGGATTAGAAGACCACAAACATGTAAGACAAGTTATTGTCTTACAAAAGTCTCATCCTTTTTATTATATAGCTAAAGTTTAAAGCTTTAAATCAAATCAAATATGAACTGGATCTGGGTTTTTTTGAGCTGAAGATTAAAGCTTGAAATCGAGTTTGATCTGGGTTTTTTATTATTATTTTCTTTTTGCAGCTCTGATTCCATTGATAGAGTTCAGAGAGCCTGAGATCATGAAGAAGTACGATGTCAAAACTGATATTGAAGTTCTCGATACACTTGACACTGCTTCCAGGCAGAAAGAGGTTTGCTTTCTTTCTTGCTTGCTTGCTTCTCTGTTTTTTCTTGTATAAATTTTTTGAATTTGATATATGCTTTTCATCATGCACATCTGGTTTATAATTAATGGTTTTTTCTTGTTGGGTTTTGATTGGATGATTTGAAGGCGAACATTGTGACAAAACTGTACTGGGGAGATGCCAGAGAGAAGCTTCTTCAAGCGATTGAAGATCTGAAGCTGGACTCTTTGGTCATGGGAAGCAGAGGCCTCGGTACCATCAAAAGGTATTGTAATTTTCTTTTTTCTTTCAATTTATTTTTCTTTTACCAACATGGTTTTCTTAATTGATGTTGGTTTGTGCAAATTGAACAGGATCCTGCTGGGGAGTGTGAGCAGCTATGTGCTGACAAATGCTCCGATCCCTGTGACCATTGTCAAGGACCCAAGCGTGCAACACCATTGAATCATGGACAGTTGGAAACTCTTTCATCACCTTTGACATGGCGTGGCATTGCGTGATTTTTATGTTTAATGCTTGATTAGTGTGTTTGAAACATGATCTTGGAGACTTGGTGTCCTAGAATTGTTCAAGTCATAATACCGAATGGATGGGCATGTTATGTTACATGTACTCAGTTTTGAAGAATAATATATTTGTCCCTATCAATTCTGGTTTTGTGTATTTGTTCTTCAATCATAGCCATTCAAAGTGGTCACAAGTAGGGGGCGACAAAAAAATCCAACCATTCAAACCAAAATGGTGGGTTTGGTTTGGTTATTATCGGTTTTCACACTAAAACAAAGTAATTAATTTTAGACAAACAAGTAGTTTGTAGATCTCCAAATGTATCTTCAACCACTTTGACGCTCAAATAGGAGCCACATCGAAAAATTCCTCCAATGCTCTTCAACCTCAATCAAATCAGAACCCCATTCTCTCTCTTTATGGGTTTGATGTAAATTTCATAAATATTATCTTTAAAAAAAAGGATGTTATTAATTATTTCAAATGTTATTAATTATTATTATTTTAAGTCAAATATCAGATTAATTGAATCAAGAGATCATGAGATAAAATATTAAAATAAAGAATAAGCGCCTTCAAATCGTAAGCAGTCAACAAACTTCAATTGAAGAGTTTTTTCTACTACTGGAGATGCTCTTAGTTTAGTATTCTATTTAGTTTTACTATTAGTTTGATGTCTTAATCAAACCAATCCCGAACTATAATATTACATTAATTCAACTTCAAGTTTGAAGCTCAAATAAAATAAAACTGACCCCTCTTCACAACACGCATCCTATTAACATCCTTGTCTCATAATTTGTCTTTACACGCAATTATGAATTTGTTACATTTGTTTGCAAGAAACAAGTATTTTCTTATGCTTGGTCGATTTTAATAAGATAACAATTGCAACTAGGTCATAATAAAACAGAGAGCAGTTTTGCTGATGTAGCTGGGTCATGAAATTGTAGGATAATTGAGTAAACAACTTTACAAAAATATATATTATACAAGCGATATTAAAGAAGGGGAAATCGAACATAAAACCTCGAGTGCATGGATAAATGCTCTTAACAGAGTTTTGTTTGACTGACATTTCATAACATAGCGGGCACTAATAAATATGTAATCTGGATTTTTTGTTGTAATTTAATTCATGAGCCATTTACTTTGCAAGTAGTTTGGTGCTTTCACAGCGACCAAGGAAGAAGGCAATTAGTGTTTCTTTAAGTTATGAAATTTTTATAATATGCATAAGGGTTCATCAACATGATATTGATCTATACCCTAATAGAGAAAGGTGAACCGGTCAATGGCTATATTCTAAATGTTAAATGGCATAAATGATTGAAGTGAAACAATTAATTTATTTGTACCTTCTCATCAATGAAGCTAGCCCAGAAGCGTGCATTGGCTCTTTGATAAGGGTGTTGAGGCAATATTGGAAGCCCTGATGCTTCCAAGTCTTAGAGCATCCACAATCATGCTCCTTATTTTTTAGTTAAAATTTAGCTAAAAACACTAGAAAGCTATTTTAGGAGCTCCTTATAAAATTTCAACTCCAACCATACTCCCTAGTTTAGGGAATCATAAATGTTTTATTTATTTTTTTAGTTTAGCATAAATGCTCCCCTTTTATATAAAGTAATAATAAAAAATAGTTAGCATTAAATAAACACTTAAAATAACATTAAAATATAGTAGCATTTAATTATAGGGAGTCACTAGGAGCCCATTCTCTCTCCTCATATTTAGGAGCTCTTAGAGGTTTCCCTATTTTAGGAGTTTGATAGGGAGTATGGTTGGAGATGGATTTTCTTACTTCCTCCCTAAATTTTATCTAAGGAGGTGATTTAGGGAGTCCATTGTGGATGCTCTTATCAATGTATTCAAGAATAACAAGGGATTCTGCTATTCTGCTAAGCCTAATTAGTTTCATCATAAATTGTTGGTGTGATTTAAATCGTAAATTTTACTATCGGTTTCTCATTGTGTACAAGCACAGGGACCTTCTTGTGAACTGGGTTGTATTTGATTAGAAAAGGGCTCTTGTCCTGCAGGTCCTCTTCGCAGAATTTGGATTTCACACCTTTCAGTCTCAGAGCTATATCCACTCTAAGACTTAATGGGCTTCCAGCAACCCCAAAGTGCTTCCATGGTATTTTAGGTTCAAGTTTTAGTATTTCCTTGTGGGTTTTATAGAGGTAGAAGACAGTCATTCTAAAATGAGTTTGGTGTTGTTACCCAAAATAAATAAATTTGAGTTTGGTGATGAAAAGATTCTTTGGTTTATTAATTTTGAAAGACTAATAGGTTAACATTTGGCTACTTATTTATTTTCAATTATAAAAAACCATAAGAAGTAAGCACATGAACCCCCATACAACTTGTCTGCTATTCTGCTAAGCCTTATTAGTTTCATCATAAATTGTTGGTGTGATTTAAATCGTAAATTTGTCTTCATGTGATTAATAGCCGTGTGGCTATACTATTTAAAATAAAAATAAAAATAAAAAACGTATAGCCGTGCGGCTACTCTTTAAATACTAAAAATCAAAAAAACGTATAGCCGCTCGGCTATACTCTTTAAATATAAAAAGTATAGCCGGGCGGCTATACCTTTTAAATATAAAAAATACAAACAGTATAGCCGAACGGCTATACTCTTTGAATATTTTCTAAAATTTAAACAGTATAGCCGCGCGGCTATACTATGTAAATATAAAAATGTATCGGGCGGCTATACCCATTAAAATATAAAAATATAAAAAGTATAGCCGGACGGCTATACTCTTTGAATATAAAAATAAAAAAGGATAGCCGCTCGGCTATACTCTTTAAATAAAAAAAAGTATAGCCGATCGGCTATACCCTTTAAATATAAAAAACATGAAAAGAATAGCCGAACGGCTATACTCTTTGAATAGAATATTTAAATAGTATAGCCGCGCGGCTATACTATTTGAATATTAAAAAAATAAAAAGAGTATAGCCGCTCGGCTTTACTCTTTAAATATATTCGAATAATCTCCCCATCGGCTCTAACTCATTATCCAAGTTTCTTTTTTCCCTTAATTTGTCCAACTGCATTAGAAAAACTTAGCCTTCAACACAGCCAAATATCAATAAAGAGAGTAACAGATTTGAGTTCAAGACCAACAAGAGTGAGTCACTCACCTGAATTTCATCAATTCTCTGTAGATCATGTTTGTTGTTCAACGGCCGTACAAGGGTGAAGCATTCTCTATCTGCAAATAGATCTCGAATGGAGGCTCGTATCTATATTGGCCATTTATACTGTACAAAGTCGCAGCATAAATTTTCTCACCTGGTTGTAAATAAACATGCTAGATAAGAGAACATCTAGAGTGTGTTTGGATGAGGGATTTGTGGGAGGAATTCGGGCTTTCTTGAGATTTATAAATTCCATGGGCAAATGACTTATTTCGAAAAAGGACCGCTAGAGACCGGCGACCACGTCATTAGCCACACCCAGCCGTCGCAGGGCACCCATCGTCGTCATGTTTCTTCACTTCTTATGGCCCTTATATTCAACGCTTTTATTTTATTTATTTGTTTGTTGCTTGTTTGATGTATATTTTCTCAATCATAAGTCTTATAAAGCATGGTTTTTGATTATTTTCTGGGACTATATGTGTAATTTAAATTGAGGAGTTTTGTTCATATACTTTATTTTTCTAGTAGGATATCCATCAGCTTTTGGGTGGATTTGAAAATTATGTTTTATTATGGTCAACTGGATTAATATGCTCTGTTGGGGATTAAGGGGTACCATGATCGTTCAGTTAATTTATTTAATCTTTTCTTGTTCTCTATCGATGTTGTGTGTTTTGGTCTTCTGATACGATCTTAGGAATTGCTTTGCAATACGTGGTAATTTGAAGTGGTTTTGGGTATTCTACTTGACTGTTTAATTTTGAGGATACTAAAGCCGAGTATTCTGCTCTTGTACTTCCTTCTGCTGCATTTCTGAAGCTGGGTACAAGGGATATTCAGTTGCCTTCAATACTAGAATACTTAGGCCACAATTTCCATACATGTGTGTGGCTGAAGTTTTGAATTGAGCCAACATGTTCGGCCCATGGTGAGCCTCCCTCCACTTGTTATATTTGTTACCTTCTTTTTGTTTTCTGTGCTCAGATTCATGGTGACCCTCTAATTCTTGAAGAGAAGTTCTGAACTAGAATAAGTTTTTTTTTTTTTTTTTTTTTTGTAATTGTGATGTTAGGCATCAATGGTATTGAAATATATTAATTCATACAGTAAATAGGGTATCCTTGATAGTGGCAACTAGAAGAAACAAAAGAACAATAGCTTTTTGGTCCCTGAGCTTTTGAATATATGTTTAGCTTTTTTTTAACAAATTCTATTTTTATTTTATATCTCAGAGGTTTCTTAGGAAGTCAGGGTTTTGTGCGCACATATTAAAACGCTGTCTTCATCCTCCTCGCTGCAGGCTGTTTGCACAGAAGCAGGGAGGTTTGCTTTGAGGGAGAGGAGGGTTCATGTAATGCAAGAAGATTTTGAGATGGTATTTGGTAAGGTAATGAAGAAGGAGACTGAGAAGAACATGTCATTGCAGAAGTTTATGTACTAATTCAAGTGTTGTTTACACCAATTTAGGCACAAAACTAAGACGATGTTTAGCAGTGATTGTTGGTATAAAGTTTACAAAACTAGATTTATTAGTACCACTGGCATTTAGTTGCAATGTGTAGTTTGTGTAAATTGATATATAAATTTCCTCTCTCGTTTATTAATTTGTAGGTGTCGTGGGGGCTGGTACAACAAGCATGTTTGAGGAAGGAATACATTTTTTAGGCAATAATTGAAAGGATAATTCTATAGCACTTCTCCGTCTTCGAGGAAAAAGAAGAAGAAAATGAAAGTTATTTTGGATAGCATAATTATGTAATTTCAAGCAAATGTTTAGTTTCAATTATGTATTATTGATTATACTTTTTTAATTTCAAATGACTCTTTGTAATTTGATGATGGATGTAGTGTTTGAATGAGATTTAAAAAAAAGGGAACAGCCCAAAAAAACAAATGGAACAACCCGAAAAAACAGCCCAAAAAAACGAACGGAACAGCTGAAAAAAAAAAGCATAAAAAAATTATTATGTTTACAAGAAATTACCCAATCAAATCCCACCAACAAAATATTTAGCCAAACAAGTGATTTTATAAAACCCATCACTTGGAATTCCCCATTTCAAAATCCCATCACTTTGAAATCCCCTCACTTCAAAATCCCATCATTTTGAAATCTCATAATTTCAAAATCCCTCATCCAAACACACCCCTAACGAAAATATTTGTGTGCTGTATGTTCCTGTCAGATAAAAGTGACTCTCATAAGGTCATTTCATATTATTGATACTGAAAATTTGGGGGTGGGTCTGCTTGTGATCTTTTGATTGTGGGGTGGTGACTATTGGAAGAAACAAAATAGGGAAAATAGAGGAGGAGGAGGAGGGGTGAGTGAGTGGAGGCGAAGAGATAGAGGGTGGGGTTAATCTTTTTAATTTTTTTAATTATCTTTTTCTCATATTTTTAATTGGTTTTAATGTTTTTTCCCTAAGTCATTTGAAGTCGTTTTATAAAGGGGTAAATTTGTCTTTAAAATTTTGAAAATAAAGTGGGTGGGAAAATAGGACAGGTGGGTGGAAATAGAAGCACTCTTCTTCCATGTTGGTTCATTGACTCGCTAGTTTTTATTGGTTTTATCATTTCTGTTGGTATTCTATTATTCCAGGAGTCATTTTATAGTGAGAGCTTTATCTAAGGACCTTAGATGAGGTCCTATTTCTTAATCGTTGGATCAAATTAACTAATTTAATGCAACAGTTAAGAGATATGACCTCAGATAAGGCCCTCACTATATAATTTTACTTTATTCCATACTCCTTTTTTTCTTTTTTTCTTTTTGCCATTTTCTTTGGTGCAATTCAGTTGGTACCGCATCTGAAGAGAATTGGCCAAAAAGAAGCTACAATGGATGAAATATGAGTCATATGACAGGGACAAGGCAACATATGACAGAAAGAGGTTTGCTTGCTTTGCCACTCTGGTGTTTTTTTCCTTCTTGTAATTATATTTGAATCATTTTGAAATACGGACCATCCGGGAGTTGATTAATGATTGTTTCTTTGTTTGGTTTTGATGTGATAGAAGGTGAAGATTTTGACAAAGCTATACTGGGGAGATGCAAGGGAGAAGCTCATTGAGGCAATTGAAGACCTGAAGCTGGACTCTTTGGTCATGGGAAGCAGAGGCCGTGGTGCCATCAAAACGTATGCAATCCTCCTGCTTGTTCTTTTCTCAATTTCCAATTTTTTAATTTTTAATAATATGGTCCTATTAATCGATGTGGGATAACATTTTGACTCTTTGTGATTGTACAAAACAGGATCATAGTGGGGAGTGTGGCCAAGTATATGATCACTTATGCTCCAATCCCAGTGACTAATACTATCGTCAATTTGTAAACTTTAAGGCTATTATAACTTGAACACTAACCTTGTTCCGCCATTGAAATCTTTGATCGAACACTTGAGAGACAGTTCTTCTCTATGATAACCGACTACCTTATTCTCAAATTCTAGATGGGGTGAATTGCTTGTTGAGTTTTTGTGTGTGTTGGCTCTTAGAGGGAGCTTCTCTATTTATATGCATCACTCAAGGAGTCTTGCCCATCAAGAAACTCCTTGAGGTATCCTTATTGCTATAGAACAATTAATCCTAATCCTCATAGAACTAGAAACCCCTTTAGCCTTGTAATCCATATGGAACACTGATACCAAGGCTGCTGATCGAGATGTGGATAGAGTTCTAGATCCATCTTGAGTCTTGCAATCCGATAATGAATAGAAGACCAATTCTATAAGGAATGGGATAATAAACTATCTTACATTCTCCCACTTGATCAAATATTCATTGTGACTCAAGAGCAATCTCTTAATGGCCAATTTAGAACTCAACCTTCTCAGTTTCTTATCAAGTCATTGTCATTGATAAGAACTCATATGGAACTGTCAAAGAACACTGAGCAATCAAAAACTCAAGTCTTTTACAACCACACGTATAAGTGCATAATCAACACATGCGACTACCAATTGAATTAGAATAAAAGCATTGTTGTGATCTGCTTTAGAAATGTTCAATGATCACAACAAAACTTAGCTCACCCTTACAAGACTACTAAGGTCTTAATAAACTTGTATGGCTCATTCATGGATACGAAAATGCAAAACACATGTGCTAGGAAAATTTTGCAGATTCTTCCTTCATCCATATGCCAAAATATTCATATGTTAAAAACCATAATTTTTAAGGAAAACTTGAATAATATTATCAAATAAACTGTAAAACAAACTTGATTGAAAACTAGCTAAATGAAACAAAAATTAACTCTAGCTCTCACTGACTCCCACATACTTTAGCCATCAAAACTGATCTGTAAACCCATACTTCTAACATGCCTGTGAAAAACATGATTAGGCAAGCCTTTGTTCAGGGGATCTGCAATATTGGAATCTGTCCCAGTATGATCTAAGGCTGTAAAACCATCTCAGAACTTCTCTTTTGCTGATAAAAACTTTAATTGCAGATGTCTTAATCCAGCTGACCTCTTATTTCCTTTTGCAAAATAAACTGCAGCACTGTTGTCATTCCACAATTGGATTTGGCTTTTGTATAGAATCCAAGACTTTTAGCATTGACATAAAATTCTTAAGCCACATAGCTATTGAAGTTGCTTTATAAACTGCTAAGAACTCACCCTGCATAGTTGAGGTTGATATGTATTGTTGTTTGACACTTCTCCAAGCCACTGCTCCTCCTGCAAACAAAAATACAACACCTAATGTACACTTATGAGTATCCAAACAACCAGCAAAATCTACATCTGCATATCCTTCTAGTTTCAATTCTTCAATTCTTCGATAGATTAGCTTATACTCTTTAGTTCTCTACAAATACCTCAAAAATTTCTTGCCTGTTACCCAATGTGCCTGGCCTGGATTGGATTGAAACCTTCCAAGAACGCTAATGCTGAAAGCAAGGTCTGGCCTTGTACAAACTTGAGCATACATCAAGCTTCCTACAAGTGAAGCATAGGGCTTATCCTGCATTTCTAACTTCTCTTGCTCAATTTTGGGAGATTGTTCACTACTCAATTTGTCACCCTTCGAGAATGGAACATCACAACCTGTGCAGTTTTCCATGTTGAACCTTTTCAATATGCTTTCTATATATCCCTTTTGTGATAGTCCAAGTAACCCCCTTTCTCTGTCTCTGCTTGTCTCAATTCCCAATACATAGTTTGCTTCACCTAAATCAGTCATTTGAAAATGGTTTGACAGCATTCTCTTAGTGTCATGTAATAATGACAGATTGCGGCTTGCTAAGAGAATGTCATCAACATACAGTAGCATGAAAATGTAATGTCTCCCTTTAAATTTTAGGTAAATGCACTCATCTAAAGGATTATCAATGAAACCTTGAGACTTCACAACTTCATCAAACTTCAAATACCATTGCCTAGAAGCCTATTTTAATCCATATATTGATTTTTGTAACATGCAAACCAAATCTTCTTCCCCTTTTTGAATGAAACCATTTGGTTGTTTCATGTAGATTTCTTCAATGAGGTTTCCATTCAAAAATGCAGTTTGAACATCCATTTGATGAAGATGCAGATCAAAATGTGCCACCAATGCCATTATAACTCTTAAGGAATCTTTGGTTGACACAGGTGAGAAGGTTTCATTGTAGTCCACTCCCTCTTGTTGTGTGAAACCCTTTGCTACTAGCCGTGCCTTATATCTGTCTATTTGTCCCTTTGAGTTTCTTTTGGTCTTGTAAACCCATTTACATCTTATTGGTTTACATCCTTGAGGTACGTCTACAAGCTTCAACACATCATTCTTGCTCATTGACTGAAGCTCAGACTCCATTGCTTCTATCCATTTATCATAGTTGTCACTTTGAATAGTCTGCTTAAAAGACACAGGATCTTCTGTGGTATTGATGTCATGTTCTGACTCTTGTAAGTACACGAAATAGTCATTTGATAGAGCATGCCTCTTAGGTCTTTGTGATCTTCTTAGTTCTAGGGTGTGAGGCTGAGGTTCTTGTTGATCTATCTGCATGTCTTCTACTGTAGTTTGTGGAGTTTCAGTTGTTGGATCATGAACTGGTGAGGCTTGCTTGTCATTCAAGTCAGTGAATGGCAAAACTGTTACATCTCTTATCAAATTTTCCTTTTTGCAGGTTCCTTGTTTTCCAAGATTTCATCAAATTCTAAATTTTCCTCAGTATCTGGTTCAATTTCATCTTTAATAAAAATAGCTCTTTGTGTTTCCATGAATCTTGTGCTATTGTTGGGACAGTAAAACATGTACCCCTTTGTTCTATCTGGATTTCCAACGAAGTAACAGCTAACTGTCTTGGAATCTAGTTTCTTTTCCATTGGATTGTAGAACTTTGCCTCTGCCTTACTTCCCCAGATTTTAAAATGTGAGACACTTGGCTTTCTATTGCACCATGTTTCATAAAGGATTTTGTCTGCACTTTTGGTAGGAATCCTGTTTAGCAAATAATTTGCAGTTTTCATAGCCTCTCCCCAAAGGAATTTTGGAAGCTTTGTGCAACACATTAGGCTTCTAATCATCTCAATCAAGGTCCTGTTTCATCTCTCTGCCACTCCATTTTGTTGTGGTGTACTTGGATTAGTATATTGAGCCATTATACCTTCTTCTTGCAGAAATTTGGCAAAAGGTCCCGGGTTTCTTCCTTTCTCATTAAACTTGCCATAAAACTCTCCTCCTCTATCTGACCTTACTACTTTGATTTTTGAATCCAATTGGTTTTCCACTTCTACTTTATAAACTTTGAACATGTCTAATGCATTGGATTTTTCAGATATTAAGTACACATAACCATATCTCAAGAAGTCATATGTGAAGGTTATGAAATACTTAAAACCATCATGTGTTTGAGTGGGAAAAGGACCACATATATCTGTATGTATAATTTCCAGTAGTTGTTCACTTCTTGTAGCTCCTTTCTTTCTCAGATTTGTTAGTTTTCCTTTAACACATTCTATGCAAACACTGTCTTTGTCATGGTGGTTAAGTGGTGGCAACAGATTTTCCTTGTTTAACAGGTTCATTCTTTCAGCCGAGACATGTCCAAGTCTATTGTGCCAAAGTTTATAATATTCTTCTTTTTCTGCTTTTCTTTTAGTGCTTATCACATTGATGCTTAGATTTGCAGTGCTAGGATTTGGTTTCTTGTAGTTCAATCGAAACATTTTATCATTTAGAAAACCATTACCAATCATAACTTTATTTCTAAAAATGAAGAATCCAGACTCATCAAACTCAAACTGTAAGTTTGATTTTACAAGCTTGCTAACCGAAATAAGATTCCTTTTCATAGAAGGAATATAAACTACATCTTTAATTCCAAAACAAAATTAGACTCTAACTCAATCCTAGCTAATCCAATGTATTCCACCTTGACCCTTTCTCCATTTCCCACGAACACCTTCATCTCAACCTTGTTTGGCAACCACTTTGTTTTGAACCTCTGCAAAGAATTAGCCACATGAACTGTTGCACCACTATCTAACCACCATGAATCTGAAGAAATCTCAATTGCATTAGACTCAAAACAAACATTTACTTGACCAGTCTTACCTTTAGCCTTCTACTTATCTAGCCAGCGTTTGTATCTGTCACAATTCCTCTTCATATGACCAAACTTTTTGCAAAAGTAACACTTGAAACTTTCTGGTTCTAGCCCCTTAGTTTCCTTTTTCTTCCTTGTTTTTCTTCCAAGTAGTTTTTCCCTTTCCAAAATTCCTTTTTGGGTTTGAAGCTGTGAACCATGTTAACCTTTTCTTCAGCCTTATCTTTCTTCATATTTTGTTCTTTCTGCACACAGATGCCTATGAGATCGGTTACTGTCCATATTTCCTTATCTGCTACATAGGTGCTTCTAAGATGCTTAAAAGTGCTAGGCAGAGAATTTATAGAAAAGTGCACCATCATATTTTCATCCACATTGACTTTGAGTGCTTGCAGCTTGTTCCCAATTTCCAGCATATTCAGTATGTGTGTTCTTACACATTTCTCCCCATTGTATTTGGCATCAGTGAGTTGTGCCACTAGAGTACCAATTTCAGCTTTCTTGGATTCCTAAAACTTTTCCCCAATAGAATCAATGAACTTCTTGGCATTATCAGATGGTGTGATGCTTCCCCTGACAGATGGTGAAATTGATATCCTCATGATTAGTATAGCCATCTTGTTTGCCTTAATCCATTTGGCATATTTTGCTTTTGCTTCAACAGATGCAGTAGCAATAGGTTCTGCAGGAGTTTCTCTTCAATGACCATTTCGTAGGCTAACAGACCTAGAGAAATTTCTACATCTTCCCTCCATTTGGTGTAGTTGGAGCCAATGAGAGTTTCAATCGAGTTGTGATATTAACTGAAAAGCACATAGTATATATATGTTCAAAACTGAAAAAACCCCAAAACCTTAAAACACGATCGATTCTCACCTTTAGGTGAGGAAAACAAACATGTTTATCAACACTAAGACATGAAAATCACATAAACTTCATGTACAAGAAAAGTTCCACATCTTTGGACTGAAGAACAATTATGTGTTTCATCTCTTATGCTGTTATGCTGCAAATAAGTTCATTATGAATCATTCACAACTTTGGACAGTGAATCATTCATAATGCCTTTATTTTCAGCACAAGTTTGATAATAAATCTTTGAATGTACAAATCTTGTTGTGTCTGAGTTGCTTTGGCTTGCTCAGATCACGGCAAGACTATACAAACTAATTGATCGATTTCTTCTTGTCGCAGCAAGGTGTTAACCTTAACTGTTACTGTGTCAAGATTCTTTAATCTTGAAAACTCAAATTATCTTTCAATTTGCAAGTTCTTGGTGTTGGTAACAAAATTGGTTAGGTAAAAGATAAAATAACTTAAGCTCTGATACCACATGTAAACTTTAAAGCTATTATAACTTGAACACTAACCTTGTTCCGCCATTGAAGCCTTTGATCGAACACTTGAGAGACAGTTCTTCTCTAAGATAACCGACTACCTTATTCTCAAATTCTAGATGGGGTGAATTGCTTGTTGAGTTTTTGTGTGTCGGCTCTTAGAGGGAGCTTGTCTATTTATATGCATCACTCAAGGAGTCTTGCCCATCAAGAAACTCCTTGAGGTATCCTTATTGCTATAGAACAATTAATCCTAATCCTCATAGAACTAGAAACCCCTTTAGCCTTGTAATCCATATGGAACACTGATACCAAGGTTGCTGGTCGAGATGTGGATTGAGTTCTAGATCAATATTGAGTCTTGCAATCCGATAATGAATAGAAGACCAATTCTCTAAGGAATGGGATAATAAACTATCTTACACAATTTCCATTAATATAATTAGAAACTTGGATTTGGGTTTTCAATAATCTATCATCAGTCCTAAACATGGGCATTAATGCTTGATTAGTGTGTTTGAAACATGATCTTGGAGACTTGATCTCCTAGAATTGTTCAAGTCATAATACCGAATGGATGGGCATGTTATGTTACATGTACTCAGTTTTGAAGAATAATATATTTGTCCCTATCAATTCTGGTTTTGTGTATTTGTTCTTCAATCATAGCCATCCAAAGTGGTCACAAGTAAGGGTGACCAAAACATCCAACCATTCAAACCAAAATGCTCGGTTCGGTTTTCATACTAAAACAAAGTAATTTTAGACAAACATTAGTTTAGTTTAGTATTCTATTTAGTTTTACTATTAGTTTGATGTCTTAATCAAACCAATCCGAACTATAATATTACATTAATTCAACTTGAAGTTTGAAGCTCAAATAAAACAAAACCGACCCCTTGTCACAACACACATCCTATTAACATCCTTGTCTCATAGTTTGTCTTTACACGCAATTATGAATTTGTTACATTTGTTTGCAAGAAACAAGTATTTTCTCATGCTTTGTCGATTTTAATAAGATAACAATTGCAACTAGGTCATAATAAAACAGAGAGCAGTTTTGCTGATGTAGTGAGCTGGGTTATGAAATTGTAGGATAATTCAGTAAACAACTTTAAAAAAATATATTATACAAGCGATATTAAAAAAGGGGAAATCGAACATAAAACCTTGAGTGCATGGATAAATGCTAAACAGACTTTTGTTTGACTGACATTTCATAACATAGAGGGCACTAATAAATATGTAATCTGGATTTGTTGTTGTAATTTGATTCATAAGCCATTTACTTTGCCAGTAGTTTGGTGCTTTCACAGCGACCAAGGAAGAAGGCAATTAGTGTTTCTTTATTGGGAGGCAGAACTTCCTTAACAATACTGTGGCTCACAAACTCATCACACCAATCATATAGCTTGGGACACTTCTCTTTGGTCAACACCTCCACCCCCACAGCTTCTTGAATTGGTCTAAGCCAGTAGCCTATGAAGCTAGCAGCCATATCTACAAATCCAATTGTCTCTCCCCGAAGAACTTGTTATCCTTGAGCTCATTTTCAAGTAATTGCAGAAGCTCACAGGCTTCTTCCATAGCCTTCCCATGGCCCTCACTTTCCCAGTAAGCTTTGCATATGGCAGGTGAGCACTAAAAAGAGTAAAGTCAAACAAAACACATTGAGAATCAGGCATAAATAAGACACACAGGTAAGAAAATAGGGGTATATATATAGACAAGGGTAATCTTTTCTCGTGAGACTTATGTTATCTCAGATTGTTAATCTAGACCACACGTTCATGCAATAATCAATTTATGTGATGAAATTTTTATAATATGCATAAGGGTTCATAAACATGATATTGATCTATACCCTAATAGAGAAAGGTGAACGGGTCAATCTAATGGCTATATTCTCAATGTTAAATGGCATAAATGATTGAAGTGAAACAATTAATTTATTTGTACCTTCTAATCAATGAAGCTAGCCCAGAAGCGTGCATTGGCTCTTTGATAAGGGTCTTGAGGCAATATTGGAAGCCCCTGATGCTTCCAAGTCTCATCAATGTATTCAAGAATAACAAGGGATTCTGCTATCGGTTTCTCATTGTGTACAAGCACAGGGACCTTCTTGTGAACTGGGTTGTATTTGATCAGCAAAGGGCTCTTGTTCTGCAGGTCCTCTTCGCAGAATTTGGATTTCACACCTTTCAGTCTCAGGGCTCTTGTTCTGCCTCTGCCTCTGCCATGGTATTTTAGGTTCAAGTTTTAGTATTTCCTTGTGGGTTTTATAGAGGTAGAAGACAGTCATTCTAAAATGAGTTTGGTGTTGTTACCCAAAAATAAATAAATTTGAGTTTGGTGATGAAAAAATTCTTTGGTTTATTAATTTTGAAAGACTAATACGTTAACATTTGGCGAATTTATTTTCAATTATGAAAAACGATAAGAAGTAAGCACATGAACCCCCTTACAACTTGTCAGCTATTCTGCTAAGCCTTATTAGTTTTATTAATAAATTAAAAAAATTAAAAAATTTAAAAAAATAAAAAATAAAAAATAAAAAATATTAAAAATATTAAAAATAATTAAAAAACGTATAGCCGTGCGGCTATACTCATTAAATATTAAAAAATAAGAAAGAGTATAGCCGAGCGGCTATACTATTTGAATATTAAAAAAATAAAACAGTACTCTTTGAATATTAAAAAATAAAAAGAGTATAGCCGCGCGGCTTTACTCTTTAAATATTAAAAAATTAAAAACGGTCTAGCCGGGCGGCTATACTATTCGAATATTAAAAAATAAAAAAGTATAGCCGGGCGGCTATACTCTTTGAATATTTTCAAATATTTAAAATACTAATAAAAGTATAGCCGCTCGGCTGGACTCTTTATATATATTCGAATAATCTCCCATCAGCTCTAACTCATTATCCAAGTCTCTTTTTTCCCTTAATTTGTCCAACTGCATTAGAAAAACTTAGCCTTCAACACAATCAAATATCAGTAAAGAGAGTAACAGATTTGAGTTCATGACCAACAAGAGTGAGTCACTGACCTGAATTTGGTAAATTCTCTATAGATCATGTTCGTTGTTCAACGGGCGTACAAGGGTGAAGCATTCTCTATCTGCAAATAGAGCTCGAATGGAGGCTCGTATCTATATTGGCCATTTATACTGTACAAAGTCTCAGCATAAGTTTTCATAAACATGCTTGTAGGTAAAACATCTAAGTAAAAGCTTTATGTTTCCTGTCAGATAAAAGTGAGATCATAAGTATTACAATCAGCTTAAAAAGTCATTATTGGTTACATAAGCAATACAATGGAAAATGAAAATTATCATAATTATAAAGGAGCGTATACTAATATGTGTTGTTAAGTAAGGGAATGAACGCTAACCGTCTGATCAAAAGCATCTATTCCTTCGGTATCCAATAGTAATAGGTTGTATTCAGTTCCATCAAGAGCAGTTCTCTTAAAGGGTGCAGTCCAGAGCCATATAGCGCCCTTTTGTGCATGGGCGATGTGTAGATGCTACTTGAAATGAAATCCACCGCTCCTTCCAAGAAGCTACAATAGAGAATACAAACATGTACAGTTTTATTTCTCATAGCAACATTCAAATGGTGGGGAAGCAATAGTACAGTAAGCTTACTGGTCACAACTTCACAAGTTCAAAGAGTGCAAGCAGGGGAGAGAGAGAGAGAGAGAGATGTTCAGAAAAGGTAAGTGCTTTAAGCTATTGGTTTCTCATTGTGTACAAGCACAGGGATCTTCTTGCGAACTGGATTGTATTTGATGAGCAAAGGGCTCTGTTCTGCAGGTCGTCTTCGCAGAATTTGTATTTCACACCTTTCAGTCTCAGAGCTATATCCACTCTGAGACTTAATGGGCTTCCCCTAACCCCAAAGTGCTTCACTTCCTCTGCCTCTGCCTCTGCTTCTGCCTCGGTATTTTAGGTTCGAGTGTCTTTCCTTGTGGGTTTTATAGAGGTAGAAGACAGTATATCAATATAGTCATTCTAAAACGAGTTTGGTGATGAAAGATTCTGCATCACATTTTGCTCAACGAGCCCCTTTCACTCTTTGGTTTATTAATTTTAAAATACTAAGTTAATTAACATTTGTCTACTTATTTATTTTCCAATTATGAAAAACGATGAGAAGTAAGCACATGAACCCGCATACAATTTGCCTGCTATTTGGATTCTTCTTAAAGGAGAACAAGTGCCTTATTAGTTTTATCATTGATGTTGGTACCCTTATTATTACTTTTATTATGGTCTACTAGTTTTCTCACCATGTTATGTGTTTATTAGAAATTTTAGAATGCATATCAAACTTAATGTGCATTCATTTAGAATGAGTAATCACATACTTTTGGTTATCAACTGATATAGCAGTGTTTCACCTGTTTTTTGTTTGAACCCACTTTGAAGTTTATTTATTCATAACAAATAAGAAATTGCCACATCAATTGATAATTCAGTAACTCTTTATTTGAATGACATCACAACAAAGATGGAAATACATAAATATCAAACAAGAACCCAACTTACTACATTAATGTAGATATATTCTTGTAATTTTTCATGAGGCATGAAATGCTTGCAATAAGCAATCTATGGCTACCATGAACCACTTAGTTGGAAGTAGAAGTAGAAGTAGAAGTAGTAGTAGTAGTGCTCTGAAAGTGACCCCGGAAGAAAGCAACAAGTCTATCTCTTGGAGGCAAACTTTTCTGAAGAACATTGACAAACTCATCACTCCAATCGTATAGCTTGGGAAACGTCTCTTTGGTCAAAATCTCCACTCCCACAACTTCTTGAATGGCTTTCAGCCAGTAGGCTATGAAGCTAGCAACAATGTCAACAAGGCCAACTTTCTCTCCCCCAAAGAACTTGTTACCCTTGAGCTCATTTTCAAGTAGTTTCAGAAGCTCACATGCTTCTTCCATAGCCTTCTCAGGTTCCTCGCTCCCCCAGCAAGCTTTCCATATTGCAGGCAAGCACTAAAGACAAACAAAACAAATCGAAAACTGAATTAGCGTGAGACTATTAGTGATTAGGTTGTGGTGTTTGATTGATTCAAATCTAGGTATATTTTAAGCAAAATTTCTACTAACAAATTGTATTGACCTGTACACTCACAAATCATGGTAATCATACATAATAATGATGCACAAACTTAACATAGGCAAGAAAATAGGACTATGTAGATTCAAAAATAGTGTTTTTTCGCGAGACTTATATGATGCTGGGTTAAGGTAGACTATACATTCAAATAGGAATCAACTTGATTGTCTGGCAAGCGAACAATATGCCTCATATATTGAATGTTAAATCACATTCACAATGATTGAATTGAAACATTTTTACCTTCTCATCAATGAACCTAGCCCAGAAGCGTGCATGGGCTCTTTCATAGGGATCTTCAGGCAAAATGGAAACGCTTTGCTTCCAAGTCTCATCAATATATTCAAGAATGACATGTGACTCTGCTATTGGTTTTTCCTTGTGCAGGAGCACAGGAATCTTCTTGTGAACTGGGTTGGATTTGAGAAGCAAAGCACTCTTGTTGTGCAGGTCCTCTTCAAAGAACTCATATTGCACCCCTTTCAGTCTCAGAGCTATTTCCACCCTGGAACTAAATGGGCTTCCCCAAACCCCCAACAGCTTCACTTCCTCACCCATTATATCACTAATTAGTCAAGTTTTACACTAACCCTCTTTGTGTATGTGACTGGATTTACCTTCTGGGTTTTATAGGGGCAAGAACAGTGTTATCTTGGGCATTAAGACACCTCTACACACTGTTCAATAGTCAAAAATCAATATAAAATAGTGAGTTGGTGGAGGAGAGATCTAGAAAATTCTTTGTTGACAATTTGTTCATTGAAACTTGGTACTCTTTTCCTTTTTTTTTTTTATTTTTTAATGCGTACTCTTTTCCTTGTTCACCAAAAAAAAAAAGGACTATGTTAGCATTTGTCTTATTTATTTACTTTTTCTACATTGAAAAACGAACTTATATGCAACTGGCAATTCTTCCAGAGTGCTGCTATTTCCACCCATTTTATCTTCTCACTCACCATATAAATTTGAAAAAAATATCATTCTCTCTTTCCACCTATTATTTTTCCTAAAATACCCATTATCTTTCTATCCGCTAAGTAAATAATAATATATTATTAATTAATTAATAAACAATATAAAATACTTTTTTAAAAAAAAATCTCTCTCTCTTTTACCCGATCCCCTCCCCACATTCTCTGCAAGTAGTTCTTCTTTGGCAAAAAGTCACTTTTAGTCCCTGTAGTTTACAACTTTTACCACTTTGGTCCCTGTAGTTTCAATTTGGTCAATTTTGCCCCTGTACTTTTAATTTCGAACAATTCAAGTCCAATCGTGCTTTTCTGTCAAATTCTCTTAACGACCGTCATTTTTTTTGCACGTGCCCCTCACGTGGAGGGGCAATTTCGTCAAATCTTGGCCACCTAAAAGATGTCCTCTCTTATTTCAGAAAAATAAATGAAAAAAGAAAAGTTGTCTCTCTCCATTATACGTGAGTTGCGATTTAGGGTTTGAATACAATCATCTTATGTTGGATTCAGACATTCACATCATCAACCATGACGAAGAGAGGTGAGGGCAGTGGATGTTGGAATAAACAAGGTGAGAGCTCGATTTTTATATTAGGTTAAAGTTGGTTTGAGATCTTTATTCAATCGTTTTTAGGCTTTGTATTTTTTATTCAATTGTTTTGATGAGTTATTGTTGGAGTTGTGGTGGATTTGGGGTCTTTATTCAATTCAATTGTTTTGGTGAGCGTGAAGGGTTTGTCAGATTGTTGGAGTTGTGGTGGGTTTGGGGAGCGTGGGTTTTTATTCAATTCAATTGTTTTGGTGAGCGTGAGGGGTTTGTCAGATTGCATTCTTTATCCAATTGTTTTGATGAGTTATTGCTGGAGTTGTGGTGGGTTTGGGGTCTTTATTCAATTCAATTGTTTTGGTGAGCGTGGGTTTGGCTTTGTCTTTGTCTTCTTCTTTTTTTGCCATAAAAAGATACGAAACTGACAATGATTTTTTGTCTTTGTCAATGAAACTTGCGTTGTCTATGAAACTGACAATGAAACTGGCTTTGTCTTTGTCTTTTTCAAATTCTAATTTTTTGTTGGTCAAATTCTGTCTTTGTCAAACTCTTAGTGGAATGGTTGTTGGAAAAAAGTTGAAGAATAAAGGCATATGGTATATCTATTTGCATATGGTATATCCATACTCAAGTGAATGTACAAGGGGGGAATGAAAATGTAAGAACTGTAGAGGTCCCTGTGCATTCTCAAATTGCTGAGAATGTTGTTCGTAAAGAGGGTAGTGAAGAAGATGAGAGTAGTGAAGAAGAGGATAGTGAAGAAGACACTCATGTTGAGGGTAGGAGGAGAAGAATAGAGGATAGTGGTGATGAGTCAGATAAGGAAATCTATGAAACTGACAATGATGCTGCCCTAGATGACAATGACTTGTTTGACGCAAATATGCAATCCAACTTTAGAAGAGTAGGAAATACTTATCTGCCGAAGGATTTTGTGGCTTTTGAGGATGAAGAAGACATTGATGGTAACAACTCTGAGAAAGGATTTGACTCTCCTAACAGTTCTTCAAATGAAGAAGGTGAAAGGAGGAGAAAATATCCAGAGTTTTGCAAGTCTGACTTGAATAACCCTAAGTTTGAAAAGGGAATGTTATTTGGAAGCAAGGAAGACTTGAAAACAGCTTTGAAGAATTATTCAGTGACGGGCAACTTTGCAATTAAATTTGTGAAAAATGATAAAAGGAGGCTCACTGCGAAGTGTGGAAACTGCACTTGGATGTTGCATGCTTCATTTATGCAACTAGAGCAAACCATGTAGATTAAGAGCTTCAATGATAAGCATACTTGCTTGCGAACCCCTACTAACCCACATGTTAACTGTGTGTATATTGCTAAAAAATATTTAGATCGTATCATGGATGAGCCTGAGATAAAGTTAAAGAATTTAAGGAAGGCAGTGAAGAGGGATTTAGGGTATAATGTATCACATAGTTAGTGTTCCAGAGCAAAGAAGAAAGCCATGGAGATAATAGAAGGGACTTACAAGGAGCAATACTCAAGGTTGTGGGAGTATTGTGATGAGGTGAAAGCAACTAATGTTCGGAGCACAATGAAGATAAGGGTAGAGCCTCCTCCACATTTTCAGAGGCTTTATGTATGCCTTGATGCATGCAAGAAGGGATTTTTGGCTGGTTGTAGACCCATCATAGGAGTTGATGGATGCCACTTGAAAGGCCCTTTCTCGTCAATTGTTAGGCTGCGAGTGGGGGTTGATGCTAATGATAACATCTACCCCATTGCATATGTTGCCGTTGAATTGAACTAAAGAGACATGGAGCTGGTTTTTAGAGTTGTTGATGGGTGATCTTGGTCCCGTAAGTGACCATGGATGGATATTCATATCGATCAACAAAGGTATGGTTTATATTCATATCTTGGTCCTTTAATGTTATCGATTGATGTTTGATTACTTTTTAATGCTATATGATTATTGTTTTATAGGGACTTGACAAAGCATTTGACATTGTAGTTCCTGAAGCCCAACATAGGTGGTGTGTTAGGCATATGTATGGGAACTTCAAGGAAAGTTCAAAGGGCAAAGTGTACAAGGATCTGTTATGGAGTGCAGCTAGGGCTTCTAATAGGTATGAATTTGAGGTTGAGATGCATAAGTTGGAAAGATTTGAATTCAGGAGCTTATGAGTGGTTGATGGGAAAAGACCTAGATAAGTGGGCTAGGCATAGGTTTAGCATTGCCCCTAAGTGTGACATGTTATTAAATAACATGTGTGAAACTTTACTTGACTACATTTTGGATGCTCGAGATAAACCTATACTAACTATGCTTGAAATGATAAGGTGTAACCTTATGAAAAGGTTGCAAATGAAGAGAGGAGGCCATGTCAAAACATGATGAGTCATTTTTCCTAAAATTCAAAAGAAGTTGGAGCAGGATCAAAATACATTCATCTAGGAATTGTATGCCAACTCAAGCCGGACCCTATGAATTTCAAGTGGGGGAGTATTTACATGATCAACATGTGATAAATATAGCTTCTAGGACATGTAGTTGTAGGAGATGGGATCTTAATGGCATCCCTTGCATCCATCTTTGTTCTTTGCCATATATCGTATAGGGCTAACACGAAGATTATGTGGCTGAATGTTATCACAAGGACACTTACTTAAAAGCTTATGAGCCAATTATCTATCCTGTGAAAGGCTTTAACATGTGGCCTAAGTCAACTCAAACACCACTCCTACCTCCAATTGTTAGAAAACAACCAGGGAGACCAAAAAGGAGCAGAAAAAAAGATCCTGAAATGGAGAAGGGAGTTGATGCAAATGGTACCAAGCTCAAGAGGTTTGGGACTGTGACTTGCACCAAGTGTTGGAAAAAAGGTCACAACAAGAGGAACTGCTCCAATCAGCCACAAGACCCTCCAACCGGTACTTTCATCGATAAAAGATGGGGTCTTCCAGCATCTTTGAAGAAAAGGAGATCCAATACTTCTACAAATGAGCAATCTGGTTTTCCTTCCAATTTAGCTGTTGATGTGCAATCAAGTTCAACTGTTGTGGCATCTTCTGCAATCAATGTAGTTGTTAATGCACATTCAAGGCAAGTGGTTGCACCTGCTAATGCACAAAGAAGAAAGCTCCCTGTAAGTATTTTTTTCATTATTAATTTTACAAGTTTATTCCTTCAACAATGAAGTTGTAAGTAATTGGTGATTCCACAAATTTATTCCCATGCAGATAAAAAGAAGTTCAAATGTGAATCCACCAAACTCATTGAATCAAACAAGGAGAAGCTGCTCCAAAAAGTGAATGGTTGACACAGACTCTATTTTGTTGTGAATGCAAACAATGAAGTTTGCTTTGAATATTTTGTTATGAAGTTGTGAATGAAGACTACAAATTTGGAGATGAATGTTTTGTTTAGAAACTGTGTTTGCATTCAAAACATGATGGATATGAGGTTGTGAATTCAAAGAATGAAGTTGGATATGAGGTTGTGAATGTAATAGCTTTGGTAATTGACATTGTAATGTGCATGCTTTGAATGTAAAAGCTTTTGGTAATTGACATTGTAAACTTTTAATATAACTACTTTTGAATGTGGCTGCTTTGGATAAGAGGTTATGAATGTTGACTTTTGGATATGAGGTTGTGAATGCTGACTTTTTGGTAATTGACATTGTAAGGTGCCTGCTTTGAATATAATAGCTTTTGATGGGGTTATAGGGATTTATATTGAGAGTGGCAACAGACTGGATTAGTGGCATTGTTAATGATTAAATACATTGGTTTTAGGTTATCTTTGGGTTTTTGTGTTTCTTTTGTTTTCTCTGAATCTCTGAATAAATATTCGGTTTCTTATTAAAGAAAGATACACACTGCATGTTTGGGATATAATTGATGTGCAAATTATCTGGTTTTGACATTATAGGATGAGGATGTGTCCATTAAGTTCTCATGGAACTCTAGATTCTAAGTTCATTTGTTATGGAGTGTCTTTCTGTGAGAGATAACCACCATTAATAGTGTTGGACCATGAGCATGATACATTAATATTTGTATCTTTGGAACTATAAAGTCGAGGCTTTCTTTAGAATGTAAAAATACACACTTCCTTTCTACTACGAATGGGAGTGTGATACTTATACTTTGAATGAAGAGCATGCCGTGTTTTAATTAGCAGATTTCTTCTTATGTTGCAGGTTATCCCACGACAACTCTGTGACAATGCGGGATTTGATGCAACTGATGTGTTAAACAAACTTAGACAGAAGCAGCTTTTGATGTATTGTTTTTTTGTTGTTGTTTCCCGCATCAACCACAGAGTCCCCAAAAATGATAAGTGTAGAAACTAGAGGGTCCCCATGAGCCACTGTGAAAACCAGAACAAGAATGCTCAAGGAACCTAGAAGTTTACTTGTAATCCCCATTTCTTCTCCTTGTTCTTCTAACTAGTAAAAAAAACACTCGCTAAACAGATGAGTGAAACATGTTTTGAGCCTTGTGATATTTGTCCTCTTTATAATAGCCTCTAGTTGTGGGTTTGTACTTGTTCTTAGCATATTAGCCAATTCATCAACAACAAAAAAACAGAGAGAGAGAGAGACTTTGGGGATCAGATTAGATTCCGAAGAAGCATATTCACAAATTCCAAATTTAGTACAACATTGCCTAAAACTGAAACTAACCCAAATTCCAGATTCAGTACAGCATGCAGTTCAGTTTTTAATCAAATTCATAATCAATAGAATAGAAATTAGAAGTAAAAATCCACATATGATAAGCAACATATCCCTAATTCTATTTTCGAATTGCGATCTTTTCAGCTTTTTCACTTCATCTTCTTCAGCTCCTCTAATTTGTTCATTCTCTTTCATCAAATGGTGATTGTTGATCTCATCATCCCATAGAAATCCAGTACAGTAAAATGTTCCCTGTTCAAACATGCAAAAACAACACACTGAAACACACATACCTCATTTATATTCAAAAAAATCACAGAAACAAAATTTGACATTACATATGATGTATTGCACTTCCAGAATCGTCTTCCGCGACTCCTATCCGTCTTTGAAGTTGCTATTCTCATGTCACCATTGCAAAATGGGCATCTTGGAGCTTGGCTGGTATCAAATTTTGACATTTTCGAAGAACCCAGGAATGAAAATTTTCAGACAACCCTAACTCACAATCTCAAAGTCTCTTACAAAGACGAAGGGAGAGAGGGCATCTTTTAAGTAGCCAAGATTTGACGAAATTGCCCCTCCACGTGAGGGGCACGTGCAAAAAACATGACGGGCGTTAAGAGAATTTGACAGAAAAGCACGATTGGGCTTGAATTGCTCGAAATCAAAAGTACAGGGGCAAAATTGACCAAATTGAAACTACAGGGACCAAAGTGGTAAAAGTTGCAAACTACAGGGACTAAAAGTGACTTTTTGCCTTCTTCTTTTTTACCAATTTCAACACACCCCACCCAAACCCACCCCCACCGCCCAACACCTTAGCCACATAACCCAACCTAGATGTTGTGCTCTCTCTCTCTCTCTCTCTCTCTCTCTCTGTTGAGAGGTGCATACATTTGAGAGCCTAGAATTGATGGGCTGATTCAAATCTCAGTTAAAGGTCCTTTCATATTATTGATATTGAAAATTTGGGGGTGGGTCTGCTTTGCAATCTTTTGAATATGGGGTGGTGACTGTTGAAGAAACAAAAGAGGGAAAATAGAGGAGGAGGAGGGGTGAGCAGGTGGAGGCGAAGAGACAAAGGGTGGGGTTAATCTTTTTAATTTTTTTATTATCTTTTTCTCATATTTTTAATTGGTTTTAACGTTTTTACCCTAATAGCATCTCCAACCGATATGCCAATTCCAATGTGGCAAGTTTTGACAAAAAAAGAAGACAGTTTTAAGCCTCCAACCGTGATGCCAAATCCTAATTGGATTGACATCCTTCACTTTTGTCAAAATTTGACACAAGTTGAGATGTCTTTTATTATTTTATTATTATTTTAATCTGCCCACTCCTTCTCTCCTCATCAATGTATAGTTTTTACCTTATTTAATATTTTACTCTTAAATATTGAGCCCACTTGCCTTTAAAAATAATAAAATAATATGTATATTTGACATATGCTCGGTTGGATAAAGAGTTTTACAATATGTCAAATTGCATAAGCCATCAAATTTAAATTTGATGCTTGGTATTGACATCTCCTTGGAGATGCTCTAAGTCTTTTGAAGTCATTTTATAAAGGGATAACTTTGTCTTTAAAATTTTAAAAATAAGGTGGGTGAGAAAATATGACAGGTAGGTGGAAATATAAGCACTCTTCTTCCACATTGGTTTATCGACTCGCTAGTTTTTATTGGTTTTATCATTTATGTTGGTATTCTATTTTTCCAGGAGTCATTCTATAGTGATGGCCTTATTTAAGGTCCTTAGATGATGCCCTATCTTTTAACCACTGGATTAAAACTAACTAATTTAATCTAACGGTTAAAAGATATGACCTCAGATAAGGTCCTCACTATAGAATTTTATTTATTCCATACTCCCTTTTTCTTTTTCTTTTCTTTTTCCATTTTCTGGGGTGTAATTCAGTTGGTACCGAATCTGAAGAGAATTAGCAAAAAAGAAGCTACAAGGGATGAGATATGAGTCATATGACAGGGACAAAGCAACATATGACAGAAAGAGGTTTGCTTGCTTTGCCACTCCGGTGTTTTTTTCCTTCTTGTAATTATATTTGAATCATTTTGAAAAACGGACCATCTGGGTGTTAATTAATGATTGTTTCTTTGTTTGGTTTTGATGTGATAAAAGGTGAAGATTTTGACAAAGCTGTACTAGGGAGATGCAAGGGAGAAGCTCATTGAGGCAATTGAAGACCTGAAGCTGGACTCTTTGGTCATGGGAAGCAGAGGCCTTGGTGCCATCAAAACGTATGCAATCCTCCTGCTTGTTCTTTCTCAATTTCCAATTTTTTAATTTTAATAATATGGTTCTAGTAAGGGATATTTGTAGAAATGTCACCGACTATCATCGCGATTTAATTTGTCACCTTAAAGAAAAATTTAAGCGAAATGTCACCTTAAGTTTTCAAAATTCATGATTTGTCACTGATTTTAACATCATCCAATTTTTCATCCATTTTGAAGGGTATTTTAGTCTTTCCAATATGTAGAAATGAGGGTTTACAAACAAGCAGAAATGTGATATAAAAAAGAGGGTTTACATATTGTAAAAACTAAAATACCCTTCAAAATGGATGGAAAATTGGATGATGTTAAAGTCAGGTGACAAATCATGGATTTTGAAAACTTAAGGTGACAATTCGCTCAAATTTTTCTTTAAAGTGACAAATTGAAACTAATGTATAAGTTGAGGTGACATTTCTACAACAATCCCTTCTATTAATCGATGTGGGATAACATTTTGACTCTTTGAGATTGTACAAAACAGGATCATAGTGGGGAGTGTGGCCAAGTATATGATCACTTATGCTCCAATCCCAGTGACTATCATCAATTTCCATTAATGTAATTAGAAACTTGGATTTGGGTTTTCAAGAATCTATCATCAGTCCTAAACATGAGCATTAATGCTTGATTAGTGTGTTTGAAACATGATCTTGGAGACTTGGCCTCCTAGAATTGTTTAAGTCATAATACCGAATGGATGGGCATGTTATGTTACATGTACTCAGTTTTGAAGAATAATATATTTGTCCCTATCAATTCTGGTTTTGTGTATTTGTTCTTCAATCATAGCCATCCAAAGTGGTCACAAGTAGGGGTGACCAAAAAATCCAACCATTCAAACCAAAATGCTCGGTTCGGTTTGGTTACGTTCGTTTTCACACTAAAACAAAGTAATTAATTTTAGACGAACAATTAGTTTAGTTTAGTATTCTATTTAGTTTTATGATGTCTTAATCAAACCAATCCCGAACTATAATATTACTTCAATTCAACTTGAAGTTTGAAGCTCAAATAAAACAAAACCGACCCCTCGTCACAACACACATCCTATTAACATCCTTGTCTCATAATTTGTCTTGACATGCAATTATGAATTTGTTACATTTGTTTGCAAGAAACAAGTATTTTCTTATGCTTGGTCGATTTTAATAAGATAACAATTGCAACTAGGTCATAATAAAACAGAGAGCAGTTTTGCTGATGTAGTGAGCTGGGTTATGAAATTGTAGGATAATTCAGTAAACAACTTTTAAAAAAAATAAAAATTATACAAGCGATATTAAAGAAGGGGAAATCGAACCTAGAACCTCGAGTGCATGGATAAATGCTCTTAAGAGACTTGTTTGACTGACATTTCATAACATAGAGGGCACTAATAAATATGTAGAGTAGTGATCTCTTGGTCACCTAGTGACCAAGGATCCGTGGTCACCCACCGTTGGATTTAAATCCAACGGTCCAATAGAGTTTCTTAAAATGAGTGCAAAAGTAGGTGGGCCTTTGGATTTAAATCCAAATGTGGGTGACCACGGATTTCTTGATCACTAGGTGACCAAGAGAACACTACTCTAAATATGTAATCTGGATTTGTTGTTGTAACTTGTAATTTGATTCATGAGCCATTTACTTTGCAAGTAGTTTGGTGCTTTCACAGCGACCAAGGAAGAAGGCAATTAGTGTTTCTTTATTATCACACCAATCATATAGCTTGGGACACTTCTCTTTGGTCAACACCTCCACCCCCACAGCTTCTTGAATTGGTCTAAGCCAGTAGCCTATGAAGCTAGCACCTATATCTACAAATCCAATTCTCTCCCCCAAAGAACTTGTTATCCTTGAGTTCATTTTCAAGAAATTGCAGAAGCTCACAGGCTTCTTCCATAGCCTTCTCATGGCCCTCATTTTCCCAGTAAGCTTTGCATATGGCAGGTGAGCACTAAAAAGAGTAAAGTCAAACAAAACACATTGAGAATCAGGCATAAATAAGCTGACACACGGGTAAGAAAATAGGGCTACATATATAGACAAGAGTAATCTTTTCTCATCAGACTTATGTTATCTCAGATTGTTAATCTAGACCACACGTTCCTGCAGTAATCAATTTTTATAATATGCTTAAGGGTTCATCAACATGAAATTCTGCTATCGGTTTCTCATTGTGTACCAGCACAGGGGCCTTCTTGTGAACTGGGTTGTATTTGATCAGCAAAGGGCTCTTGTTCTGCAGGTCCTCTTCGCAAGAATTTGGATTTCACACCTTTCAGTCTCAGAGCTATATCCACTCTGAGACTTAATGGGCTTCCCCTAACCCCTAAGTGCTTCACTTCCTCTGCCTCTGCCTCTGCCATGGTATTTTAGGTTCAAGTTTCAGTATTTCCTTGTGGGTTTTATAGAGGTACAAGACAGTCATTCTAAAATGAGTTTGGTGTTGTTACCCAAAAATAAATAAATTTGAGTTTGGTGATGAAAAGATTCTTTGGTTTATTAATTTTGAAAGACTAATACGTTAACATTTGGCTAATTTATTTTCAATTATGAAAAACGATAAGAAGTAAGCACATGAACCCCCTTACAACTTGTCTGCTATTCTGCTAAGCCTTATTAGTTTTATTAAAAAAAATTAAAAAAATTAAAAAAATTAAAAAAAATTAAAAACGTATAGCCGTGCGGCTATACTCTTTAAATATTAAAAATATTAAAAAAAGTATAGCCGACGGCTATACTCTTTGAATATTTTCCAATATTTAAATAGTATAGCCGTTCGGCTTCATACTATTAAAAATAAAACAGTATAGCCGATCGGCTATACTCTTTGAAAAATAAAAAATTAAAAACCGTATAGCCGCGCGGCTTTACTCTTTAAATATTAAAAAATTTAAAAAGTATAGCCGGGCGGCTATACTCTTTAAATATGAAAAATAAAACCGTATAGCTGAACGGCTATACTCTTTGAATATTTTCGAATATTTAAAATAATAAAAAATTATAGCCGCGCGGCTTGACTCTTTAAATATATTCGAATAATCTCCCATCAGCTCTAACTCATTATCCAAGTCTCTTTTATCCCTTAATTTGTCCAACTGCGTTAGAAAAACTTAGCCTTGAACACAACCAAATATCAATAAAGAGAGTAACAGATTTGAGTTCATGACCAACAAGAGAGAGATCAAAGACAAGAGTGAGTCACTGACCGGAATTTGGTCAATTCTCTGTAGATCATGTTCGTTGTTCAACGGGCGTACAAGGGTGAAGCATTCTCTATCTGCAAATAGAGCTCGAATGGAGGCTCGTATCTATATTGGCCATTTATACTGTACAAAGTCTCAGCATAAGTTTTCTCACCTGGTTGTAAATAAACATGCGTGTAGGTAAAACATCTAAGTAAAAGCTTTATGTTTTTACTTAAAAAGTCTGTGTGCTTTATGTTTCCTGTCAGATAAAAGTGAGATCATAAGTATTACAATCAGCTTAAAAAGTCATTATTGGTTGCATAAGCAATACAATGGATAATGAAAATTATCGTAATTATAAAAGGAGCATATACTAATATGTTGTTAAGTAAGGGAATGAACGCTAACCGTCTGATCAAAAGCATCTATTCCTTCGGTATCCAATAGTAATAGGTTGTATATTCAGTTCCATCAAGAGCAGTTCTCTTAAAGGGTGCACTCCAGAGCCATATAGCGCCCTTGTGCATGGGCGATGTGTAGATGCTACTTGAAATGAAATCCACCGCTCCTTCCAAGAAGCTACAATAGAGAATACAAACATATACAGTTTTATTTCTCATAGCAACATTCAAATGGTGGGGAAGCAATAGTACAGTAAGCTTACTGGTCACAAGTTCATAGAGTGCAAGCAGAAGAGAGAGAGAGATGTTCAGAAAAGGTAAGTGCTTTAAGCTATTGGTTTCTCATTGTGTACAAGCACAGGGATCTTCTTGTGAACTGGATTGTATTTGATGAGCAAAGGGCTCTGTTCTGCAGGTCCTCTTCGCAGAATTTGTATTTCACACCTTTCAGTCTCAGAGCTATATCCACTCTGAGACTTAATGGGCTTCCCCTAACCCCAAAGTGCTTCACTTCCTCTGCCTCTGCCTCTGCTTCTGCCTCGGTATTTTAGGTTCGAGTGTCTTTCCTTGTGGGTTTTATAGAGGTAGAAGACAGTATATCAATATAGTCATTCTAAAACGAGTTTGGTGATGAAAAGATTCTGCATCACATTTTGCTCAACGAGCCCTGACACTCTTTGGTTTATTAATTTTAAAATACTAAGTTAATTAACATTTGTCTACTTATTTATTTTCCAATTATGAAAAACGATGAGAAGTAAGCACATGAACCCGCATACAATTTGCCTGCTATTTGGATTCTTCTTAAAGGAGAACAAGTGCCTTATTAGTTTTATCATTGATGTTGGTACCCTTATTATTACTTTTATTATGGTCTACTAGTTTTCTCATCATGTTATGTGTTTATTATAAATTTTAGAATGCATATCAAACTTAATGTGCATTCATTTAGAATGAGTAATACTAGACACACATTCATTTAGAATGAGTAATACTAGACACACAAACTTTTGGTTATCAACTGATGTAGCAATGTTTCACTTGTTTCTTGTCTGAACCCACTTTGAAGTTTATTTATTTGTAACAAATAAGAAATTGACACATCAGTTGATAATTCAGTAACTCTTTATTTGAATGACATCACAACAAAGATGGAAATACATAAATATCAAACAAGAACCCAACTTACTACATTAATGTAGATATGTTCTTGTAATTTTTCATGAGGCATGAAATGCTTACAATAAGTTAGTTGGAAGTAGAAGTAGAAGTAGTAGTGGTGCTCTGAAAGCGACCCCGGAAGACAGCAACTAGTTTATCTCTTGAAGGCAAACTTTCCTGAAGAACATTGACAAACTCATCACTCCAATCGTATAGCTTGGGAAACTTCTGTTTGGTCAAAATCTCCACTCCCACAACTTCTTGAATGGCTCTCAGCCAGTAGGCTATGAAGCTACCAACAATGTCCACAAGGCCAACTTTCTCTCCCCCAAAGAACTTGTTACCCTTGAGCTCATTTTCAAGTAGTTTCAGAAGCTCACATGTTTCTTCCACAGCCTTCTCACGTTCCTCGCTCCCCCAGTAAGCTTTACATATTGCAGGCAAGCACTAAAGACAAACAAACCAAATCGAAAACTGAATTAGCGTGAGACTATTAGTGATTAGGTTGTGGTGTTTGATTGATTCAAATCTAGGTATATTTTAAGCTAAATTTCTACTAACAAATTGTATTGACATGTACACTCACAAATCATGGTAATCATACATAATAATGATCCACAAAGCAAATTAACACAGGCAAGAAAATAGGACTATGTAGATTCAAGAATAGTGTTTTTATTTTTCGCGAGACTTATATGTTGCCAGGTTAACATAGACTATACATTCAAATAAGAATCAACTTGATTGTCTGGCAAGCAAACATTCCTCATATATTGAATGTTAAATCACATTCACAATGATTGAAGTGAAACATTTTTACCTTCTCATCAATGAACCTAGCCCAGAAGCGTGCATGGGCTCTTTCATAAGGATCTTCAGGCAAAATGGAAAAGCCTTGCTTCCAAGTCTCATCAATATATTCAATAATGACATGGGACTCTGCTATTGGTTTTTCATTGTGCAGGAGCACAGGGATCTTCTTGTGAACTGGGTTGGATTTGAGAAGCAAAGCACTCTTGTTGTGCAGGTCCTCTTCAAAGAACTCATATTGCACCCCTTTCAGTCTCAGAGCTATTTCCACTCTGGAAGTAAATGGGCTTCCCCAAGCCCCCAACAGCTTCACTTCCTCACCCATTATATCACAAATTAGTCAAGTTTGACACTAACCCTCTTTGTATATGTGACTGGATTTTCCTTCTGGGTTTCATAGGGGCAAGAACACAATGTTAACTTGGGCATAGACACCTCTGCACACTGTTCAATAGTCAAAAATCATTATAAAATAGTGAGTTGGTGGAGGAGAGATCTAGAAAATGATTTGTTGACAATTTGTTCATTGAAACTTGGTACTCTTTTCCTTGTTTTAAAGGACTACGTTAGCATTTGTCTTATCTATTTACTTTTTCTACATTGAAAAACGAACTTATCTGCAATTGGCAATTCTTCCACATTCGTTCATTGACTCGCCAGTAGTTTTTATTGGTTTTGTCATTTCTGTTGGTATTATATTAGTCCAACATCCAACTTATTGTAAATTATCAAACTTCCATTTGATTTGGTCAAAGGCCTCAATAATCTGCACTGGGCTTAGACCTATTAGCAACAAAGGGAGAATTGGGCTCCAAAATTGTGCCTTGGTCTTTCAGCCTTGAAAGTGGGCTTATGCTTATTTCCATTCTACACAAGGCACGCTGGCCGTTCAAACTGCATAGAGCCATTGCAATACTTTGTTGGGATATAAGTGATATTGGAAGAGAGGAAATCGAACATAAGACATTAAATACACTCACTTTGATTTTTTCAATTTTCAAAACAGATAACTTGGTTCTACTATGCTTCAATCACACTTTTAGAGCTATGATCTTTATTGTAACGTTTGTAAGCAACATTAATAATTACAAATGTGGTCCATCAAAACGCTCTGGCTCATTCTACATCTTCTTTTTTTTGTAAAGAAAAGGGCTGGCCAGCTCCTGGAGCCATGGCAATTAATGAAAACACAAGCTTCATAAATCAAACAATCTAAAAACAAAACAGAAAGTGCAACAACATAGGCTCATTGCTTTCTTTTTTTAAATTTCTTTCAGTCTGTCAGAAGCAGCTTGAAATTGAAGCTTGTCTTTCCCTCTACGTTTTTTCAAATTAGCAGTCAACATCAAACAAGGTGCTATGTTGCAGTTGAGAGGAGCCTTTCTTAACATACATTATATATCCGTTGGAACAACTACCATCGTCATTTTATCCGACAGAAATTGGGATACATAAAGCCTTGCACGGAAAGTTACCAAAAAATGAAAAAGGAGATTAGAGAATACTCCATTATTATACATTAATTCAGATTTAGTACCCCATTATGGATCCTAATTCTAACTCTTTCTTACTAACTACTTTGGTCATTCTCATGAAAATGCTTTCTGTTGTCCCATGCAGAGAAATGCTTAAGATATATTCCTAATTATAAAAGTTACTGCAATAAAAATTCCTAGCTTAGCAAAGCATGCATTAGAGTTGACCCATAAAAGAGAAGGAGAGAAAAAAGAAAAAAGAAAAAGAGAAATGGGTATGTTTGAATGAATGAAATAGGCATATGGGATTTTCATTTTTATCTCCAAAATGCCCCTTTACACCTATGGAAGCCATAAACAAACACTGAAATTTCATCAAGTTTTAATGCCTCTTTCCAATTACATCTAAATTTTTATTCAATCTTATAAGCTTGTGAACAGACAAATCTAGTAATCAAATTCAAATAATCAAATTCACCAATCTTTTCTTGCCCTATTATAGGTAAACTTGACACTTCATAGCCATGTAAGAAGCAACAATGAAATCTTTATTAGAATATGTCATTTTGTTTAACTTGTAAATGAAGAGGCGAATAAAGAAATTCAAATCATTATGCTGACACAAAAAAATCGGTGGAGTCCACCTGTTGCTGACGCAGCCCATGTGCAAGGAATTTAACGTGGGCCCCACATGCTGCTGTGCTGCTGCTTTATGGCAACTACGTCGCGCCACTTGTCCAGCTCTTGTGATGTTGTCGTTGGAATCCAACGACAACAATTCAAACTTGGTTTTAAAAAAATATATATTCTAATAGTAACTTAAATCAATTATCTAGATTAAATCTAAGCTATTTTAAAGGTTAAAAAAAAAAAAAAAAGACCCAACGGTTGAAATTTAAATTCAACAGTCAAAATAATATTTTAAATTAATCTAGATCAGATCCAACCCCAAAACTCACTCCAAACTCTATAAATACCCACCTATTTCTCAAATAATCTACCAAAAACATTTTATCTATTTCTCAATTTATTTTTCCTTTGTCAATCTCATCAATCTCCTTTCATTCTTGTTGAAGACATCCACAAAATCTCAAAGAGGTGTGATATAAATGAGCCTCCCACACAACGTTCTTCTAGGGCTAGTGCAAGTATGGTGAATTTGGATAATGACGCAGACGATATCACCATGCCTAGTCCAAGGCTTGAGGGCAAGATAAACAAAAGGCTGCAAAAAAAAAGAAGAAGAAGAAGATGGCTGACCAGTCTCAACAAACAAAGGATAAGTACTTGGAATCATTGGTTGAGCAAGGTATTGCTTCCGAGGAGGATAGGAGACGAAAGCTCAACATATTGGACAAGTTTGTCCAAAATCAAGCTTATGCTTATGCGTATCAGAAGCAACAAAATAAGGAAGCCCAAGAACAAAAAAATAATGTCCATGGACGTGTCCAAATTTACTCCAAGAAAGAAGAAGTATTGGGGGGATAAACAATATGAAATTATGCAAGAACATGCACAGGGTCAACAATCTACCGTTAATCCTGAAGACAACTCAGGGGACTATTATCCAAGCCCCCACGATGGTGGTTATTAGTTTATTCCTATTGGGTTTCATGTATGGTGAATTTGAAGTATAGTGTGTTTTCTTTTGGAATAAAATTATATTTGTGGAATTTCAATTTTTTTAAGTCGAATTGTTCAAAAAAAAATAAAATTATGAAGCTATTTAAAAAGATTAAATGAAGAAAATGTATCCATAAAAAAAAAATTAGACTTAAACCATTTTAAACAATTTAAAAAAGTTACGGACTTAAAATTTGAGTCCGGGTAAAACTGAAATGGTTATTTTTTGGAGGGAAAAAAATTTAAGTTTAACCCAAATGGGTTGGAGAGGACCTAACAACTATGATATGATAAACTTTTAAAAACTAGGTGCTAGTTTATATAAACAATATGAAATTCATTTCAGAAGATTGAGGCAGGGCATTCCACCATAACTTTGTTTTGTAGTTCCAAAGTGTTTTACCCTATAATTTGAATTATTTATTGGTTTTCTATGAACTTGGAAACTCTGCTTCAAAAAGCAGACTGCTTTTTACTGGAATGCCACAGACTACTTCTCAGTGACCAACAGGCCTGCCATGCACACAGAAACACTCTTTTGGCTTCATATCTTCTGCATCATCAAACTGAATTTGCTTAGATTCAACCGATTTCATTCATTTTGGTTCTTTTTATTTATTTTAAATTTCTGAATGATATGAAAGTGAAACTGGTTCCACTGAAACAAAAATATGGAACATATAAATTCTATACCATTAATTGTGTTTTACTTTATGTAAATAGTTAATGGTGTGGCAGACATACAAAGAGGAGCGCAAGAATGATAAAGGTGGAGACATCCCATCCTCTGAGCACTGGATCCCAAACATTTTAAAGCAAATTCTCAACCACAAACATCATTGAAAACTTGACACCAAAACCAGACTGCCTGATAAATTGCAAATTACAAACGTAAGAGCAAGTCCACCGCGCAAGAAAAGCGAGCAATAGGGGGCCCAAGGGTAGGAAACCATCTTCAGCGCACAAAGTCTAGCCCTAGCAAACAGTGGGGCCCAACAACCTGGGCGGGTAAGTTCAGCCCGAGCTGCTGTTTGGGCAAAATGACACAATGCTGACGTCATAATGACGTCAGCAATTAAAAAATTTAAAAAATACCAAAATATTCAAAATATTTTTTTAAAAATAAATACCTAGTTATATTCTTTACTTTCCACACCAAAAACTCTATACAAATTCATCTCCTCATATCTCATGCGAATATTAATTGCCCTTGCTCATAGGTAAAAACAAAATTACAAGAACTGCTACTATTCACGTAAATAGTGACGGCTCTTACTTGCTCTTGCCTTGTCCTTGCCCATAGGAGTGGAAGTGCTCTAATCAAGGATATATTGGTTGACATCATTGAGAGATCCGTCGATTACACGATTCCCATAACCATTGTTTATTGTATTTTTCAAGCCCAAGTTAGAATTATTAATGCACACTTATCATTTTTAACCCTTGTTTAAGCAAAGCAGAGCAATGCTACAGAGAGAGAGAGAGAGTCACTGGCAGTATACTGTCTGATTAAAAATATCAAGAGGACCAACAACACTACGCTCTTCCAAGTTTCAAATGTGTGTCTCTCTAGCTGTTCATGTGTTTGAGCTAGCTTTCATTAATGATG
Organism: Prunus padus; assembly: GCA_024362665.1. Lineage (NCBI taxonomy): Eukaryota > Viridiplantae > Streptophyta > Magnoliopsida > Rosales > Rosaceae > Prunus > Prunus padus. The sequence continues at coordinate 5,964,391 of JANFAM010000019.1, forward strand.
ACTAGCTTCGCATTTATGTTCACATAAATAAAGCAAGCTCCTTTGCAGAATATCCACCATTTTGTTTTCTATATCTTAGCAGCTGCCTTTCACTATCAGACATGGTTGAGGCCTTATGGATAGAGCTTTCACTCACCAAGAGGAAAGAGAAGGAACCCAACAGCTACAAAATCAACAGCTCAAGCATTGTCTGCCATTGGTAGGGTTCAGAGGCTTCAATAACCACAACCCTTTTTCCATTTTTGGGTTTTGGGCGTCAAAGTATCTTCGAAACTTGCATTGCAGAGCTCGAATCTCTAATTCCTGTTGCTTGGGAAGGCTTCAGTACAATGGTATGGTAGTGAACAACTCTGCTTTTTGCGATTCGCCTGGCTTTATTAGAGAAGGAAAAGCTGCAATGGAGGGTTTGGTTAAGAGATATGAAGGCATTATTGAAGGGAAAAGTGAAGACTTTGGTGAATGTTTGGGTCAAGTTGGGACCCTTGGGGATTTGATTGAGGAGAAGGGTTGTGAAAGCAGTTCAAGTTCAGATTTTTTGACATCTGAGACGACAGGGCATGAAGAACAGAGTCACAGTAGCTCTGACGAAGAGACATCTTCGGCACCCTCATTGGGTTGGCCTATTCAGAAAGCTGAGGCATCCGATTGCAACAGTCAGAACGGTACTGAATTAGCAGAGAGAACCCATTTGGATGATAGGAAATTAGAGAAACAAGGATCAACAATATCAGGTATTATCTCTATTTCGTTCACACGAAGACACTTGTGGTACATGTCAATTTGATGCTTTTTCCTATTAATAAAAATTGATGATTTTGGTTTATGGGATTGTAGAGACTGAGTTGATGAAGGAAAGGTTTTCAAAATTGTTGCTTGGAGAAGATATGTCAGGTTGTGGAAACGGGGTTTGTACAGCATTGGCTATATCAAATGCCATTACTAATCTTTGTGGTACGCAATTTTAGTTTACTGTCTCAATGCCTTCAAACCTATATTGGTTGATTTGCTCTGTTACTTAACGGAAATTTCGTTATGGACTCGTTTGTGGTGATTGGTTATTTTTCTTTTTCTCTGTTCCCTCTTGTAGCTACCATATTTGGGCAACTTTGGAGACTAGAGCCTCTACCCCAAGAGAAGAAACTGATGTGGCGAAGAGAGATGGGATGGCTTCTTTGTGTGAGTGATCACATTGTTGAGTTGATACCTTCTTGGCAGACATTTCCTGATGGAAGCAAATTGGAGGTAAATTCGGAGTCCAATAGATTTTAGGAACAGTATAATATCTCTAAGTTTTCAGTATGCACTCCCTTTCGGCAATTATATTATACCGAGTCAAGTGACCAATTCCAATGTATAAATAGCAGTGATGAAACATATGCCATCTTTAATTTTGCTGCATTATAAATGGTGAACTTGAAATGGAAATGCAGGCATGGAGCCTTTATACTAATGTAACTGATGTGATACTTTGTGGTAAGAAACTATAGTGTATGGCAATGAAAATGTTGGTTAAGGAAGGTACTAAATGATCAGTTCCTTGAAATGGTTCTTACTCATTTGCACTTCAATTCAGATCATGACTTGCAGACCTCGCTCAGATCTTTATGTTAATCTCCCTGCCCTTCGTAAATTGGACAACATGCTTCTTGTAAGCTTCTCAGACCTTCTCTACAACTTATATCCAGTCTCACTGAGTTCCATTCTGAGTTTAGCCAATCCTTGCAGGAAATATTAGATAGTTTTGTCAATACAGAGTTCTGGTATGTTGACCAAGGGATTCTAGCCCCAGATGCTGATGGGTCATCCTCTTTCCGAAGAGCCTTTCAGCGTCAAGAGGAAAAGTGGTGGCTACCTGTGCCGCGAGTTCCTCCGGGTGGACTCCATGAAAATACAAAAAAGCAACTGCAGCACAAACGTGATTGCACGAGTCAAATATTAAAAGCTGCCATGGCAATAAATAGTATTACTTTAGCAGATATGGAAGTCCCTGAATCATATCTGGAAGCTCTTCCAAAGGTTTGCAACATCCTTTAGATTCCAGTGATATGTAATTACAAATGCATTGTGCTAAACTTTTTGTTTAACTGGGTTTCAGAATGGAAGAGCAAGCTTAGGGGATCTTATCTATCGATACATTTCATCAGATCAATTCTCTCCCGAATGTCTGCTTGATTGCCTTGATTTGTCCTCTGAACATCAAGCCATAGAGATTGCCAACAGAGTAGAGGCCTCAATCTATTTGTGGCGCAAAAAAGCAAACTCAAAACCTACAAATAATGCAACCAGATTTGGTTCAAAGTCATCATGGGAAATGGTCAAGGAGCTGATGGCTGATGCAGAGAAAAGGGAGTTGCTTCCGGAAAGAGCAGAAAGTCTCTTAATGTGCTTGAAGCAACGCTTCTCTGGTCTTCCACAGACAGCCCTCGATATGAGCAAGATTCAGTACAATAAGGTTCCAACTTGGTCTCAATAAAAAATTTGTTCACATTTATGCTTTCAATTTCTTCTTTCCTTCATATTTAATTGGTTGATCTGTCTAGGATGTTGGGAAATCCATTTTGGAGAGCTACTCACGGGTTTTGGAGAGCCTGGCATTTAACATTGTGGCACGTATCGATGATCTGCTATATGTAGATGACCTGACCCGCCATTCTGATCATTTCTCATCAATCTCCAAGGTTAGTATGATTTCACACAAGAGCACTCCTAACCCATACTCAGTGCCCATCTCAAGCACTCCATACAAAACAGCTTTCACCACACCAAGCTTTTCACCTGGACACCTAGTTAGCCCTCTCAGGGGAGACAGATCACCATTCATCACCAGTGGCAAGATTCCTCAGCGTGGATTGGGTGTAAAAAAAGTCTTGACTGATTATTTGAGTATCGATGCGAAAGGAAAGGACTACAGCAATCCAATCGAGAAACCAGATTCAGTATCAAACACAATGCAAGAGACGCTGGGATCTCAAATGGGAATGGATTCTTATCAGTGTACAAAAGCATCAACAAGCCCGGCATCGCAGGATTCAATCACGCAAGAATGAATCCAAAGGCTCGTCACCTTTGAGTGTTCAGCTGCTTGAACTGGCTCCTTTGTGTTTGTTTTTTTTTATTAGACATAGGAGGACATCTGAGAGTGGGGGAGGGCTCATTGTTTACAAGATGTCTGCAATGGTGATGAGTTGAGCGGTTCATGTTTGAAATGTGCTGCTCCCTGTATTACAGTTTCGAGTTTGTTCCCGTGTCACTGTTTGATATGGATCAAAGAGTGATTGTAAAGAGAGAACTAAGAAAATCCTGCACTATTTTGGATAGAATATATGAATTCTTATTATTTTCTTCTCATGCAGTGGATATTGATAAAATTCAGTGCAAATATGTTCAAGCATGTCCATGACTTTGCTCTTGCAATTTCTGGAATCTGAATATTCATGACTTGGTTTGGCACTCGGTGTTCAAACTTGGTGGGCATTTTGCATCAACTAAGATATAGTCAACTTTGAATAGAATTATGTATATCCGTGACTTGGGTTTCTGAGCAAACATCATAAGCGAACATACACTGCGTGGATATTGGGCCATACTTCCTACAAAAGCTTTGTGTTGTTCAGTGTTCTCAACCAAACCAAGACGGCAAAAGAAAAGAAGAAATGCAAAAAACGCAGGGGCATTCCGAGAATTGAACTCGGGACCTCTCGCACCCTAAGCGAGAATCATACCACTAGACCAAATGCCCACATTTGATACGTTATGCAATACGATTATTTATAAACAAGGACGTTAGAATCATATTTCAGTACGCCTACGATGTTGTGAGTTTCCACATCTGTCCTTAACAAAAACACTTGTATTTTGCGCGTTAATGAAGTTGTCTGTTTTAGCATTGTAATATTCTGAACAAAAAACCATTATGAAAATTCTAGTACAATATACAAAATAAACTCGACCATTAAATTTGTAGGTTGTTTTTATGACTATAATAACACACAATACTGAAATTCTAGTACATGTTCACAGAAACAAACCGATTCTTTTTAATGGGGGGATGTATACAACAGCAGAGAAGCAAGAGAACTTAGAGCTATATTTTCTCATCTCATTTTGGGCTATTTTGGCATAGTTGGTTGGCTCTATTTCTGAGCTTAGAGCAAGTAACATTATCTGGTAGGTAGGCCAACTATGTACTTGAGTTGTGTCAGAAATTATGCCTTGATGTAATTTCAAAGAAGAGAGTTATCTGGTTTGGTGGCTCAAAAGTTATTTCAAGTTGGAAGATTAATCTGAGTGTGGTAGTTGGTTTACACGTCTTCACAGATAAGAAGAGGGCTTGCCAAGGTCTGTCGGCGATGGAGCGAGGATTGGGGTGAGGTGTCTTAACAACAAGGCTTCTGAAGTTCTGAGCTTCTTCACTGTCAGTAATGGCCACATCTAAAAGGAGAGTGAGGACAAGAAATCAATCATATTTGTATTGAATATTGAACTTAAAGTGAAACACATATCCCACAGACCAATTTGTGTAGCCAAAAGTGCTGCATTAAGAACTTGTTTTGGTTCTAGTGCTACTTCCATTAGGGGTAAGTGGATGAATGGAAAAACCACATTTTCTGCTCTGATTCAAGTATAAAAAAGCTGATCCTATAATCAGATTTTTGCATTGTGAGAGCTAAAAAAGACTTAACTAAAACTTCCAGCTGGTGAATTGTGAACTTGTGAGGCTCACAAAAAAAAAACAAATGGAGGCTCCAATGAAATTCATTTGCATTCTGGGATTGCTTGCAGTTATAAGTACTAGTTGCCTTGAAGGGGTTGATGGGGCTAGCGCTTGCGGAAAAGCTAGCCCAGATGAAGAGGCCATCAAGCTTGCTCCTTGTGCATCTGCTGCACAAGATGCAAAGGCTCCTGTTTCCAGTGGCTGCTGTCAGCAGGTGAAGAGATTGGGCCAAAACCCAAGCTGCCTCTGTGCTATTCTGCTCTCTGACACTGCCCAGAACTCTGGTGTCAAGCCTGAGATTGCCATTACCATTCCCAAACGCTGCAACTTTGCAAACCGCCCTGTTGGCTACAAATGTGGACGTAAGTAACTGTGATTTTTCGTATAGAGGAATGACTCGTTACATGTACGAGGCCAAGTATTTCAATTTATTTTATATTATTTTGTGACTAATGTCCTAATGCAATAATGCTAATGTTGCAGCTTACACAATGCCATGAATGGATATAAAGAGAGGGAGAAGGCTACTGCTTGTGATTTGGCAATAAAACGCTAGTAGCTTATAGTTGTAGCATGTATGTACTGTATCCTTCTTGGATAATAATATAAAAAAAATATTATGCAAATTTGAGTGTGACAACCGCATGTGTTTGATCAATAATTGCGCAGAAACCCAATAATTATTTTGCTAAAAAGGCTAGGAATTTGCAAGCCCCTGGTTACTGGGACCCAACAAGTGGTATGTTCTAAGGTTTGAAATGAGTGATTGGACCATTGGAGACAAACATTCATTGTAAACATCAAAATCAGATGATCAAATTACTTTGTGAAAGCGTGGCTGAAGAATCTCCATCCACACCAGCAGCAGCAAGCAGTCTTCCTTAACGACCATGGAAAGCAATATCCTACCAGACATGGGATAAGGACTGCTTTTGATAACCTGTGAGGTCATGTTTGGATAGGGAATAATTAACCTCGACCCAAAAATCAAAAGCAGGGATAAGAAATTATAGAAAAGACAGTTTTTGAGGCAAATCCGGATTGATAGGATAGATATGGATTATATAATTCTAGTTGATGGGCCACACTGTCTTTGAAGAGAGATTCGTTAGTTTCTTGTACGTGGCACTCACTAACAATGGAATCCAAATTTTTGAGGTAAGGAGGAAACTGAAGGGTAGTGTCATAAACAAGAACAACTTTTTTGACTGTTTTGAGGGCCAAAGGCATAAATCCAAACATCCATTTGTTTGTTTGACCATGTCATGGGCACATAAGAAGAAGCAGTGTTCAACTTGGGCATCAACAGGGAAAATCTGAAATAGAGAGAATAGAGAAGAAAAAATGGGTGAACCAAAAAGGAATAAAGACATCTTAGATTTGTGCACCAAGAGAGAACGTGAAGATAAGGTAACACTCTCTTATCATATTTTTATGTTTCGAGATTGTAAATCAGGACCGCAAGTTTTATTGTATTTGTTTGTTTGACCATGTCATGGGCACATAAGAAGAAGCGGTGTTCAACTTGGGCATCAACAGGGAAAATCTGAAAAAGAAAGAAGAGAGAAGAAAAAATGGGTGAACCAAAAAGGAATAAAGACATCTTAGACTTGCGCACCAAGAGAGAACGTGAAGATAGGGTAACGCTCTCTTATCATATTTTTATGTTACGAGACTGTTAATCAGGGCCGCAAATTTTATTGTCCACACATACACCGTCTATAAAACGTGACAACCGTGACTAACTTCCAGATTTTGATGCATGCCATCAATCAGATTCTGTCCCAGGTAACGAATTTGAAGGACCAAAGAATTACAATACAAACCATCCATCCATCCATAGAGAAAGAAAACAGCAACACCATGCAATTACGAGTTCAAACATACATATATTATATATTAAACATAGCTAAATTACTCATATCCAAATCTTCAACCACATAGCAGTATTTGAAAATAAATGAGAAGTCACTAGACCAAACATCCTTTACATAAGGATAGCACTTCATCATCATTCTTTACACTGATACTAAATAAGATGCATATATATATATATATATATATATATATATATATATATAGAGAGAGAGAGAGAGAGAGAGAGAGAGAGAGAACTATGGTTTCATATGACTGTTGTTTGTTGGGCTGGAGCAAAACAAACCAGCTGCACACAACGATCTGATGCTGCTACCCTATTTCCTATACATCTGCAAAGCATATACACAAACAGATGCATAATTAGTAAACCAAATCCAAATCCAAATCCAAATAAAATTGAGGTGAAAGTAAAAATGAGAATATGGCCGAGGTTCAAAAAAGAAAAGAAAAAAAGTAGATGCCACCGACAACAAGTGTATCTACTATTCCTAGTAACGTTTCAGAAACTTAGAAATAATATACCTTGATGAGTATAAGCCTCGGCAAATGAGCCCTTAATAATAGAGAGACCCTACAGATGAAAAAATTCATAAGAAAAAACAATGTCAGAATATAGTAAATACAGATTCCCAGTAAGGCAGTTCATGCACCTCCTGTACAGAAGTTGAAAATATCATACCTTGCCACCAGTTTCCTCTACAAGCACTCCCAGAATCATCTTCAGTCCCATCTTTCTTGTACTGAAATAATCATGAAATAACATTATCAGGCTCCGGAATTAAGATCAACCATAATCTACTGAATGAGAGAGAGAGAGAGAGAGGAACTAGTTAAATCTCATGTCCAAAGTTCACACATTGTGTTTGCATTATGCCTGGGGAAAATTTTTAAAGAACCTTAATCACAGAGTCAGATGGTAAAACCAACAATTGTTGAGGCAAAAGCAAAAGGCAAAGCAAACAAAAATGCTCACCACAGAGTTAAATCCAGGGCTCTGGGTACTCTGGGGGTGAGAATAAATATCTTGGCCTCCATAATAGATTGATGAACTGAGGTGACATGGTTGCTGTACTCTCTGATCCTGATAGAAGGAACTCATGTCCTTATTTGGCATGCTCTGACTCTTACCTTCACTGCCATTAAAGTCACCAACTGCAGCAACATCAGAGTAACAGAAGCAGACAATTTTCAAATACACAGCACAATTCATGTCTTAACCGGTCAATAAACCCAGGAATCATATGATAAAAAAAAAAGAGAACATCTCAAAGATACATCTTTTAATTGAGAAAAAAAAAATCTAAGGAGGAATATGCATAAGATCCACATGAGTGAAGAAAGGACCGCCACCTTTCATGGCTGACATGCAGCCAGAAGCAATCTAAACAAGATTGTAACAGATACAAGCTTTGGCCATAAGAAAAACAACAGGTATACAAGATAGAAAAACCCTACAAACCTGGCTCTCCAGGTTTGACGTGCAATGGTTCATCCGTAAGTTTTTTCCCAGTGACTTCAGAACGCAGAGATTCCCTCCCTAACACCTTCATGAACACCAAGACAACTTTGTCTCAGAACTTGGTAGAAAATAAAATAAATAACTATATACACACACACTTTACAGAATCTAGTAAAGGTCAGCCAGAGAGAGATTCTAATAACAAAAGTTTTTCAATTTAATTTGCAAAAGAACTTGAAGGTTTATTGTAAAATATGGTTTAAAAGCTCAGAGGGGAGATAAAACAAAATCTATTCCAAAGAACAGACATATCCCAGCACTGTATAATTCTAAACCGCTTCGTTAAAAGAGCTAATGCAATCTCTCATTATACAAAAATAAAAATCTTGTCTTGATTATGCAAATCCACTTTTTTATATCTGACTGAAATCTCCCAACTCAGCAAATGAACTTGTAGATGACGATTGAAGGCCTTCAACCAATTTGGGAAAAAAGTACAGATAAACCCCACGAAGATTTTACGAGCAGAAATTCAAAACAGGGCACCCAACAATATAAAATCAAACAAAAGGCGACAGCTTTAATCTATATTCAATTAAGAAAAACAGAGGCGACATTAGAACTCCAATAACATTAAACAGAAAACAGCCAAGAACCCTTAAAATCAAAAGCAATACCTTAAAATGCAGAGATAACAATCAAAACTCAATTAAATAATCGAAGAAAAAAAATAAATAAAACAGATAAATTTTTTAGAGATTCAGAAAACAAATAAAAAGACAAGAACTTGAACAGGGGAAAGCAATACCAGTTCCTTGGAGGAAGGCGCAAATATAGCACCGAAAATCCCAGATGAAGATGACGACTCGTTGGACCCGAAAAGCTCAGAAGTGAAGGAAGAAGACGACCCAACTTGTTTTCTCGCCTCCATTTCTCTCCCTGTATCCTTATATAAACCTGAGAGCCTCTCTGTTTTATATCTCAGCAGCGTGCTATGAATGTGTATGTGTATATATAATGAACCGAAGCACCGTCAAGCGAAGCTTAGCGAATAAGAAACCGCTACAGGGTTTGTTTGTGCTAAGAAACAAAAGAGAAAGCGTGATACAGACAGAGCAAAATCGAATAGAAAAAACGGAGAGAAAGGGAGAGACACGTGAAAGATCAAAGCGATATTGAGTAAAAACGAAACCGTCGCTCCCACCCAATTTATAAGTCAAAAAGGACGCCTGCCCAATTCGAATTTTCCGATTTTTATTATAACATTTACTAATCCATAATTGGATTATGAGGAATTGAATTGTGAATGAGTTGAGGAATTGAATTGTGGATGAGTTGGATTGAGGAGAATTAGATTTTGGATTTCTATTGAAGTTGTTTACTAAATCATATGAATTTATGGGAGTTAGATTCCGAATTCCTATTGAAGTTGTTTACTAAATTATATGAAATTAGAATAGGAGTGGTAATAATTATTAAAATATCATCATTGTTGGGTTAAAGTAAATGGTAAATTTGGAATTTTAAAAATTGTGTGAGGATTTAATAGATAAAAAAATTTGAATTCCTAATGGGTTAGTTCTCCAGGAATTAAAATACTACTTCCCACCCAAGAATTCAATTCTCCAAAATCAGAAATTCAATTCCTAATTTCATGCTTCACTTACTTTTCAATTCATTAATGTGATGTAAACGAAGAAATCCTCCATGTGGAATTCAATTCCTAATTAGTAAACACACTATTAAATTAAATGAATTCATTTTTATAATTCTCTGATAAATAAATAAACAAATATATATATAAACAGACAAGCGAAAGAAGGAGGGATAATACAAAATACATCGTCCGCACGTGTATATATATATATATATATATATATATATATATATTTGGTATGATTTTCTCCCTCGGTGTCCCAGCCTACGATCTCTCTCTCTCTCTGTTTCCATTTTTATTTTTGGTTTTCTTTCGCTCATTCTTCCTTCAACCTGTCGAAGAGAGTTACAGATCTGCGCCACGTGGGACAGCAGTCCTTCCTTGTGGGCCCTCAAAAATAAGTCCCAACCGTTTACTACCACGAGAACCCTAGTGGATAATAACAATCCTACCCTACACAAGCCCATTATTGACTTTTCATATAGTAATCCTTTGGACAAATGAAATATAGGCTACAGGTCAGGTACAGTTTATAAAGAGAGAGAGAGCCAGACCTTTATGACCTTATCGTTTTATCTTGTCGGACCAAAACAGAGATGGGTCTTCGCCTTTTGGAATTGCTTTTTTTAAGCCAAAAATCTGTTTTGTCTTTGACAGTTGTTTTTAAAAGTATGTTCTGAGTTATTTTTTAAAACAGCTTTCAAAAGAAGTAGAAATAAGTCTTTGATGAATTTTTTTAATTCCTAAAATGTCATCATTAATTTTTAAAATGACATCACCTCCACCTCCACATCCAACTCCACCACCACCATCACAACCACCTTCGCATCCACCTTCGCCGCCACCACATCCACCACCTCTACCACCATCACCACCACCTCCACAATCGTCATTCCAACCACCACCACTACCATAACCATCACCTCCACCTTCATCACCATCACCACCACCACTACCACCACACGATTACCGCATAACACTTTCAACATCATGTCTATTTTAGTCATTATTCACAGTTACAACAATTTTATATTAAAATTTACCAAATAGTTTTGACACTGCTATTTGTACTAACAACACTTTAAAAATATTGTTTGCCAAACATGAATCTGCTTTACTTTATAGCTAATTATTTTCAAAATACAGTATAAGCAACTTTTTTTTAAAAGAGACAACAATCCCAAACTGGCTCTTCTTCTCTCCTTCCCCTCTTTTTTTAAGCTCAGGTTTGGTATTTGGAAGTTGAAAGTTTTTTTTTTTTTTTTTGAGTATCCCAGCTACACTGGGATTTGATGAGAAAGTTTGGGGATTGGAGTGATTGGATGTGTTGGATGAGAAAGTTTGAGACAATTATCATGGTGATGAACAGTGAGCCTAAGAAATCTCATGCCCAAATTTGTATGAGTTATGTAAAAGACAATGATGCCACAATGGTTTGATGTAGGGTTGGGCATCTCATTTAAATTATCCGCATATTGACCGTACCGTACCGATCCGATATTTATACTTATTTTATTATTTAAATACAAAACAAGAAACTAAAGGTAAATGCAATTAACATTTTGTATTACTCCTTTATCAACTGCTTTATCACCATTGTATCGCTTCTTTATCACCCGAGTACTATAGCACTTTTTGGTCAGATAGGAATTTATGAACTTCCTATGTTTTCCAGTTTCGACATTTGTCCCATTTTTTACTTGTAACTTTCCAACCGTTGATCCAAATTTTATATTCTTTATATGAAGATTCAGCATGAAAAACTAAAGAACCCAACGCGGAGCAAATGTCAAAATCATTTACATAAATGTAGAGAATTAAGTAAAAAGAACACTCAAAGGTTTAAACAACAAACATAAGTGGCTCCCAGTACATATTGAATGGTATCGTGACTAAGTTATTTGATTTCATACTTAGATGAATTAGACTATTGAATTTTTATATTTTACAAGGATAATTTGGTGTATTTGTTCAAGAACTTATGTTATGTGAAAGTATTATAATTTATAAATTGTATTTTTATTAGTATGTTTTTATTACGGTACTACTGAAGTCTTTGGTTTAATGAGGAATGCTATTCAAAATCGCTGGCCGAACTCGCTATACACGTGTCATAGCAAATGCATTTTCAAAATTAGCTATTAAAATAATATAAAATATTATTACCACTTGCATACAATTTGCAGCATCGGATACAACACCCATACTGACATGCTCACTCTACTTGTTGCCAATTTTACCCCTCATAGGCTTTGTTGACTTTACTTACTCCCTTATTTTTGTTTTTGGTCAGACTTTACATCCTCATTCTAACAGTAGAAAGAAGAAAAGTTGCAGAGACTTCTTACCGTAGGAAGAAGAAAAGTTGCAGAGACTTCTTACTGTAGGAAGAAGAAAAGTTGCTTGTGAAGTGAAGACAAAAGGCATCAAGTAATCTTCTTATATCTTCTTTTTCTTCTATATTTATGTATTACCATATTTGTTAGGGTAATTTATTTTTGGACGTCATTATATAGTGATGGTATCAATTTAGTTGTTCTTTGATAAATATATTTTTTCCCTATATTGATGTAGGTGACAATGAGCCTAAATATTGATCTAAACAAAAATGTTGAAGAGTGTAATGAGGATGTAGATGTATATGTGGATGAAAATTTAATTGATGTTGAAGAGGGTTTTGATGAAAAAGACAAAGTATTAGAACCTTACATTGGCATGGAATTTGTTTCACATGAAGAGGCAAAATCTTTTTATTTAAAGTATGCAAAATTGATAGGATTTGGTGCCGCAATTAAAACTAGTCGTCGATCAAAGGCATCTAAAGAATTTATTGATGTGAAGTTTGCGTGTACTAGACATGGAAAGAAACAAGATTATGATGCCTCTAATCCACAATATTGCTTTAAAATGGATTGTAAAGCAACCCTGCATGTGAAAAGAATGAAGGATCATAAATGGGTTGTTCATAATTTTATCAAAGAACACAACCACGAACTTTGTCCCAACTATGCACACACTATCTTCCATGTCATAGGAGTATTTCCTCTATGGACAAAAGTAGTATTGATAATTTACATGCAGTTGGTGTAAAAACAAGTAAGATTTTGCTGCAATGGCCAAAGCGACATGGGGGATATGAAAGTATTGGATTTATGGAAAAGGATGTTCGAAATCTTCTTGATAAAGAGAGGCGTTTAGAATTAGCATCGGGGGATGCTAAAGCTATGCTTGAGCATTTTATGCATATGCAGAAGAGAATCCTAATTTCTTTTATGCAATGGATTTAGATGAAAACCAACGTCGAAAAATGTTTTTGGGTTGATGCAAAAGGTCGTAAAGATTACAAGATTTTCGGAGATGTTGTTTCATTTGATACCACATATATCACAAATAAATACAAGATGCCATTTGCTCCTTTTATTGGTGTGAATAACCATCTTCAATCTATACTACTTGGATGTGCATTGCTTTATAGATGAGACTACATCAACATTTGTTTGGTTAATGCTAACTGGATGTGCATTGCTTGCATATGAGACTACATCAACATTTGTTTGGTTAATGCAAACATGGGTTAGAGCAATGGGTGGAAAACCTCCAACATCTATACTAACTGATCAAGACAAAGCCATGAAATTGGCTATTGCAAAGTATTTCAAACTCACGACATCGCTTTTGTCTATGGCACATATTGAAAAAAGTCCCGGAAAAGCTTAGTCATGTTATTAAAAACATGAAGATTTTATTAGAGTATTCAATAGATGTGTTAAATATTCATGGACATGTGAGGATTTTGAGAGAAAATGGTGGGATTTGATTGAAAGATTTGAGCTTGAGAAAGATGAATGGCTTGCATCTTTATTTGAAGATCGTTTACATTGGGTGCCAGCTTATATGAGAGACACATTTTTCTGGAATGTCTACAACTCAACGTTAGAAAGTATAAACTCTTTTTTTGATAAATATGTGAATAAGAAAACTTGACTTTAAAGAGTTTGTTGAACAATATAAGGTGGCTCTACAAGATAGGTATGAAAAAGAAGCTCTGGCAGATTTTAATACAAGGCATAAAGAGCCCGCTCTGAAGTCTCCATCACCTTTTGAAAAACAAATGTCCATAGTTTACACACATGAAGTTCTTAAGAAGTTTCAAGGAGGTTTTAGGAGTTGGAGGATGTTATGCTCTAAAAGAAAGTGAAGACAATATGAGTAAGACTTTAAAGTTCAAGACTTTGAGAAAAATATGAGTTCATGGTAGTATGGGATGCAAGAAAGTATGAGATTTATTGTTTTTGTCATCTATTTGAATACATGGGATTTCTTTGTAGACATGCTATGGCATTGTGCTCCAATCTTTGGGAATTTTCACATCCCATCTCACTATATATTGGAGCGGTGGACTAAAAGTGTGAAGAGCATATATACCATAAAGCATATCCCAAAAGACCTTAAGTCAAGAAACAACGTTTTGATGAATTGTTTCAAGAAGCTACCAAGTTGAGTAGTGCGAGGGGTTAATATCTCAAGAAAGTTTTGAAATTGCATATCTTGCAATGAAAGAAGCCTTGAAAAAATGTGCAACGGCTAATCAATCTCTCAAAACCCCGGAAAATCTCACGTGTGAACTACATGATGGTGAGAATGTGCATGATAATATGCATGCAATATCGATGCTTGACCCACAAGTTTCGAAGACAAAGGAGTTCCTAAGAGAATAAAGTCTGGAATAGAGATAAAAGATACGAGGAAAAAAAGGTTAAGTGTAAAGATTTTAACAATGTTGATATTTTCATTTAAGTTCTATTATCATTTGTAAATTTTTGTCATTTTGCATATCAATTACATCTTCATTGTTAGTTTTACATGTTCACAAAAATATTGGACTGCCTAATAGAATGGAAGGTTCATGCCCAAATGCAGCAAATGATGGTATTCCTTTTCATGTGTAGAATTTGAAGGGGAATGAGATTTAATCAATGGACAAAAGTAATTGTTCGTTGTTTAAAGGTCTATTATTTGTAATTGCTATTAATGATTTGGGAGATTGTAAATTAGAGAGCTGTATAGCTCTAAACTGAGTTTTCAGCCAACTTTTGCATTTGCAAAATGAATGATTTGACCAAAAAATTGATGATGTCAGGACTGTTTTTGCATTCTTTTCTTCTTTTTTTGTACAGTACCAACAAATACAAGAAGCAGAAAAAATTATATAAGAAAATATCTAACCAAAAAAAAATCACTTCACAGAAGCCCTTTGTTGCTTCCTACAGTAATAAGAATGAGAGAGTAAAGTCTGACCAAAAACCAAAATAGAGGGAGTAAGTAAAGGCAATTAAGCCTTCAACCAAAAAAAAAAGGCAACAAAGCCTATGAGGGTAAAATTGGTAACAAGCAGAATGAGCATGTCAGTATGGGTGTTGTATCGGATGCTGCAAATTGTATGCAAGTGGTAATAATATTTTATATTATTTTAATAGCTAATTTTGAAAGTGCATTTGCTATGACACGTGTATAGCGAGTTCGGCCACAATCGCTTTTGAGCGATTGTGAATAGCATTCCTCTTGGTTTAATTAACAAAAGAGAAAATGGTTTATCTAAGCCCTTAATTTAATTAACAGAAGAGTCATCTACTGTTCAAACTGATCCGTGCCCGTGCCTTATTTGATGTGTAACTAAAGGAGTTGATTGATTGACAAAGTTGATGATGGGGCACAAGAAAGAAGTCACAAGGCCAAAAAACGACACAAGTTCAAGTGTTGAAAATTGGGAAAGGACGTGGCAGGTGGAGTCGTGGGTTGGGTACCACTGGGGAGGGTCGCCGCGTGTTCAGTTTTAGGCCATGTGCCACATGGATTGTCACCGTCCTATAAACTCCACCCTCAGCATTTCATATTTTTACATCATATTCATTTAATATATTTTTTTTATACAAATAATAATTTATTTTAATTTAATTTAAATTACAAGAAGAGGAATTTAAATTCGGGTGGAACACATCTATTTTAACCAATTTAGTTAAGCACATATCTGCGTTCATTCAATAATTATTTGAATGTACTATTATGAGACATATCTAATAATCACATGCTTCTTTTTTTGACGGAACTAGAAATTAATTATTATAGAGACATGAAAAAAAGGGTCTACGAAATGGAATATGAGCAGGCGTGCTTAGTGTTCTCTTAAAAGAAAATCGTAGGTGACAAGATTTCATGTTGACTCAAAATTTATACAAGAAATATAAAGTTACAAGGGTTAATTGAGTTCATCGTGACTACGTGATTAGACGTGTTTGGCGTACATAAATAATTCAATCTGTTTAACGATAGTTATTATATGTTTGACCTCTTAGAAAGAACAAAAAAAGAAGGAATTTTTTTAATGGAAACCAAAAGAAGTATAAATCTAGCCAACGGGATTTAACCCAGCAGAAAATGGGGGCTTGACTTGCAATGGTCTTTGGTTAGAACTCTCATGACATCGAGATAGTGTGTATGAGAAATCCTCTTCCCCTATTGCTATTGCTTGTACTAAAAATAATAATAATAATAATAAATATAAGGTGTTTGTATCATATCTGACCCGCCACTCATATCGTGACATGTGGAGAGGCCCATGGTCCGCGCTGACTGGCCCAGCCGAACCGACCGGCAAGTCCCCTCGGTACGTATGATAGATTCGTCACCAGCGTGACTTTGCTAATCATCCCAATTGGCCCTGCGCCGCAATCGATGGTCATCTTCTGCCCGGCACGCTGATTGACCGCTGGCCGATCCGCCAACATCGCTGGCGATCGGCATTGCATACCGATTCTATCTCGTCACAGGTATCTCCCATATCTTTCTTGAGTTATCCGCCAGGATATTTTACTCCAACACGTGTCAGCTTCGGAGGGCACTCCCCCAAGTCCCACATCGAAACTAAGTGCCTGGAGGACCCCCAGTTTGCTCTATAAAAGGAGCCTCTCGCCCGACTACAGGGTAAGGACAACTGACTGGGTTTTACACCTTTGTACTGTCAATATACTTACTCTTCTTCCATACTAACTTTGGCATCGGAGTATCTTCGGCTGGTACCACACCGGTGCCGAAAGTCTGATCAGTCTCTTCTTTGGCAAGGATCCACACATCGTCTGCTGAAAGGAGAAAGCCTTTTTCCTCAGAGGTTCATTTGGTCCTTTGACCGACCGCATCACCTGTAAGTTGCCTTAAACTATTATCTGTTTAGTTTTGAGCGTTAACATAAGGTGTGAGTTTTGGTAGGAAACCGCGTTAGTTTTTACACCTGAGATTCATAGAATCCAACCATAAGACCATCTCCAACCCATGAGGGCTAAACTCAAATTTCCCTCTCCAAAAAGTAACTATTTGGGTTTTGCCTGGACTCAAATCTTTTTTTCTCCCAACCCTCCGGACTCAAATTTTAAGTCCGCAACTTAATTAAATTATTTAAGAATGGTTTAAGTCTAAATTTTTTTTTGGATAACTTTTCTTCATTTAATCTTTTTAAATAACTTCATAATTTAATTTTTTGAACAATTTGACCTAAAAAAATTGAAATTCCATAAATATAATTTTATTCCAAAAAAAAACACACAACATAAAAGAAATTCCATAAACTATTTTTAAAAGTTATTATTATATTTAAAAAAATAATAATAAAATGGACATTTTGTTGCAACTTCCCCAAGTTGCAACGGCTAATGAAGAAAAGCAGCAGAAGCGCGACACGTGGCCCAGTAGAAGAAGACAAAAGCAGCAGCAATTCTGGCGCTGGGGCCCACGTCAGTTTTTCTCACATGTGTCTGTTTTCAAGTGTAGGTGGGCTCCACGAAAATATTTGGGTTCAGGCAATATGAGGACTGGTATTTGGGTCCAAATTTGGGTTTTCCCAAATTTTGGATCCTTCATTTTTTTGGGTTGAGAGTGTTTTGGGGTTAAAATTTGAGATATTTTGAGTTTGAGATCATGGGTTGGAGATGGCCTAATGACCAGAAAATGCATGGTAATTAAATTCACACAAAAAGCATTAAAGGAAAAATCAACCTAAATTGAGAAGGTTATCAGACCTAAATCTAATCAAGTATGGAATTTAAATTATTGGTTGTTACCTGATTTATAAGAATTAAGAGATGCCCTACATTTCACTCGTTTTGTGTGGTAATGACTGCCACAAAAACATCATATTCATTTCAAATACAATTTAACCAACCCAGAGTATAATTATATTAATTTCCAAATCGCTTTTGCTGGATTTTATAATGGAGTTCAGGTATTACGCGAAAGATTGGCTACCTAATCACTATATTAGAAATAGTCAACTTAATTTAAAACATTTCAAGTCTTCTAGTTAGGCAGAGTTTGTACGAAATCGTAAGGTACCTCTTCTGTGGCTTAAATGGTAGGAGAGGAGGAGGATTGTTTGTACCATACTGCGCCAACAAGGAGGAAGAAAAAGTCCCAACTAATTTCATATGCGCACGTAAAAGACATTCCTAGAAATTCAATTTTACTTTGTAACAACCACTCTTTTATTGGTTTCTTTTTTGAGTAGAAACAATAGTCTAAACTACATTGAGTGAGGGGTTTCCCACACACACAATGTCAAGATGTTCGAACATGGAACAACTGGAATGCAAGTCAATATCCTTTTCCACTCAACTATATTCCATTAATTTCCTTTTATTTTTCATTTATTTTCGCAATCAAAGTAAAACATTTCAAGTCTTCTAGTTAGGCAGAGTTTGTAAGAAATCGTAAGGTACCTCTTCTGTGGCTTAAATGGTAGGAGAGGAGGAGGAGGAAGAAAAAAAAAGTCCTAACTAATTTCATATG
Organism: Prunus padus; assembly: GCA_024362665.1. NCBI lineage: Eukaryota > Viridiplantae > Streptophyta > Magnoliopsida > Rosales > Rosaceae > Prunus > Prunus padus. The sequence goes on from JANFAM010000019.1 coordinate 5,982,934, forward strand.
TGCACGTAAAAGACATTCCTAGAACTTCAATTTTACTTTGTAACAACCACTCTTTCATTGGTTTCCTTTTTTGAGTAGAAGCAATAGTCTAAACTACATAAGGTGATGGGGAGGCTCTGGCTCTCCTCGAAGGTCTGGCTGTTGTTCAAACGTGGTTGGGCATACCTGTGGCTTTGGAAAGCGACTCACAGGCTCTTGTCCTTGCTGTTAATGGCCCCAACAATGACACCTCGGAGCTGGGCAGATTCATTGATGATGCCAGATTTCTACTGGATAGGTGGGACTCTTGTTCTCTCTCCCATGTTCTTAGAGATGGTAATAACGTTGCACACTGTATCGCTCGTTTTGCACTATCAACTCAGCTAGTTTGCTTTTGGGAGCAGCCTCCTGATTTTATTCATAAGGATCTGCTTGCCGATCTCATGTAACCTTTGGATCAATCAATATCATCGCTAATTTTCAACAACAAAAAAAAACTACATAAGGTGATGGGTTTCTCACACATACAATGTTAAAATTTTCGAATGTGAGACAACTCGTATGCAAGTCAATGCCCTTTTCCACTCGGCTAGGTCCCATTAATTTCCTTTAGTTTTTCATTTTTGGAATCTAATCAAGAAAATCCCTAATGCACTTATTTTTGAAATCAGAGTAAAACGCTCGTGACTCTCTCGCTTTAATATAAATGATTAAAATAAGTGAGCTAGCGCATAAGCCATAATGCCAGAAAGCCAGAAAGCCTACTACATAAACATGGAATTGGGGATAAGAGATGTGGGTGGATGAGGTTGTAACACCAACAACATCATGTGCATGTCATTACATACAAAACAATACGAGGAGGAGGAGAACAATCAGAAAACGGCACTGCTTATGAGCCAAGCCAGTGAAACCTGTCTCATGGATAAGAACAAAGGCAAAAGAGAGAGAAAAAAAGTGCAAAAATTCAAAGAGACCCGCGTTAAGAGCATGATATCCTTGCCCCACCAAGCTCTTTGCTAACGTACATCACTGCGAGGGTCGCGTGTTCTAAAGTAGGCTCCAATTTTTGGATATGGCTCCACTTCCCTTTTTTCTCCTGTTGTAAAGTTTCTCTTCTTTTTCTTTTTTATAATACTATCTGATCAATTTCTTGGCTGAAAAAAAAGCGTTAAAATGCTTTCAGTATAATGCTCTGGATGTTAAAATAATACGGAGGATTCGTACTAAAATGAAAAACAAAACAAAAACTCATAAGAAATAGATTATGACAAAAATGTTTGAAGAAATGTTATGATGATGATGATACATTTTGTATGTCTTTCGAAGAAGTTTGCGTATACGCAAAGTCTGTATTATTGATAGAAGAGGTCTCAAGTTCGTTTGTCCTCTTGAGAGATGGAAAAAACACATCATCAATAAAAAAGTAAATATATATAAAAACCATCGGCTCCCTGTTAGGTGTCATGCTAATTACATTATACATGTTCTTCAATTATAAAACATGGCAATGGGATGGCATCGACATTTTGCAATCAGTCCTTGCACTAAACTACGAGTCCTTTTGTAGCTTTACTAGAATGAAGGCAGGCATTGATTTGAACCAATATTTCACAATGTTTTGCCACGAATAGAAAAGAAGTACAAATTCTGAAAATTATTATTACGGTGTAGGGACTGTGCCAGTCAGCCCACTGAGGTGGTTGGGATTGGCTGGTGCTGGTCTATATGAGGACAGAGAGGCTATAATTCGGGGTAAACGTTTGGTATTATAATGAGGGGTTCCTTAATAACCGTCCGATCTAGCGAATGGACTGCTGGGGCTAGATCGAAATCCCTATTATAAGACTACACTTTTACCCCCTCATTATAGAAGCTCCCACATGAGCAACGAGTGGGCCTTCTTAGTTAGTGTTGATTCAAGCCCAACTGGGTTTGCTAGCAGATCAATTTCTTAGCAGAACTAGACTAACTCAAAAGAAATTTTGATATCAAAATCCTTGACATGTTTTCCTGCCTCTTGCATCTGGAAGAGAAAGAAACTGGTACTTTTTCTTTGAGTTAGTAACTAACTATGTCAAATACAACTTAATTTTGCTTGAGAAACATTATAAGTGGAAATATTCTGTGTAACTACTGGAATGCTTCATCAGATTTCGATCTGAAAGGTGATCTGTCAAAATTCTATGACAGTTTGGTTAACATGCTTTGCAACTCAGCATCAAGTTTCTTACCCTTATTAAAGTACAATTTAAGATTCAAGTACCCTTAGTTTTGATTACTGAAGTATTAGTGAACATTGGAATGACCTCGAATGGAAATGACTTCCATTCTTTTCAATCGCATTATGTAAGTAAACATGTCATGCTCGTTACATTATATATGTCACACTTCAATTATAAGCATGGCCAAGACGTCGACATTTTTGCCATCAGTCCTGCACTAAACTACGAGTCCTATTGTTGCTTGCCAAAATGAAGGCAGACATTGATTTGAATTTTGAAAGTTTTGTTATGATGTTTTGGTGCAAATAGAAAAGAAGTACAAATTCTGAAAATTATTATCATGGTGGTGGGTGGGGGGCTCAGCCAGCCAGCCCACTGAGGTTGGGTCTATATGAGGAACAAGTGGGCCTAGTTAGTGTTGGATTAAACCACCTAATTAGATATTTCTTGGGCCTTTGCCCATTGAAGCCCAACTCTGTTGATTTCGTATGAACATCCTTGTTTATAAGAATGCGGCTATTTCCACCTATTTCCCCACTTACTTTATATTCAATATTTTAAAGACAAATTTACCTATTCATGAAATGACTTCTAAGGACTTCTGTTTAAACCCAAGAACTACGAGCATCTCCAATGGGGGGGGTTATGTTAAATATATACCATTTGTGATTGGAATCACCCGCAATGGGGAGATGTAAACGAATGTAAATTTACATCACTACCATGGAGATGCAAATTTAAATGTGCATGTACATCTTATTTTACATCTCTTGCAAGTGGGACCCATGAGAAAAAATGGACAAAAATGAGAAAAAAAAATGGCTTTACATCTATGCGGGTGGGACCCACATGAGAAAAAGTGGCTTTACAACCCGAAAATTAGACCTGGCAAACGGGTCGTGTTTACGGGTTAACCCGTTATCTTAACGGGTGGACACGAACACGACCCGTTAAGCTAACGGGTGAGAAATACTTGACCCAAACACGACCCGCATAAATTCGCGCGAATAACACGACCCGTTAAGCCTAATGGGTCACTTTTCACCCATTTCACCCGTTTCACCCGCCTAACCCGTTTCACCCATTTAAAAAATAAACTATATTTTTTAACAAATTATTAAATGAAAATACCTCAAATTAGAGAAATAATAAAAATAAAGCTGAAATCCTTAAATAAGCCTTGCATATTACACATTGGCAAACAAAAAAACTCTTAGACAATGTGAGTTTCAAATGAATCTCAATTTAAACAAGTTTTAAATAAAATGTTAAGGAGAAAAGGAATAAGTCTAGAGCCTCCATGAACATAATCTCAAAACTTCAGAGGGTTCAAATTCCACAGAACTACAACCCAATTCTTTCTTAAGGTCTCTCTGTTTCATCATCCCCCTTACTTTCTCAACATCATTCCATCTTCCCATCTCTGCGTAAATATTAGATAGCAGAACATAGTAAGCACTATTTCCTGGCTCTAGTTCAACAAGCTTCCGAGCTGCAAACTCTCTCAATTCCAAGTTCCCATGAGTTTTACCACCAGCCAGCAATGAACCCCAAATAGCTTTTGTAGGCCCATCAGGCATTTCTCTTAAGCATTTCAAAGCATCTTCAAGATACCCAGAACGTGCAAACAGGTCAATCATACAAGCATAATGTTTCACCCCAGGCAAAAATAAAAATTACAAAGCCAATCTCAAGTGTACAACAAAGCTTGAAATATATGAGTTACAAAGCTTGGAAACCAGCTGTGTTCGTTTTATTTTAATATATGAGTTAAGTTTGGGTCTGCCTGACAATCAAATGGACAAAAGTGAAAGAGAATCATGTCATCAAAGAAATCCACAGAGAAGTAAAGAAGACCCGACATCACACCAATTTCAGACAGGAATTATATAACAGAGAAATCAAATGGATAGAGAAATCAACAAAGAAATCCATAGAAAAATCAAAATGGAATGGATCTTAATGACTTGAGATTTTCATACCTTTGGTTGGAGAAGAGGAAAGGCCGTGGATTTGGTTTGGATCTGGAGAGAAAGTGAGAGCTTTTTTCTTGTGAGAATGACAGAGTGAGTGACGGCTTGAGTTGAGGTAGGTTATTTTAGAAATTAAAATTACAAAAATGCCCTTTTTCTTAACGGGTTAACGGGTGATTCGCGAATGACCCGTTAACGACCCGTTAACTTAACGGGTGACTAACGGGTCCACCCGTTTTCAACCCGACCCATTAAGAGAGACCCAAATACTGTTAATTTCATGCGAATTCGTGTCGTGTTAACGGGTCGTGTCCGATATTGCCAGGTCTACCGAAAATACATCTTCCCCACTGAAGGAAAAAACCACATTTACAACCCCCGGAGATTTAGATGCGATGTAAAAATGGCTTTACACTCCCGAAAATACACTCCCCACTGTGAATGCTCTAAGAACGGCTGAATTGGAAAACCCAATTTTATTTACCACCCAAATTAAAAATCATAAAAAATTAAAAACCAAAAAAACCCCAAACCCACAGCCTCCCGCTACCGCATCCGAGGACGGAGCCAGCATAGGCCCACTTGGTGCCTATGCCCTCACTCATCCAATATCACCCAATAAAAAATTTCACCCAAACCCATTTAAACTAATAAAAAACATTCATTTTACACTCCCAAACCCACTCAATTTTTTTTTAAAAGTTTATCTTTCCTTTTAATATTATTTTTTTGTCAAAAGCATTACAATTTTCAAAACTTAATCCCACATCCCCACGGCACATTCAACTTTCAAGATTCTTTTTCTTATTCTCTCCTCATTCTCTCTTATTCTTCTCCTCCTTTTCTTCTCTGAACTGTTGGTTGTTGTCGGTCTTTCTTCCTTTCTCATGATGGTAAGGTAAGTTTACTTGGTTTTCATGATGGTAAGGTAAGTTTACTTCCTTTCTCAGTTAATGTAGAGATAAACTTGTCAACTCTTCCATCCGATCCTGGTAAACGAACAAGAATTTTAGATTATAATTCTAATGTTAGAGATCAAGTTAGGAGAGCATAATTGCAAAAAGGTCATTGTCAGCCTAGAGATGAACTTTGTCTTTAAGTATGTTGTTGAAATTTTTACTCTTATTTTGTTGTTTGGAGATACCCCCAATAATTTTTTTTTCTGGCTCCGTCCCTGGCCGCATCCCTTCCCCCTCCCCCTCTCTCTGCTCTCTGCCCATGCTCATTTGACTTTTGGGTTGTCATATTATTTCTCTCTTTTGGAATTAAGAATAGACCCCACTCTGGAAGAGTTTTCTAGCGATTATGATGGGAAGAAACCAATACGGTGATGATGATTCAATTTGAATTCATAATTTATATTGCATTAACACAGTGGGAGTAAGATTTTCATCTTCCTCACATTGATTATCGGCATACACAGTCTTTTATTAAATTATGATTTTACATTTGAGAGACAGGGATGCTTTTCTTTGGGCCAACTCGAATACACGAGGCCACATATATAGATGGATCTTAATCCACAACAGGTTGAGTTTTTAGAAATTAATGGCATATTACAGCAACAAAAATACCCAGATTTGTAGAGAGAAGAGAGAGAAGAGAAAGACAGAGAGAGTGAGACATGAGCATTATCATAGAACAGAGAGAGGCGGATGAGGGAGGGGAGGAGAGAGAGAGTTATGGATAAATGTTTGAATTAATAATTAAAGGGTATTTTAGGAATAATAGTGAGTGGAAAGATAAAATTGTTTATATATTTGAGCAAGTTATTGCCATATTATATAAGGGAGACGTGGGCTACGTCAGTTGGTCAGGTTTGTGAGTCCATCCTCCTGTAAATTAGATTTATTAAGTCTAATTTAGACTATTAGTTATACTTTTTTTTAAAGAAAAACCAACCGTGTCTAGCCTAGTGAAAAAGGGCATTGACTTGCAAACTTGTGGTCTCAACTCAAATTCGAACACCCATGACACCTTCTTAGTCGTGTGTGAGAAATCATCCTCCTCTTGATTTGACTTGCAGACCAATGACCTTTTTTAGACTATCACTTGTGTTTTTTAAAAAAAGATATATAAGGCCCTGCTTGGTATCATACTCAAAAATTTTGTTTATTTTTAAAAGATAAGTTTTCAAATAGTAATTTTAAGATCAAACTTGTTTGGTATTGAATTTCATACTATTTTTAAGATCTAAAAATAAATAAATAAATAAATCAGAGACCCTAGATTCCCAAATTGAAATTAACAAAAGAAAAGGAAACATGTGTGAATCCCTAGAAACCCAAAACATGAAGGAAAAAATTGATCAATTTTGGGAGGGGTCGGATCGGAGCAGGGAGTTAGTGGACGAAGGAGACCTTGACGAAGCTGCAAATGACGACGTCGACCTAGAACCACCAATCGACGAGAGAGAAAGAGAAGGACAGATAAGAGAGAGAGAGAGAGAGAGAGAGAGAGAGAGAGAAAAAAACTCTAAAATCTCACTTTTTTTTTGTTTTCAATAATGATGGTGTTTTTGAATTATTTTTTTTGGGTTTGAGTTTTAAAATTGGGCCTATCAAATGGATTCTTCAAGTTTTGGACTTAAAATATATTTTTTGAGTTCATAAGGTTAGATCCAAGTAAGATACCAAACGAGGCCAAGGGATACGTGAACTTACTTGAAACCCACTAAATGGGTTTCAAATCAGTCATGAAATCAACAGTTATGTTTTTCTTCATCTTGCATCTGGAAGAAAAAAGGAAGCTGGTATATGATGGCAAAGCTCAATTATTAGTGAAAGTTTACTTATATATGATGGCAACCTTTTTTTGTACGATGAGGGAGGGAGGAACCTCTAGAAGTCAAATTTTCATTGAAACAGAATGAAGACAGCAAGTCCTCCTGTGAGGAAATTTCAGCCAGGTTTCTAATCTCAGTTCCTACTTAAAACTCCTCCATACAATCACACACACACACACACACACCACTTCAAATTATGAGAAACTTCAGCACCTAGAAATTGGTTCTTTTGGTAGAAATTGATTCTAGTTAGAAATTTAGGTAGCTTGAAGCTTAACCAGCAAAATCATACAAACATTGATGTCAATTAAGTTTTCCCATGTAATAGAACTTGATGAAACAGAGAACAGAACTTCAACCAAAGAAGAAACTCTATAATTCCACTAGTATTAGTATACATATATAAATATGTATAAAGAGAAGAAGAAGAAAAAGATATCTTCAGCAGTTAATAATGTTTCCAAGGAAGACATTTGAGCCTAGTGCAAGGCTCAGTCCATGTACTTGTGCATTCACCTCCAGCTCCATCACAGCACTCGCAAGCAATTCCAAGTGTTGAAAAAACCTTTGCATCTCCTACAATCGATTTCAGTCAGGACATCTGATTAATCAATTTCATCAACAACTCAGAAACACAGAGAGAGAGAGACAGTTTGGGGTACATGTTTTCATCAAACCCTTTACCTTGTTGTGGCAAGATGGAAAGTGGCCTTGCTTCAACAGCTGAAGATTTCTTTGATGCAAAAACAACAATCAGAAGCAACAAAGGTAGGAGATAAAACTTGGGCAGCCTCATATCTCTTCTTTTCTTACCAGCAAAAAAGCCAAAAACTGTACACAGCTCCTACAACACACTAAGCATAAAAATATACAAGGGACATGAGTATAGATAGGCATGAGAAAATAAAACAATGATGGGTTATTTTATATTTGAAGAAATAGTTTATGTCTTTTTCAATCTAGAAGCTGTCGGCTTTTTTCTGCTTGATTATTAAGATGGGCTTCTAGAGCAAATGCTGGGAAATGTGTCACACGTTTCCCGGTTCCTTACGTTTCTGCGGGTTTGGAAATTAGTGCTGGGACTTGGATGGAAACTTCCTCTTTCTCACTACGTTTCTAAAGTGGTGGGTCAGTTGGGCCCTACCCTCGTCATCTCTGCAACATCAATTTTTTGGATTTTTGTGATTTTCTGATGGCTCATTTTTGCATGTTAAGACAAAATGGGATTGTGCTTGAAATTTCAAGGAATCTTCATTCGTGTCCTTCAAGTTGACAGACCTGTGTTATATAATAAGGCTAGAAACAGATTTGCATATGCAGGGAATAGATTCCAAGTAAGGACGTATGGTAAATGAAGTCTACTTTTCTTGGTAAATAGAAGGACAGGGTGGTAAGAAAATTGTGAGGTATCAATCAATTTGACCACATTGGAAGCATCTAATGAGACAATTGAACTTAATTGCTTCATTCTTACCGACATTTTCCTCATTAACGAAAACCAAATAGTATAACGAATTCTCGATAAAAAGCACGGTCGTCGGGATCTTATTCTAACTTGCAAAATCCAGCTCCATTTGGTTAACAAATTTTGATTGCTTAATGTTAAAAAATGTACAAGATGCAACAAGTCTCTTGTGCAATCTGATTAAACCTTGCATTAAAGCATAAAGGCTCTTTAAGAAAAAGGGAGAGAGAATACACACTACACAGATAACATGTTAGAAACTTGTACAAACTCTCATTTAGATAGTAACTTGCAAGCCAAAAGAAAGAGATACAAGATCATCTCGCGGCTCCTGTAAGTCTTCAAGTGTTTCTTATTTGATTTCAAAGGACACCTCTTTTGCATCACATCTAAATGAAATCTGAGCCACCCCCAAACTGCTCCAGGTCTGGATGAGTCCCGCTCCCTGGCCTCCGCGGATTTCTGTAACAAAATAGAAATCATAGAATATTTAATTATAGGCTAGGTGAATTGGGCCTATCATTTCCCTATTTGTTAAATCCAAAATACCAAACATTTTTTTTTTTAAAATGCGGATTACCAAAACATTATGCACGTATTTGGACGAGTCTCAATCGATACCACCTTGACGGATTCAGTAGCAGAAAAACTTGGGTGAAACGGGGATATCACTGTTTTGCTATCCCCAACCAATCACGCTATGCCAAATGGAAAAGTTATCCTACGTGGAATATTGTGATTGGCTGGGATAATAAAACAGTGTTATCCACGTTTCATACAAGTGTTTCTCATTAAGTAGCAGAGGCTCAAAGATAGTTAATAGTCAATTAAGCCCACTATCAAAAAACTAAGCAACCTATATATTTCTATGTTCCAAGGGAGAAAATAAAAAGTTCAAAAGTTGAAATTACAGTAGCTATCATGGGTGGAAAACCGTTGGGAGCCCAGTTCCAATTCCATCTGCTTTACGGGGACATGATTCTTTCTTTTTTAATTAATAAAAGAGTAAAAAACCTCACATACTCTACCCTCATTGAAAACCTCCATCACAGAATCAAACCAGTAACTAACTTTACCACCCAAACCCAAAGGAATCCCTCATTGACCATTAAACTTCAAACCACAAAATCAATGCAACCTATGGCAATCATTCAGAAGGCTCAAACATCACTTACCAAGAAAAAGAATACAAACTAGTTCAAAGTTCAAACACATGGAATACCGGGTTCAGTGCCTTATTAAATCATTTTCAGGAAGTTATTATGGGCACTGATGCAAAATGTAATTTCAATATACCTTGCAAACCGATTAGGCTCAAAACCAGGAACTCCCGGAGGGCCATATGGATCAAAACGGGCACCTGGTGGAACACCTGCTGGCCTATGGGGATCAAAACGAGGAAAACCCCTGATCCAAAAATATATCCAACCAAAATTAGAACAGCAATACAAAGTAGAACATACGCAAGAGAGAGAGAGAGAGAGAGAGAGAGAGAGAGAGAGAGAGAGAGAGTAATAACTCACGGTTCTCCTCCTGGAAACCCCGGCTCTCCAACGCCACCAAACCACCGAGGATCATTGGGTCCTATATTCGCAAGACAAATGAAATGTGAGTCATAATAAAAAAAAAAGTCAAATGATTATCATCAAGCACATTAAAACTAAAGAAGCATGTACAAACCTAGAAGCATGCCCCCACTGCTAAAACCGCCCCTGAAAGACAGACAAAACATATATGTGTTCAAATTTGGAACAGTAAAACTGGGTGTAAACTGCAATGACAATCAACATCATGATTTGTTGAAGTACGATACCTAGTAGGATACATTCCAGCAGCAGGCCCAGGAAGAAGATCACTAAAACCACCAGTAGGATTAATAGGAGGAAACACAATTCTGCAAAGCAAGCCAGAAAACATAGAGTAAACAGCAGATTTTGAAAACTTGTCCACACAAAACACATAAATAACCAATGTCAAAAGGGGGAAAAAAACATTTTAAGGGTACAAATCAAAATTTTGAGCATGATCGCCCGTATTAGATAATGAAATAGGTGGGAATCTAAGAATAACCTCCCAGATTAGATAATGAAATGCTTAACTACTGTTAAGATCTTGACAAACCTAAGCCAAGTCCCACCTACTCAGGCCTTACAATCTAAGCTGCCGATCAATCTTGACTTTTAATTAAAATATACTGAAACGAATCTCATATACAGGCCCCTAGAATTATACACACACACATCACAAACATACATAATGTGAAACATAATAAACATTGAAAACAGAAAATCAAGTTTCATGAAAACGTATATAGAGAGAGAGATACCCTGAAGGATTAGGTTGGGAGCCAGAAGGTCCAGAAACTGACTCACTCGTTGATCTGTCATTCCTTTCTGAACTGCAAAGTTCAGCAACAAAAAAGACACAACAATCCGTAAAAAGCACATTCCATGATTCTTACACTTCGTATGCATAAATTTTTATAATCATGACTAATTTAGCACAATCTTAATCCAGTTCTAGATCATATAAAAACATGACAGTTAGCAGAACTAAAGAAAATCTAAGACGAAACACAACTACCTTAAAGGGTTACTTGACGAACTGACACTAGAAGACCCATCTAATTTAGTCAAAACTTGAGTCTCCAGACTCTTCACCAGTGTCTCCAAATTCTTGAACTGTGTAGAGTAATTGCTACCCCCATTCTCTCCAACATAGTCACCAACGCTGAAAATGGTTAAAAATACCAGTAAGAAGCAAGAATTGAAAGTGCCCAATTGCAGCGACACAAAGAATCACAGCAAAAACTTACTTGATTTCAAGATGGACGGGCTCAGAACTCCCATCAGCCAGAGCATCTACAAGCAACTTATCGTTCATTACAAGGCACTTAACCAGCACCTTCTTCGAACCCTTTTCTGGGTTCACATAGACGAACGCGTACTCGTCGTCAAGCTCGTTCCACTGGTCCATACCCACTTCATCTAAAACCCCAAATAAACAAAAGCAGAAAACTTGAGAAAATATATTAATCATTTTTAGAGAAAAAAGAAGAAATTTCAAAATTTAAATGAGCGAGTACCAGTAGAAGACGAAGAGAGAGCAGAATCGGAAAAGGCAGGGGGACCAGCGGAGGTAAGCACGTAGCCGGAGGCGAGGAAGGAGGCGTGAACAGCAAAGACGACCTTGTCGTTGTTGTTGCGAAATGATGGCCTCGCGGCTCTGATCACTGCCATCACCGACTTGTCGTTCGCCATTGCAGTCTGTCTCAGTGTGATTGATCGGTGGGTTTTGTTTCTCTTTTCTGTTTCTTTCTTGCGAGAGAGGGAAGGCTTGGGGAAGTTGGAGAGAGTTCGCGGCTTGATCGGTTGATATGGACCCTGTGCTTTTTCTAGCCAAAAGGCCCAATGGAGTTACGGTCCACCACAATGTGAATTCGGTGGTTCTAAATTCTAATTATGGATGCTAAAAGAAATGAGACAAATCGAAATTTTTTTATAGTTATTTAGTTATCTTGATTACAGAATTAAAATAGGGTTATTTTGATTTTTCATCCTATATTATTGTTAGTTTTCTATTGTTTTCCTTTTAATGTATGATTAAGATTGTCGGCTACTTATTGAACTAGTGATATTCTCGTCGTTTGATTAATGAATGAAAATATCTCTTCTTGTGTTATCTTTTATGTTTTTATAAACTTTAGTCTCTCCTTATAGATTTTCCTCCATGTATCTAGTTCTTCTCTTGAACTCTAATTCCTCTTCTCTCCTAAAGCCCCTTTATAATTCCAATTCGGCTAAATTTGAAGTGCCACTTTGTGATCGTCAAATTTCACAAGGCATGGAATGAAAAATGATGTGATGCAAATGTGGTTACTTCCAAGTTGCTATTAAAGGCAGTTTTGGAAGTGGGGGTACTTGCCTAATTGGTAACAAAATATTATCGGTCCAATTTTAGACTTTTTAGTTTACACTACAAGAAGTTTAGAGGGCGCATATGATGCGGCTTCAATATCATATTCTACTTGGTATCAATTTCTTTACTATGATGTAACCTTAAATATAACACCCATTTACATACATATGACAAAACTAGCTAGCAATTTGAGCACCAGGTCCAGCAGTGTCTGCTTTATGTCTTGCAGTGGCTCTTATGTAACAGAAAACTGCCACCAAGAAGGTGGTGGCAAGCCCTCCGAGGATCACACCGCCTCCGGCAACCGACTTGTCCAGAGAATGGTGGTTCTTTTTTAGGTGGATCTCCTCTTCTACGATACTCAGACTCTCTTCAGTCTCTGGACTTAGATTTGTAGAAGCTGGTGCACTGCTTGGGCTTAAAGCTGGTGCATCAAAGGACTTGCTCTCACTAGGATGGTGCTTTCCAAGTTTCCTAATCACAGGTGCTTGTGCCTTGTACAAGTTTTTGTCATTAGGAAGACTTGGAGTTGGAGCTTGTGTGCTTGAGATTGAAGCTGAACTAGGCTGCTCTGTAAGTTGAGCCTTTTCATCTGCAGCCATGGTTACACTCACATAAGCATCTGCTAAGATCAAGCAAAGGAGAAACAGTTGATATTGAGCCATTTTGAGCAAATGGGGTGTTGGAGATGCTTGTGTTTTGAGGCAATGAGGGTCAGATGGTAGCTTTGAGAGCCATTTATAGGGGTTTCCATTGAAGCAGATCCTATATAATTGTGTGGCTAATTTGATGGAAAGTTCCCATTGTCGGATTCTAGGAATAAATTTATTCACTCTTGTACTTTGAAATTAATGGGGTTGTCTGTGAGAAGGGGAAATGAAAGAAGAATACACGTGTAATCATTAGAATATTACAAATACAACTAAGCTTTCAATCAAGGGAACAAGATCTGTAACATGTTTATTTGTCAACTTGTAATATGCAATTAAGTGTTGAATTATCACTAATGGCTGAGCATAATTAAATTAAGGCTAGTTCAAGTTCCCATAATCTCTAAACAAATGGAAGATGGTCAGAAGCTGCCCCCAATTTTAAGTTAGTTGGGGCTTGTTCATTCATATCCCATTGCTTGTGATGAATAACTCTGATTAAAGTTTCAGAATATGGAGAAGAAAATCTGTTAGATATGATCTAAATCAAATGGCCAATAATCTGCACTTCTGCTGCATCAACATGGTGCCTTAAAAATTTAGCAGAAGGTACATCTTGTCTCTGAACATGTTAAGAACATCACAAAACTTTGTAGACACGGTCTTCAGCTCGTCTGAGCCTTCTTTCTTTCATTTCTCGCTCTTGCCTCTCCAAGCATCTCCTTATGTTCGACATTGAGAGTGAACTATGAAATCTAAAATCTGAGAAATGAAATGATAGAGAGGATATGATGTGAGAGGTCTGAGTTGAGCCTCTGGTTTTATAGAGAGATTTAGAAGATAGAGATAACACGTGGCGTGATTTTAGAGGGTGACAATCTTATCTGAAATATGAGATTTTTATTTTATAATAAATATCGACACATGTCAACCGATAATTTTATTCGAAAATATTATTTGAAATTTGAGAGGTGAATTTTATAATAAATATAGACACGTGGCAACTGAAAATCTTATCCGAAAAATTCATTTGAATTATAAGATATGAATTTTATAATAAATATTGACATGTGGCAACCGAAAATCTTCTCCGAATTAATCGTTTAAGTAAAAAAAAGGTAAAAGCGAATAGTATTTGCCATTTGTCATGGCAATGGGTGGAAACACAACAAGCATTTTGTAATGACTGCTACTATTCATATAAATAGTGATAGCCATTGCCTTGCCCTTTTCCCTTACCATGGTAAATGGGTGGAAGGACGTGCTCTTAATAAAATCATGGAATCTATAACCTCACTTGTGGTAGTGTTTGGGAAATGAGAGACACAGAGCACTGGGTTCATGATATTTTAAGCTTACAAGCCACACCTTCTGCATTGCTCTGTAACTTCTCACTCATGCAATCTTTTATTTCTTTATTTCTTTTGTTTTGTGAACACAACACAAGTAATTGTTTAGTAGAAAGATGGCCCATGAAGCAGGAGACAATAGATGTTTTTTCTTTTGGACAACTCACAAAGAGGAGAAGAGACAACAGAGCGGTGTGTTTCATTTGAATTACAAGGTTTTTGTCAGTGAGTGTCTGTGCATGATGGGTTTGTGATTGATTGCATTTAGGTTGCTTGCTGCTTTCATTTTTCTAACATGAATTATTTAGCTAGAGATACTGTGCAGCTAGCTCATCGAATTGTGAATGGTGAAGGTCAAATCCAGTGGGGGCAATATAAGATTAGCAGCAGTTTGCTCGTGGACAGAGGCTCCTCCTGACTGAAAACAACAGAAAGATTAAAGAAAAAAACAAAACAAAAGGGTTGCCCATAAAAAACTGAATGGTTGCACCAGCCGGGAATCGAACCCGGGTCTGTACCGTGGCAGGGTACTATTCTACCACTAGACCACTGGTGCCTGTTGTTACAATGTCTGCGATTGTAATAATATATAGGATTCTTCTGCTCTCGTTTGATACAACAGAATTATGATGGGATTGAAGAGTGATAATTCAAACGAGGGCCCTAATTCACGAGATTGAGGTTCAAAATTCAAATAGAAATGTATGGATGCTTGAAATAAAGACACATAAAACTAGAGTTAGAGAATTGTGCGTTGTCCAACAAACTTCTCCTCTTGTCTTCTCCTTTTGAACAAATGACTTCCAGCGGGACAAAAAAAACTAGGAGAAATTATGTGAATATCAACTAAGCCTTGTATTCATATGAAGTATCAACCGAGACTTGTATTCATATGTAGAAACAATTGAAAAGGAGTTTGTAGCTCAAGTGGTTAAGAGTCTTTTCCATTCACCCCCGACATTGGAGGATTCAGGATTTGACTACTAGTTGGGCGAAACTTACATATTAAACTTCGACTGTATGAGTGAATTTCATTAATAAACATAAAAAGATACACCTAATCAGGGGACGTAATAAGCCTTATCCTCAAATAAGAAGTTCAATTGTTTGCTATGAAAATATGTCATTTAACTCCCTCAACATGCAATCTATAATATCATTAAATACTTAATAGTAATGTTCAAATGTAATAAAAAATTTTGTTGACAAGAACGACGTCTGCCCGCCATATTATGAGCACCCATATCTTGAACATCAAGATAAAAGGAGAAGATATGTAGCCAAGAGAAGAAGTTGTTGCCGCCAAAATAATGGAACTCAGGTGGGCTGAACATGTGTACATGATTTCTTTTACTTTTTTAAATTTTGGGTTGGGCTATAACATATGCAGCTTTTTTGTGGAAAAATTTGGGCTAGGAGGGAGCCCAACTTGCCCCCTACATAGAATTGCCCCTTCCCCCAAGGTCCTAACTTCCATTTCCCTTGTCCTCAATATTATTTCTATATTTAAACAAAAAAAATATTGTAGCAACAAGTGATCCAAACATGGTTGGGCCTCTTTGGTTATTATTATTAGACATTCAATTATAGAAGCCCATTTTGATATATACTTGGCCCACAGAAGAAAAGTCCAACCATTTTCTTGATGGGCGGGTCGGGTTGTTTCCATCCGGACTCCATCATCCAAAGGCTAAGAAGATAACAGCCACAAACTCGGAAACTCCACACTCCACAGTGAACACAGCGCTTTGCTGCCCTCTTTTCGCGCCTTTTCTTCAATCTTCATCCATTCCAATCTTTGCAAACCCTAAATCAGTTCTATCCATCCAATTTCTCACTCTCTCCATAATTCGCCTCTCAAAATGCAGCGTCTTTCGTTCTCCAATGCCTTGACATCCCCAACCCCTCTCTTCCTCCACACAGAGCTCTCCCACCTCTCCCTCCAATCCATAACCCTAACCCCAAAACCCACAATCATCCGAATGGGCGGCGGACCCAGAACTTTCCCTGGTGGCGTATCCAAGTGGCAGTGGAAGCGCATGCAGGCAAAGAAGGCCAAGCAGCTCCTCAAGGCTCGGCTCTGCCGTGAGCGCCAAATCTACGAGATGCGAAAGAGGGCCGAGCTCAAAGCCGCCATGTCTGAGCTTGAGCGGCCATGGGAGGTGGTCGAGAAAGCTCCAAACTTGTTCTCTGTCAGCGCCGACGAGCAAGTCAAGGTTTTGGCAGATAGGTTCCAGAGGCCCGGTGGCTTTGATATGTGGACCGAGAGGGACGGCCCTCAGTTGTTTCACACCATGGATGACTTGCCGTCTGCGAGGTTTTTTCCCAAAGGGGTTGTTCATAGTGTTAGACCGTATAAAAGAATTTCCGGGCCTGAGGATTTGGAGGATTTGGAGCTTCAAGATGAGGGCTTTGGAGGAGTTGAAGAATTGGGTAATGGGTTTAAGAGTAAAGGGAAGTAGAAAGTTCAAGTGAGTCATTGGATATAGAGAGTGCAGATGGGGAGGGTTTGAATCTGAAACGTTCCTTGGAATCGTTGAGTGTGAATGGTCAAACTGAGAAGAAGAATGATGGCAGAATGAAGAAGAAGGGGAATAGGAGAAAGTCTGAGTCTTCAAGTGGGTTTGATAATGGGCAAGTTGGTTTTGATAGGAAACAAAGAGGACATAGTCCCCTAATGCGCGGTGGCAAAGGTCGACATAATAGAAGCAATGGTTCAAATTCTGATGTTTTTTATATGAGCTTGCAGCAAGATGGAAGTTATGAACTTCAGGCGTATAATGGCCAGCCATGAATATTAGCTCAAAGGTTGGACTGGAGAGAGCCATTCACAAAGAATCAAGGGAATATGAACTGGGCGATCCTAAGAACTCGTTAAATGACAATGAAGAAGCAGTTTTAGTAATGCTTAGCTCGGAGCAAATTGTCACGTTATGCAGAGGAAGTCTTCATGTGTTTGATGAAGGCTCATGATTCAGGAAAACACTGTCACTCTCCCAAAAATGTACGTGGATATTTGTTTTCTGTAGTTATCGTGTGCTGAAATAGTTGAATGAAATGTAGTTCTCATCAAAGTATATATGACATATAGTATTGACTAATTGATTAACATGTGCTAATTGCTATATACATTTGTCACATGATTTTGTTGATATTTGGGGTCTATAATCTTAATGATACAATGAGAAATCATGTGATGTGCCATATACTTGCAATTTAAGCCAGAAATGGAACTTTAAGTTTAACCCTGCATCACTCTATCAGTAAGGATGAATTTCTCATATAGATGATATTTATTACGTACTTGATGAATGTTTGTATTTACCGATGGTATGATGCGTATGTCAAGAACCAATTGAGAATTGAATTGTGTTGCTTTGACTAAGTTTTGGAAATGACAGCCATGAAATTATATTAGACCTTTAGTGTGTGTTTGCGTGTGTTTTGGTTAGTCTATGCACCATTTGTTATATTATTTCAACTGCTTTTCAGTAAACTCATTAAGCAGCTTATTTAAAACTGCAGTTCAAATTTCAAATTTTAAAAAGATAATTATTTGATGTGCTCTTGAGAGAAAAAATGTTAATGATTAGATAGGGATGATGATTTATGAACCACAGAGAGAATACATATTAGCAGGTTCTCTTTCTTGTTTTTGTGGAATCTGAAGCCAACGGATATCTTTGCTACAGATTGAAGCATTTTACATGAAAAAACTTTAATTTGCATCAGCTTTATACCAAAATTAAAGGATTCAGATTTTTTGATGGCAGGCTTATTGCGTAAAAGATCATATTGTTCAGGATGAAGATATGGTTTTTCCAACCACCTATTGGCTCAAACGCTCAAACGCTATCTTAGTGACCACTAACACCATATGAATAGGGTTCTCATGATTTGGGCCACACCATTTCTTTTTGCCTAATCTGTTTCACTTATCGACTGCCCTTATAGATAATGTAGTGGATTTTGATTTGATTGATTACTTTAGATGATAGAGCCATTTTGGTAATAGTCATCTACATGTGGTTGTTGTTGGTTGTCTAGTGGAATGTGTGGTAGTGAATGAATGTTGATTTGATTGATTACTTTATATGATAGAGCCAATTTCGAAATGATCATCTGCAGGGGGACGTTGTTGGTTCTCTATTGGACAGCTTGGAAATTGCTGGTAGGTTTTTAATGGATGGTGTAGCTACAGAAACGCTGACTCAGTGGCCATCCTTAGAATCAAAGATTGGAGGGTTGATGCTGGTGGGATGGTAATGCATGTAAAAGTCTAGTTTGTCGTCTAAGTTAGACCGGCTACTAATTTTTTCCATGAACCTTCCAAAATTTTGATTGGGTGCCCCATCAATGCGTGGTTTTCGTGCATTAAGCTAGTGATTGTAAATACATTATAACGTTACAATTGCATTCTTTTTTGTTTCTTGGATCACATTTGCATTTGAGACTCCAGGATTCTTGAGTTTATGTGTTACATTTACCTTGCATGGCATAAAGCTTGGAAGTGTTGTGCATATACTATATATTGTTACCTGCTGGTGTTCTCTGTGGATTTCTTTGCTGTCATGTCACATTTTATATGGAAGTTGATTAAATTCTGTGTCTTATCAGTCGCATAAAGGTAGTTGTTGTATTATGTATAAGATGCATAACTCCTACTGAACTGTACATCCTGCTGAAGATGAGGAGATAAACTCCTTTAGATAACTCTGGCCAGGATACGTCTATTTTGATCTAGAATATTATCCTTATCCATCTTGATCTGTACATTCTAAGTCAGTCAAAAATTCATATTCCGGGGAATATTAGGTTTTTCTCCACTCCAAATGCGATGCCTGTATCTCTCCTTTTCCAATTTAGATGATCTAAATCTTCTTAAATCAGATTTAACAAGGTAAGATTTAGCAATCATATCTAGAAGCACTATAAGCTCTTTACTGCACGCACATTTGCCTAAACAGTCAACTTAAGCCTCTGACCTCCACGCGTTTTACTCTAAAGCAAAATAGATTTAGTGGGCTGGTGCAGCCATTTCTTCATACCACTCGAATCTGCCATAGTGGATTCTATCTTCATTTATGAAATTGCTGTAATCATTAATGGGAAGATGTAGTTTCTTTCGGTGGAAGACTCGTTATCTTGCTCGCTGACTATTGGTGTTTAGTTTGCAGCACTTTGCATGTAAGAAATTGACTTAACTGAGTAGTGATTGCGTATGCGTATGTCCTTGTACTTTGACCTCAATTTTTCTATGCATCCCCGCCCCGCCAGCCCCCCCACAAAAAACAAAGAAGCGTTCAGATGAACTTGAAATGAGACAACATAATCTGTCAAAACGCTTGGTTTACTATTCATTTAATGATTGTCTGAGATTTTTATCAGCTTCCTATGGCCTTGGTGTAAAAGTATGATACTATTGACCATATTTGAGTTTCCCACATTACTTTTTGGATAAGCAGAAGTAATTCCTCAAAAAAGCCCAAATTTTAACCAGGACCTCTTTGTTTAGGGGCTAATGGCTGGTGGGGCCGGAGGCTGCTCTTCTATTTTAACTACTTAAATGGCTACTAGGGTTGAGATTATGTTTTGTACATGTATTTAAACAAAATTTGATTTTGGTGAATTATAATCTCATGTATATATAAATATATGTACACAACATGTTATGTTATCAAACTGTTAAGAGTTAAACATGTTATGTTATCAAACTGTTAATAGTCGGACATGAATTAATTGAAATATTTTTGTAGCTTGAGTTGTAATTTGGTAGTTTGATGCCTGTTGGAAGTTGGGTAAGCAGTGAGGATAGGTCCAAAAAAGTTATTGATATATTTGTGATGTCGACACACTATTGGTGTGTGAACCACTTTTCATTTTTTTCATTTTTATTTATTTATGAATTTTTCGTTTTCATTCTATAGTTGGTGGTGGCATATTTTGGGGTAACGTAAGCTAGAAGTTTTCAAAGATTAAAAATAAAAAATAATAAGGCAGGTGATTATGAGTCATGACTTATCTACCAACCAATTGCTTCAGAGGAATGTTTAAATTAAGGATACTATTTTTGGCACTTGTCTTTACTCTTGAGATATTGTTAATAATTCGTCCAACAAGAAAAGAAGCAATTAAAATAGGTTGTTTTATCTACAGAGAGACAATATATGTCTTCTTTTTTTTTGGTCTGAAGAGACAATGTGTCTTTGAATTGAAAGCAAAATAAAAGAGGCAAATTTTCTGAACAAATCCATTGCTGTCACCGTCTCTTTTAAATTATTATTATTTTTGGCTTTTTCAGTATCTGGTTAAAGCTTGAATTTAAGCTGGTCTACAAGAATCATTGTTATAAAATAATATTGGTATCAAATTATGTTGCTGCTAAAGTATTTCATTGGTTCTCACTCCTATCACTTGAGTTTGAATCTCCATTCCTATAGATTAAAGTGATTTAAGATAAATTTAAAACCAGCATTAACTCGAATCATTAGGAAGATTGGCGTGGAATGCTGAGGTGGGTTATAAAGAAATACATGACCTTTGATATTGACACACCTCCTAACCTGAAGAGACACCAAGCCCTCTCAGAAAGGCATCCACTTTCCCTCAATCACAGAAATTAGACACAGAGTATGATTGCATATTATCTTTCCATCACGTTTTAAAATAACCCCAAAATTTTGGTTATTATAGTTGGTTCTGATTCTGTTTCAATTTCTGCAGTTATGTTATAGCCAAATTATACAAAGAAAACAGTCATAATTGATCTGCAATATGAACGTGTGCTGTATATCACAGAGCGCCTGATAATCTGATAAAAATACATGTGCTGTATATAGATATAGTGCATATTGTTCATTTGCTACATGCTTATTTTCCAAGGACCATCGAATATATTCCTAGAAAGTAGAATTTTTACCATTACAGCTCAAGCTCCTTTAGCAGAAACAATGATCATGTCTCCAAGGAAAGGCCATCACTAAATTTCGTGTACAATTTGAAATCATCATGAGGACCAAGATATCGAAACGTTCGTCGTCATCGAACTAGTTTCAGAAGAATCTGATAGAGAATAGTGGACGGTGACATGCTTGAAATTGAATCTCCGTGACAAAATTGAACAAGGTTGGGTCAAACTCCTTGCATTGCTTTCTAAAGTATGGCTTTTTCACTTTGGACCGCTACAAAAAGAGCTTAAAGAAGAGATAAGGCAAATAAAAAACACATGGTGCTTTGGACCAGAACAGTTTATCATCATATCTCCTTCCCACCATCCTTAATTCTTAATGCAAATCCCTAATAATACCCCACTTCACTAAAACAAGATTACTGTATTAATTGGGGCCAAGCTTTGGCTTGTCCCAAAATGTTTTAAAATCCCCATTCAATTTATTGTTTTTTTCTGGTGTAGTGCAAAATTATGATGAAATGGAAGTGCTCTGGCCACTATTTGAATCCAATGAGCTGCAGTAGTTGACTTGAACCATAAAAGAATTAAATTATTAAGTGCTTCCCTTGTGGTTTAGTTTGTTTGATTAAAGATTTAAGCATTGTCAGCAAACTTTTCTCCTCAAAGATTAGTGACTCAAAATCTATACGGAGAAAAGGCTTTATTGTTGTATCCTTGTAGACCGCAAATTTCTCTTTCTTTTAGTTTTCAATTGGAGCTGGAAATGCTATTACAATAATATCCCATATGTCTTTTCATTCTATATGTAACGCAAGATGCCAACGGGATTAGTCCAATAAAAAATGGTCTTGATTTGCAGACGAGTGGTCGAGTTTAGATTATCATTCAAAACATGCGTCACTAATAATTAACATATACTTTTTCCTAATATAGAAGTGATGTGTCCATTAATTCCAATTAATGTCATTCAGGGTTTCTTTTCTGGATAAGAAAGTTTAGTGTTCAACCCAATAAACGGATGGAAATATTTAGAGCACTTGATAATTAAGATTCTTATATGATTTGGATAAGAAAGAAAGGTCGAATATTTTTGCTAACCAACAAAATAAGAGCGTTTCCAGAAACATATTGACTACTGCCGCTGTAGCTAGTGCTGGATCACATTAAAAAAAAATGTCAAAATCATTCACCAAAAAAGTTGGGTGCATATGTACATCTACAAGACTAAAAACCCTAATATTTTTTTTCCAAGGGGAGCTTCGCTAAACACAGTGGTTTTCACTTGCAAGAAAGATTCTCACAACTGCCGTGTGAGTGTGAGGTTTGATTCTTACATCATGTACGATCACAAATCGTGGGTCACAAATTCATGCTTTGTTATATACTTTTCCAAAGTTGTGAAGGAAAATGAAAATCATACAAACCATTTATAAAGCCTGCAAATCACATGCTATTTGTCCCTTGTGGTGGCCTAAGCTAGCACCACTATGCTTTGGTGGTATTGCCACTATATGTATTAGTGCTTAATCTTTTTCTCTGCTATATACTTCATTTCTTTTTGTCAAATTTATACGGAAATACACTTATGTGTTACGAGACTAAATTTGAATCGCAATCTGATAAAATTACATTTTTCCTGATATATATATATATGTGTGATTTATTTGCATCATAACTATATTGGGTTCCAAATTTTTTAATTAAAGTTTCAAATGATTTGTCTTTTTTCATTTTAACAATGAGATCGATGATTTGATGAGAGATGATGTTACATTACAGATCCATGGCATATGGCATGTAAGACAAGCAACTTGACTTCAACTTTCTTGATGACTGGGATTGAGTGAAACTTGTGGAAGCAAATATTTGCCGCTTCAATTGTGAGGCGTCACGTGGAAATGAAAATCATATCTTAGGTCAAATAATTAAATTCATTATTTGGGGAATTATGTAAGACCAAATTATGGATTTTTGTCATTAATTAGAGATTTGATTTTAATTAAATCCCTAATTGATTCAATCTCTCCAAATTGGGGAAAAAATAATTTGCTTCCATACAGTGACTACACACAAGACATGAGGTAATTCTAAACTCAATCTCGAAACCCTATGAAAATACTCGCTCACTCTCCTTGCCGTCACTCTCCCTCTCACACCACTCTGGCCACCCAATGCTCTTCCCGTGAGAGAAAACTCCGACTATTTTAGATATTGATGTCTCTTTACAAAAGATCCAATTGAACTAACTTAGGCATCATAGGGCCTTTGGCCAACTCCCCAGGATGTAGTCTATTTACTCCATATTGTCTTGCAGGGATTGTGAGAGACAAAGAAAAGAAGGAAACCAAAAGGGATCAACCGCGAATATTCTCCCCGAAGGAAATTTGCTCAAACAAAACTGATCATGAATCGGTTGAGAATTTGAGAATTGCAGCAACTCTTTTGTTTGTCTCAAAAACGGAAAAAAGAAAAAGAAAAAGAAAGATAAGGTTTAATCTCATTGGTCCATTAGTTGTGTAGGGTGAACTTAGGTAGAGTGGTAGAGTGGTCCATAAACTATAGCCTATTGTCAATTCAACTAATGCCATGATATCGTGACATTATCTTTGAAATAATGGCTTAATTAAATTAAGGGTACAATATGAAGATTATAATTAAGCTGCACTGATTTCTCCTACGTTTAGTCGAGGCTGTAGAGCCATAGGCCATACAATGCATTTACCTCATCACCACGTTATAAATATAACACAGTCAAATTGTTTACGGACCACTTGTAATAAAAACTCTTAATAATAAAAGGGAGCTTTCGTTTTATGGAGAGTTTATCTAACATTGAGATAATATATAAATTTTTTTTGTTTGACTTCTTGTTGACAATTGATTTTGAGTTTGGTGCTTTAATTTCGAAAATATGTAATTAGATTTCCTTGATAAATTAAATTAGCATTTTGAAAAGTTTATGGATTGCGGCCTATACTAAAAGCCACTTTTTTTACTTTATTAGAAGTTTTGGTCCCATATTGAATTGGATGCCATTCCTCTATCTGGACCAACAGTGGGTCTTAGTTGGAAGGAATAGACGAATGAACATTTCATCTTTCACAACTAATGCAACCAAAAATAATAATTTGAAAAACCAATTTCATAATTGATGTAGAACGGGATCAGGTGGTTGCCTAAATATGAAATATTTCTTGATTCATAAGTCTAATAATCAACGGCAACAGGTCTAGTCCTGCGAAAAATGGTATTGACTTGCAAACTAGAGATCTAATATTTGAATTCCCATAGCATCTTGATTGTGTGTGTGAGAAAACCTCCCTCACGTGTAGTTTAGACTCTCACTCGTATTAAAAATATATCTAATAATCAAACAATATTATGAAATTAAGCCTAAATAAAGTATTATTTCATAAACAATGAAAATTGTACGACTACTTTGTTTTACCATGTTGTTATTATGAATTTTTCTTCATGAATAATATTTTCCACTTTCTTATTTTTGCTAGGCCGAGACTTCTCTCAGTCATACACAATTGGAGAATTTCAAAAAGTGAAACAGCTGACAAGTGAGCTTCTCTATATAAAGAGGGCCAAAGTAAAAGCTTTCCTTACCAACAACCCACTTCTTCTTAGGAACCATAGAGTATATTTATTGCTTCTTTCCAATTAGGAAGTGATAGTAGCACAAGTTTCATTCTTCGCCAGCGAAGATATGGAAGAGAGAAAGGGAGCAAAACCAAGCAAGGTTGAAGATGAGGAGAAATGGGTTTATGATTCTTCTCTGGATCATAAAGGAAATGTTCCTCTCCGAGCTCAAACTGGTGTTTGGAAAGCCTCTCTCTTCATTGTTGGTAAGAAACAATTATTTCTGATCGCTTCTGCTCTGTTTGGTTGCTAAGAAACCATATAATTGCATGCTACTTTTCTCGAGAAAATTCATGGATCATGCATCACCAGTTACAAGAAATACATGACAATAACCTCCTTCGTTTTATTATTTATCATAATTATTTATGCTTAATTTGTCTTGTTTTAGCTGTTGAAGCTCATAATAATAAGTTACAAAGACGAAATAGTGTCACAAACGAACATATATTACTTTATGGTGCTTGATGTCCTATTTTGTTTCGTGAAGTAGAACCATGGATGGTGGAGGAGACTGTTTTATTCATGCATATCTATATATCTATATATATATATATATAGATATATTTATATGCATGAGTTCTATCATATCCGAGACTGCACGTGGTAGGGGCCTCTGCAGCACTCTAGCATAGGAGAGTGTTCCTTTTTATGGATCCAATTTGGCCACCGGACCCCATTTAACACACGTATCAAACAAAGTGCTGCTATTGTGCTAAATTTATATAAGAATGTGTAAATGCATCGAATAATATGTTGAGCTCTACAATTTTATTAACTGTTATATCTGATCCCTGTGTTTGCAGCAATTGAGTTCAGTGAGCGGTTGAGTTACTTTGGAATAGCAACTAGCTTAATTATCTACCTCACGAAAGTAATGCACGACGACCTCAAGGTCGCAGCTAAAAGTGTCAACTACTGGTCTGGTGTCACCACACTCATCCCACTATTTGGAGGCTTCATAGCTGATGCTTACTTGGGTCGCTTCAAAACAGTTCTTGCTTCATCCATCATTTACCTCCTGGTAAATTATATTCCCATTCAATTTTTTTTAACAAGTAGGTTATTATTTTGAAACCCAATTAATTAAGAAAATACTTGATCTGATTTTTCTGTGAAAAAAAAAAACAGGGTTTGATTCTTTTATGCATGTCCTGGTTCGTGCCAAGCTTAAGGCCTTGTGACACTAAATCGTGTCACGAACCAAGAAAAATCCATGAAGTGGTGTTCTTCCTAGCCATCTACTTGGTCTCTATAGGGACTGGGGGTCATAAGCCCGCTTTGGAGAGCTTTGGAGCTGACCAGTTTGATGATGATCACCATGAAGAAAGAAAGCAGAAGATGTCCTATTTCAACTGGTGGAATTTTGGCCTCTGTTGTGGGCTTTTACTTGGGGTCACTGTGGTTGTGTATGTGCAAGACCATGTGAGTTGGGGTGTTGCTGATATTGTTCTCACTGCAGTTATGGCTGTGTCACTTGTTATCTTCGTCGTTGGAAGGACAAATTACCGTTATAGGAAACCGACTGGGAGCCCCTTGACACCAATGTTGCAGGTTCTTGTAGCAGCCATTGCTAAGAGAAGACTGCCTCACCCTTCTGACCCTGCTCAGTTGTATGAAATTCCCAAATCAGAGAAGGTCCATGGAAGGCTTCTGTGCCACACCAAGAACCTCAAGTAAGTCCATGACATCATTTCTTTGCATACACAAATATGTAGTTGGTATGTTGATCTTGGCAATTTAATTTCTCACATATCTGAGTTTTTATGTTATATTGTCTGAATGTCAATCTAACATGTTATGTTGTGAAACTATCATTCTGGTATGTTACGTTGTTAAATTGTCAATATGAAATGTTATGTTTTCAGACTGTTAATTAATCAAACATGTTATTTTGTTAGACTATTAATATGATATGTTATATTATCACAAAATAAAATGGCACCTGTCGTGGATTAATAGTTTGATTGGCAACATAGCATTTTAGACTATATGTGACAAGATACTACTCAAGATGGTGTTGAATGTGGTACAAATTACAATTTTCTGGGATAATTTGTTTCAGATTTCTCGACAAGGCGGCCATCATAAGCGGGCAAAACTTGGCCGAGAAGCCAAGTCCTTGGAGACTAGCCACTGTGACCAAGGTGGAGGAGATGAAGCTTGTACTCAACATGATCCCCATTTGGCTAGCGACTGTACCATTCGGCATGTGTGTAGCACAAGCCTCCACATTCTTCATCAAACAAGGAGCCACCATGAACAGAAACATAGGCAACGGTTTCGAGATTCCCCCAGCCTCAATCTTCTCACTTGCAGCCATTGGAATGATCATCTCCGTCACATTCTACGAAAAACTCCTCGTCCCGATCCTAAGAAGAACAACAGGAAATGAGAGAGGCATCAACATCCTGCAAAGGATCGGGATCGGAATGGTTTTCTCCATTGCCACAATGGCGGCAGCTGCCTTGGTGGAGAAGAAAAGACTTGGTGCTGTGGAGAGTGACCCAGTAAAGGGTTCACATTCCCTGAGCGTCCTGTGGTTGGCGCCTCAGTTTGTGATCATTGGGCTTGGAGATGGCTTCACTCTGGTAGGCTTGCAGGAGTATTTTTACGATCAAGTCCCTGACTCCATGAGAAGCTTAGGCATTGCGCTTTACCTCAGTGTGATCGGAGCAGGAAGCTTCCTCAGCAGCCTCTTGATCACAGCCGTAGATCACATCACGGAGAAGGGTGGGAAGAGCTGGTTTGGCAAGGATCTGAACAGTAGCAGATTGGACAGGTTTTACTGGGTTTTGGCTTGCATTGCTGCGGCAAATTTGTGTGTTTATGTTTTCGTGGCTCGGCGTTACTCTTACAAGAATGTGCAGAAGGTGGCTGTTGTGGTTGATTGCTATGAAGGTGAGCTGGAAAAGGGAGCTCCAATGGCATGAAAAAAATAAACATATATGGTTTTATATATTATATAGTTTAATGAGTCCAAAAATAATTTACATGTCCAACTGAAGTGCTCCAGGTTGTGAAATCGTGCTTGAAATTAATTTTGTAAAGGCGTGGATTTCAGTATAAGAAAATTTATATTTCTTAAATGCAGGCATTTCAGTACAAGTAATGGAAGATGTTATAGAACCAAAATCTCTTTCTCAATATATTGAGAACAGAGTTTACTTCCAAAGTGTATTTGTAAGATTATATGAAGGAAATTATAAAGTAACATAAAGAAATCAATCTTGACCTCTAAATATTTATCTAATTTTTATTTAATAAAGCGTCCAATCATGTGGGGTATAACTTTAATTAGTTGGTTGAGTTCTTCCACCTCCACTTATGTGAGCAGAGATTCGAAATCCCAAAACATCAGTGAATATTTATAGGCTTATTTGTTCAAATACCTCATGTAGTTTACAAAGTGTCTCAAATTGCCCCATGATTTTTATAATGGCTCAATTTCCCCAATTAACTTCCATTTCGTTATTAAGGTTGCCCATTCCCCTAGTTTTCAGATAAAAACTGTTAAATCAGCTGAAGTGGCATGAGTATTTTGGTAAATTTAACTATTTAAAATTAAAAAATTGGGTTAATGAATAAAATATTGAAAACCAAAAATAAAAATAAAACACTCTATCCCCCTTCCTCTCTCTCTCTCTCTCTCTCTCTCTCTCTCTCTCTCTCTCTCTCTCTCTCTCAATTGATTTCTTCTCCCCCATTCTCCCATTACCACCACCTACAAACTCCAACCCCAAACCCATCACACAACCACCCTTCACCCCAGCCAACAACCACAACTCCCACGAACCCATAACCCCACCGCCCCCGCCCACCACCCAGAAATCATCCGGTGGACTCCAAGCACTCAGTTCACTGAGAGAAAATCCTCATGAAAGAAAATCGTAGGGGCTTTTCCATTGAGAGATTCTCAGGAAAGACAAGGGAGATTGCAGACAGCAGTAAGGCTGAGGATTATGATGGTTCAGTTGCTTATGTGCCACTTATTGATGATAGTTTGCAGCACAATCAGAGTAAGGAGAGTGGTTGAGGATATGTAAAGAGAAATCGACAGTAAGGAGTTGGAAAGCAGGAGAAACATTCAAAAAGAGAAAGTGAGGAGTCAAGGCATGATAAGGGATGTGGACGCTTTTGAGATAAGTACGACACATGACAACCGGGAGCCATTTCACAAGGGATGAAATCCCCCCTATGATTTTCTTTTCCCCTCATTCCCCCATGACCACCACTCTCTCTTTGCAAATGAAAAAACCAACAAGTTGGAAAATAAAATAAAAAATTGAACATTGTTTGCATCTGTGGGTGGGTTGCAGGTGGTGGGTTTAGGGTTGAAGGTTTGTGGGCTTGTGGGTGAAAAACAGAATGGGGAGAGGTCTGCGGTGGTGGAATCTGGCTGGGTGGGTGGGTTGGATGTGGCTATATTTTTGAGTGTCAAGAGAATTAATTTTGTAGCTAGGCGGTGGTTGCTGGGTAGGGAGGAGGGTGGTGGGTTGTGGTCTCTCAACAACAAAGGGAAATCGGGGGCCAGGAGCAAGGGGTCTAGGTGGTTGTTGGGTTGGGGTTCTGGGTTCGTTGGGGGTTCGTGGATTTTTTTTTCTCTTTTCTATAGTGCAGTGCAGTTTATGGAAAAAAATCTGCTCAAGTGTGAAAAGAAACCAAAAGACAAAACCATGATTAAAGTACTAAAACTAATATGAAAACACATTTAACTCCATGAGCAGCTGTAACATTGCCATAGACTAGCAAAAATTATTATGAAATCGAATTATGAAACAAGAAACTGCACTGCAATTTCTGGTCAAAAACTGCAAGAAACGGAAACTGCAATGCAGTTTATGAAACAAAATATGCTCAAATGTGAAAACAAGCATTGAATGGCAGTTAAAAATGAATATCCACTGATGAAACAATTGTACAATTTTCATTAACTTCAAAAAAGAATCATAATATCCAATTAGAAGCTCTGTAGCCAATTACAAGCAACTAAAAACTGCAGTGCAGTGTTTACAAAAACTGCAATGCAGTTTATGAAACAAAATCTGCTCAAATGTGAAAACAAGCATTGAATGGCAGTTAAAAATGAATATCCACTGATGGAACAATTGTATAATTTCATTAACTTCAAAAAAGAATCATAATATCCAATTAGAAGCTCTGTAGCCAATTACAAGCAACTAAAAACTGCAATGCAGAAACTGGCTATACATTCACTAAACAATATCTAACATAAGCAATCGTCAACTAAGAAAGAATGTTCATATCACCGCAGTTTCTATTGTTTGCAATGCAAAGTATGGGAAAAAAAGAAGAAGATTTTGTGTCATTGAAGATCACCCTTCGTCTCTGAGAACTTGATTGATCTCTAAATAGATGATCTTTATTGGCTCAGGCTAAATCAATTTCCAAAATGTTTACCTTTGCATACTATAATGCTTAACATTTAAAACAATGTGATCAAACAATATACCTTCCCAGAAATGTTTTCTTGACTTTGAAAAAGTGGGACCAACACTGCTTGGCCACTTTCCTTCTTTAAGGGGACCTGCAGAAACAGATCATAGATTAGGGGAAAAAGCAAATTGAACTTACCAATTCTCGTGTAATTGCACTTGGGATAATAAATTTAAATTTAATAATTCCACGGATGAAAAAATATATCATCAACAAATAGGTGGCATCCATAATTTGTTTTTCTAATTTATTCTTTATAGATAGATTACCTGCTTCCGAGTTTTTGCATCAGAAAATGTGATTGAAATGTTGCAGGATGGTTTGAATGCTGCGATTAAGTAATTCTGAGACAAATTGGAAATGCGCCAAATCAATACTATGAAGGTTTCATGGCAATTATACCCAGACAAACCACAAGAACACAATGACTGCAGTAACGGTAAGCTGTTCATGAAACCTTACCATAATGATCAGGATAAAAACCCAGTTCCTAAAAGCTCACTCAACAGACCTGCAAAATTCAATGTGAAAAAATCATCTACATACACATTGCAAAGCATACCCTCTTGCTAATCACCAAATACCAAAGTTTTGGTTTCCTTAAAAACCCACCACTTGCAACTAGAATAAACTTCAAAACTAATAGTCGTGAACTCATACACACAGGCTGTGTACTTACAGTGGATGAAGAAGTATCTGTTTACGCACAACATAATTGTTATAAGCTTTGAAAATCATAATTCACCCACTTAATCATACAATTTAGAATGCTAAAAAGCCAATGCATGCCTCGTGGACCACAACAGCTAAAATGCACAACCACCTTATATTTCCAAGCTCAAATTTTGTATGCCCTACATCTCCTAGATAAAAATAAATTCTAAATTGAACTACATAGATATATAATCGGCTCTATATAGACATAAAATGTGGATTAATTGAGATCAAATTCAATCGAACACCAGCTTAAATCAGAGAAAAGTGGTAATTTATACAAGAAATATTTTGAATACAGAGGTGAAGATTTATGAATTTGCTATACCTTATGACGAGAAACAAAGAGATCGGCGAGAGCTGTGAATTGGGGATTTAGGGCTGACAGAAAAGAAGAGCAAACTACTCTCCTTGATCGACAGTTGGGAATGAGTATGAGACTCAAAGTCTATTGCTTTCTTCTTCAAAAAAAAGGAAAGCTCAGTCTCACGTGTGAGCTCGTGACAGAAGCTTTGGCCTTTTCTTTTTCTTTTTTTCCATTTTGATGGATGGCAGCCAGGGTAAAAGAGTTATTTACTTTGTGAGCTTTAAAGATAGGCCAGGTTTTTTAAGAAGAAGGAGAGCATTGTCTTTTTAGTTTTTATTTTTAAGCTGGCCCAACGAATCTGGGCCTTCTTTTTGGCCTAATTCAAAATAACAATTCTTTCCTATATATTAAAACCCAAACAAAAATACTCAATGTCTCAAATACTGATTACTAAAGTTTCTTATATCTAATACCTAATTTTTCTCTATAAAAATCAGGAAGGCAATCTAAGACAATTTATAAACCACAAAAGCTATTTGAACAAATAAGCGATATTGGTATAAAACCCCTCTCCTAAATCAAGTTGACAAGTTGCTAAGGTCCCCATAATTCTTTACCTTTTCTTGTGACAACATTTGATGCCCTTTTCCGGGTCTTTTTCAGTCGGCAACTACACTCTCTGCTTTCGCTTTTGAGAGCCACAAGTGGACTTTACAAGCATTATGAAAAAATATATATATATATTAAAAAAATTCCTTTTGCAATGCTTTATTGATTTGCTAATGGATCGATTAGACTTTAGAAATCTCCCCATTTCATCTTCACCCTGAAATCCATTAATTTTACGAATGTCTGGAAAGAAGTCGATACAAATTACAATTGACAAACCATTAATGGAACATCGCCTCTTCTTGAGGCTGAAATTGTTTACTTTTATCATCTTATTCATTGTTGAATTGAAAGTTTTACTATATGTTTGACATATTGTACCGGGTTTTAATGATGAAAACAAATAATTATTTTATACGTTCATCTCTTACTATACGAGAACCAACTAATTTTTTGTCCATGTGGTATTTCTTTTTCGAATGTTTAAAGATATCTCAAATTTGAATATTCAATATTTCGAACATAATTTTAAACAACGGTAACTTGTGTTTGTCACACATTGAAAAGTTAAGGGACCTAGCCTGAGTTTATAAGGAGTTGGACTACTCCCCCTATTGCCAATTCGTTTTGGGATGAAACCTCAACTTCCTTCATGACAATGTGAGACAAACATTCTCAACACGCATCTGCACATGTGGCGAAATTTCAAGCCTAACAAGTAGACAACACATATTAAGCGGCGTGAGAGCACATGTTGGGCCCAATTGGACAACACATATTAGGTGACATGAGAGCATGTGTGGTCATTGGGTATGTCCCTTAACTTTTCAATGTGGGACAAACACTCTCAACACTATTTCAATAGACGTAATTATTAATGCTTATGTTAGAATTGTAGTTGATTCATTTCAAGAAATGAAAATTGAGGGAACTTTAAGCAGCATATTCATTGTTTGCTTTTCTAATCGTCCAACAAGTTCCATTTCAATTTCATAAATCAAATCATATGTTTTCATATCCGCACTTAATTCTTCTAAAACCTCTAGATTTTCAAAATAAAAAGAAATTTAAAATAAATTGAAGCTTAAGATTAAGACACCAAATGTATCCAACGGGCGACACTTGGCACGCCTTGATTCACAGCAAACGCCATGTAGTAACCAGGTGGAGCAACCATCCCATTCGGCGGCGCCGTACAGCTAATCCTATAACGGCCGTCACCGTCCGGCACGGAGGACGTAACGGTTAATTTGACCAGGCGCTGACCCTGCGAAAACGAATGCGTGGCAAAAGGTGCGTTCCCCAAGTTAACCTCCACAATTCCCACTACGGTCAACGAAACCGACACCAAAACATCAAAACGCTCGCCGTAATGCACCGTTTCGGGAACACCCTCAATCACGGGTCGGAGATTCGCCCGGTCATGACCTAAATACTCCGGCGAAAACGCTTCGAGTCGCAACTCGGTGGGAAACTCGGCGTTGAATTTGTAAAAATAATGCGGGTTGCTGCCCGCGAGTAAGACCCGCCCGTCCGGTAACAAATTCGCGGTAGAGTGGTACATTCGGGGCACGGTTCCGGGGTTCAACGTCATGAACCGTAACCCGACAGGTTGATCGGGTCGGTAGAGAAGCGGGTACAGGCACGGGTTGGATGCCTGCTCGAACCCCTGGGTCCCAGCTTGCGCTCCGTTGATGACCAAAACATCTCCGGTTGGGAGCATGACCATGTCTCCCATGATCCGCCCGAACGGCATGTCCTCCATTTCCCAAACCGGATCGGGCAATGTCGCCACGATGCGTCCACAGCTACCGTGCGCCGGGGTGTCAGTGCTCTTCTGGATGAACGCGCCGTACTGGGCACCACCGCAAACCACGATAATAGCCGTTGAGTAGTCGCCATCTAAGGCCAGCATTGCAGATGATCCGGCCGAGGGGTAATTGCGCGGGCCACCATCCAACGGTGGATATTCTCTCATGATTTTATCGACCACGTGATCGTACGACACTGCTTTGTTGTTCGCGAAGATGAACAGGTGGCCGTTGGGGAGGAGATGCACGTAAGGGTATAAGTTGTCCATCTGAGTGTCCTCCACGTCAGCAAGGAAATTGAGGGAAACGGCGCCGGTTCGCGGCGGGTAATACTCCACCGTGTTCGCCGCTCTCCCACCAACTATAATCACCGAACCGTCCGGTAAAATCTGGTTTGTAGCGTACCACCTCCCGTCCGACAATTCCACGTCAGCAAGCTCCAGCCAGTCGCACGACCCGTTCGTCTCGCATGGGTCGAACTTTCGGATCTTTTTAAACCCGTCCAGGTCCCCACCCGTTTGTAACAAAGACCCGTCCGGGAGGAACTGTCCGGATGAGCACCACGTGTCTGTGTGGATCATGAGCGGTCGGATTTGGTTGGTCTGAGGGTCGAAGAGCACGGAGTGGGCGTAGCAGTCGTGCTTGAGAACGGCGTCGTTTGGGTCGCTGCGGCAGCTGCCCTTGCGGAGCATTTTGCGCGACGGACCGATGTTGGTGCGGTCGAGGAGCACGACGGTGTTGAAGCGGGTGACGGCCGTGTGCATGGAGGATACGCCGGCGTTCTCCACGAGGAGCTCCCAAGTGCCTGGGAGGTCGGCACGTAGGAAGACAATTACAGCCGTGGAAATGAGAAGCAAGAGCAGCCATTGCTGAGAAACAGAAGAGTCCATTGAGGAAGACAGTGAGAAAATGAAAAGGAAAGATAGTGGTGTGGGTTTTTGGGGTTTTCTCCCCCCTATTTCATCAAAAAGATAGTGGTGTGTTTTACTGAAGCTCACACTTAAAGTGATTAAGGGAGTGGCTTTGCTACAGAAAGCTGCACAAGAAGACAAAGGAACGCATTAAATACACTCCTTTCGATTCAAAGATAACGGTAGGACATGTGGGGTCCGCGGGGAAGTGGATGAACAAGAAGCCACTCAGACACTGGTGGGGCCATGGTGGGACCACCACGTGGCGAGTCTCCCTCGTTCGTTGCCTGCTTCTTCCTTCCATATCCATCTCTCCTACACGTTTACACCATGCCCTGCCATACTCTCAACCTTTTGTTTTTGGGTAACAAAAAGTTCAGAGGAGGACGAGGCTACCCACACTCCCGAACACCAATTGGGCAACACACAGTGTAACGACCTTATCAACTAAACCAACCCGTGTTGGTGCCACACTCTATACTTTGAAGTTCTTGCTTCTTCTGTATTGCTTATATTAGAAATTGTAATTAATGAAGGAGTAAGCTCTGTAGTAATGATTGGGTTAATTAGTTTCAGTTTCGTTTGTTGAAGTACCAATTCAGTAACCGACTCATAATGTTCTATGATAATTCAGAGGACTTGCTCAACTCTTGGCTCTCAAGTTTACCATAAGATACTATCAATTATAATGTCGGTTCTTTTCAGCTAGCAGTCTATTAGTTAAATAGTGTGTGCGTTGTCAGAATGTATATAATTTAATACCAGGAAGCCAAATATATGATCTCAGTGGACCAACCCATGAATTATAATGTTTTTTTGCTATAGGATGCAAATCGAAACTATTTATTAAACCAATTTGGCGTGTAATTCTTAAACGTGTAGCTCAAGTGGTTAACAACATTATTTTTTGTACATAAAGTTATTTAGACGATATCATGTAACATATGTTATCCATCAGAAATGAGAGGATGCCAATGACTTTGGGGCTTTGGTGGTAAGAGGACCTTAGGGACCATGTGTTCAATACCATAATGCACAGATAAATCGAACGAAGCTCTCAACAATGACAAACTATTTGGCCTACGAGAACATGTGATTTGAAATTGAGATGACACATCCTGATGTCCCAGCTGAAAACATCAATAAAAGGTCCATATCATTTGCATGCCTTTAAAGGAAGAAAAAAAAACTTAGCACATGTATTATTATTTCTTGTAGTGACAATACATGTATCAATGTGCATAATTTAAAGGCTAGCTACAAAAATGTGATGCCTAAGTTTATCCTCCAATAGAAATCATATGATGCCAGCTCATATTATTCATATATATAAAGGAGGGTTTCTTTTTCCTCGGTAAAAATAATTTAATTCATTGCACATCTGAAGGGAAACGTTTATTTTGTCCCTTGTACATGCGTGGCGTGGGTGGGGTTAGTTGGAATTGTGAAATCAAAGCAAAAACCCTTTGACGGCAGCTAAGGATGCTTTATTATCCCTTTGACGGTTGGAAATTGGAATCATATTCCATATATGGTGGTGGATGGGCAGCTTAGTCATACTTAGGGGTGTCGGTCGAATGTCGTTATTAGAGCATTTTTACTATTTTGTTATGACAACAAATAAGGAGAGGTAAGGGCATTTATTGTTCATATAAATAGTATTTGCCATAGCAATATATTTTGTTGCTTTTTCATTCATTGTCATGGCAATTCAAGAGCAATTACTATTCATATGAGATTAATTTTATTTATATGTATGAGATTAATAATAATAATAAATTGATAGGTATGTATAAAACAATATTTTGAATATTTAGGTAATTTTTTCATAATTTTTAAATAAGTTTTTTTAAAAATTTTGTCGATGATGTCAGCACCCTCAATCAACATCTCGAGTTATTCTTGCCTTCGGACTTGTCCATGTTTGGTGGAGCCCACCATCTACTCGAGCTGCATTCAATCGATGGACTTGCTTTCTTTGGCCTGGGGGCATTTTGTCCTTGCAGGTCCAATCGCTGGACATGCTCTTAAATTCTATCATTTCTAGTTAACATTGACTTAACATAGTAAGAGACTTGTAGATGAAGTGCTTAAGAATACTTACTCGTACAATTAAACCGTCTATTCCGACATGGCTCTATATTTAATCTCAATTTAGTTGTGTTGTGCGTGTGGAGAGAGAGTTTTGTGATGTGTGTTTCTCATTAGATTGAGATATTCTATGTGATTATGTGGTGGTGGACATTCGAAATTCTTGGATTGATGTGGAAGCAAGCACAGTAGGAACCAACCATGCTAGTGATATCCTCATAATTTTCTCTTAAATGCATTTGTTGAACATTTGTTGAATTTGAGGTTTATAACAATTTGATGGACCTGTTCAACAAACTGGCTATCAGTCTTCTGCAATGGCCCATTAAAGTAAAATCCATCCACATGGCTAT
Organism: Prunus padus; assembly: GCA_024362665.1. NCBI lineage: Eukaryota > Viridiplantae > Streptophyta > Magnoliopsida > Rosales > Rosaceae > Prunus > Prunus padus. The sequence goes on from JANFAM010000019.1 coordinate 6,020,089, forward strand.
CAGTCCTTTGCAATAGCCCATTATGTAATTTGCAATTATTATGTTGCATGGCTCATGTTTCTTGTTGCCATTCGTTATAATGGAAGGAATCGAACCCTTAACTAAGCTGAATCTTAAGAGCATCCACAATGGATTCTCTAAATCATCACTTAGACAAATTTTAAGGAGAAATTAGAAAAATACAACTCCAACCATGATCCTTATCCAACTCTTAAAATAGGAGATCTGCAGAGCTTAAATGCGAGAGAGAGAAATGACTGTAGTGCTCCCTATAATTTAATGTTGCTTTATTTAATGAGTATTTCAAATATTTAATTAATACTAACTATTTTTTATATTATTTTTTAATAGAGATGGACCAATTAAAAAGAGTTATTAAATTTATGACTTTCTAAACTAGAGAGGATGATTAGAGTTTAAATTTTATATGTTTTTAGTTAAAATTTAACTAAAAATAGAAAGATGATTGTGGATCTTTCTAACGCACCTATTTTCATCACTCAAACTTAACCCTAAGGACTTCACCGAAAGCGTTTAAAAATTTTTAAATTTCTTTTTTGATCTTTTCCTTAAGCTATATGGAATGAGAAGTTAGTGAAGGAGGAGGACAACTAATCGCTCTCTCTATTCAAAGCTATTGGCTTGATTTCCGAACAAAGTCAAGCATGATTTTGTAACGTTATTGATGTCTTTGTCTTCTTGATTTGATGCTAAACAGCGTTACTTTAACCAATTTAATTTTTTCTCAAGGCCAAGGAAATAAGTTAGAATAGCTTTGTTGGACATGACCATTGCTCATTGTCCTGGTCTATATGTATCTTACGATGCAGCTCTTCCTTCGCTGGCGTACGGTACGGGGCCTCAGTCCTATTATTTCAAGAAAGAATATTCACTAGCTTAAAATCTATTTCTAAATTAGAGTAAGGGATTTGATTCTTGTACCCCAAAAGAAAAAAAAAAAAAAACACAAGCACAGAAAATTTGCATCAAATTTCGCCTGCTTTGAAGGGTCATGTCTATAGACTATATATCAAACAAGAGATCAATATTACTTGTTTATATAAACTTATTTGGTTGTCCTTGGAAGTTTATTTTCATTTCTTTTTCTCCGGTGTGCAACTTTTTAAAAAGTACACTCAAGTTCCTGGTTATGTTTTTCAATTTATTCCCAGAAAAGCCAATGGTGTTGTTGCTCACCAAATTGCTAAGTTTGGTTTAGGTGGCGAGACTTGTTTTAGTTGGTTCAAGGAGTCCGTTCTTTTTTGTGATTCTATGAGTCGGGATTAAGTTAATCGTTCCCTCTTTGTAGTTTTTCAATTCATACATTCAAGTTTATCCACTACATATCAACAATTATATCGTATAGACAATATATCCGCATTTAATTAAAAATCCTACATGCATCTTTGTTTGGTGTGACATTGATGTATGTAAACCCAAATTAATGAGTTCAGATCTTCTGTCTATGTTTTTGTGTGTCCCTTTCTGTCTATGCCTTAATTTTGTGACACGTGGTATTCCACTTAATCATACTTTAACAAAATTAATGCTTTTATCTTTTAATACAAATAAAATAATAAAATAATACCACGTGTCACAAAATTAAGACATGAACATAGAGGGACACACAAAAACATGAACATAAGATCTGAACCCCAAATTAATAACCCACCTGGAGAAAGGCCCCTTATTATTCATTAGTGTTCATGATGCCAGTTGTGATCAATAAATATCCAGTGGACTGTCATATACGTTTGATCATTGATCAATAAACGTAATTAATTAACAAAAAATTTCAAAGAAACCGCTTGACTGTGTCAACTCTAGCATTAAAAAGTCAGTACTGTTCAAATATAAAATTTGTTTTATCATATATAAATTATACGTGAGTTAGACAAGTTGTTCAGAACCCAAATTCGAGTCCCTTTTTTGGTAGATATGTAAAACATAAAAAATTGAGAGACAATTTATATAGCCATTGTATTATTTTTGCAACTAATTAAATGAGTGACGCATGCTCCTTCCTAGCCTACCATGCATATATGTATGAGTCTCTGGTCGGGAGTGGCAAAAAAACTTATTAATAATGGAAATATAACTATTTTGTTATTTTCGATTAATAACATAATGATATATAAAAATATTATTTTATGTTTCATTGCATTATTGATAAGAGTAACAAAAGTGCTGTCCTGTTGAATGAGAGAGGGAGGGGGCGGTGGGGGTTGGGGGCCGCCAGTATTAATAGGTAGACACAGGGGTCAGGTTTGAATAACATTGGACGGTCCTAAGTCCTAACGAGAAAAGCAAAGTACTAGTTAGCCCAGCAACATCAATATTTGGTTTTGAGCAAACCAGAAGCTTTTATTATTAACAGGAAGGAAGAGGGCCTTTTTTTATTTTTTTACGCCATCACAGTACATTGCTGCAGTTGCATGGTAATCATTTCCCTTGGCGCAATTGCTGACGCCATCACAGTTAAAAACAAAAAAGATTTGGGGTGATCTAAACACCTTTTCGCTAGCCTCCTTGCTTCAAAGCTCAAACCAACCAACCCTTCTTCTTATTTGTAATTACAATTTGACATGCACATGAAAACCCTACCCAAAAAAAAACCATATATACCTGAAAAAAATAACTTATTAATTTGGTTGTGTTAACTTTCAGTCTAACTAATTAATTTGATCCGTAGGTTGATTTTCTGTTGAAAAGTCTATCATTTTTGTGACATTTTGCTTTGACTAGGCATGTGTGTGTGGAGTGGGGGCCTATCCAAGCCTCTAATTTTACCCCAGTAGTAGATAGTAAATACCTTTGCATTCATTATTTTTACCACCGCAGACATATATTCTCTCGACCTGATTTAATTCTTAGGGTAAATATCATCTTGGAAGTTAAAGCTGTCATTGTTTTTGACATTTTGCTGCATATTTAATTAAGGGAGCTGATGTTTTCACTCATTTTTTCTTCACTTATACTCCCTTTTAATTTTTAATATTTTTTAATTAATTTTGTTATTTCTCTTTCCTATTCTACCCTTCCTTACATTAACTTCTTTTTACTTCACTTTTATATTATTTCTTTTTCTTTATACTTAAATTTGCAACTTGCACTCTATTTTCAATATTAAATGAAAAAAAATACTTAATTTCTTACTTTAAAAAAATATTTAAAATGGAGTGCAAGTTGGAAAATTGAGTTTAAATAAATAATAATAATATAAAAGTGAAGTAAAAAGAAATTAATGTAGGGTAAGGGTAAATAGGAAAGAAAAAGAACAAAATTGATTAAAAATTATTAAAAAAAACAAAATTGAGTGTAAATGGAGAAAATGGAAGTGGGAAAATCACATCCCTTAATTAAATACTACTTTAACTGGATATGCGTGTGGAGTGGGGCCCATTCAAGGAGAAAGATTTTCAAGCAAAGGAATATCACTTTTTGTTATTCTTAGCTAATAATGTAATGACACGCGGGATAACTTTTATACATTACAAGAAAGTTTTTATGCTATTGAAGCCTCTAATTTTACCCCAGTAGTAGTAGTAAACAGTAAACACCTTTCCATTCATTATTTTAACCACCACAGACATAGATATAGTTCTCTCGACCTGATTTAATTCTTAGGGTAAATATGATGTTTGGAAGCTAAAACTGGACATATGGCTACTATGAAGACCTATGTAACCATTTCAACAGTGCTTTTTCTTAAACGAAGCTTTATACGAGATGTCAATCAGAATAACCCTTTTTCTAAGAAAGAAAAAAACGAAATTACTTTTATAAAAAGGGCATAGATAAATTCGATACGAATAGTATTTCTATACCAATTCTTGAAAAGTTAAAAGCGAATTTAATTAGGGCATCGTTAGAGCAACTCCATCCGTGAAGCCCAGGCGGGGGGCGGGACCCACGGGCCTGTGCCCAAAATCATGTTTCCAGCTGTAGGTTTCTTTAAAAAAATCCAAAAAATTCATAAATGTTTTTTAATACATACCTATCAATTTTATTATTATTAATTTCATACATACAATTAAAATTAATCCCATGTAAAAAATAAAATAAAAACAAAAATAAATAGTAGTTGCCTTTTGCCATGACAACGGATGGAAAAGAACCTTGACTTTTGCAAGAACAGCCACTATTCACATGAATAGTGGTTGCCCTAGCTCCCTCCCCTCCCCCCTTGCCATGACAAAGGGAAAATGGGTGGAGTTGCTCTTACACCTCAAAGCAAAACTAGCAAGAGTGTGTGCTGCTGCAACACAATTACAATTACAATTAGTATTACTATTTAAATTTAAATTTAAATCTAGTAAGTACAACGAGACCAGGTAAAATTGAAGAAAACATTATGAAGCTGAAATTGTTTAATGAATGCGCATCATTAGCATGGAGATTATGGGGCCTCTTTTATGTGAAAAGAGGTCAATGGGATTGTTCTTCAAAACTAAAAAGAAGTATTCGATATCGAAAATGAGGAAGGTGGTGGTGCCTCCTGCCCATATTGGTTGGTGAACTTACGTCCTGTAATCTTAACCTAATACTCATGCACAATCACAACTTTAATTAATTGCCTGCCTCTTTTGGCCGCTCATGCTTTTAGAATCCCCAGTTACACCTTTTCTCTTTAAATCAAGCACGTAAGTATTATATAGTTTTTTAACCTCTGATTGCATTTCTAAAGTTGAGTTAAAGGAGCGTGCTTTTGTTTAAAAATGAGTGTCCACATCAGCAATTAGTGAAAAACATATACCCCCAAAAAGTTAAACCACAGCAAAAGGAAAAGAAAGGAGTTGGATTAGCATATTATATTAGGTTATAGGTTATATTCATCTAATCTAATGATAGAACCCTTTAATCCAGAATAGTGATCTGGGTGATTATGGATTAAATAGCAATGCCAAAAGGATCCATTAATGATGGATAAAAAATCACTGCAGAATTCGGTGCGAATTATTGACTGTAACACAACTCTTCTCTTTATATCAGCTCATCATTATTAATCATTATTCAACGTGACTAATTTATACCAAAAAGTAACACGATTAAGACATTTGTCATGCTACAATAATCCACATTTTGTGCATGTTGATAACAATTTTGTATGTCATCTGATTTTGGTGTTACAATAGAAGATGGCATACTTTCAATCTAGTAGCCTAATTTTTAACATTACTTGGAGGAAAAGAATAAGATGCGTGCAAGGTTTATTTATCCTTATTTAATTTGGTGTTACAATTATTATTGTAGAAAAAAAGAAAGGAAAAGGATAAAAGAGGGAACCTCGTAAAGCGAGAAGGAGAGAAGTGAAGGAAAAGGGCTTTTGGCGTATGAGTGTGGAGAAGGGCAAATTCAGCCTTTCATTCATCACACACACTCCCTCTGTTCCCGCGTTCTCACGTGCGTCATCACCACCCAATTACAGAATACTTTTTACCCAGAAAAACAGTATTAAACAAAAATTCAAACAAATAATTTACTGAAAAAGAAATACATCCGAAAACGACAACACCTCAAACCTGTCAGAAATATCTGCCACCACAGTTAGTTCAATTATTACCGGAAATAGCCGGTCGTTCTCCGGTTTCTCGAAACCCTATGCTCTCTCTCAGCTCCAGCAACAGCAACAGCAACAGCAACAGCAACAGAGCAGGAGGCCCTCCCCCTCCCTCCCTCTCACTCCTCCTCTATGTTTGTAGGTTTAGAGAGAGAAAGAGAGAGAAAGCGACTGTAAGAAGATTTTGTTTTTGTTGCAAAATCTGTGTGTGAGTGAGTGAGTTCCTAAATATTTACTGATATCGATAAGTGTTTGTGTGTTTTTTATGTGCCTCTCTCTCTCTCTCTCTCTCTCTCTCTCTCTCTCTCACTCAAACTCTCAACTCTCTCTGTTTATATGAGGATGCGTGAAGTGAACAAAACCCAATCCCCAATCCCCAATCCCCAATCAATTCACGTATCTCTCTCTTCTTCTTCTCTCTCTCACTCTCTCTCCTGCAAGCCATGCTTGTTGCTCAGTAGAATAAGATCATCATCTTCACCATCCATCATCATGATAAGATAGCCTTTCATCCCCTTTCACTATTAATTTCTCTCATCTCAGATTCTCACCCCCAATTATTTAGCTACACCCACATCCTAACTCCCTTTCTTTCTTTCTCTCTCTCTCTCTCTCTTTTATTTTTTTTAATTTTTTAAATTTTTTTTTCTGAAGAGCTATCTATAGCTTACTATGGCTGAGGGTTTTGAGCCCTACCATGTTCCCCAACAAAGCAGAAGAGAAAAGCTCCGGGTCCTCGCAGGCCAAGCCCACCCGGGATGTCTTCAACCCGATTCACCTCCTCCTCCTCATCACCATCTCCACCCGGGTAATTGTGCTGCTGCCGGTTTCCTTCCTCTCCCCTACGATCCCTCCTCCTCCTTCATCTCCTCCTCAGATTTGCTCACGTGCGAACCCACCCCAGCTTCCGCCGTGAAGCCAGAAGGTCACGCGCATCATCATCATCCCTTGATGGGTTTTGTTTCCAATTCCTCTTCCTCCTCCTCGGCCTCCACCTTCCGCAACCATCTCAATTACATGGATCCACAGCCCGCCTCCATTAATTTCCCCATAAATCCCTCCGCCATTCACGACATCAACGCCAACCCTTTTCTCTACTCACCGCAAAACCTCCAAACCCTCAGAGATTTCGACCACCAAGCCGACTATGGCCATGATCAAGTCGTGGTGTTCAAACCAGAACCCTTATCTCTATCCCTCTCTTCTTCTCAACCCACCCACCACCACACCCACCAAAACAACAACACCAACAACAATCTCCAGAGATATGGGGCTCCTGATGTTAACTACAGTTCACTCAATTCAGGCGTCAATGTTGCTTCGGCCTCTAACGAAAACATTGGGTCCAGAAGCTCGGTTCCTCTCGGACCCTTCACTGGCTACGCTTCGATTCTGAAGGGATCTAGATTCTTGAAGCCCGCGCAGCTGTTGCTAGAAGAGTTATGCGATGTGGTTAACCGAGAAATTTACACTGCCAAAGTACTTGCTGATTCGTCGTCATTTTTAGACCACCCTAGTATCGAGAGCTTCAGCCCAACTCATGTCGTCGATGACGACGACGACCCGCTCAGTGTCGGAGGGGACGGAGGTGAGAGCAGAAGAAAAAAGTCCAGGCTAATTTCCATGCTCGACGAGGTGCGCAATTAATTCCCATTCCCATTTGCATTTGCATTTTAATTTAATTTATTGCTTTGTTTTTTTGTTTGTTTCCCCAATAGTTGTTTTTTATGTAGGTCTAGATCTTCGTTGGAGATGTGTCTTTTGGAAATATATATGTATGATTTGATTGTTCATTGGTTTTTGGTCAAAGTACAGACATGCGCGCGGTACTTGTTAACTTCTGTAAATATGAATTAGTTTTATATTAATTTGATTATTATTGACGAAACTTAACTTAATAATAGATTCTTGCATTAAAGGAAGTTAGGAGGAAAGATGTTAGATGGCGTTGGTGATTTTCAAAAATCGGCTTTTTGGAAAAGTTGATTGGAGGATGGAATATATGCGCTGAGATTTTTGCTTATAAAGCATCTTACAGCCATGGAATGAGTTCCTAATATATACGGGACAATGTCTCTCAAGTTTTGGCCCTAAAGCAGTGGAGGGAATCCGTTTGAAAAAATAGATTATATGGAAAGCATAATTGGTTTTTGAAAAATTAAAGATATGAACTCTCAGCCACCAAATTCTCGAATGTTAAATAATGGAAATGCGATATAATTCCTCCTTGTGGTGCATGTAGCTTTCTTTTTCATCATGATCTCTCTCACTCAGACCTCAGCTTGCTGTCGGGGGTTACATTTACTGGGTGTGGTTGGCCATTATAATAAAGAACCAGTGACTCTCTCATGCTATGTTTTTGAATGCTCCACATGTTGTCAATGCAAATTAATATCTCACTGATCGGAAATAGATCCATTACTTCTCCTAGAATTAGTGTTGACAAGTTTAAGCTCCCAAACACATGAAATGGTGCATGGTTGAGAATTTTGGGCATGCCTAGAATCTAGATGAGGTGTTCTTTTTTGGTAGATGCTATACAATTTGGTACGCAAGAGAGTTAATCAAATTCATGCTTTTAACCGAAGAAAATTATCGAACAAATACTCTTGTTCGGTTGTTGATCGATTAACTTGTGCGGAAGGCTAAATGAGCAGATGAATGTGATTTCATTGTAATTGTGTGGTTAGTGAGATACATTTTGAATAAGTGTAACCTACCCAAATTAGTCAGAGGTGTGTGGTGGGATGAAACATATGGAAAATTCAACAAGAGATATGTTAAATTAGCTTACCGAAGCTGTCATTCTATTCATATTTTCTGCATCTATAAGTTTTTTTAGGACATTTCCTATTAATAAGGGTGATAACATACTAAACTCACATACACTACACGGATGCTATAAGCTCATTTTTCACTATATTGGGGTGAGGGTTGCAGTACTGTTGAGGTGTTTTTAAATTTCTGGCTGGGTTTGTACTTCAAGATGGACTTGTTATCCACTGATCACGGCATGGATTTGATTGAATTTGTTGTTTATTAGTTCTACTTATTTCTGGCATCCCAAAGATATGTTAAGTAGATGAAAGTGTAAACTTTGACTTCCAAGTTTAGCAATCTCCGTGCATTTATATTGTCTCTATTTTGATAAATCTGTATTATTTACAGAAGGCTATTTAAGAGTACTATGTAATCGATTGTTTGTTTGGTCCATTAGGTTTACAGAAGGTACAAGCAATACTATCAACAGATGCAGGCAGTGGTTACATCATTTGAGTATGTTGCTGGGCTTGGAAATGCAGCTCCCTATGCAAACTTAGCAATAAAGGCCATGACTAGACACTTCAAGTGTTTGAAGAATGCTATCACTGACCAACTTCAGTTCAGAAATATGGATGCTACTCAGTTAAGCCATGGAAAAGATGAAAGTCAAATGCTTCGTAACACTAGAGGATTCTATAATCAAAGATCCATTCACAACTCCGAGTTTGTCGAGCACCAACCTGTTTGGAGACCTCAACGGGGTCTTCCTGAGCGCGCCGTTACTGTTCTTAGGGCCTGGTTATTTGAACACTTCCTGCATCCGTAAGTAATTAATTAAGTGCCATGTCAGCTTGTTATACTCCTCTTCAATGGATTAATATGAAGCTTGATACCCTAAATCCTGATGTGTTTATAGTCTGGTATATTAGTGTTACATCTTCACTGCTTTATGTTGCAGTTACCCAACTGATTCGGATAAACTAATGTTGGCTAAACAAACTGGTCTATCACGGAGCCAGGTGTGTGACATCAATCCTCAATAACCTTTATATATCACCATATTATAGTTTTTGAAACATGTTCAATCAATTTTGATGATGTGCATCAGGTTTCAAATTGGTTTATTAATGCAAGAGTAAGGCTCTGGAAACCAATGGTGGAAGAAATACACACGCTCGAAATACGGCAAGTCCAAAAAACTTCACAGAGGGGGGATCAGAGCGCGAATAGGTCAATTGATGATCATTTAACTTCACCAAACTCACTTGCATCTGAGAATCCATCCACATCCACCCACAGGGTTCAAGACAGTGCGTCGAAACGCTCAAGAAATGAACTCCCTGATCACATCACTATGGGGAGTAGTACTGAACAACTGAACCTATCATGCAATAACTTGCCAAGCCATATGCATGTGGGTCATGTTGGTATGAACACGGCTGGGGGAAGTAGTAGTGGTGTTTCTCTGACACTGGGACTTCACCAAAATAATGGCATTGGTTTGTCAGAACCCTTTCCTATTAATGCAGCGCAACGTTTTGGCCTTGGCCTTGATGGTAACAATGAAGGCTACGCAATGGGTGGTTTTGAATCTCAAAATCGACATTTCGGAAGGGATGTCATGGGAGGGCAACTTTTGCACGATTTTGTGGGATGAACATGTAAGGCATGTCTGGACATCATTGAATTGGAGATTATATACTAACAAAATTGCAGTTAGATGTTCATTTATCTGGCCAGAATCCAAGTTGCAATTACAAGAGTGGTTGAATGGTTGGTTACCCTATTATTGTGGTGTTAGCTAGAGGTATGTTCATTTTGTCACATCACGCTGTATATTTTTCTGTTGAAAATTATCCAGCAACGCAAATGTTTGGTGTTAAATTCATATGTAAATTTTTATTTAATTATATGATAAGAAAAATGTGCTTCCGCTAGTGTAAAATGATTGCCTTAATTTTGCCATAAGGCACGTCATGACTGGGTGTGAATATTCGTATGCATTCAGCTAAACCCCAAAAATTACCCAAGTGAGTGAATGGTCATTTCGAAATTGAAACCAAGAAGTTGTATTGGGACATTCAACACTGGAAGTTTTGTTTTGCTATAGTGGCAGTCAGTCTCGTGAGCATATACCTTTGCCTTTTTCTTGTTTTGCCAACTTTGGTAACGAATAAATAGTAACTAGGTTTTTAGTACAAAATTTGAAAAACGACTTGTTCCTGAGGTGACGTTGGGCCATCTGCTGGACATTTTTACGTACTTGGTTGGTAATTGCGGGCCATGCAACTGCCAGCTGCTGTTAAAATGTATGAAGTATTCGATGTACAAATTCCAGGCTACAGCGAAAGGGAAAAGTGCACAGTTGGAGAGAAGAGGACTTGGAAGTTAGAAAACCAAGCAGGTCATTGCAGGTTAAGCTTGGATTGGCAGGATGGGCAACTGTGACATTTATTTCTGTTTATATCATTTCTGGAACTCTAGGTGAATATCACAAACATAAAATGGACGATCATACTTATTTCCGTGAATACTGTTTCTTTTTTCAACAAGAGCAATATTGGGGATGCGGAAATCAAACACTAAATCTCAGGTATGGTGAACGGTCTTAACCTGTTAAGCTACAACAAACTCATTGCTCCGTGATTGTTCACATTGGGCATTTTGTGTACGCACTTACCCAAGTGAAATGGATCGATACTTTCTTGAGATCATGACATTAATACATTATATAGGATATGTCTTATGTTCTAGGTTACATATATGGTATATGCCTTCCCCAAGGACTAGTAGTGAGACTTGGGGCTTCACCGAAGAAAAACATAGGGCCCGATTCAAGGCATATATAGAAGAAGCCCAAATGTGCTTTGACCCATTAAAATTTAATTCAACCAACAAATTGAGATTCTTATATACTTTTTTTTTTGGCCGGGAAAACTTTACTAATAATTAGGGTTTAGCCAATAAAAGTGAAAATATTTAGGAAAAGGTCAAAGCACAAGGCAAATTGTAAATGGGATTTTGCCTTGTGCTTTGGCCTTTTCCTAAATATTTTCACTTTCATTGGCTAAAAACGAAAGATCTCAAAACTTTAATGTATCTTGGGTCACAACACATTTGGGCTTCTTTCGTTGGTTAACGGTTTCTCTTTAGTGGTTGTTAACTTGCTTTTGTAGTGCGGAATGCGGATTGTGCTGCACATATATGTTATTTGTGTTAGGGTTTCCTAACGTGTTTTGTGGGCCATTGTCTTTTACGGACTTTTGCCGTTTGTGGGCTTTCTGCATTTATGTGGGTTTTATGCATTTTGTAAGTTTTATGACTATATTGGGCTCTTTGCCTATTTGTGTTGCATTTGGTATGAGCTTAAGTTTTTGAGTTCATTTTGGTGTAACTGGCTTTGACCTTCTATTTAATGAAACTTTGATTCTGACACAAAAAGAAAAGGATTTGTGTATACTTTCTTTTTGGTTGGGATGTCCGAGTATAACTTAGGCAAGAAGCAAAGAACCTACTAATATAGTGGTTTGGAGCAAATGCTTCCCAAGGAAAGGTCCTAAGTTCGAGTTATAGCATCCATGTTGTGTATGTGAGTTTAGTATGTTTTCGTCTCTCTCAATAGAAAGTGTCCTTTAAAAAAAACTTAGGCAAGACAATGATCACCCAAATCCGAAATTGGAATTCGTCGCTATGCAATCTTTAACTTGTTTTAGTTCATACAAAACCCAATATAAATATAAATAAATAAGGATGATAGGTCACCATTTGAGCAGAAGGAAAGTGAATGAAACATGACAAACGTGTAAGGTTCGTCCAAAACACTTTGGCATGGTTGGGAATTTTCCTTCTGGTAAAAAAAAAAGAACTTGGGAATTTTCCTCGTTTGGAATGAGTTGCACGAGGACAAGGAAATGTTATAAGTATTTACAACGTACTTGTACGGAACCTAATACAAAAAGAACATGCAATAGTCAAGGCAGTATGGAAGGGTTGGTGCAAATTGTTGGGAAATGACACTTTAAAAGAGAAGACTGAGGGACAATTGAATTATTTTATAGCTTGGTCATGTAACAAATTTTTAGTCCAACACGTTATTTTGAAATTTCTAATGTATATTGTTTTGAAGTGCCCCGAATGTTATTCAAGACGTCCACTTAAACGATTGCTGTAATTAAGGTCAAGTTTTATGTTTTTTTTAAACCTTAAAAATTTATAATGTAATTTCACATATCTTTGTTGTCTCTTGGGGTTGTCTAAAAGTTCAACAAACTAATTTAAAAAGGAGGTACATTACAATTAAAATTAAACCCAAAGTTTATAAATAGTTAGAATTATTTCATAAACCCCCAAATTCTAAAGTGAAGTAAACAAAGGGAAAGAAAAGCTTGAAGAGGGAGCTTTTGGAAAGTTAGTAGTCTCATCGTCCATAGCACGCAGAAATATGTTCACATGTGAAGCGCGGCCACACTTATTAGGAAAGCCAGTCTAAACCACAAGGTAAGTTAACCCTCTCCTTCCGTTAGGGTTTTCACTTCTCTTCTCTCAAAAGGGTCTCCCTGGACTCTGTCTTCTTCTTCGTCGTAAGATTTTTCCAACTCCGTGACCACACAGTTTCACCCAATTTCAGATTCTATAAGATTCTTCCAATACCACCCAAACCCATGTGAGATCAGCCAAGCTCGGCTCAACCCAATTTTACAGACGGGGAAAGATTGAAACTTGCGTAGGAATAAGATAGATAGAGATAGGGGGTTGTGAATATGGAAGCTCGAGTTGGGGTGGTAGTGGAAGGAAAGCAGAGAGCTTTAAATTCAGCTCAGGGAAGCGTGGTGGATGGAGGTGCCATGAAATTTTTACAGCAACAGAGCCAAGCCAAGCAGTCTATGAATCAATCGGCTCAGGTCGGCACGGTGAACCAGCTCTTAGCTGGGGGTATTGCTGGTGCTTTTAGCAAAACCTGTACTGCACCTCTTGCTCGCCTCACCATCCTCTTTCAGGTTCAATCTTATACCTTTTATTGTTTTTTTTGGGAGCTAATTTAGTTGGTATTGTTTTGTGATATGGGTTTTGGTGGGTTTGTGTTTTCGAGCATTATTGATATTTGGGGAGTGGGATTTTTTGTCATAGGTTGGGGTTTGCTGAAAGAGTGTTCAACTTGGGGATATAAAGTAAAGAGTTTTCTTTTTTGAATTTTTGCTTATAGTTTCTTGGTTGAGGGTTAAGAATTTGGAAAAAGAAAATGCAGGACATGTTGTGCTGACACTGCTGAGGCTTAATTGCTTTTGTTGGGATTGGTGTTAGTTAAAAAATGTTCATGTTGGGAAGCTCATTTCATTCCTATATTTGTTGAACCTGTTTATTTTGCTTTAGACTTAATGTTGGCTATCGTCCTTATTTTGCAATACATTACCCAAAGGGTGGACAGCTCCACATCATTGTGTGTCAGTATGGGGTTTCTTTGCAATTTTCTTTTGATTGGTTACTAGGGTTTCATTGCACGTTTCTTTTGATTGGTTACTAGGGTTTAATTGCACTTTTCTTTTGATTGGTTACCAATGTTCCTTTTTGACGGTAGTTAGTTGAATGTTCCATCATTTACTTCTATTAGGTGCAAGGAATGCACTCTGATGTTGCAGCATTGAGTAAGGCCAGTATATGGCATGAGGCTTCACGTATTGTAAATGAAGAAGGGTTTAGAGCATTTTGGAGAGGCAATCTGGTTACTATTGCTCATCGCCTTCCATATTCTTCCGTCAGCTTCTATGCTTATGAACGCTACAAACAAGTCAGTGAATACATGCTTTGGCTGAATTCTAAGCTTGTCAAATTGACTGATGTTTTAGCCTTGCAGCTTGCTTTTATTTCATCTGACCTGTTTTTATATTGCAGTTGCTGCATTCACTTCTTGGCGAAAATCATAGGGGTAATGCAAGTACAGACATGTGTGTGTACTTTCTCGGTGGCGGGATGGCAGGATTAACCGCTGCCTCAGCCACATATCCACTGGATCTTGTGAGAACACGTCTTGCAGCTCAGGTACTGCTCAGATATTGCTGTTCTTGTTGATTAATGTTGATCTTAGGTATGATTTATAACTGTCCATCTGTTGTATTTTTTCAGTTTGATTTTTTATCAGTGTATTCGAATTTTGTAGAGAAATGCACTATACTACAGAGGTATTGGGCATGCATTTCATACAATTTGCAGAGAAGAAGGTTTTTTGGGATTGTATAAAGGACTTGGAGCAACACTGTTGGTATGCTTTATTATGAACCTGTACATTCTTCGTTGCTTTATTTTGTTAACACTAATTTCCATTTGGTTTATTCTTGTGGCACAGGGTGTTGGGCCCAGTATAGCAATAAGCTTCTCAGTTTATGAGGCTTTGAGGTCTTTTTGGCAGTCTGAAAGGTGAATACTGCATAATTGGTTGATTTGGGGCTGAATTTTTTTGAGTGATGTTTATTGCCCATCTATTTGTTTGAGTTGTAATATTGTTGTTTTCAATTCTTCTGACATCAGGCCCAATGATTCGACTGTCATGGTCAGTCTTGCCTGCGGCAGTCTTTCAGGCATTGCCTCATCAACAGGTAAGTGATCTGTGACATTTGGTGCCAGTTTGGACCATCAAAAGATGGATAGCTATAATAGAAAATTGTGACATGATGCACAGTGGAGGATTTATTTCCACCAGGAAAAATACTTTACAAATAAACAAAAACTTATATACTGATGTAGTTTATGAACAATACTCCTTGTACGATGCCTTTAAATCTCGTATAGTTTTCAGATACAGATAGATGGCAAGCTATGATAGGACTTTCCAATTGTTTTTTAAGGATCTAGCAATAAGAATTTTCAGATTTATTGTTCTTCTGTGTGATTATCTTTTGGTCTATTTGTTATTTCAGCAACATTCCCTCTGGATCTTGTGAGGCGACGGATGCAGTTGGAGGGGGCTGGTGGTCGAGCCCGCATCTATAATACGGGCTTAGTTGGGACTTTTAAGCACATAATCCGGACTGAAGGTCTACGGGGCTTGTATAGAGGGATTCTGCCAGAATATTACAAGGTTGTCCCCAGTGTGGGCATTGTCTTCATGACTTACGAGTCACTGAAAATGCTTTTGTCACGCATCCAAACAAGTGACTAGTTGCCTTTAAATTTCCCGTTTTCCACCATTGGTCATGCCATGGAATTTGCGAACTGACCGGGGTTTCTAGCATATGAAGGTAGGGAAGAGGATAAAGTTGGTTTAAACACACAACATAGGATAAAGAATAGTTGTGGTAGTTGAGAAATATTATGGTGGTAAATTTTGCTGTTGCTGCCATGTGACCTTATTTATTTATGTATAGGTAGTTTAGTTAGCTGCATGAGTCACAACATGCTCCCATTTTGATATAATTAGGTAGCAACCTAAGTATTCATTGATGATTACCATCGTAACAATTCTTTTGTTCCAGCTCCTTTGTTATCTTCTATTTTTATTTCATTTATTGAAGTCTACAGTCAAATGACATGTTAAAGCTGTTATGATCTGTTGCTGAGTATCAAGTTGATACTATTTTTGAAAAGCTGTGTAGAAGAGGGAATTTTATATATTTATTATACCTGAAGACTTGAGAGCTGACTGGAATTGCCAGCAATTTCTTCTTTTTACATATTATGGCCAATCCTCTTGAATGCTTGGTTGGCTTTTAATGGTAAGAAACATCATATGTTGTAAGAAGCATAAACCTAAGGCCCCGTTTGGTTCAAGGTTTACACTTTTGTATGAGCTATTTAGTTATATACCTATTCTTAGCATTATTGATATAGATATCGTCCCCAACCATCTTGGATCTCCAATATCATCTTTTGTTTTCTTCTCTTCAGCTGTCTGCATCTTGCAGAAATTAAAGAAACCCATTTAAACCATATTGCATAAAAGCTTGTGAGAAGTTAAAGCCACTGAACCACAAGACTTTCAAAACTCCTTGGAAGAATGCATTGTTAATGGAATTGTTACCTTTCAAGTTACACAGCTCTGTTGGAAAACAAACACTATAAAAAGACTAGAATTGTAAAGAGTTTTAGAGAAACTTGTTAACTTTTCTTTTGAACTGCTACTCTCAACAAGTTGCATAGGGTTTCAGGGATTTTGATGAGAGTTTGGTCTTGCTCATCATATTCTCAAGATTTCTAATGCCACATACATCTCAAATCAAACTCTGTATATCACAAAAAGAGAGAAAAAAGAAAACTTGCAGAAATTCTAAGAACAAAGGTTAGACACCTTCACACTTGATTTTCGGGATATATTCTCTAATTATTTTTCATATAAATCATAGTAAAGGTTCTTCTTTATTCATCTCATGAGAAATTATTTAATATACTCATCGGATTGTTGCATCTTTTTTGTCTTTAATATAGGATCATATAATGGTATTTAACTTTTAATAAGACACCAATGGTGGTGGACATCTTATTAATTTAGTATTGTTGGAATTACTATTAATTGGTAACCCAAGGGCTGAGAGAAAAGGATCAGATCACAGAGAGATGCCATTGGCAAAGGAGCTTTAAGGTTTGATTCAATTCTCCCCTGCTTTGCGTGAACCTATAAACAATACAAAACTGGCCCCACATTGAATACCAACTTGTAAAGAACACATGGAGGGTGTTTGATTGGTCTTGCTGGCATTGCTCACCATGCTTATGTAACTCTATCACTCAAAAGGATTCTCACCATTTTATTTTATTTTAGACTGATATATGGATCTGCAAAATAGTACTTGGAATATAATCTAATTTCTTTTGAGTGAAAATAAAAGTGTTGGATATCATTTTCATGGTCCTAGAGATAGAGAGGGCCATGGTGGGAATATGTAGTATTGTCTGGAATTTGGCATCGCAGCACAATATTATTATTGCATATATGCAAATATAAAACTACATATCAGCAAGAGTTTCTGGGAAGCTCCTATCATAAGTTTTATACTTGTGGAAAAAGTAACCCAATTTGGCATCTATTCTCATGTCGGAAGAGAGAGAGTTGCAGATTTAGGCAATAAAAAAATGATCAGGAGGGACCATGACTGGCTCACATTTTAGCCGTACATCTACCAGGAAAAAAAAAGACTCAATCCTTGCCATTGTTTTGGCCCTTGCATGGTCCAGCCAATTTCCATGCCACTCGAGCAATTTGCATGCAGCTGAACCAGAAATACTAATTTACTTTTGTTGTGCCAATCATTGATTACATGCTGTGACGAGAGCAGCAGTTTTATCTTAATGTGTTTATGCAGAAACATGCTTTCTGTGAAGGAAGTTGAGCTTGAGCTTCCACCCCAAAATCATGGTATTAAAGTAAGGCTTCATGTGTTGGGCCCAACGGCTACACATGGTCCCACGTCACCTAATATGTGTTGTCCACGTGTTAGGCTTGAAAATTCGCTACACGTGTGGGTGAGTGTTGAGAGTGTTTGTCCCATATTGAAAGGTTAAGGGACGTGACTTCGGTTTATATCTCATTGCCAATTGGTTTTGGGGTTCACCTTAACTTCCTTCATTCTGCATGCTTTAGAGTGGAAATAATTAATGGGGTTTTACTTGCATTTGCTTAATAAGGTTTACACTGGCTAGCTTACAGGCCAGTGACATTTTTTTAAAACTGCAAATGGACACTGAAAATAGGCTTATATTGGCTAGACTTTTTATGATAATTTAGTAATCTGTTAGCCAAGATATAAAAGATAAAGTTATCTGCTGAAGCTATCTTTCTCAAGTTCCTGCAACCAAACAAGCTCTGAGTTGGGGTATAATAAGGCACCTTTCATTTCAGTAGCTGAGGGAATAAATTATGCTGCTGCTAAAAGCTGATTGAGACCATGAAATCTGCTACAGCATGTAAATGTGGCACCGCTTTCCTTTTCAGTTCATCAGCTTTGAAAGAGAGAGCTTAGCTATTCTTGAAGAATACTGAACAATACTTACTATTCTTGGGCTGTTTCAAGCCCAATATTGGTAACAATCTTTTACAAAAAAAAATTGTTGAGAATCTTTTAAAATAGCCAGAGGAGATCTCTAAATTCTCCTCAAAAAGCAGTCAAGAAACATCATTGTTTTTGAAAATTCATGTGCCTACCTTTACCTTGTCATTTTATTTATTTATTTATACACCCTCCTTATTTTCCTATAATTGCAGAATATACCGTCACCACTATAAATACAGAATGCCATCATGCAGATTGGCCTCACACCTCCTTGCTACCAAACCTTCTCCTGTTGAACTATATTTTGTTTCTTCTCTATATTCTATTCTTCATTAATCCTTTCTTCATAGAGCTAATACAACGATATTGGGTTAGGATCGGGTAATCTGCATCCTGAGGTTTAGATCAGCACATATACTTGTTGTATCTGGTCCTTGGGATGCGGATTACCTCGTCCTCACCGCCAATGCAAGACTTGTTAACCTCATGAAGCTAAAGTACTTGATGCACGTTTTGGTTCTTTTATGTTCTTCGTTTGTTTCTGCATTTTCAGGTCACATCCCTTACATTGCTTAGGTGATCCCTTTCCCTTATGTTCTCTGCAATCAGGATTGAACACAAGCTTCAAAAAATCGATATCATTGCCCAGGTGAGGTGCTGGCTTGCTGCAGAGGTCAGATTGCTGTGCACTGATCAACTTTTCTGTTTGTGGTACACATCAACTAGTGAGATTTTTGTGGACTCTGGTAATTAGACCAACAGTAGTTAATCTAATAAGCATAAGAATATGTACATTCTCTTATGCTTATTAGAGAATTACTCATTGGATCAAACTTTTTATATCTATGTGCAAAATTATCAGTAAATTTTTAGATCTTGAATTTAAGTTGATGGCTACTTGAATTTATAATATACCTTTTTCAAGTGATGCAGCACCCTTGAAGACTGATTCACAGTATACTATCGCTACACAAAATTTTGGTTGTAAATTATGTTGGCAGGCTGCTTTCAAATATTGTATCAAGAGCTTTTAGCCAAGCTTGTGTTGGACTACCATAAAGTCATCTGGTTTTCCAAAGCAACCCAAAAGCATGGATTTTTCTCTTGGTTGCTCTTGGATGGCAGATTCAATATATGCTATTTTTCAGGAGTGGGGAAGAACCTAATAGCCTCTCTTTTAGTGATGTTGTTTCGGTATATAGTTATGGAAACACCTGCTTTTCCATTGTAGATACAATGGACAAGCAAGGTGAAGCTGCTTGGGATGGTATCAAGAAGTTTGTGATTCAAACATAAACAGAATCTCTCAGTTGGCACACTTGACATTTATGACATCAGACATGCCTTGGGACGGTCATATCTACTGTCTCGAGAAAAAAAGGAATTACAGTCCAAAGAAGAACAATCTTTCAAATTGGATTTCTGTCAAGGAAAAGATAGTCTATGATGTTCAACCTAAGGTAATAGGATGGGATAATATTCCAGATTCTTCTCTTAAGAGGCAATACTCACTCAAGCTGTACAATCTTTTGTATTTTATTTCAACTTAGCTGGATGTTCTGTCTGTTCCAGTGTCTTGTTGTAGTTTTTTTTTGTGTCATACTGTATTGTTTTCTTGTTATATAAAATTTCTGATCCATAAATTGAAAAAGACAAAAAAGGCAAGGCATGATCTGTGACGGCTGTAGCTGAAGACTACTAGTTGAAGCATGCAATTGACCCTTTGTTGATTTGGATTTATGTCACCCTAATTTAATAAGATTTACTTTCCTTCTAAGATTGAACACCCTTAGCATTGTCAAGTTCCAACTTCTCTTGCTGGCAAATATTCGATAAATTGTCTTATGCATCATCACTGTCTTGGCTTTCAATCTGCAGCACACCAATAGCTTCTTCCCTGCTTTCAGTAGAGTCTTTGCCATCCTTGAATATGAGAAACTCCATCATCTCCACATGGAAGAAAATGAAACTTCCACACAAATGTGTGATGCAAGATCCAAAGTTTTTGCCAACCACGCAGTGCCAGGCAAAGCCATAAGCTTCATCAAACTTCTGTTTAGGAGAACAAAAGCTTAAGGAAAACCGTGGAAGAATTCAAAAACAATGTAGCAGATAAGATAAGAAGTCAGTTCAGTTCCCTTAGCATAAAAAACAACTTTTATCCAATACCATAAAGTGTGTTACATCAAGGGTGTTAAAACTTAAAAGGGTTTTTTACTGTAGTGTCAAATCCCATGACTGGTTGCTTGAATAAATGAATATACATGAAAAGTGAAAGTTACTACAGTAAATGACATCTTGCAGCTAAATTCATGTTAGCCAATCCCACAAATCCCAAATCAACCTGGATACATCCTAACCACATATTTGAGAAAGTGTATTTTCCAGACAGAAAGTAGGAGGAATATATGCTTTAGCCGTATGTGAGATTCAATCTAAAGCATAACCTAACCTACCCCATACAGACCGGGAACAAACATAAAAAAAATTAGCACACCAAACCCACTTATTTAGTTTAATTAGGCTGCTACTTGACCCAAAATATTAAGCTTTCCTCCAGACAAAAAAGGAAGTTATACCCCTTTAAACATGCTATTTGGTGCTTAAAGTGGTAGCTGAGATCGGCTACTTCGGTAATGTTATCCAAATGTGTCATATTATTATATTGGTTGTTTAAGCTCCTCTGGGAATCGCTGCCACTATGCCTTGCTGCAAAGTTAGCGTTTGGATCCTTTCTCCCCTGCATTGCTTTTGAAAAGAAACCACTTTTTCTAATCTTTCCTTGCTCCATACATCGAACCCTTTTGATCACATAATTAGCTCTGTCGTTTTGTGGAATTTTAAAAATGAGCAGACAAAAGATATGATGACAATCTCAGACCAACTTTTCTAATCCTTCTTTTTCTACTGTTTCAGAGGAGTATCCACATTAAAAAAAAACCAAGTGAAGAATATTTAATCTTGAGGGTGAAAATAATTGAAACCTGTTTGATATGGTGAGCAATGGATCGACAGTCAGAAACTTCGTGTAGATCAAGAGCCTTGTAAGCCAACTCCATGGCATGGCTCTGCATGGCATGTGGCATATCTGTTTCTCGCACCACAGCTTTTCCTTCCAGCATCTTATCTAGTGAGAAATGGGAAGCAAGATGACTTCTTACACAGATTGATGTGCTGCAGAAGCTTCTAATTAGCACACATATATATACAGATTATAAAGAAATTACGCAGAAATAATGATATAATTAGGTGGTGGAGGTTTAATGTTGTATTATGACATTAATTTTGAGCCTCAAAAGGCCCACGGTTTGTCTTTTAGATGGAGGTGTTAAAATCAGAACAGTTGTACAGAAAATATCTAAATTGGTAAAAGTTGAACTTGCAGAAGAGTTACAAACACAAGTGGCAGGTGCCTTCTTGTTTGGTACTCTCTTTGTAGCTTAGTTTGAAACTTCA
Organism: Prunus padus; assembly: GCA_024362665.1. Lineage (NCBI taxonomy): Eukaryota > Viridiplantae > Streptophyta > Magnoliopsida > Rosales > Rosaceae > Prunus > Prunus padus. Next base: position 6,041,845 of record JANFAM010000019.1, read on the forward strand.
AAGTGGTCCATAGTTGTATTCTTGTACAGACATGGCCAAATCTTTCAAAGAATCAAAACCCCTGAAATTCTGAAAACACAAGACTAGGAAGGAACACTAAAAAAACTTAACATCAGTGGACTGCAATGTTTCTGAATGAACTCACATCATTCACACTGTATGAATCCGCACTCTGCATAATTTGCTAAACAAACACCTGTTTCTAAAATTTAAATCATATAGTGCCATGAACATAGGGAAATAAGGTGCAAAAGTAAGAAAAAAAGAAGTAAGAAATGATCTGAAATTTTATTGAAATCATGAATTCTGTTGATCACTTCTGAGATGAAATGATATACAATGTACAGTTGATATTGCTGGAATTAGCTAGCCCCCTCAAAAACTAATCAATCTAGAGAGAGAGAGAAAAGAAAAAAAGAATTTCTCTTCCAAGAAGATTACAAAAATCCCAAATTCCCAACAAGGATTTTCCAAAAATCCATAGCTACAGAAAACACCTAGTTTTCACTTTCCATTTCAACAGTTCCCAGAAAAGGAAAACAAGAAAAGAACCAGAGAGACCCATAATAATTAAATAAAAATGTGATCTTGAACCTTGAGCAGAGAGAGTCTCATCATGAGTGCCTGGACCTAAGCAAGAAGACACTGAGTTCTTGACCCGGGTACTGATCCGGGTTAATCAGATGAAACGACTCCGAGTCAGCGCTCCCCACCACGTGCTCATAGTTCGACCTCATATACATCACCTCCTGACCCGACTCCGACTCCGACTCCAACCCATACCCGGCCGGCATAACCCCGGCGCCGACCGTCGTCGACTGCATCGTCTTCAGCATCAATTTCACCTTATCGCTCGCTCTCCTCCTCGCCGCGAACCCGTGTTGGCGGCCGTTGCAGTGGACGGTCCAGAGCGGGACGGAATGGAGCGGACACGTGGAAAGCTGGGACCGGTCCGACTCGTCGCACTCGAGGGTTACGCGGACGAGGCCGATTCGCATCTCGCTGACGAGCTGGTGGGTCTTGATGGAGAGCTCGAGGAGGAGGGTTGGTTTGGTGGAGAGGCGGTCGTGCTGGACACAGAACCACACGTGGCCGCGGCGGTGGCCGAAGATGGTGCCGATGACCATGGATTTCGAGGTACGAGGCTGCTGGGGCGCGATTGTCGAGACGGCGTCGTTCTCGGTTGTGGGTGAGGAAGATTGCGAATCTTGGTCTCGTGGGTGGTGGGTTTTAGCGGCGGCGGCGTCAATGTCATCGAGGTCGTCGCGCAGGGAAGTGCTCAGGCGTTTCTTGGTGCCGGTGGCGGAGTGGGTTGTTTTCTTGGCGGGGGAGAAGCAGGGGAGGATAAATCGACGGAGGGCGTCGATCTTGGTCATGGTTTTGGTTGATTTGGGGTTGGTTTCTTGGAATTTGGGTTTAGGGTTTCAACTTTCAATGTCGAAAGGTTCAGTCTTGGAGTCTCTGAGAGGTTGGGAACTCTTACTCTGGTGTTGTACGGTGTGTGCAGAGAGAGAGATATATATATATACAGAGGCTGCGCGGGAAAGTATCAAAGTGAATATAGCCGTTACAATTTTCCTTCTTCTAGCTGGGAAGCCTTACAAAATATGACACGTGGTATAGGCTAGCTTCGGTCACGTGTAAATATTGTTTACCAAGATTCATTAGGAAACTATTACATTGTTTTTTAAATATATTATAATTATTAATTTGTTTGCCCCAAAAGATTAATTGTTGTTGTAGCTGACTGGCTGCTGGTGGTGCAATGCAAGATAGAATGCTCCCCACAAATAATGAACAAAATGTAATGTAAGATATTTACTTCTAAAACACATACTTTGAGGTTTTCAAACGTAAGATCTTCTTGGTAGTTGGAGAATCAAAATAAATAACATTACATGAAAAAACAAACAAGACTACAAGAACAATAGGCAATATCTGTCATCTACAAGACCTATAGGCTACAACCCTTTTTCAGTGTCTATGGGGTCAGAGTTAGCTGGCTTTTCAGAATTTTCAACAGCTGCTGCATCGGACAGATAATGGCGGGCATAGAAATGGAAATACACGAAATTTGCAACGCCGAGGCCGGCTATGGTGTAGTAGTAGTAATCAAGCCTGTTCTTGTTAAGATCATTGCCACCCAACCATGATGAATTGCCATTCAAGCCACTAACTTTTTTGACGATTATGATGAGAAGGGAGGTTAGGTAGCTTGCCATGGACAAGCTGAGAAAGAAGACTGCCCCAGCAAAAGTCCTCATGCTCTGTGGCCACTGCACGGTAAGTAGTTCCATCAAGGCAATTGCAGCAAAGGCTTCAATCAGACCGGATAAGGCGAATTGTGGCACCAGCAATGCAACCGTTATAGGTGACTCGAAAGTCCCATGCTTCAGAGCTGAGTCCCGGCGCTTCATCTCAGTAAGTCCTGCCACCACCATGCACAGAACTGACATCACAATGCCAATCTTAAACCTCTGCTCCATTGCCAACCTTCCGCTGTCGTTCTTGTTCTTTTTCTGCATTTGAGGAATGTAGAGGCTTTCGTATATGATGATCCATATTGAAAGTGCAATCATTGGTGTTAGGCCCATCCAGGCTGGTGGAATTTGGAATTTGGGTCCAATTGCTTTGTTCATCTGAACCGCTTGAAAGATCCCAAAAGAATTCATTTGGCCCATGCCTATGAAACAAAAAATTCCAGTTATCCAAACAGGCAATATCCGCACCACAGATTTTAGTTGCTCAACTTGCTGCACACTGCATAATCTCCAACCATTTGTAGGCTTGCCTTGGCTGTCCAATTCACTAGGGTCCATAATCATAGCAGCCTTATCAAAGAACTTGGGTCTGTCCGTGCTAGCTGCCGTCTGAGACTCTGATCCAATTGGAGGAGGATCATAAAACAACTCCCCTGAAGTTTGTCCTGCATTAGAACCACATTTTCTGCAGGCAGCTACTACAACCTTGATAATGTCGGCGAAGGCGCTTCCTTGGGGCATTATGCGTATGTACAACTTGGTTCCAAGCAAGAAAATTATTATGGAGAGACCAAAGCAGGCAGTTGGTATGGCAAAACCCAAAATCCAGCTGACATTGGTCTGAACGTAGACGACTCCGGTGAGAGCTACGAGGAGGGCTACGGTGAACAGGAGGTACCACCAATTGAAAAAGCTGTCTAGCTGTGCTCTTCCTTTCTCTGTTTTGGTGTCAAACTGATCAGCTCCAAAGGCAATGTTGCATGGTCTAAGGCCTCCAGATCCAACAACTAGCAACCCGAGACCCAAATAGAGGACGGCTATCTGCCAAGCATTAGGTTGTGGGCATTCGGTTTGTCCTTTGCAGGCAGACGGAGTTAATTTGTGTAAACCTGCAGTTAAGGTCAGGATCCCCATTCCCTGCCAGATTGAAAGCACAAGTGTTCATAGATCCTTGAAAAATTTATGCAATGAATATCATATTATATTGATAGATTCTTACCAGGAGGGATGCTATTGAGCTAAAGAGCAGAGTATAGAACTTTCCGATGTAAGTGTCAGCAACGAAAGCACCAAACAATGGTGCAATGTTGCACGAACCAGACCAGATGTTGAACACATTAGCTGAAACCACATTATCCAAGTTGTACTTTGTATGCAGATACATCACCAAATTTGCAACCAAGCTCATGGATGCCATCTTCTCAAACGTCTCATTCCCTTCAAAAACACAAATCGTAACACAGTCAGAACTGATCCAACTATGTCTTCATTAAGAAAACGCGGGGGTCCAATCCCCCCATATAAAATCATTATAGAAATGATAAGAAAAGATCAACATAAAATGAAAAGCTTTCCATGAAAAAATAATTTACCAAGGATGTATCTGACGGCTCTCCATCCTCCAACTGGTGTTTTGGGAGGAGGGGATTGACTGTCAAGCCCTCCTTCTGATGAAGAATGCACCGCATGCTCCATCGTTCTCAGTCTCCCCTCCTACTTTCTTCCCTCTTTGTTCTCTCTTTGTTTGAACCTTTCTTGCATATATGTGATCTCTGTAAGTTACGGTTTGTTTGAGTGACAACTCACATTAACACTTATATTTGCTCCATGCGAATGCTGCGGGTAAAGGTTATACTATTTATAGCTGATTGCTCATAAAATCAAGGGAAGTGCAAAATACTCTGTAAACTGGCGACTTTTCTTAACAAATTTCTCCTCCCAAAATAGGGACACACGGAACTACCAAAGTTCACACAACGTAATACGTATGAAACCCTTTCAGTTTTTTTTTTCTTTTTGTCCTTTTATTCTCAACTGAAGGCTGTTTCCCAACTACATTGGCTGTCTCCTTTTCTCACCTCCCTTCAAAAAAATTGATCCCTGTTTATTTTTTTCGTTATAGACTGAGCCTTTCAGAGCTGCATTTTGCTGAAGTGAGCCTTTTCTTTTCTTAGCGGCTTAAATGAAAATATGAACACGTCACTTGCAATGCAGTTACAAGAATGGTGCCAATTTGGACTGTTCACATCTGCACAGGCAAAAAATGAATGGAACTAAGGTTTTCTTATTCGCATAATCCATAAATGTAGCCATCATGATTGTCAATAGGAAAAAGGACAAGACTTTCTACTCAGCATTTTTCATATTACACATAAAAGCATTAAGGACGAAACTAATCCTAAGGGGTTCAGAAAAGTTTTTGAGGGCCCGAATTTCGTTGGCAATTTTGTGCTTGTGTATTTAAACTCTCCTGCTAAAGCTCATGAAGTTATTGAACCCCACTCCATCTAGCCCAGTCCACGAACTGCATTCCACCATAGATGTTGTTGGCAAACCGTACACCAACCGTGAATGCCAATGCGACGGGTGGGATCTGCTTTGCCATAGGCGATGCTTCTACCAAGCGTTCAAGTCCATTGATGATCTGATAGCGGGTGTTGGAAGAGACAGCAAGGAAAACACCTGGTAGTTTGGGGGACAAAAAGAAAACCGAGTTATTGAAATAGACTACACAAGTGACAACAAATGTCAACCAGACCATATGAAATTGAAACATAAGGGAACCAAAAATGCCGATACACTCATGGAAGTAAAATTCATCCCAATATCATAACAAGGTAATAAAGTTGACAACCTATAACAAATGTAAATGATAAAATTATGCATACCCCAAAGAACTGCACTCTTAATTAGAGGTGGCACGGGTATGTCTTCTTCTGATTTCTTTACGCTCCTGACATTTAGAAAATAATTTGGTAAGCAATGATGCAAATCAAGAAAGCTGCTGGAGTTGTGCAAGCAAGTGTGTGCGCACACAACGAGAGTCTGTCTAGATAGAAGTGTACCGCTTGGCAGTCATGATTAAGTTTGCAATTCCTTGGCCAATGATACCACATCCAAAGCCTACTGTGCCATACAAGATGCCCTGAAAACAGAAAGGTTGAATCAACAAATATAATGAACCAAGACGTAAAAATATCATTTGGTTAAGCTATGTGTAAATCTTACCTTAAAAAAGTAAGTTGCAATTCTCTGATTCACAGAATATCTACACCCTGGCCTTTCAGCTTCAAATACACTGCATAAGATGATCGCTTAAGAAACTTAACAAATACCCATTATTTTCTAAAGCTGCAAGTAGATGTGACAAGTATGAGTATCAAATACTATTAGACGTGAATTGATATTTAGGTTTGAGTATTGTTTTTGGCATGAGCTATTGACCTGCTAGGAAGAGCTCCATAAGAATGCTGCAAGCGCCCAAGGAACCCTTTTGATAATGATGGTTGCCCAATACGAGCATAGGGTGCCAACATCCCAACCAAAGCAACATTAACCACCACCCCAACCAAAAGATCTGCAACATACAGCTCAAATTCTGCCCAGAAATCTTTGCCCCTCTTTTGAACTTCCGCAAATGTAGCACAACAAGAATCAATGACTATCTGCATTGCACTGGTCAATATCATTATATATAATAAAATGGGGCACTGGAAAAAGAATATGATCGACAAAAATTTTGCCACAACTTTGATGCATAGGAATTTACTATGCATGTGCACTTTTACGGGATAGCTTATTACAGAAAGTGAACCTGGTTTGTACTTTGTACAGGAGACAAAGTATATTCATGGGGAGCCAAGAGGGGAGTAATCACATATTAAAGTTGATACTATTCCCTGTCCTCACCATCTTACATCTATCATGTAACCAGATGAATAATTTGTGTAAAGTTATATCAAGAAAAGCACAAACCTCTGTTCCAATTTTGAAGAGAAATGATGGATCGGCTAGCATTCGATCACGAAGCATAGAGCATGACTTCATTAAAAATCCTAGAGGCCAGGCTGACCCCTACAATTTAAATGTCACACCATATTAGGAGAAAGAATCACTGATGCTGAAGACATTGATACAGAAATACAGAATAGAAACTTAGTGCAGCTGTACCTGCAAATCTAGATATCTAAGGAGAAGCACTTTTCTAATTCCCACACTCTTGGCAGCCTCTATCATATCTGAGGGAAGACTAGCCCCTCGAGCCTCTGTCTCTTTCATAACCTCTTCAAATTTCATAAGTGGCCCAAACTCTTCTTCTTCTTTATCATCCCCATCATTGTCACCACCACCGCCGCCGCCACCACCCCCTCCTCCTCTACCATTCGTGTATTTCCCATCACCACCACTACCATCAAGCACACCATTCTCGGTTTTTGATCTATACTCATTCCCCAAAATCCTCGTTTCCTTTCCTACAGTAACATCAGCTCCCTCATTTGAAACCGTTACTGCTCCCAACTCAGACTGTGATTCAGCCTGAGGCTGAGACATACTCATGACCATAAAATTCCGGTCTTTGTTCACCGAAAAGGAATTGACCCCATGTCTAAAGCGATTGTTCCTACAGAAAACTGGCAAAGCTACCTCCTTTGCATCATTCCTAAACCTTAAGCCATCAAAAATCAAATTCTGGCTCCACATCTTCCTCAAAACGACCTCGTTCCGCAAGGTTACAACATTCGATATTCCAAAGCTGGAAGAACAGCTCGCCATATATGCCTTTCAAGAAAATCGAAACTTTCTCACTCGATAATACAAACTCAGAGAAGTCGACGAATTAGTAGGCAATCGCCACCAACACAAAGCCCTTAGCAAGCTACTGCAATCAAATCACACAAAATAGACTTATATACATATATATATTCACATAATCGCAGCTGATTAAAACAAAAAATCTACAGAAAATGAAGCACCAATCAGCCATAAACTAAAGTAAAGAACGAAAGTACAACTCTTGCGAAGTTCGTACCTTTGCACAACAATTTTTGGTTGCAGTCTGTGAACTTTACGGCGAGAGATGTACGGGAAAACGGAGGAAAGTGAGAGGGAAAATGAGAGAAAGTAAGAGGAAGGTGGCTTGTTTGGTTGGAGAGAAAGTTGAGGCTTTTGGTATTCGATTCTGCAAGCTGGGATATTTGGTGAGCGAGTGAGTGAGTGAGGGAAGCGGAGACGCGAAAAACAGGCGTTGAGATTTTTGCAGTTTTCTTTTGGTGGAGGGTGGGGCACTTCCGCGTTATGGCATATTTTGATTCCTAATCAAGCGCCTTTTGTTCCTATTCGGATTCGGCTCATTTATAGTAAAGTGCTAGGGCAAGAAATTCCCTGAACTTTTTCTTTTTGCATCCGAAGGCGATAGAATTTTATTGATAATGAAGGATGAAACAAGCACAAAAAAATGCTTGAAAAGGCCATAAAATTGGATATGGAAAAGGCCTATGGTAAGATGAATTGCAATCTTAATTAAGCTTTTGCGTAATAATTTTCACGGAATAAGTCCTTTTATTCAGCTGAAATGCTGGAATTCTAATCATTGATTACATTTGGAAACTAAATAAATGTAAAACCACAGAGATTACACTTCATATTGTTTATTCTCTCATCTTCATCTGGGCCTTTACTCATCCTTATCAAGTAGAAGCTCCACTACCTTACTCATGGCAGGCCTTGAACAGCGGTCATCTTGAGCACACAATAGAGCAACTTTCATCAATCTTTCGAGCTTCTTATTATCGGATTCAGGGAGTAGCCTAGGATCATTGTACTATTCGGCAAGAGCCGAAACAAGAATAGAAGCACTTTTTCCACTCACTAGTTCCAACAACACAATCCCATAGCTGTAGACATCTGCCTTTGCATCAATTTTCAGGTTCATCATCCACTCTGGAGCCATATAACCTCTGGTGCCACGCGCTTTCGAAAATCCCATCCCATTAATGTCTCTGATGCCATGGATGTCCTTGAATAGCTTGGACATGCCAAAGTCTGCCACTTTAGGTTCAAGGTTGTCATCTAACAGTATGTTTTGAGGCTTTACATCACAATGGATCACCCATTCTAGGCATTCCTCATGTAAATTATGACAAACCCTTTGCTGTGCCAAGAGCAATGTTGTATCTCTGCTCCAATCCTAGTTCACCATCTGAAGTGAACAAGATTTTGTCCAGTGATCCATTCTCCAGGTACTCGTAGACGAGCAGCTTATGCTCATTGTCAGCACAGAAACCCCATAGTTTAACCAAGTTCCTGTGATTGATATTCCCTATCACACTCACCTCTCCCCAAAACTCTGCATCTCCTTGCAAGATGCCATCTAGCCTCTTCACAGCTACAACTCTTTCATCATCTAGAACCCCTTTATACACAGTTCCAAAGCCACCTTTTCCTACCTCTTGTTTGAAGCCATCGGTGGCTCTTTGTAGTTCTGCGTACGTGAAACGCTTGAATCCCATGGCTAATGCCATGTAACCCATATTCACAAATTCCTCATGAGCATGCTTTCGGAAGGTGTACCACCATGTCAAACCAATGCAGATTGCTTCAATTATGAAGAAGGAACTTACAAAGGCAATCAGGTAATCCATGTATCGATTTTTGTTGCTCTTTTCTACTTCAAGATCACTTCTTTGGAGAGAAACTTGTGCCGCTGAGCAGTTCAAATTGTATGTTCCTAGCTTGGTTACGACTTCATCCTTGCTCAGAAAACCTTTAGGAATTTTAATATGCATGATTTGGAGAGTATTCGGCATATGAAATCCATTAAGGAGAAAACTTTTAGGGAAACATTGCCCTTTTCCATCCAGAGCATATCCGAATCCTTTGCATCTCGAATCATTTAGACACGCATTCCTGCATGCTCTAAAAGAAATATTAATAGCATAATCCAAGTCATATCCATAGTAATCTGTGTTAGGAAGTACCATGAAGTCTGACTTGCTTGCATCATTACTCAAATTGAACGAAGGTGAGCAGCCTTTTGACCCGTCTGAAGGATCGTTGAGGGAGAAACCATAAGGGCAACTACAAGTAGGTTGTGGTTTGTAAGTGCAAATACCGTATGCACCACACAAGCCATGAACCAGGCACGCATCCACACCATCAGGCAACCATGACAGTTCCCAGAGCCCTGTTGATTCATCTAGACTGTACAATCTTAAGATACCATCATAATCCATTGTTAACCGGCGCTTTGGGCCAATTCCATAATCAGATGCATTGAACATCAAATTGTCACTTGATATAAATTGTCCGGTCTCATCCAAAATTGCTACTCTAGAGCTATTGTAAGGTGTCCTGCCACTTTTGAAAACAGTTCTATCCGTCTTTGGCCAATACACACTCGAAAGTAGAGGGCCATTGTAGACGAGATATAATACATTATTATCGTCGAATTTGAAGTTGTAGAATCCAGATAAGTATGTACCTTGACTTCTCACGGACACCAAGGTTGTGTTCTTGACAAGTCGCTGGGATGGCAGAAGTGTATCTGTGGGAGAATCAAAACTCTGCCAGATGACCCTCTTTTCTTGGTTGATGAGAACCAAGTTTCCGGTCTCAAGAAGCTGAACCTCAACGCCTGCATCAAAGAAAGTGTTGGTTAACCATACAATTGATCCAACCCCATCAGTCAAAACCAAGTTGCCATTTCTATGGAGGGTTAGCTTGGACCCTCTTCCACTAACAGGCCTATCTCTGTTAGCCATCCAGACAACTGTTTTATTGACAGAATTGGTGAACCATATTGCATAACAAGAGGCAATGGTGTCAACCTTGTAAAATCCACTAGAGAAAGTTCCATTTGGTGAAACCAAGAAGTCAATCTCTTTCTCAACTGTCAAGGAGCTCCCCTGCCTTAAGCTTGATAGCCGTGCTTCACTGCTTGCAACTGTGGCTGCAAGCAGCAAAATAATGAAAATTTTGGGAACTTCCATGTTGTGTTTTCAAAAATGCTTTGGGCCTGAAGATGGTGTTTGGCCAATCTGGACTATAAGGTTGTTTTCTTACCATGAGAATGAAATTATGCAGAATCTTCCCACCCCACCCTTTTTTTTTATAGAAAAGTTGACCGTTGTGCAGAATCTTTCAAACATGCAAATTGAAACTCAATTTTTTAGATCAAATATCTGGTTTCTAGACGTAATTACTATTTTTAATACCTTCCCTTCCACGAAATATTGCAATTCTATGAGATTCAAAGACTCCGTCGCCATGCGCAACTGCCGGCTATGCATGCAAATCTATGGAAATATAAAATAAAAAAATGGGAGGGAAGGGACAATAGGCATTCCTCTCTCCATTCCTTCGTTGTGTGTGTGATGAAACTACAAATTTTTAATTCAAATTTGCTTCCTGTCTAACGACTCTGGTTGTGAAGACCTGATCTTATAGGTAGTTGTCATTGTCAGCCCAATTTCTTTTTCAATCAGGCGGCAGTCTACTTTTACCCCTATTTAATCATCTTTTTTTTTTTTTTTTTTTTTTTTGGGTGTGGAGAGAACCCCTATTTAATCATCTAGTAAACTGCTATTTGACAACTTTGGAAAATGATGTCTGCAACTTTGCCCGCACAATATCAAATTTACAAAACATGTACAAATCCCACATGTGGTTGATTCTTTACACAGAAGGAAAGGATGTTATAGGCCTATATATCTAGTAAAATGCAAATACTACAAAAGATGCAGTTGAAGGAACCTTTTACTCAAGCAACAGTAGCTCTAATAGTTTATATACTTCTGTTCATGGTATTAATTTGTTTGGTTGTAGAACCATTTATTCATAGTTCTGTTCATGGTTTTAATTTTTTCGAATTTCTTTAAACGATTGTTGATTCATCAATTTCAACCAATGAAAACTGAATCATATATTATACAGAAACTTGAAACAATTGTTGGAATAGCAGTTTTTATTCAGCTGGAATGCTCGAATCCTAGTAACCGATCATTACATTTAATGGGAAGCTAAACAAATGTAAGAACAACATATTATTTACTGTACATTTAGCTTCTATTATTTACTCTATGATCTGCATCAGGCCTTTACTCATCATTTTCAAGCAGAAGCTCCACAACCTTACTCATGGCTGGCCTTGCACTGCGATCATCTTGAACACACAGTAGAGCAACTTTCATCAATGTTTCAAGCTTCTTCTTATCGAGTTCACCAAGTAATCTAGGATCAAGTACTTCCTCAAGCCCTTCTTCTCTGATCTTTTCAGTCACACGTTGTGCCAATTGGTTGCATTCATTGTACTCTTTGGAAAGAGCCGAAACGAGAATAGAAGCATTCTTTCCACTCAGTAGTTCCAACAACACAATCCCATAGCTGTAGACATCTGCCTTTGCATTTATTGTCAGGTTCATCATCCACTCTGGAGCCATATAACCTCTGGTGCCCCGCGCTTTTGAAAAGCCAATCCCTTGGATGTCTTTCATGCCATGGATGTCTTTGAATAGCTTTGACATGCCAAAGTCTGATACTTTAGGTTCAAGGTGGTCATCTAACAGAATGTTTTGAGGCTTTACATCACAGTGGAGCACCCATTCCAGGCATTCCTCATGTAAATATGACAAACCCTTTGCAGTGCCTAGTGCAATATTATATCTCTGCTCCAATCCTAATTCCACATCTGAGAACAATATTTTATCCAACGATCCATTTTCCAGGTACTCGTAGACGAGCAGCTTATGTTCATTGTCAGCACAGAAACCCCATAGTTTAACCAAGTTCCTGTGATTGATATTCCCTATCACACTCACCTCTCCCCAAAACTCTGCATCTCCTTGCAAGATGCCATCTAGCCTCTTCACAGCTACAACTCTTTCATCATCTAGAACCCCTTTATACACAGTTCCAAAGCCACCTTTTCCTACCTCCTGTTTGAAGCCATCGGTGGCTCTTTTTAGTTCTGCGTACGTGAAACGCTTGAATCCCATGGCTAATGCCATGTAACCCATATTCACAAATTCCTCATGAGCATGCTTTCGGAAGATGCACCACCATGTCAGACCAATGCAGATTGCTTCAATGATTGCAAATGAACTTAAGAAGCCAATCAGGTATTCCATGAACGGAGTTTTATTGCTCTTTTCCACTTCAGGCTCACCATGTTGGAGAGCAACCTGTGCTGCAGAGCAATTCAGTTCATATGGTTTTAGCTCACTTAGGACTTCATCAGTGCTCATTAAACCTTTTGGAATCTTAATATGCATGCTGATGAAAGTACTAGGATTATGAAACCCATTACGGAGAACACTTTTAGGGAAACATTGTCCTCTTCCATCCAGAGCATATCCAAATCCTTTGCATCTTGAATCATATAGGCACGCATTCCTGCATGCTTCAAAAGAAACTTCACGAGCATAGGTATCCAAGTCAAATCCATAGTAATCAGAGTTAGGAAGCTCCATAAAGTCCAACTTGTTTGCATCATGAGTCAAATTGAACAAGGGTGAGCAGCCCTTTGACGTATCTGAAGGATCGTTTAGGGAGAAACCATAAGGGCAAGTACAAGTAGGTTGTGGTTTGTAAGTGCACACACTGTATTCACCACACAAGCCATGAACCAGGCAAATACCAACAGCATCAGGCAACCATGAGACTTCCCAAAGCCCCGTTGATTCATCTAGACTGTACAATCTTAACATGCCGTCATAATCCAGTGTTAAACGGCGCTTTGGACCAAAGCCATAATCAGATGCATTAAACACCAATCTGTCACTTGATCTAAATTCCCCAACCCCATCCAAAATTGCAACTCTAGAGCTATTGTAAGGTGTTCTGCCAAAGTCATAAACATTTACACCTGGCATTGGCCAATAAGCACTCGAAAATTGAGGGCCATTGTAAACGAGATATAAGACATTACTATCGCCGAATTTGAAGTTGTAGAATCCAGATAAGTATGTACCTTGACTTCTCATGGACACCAAGGTTGTGTTCCTGACAAGTTTCTGTGATGGTAGAAGAGTATCTGTAGGAGAATCAAAACTCTGCCAGAGCACCTCCTTTGCTTGGTTGATCAACACCAAGTTTCCAGTCTCGAGAAGCCGAGCCTCCATGGCTGCACCAGAGAGAGTGTTGGTTGACCATACAGTAGAACCAACCCCATCAGTCAAGACCAGGTTGCCATTTCTGTGGAGGGTTAGCTTGGACCCTCTTCCACTAACAGGCCTATCTCTGTTAGCCATCCAGACAACTGTTTTATTGATAGAATTGGTGAACCATATTGAATAACAAGAGGCATTGATGCCAACCTCGTAAAATCCACTGGAGAAAGTTCCATTTGGTGAAACCAACAAGTCAATCTCTTCCTCAACTTTCAAGGAGCTCCCCTGCCTTAAGCTGGCCAACCCTGCTTCACTCCAATCAACTGTTGCTGCAAACAGCAAAAAAATGAGAAATTTGAGAACTTCCATCGGAGATTTTGAAAAATGCTTTAGGCCTGGAGATGCTTGTGCGCCAATCTGGACTACATAAGGTTGCAAAACTTCTTGCAATGAAATTCTGCAGAATCTTCATCTTTTTTTCTCTGGGAGATTCACTATTATACCCAGGGGTCCAAATTATAAAAAAAATCCTATATGAAATGGATTTTAGAAACATACCCAAAACCTATTTACAACATCATAAAGAGACTTCAAATTTCCTATAATTACAAAACTGCCATTGTTTTCTTAAAACAACCCCAATCCCAAAACCTCATAAAAAACCCAAAATACTCAGTAGGGCATTAAAGTAATTTAATATTCAAAATTAAATTCAATATGGTCAGATGTTATTTTTTGGGTTTTTTTGGTTTGTTTATAGAAAATAAATGGTGTAGGATTTATCTATATTATTAGTGCTAAGAAGGGATATTTAACTAAATAGCTCTTTTTTTTGGTTATGCAAAATCTTCTTCAAGTATGCACAAAATTCAACTTTTTAGATCAGATTTCTTGATTCTAGAACTAACTACAGTTATTTTATTTAATGCTTTTCTTTCCATTCAATATTACAAGTCTATCAGATTCAATGACTCAGTTGGTCATACTGCCAGCTATCTTTTTCTTTCCATTCAATATTACAAGTCTATCAGATTCAATGACTCAGTTGGTCATACTGCCAGCGATCTATTGAAATGATTTGCATTTGGCACTATGATCTTGACTGTCATATGGATGAGCAAATTGTGGAATGATTTGTGTTGTTGATGAAGTGATCTCCTTTGATGTAGGACATTCCCTGATACTGTCACGCACCAATCTACGGATTTGGGATAAGACGTGATTCACACCTGATAAGTGCATTTTTTATATTTTTATACCTCATATATTTAGTTTTTGTAGAGAAAGTTACTTTAAAAGAGCATTATTACCTTATTTTCCTTATTTTCAACTATTCTGCGCTATTGTAATGGTTTTGACGGAAAATTGACTTTTCGAATGAATTTTAGTGCAAGGCCAATTGGAGAAGAAAGTTAAGACATTGAAGATAATTGTACCAAATTTTCATAATTTTCTATCAAGCCAATTGCTCCCGACCTGCAAGTCAAGACAGCCTAAGTTGAACCCGTCAGAACTGCACTGCTGTGGAAGATTGAAGAGTTGAAGACTTTCCCGATTTTTCCTAGTGGCGTGCGATATATGCTTAGAAAGCTTAGAGATCAAGCTACGTTTTTCATATTTTTCCAGAATTTTCTAGGAAGTGGAACGACCCCAAAACGTGTGTTTAAGTTGGCTGACGTGTTTCCCAGTCAAAGAATGATTCTTTTCTAGTTTGTTTCCTTAATTGTTTGGGATTTTGTTTTAGTTTAGGAGAGTTTTTCCAGACCTTTTTAGAGTAGGGTTTAGTTGTTTTACACTATATATGACAGGACCCGACTCGATTCCGCCCGAACTCCGACTCCGGACCTCGTGATCAACCGACATCCACCCGAGTCGGGCCCACATACTCAGAATCCCTCTTCCCGAGACAAACACACAAAGGGAGTCAAGACGCCAAAAAACGGGCAGAGTCTCCCCGTAAAAACAACCAAACCCAAAGTTTCAACTGCTCAAAACAAGAGAAATAGTACAACCAACTACAGCATGCAATAAATACATAACTGAGGCCTTTGTGGCCAACAAGTTCGACCCTGGCAAGTAAATAACAGAGCAACTAAGAGTATTCAAGTAATAGCAGAAATTTAAAGTTCGTAGAAGGGACACGAAGTCCTACAATTAAGTCACGCTCGAGAAGAGAAGCGCTGGCTGGGCATCGTAGCGACTAGGGCCTGGGGCGCAAAACAGAAAATTGTGAGTGGACAAAACAAAGTTTAGTAGTTTAAAACAACGTACTAACCCCGCCGTTTCAAAACTATGTAAACCATGCAATTAAAATCCGTTGTATATAAGATTGATTCAAAAATCAATATCTCAAAATAATCAAGAATAAAACCAAACCAAACCTTTTTCTTTTCCCCCGAGGCAAAACCTCTCAAAACTAAACCGCCGAAGACATAAGTATAATTAAACCGAAAGAACTTGAAAATCAAAGCATAAGAATAAAATAAAGTTTCCAAAAGACAAACCAATGTAAAAGGTCCAAAGACCAAGATAAGTCCGAGAAATCCAAAACCACCACGAAGTAAATAAAAACACTTTAAAAGACTTTAACCCTTTCTTCCCCACACTCAAAACAACCGCATGCCCGTAGGGCACGCAAGCGAGGAAGTATCCTCACCGAAAGAAAAATAAGAATACGAAGATACTAACACACGCGTATAGATATAATATATAACCTCGACACCACAACAAGTACCGGGGGAAACAATCCAATGTGGATTGTTTAAGCTGACACCGACAACATTCACGATGGTCTCTGCGCCAGTGATAACTCGGACATCGGACGGCATCGCAATGGCCTCGTGCCCGTGGTCGAGCCGCCCAACTCGGGACTAAGCTCTCGCCCG
The DNA here is from genome assembly GCA_024362665.1 of Prunus padus. NCBI lineage: Eukaryota > Viridiplantae > Streptophyta > Magnoliopsida > Rosales > Rosaceae > Prunus > Prunus padus. The sequence goes on from JANFAM010000019.1 coordinate 6,058,096, forward strand.
CATGGCGAGTCCCCACAACCATGCGTCCGAAACCAGTCATACGCGCAGACTACCCAATCAAGGGTCTCACGGCTACACCTCAAGGTATGCACCGGATCGGGAACCAAACTCCGAAACCATAGTCACCAACAATAATAGGGGAGGTATATAACACAAAGGTAACCGCACTCAAACCAACACCACACTAAAAACCACATACCAATATAACCACAAGCACCCAACCCCAAAATATCACACCAGCACAAATATACATATAACGAAACCAATAACACCAATTACTCAAATAAGGACATCACCGTCCCAAACATACAATTCTATAGTTAAAAATAGACACAAGCGTCCAAACGACGATACAATAATCCAAAACCAATAAAATATCAAATCACGGAAAAATGCACAATTAAATAGTATTCAAAACCCAAGTCAAACATATGCTTCAAAACATAGTAGGTACTACTCTTTAAAGATATAAAGTCAAACCCCTAAACATATTATTCAAAATATACACGTATATATACATATACAAATACATATATATATAAAACATAATTATCCTTTAAAATACAATAATTCAAATTCAAGCATTGGAAATTCCATGTATAACTGATAACCCTGAAATTCATACTTTAAAACAACATAAATAGTAATTCCTTAAAATATAATTGAAAATACAATCCCGTATACATATAAGTTCGAAAACTCCAAATCAAGGTTGATATGCATATATACTCAAAGTAGATATATATTTATATATATATATAATCAAAGTGGATATACATACTTATTTTTGAAGTAGATATATATATATATATAATATATATTCAAGTAGATAAATATGATTATTTTCAAAGTAGAGAAATATATACAATATACATTCAAGTAGCTATATATATATATATATATACATATATATACATATGATCAATTCCCGATAATCCGACATATATTTCCGATAGCCTCATTATCCGACATGTATTCTCGATAGCCTCAATAATCCGACATGATCCTTCCAACTTGATCTATATGTATATATATACGTATATATATATATATATAGTCAAAGTATTAGCATGAACATAATTAATAAGGTTTAAATACCAAAACCAAAACGTAGTCAACCGGACTATACTAGCGTCCAAAACTTACCGCCCAAATACTCCATTCAAAGTAACTATATTTATAGGTTCAAAGTAGGTATATAAATTTCCGAAATTATATATAAAGTATAAGTTCCAAAGGTTTAAAGTATAACCCACGACATACATAATAATAAATTAATAAAGTCCGAAACCCAACGAAATCATAAACTCAAATATTAAATATAATTCAAGGAAAATCCAATAAATTCCACTGCACTCCAAATCCATGCATGAAACTACCTGACGCTTTGACTCTCCCAAAATCAATACTAAAATACAAGCATAATAAAATATACTATTAGCAGGGCTCCACCACCAAACCGGCAATCCAAAACAAATATAAAACTCAAACACCAAATCAATCACAATAAATTCAACCAAAGATCAAATCAAGCTTTTAAAACAATATTTAAATATCATTCACATGCATCGCATTCAATTCTTTAAAAACATGCTAGTTTGAAAACAAAGTCCACTCACCGTTGGTCCCTTGCTGCCCAACCCGGTAAAAGGATTCACACGAGGATCACGAAGCGCTTGAGAACCTAGTTCAAGAACATGAGGATTAAGATTAACAACCGGGCCGAAGCGATAACCTTAAAAAGTCAACCTTAACCAAACTCAACTCAAGTGTACCAAAACGTCGCACGAGGAATTCTAAGGTCAACGACGCTCGTTAGGAGACGAGACGACCTCGGAGACGCCTCGGTCAACCCTGGTCAAAGGTCAAACTTACCTAATAGGTCAAACCGGGCCCGTGGGTCCCATGACCTCCAAACTTAGATCCGAAAGTTCCTATAGGCTCACTACGGCTTAGAGAACACGTCCCAAAAAGTTTGGTCTCGATCCGACTGGTCGGATTGCTCACGATCGCGATCGGACGGACGATTACGGCTTAACGCAAACTTCAAGTCATTGATTCTGGAGCATCCGAGGCTCCGAATCACGATCCGTCGAATCCTACACGTTTCTAGAAATACGGGAACAACATACGTGGAATTCGATTTCGATCCAACGGTCCGAACACGTCGAACCCACGTGAACGCATAATAGGCGCACAATGGTTCGAGGTCCAAACGACGTCCGAATCGAATCCAATATACGTACGCGTTCACAACAACACGAGGATTGCACGGGATGGAGAACCACTGCCACACAGCCGCCACGCCACACGCCGGGCCGCGCGTGGTGGGTGTGTAGAGCGATTCCGGCGTTCGGGTTTTCGCCGATTCGAGGGTCAAGCCTTACACCAAACTGATCAGCACCTAGAGGGGTTCTAAAACCGGCCTGAACTGCCAAGAATCGCCAGTGAACTCGGCCGGAAAATCAATTCAACTGCCAGATTTAGGCTCACAGATCCGTTCCAAAACTTGAAATTCAAAGGAAACCAATTACACAGCAAGCTAGAGTGGATCGAGAGGATTGAAAAGCATACCTGGATCGTAAGAAATGGTGGCCGGAAACCACCGTCTTGGGCGAAATTTGAGCGTAAACCGATTTTCTCGCAATTTCCGGTGAGCAAGCGGCGCCGGCCGCTGGGCTCTTGGGGGATGGGACCGGAGACGAGGTGGCCGATCTTTTGGGAGTGGTCCCGACCCGTGTGGTGGCCGGTGGTGGCGCCGCGATACCAAAACACCTATCGGGCTTGAAATGGGGGGTTGGTCCGAGGGAGAGAGAGTGATCGATGCATAATTACATATCATGTTGTACCCTTTCTAACTTATAATTTGGTTATGTTTTTGAGTTAAACTTGTGCTTTTAATCTATTTTGTGTTTGTTTCAGGTAATAAGTTTATGACTCACTAAATGCATTTTGGAGACAAGTTAGCTCAAACGGTGTATGCAAATCAGTCAACTTCACGGATTGGACTGTACTTACTCAGGAAGAACCAGATAATGAACCATACATCATTGGCAAGATGCGGAAGTCTAGTTTCTGAAGAATTTTACGGTTCATGATTCCGAGTCTTCTAGAGAAAGTTATACAAGTTTTGGCAGCTTAAGGTCAAAATCGGCAGCATCTGCGTTACTGGGCCAAAAATCACATTTGAAGGTCTTTCCGATTTTTGCTTGAGCTGGGCTGCATGCTTGGAAAGATAATTCAAAGAACTTCAAGATCCATATTTTTCCAGATTTTTCAGAATGAAGTAACAAGCCCAAAACGAGCCCAAAAGCAGACTGCAATAGTTCTTGGTTATGATTAGCTATGCATGTGCTATTGTTGATAGTTCTTGGTCATGAGTAGCCTATGCATGTGCTATTGTTGATAGTGGGGAAGAAGCATGTTAATTGTCATAATTGAAGTAGGTTGTGTAAGAAATAAAGAAAGCAAAAGCATCAAGTGGAACTAGCCAAATGATGAAAGGAGATGGATGCCCATGTGAACTTGAGGTGGCTATGCAACTTGTTGTCAAAAGAAGGAATTAAATAAACCAAGAAGAATATTGGCATGTGAGTTTGATGCCTTCCTTCTCCTATAAATAGGAGGCTTGGCTAACCTTCAAACACACCCCAAGGGGGAGCTCTCAAACATCTCTCTAGAGCTCCTCTCCCTTCTCTCCCTCAAATTCTCTTAGTTTTCTTTTTTAGTTCTCAATTGTTGTAACAAAACCATTTTTCTTTTTAGTTGTAATTTATTTTCCATTGTAATGTAATTTCTTTTCTTTAGTTTTCAAGTTTAATTAGCTTCCAAGTTTCAATTATAGTTCTTGTTCTTATTCATTATGCTTATAAGTTAATATGCTTGTTTGAATGAGTGATCACCATTAAAACTTGTATGTTAGCTATCTTGGTTTGAATTAAGAGTAGACACCATGCATTAATTCAAATTGAACTATGAATAGGAAGAGTATGTGTATGGACATTCGTCAACATGGATTAGATACATGCTTGGTTGTTTAAAACATTCTTCTTTGCTTAATGGATTTCTAATGCTTAATTTAGGTTCGACAAGAAGGATCTAATTAGGGAATTAGGAATACAAGGTTAGGACCAAACACCATGGCTTAATCATACTTTAGCTAGAATCAATTTAAGAATATAAATTGAACTTGGTAACTAATTTGCTTGAGTTAATTTCTTTTCTTTCTTTCTTGTTTTATTTATTCTCTTTTGGTTTTCTATTTTGTGCAGGGAATCAAATTGAATCAATCTATCATCAATCCTCATGGGATCACCCGTTTACACATGCTATACTATCCAACGCCTCGTGCACTTGCGAGTTAACAGAGAGAGAGAGAGAGAGAGAGAGAGAGAGAGAGAGAGAGAGAGAGAGAGAGAGAGAGAGAGAGAGAGAGAGAGAGAGAAGGTTGGCCAATCAGAAATTTCCTTTGTTTTTTATCCCTTTTAAAATATTAAAATATTCCACTTTATCGCTTGTTAGCCAAATTGATCGTGGCCGCACGTCCCCGGACTCGTTTCGACGCGTCGGGACGCAATGGCGCAACCTGCTTCGCCAAATTGTCGTCCGAAAAATTAAGTTGACCGAATGCCCCTTTTAATTAATTAAATTCTTAATTAATTTCAATTTTCATTATTTTAATCCTTTTAATTCATTTTAAATTCCTTTTTAATTCTTTATTTGTTTAATTCAATTTATTTATTAATTTATCTTTAATTTTGGGTCACGGTCGTTACAATATAAGGTCACCCTAATCTTTCCACCAGAATTTTGGGACCATATTTTTATACACCAACAAAAATATCAGAGAGAGAGCCAAGAGTTTGCTGTCGTGCTAGAGGAGCTTTCGAAGGTGTTCCTGTGGAGATTCCGAAGATCATGTCCATTGGCCAAATCGGTTTTATGACAATAATTTTCTTGTTTATCTTTACTTTTGTCATGAACTAATTTTACTTGTTAGGGCTACAATGTAGCATAACCATGAATACTTAATTTTTATAATTATATTAATTTATTATTACTATTCCATGTTGAGTATTTGTTACTGTTCTTAATTCTTTGAATATCTAGCCAATATTTAATTGTTTTGATGATCCAAACGGAGATCGAGATGAGATGTTTGGTGTTTGCTTCTTGTAACAAATACCATGTCTTGAATGAGTGCCCGAGAGGGACTAATATAACTTATGCAGTTTTCTTGTAGGTTCTTATAGGACTTAATGAGTTCTTAAATTCCTAAATCCGTTGCTCGAGAGAGTGGTTGTTAATTAAGAATACTATTGGTTGAGCTCGAGAGGGGATATCAAATAAATTAGAAGAAACCAACTGTCAACATGAGTAGTAATTAGGGTCAATTGGCTATAAGAATTAAGAGGAATTGGTTATGGTGAAATCGGATGCTATAGTATCCCATCAACTTGATTTTCTAAATCATTATTTAAAATTTTACATTTAATATTTGTTTTAATTTAGTTTAATAAATCAATCACTCTCCTAAATCAATTGTTCAAATAAACTTTCGAATGAATCATAATTGGGAATTACAATCTTTGTGAAAACGACACTCTACTTACTTCTATATTACTTGTGCGGATTGTGCGCTTGCAATAATTTCACAACAACACCTTAATTATAGAATTTAATAAAACTATAATTAAAATGTGAAGAACACTAAAATAAATAAATAAATATTTCACATACAAAATTCCCCAACGGAATTATTCGGAATATTACACCGTTACAATATTTTACAAGTTAGAACAACCCAAGAGTTGAGTAGCTCATTATTCAACCACTAGCTATGTACACAACACATTCTACAGGCATGCCAAGTTCATCTCAAATCCCAGTTATCAGGTTCAGTACCTGTAAAATCTATTAAGGGGTGAGCAAAACCACATCTCAGTAGGGACATGAACCTTTTCATGGTAAATTGATAAAATTGTCCAAACATTTCTGTTAGCCATCCAAACAACTGTTTTATTGACAGAATTGGAGAAAGTTCCATTTGGTGAAACCAAGAAGTCAGTCTCTTCCTCAACTTTCAAGGAGCTCCCCTGCCTTAAGCTTGATAGCCGTGCTTCACTGCTTGCAACTGTGGCTGCAAGCAGCAAAATAATGAAAATTTTGGGAACTTCCATGTTGTGTTTTCAAAAATGCTTTGGGCCTGAAGATGGTTTTTGGCCAGTCTGGACTATAAGGTTGTTTTCTTACCATGAGAATGAAATTATGCAGAATCTTCCCACCCCACCCCCCGCCCTTTTTTTATATAGAAAAGTTGACCGTTGTGCAGAATCTTTCAAACATGCAAATTGAAACTCAATTTTTTAGATCAAATATCTTGTTTCTAGACGTAATTACTATTTTTAATACCTTCCTTTCAATGAAATATTGCAATTCTATGAGATTCAAAGATTACGTCGCCATGCGCAACTGCCGGCTATGCATGCAAATCTATGGAAATATAAAAAATAAAAAAATGGGAGGGAAGGGACAATAGGCATTCCTCTCTCCATTCCTTCGTTGTGTGTGTGATGAAACTACAAATTTTTAATTCAAATTTGCTTCCTGTCTAACGACTCTGGTTGTGAAGACCTGATCTTATAGGTGGTTGTCATAGTCAGCCCAATTTCTTTTTCAATCAGGCGGCAGTCTACTTTTACCCCTATTTAATCATCTCTTTTTTTTTTTTCTTTTTTTCTTTTTTGGTGTGGAGAGAACCCCTATTTAATCATCAAGTAAACTGCAATTTGACAACTTTGGAAAATGATGTTTGCAACTTTGCCTGCACAATATCAAATTTACAAAACATGCACAAATCCCACATGTGGTTGATTCTTTACACAAAAGGAAAGGATGTTATAGGCCTATATATCTAGTAAAATGCAAATGTTATGTTTCCTATTTAGATCGGTGCATTAGATACTAAGTTATATCAGGTTTTGATAAGAGTTTAAATTAAGTTATATCTTGTGGAATAAGGAAAGGTTTTGTGGCCTATTAAGGAGTCCTATTTGTTTCCTTATTTGCGTGAACCGTTGCTTAGTAGGCTTTAAAAGATTAAACAAGTCGGCCTCGTTGATGAGTAGAGACGACTTGACCTAGCCCTATATAAGCTTAAGGCCCTGCTCTCATTAGATACGTTCTCTATCCTAGTCTCATCACAAAGAGAGAGCAAAACAGTTTCTGAGAGAGAGCAGAAGTCTTGAGCCGTCAAGGATTGTTGCTGCTTGGATTGAATGAGTTCAGAGGTCGCATATTCAAGGAAGATGGCACCAGGTATGTCTTTGCGTATTTCATATTGTGTGAAAGATCATGAACACGTAATAAAGAAAATCTAACAGCAAATACTACAAAAGATGCAGTTGAAGTAACCTTTTACTCAAGCAACAGTAGCTCTAATAGTTTATGTACTTCTGTTCATGGTATTAATTTGTTTGGTTGTAGAACCATTTATTCATAGTTCTGTTCATGGTTTTAATTTTTTCGAATTTCTGTAAACGATTGTTGATTCATCAATTTCAACCAATGAAAACTGAATCATATATCATACAGAAACTTGAAACAATTGTTGGAATAGCAGTTTTTGTTCAGCTGGAATGCTCGAATCCTAGTAACCGATCATTACATTTAATGGGAAGCTAAACAAATGTAAGAACAACATATTATTTACTGTACATTTAGCTTCTATTATTTACTCTCTGATCTTCATCAGGCCTTTACTCATCATTTTCAAGTAGAAGCTCCACAACCTTACTCATGGCTGGCCTTGCACTGCGATCATCTTGAACACACAGTAGAGCAACTTTCATCAATGTTTCAAGCTTCTTCTTATCGAGTTCATCAAGTAGTCTAGGATCAAGTACTTCCTCAATCCCTTCTTCTCTGATCTTTTCAGTCACACATTGTGCCAATTGGTTGCATTCATTGTACTCTTTGGCAAGAGCCGAAACGAGAATAGAAGCACTCTTTCCACTCAGTAGTTCCAACAACACAATCCCATAGCTGTAGACATCTGCCTTTGCATTTATTGTCAGGTTCATCATCCACTCTGGAGCCATATAACCTCTGGTGCCCCGAGCTTTCGAAAAGCCATTCCCTTGGATGTCTTTCATGCCATGGATGTCTTTGAATAGCTTTGACATGCCAAAGTCTGATACTTTAGGTTCAAGGTTGTCATCTAACAGAATGTTTTGAGGCTTTACATCACAGTGGAGCACCCATTCCAGGCATTCCTCATGTAAATATGACAAACCCTTTGCAGTGCCTAGTGCAATCTTATATCTCTGCTCCAATCCTAATTCCACATCTGAGAACAATATTTTATCCAATGATCCATTTTCCAAGTACTCGTAGACGAGCAGCTTATGCTCATTGTCGGCACAGAAACCCCATAGTTTAACCAAGTTCCTGTGATTGATATTCCCTATCACACTCACCTCTCCCCAAAATTCTGCATCTCCTTGCAAGATGCCATCTAGCCTCTTCACAGCTACAACTCTTTCATCATCTAGAACCCCTTTATACACAGTTCCAAAGCCACCTTTTCCTACCTCCTGTTTGAAGCCATCGGTGGCTCTTTTTAGTTCTGCGTACGTGTAACGCTTGAATCCCATGGCTAATGCCATGTAACCCATATTCACAAATTCCTCATGAGCATGCTTTTGGAAGTCGTACCACCATGTCAAACCAATGCAGATTGCTTCAATTATTAAGAAGGAACTTACAAATCCAATCAGGTAATCCATGTATCGATTTTTGTTGCTCTTTTCCACTTCAAGATCACTACTTTGGAGAGAAACTTGTGCCGCTGAGCAGTTCAAATTGTATGTTTCGAGCTTGGTTACGACTTCATCCTTGCTCAGAAAACCTTTAGGAATTTTAATATGCATGATTTGGAGCGTATTCGGCATATGAAACCCATTAAGGAGAAAACTTTTAGGGAAACATTGCCCTTTTCCATCCAGAGCATATCTGAATCCTTTGCATCTCGAATCATTTAGACATGCATTCCTGCATTCTCTAAAAGAAATATGAATAGCATAATCCAAGTCATATCCATAGTAATCTGTGTTAGGAAGTACCATGAAGTCTGACTTGCTTGCATCATTACTCAAATTGAACGAAGGTGAGCAGCCTTTCGACCCATCTGAAGGATCGTTGAGGAAGAAACCATAAGGGCAACTACAAGTAGGTTGTGGTTTGTAAGTGCAAATACCGTATGCACCACACAAGCCATGAACCAGGCAAGCTTCCACACCATCAGGCAACCATGACAGTACCCAGAGCCCTGTTGATTCATCTAGACTGTACAATCTTAAGATACCATCATAATCCATTGTTAACCGGCGCTTTGGGCCAATTCCATAATCAGATGCATTGAACATCAAATTGTCACTTGATATAAATTGTCCAGCCTCATCCAAAATTGCTCATCTAGAGCTATTGTAAGGTGTTCTGCCACTCTCGAAAATAGTTCCATCCGTCTTTGGCCAATAAACACTCGAAAGTAGAGGGCCATTGTAGACGAGATATAATACATTATTATCGTCGAATTTGAAGTTGTAGAATCCAGATAAGTACGTACCTTGACTTCTCACGGACACCAAGGTTGTGTTCTTGACAAGTTGCTGGGATGGCAGAAGTGTATCTGTGGGAGAATCAAAACTCTGCCAGATGACCCTCTTTTCTTGGTTGATGAGAACCAAGTTTCCGGTCTCAAGAAGCCAAGCTTCCACGCTTGCATTAGAGAAAGTGTTGGTTGACCATATAATTGATCCTACCCCATCAGTCAAAACCAAGTTGCCATTTCTGTGGAGGGTTAGCTTGGACCCTCTTTCACTAACAGGCGTATCTCTGTTAGCCATCCAGACAACTGTTTTATTGGCTGACTTGGTGAACCATATTGAATAACAAGAGGCATTGGTGCCAACCTTGTAAAATCCACTGGAGAAAGTTCCATCTGGTGAAACCAACAAGTCAATCTCTTCCTCAACTTTCAAGGAGCTCCCCTGCCTTAAGCTGGGCAACCCTGCTTCACTCCAATCAACTGTTGCTGCAAACAACAAAAGAATGAGGAATTTGAGAACTTCCATTGCAGGTTTTGAAAAATGATTTAGGCCTGGAGATGCTCCAATCTGGACTATATAAGGTTGCAAGAATTTCTTGCAATGAAATTCTGCAGAATCTTCAACTCTTTTTTTCTTTTTCTTTTTTCTTTTTTTTTCTTTTTTTGGATTGTTATGCAGAATCTTCTTCAAGTATGCACAAAATTTAACTTTTTAGATCAGATTTCTTGATTCTAAAACTAACTAGAGTTATTTTATTTAATGCTTTTCTTTCCATGCAATGTTACAATGACTCAGTTGCCTCCATTGTGTGGTGTGGGATGAACCTACACATTGTACTTATAATTTTGGACATTTCTATGCTGACGTTTGTATCTTAACTTTAGTTGTCATTCTCAACCCAGTTGCCTTTTTTTAATATACTGAAATTCTATCTTATGGTTAACTGTTAATACCCAATTTAACTACCTAGTTAACAGCAACTTGAGTTACAGATGTGATAGCAATAAGGAGTTGTACAAAAGGGAAAATATTATAGGCCTCTATATCATCACTCAATTGCAAATATTACAGGATGCAGTTCAAGTAGACTTTTACAGAAACTAACAACAATAGCGCGAATAGCTAAAACCAAACCAAACCAAAGAAAAGGGCATTTAAAGCTTAAATGCAGTTATTTCTTGTGTGGAGAACCAGCATGAGAATCATCTGCACATTCTAGCAACTCTTGTACCACTGAATCCATTGTTGGTCTTTTGCTCCTATCTTCCTCCACACAGGAAACACCAATCTCAACCATCTTTGCTGCTTGGTTTCTGCTGAACTGCCCTTCTAACCTTGGATCCAACATATCCTCTATCCATTGGTCTTCCCCAGATTGAATTTTCTTTTTAGCCACCCTCACAAACCTTGTCAGCTCTGCTTCTTGATCCTCACTATCCTCCACCACCCAACTCGAAAGTCGGATGCCCTTCACCATCTCTAGAATTAGCACTCCATAACTATAAACATCCACTTTGGCAGTGATTGGAAGGTTCAAAGCCCACTCTGGAGCCATATACCCTTTTGTTCCCCGAATTCGAGAGAACATTGAACTGAGGCTGCCTCTCTGAGATAACTTTGCCAGCCCGAAATCTGCAATCTTTGGCTCAAAGTTACTGTCTAGGAGTATGTTCTCAGGCTTCACGTCACAATGGATAACCCATTCTAGACACTCATGGTGAAGATAGGCTAAACCCTTAGCTATCCCTATTGCAACTTTAAACCTCTCTTTCCATCCAAGAAAATTTGGGGGAAACAGGTGCTTGTCCAAGGAGCCATTTTCAACATACTCAGAGACCAGGAGTCTGTGTTTATCATCTGAACAGAATCCCCATATTCTCACTAGGTTCATGTGGTTGATTTTTCCAATTGTGCTTACTTCTGCCCAAAAGACATCTTCCCCTTGATATATATCTGCCAATTTCTTGACAGCTACCACTCTTTCATCTGCCAGCACACCCTTGTAAACAGCCCCAGAAGCTCCTCTTCCCAGCTCTTCCTTGAAGTTTTTGGTTGCCTTCTTGAGCTCAGGATAGTGAAACATTCTAAATTGACTTGAAATCACATGATATCCATCTTCCATTGGAGCTGCTGCACCATGTCTTCTGAAAAGTAGCCACCAAGCTGAAACTATGAAGAGAATTTCAACTGCACCAACTGCAAAAGCAAACCAATACATGTACACCCATCTTACCCTTTTACTGGAATTAGCATACATGGAAGGAGAACCTACTACAACCTTGGTCACATTGGTCCTGCTGCATGTATCAGAGGCATTTAGTTTGGTAGATAGTGACGCTTCCACACTCAGAGCCAGTCTTAAGTATATGCTTCCCGGAAAATTTGGAGACTTGTACCCATTGAAAAGAGCACTCTTTGTATAACACCTACCTTCCCCTGTTAGCCTATAGCTAAATGCTTCGCACCGGCAATCCTCCAAGCAAGATTTTCTGCAACTGTCAAATGAAATGGGTTCACTATAGTTGAGATCAAACCCATAGAAATCTACTTGCTGAATCTGCACAAATTTAACTCGCTGGGACTGTGAGCATGTAAGGTTGAACTTAGGCTTGCAACCCTTGTTCAAGTTACTTGTGTCAACTGCTTCATAGCCAGGAGGGCATGAGCACTTGGGCTCTGGTGTATAAATACAAATCCCATTTCTTCCACAGATGCCATGCACCTTGCACAGCTCTGCCATAGCTTCCCAGGTGATCATCCACAATCCTGTCAAACTGTTGAGACTATAAAGTCTTAGGTTCCCATCATAATCCATCGTCAACCGCCTTTTCACCCCTACACTCATGTCAGAAGCACTGAATTGCAATTTATCGCTGGACAAAAAATTACCAGAGACATCTAAAACAGCTATCCTGCTACTGTTATAGTTTGTTCTACCATTGAAAAATACACTATAATCAGGATCAGGCCAATATAAGCTTGAAATATCAGGACCATCATACATCAACTTGAGAACATTATCATTATCAAAATAGAAACTGAAATAGCCAGTACCAAAAGTTCCTCTTCCTAAAGTGGATATCAGCTTCTTGCTCTTTGTAAAGGGTTGGTTGGGGAGAAGAGTATCAGTGGGAAAATCAAAGCTTTGCCATAGAATTTTACCATGAGTATCTTTCAGAACAAGGTTGCCAGAATTCAGAAGTTCTGCTCTCTCAACATCAAGACTACTGGAGTTGGTGCTGGTCTGCCAGACAGTTGCGCCATCCACATCGGTCAAGACCAACGAGCCATCTTTTCGAAGGGAAACTGTGGAGCCAAGGCTATTGACAGGCTTGTCTCTGTTAGCCATCCAAACAACTGTTTTGTATTTAGAGTTTGTGAACCATATTGAGAACCAGAAAGCATTTGTGCCCACCCCATAGAACCCACATGTGAAAGACTCATCTGGGGAAGTTAGGAAGTCTGAGTCATCTTCAACTGAGAGAGAAGAGCCTCTTTTCAGACTATTCTGCGTTTTTGCAGTTGCAGAACAGTGGAAAAACACAGTGATGGTTAGTAAAGTAATAAACCAGACAACATTTTTTGGAGATGAAACAACTTGGTACCTCATTTTTTGAGCTTGGTTTAGAAGAAACAGAAGTATTATGAAATGAAGCTTTTGTGTGTGTATATATATATATATATATAGTGGTGGAGCCCACATAATAGAAAGAAAGAAGCTAATGGAATTGAATTGATGATATGGTGTGGAGCCCACTTACTATTGGTTTGAAGACTTTAGTGCACAATACTTTCCTGCACGCCCGCAGGAATGACTTGACATTTAGCATCTCCACCTCAAAGGGCAAGGGCAATGGCAAGGCAATTACTATTTACTTTAAATTGTCTTTTTGCTATTTTTTATACTTAAATAATTAATTTGGATAAGATTTTCGGTTGACACGTGTCACTATTTATTATAAAATTCTCATATCAATTTTCAGATAAGATTTTTTGTATGAGATTAATTTTATTTATATGTATGAGATTAATAATAATAAAATTGCTAGGTATGCATAAAAAAATGTTTTTGAATTTTTTGGAATTTTTCAGATTTTTTTTTTCTATTTTTTAAAAAAATTTAAATTTTTTTTATGTTGCTGACGTAAGCAGCCCTCGGGCAGCTGGGTAGGCAAGATTTGCCCTTGGGCTTGCCCAGGCCTTGCCCGGGCTTGCCTTGCTGCGCTGGAGCTCGTTTTTGGCCTTCGGGCTGCCTCCTGCCTACCTCCCCCCTTCGCGCTGAACATGCTCTAAAAGGCTCTCTTTTGCAAATTCAAGTTGCACCAAACTGAGAGAAGAAAGAGAGTTAGTCAGAGAGCAAGTAAAGAAGAGAAGGAAGAAAGAGAGAGAGAGGAGAGAAAAATCAGTGAGCCAAAGAATGTAAACTAAAGTTGTATTCTCTTGTTAGCCGCTACCAGAAAAATGCTAATAGGCATCGGTGGAGCACGAAGAAGCAGTTGTCTTTATCGTAAAAGTCATTGGGGGAACAAGAAGAGCCATTGTCTTTATCGTAAAAGACATCAGAAGTCAACTAATTTGGGTTTTTACATGATGCCTATTATAGTAAATAACGTCGGTTTTTTCAAAAAAACTGATGACTTAATGAGTTCATTTGTTGACTTTCTCCCAAATTAGTTGACTTCTGATGTCTTTTACGATAAAGACAATGGCTCTTCTTGTTCCCCCAATGACTTTTACGATAAAGACAACTGCTCTTCGTGTTCCACCGATGCCTTTCAACATAACCACTTCACCTATATTTTATTTTCCAATGCCTTTTATTGATAACCACTTTATCTACATTTCATTTTTCGATGCATTTTATTGACAACCACTTCACATCTATTGTAGTTTCCGATGTATTTAATGTATTTAGCATGAGTTATTTTTTCACACTATAGTTTCAAACTGATATGAGTATCGTTTTCTTCATATTTTTTAGGAAGAACTACAGTAAACCCCCCAAACTATAGGGGCCATTTTCAAGTTCATACCCATATTTTAAAAATTCACGAGTACATACTCAACGTCACCAAAACCCTACAATTTGCCCCTCCGTTAGCCAAACCGTTAGTTAATCTGTTAAGTGCTGACGTGGCATTTGTGGGACCCATTTTTTAACTGACGTGGACTTCCACGTGGACAAAAAATTAATAAAAAATTATTTTAATGTTTAAATTATTTTAAAAAATTAAACATATTAAATGAAAAAGAAAAAAAATGAAAAAACCTAATATATATATATATATCTCTCTCTCTCTCTCTCGATCCAAAGCCTCATCAATGTACTGACGCGACTTGACTCGACTTGTTGCTTAGATCTAGGTGGCACAAGATCTAGTGCTTTCTTGGCCCAAGCTGCGGAGATCTCGGGCAAGCGAAGAATGGTGGGGGTTTGAGCGGCGGCCAAGGTGTGGAGGCAGGGGAGGGCTTGGGAGACGTCGCCATGGCCGTCCCGTAGTCGGAGAGGCCAGCGATCTCGGCGAGGATTTGGGAGATGGAGAGGATGGTCTGGGTTTTCTTTGTGGCTTGAAATTATGGTTCTTTGAGATTTGAAATTGTAGCCATGCTGGGTGTATTTGATTTGGTTGAATGTATAAAGTTTCAGCTATTTGGGGCTGAGATTTGATGTGGGTATTGAAATTTCAAGTTTGATATTTGTTGGGTAATTGATTTTCTGGATTTTATAGTTGAAGATTGAGATGGGTTTAGGAGGTGGGGTTTGGAATGAGGGAGATTAAGCCTATGGTTGGTACTCTGTTGCTCAGATCGACGAAGGGGGTTTGGGGCTCAGTTGCTGGAAAAGCACTATCTGGACAAAAAATGGTTGGTGAAGTTATTACTGGTAAATTCTGTAGTAAATTACACAAGGACTTAAGCAAGATGAATATTGCAACAACTGTTATATGAAGATTTTTCCTTGAATGTCTTGGGTATCTACCTACAGAATTTTGTTATTTTGCTGCTGATGTATTGCTTTCTGGGATGCAATCTGTTATTAAACATGCTGCTTCAGCTATTCTGAGTGAATGCAGCTAATCAGAGCAGCGTCTCATGCTTCATGAAGTTGGGTTGTCCCTTGGTGTAGTGGAGTGGATTAAAGATGACTATGCATTTTGTTCCAGTGGTGCCACCGGCGTGTTCATATTAGGGGCTTCATGTTTCAATGCTATTAGGTATGAAACAGGGTGAAACTCAAAGAATATGCAAGAATTGGCAGTGGTTACACTCAACATCCTACTTAGCTTAATTAACATGAAGATGCAGCCCAGGGTTCGTATGAGCTTGAATTTTGCTGAATTTGGTTTTTTTGTTGAATTCCTTTTGAGGTTGAGAATATTTCAATTGAGTACAAGCCAGATCCCCATCTCGCCCTCTCCCCGTCTCTGCACAAACAAACCAAATTCAGATTAGGGTGGTGATGCAGGGATGCAGAGAGAGAGAGACGGAGGTTGGGTTCGTTTTTTTTTTTTTTTTTTTTCTGGGTTCGTCTGGTTCTGAGAGAGAGAGAGAGAGAGAGAGAGAGAGAGAGAGAGAGAGAGAGAGATTTTTTAAAATAATTTAAATAGAAAAATAATTTTTATTAATTTTTAGTCCACGTGGAAGTCCACGTCATCAAAAATGGGACCCATATTCACCACGTCGATTTCAATGCATTAACTAACGGTTTGGCTTAACTGAGGGTATGTCTTCGTGCGTTTCGCGACGTTGAGTATGTACTCGTAAATGTCTCTAAAGGTGGGTATGAACTTGAAAATGGCCCTATAGTTTAAGGGGTTTACTGTAGTTTTTCCTTTTTATGCCTTTTAGAAAGAACCACTTCACGAATGATATATTTCCCATATGCATTTTTATTGGTCTATCGAGCAAAATGGGGGTTCTGATAGATTTTTGGTATGGGTTTGGTTTTGAAACGAAGTCTGGGAAGGAGGTTGAGAGATCAGGAGATATGGAGATAAGAGAGAGAGTCATGGAGAAGAAAGAGAGTTGGAGATAGCGAGAGTTAGGGCAACAGAAGCAAGGAGGTGAGCTAATATGAGAGAGAGTAGCGCACATGGTCATATTTTCGCGAGGAATCGGAGGCGCTAAAAATCCCGCAAAAACGAAAAATTTGCAGTAGACATCAGTATTTTAACAAAACTGATGCTATAAGGGAGGGGCTAAAAATCTTGCTAAAAAAAGTATCAGTAGGCATCAGATTGATGCTATAAGAGAGGCGCTGAAAATTCTGCCAAAACAAAAATTTGTAAAAGGCATCGCTGTTACACTAAGCCGATGACATACATTATACAAAGGCATCGGTAGTATGAAGTGGCGAAGTTTTATCAGTGTCCGATGCCTAATGTGATAACAACATCGTTTATTTGTTTTGCCGATGCCTATGAAGTGTAGTCTATTATTATCAAATTTGTAGTAGTGAGTCCTATTATTTTACATAGTGGAAAGGTTATTAATGCTGCTCTCAGGAAATGTAGGCATCACTTGCCAAACTTCATTAAATATCATGTCTCATTTAATTTACACGCAGCTTAATATTCCCGTATTATATAATCCATTTTACAACAACATTATCAATGAGGAGGAGGAGAAAAGTCAGAAGACTGACTGAGCTTATTTTTTATTTTTATTTTATTTTTTACAATTTTTCCTATTGAGAATGGCGATAGCATACTAAACTCACACACACTATACAGATGCTAGGACTCAAACCCAGGACCTTACCTGAGGGAGTAAATACTCCAAATCACTGACCGAGCTTATTAACTCTTATGTTTGAGGAAGAAAATTGATGGGCCACGTCCACGTGCAACTTAGAACCCCATAGTCTTGAAGTCATCGATACAAAGAATAAAATTCTTCTCATGTGATGAGGTGCTGAGAAGCTAACACCTTGTGTAGCCAGAAGGATCCGTAAGCCCTAGATCCAAAGCAAATGAAGATTCTCAAAGATGTCAAATTTTTATATCAAAGGTTTTTTGTGGACTTCCAAGATATGATATGAAACAAAGAGAGAAAGGTGGCAAAAGAACATAAGGATTTTAGCAGAGTTTAATGTTTTGTAGTATGTATGCACAATGTGAAGAGCAATATAATGTTTTATAGTCAACCTGTTCAACCAGAATGATGCTAATTGGCAGCAAGTCGTCACATGGTCCACATCCACACCACGATTATTAAATCTTTGAACTGAAACACAGCCAACAGACACAGACTGGCCAAATGAAACAAAGGTTTTAATTGGTAATCAAGTACGAAAGACGACACTTCAAGTCTTCGATGTCCAGAAGGACCTCTTTATGTCCCTACAAAAATTCAAATGGTGGGTTAGGTTATGTTGACTTCCAGGTATTACGTGCCGGCCCCGGCGTTGATCGTTCAACTACTACAAACTATGTTGTTATATGAATGTTACTATACATATTTTTCTCTTGGTCCACGTTTGCTGCTTAGAATTGGGATTAAAATTGGGTCCGATTGCCACGTTTTTTGCAAGATTTTGGATAAGTGAAAGTAGGAAATGAAAGTAGAAATTAAATATTTTTCATTCCGTGGGAACAAGAAATATGCTATGAGAATGAGGTGTTAATATCTTACAATTTTGCGGTAATTGAAAACGATAAATTTCATTCATTACTAATTCATCTTCTACATGGCCTTACAGGAAACACAAGTTATACACCTAAAAGCTCCAAAATGTCCTCAAACCCTTCAATTTTGACATTTGTTTTATTCTAAACAACCTGATTCCTTATGTTCAAATGCAGAAATAACACTGTTTTGCTATCCCCAACCAATCACAAACCGCTACACGTGGAATGCATGCCGTAATTTATCGGGAATAACCAAACAATGCTATGTTATCCCCGCTTCACACAAGTAATTCACATTCAAATGAGGCTCCAACAAGTGCTTTTGCCAAAAGATCAAAAGGTTGAGATGTCAACTAACAATTACTTTATGATAAAACAAGTAGTGAATGAATAATGAAAATTATATATATTTGCCTTTAATTTAATGACCGCTGCAATAGGCACCAAATCCGAATAGAAACAGAACAGGGTAACGAAATAACGAATGCACATTTCATCATTCTTTTAATGACAGAAATGCGATAATTACAAGCTACCTAATGAACTACAAAGTTCCCACCACCTACCCACATCCTCAATCAAAGAATAGCTGCTGTACAAACAAATTATTTTACAGAGTGTACAGTCAATCGGGGCAAGTAAGAAACTCTACACTAAAAACTATTTTGACTTCTTAAGGTGGGCATTGTTGCTCCTCGCACTTCAAAATAGCCATCCGCTGAGACCTTGAATAACCTTGCCTATTATTAAGTATACCAATGTAAGTTCGAAGCCTATACCGGTCAGAGCTTGTCAGAGAGAACGGCGGATTAAGAATGA
The DNA here is from genome assembly GCA_024362665.1 of Prunus padus. Lineage (NCBI taxonomy): Eukaryota > Viridiplantae > Streptophyta > Magnoliopsida > Rosales > Rosaceae > Prunus > Prunus padus. Next base: position 6,077,153 of record JANFAM010000019.1, read on the forward strand.
GGGATGGTGCTTCCACTAGAAGAAAGACCAAAAGACGCACAGCTTTTGAATAAAACACTGCTGCACTTTCCATGTCACCCATGAGTTCATCAACCTGCCAGACATAAGTTGATTCTCTGCTATTAAGTGTGTAATGATCTTGGCTTGAAGGTAAATTGTTTTTATAATCATTGTTTTAGCTCAATAGTTTTAATGCGAAAACAAAAACCCATGCCTTTCCAACTTTTAATCAGTGTTAAACTAGATTTAATAAAGAAATGAATGTCATGGCCCCAAATATGAGAATAAAGAGAAAAAGATACTCACGCCCCCATGTCTCCCAAAAACAAGAGCAGATTGAAATATGGTCTCCATTGCATCTGGCATCTCTGTATGTCCTGCAACCGTTAGAGAGAAAACCAGAAGATTATTAGTGGCTGTATAATGAAACCACAAGTGCCCTTGTTTCTTAATATATTTAGCGACGATTAACAAAAAAATATATGTTTTCATGTCAACTGAAGAAATCAAGAACGTTCCTATTTCATGAGACATGCCTGCATAAATAAGCAAAGAATGATGCATAACCGGTTTCTAAAGTATATAGTCTTCTTCACATTATAAAAGCAGAAAAACACTTGATCTTACAGGTCGTAAGTACTCTAGCCAATGATGCATGACAATTTTAAAAAAAGCTCTAGATAATATCTGAAAATTGAATCCATACCGGGATCAATAGGCTTTGCAAGTTTTTCTGCATGCTCAACCTCACGGAGAAATTCCCTCTCAATTTGAGAGGAAATATCCTCGGGCCCTTGAGTGTTGACCACATCAAGGCATTCCTCTGCATCCGAACTACTATGCTTCTTGCTGATGCTCCTAAATCTTGTGGTCTCTTGGCTTGGACTTCCTTCCATAGCAGAGGCAGCCTGTGTATGGCATATATGAAGAGCTTGCTTCCAAATTGCAAGAATTACAAGCTGAACTGAGAATGCTTCTAGATGCTTGCCTGCCTCAACCTTTTCACACCACCAAAAAAAGGACACATATACTGTAATAAGTTTGAAGACATGGGCAATAGAAATAACACAATTAAAGCATATGTTAGCAGAGAAAATCCATCATTCTGTATAACAAATCAACAGGCTTGCAGCATCTACGGCACATGCAAGGAGGAACCAATATCAAATCTTAGCACCAAACTATTCCCTATAGGCTACTCTATAAAAATAGTGAATTTTTATGATTTTTAATTCAATGATTTTGCAGAGGTAACCGTAAACAAATTCATCGCCGAAGTGGGAATCCCATGATTTACCTTTTCATGAACTAATTCAGTAATAGCAGACACACACTGCTGCAATGAATTAAGCCTTGTTATGCAGTGTGTTGATGGCTGCTCCAAAGCATCCCCCATATCCGTTGATCCTAGTGATGTCCCTGGAGCAGAACTCTGACTATCCAAGCTTCCTATGCAACACATATTACTATTAGCTGCGCCCATGATTGGCATTGGGGCACTTGATGAGGTGGTTAGAGATTCTTGAGGGAGACTCTCAGATTTGTATAGAGAAGGACTTGGCTTGGAAGCGCTAACTGAAGAAGACACATCAACTGGAGGTCCAGACACAAGAACATAATCTTGATCAATCAAGTCCAGTGAATCCACAACTGCGGATGCAAAAGAGAAATAAATACTACGAACATGTTATTAAGACATGTCTGGATGCAGATAAATAATACTGAAATGACAGTATAATAGGATTCTACCTCTTGATCGAGCATTCATTGGTTTTTGGTCCATTGATCCTAGGGGGTCAGTTAGATTTCTATCTGACAGTCTATGGTTGTCCAACCTAAGACTAGAATTATCTTTACGTGTTGCACTGCCATATCTGTATGAAGTGGTAGATGATGCTTCCCGTCTATCAACTTTTGTATCGAGAGAAAATCCATACGTAGACTTCATTGAGGGCCTCCTCCTTGAATAGGATGGGCTTCCTTCAGGACCACTGGAATCATCATCTAAAAGGAAAGGTAGGCAATCCTCTTGAGAACTTTCCTCCAAGTTCCTCATTGGATTGCATTCAGACATAGGAAATCCTTCTGCCATTCTTGATGTCTTCCTACTCCTGCATGCCACAGAGGATCATCTTAAAATATGAGAATATTTTAAGTCAAACCCATGAAGACTGAAAACTATTTGCCTCATTTACCTGGATGAGTTATATGCTGACTTCTGAGAAAGATATGGGTGATTAAAAAACTCTTCGAATGTTAACCGTTCCACTGTAAACACAATTGCGGAGAAAAGAGTCAGAACAGTGGTAAAATTCGTTAAACAATGATAGGAGCTTAGTATATTGCATTCATTCATTCATCCATCCATCCATCCATCCATCCATCCATTTATTCATTCATCGTCGTCGTCGTCGTCTTCGCATTAGTGCTATGCATATGAGGTTGGCCACATGAACTCTCAGTTTTCCATTCTTTTATATCATATATTGTATCACTGATAAATCTAAACTTCTTAAAGATGAGTTCGCATTACTTCATCCAATGTCAGGTTTGGTCATCCTCTTAATCCTATTACCTTCTATTTATACATCTCATACCATCTAAGCCTAGATTCTCTTATCTACCAATATTAGGTGCACTCTCGATCTTTCGCTAATGCATACATTTTTAATGCTGTCTTTTCTAGTTTCCTATTATCCATCTTAACATCCTCGTATACCATGTTTTGTTGGAAAAATCTTGACTTGCTTCCATCTCTCACACGCCATTTAGAAATTGGCAGTATGAAAATTATTATAAAACACACAAATCCTTTTAGCATCCAAATATGGTCCATCCGCTTTTTGGCCTAACTTGGTATTACACATGTGCATTGCAAATTTCACTTTTATTACATTGTGTGAAATACCTGGATTGCGGCGTAACAATTTTTGACACAAATCCTTGCACTCTAAACTTAAATTGCTGCTATCTGAGGGGAACTGCAACTCTGTTGATTTCACAATGTTCTGGAGCAACTGCACGACACAGGAGAGAAATTAATAGAAAAGTGAGGCAGATTTATACTCGTGAGAATTACTGATTTGGACCATGAATAGGATTAGCTTGAGGTGTGCCAAGAGAAGGAAACAGGAAAAGGGGAAAGATTTTGTAATTGAACCTGTATTTGATTGTTTCCTGTGAATGGGGTTTTCCCAGTTACAAGTTGAAATAAAATCGCACCAACACTCCAGAGATCTGCCTGCGTATTCAGTTCAAGGTTAGTGGGAAATGGTTGGTGAGATCATTATGATTGTGCATCACATGAGAAGAGAAAATTTCACCTTTGCATCATACTTTTGAAGTTGCATTATCTCTGGAGCCATGTAAAGTGGCGAACCACACAAAGTTTCAGCAAGGCCTCGAGGTTGCAGAGATCTGCCCAGAAAATTTAAATAAATAAATAAGGGAAGTTTTGGTTTGTGTGTTCAGAAGAAGAGTGAGAATGAATGGGAAAGAAGGTCAACAAACACCAGATGCAATCAATTACTTAAAGATATTAATGACGTCAATGGACAGGCTTGAATAGATGAGATAATGATTTACCCAAAAAAAAAGACAAAACGATGATGATACATTTACCTAGCAAATCCAAAATCTGCAATCTTCAAGACTGAATTGTTGTCATTGGTGGACAGCAAGAGATTCTGTTCCAAGAATGATAAACATTACAAATGGAATGACATACCTAGGAAACCTTTCTGCACAGACAAGATTACTACATATCAAACAATATCCTATGACATTTCTGACCATCACTATTAGATATATTCCATACAGGATGCTGTAGGAATTAATAAGTAGCTAATCGAAGGCCAGTAGATATCTTCTATTGCCAAAATTAAAATGAATGGGGATGTTCTAATCCTAATTGTAGGAGTGTTATAATCCTAGAACTAATGCCCCGGGATTAGCTACTTATTTTAGTTCCTTACTACAGAATGCCTGCATATGTATGTGTATGTATGGTGATGGTCTCTTACAAGACAGTCTAGCATGTTATATTGTCACCTTATTAAAGCATGTTATGTTGCCACGTATCAAGCAAGATTGTTGATCAGATGGAATCATGTCTGATTATATGGTTCAGATTCACAACCTCACTTAGACTATTTGGCAAGAGATCATCACTATATAAGTGGTGATGATCTTGTTGAACAATATAACTAAGCTAAACCATCATTGCACTAATAGAACGATCACATTTAATTTTGAATCATCCAAACCTGTGGCTTTAGATCCCGATGTATAAGATTATTGTCACGAAGCATTTGCAGACCTGCCACTGCAGATAACACAATCACTTCAACATCAGTACATGTATGACTCAGTGAATATGCAATAAGGACAAAGAAAAATGACTTGCAGAAGCAAAATCCAAGGCAAACCTAGCTGCTGCATGAAGTGCTTTGCAATAGCTTCAGGTACTTTTCCATGGCGTTGAATATACATCGAAAGATCACCACCTCTGCAATACTCCAATACCAGATTGATCTTCCCAGGAACCTATTTTAAGTGAATGTGAAACAAGCCTTATGAGAGAAAAAGGAAGGAGGGGTAATTTGAAGGTGATAATTGACCGAAAATGTGAGATTGGTCTTTCCCCACTCATAAAAGAGAACAAAGTAAAGCAGAGCACCAATTTTATCTATTTGCCAATTACAAAGGTGTATTTCCATTTATGTGCAAAAAGAATTATTCTGTTCTCCAATTCTGGAAGCTTTACCCTATTCAGTTTGGAAGCCGACAAAACTGGGTTCTGCATTTTCTTTTTAAATGCGACAAGAAAATTCTGGAAGCTTTACTCTATTTACCTTCCTCATCTAATGCAGAAAGTCGTATTAGTTTTTAATTAAGTGAAATTAGTACCCTGGGGAAGCCATTTTCAGTTGAAGTATTAACATTTCTTATTAAATGCAACAAGAAAATGCAATTGTTTCAATGCACAGTACAAAATCCCTGGAAATTTTAATGCTTTGTCTTCAGAAAGGAAATAGTAAGATTCCATATATTTTAATGTGAAGCTTAGTAAACTCTTGGAAGCATCAAAGAAGACTTCAACCAGCTCCGACAGAGAGAGTTCTCTTCTATGTATGAATTTTCCAAACAACACAAACGCAACCAAAGTCTGACCTAAATTCAAAATTTTCTGTAACCAGGAAACCAGACAAGTTTAAGCAAAAACAACACAAAATAGCTCAATTACTATTTCCCTCCACTTTCCTAAGCTTTCTCGGCAATCAAACAGAACTTTAACCAAAAACATAAACAATTAAACAAACTCAAATTCACGAACCTCTATAATATCGTGCAAGGTAATAATATTGGGGTGGTTGATCTTCTTCAAGATAAAGATCTCGGACATTAGACTCTCCTGCAACTTCTTGTTAAGCCGGCCAGTCGCAATCTCCTTGATCGCCACCTCGGTCCCATGGATCCTGTGCCTCGCGTGCCAAACCACCGAGAACGAACCCGACCCGATTTGCCGACCCACCAGGTAGTCCCCGACCACCCTTCCCCTTCCGGACGCGTGAGCCATTTCTACTCTCCGAATAACAAAACCCTAAGCTCCGAACCCGAAACCCGCTCCGAGTACCCAAATTGAAGCTCGTTTTCCCAACCTACAGGACCTCGTATATAGATAGAGATCTTCCGAGGATTCGATTTCAGCCGAATTCGATAACACGATGAGAGAGAAAATCTGCAGAGAGATTAATAGAGGTTTTCTGTTTGTTTTTAATAATGCGAATGTAAAGCGAAAAATTTGAAATGATTAATCGATTAAAATATATTTGTTAACTAATTTGATTAATTTTGTGATGATTACAATTAGTGATAATAATTGAGATTAGTGGTGGTTTTTTTGGTGATTGGATTTCGATAGCGTCCAAGTACAAGAGACAGGGAAGAGAGGTTTGAAAGAGAAAGCGTGGAGCTACAAGATAACGGGGAGCGAGGAGGGAGGTGGTAGCCTGCGGCTCGGTCTACGGTAGGTCGTGTGATGGCGCGCACTACGAGTGTCTTGTCTCCGGGCTGTAGCGGTCGTTTGACATGTGGCGCGGTATGGTTGGCGGGGTTTATTTCCCTGTTGAGGTTGGTGATGATGGAATTGGACCTGGCTCAATAATGTCGTGGGTTGAGAACGTGTCGCGTGGTTATTGGTTGACGAATGGAGATAATTTTTGCTGAACTTATTTGATCTTCTTGGAATTTGCTGATGTGCCTAGGCTAAAGGTCTCTATTTATTCTATTTCCTCTTGCAACGGGAAAAGTCTCTATTTATTCTTGCCAACAAGAAAAGAAAAGAAAAAAAGCCGTCTCCCTGTCTGGAGTTTGAATTCAACATTGAAATAAGAGGAGTGCTAGTAATCTTCTCTTTAACTTTTTTTGATCTTTTCCCTTTTTCTTATGACACATGTTAATTTTCTTACACTTAAAACCATGTCATTAATACAAAGGACCCACTATATTGTTTTAAATGTAAGAAAATTGACACGTGCCATAAGGAGAATAAAGAATATCCAAAAGAGAAAGTTAGAGAGAAGGTTGCTAGCATTCCCCTTGAAATAAAACCGTTTTGTTAAAAGAAAGGGAAATTTAAAGATTAAGATTAAATAAAAAGTAAAAATAGGCGACCACATTTTGTGAACCCATTCATATGTTACTCATATTGTAACGTGAGGTTGTCAATGTATCGGTTTATGTGTAATAACCTAAGATATAGTATTAATATACAAATAAATTAGTAACGTCACGTGGTATTTGTAAAATAACAATCACATTAAATAATTATTTTATTTTATAAGCACATATATATATATGGTAAATGATATGTCCACAAATAACTTGCCAATTAAAAAAGTAAAAAATAAGTCATCATATGAACCTTTTATAAGATAAATTATTACCAAAATAATCTGTGACAACTAATTACTCATATATATATCATAGGTTTGTGAAATATCAACTATGTGGTTCACTCATATTATAAAATGTTGATTAAAAAAATTATGTAAGTGTATAAGAATTGCTCGATGAGTTTTTTTTTTTTAAGGTCATTTCATATTGAGATGGGCGATAATATAATAAATTCACACACACAACACGGATGCTAGGACTCAAATACAGGACCTTACTTGAGAAAGCCATTACTCCAAACCATTACACTAGTGAGTTTTTTGCCGAGGAGTAATATTAATGATCTCATTTTGTGAGAAAATATGATAAGTGTTGTGTCCATAAATAACTTGTCATATAATTGATGTGGCAAATAGTCATCAATAAAAAAGGAATCACGTTGGCCTTTATAATAATAATAATAATAATAATAATAATAATAATAATAATAAAGGATGACTCTAACAGAAACACTTAAAAAAAATGCTTATAAATACAAGTGATTTATGCGAAAGTATTCGCAAACGAATTACAATTCAGAATAATTTAAACTATTATTTGTTAAAAAATAAAATAAAATAGCAAACACCATAGGAAGGAGTAGTCCAACTACAATGGATGCCCATTAATTCATTGTTTGATTTGACTCAAAATTGCATGTGAAAGGCAAGTGAATGAGGTATAATATGTTTTGATAGGTACTCCACAACTACAACAAGAGATTTTTCCAATCAGGGACGGAGTAGGTGGTGTGTTCAGCTACCCCAGGTTAGAAAAAATCCGGAGTAAATAGCCTAGTTCTTCTAGCCCACCTACGGACCATGGCTCAGTCCATCAATTTTTTTTTAATTTTAATTTTTGAAAATAATGATATTCTAAACTAGAAGAAGTTAGAGCAAGTCCACCGGTATCAGCCCAGGGGAGGGGGTGGGACCCACGGGCCCGAGCCCAAAATGGAGGTTCTAGCGGCAGGGGCAGCCCAGGCAAGGTGCGGGACCCACGCTCACCGGGGAGGCAGCCCGAGGCCCACCGGGGGATGACGTCAGCGACGCGTTCAAATTTTTTTTACAGTTGGCTCGTGCGCGCTGGCCAACGGTAACACGCCACGTGTCATTTTTTGGTGGCTCCGATAAATTTTTTTCTCAAATCCAACGGTTTTTGTTATTTTGGGCTAAAAAAATCTGAAAAAAAAATTCAAAAAAATACCAAAAAATTATACAACTTTTTTCTATAAATACCAACCAATATCCTCCACTTTCAACACCAAATACTCATACATTTTCTTCTCCTTCTAATATTCTTCACTTTCTACACAACATTTTCTTCACTTTCAAGAGTCATTTTTTTTCCCATCTTATGGCATCCTCCGTTGAAGCCGGAGTTCCATGGTCAACCATTGAAGATGTTTTGTTGTGTGAGTCTTGCGTCCACGTTAGTCATTGTCCGATCACGGGCAATGAGATGAAGTTCTCTCATATGTGGAAAAAAATTCATGCCGAATTTTTTGAAAGATCCGGGTCGATTCGTACGGAAATGGTAGATAGAGATGACACGTGGCGAGATTTTAGAGGGTGAAAATCTTATCTGAAATTTGAAATTCAAATGAAATTTATCTGAAATTTGAAATTCAGATGAAATTTTTTTGAAATTTGGAATTGAGATGAAATTTTTTTGAAATTTGGAATTGAGATGAAATTGATCTGAAATTTGAAATTCAGATGAAATTGATCTGAAATTTGAAATTCAGATGAAATTTTTTTGAAATTTGGAATTCATATGAAATTTATCTGAAATTTGAAACCGAAAATCTTATCGACAAATTTTATCCGATTATGAAATATGAATTTTTGAATAAATATTGACACGTACGAATCCAAAAATCTTATCCGAAAATATTATCCAAATTAATTGTTTAGGTTACAAAAAAAAGAAAGAATAGTAGTTGCCCTTTGCCATGGCAACGGGTGGAAATGCACATTACTATTTGCAAGGGCAGCACTATTCACGTGAATAGTAGCCCCCCTAGCTCCCCCCTCCCCCTTGCCATGGCAACTCCCCAACGGGTGGAGTTGCTCTTAGGGCAACGGGAAGGGCTCATTGCCTTAGCCAAGTCACCTATACCGTTCAAATTTTAGTTTCCGGGTCTGTGCAAACATTCGCATATGCTTATTAAGCTGCATATTGAAACGTAGATAACAAGTAAATAAATTAAGCATCATACTTTAGCACAACTGTCTGGGTGGTGTAGTCGGTTATCACGCTAGTCTCACACACTAGAGGTCCCCGGTTCGAACCCGGGCTCAGACACAAAATTACTTTTTTTTTTCTTCCGCGGGTCACCGTTTTCTTTTATATCCAAGTCATTAACTTCGTCTTGTCTCGTTGGCTAAAAGCTCATATATTCATCTCCCCAATTCCACAAATTCCAGATCAACACACCAAACATCTTCCAAATCCCTTCTTTTCCGACGGTTTTGTTTTCTTTCTTACCAACCAGGATTTTCGCGCTCTCCTTCCTCAGTCTTCAGCTTCTTCTCCGTTCGTCTCAGTCTAGCTAGGGTTTCGAAGAAACAGAAGAGCAGCACAGAAATGGATTGGGGCAACGTCACGGCCGAGGATCTGATCGACGCGCTCCGCGAAGTGGACTGGTCTTCTCCGCCTCGCCCTCTGTCTGAATTCTTCTCCAAGTTCACCGTCCCCAGATCCTCCTCCAAATGGAACAGCCGCCTCAAATGCAATCTATACTAGTACGATCCCTCTCTTCTAATCTCACGGAGTTTACCTTTTATATGATGTTGTAATTCGAATCTATGGGGTTATTGGCGGTTAAATTATATGTGTAAACCCTACTTTTTTTCTTTGCGTCCTATTGAGGCTGCTATTTGTACTGAATTTAGTTCAATAATGACTGTCAGATACAGATTATGAGTATCTAATGAGTTTGGATGTTGAATTAGTCAATTAATTTTGTTTAATCATGTTTATACCATCTCCTTTGTTCGCGCGTTTTTTGTTATCGATATGTGGGATTAGGATTCTGTAATTTGATCAGATTTTGCATGCTTTTGCAGCTACAGGACCAACTACTTCCTTTTGATCATTTTCGTTCTTGGTGAGCAAACGAGACAACTTTAATCACTTTCTCTTTTTCACTTCTATATATATACATGTTTTTAAAATCTCCACTGTCAACTGTAGGCTTGGCTTTTCTTCGGAGGCCGCTTGCTATTGTAGCTGCTCTTCTCACGGCACTCAGCATTGCGATTCTTAATGACAGGTAATACACTCTAATCCTTCTCTTTTTGTTGGTGCATGTAGACATGCGCATCTGCGTACCAGCCTCGTGTTTTTTGTTGCTACTTTTCTGTTGATTGATTCTAGTGATGACTGAGTCAAGTTTTGGATTAATTTTGCTATCCTGATCAGTGCATAAGTTTTTCTTATATATATATATTTTACATATTTTGGGCGTCAGTTTGTTATTGGCAATCGCAGCCCTGTCCTTGCTGTGGTAATTACCTCATCATTTGCTTAAGCATGTTTTGATTTTATAGTTCTTTGCAGAATAATTTAGTGTCTCCAAGTAATTTTTGGTTCTATATCTTATAAAGAGTTTGAGGCATTAGATTTGAACAAGGTGATCTATCCAGAAAATTTAAATGGAAAAGTAAGTTATTTAGATAAAGTCATGAAACAACTATTTGCAGTTCAATTTCTGCATGTTTGTGCCCTTAAATGAGTCAATTAAACCATATAGTTTTGTCATTACACATCATTTTGCATAGGTAAAGAGTCTTTGTTTCAATGAGATTCGTTCTTCCCTTATTAAATTATTGGGTACTATCTGCCAGTTACTGAAAACATTGTTGCTAAGTATCATTGCTACAGCTTTGCAGGTACTTTTAGTGAGAAAGTTTCGAGAACTGTGAGACAATTCTCTCCACATTTGGCTGCAAAGATGAGACCTCCTCTTACGTAAGTTTGGTTGTTTATCATTTGACCTGCTATGCACCCAAGACAGTTGCTTCAATGATTGTTTAATTATTTCCAGGCCTGTAATTCGTGGACGTCCATCAGCTAAAAGAGCAATATTCATATGTGGTCGGCCTCGCTGGGTGTTTGTCTTTATATTCTCTTCGGGTATGTAAATCTTGAAATCAGTGCCTTCTTTCCTATGTATGTTTTGGTGATGTCCAAGCCAACTAGTCTGTGAATTCATTATTTACTCCTCTCAAAAAATAATTATTGCATTATTTGCTAACCGTCTATTTCCTATTTGTAGTGAGTTTCTTTCTATGGTTTGTTTCCTGTGGTCTCTTAACTGTACTGTGGGCTCTCGCCTTCGGACTGCTTGGTATGTTGCTTTATAAATCTTTTTTATATTAATTTCCCTCACATGCTGTATACTTCTAATTGATTTGCTCTCTCTGTCTCTGTCTGCCCTCTCTCTCAGCCACTTTGTTGCATGCAAGCTTCAGAACACCTAACTTGAAAGCACGCCTGAACACTTTTCGTGAGGAATTTCGTGCAGTGTGGCGCAACTATAGTGAGCTGTAGCTTACCTGTAGCTCCTAAGATGTGAGTGAATCCTGCTTTGATTCTACTTTTGACTTCTTTTTTTTATGTGAGTTGATTTATTGTTTTGTATTTGCTGTTAGGAGTACTAATCTAGTTTGCAGCTGCTGATGTATTCACTGAATTGTTAATTTCTTTTGGAGTAGTTAGTAATAATGAACTAATACAGATTTGTTTTACCTGGTTCTTCAACAGCCTTTGTTTTTCTATTTAGGCATTGTGCTGTTGATTGGGAATCTCATAAAAGTTGTGATTCTGAACTTAAGCTTGGCTGTGGCTGCTTTAAAATAATATTGGCTGTATTGAAATTCTCTTGGGACTCGGGTAAAAGCTGCCTAGATTTGCAAATCACCAGCAGGATGTAAATCGTGATGAACATTGTTTATGTAAAGGAAATTGCTTCTTACTTGTAAGAAACACTGGAGGAACTTATTATGTGCAGTAGTGGCTAACATTCTTATAATATATGGGCATGTGTTTATCATGCGCCCTCTGCTTGTCGTCAACTCTAAGTTGCCTTTTAATAGAAGGTAGTGATTTAGTTGCATGAGTCATATTATCTTATGATGTGAATTATGCGTGCGAATGGTATTGCATATGGGTTTTATTCAGGTCAAGGTACGTGGTTTTTCTGGGCGGTTTGAGTTTTTTGAAGCAAGCATGTATGGTGGTGGCCCTTAGCTTTGGTCTTAGGTTTCCGTTGCTTGTAGGAAATGCAATATAATTCTCTTTGCGCCCTTAATCGAATAAACGATCTTTCTTTTTAGGGTGGCAAACTCAGTCTCATCTTCCCTTGAAAAGCCATTCGTCTGTCCAATTCCATTTTTCAAAAGAAGATGGAGACGCCAATTGAATTGCCTTCTATCCTCACCCACGCCTTTTAAATTGTGTTTCATTCTGTTAATCCCTATGGCAGCAAGCAAACCTAGTACCATGTTTTGGATTTTAAGACATTGGACAGATTTCGAGAAGCAACTTTCTTTCCATATTCTAAATCTGCAACTCTAAATGATAGGCGAAGAGCTGGCCTATTGACGTGAGTGGTCGAGTGGATTTGCTATTACTTACTAGAAAATGAATTGGTTTGTTAGTCTCACACGCCTACTTTATACAAACAATCAAAGAATATTCAAAGTGCCGCCCCAACCTTTTGTCCTGAGAAAATTGAAAAAGAAAATGCGCTTGGTTAAGCAATCTCTTGTGCTGCTTACTAAGTTGGCTCTTGGAATTTTGGAAAGAAAAAAAGGCAAAGAAAAGGGGTACTTTTACAGATGCATCCTCAAGAACAAAAGCGGAAAGCATAAAAAGAAAATAAGCAAATTAAAAGTTTCCTATGAATTTTGCAACTAAAAAAAACCCATAGAAAAGACATAAAATAAAGGATTTATATATATGGGGCTTAAAATAAGAGACGAGAGAGAGAGAGAGAAACATTGGGTTGCTGTAAGTCTGAAATCCACGGACTGGGGCCTCAGCTAGCCCATGTGCCGCCCGCCACTACTAGAATTTCCTTCAGATTTTCATTCTCTGCTCTCCTCTCTCCTCTCTCCTCCATGCCTGCTTTGCTGATAGATACTTTGATACCATTAATTATTCTATTTTTCCCTCCAATAAAGAGATCAAGAAACATACCTCAACTGTTAGCGCAGACCAGACAGAGACAGCATGCATAATATTAATATATATATATACGCATGAATCATGATCCAGACCTATACAAGAAAGACTAAATATTGTATGACCACGAGAAGTTGAAAGCAATTTAAGCAGAGGAGGAGGATGGAGCTTTATCTGAACTGGGCACAAGCTTTAGCCTCAGCCTCGGGCTTCATGCTGCTGCTGGGTCTCGTCTGTTGCTGCCTCCGTTCCAACCCCCGCCAACGTGGAAGCGGCGGAAGCGGCAGCTGCAGCTGCGATGCTGGTTTTGCCGGTTGCTGATCTTACATAGCTCATAATTCTCCTTTTTTTTCCTTCTTTCTGCATGGCTCACTATACTCTTGTAATTAGTTAATTGATTAATTGAAACTCTATTATTTATTTATTTCTCTTCAGCTATAATTCTTCCCATGACTTTTTTGGTCGATTTGCTTGTTTTTGTTGGCCTTTTCTTTTCCTTCTCTTGTTGGGCCTTGTCATCGTTACGAGAGAGCACATGATCATATGATTGCCACCCCATAGGCACGCTGTCAATCAATATGGCCACAACACAAGGATTAAGGATTATTCCAATTAAATTCAACTAAGATACTAAATTAATTTATTTAATTGGATAGTTATCTCACTTATTAAAGAAAATAAATCTCATTACTAAAGTTGAAATTTTCAAGTCCAAACCGAACCATCAAATGTGCCTAGACGGTTTTCACGTAACGACTAATGTAAGAATTGTACAGCTGAAATGATCACGTTATATGTAATTGAGATTCACTTATGTCCAACTGATTCAAAACATGAGTATTTGAGTTTAACTCATCTATAATCCTACCAAAAGGTCCAAGTGTGTCAATTATCGAATTACATAATCCCGCGCTTGGGTAACCTTGACAGATCAAACCATCAATAAACTCCCTACAGAAAGTTTACAAAATTAATTAATAGAGCCAATTACGTTTTAAGTTACTCTCATAGTCTCATGCTTTGCCTCCTCTATTTGACTAGGTCAATATTTGAGTCATATTTTATCAGCAAAAAAAAAAAAAGGAGGTCATCTCCTCATTATTCTGCTTTGGTTTTTCAATTTTGTTTTCTAGGTAGGTACCAATAACTCACTAGTTTATGTATGAAAAATGAATACATAATAAAATGCGTAGTTTGAGTTGGATGCTTTCGGGGGCAAAAAAAAAATATTGTGCTGAATCATACTTTTTAAGCGTATTAATATATAAATCAGTCTGTATAATTGTACAAATTAGACCAAATTCATTAAGTTTAAATCCCGCAACTTGATAAAATCAACAAGGATAATTATCCACGGGGTCATAAACAGAGCCGGTCATGAGATTTTGGGGGCCTTGTGCGAAACTTAAACTAGAGCCCTCACATAATCTAATATGAAAATACTAAAAAAATATTTTCCATGACTTAATATCATAAAATAAATTTTTCTTTATAACTAAAATTTATTATCAATTAGCATGCAATAATAATCACAAATCAAATTCATACATTTTTTAATGTTTTAATGTGATAAAGTTAAATATTAGCATGTTTGGTAAAAAAAAAAAAAGAATCGAGTTGACCTTCCTCTAATAAAAAAATGATTCCCAGAAATCCTTCCTATTAATAGGCTCAATATTCCAAAATTGCAGGAGTAAGAACTAAAAATCAGATGCCCGCGTACTTGAGTTTATGTACCGAAGCTGCGGTCTCCAGCATCACCCAGTCCAGGGATTATGAACCTGAAATCAGCGTAAGCATGAAACAATAAGTATTAAACTGGTTTGCAACATTCATACCATTAGCTATTGGGCAGTAGCCACATCTCATCAATGGGAGGTACTTACCCTTTTTCATTTACAATAGGATCAATGATGCCCGTGTATACATGAAGCCTGTGAAATTACAAAAATAGAGTTAATGCTGTGCTTCATTCCAAACCGTAATAATTGATTGAAAATATCATTACCCTGGAAACTTCTCACTCAGCTTTTGCAGGGCCGGAGGGGCAGCAACAGCAGATATCTGTGGTATGGTAGATTATCTTGGTTAGGTATGGACCAACAAAATGAAATGATATTACTCTCTCTAATCAAACGCCTTCAGCACCCTCTTATCTCACTGGACGTGGGTTTAAAATTGAACTAACTTCATAACAGTTCATCAACTGCTTCTACAACTTCAATACACTAGTTTAGCAAAAGTGTTCACAAATTAAGACACCTATACATAAAGTTAGGCACAAAGTTTCAAAGGAGACCTCCGAAATATTTACCACTTTAATTTGCTTGTTGTCAACCCCGTGGTCCTTTAATAGGTTCACAGCTGCCACTATAGTTCCACCTAAAATTGAATATAAAGAAAGAAAATGAGAAGAAAAAAAAATAGAACTAGGACTAACTTGTGCCAAGATAGGATTTACTGGTTACTGCAAACTGCAAGTTTGTGCTCATCATGTAATAAAAAAAACACATCATATGAATAGATGAAGAAGTTCACTAATCTTAAATTAAAATAAAATCAGACACCAACATTTTTATTCATACCTGTTGCTAGCATAGGATCGACCAAAAATACTCGTGACCCTTCAGGAAATTTGTCAGGTAACCTACAAGTATATCACAAGATTTGCAAGATAAGTAACCAAGTAAGAACATTTTTTTATTATAAGAGCTTCAGTAATAACATTTCAGCCCTTAGATTAGATATGTACAACTGAAATTTCCAAAGGAGTTGCATGCATCTCAACCGTTCATATTCCATCAACGAGTTTGAGATGCTATTATTTAGCTACTTATTAAATGGCCGCTAATTACACAGAGATCTGGGAATTAACTCCAAGAACACAAAAAGAAAAAGGTAAAAACAGAGTTTCATGTACATTTAAATAGAAGTGAAGAGAAATTATTCAAAGTGTTAAAGAAACTTTTAAGAATGATTTTGTCAGTTTGACAAGGAATGCTTACTTGTTCAGATATACTGTTGGTTGAAGTGTCTCCTCATTTCTGACTATCCCTACATTTGCAGAACAAATATAAAGAGATGAGCTAATAAAGTGTTCAATTACAAAGAGAACACGAAGGAACCTAATCCAAAATCAATTTGACAAAAGTTGTTAATTTAAGTAATGGAGATACGTCTCATGAAATTCAAAAACTGTTCACTTAGACTTCATCACCAGAATTTCTAGTCATTCATGGATATCAACTTAGTAACAAGGTTTCTATAGACACACCCAATGAATAAAATATCCATAATATCCTCGATATTTCCACGAAATTTCCGTATTTTTGGACTATCGATATTTCCGATACCATAGATATTTTAGATATCCATGAACCAAAATATCGATAATATTGACGACATGGACCGAAATATCGATAATATCCCGATATTTCCATCGAAATTTCCGTATTTTTGGACTACCGATATTTCCGATATCATCGATATTTTATTCCTTGGACACACCACATCTCTTTCTTTTCTATTTCAACTGCATGTGTGAACTATGCAAGAACCTTTCTTACCAAGATGGTATGTTCTTGTTGCTGGCAAGATTGACGACACGTGTTCCACCAGTGCTAGACCAGCTCTTAAAATTGGAATAACCTGCAAAACTAAAAGAATAAGACATCAATTGATACACGCCATGCAAAACTCTACTGAATCATACACGTATATAGAATATCAGTAGTTATCTATGCAAGGGATAACATTTTCTTAAAAGAAGAATTCAATACTGAGAACTAACCGAAATAGGTTCCCTTGGATCTACGAATTCAACTGATGCGACACCAAGCGGTGATTGGATTTCTCCTGTGACCGTAGGCTGACATAGGAAAAAAAAGAAAAGAAGCAAAACTGAATTATATAACTGAAATAGAATGTACTCCTCATAATAACTGCGGTTAGAGTTTAAAATATGACAACTAACCAGCCAATCTCTTGAAGCTTCATATATAAGAAGCCTCCCCAACTCAGCCATGGCATTACCTACAACATATGAATTCCGGTGCAGCAAAAGCAATAAAGATTAACTATTTACAAGCTCAAAAAGTAAATCAGAACCTTTTTTAATAAAAAGAGGAAAATTTTCCCCAATCTAACCAATTATCAATCAAAGCTTACATATTACATAGAACCGAAAAAGGCATTGTTCCTAAATGTTACTTACGAAAAATGGGACAGGGGGTTTGCTCATTTCTCAAAACTGAAACCCAATGCTTGATCAACGGGTGCGGCGGCACGAAGACCTGGAAAAATCCAATCAGCCCTATCAATTCAGCACATCATTTCCAAATAAAAAAAGCTAATTCTTACAGCATTATCTACTCTGAGCTCTTAAAATTCAGCCCAATATCCAAAAATTCCATGGACTTTAATAATCAGTAGCCAAACAGAGCATAAGGGTAAAGAGTAAACAGTGAGCTCACAAGCATTCTGTCGTCGGAAACCGGTTTCTCCTCAGTGGCCATGTGAGCACTCACAGTAACAAAGCTACGCCGCCGCGCACTGGAACACGAGACCTGCGAGGCACCAAAACGCCTGGTTTCAATGCTTTAAATACTGAGAAAACAAAAAGTTGAGGGATTTGTTATTAAACTTCAATTCGCAGCGAAAAGACGTTACCTTTTTGGGGTGGGAAGAGGAGGCGGGGGTGAGATGAAGTAGGAGAGGGGAGCTAGGGTTTGGGAGGCGACAAGTGGACCCGAAACGCTGCGTATCGGAAGAAGGGCACCGGAGAGTGAATTTTATACGGCACGTCGCCATAGATTGGATTTAGTTTGTTTTGTTGGTTGAGGTGGTAGAGGCCTGGAAGGACTCAGCAACCAACTCGGCACTCCAAACCAAAATGGCCAAAATTAGTTTCGGGGTAGATTGGGAACGAAAGAAACATGGCGATTGCCTAACGCGAAACGCGTACCGTTTCGCCTGTGGGCCTTGGGGGTGTTTTGTCCAGTTGCCCAAATAAGGCCCGTGGGCTTTTGGGCTCAGTTTTGTACCCGTGAAAGGAAGAAACGACATGCGTTTTTCTGTGGGCTACATGTGATGTGAGCATGGAACAAAATATCCATAATATTTGTTATGATATTTTCATCGAAATTTTCGTATTTTTAGACTACCGATATTTTCGATACCATCGATATTTTAGATCTCCATGGACCAAAATATTGGTAATATTGACGACATGGATCGAAATATCGATAATATCCCGATATTTCCATAGAAATTTCCGTATTTTTGGATTACCGATATTTCCAATACCATTTATATTTTATTCCTTGGATGTGAGTGATGAACATGCAAAGATTTCGACGTATTTGCCGTTTAGTAGTTAGAAGTATGAGTTGGATCACTTTGGTTAAAGTCAATGTCGTCTTCCTAACTATGCATTCTCCTAAAAAATAAAAAATAAAGTTAAATTTTTGACTTATTTGGCCATGCACATTAATTCATTGAACTATTAAGGAAAAGCGGTCAAACATCCAAAGATCCTACTTTCTTTCTGGCCTTAAAAATGGCAACGTGGTCATCCTCTTGCGCTCAATTTTGAGTCACACTCTCTCAAGATTTAGATTAATTTATAATAATTTATACGATTATTTGTATTAAGAAATGAAAATATTTTAGACTGAAATTTTATTATAAATAAAAATAAAGAAGGAATGTTTGTCACGTTTGTGTAAGATAAGAGAGATCAATCATTTTACTTCAATATTAATATGCTATAATCTTTGTTTGTTTTGGCCCTGATTATGCAGAAAAACTTTTTTTTACCGACTTATTCCCATTGCATAAAAGTGTCTTTCCTGATTATGTATGGGTGGTTGAGGTTTCAAGCTTGAGAGGTCGCATCGATGTCGGATGATGGAGGGCCCGGCCGTACTGTTGAGTTCGGTTCCACGTTCTGTTTGCTACTTGAGCATTCTACATTTGATGACAAATAAGAATTAATGATTAAATTCTTGAAATCTAATAATCCAAAATCCATGCATTGAAGTGGGTTCCACGATATCAAACCAAAAAATTAAAAACAAAAACAAGAAATACCAAAGGCGCCGGACAATCCAACCTTACCTTTCCTTTCCCTCGGATATTCTTATCTATATTGATTTTAGGCTTAATAGCTACAGTGCATTTTGAAATATTGGTCAATTTCTACTTTACCCTTTTAAAGTTAAAGTGACCAACTTTGCCTCCTTGACCAGGGTTTCTTGTGTTACTTAACTATTTTCCGTCAACGTCATCCCAAGTTCCGTTTAAATGATGACGTGGCATGGGTATATTGGTCAATTCATCTGAGGTGGCATATTTCTCACCAATTTGAGTTTGTGACGTGGATTTGTGGAGCCCACCTTCAAGAGAAGTCGTTTGGACTGTTGATGTGGATATGTGGACCCCACCTGGAAGAGAAAACCGCATGTATCGAAACCAAGGGTTTGAACTCTAATTGAAATCGTCCAAAAAAAAAGAACTCTAATTGAAAAGAGGAAATCTGCGACTTTGAAGAGGAGAGGGAAAAAAAGTGAGATTTGTGGATTTTAGATTTAGGGTTTGAGCATATGATCGAGAAAGGGAGAGCGGTGTGAGTTGGTTTCGAAATCTTGAAGGCAATGAAAAACCCACACAAGTCGACGACGATGACCCTTTGGAGAGAAGCAGGAGAAGCGAAACCTGTGTACAGTAAGTTATTCTTCTAAAAAGGGATGTTGACCTATTATCTGAAAAGGAATATTGTCCTGTTATTTGGAAAAGAATCTTGACCTTTTAGCCATGTGCTCTTTGTAGAAATGGATAGTGTTTAGGTGTTTTTGTATTATATGTTGTCGGGAGATGTAAAAGAAAGCAGTTTACCTTTCCTGATGTGGTCCCTTTTTGTTTTCTTGTAGTTGGCTTTCAATACGTTAGTCGAACCATATTTTTTGTCTTGCTTTTAATGATTTGAATACTATTTTGCAGTTGTTAAAGTCTAATCATTTTGTTTGTGTGTAGATGACAAAGATGTGGTGACTTTTGAAGTGCATTATGGTGGTAGAATTGTGAAACACAAATAGAAGAAGTGGTCTTATGTTGGAGGGTCTATAGGATATTTGGATTGGTGTCCTGTAGAGTATATAAATATGTTAGAGATGTGGGAGCAAGTGAAACTGATTGGGCACTCGGGGAAAGTATCACTTAAAGGAGTAGTAAATGATGAGTTACTGGATATAGACACGGATGCTCAGCTCTTAAGTATGTGTCATAAGGTACTACTTTCTTATCAAAGAGTGGTGCTAATTTATGTACAACACAGTGAAGAGAAAGTTGGGGATTTGATTCAGGATGGTGAAGAGGAAGAAGATGAAGTGTTGGCTTTAAATGAGGATAATGAAGAAGAAGTTTTGGCCACTGAAGAAGAAGATAAGGAATATGACAAGGAAGATGACCCTTTTACTGAGGATATTAGGCCACTAAACAATTAAGATGGGCCTTTTACTGAGGGCAGTGGGACACTGAACAAATGATGAAGATGGCTTTTTATTGAGGATCATGGGCATGCTTGCATAGTTGAAGACTGGGATTCAAGTGGTGATGATGATGGGCCCCTGAACAATGAGGGTAATAGGGCTGAAATAGGTTAGACTGATGTGGAAGATAGGAATGAAGACACTGAAGAAGAAGACAAGGAAGATGACCCTGATTTTGTTGACAGTGCTTATGAGCATAGTGAAAATGAATGTCACTTGTTGCAAAAGGATGATAAAGCATTTGAAAATTATGTAGACCACCGTGATTCAGTTGAAGACCCAAATGCCCCCGTAGATGAAGATGGGGACTCAATTGATGTTGCTAAAAGTAATGTTGATAGCTTGGATATTAGCTCAAATGATGAGGATGATGGGGTTAAGAAAAGGAAGAGGAAATTGCCTAAATTTGAAGAATTTAGGCCAGATACAGACATGGTCAACCCTGTGTTTAAGCTAGATTTAAGATTTGCAACCATTGGCCTATTTAGGAAAGCAATCATGAACTATTCAATTATAAACATGAGGATGATTAAATTCAAATGCAATGATCGTGATAGGGTGAGGGCAGTGTGTGCAGGGAATTGCCGAAGGGTTTGTTTTGCTTCAGCAGTGAATGGTAATGAATGGGTTCAAGTGAAGAAGTTTGTTGACATTCATGATTATGGGATAGTTGATCACAACTTTCATGTTAACTCAACATGGTTAGCTCAGAGATATGCTACTCAACTATCTAGAATGCATAATTGGGATATGAGATCTTTTAAGCAGCATGTACGAGAAGATCTCTCTGTGATAGCTTCCAAATCCCATATTTATTGGGCAAGGCACAAGGCAACATCCATAAGTAAGGGGACTTATGAAAAACAATATGAGTTATTGTGGGATTATACTGCTGAACTAAGAAGGACAAATGCAGGGAGTACAGTCATTATAAAATGTGAGTTGGAGGCTGAAATGCCAAGGTTTCAGAGGATTTACATTTGCTTGGCTGCAGTTAAACAAGGGTTTTTGCAGGGGTGTAGGCCAGTGATAGGATTTGATGCTTGTCACATCAAAGGTCATCACCCTGGACAATTGCTATCTGCTGTTGGTGTGGATCCCAACAATGGCATGTATCCTATTGCATATGTAGTGGCTGAGGTGGAGAATTATGAAACATGGTCTTGGTTTTGTCAGCTATTGGCAGAGGACCTTGAAATCCAAAACAACAACTCATATGTCTTTATTTTAGATAAGCAAAAAGGATTGATTGATGCAGTATATGATCAATTCCCAAATGCTGAGCACAGACACTGCCTCAAACACTTAGAAGCTAATTTTTTGCTTGCTGATACAGAGGATTGGTGTTGAAATTGCAAATGGAGAAAATTGTAAGAAGTACAACCATCCCATGGTGGGATGCTGAGATGAGAAAAATGAGAGAGTTGAGCCAACCTGCATTTGATTGGGTGGCGGCCACAATGGTGTAGAGCTCACTTTAAAACTCATTCCAAGTGTGACATTCTTTAGAATAATATGTGTGAGGCTTTTAACGGTGCCCTTATAGAAATTAGAGACAAAACCACTATAACCATGCTTGAGAGGATTAGATACTACATTATGTTGTTTATGGCAACTAGAAGAGCATCTGCTGAGAGATGGAAACAGGACATAGGTCCAAGGATTTTTGGCATTTTGGGGAAATGGAAGAGAGAATCAGCTTGGTGCATTCCAAAGCTTGTTGGGCAGAGTTTATATGAAGTGAAAAACCATGATGGAAGTCAGGTTGTGGTTGATTTGGCATGACATATTTGTTCATGTAGGAGATGAGATATCATTGGGATCCCATGCAAGCATGCTTGTGCTACCATTGGGCAATTAAATGTGGATCATATTGCTTATGTTGATGATTGTTACAAGAATGAAGCTATTCTCAAACTGTGCATGGATCTCAACCAAGTGCAAGCTCATCACAACCTTTTGCCACTGCTACAAACCCAAAAAAAGGTTCAAATCTCCTGTCAAGAGGAAGAAATTTACCAATAGGAAGGAGGTGTTGGATAGTTATCAGCCTTGGAGATTCTGATGATGTGCAAATGTTATGTGTTTTGTTAAAATGCCTTTTAGAAGGGCTTTTGATTAAACTATTACTTTGCAAGTTCAACTGTTAAGGACAAACCTTTCAAATGTATCAAGTATTTGGTATTCATTTTCATAAATGTTTCCAGATTGAAACGGTATGGGTCTTTTTCATTCCAGCAGCTTGACGAATAGGCCTGGCTGCTGGAAAGAGCGAACGGATGAGGTTGTCCATGTGCCTGAGTTCAAGAACCAGGCCCTAAGAGTGCTTCGAAAGGTTCGTGGAGCCTTATGAAGCACTTCAGTTCCTCTCACCAACAAAGCAGAAAATTGCTTACAGATCAATATTATGACTTGACCTGAGAAGCTTGTGGCATGCTAGCTGAGCATTCATGAGTTTAGCATTGTCATGCCCCAAAATCGAGACACGTGACAGCAGCACGTACCTTGAGAATCCCGAAAATATAACACCTAGATCCGAGGGTTATACTCCCAAGATTCCCAAAATACGATAAACCCTTTTTAATCAAATAAAACAGGTTGGATCAGAGTTGTAAATTATAGCAGAAAACTGAATAAAACATTATACAAACTTTATTGATGAAATACCAACCCCAGAGGTTAAAGAAGAGTACGAGTAACCTCTCAAGTTATTTTACAAACCATAAATATTTAAATACACACCAAACATCCTTTATTTATAGACAGATGAGGAATATGAACAACAAACACACTCATCTCCAAGAAAAGGAAATCACGACCTGTCATCGAAGAAGGA
This sequence comes from Prunus padus, assembly GCA_024362665.1. NCBI lineage: Eukaryota > Viridiplantae > Streptophyta > Magnoliopsida > Rosales > Rosaceae > Prunus > Prunus padus. Next base: position 6,100,664 of record JANFAM010000019.1, read on the forward strand.
CAAGGAACAAGCTATTGACAGGTCCGTGGACAGCAACAAGTTGATGCTCAAGGATTTTGATCTACAAGGAAAAGTAGGGGTGAGCATCACATACGTTCATTTGCCCCGTATGAGGCTCTTGGCCAGGTTTGAAAATAGATAGAAAAATAACATAGTGGTGTTCATGAATAACAATGTAAGGAATATGCACAACACAAACCATTTCCATATAAATACATGATCAGAACAGTTGGCATGCTTACATAACTTTCGCAAATGTTTCTCGGGTACCCATAATATGCTTGTCTGACAACCTATCCCTATAGGCCAACTACCTCTGCTTTCTTGGTACGGTGAGAGTGTCCATTTCAACGGTTACACCTCGTTGACTATACCTCACGCATAGGGTATTGGTAAAGTCTGCCCGCGTAACCCCTCTGGAGGTTTAGGGAATCGAAACCTAAGGAAGTCGCTATGCTCCTTTCACTCTCAGGTCATCGAGGATAATGCCCGCAGGCGTATACCCTCAAAACTTTGGTGAACCAAAGCCAAGCATGCATAAAACCAAACAAAATGGCATCCAAAAATAGTGCATCGTTCACACTCAACAATATTTATTATGTCATACATACACAAAATACAAGTCCGAGAGTGGTCCCCCTACCTGGAATCCAAGGTTTAATCCTGACTTGCCATCTGCACCTTTGAACTCAAACTGGACGCTGTTGAGTAATTGAATCATAATCCAACATTTAAAAATATTATGAAAAATCCTTAATTTGCACTTTGGTCCTTAAACTTAATCCAAATTACAACTTAATCCTTATAAGTCCTTGAAGTTCCATCTCTGGTCAGAAAACGGTAAGATCACTGTACGGTAAAATTAAAGTTTATATAGTATTTTGTTGTTCATACACATGGACCAGAGGAATGAGTATAATTTAGTTCAAGAATTTTAAAGAAGGAAAATGACAAAAAGATTATCCAATTTGATTAGATTTCAATTGGACAGAGTAACGGCATATGAAGTGTATTTTAGGAATAATTTGAAAATTACTCAATTATAAAATAACACGAATTAAGTATTTGACAATTTTAAATTGGGCAGTATAACAGCTAGGAAAAAAGAAATATGGAATTAAAACAATTAAAATACGAGGTATGAAGTAGAGATTACCTCGGTGAGCAATAGTAGAATACGGTGATGAATAGTAACTTCTCGAAAATGATAGATAACGATGCTGGCTACCTTCTGGAAATGAATAGTAAATTTGGATGAATAGTGCCCATGAATAGTAACGGCTTATACTACGTATGGAAAGTGAATAGTAGATTTATGGTGAATAGTATCTGGGGTAAATAGTTACTCCGAAGAATGTCGGGATAGTAACTCTAATGGAGGAGAAAGAGAGCAAGAGAGAAAGGAAGAGAGAATTCTCAATTTTGGTGTGAATGAAATGAGAGAATTTGGGGGTATTTATAAAATTCCCCGACGGCTCGGATCGATTCGAATATTTAATTCAGAGGCCCAGATTAAAAGATGAGTTTTGGATCATGTGTAGGAAGGTACATGATAGCTCCAAAATGGATGGTCCAGATGCATTTCTAACAACCAAACTAGAGGCCTAGATTAAGTCAAAAGTCTTTGATTTGATCTACGGTCCATATTTGATCTAGAATCTAATTTAATTTCCTATTTTCCAACTTCGAAAATTCACTAAAAATACTTCCGAGTTCCGAAAAATTATCCGAAAAATATCACAAGTTCATAATGACATCTACTATTTTTCTATGAAGTCAAAACACCAAAATTCTAACTTCACAATTTCGGATATATGTTAATCTTAAACATAATGGCAATATTTACTTGGAAAAAAATGCCACTTACCTCAAAATGGACCATGCAATTTTTACTGTGTGCGGAAAAATATCCTGAAATTTTTCAGGGTGTCACAAGTATTAGAGAGATAAATCTTGGATTTCCCATGAGAAACAGAGGTTCAAAGCAAGGGGAGAGGGAATTTTGGGAAGATCTGTTGAAGGGATAGAGGGAGAGATGAGAATGAAAGGATGGGTGGCTTGGGAAGGTTTTCCAGCAGCTTGACAAAAGCTTGGTTGTGCTCTGGATGATTTTCTAGAAGAGAAAATAAGAAAATGGAAGAACATAGGCATGAAATTGAAGGTTCCAGCAGTGAGTGAGGATGCTTGCTCGCTCTAGATGTGTTGATTTGCTGGGTAGGGGGTGCCTTCTTTTTATAGGCGCTGGAAGCCCTAATTTTACCAAGTCATCCTCTCCATTTTCCTTCACTTTCTTCCATTCAATCATATTCAGTGAAACCTCCCCAATCCAAGAGCATAGGTACGGAGCCTTTTGGGGTTCCAAGGTTTTCCTGTGGCTGGACTCCTTCATTTTGGGTGAGGCGCCTCTTGCTTTCTCCCTGATTTTTCCTACCAAAGCTTGCTAAGGAAAGAAATGGGTAAGATTGCTGGTTTAAAAGGTGTTTCATTTCTAGCAACCAGTGCATATGGGTTTGTCTTGGTTTTGACAAGTTGCTAGGAGCAGCCTATGTGCACGTGGGTTTGCCTTGGTTTCGACAAGGTGCTGGATATTTTGACTGAAGTGGGATATTTTCAAGTGTTGTGTGCTGTGGCTATTGGATATTTTCTAAGGTGTTTGGGCCTTTTCTTAAGGTGATGGGCTATTGGATATTTTATAAGGTGTTGGGCCATTTTTTTCTCTCTTATGCTTACCCATATATTTGGGCTCAATAAATGGGCCTGAGTTTTGGTGCTCCCAAGCAGCCCAAAACTTCCACTCCTCGGTCCATCAATGGGCCTCATGAACACTCATGATCATCCATACCACAACCTGCTTAGCAAGCCCCAGGCATTCGCGTGGCTTGGGCACACTTAAGCTTGTAGAGTGGCTTGGTGCCAAAATAAATGTTTTTTCGCTTGGCGTTGCACTTTGCTTGGAGTGTTTGTGCTCTAGCTTTCCCCGTATTGCAATGGGCTATGACTGGGCTAAACGGTGCTTGACGGGACAGTAAGTGTGGGTTCACAGAGTCTGTATGTTTTAAGAGCTCGTTACGACCTCTCTGCATGGCGGGTTGCGTGTTTTATTGGCCTGGCATGTAGACTATAACTTGTGCAAGCCCCAAGCGACAAATTCTTGCATACCTAAGTCAGGCTTCTTTTCCAATTAAGTGTTGTATTGGGCAGAAATATATTTGGGCCCAACCTTGAATTTTTTGGGCCTCAACAAAAACTAATGTTATAAACTATTGTTTTGGTATCTGTGAGGATTTGTTGATTTGTTTTGGTAACTGTTGTTTTGGTAACTATAAGTTTGAACTATTGTTTTAGTAATTGGTAGCAAGTACTGTTGTTTTGGTAACTAGCAAGTTTTGAAGCAGAAGAAGGTTGTTTTGAATATTATTACAGAAGTACCAGAATCCAATTATAAAATTGCCTCCCACATTGTGGTCAAATATCACATTCATTAGATAAGTACCAATACACAATTTGTTACAGACAATTGCAAAATTAGCCTACTTCATCCATCATTAACTAAGTACCAAAACATGATTTGTTACAGAAAGTTACAAAATACAGACTTCCAAAATCAGCCTACTTCATCCATCGACAACCTCTAATGGCCTAATTCTGTGCCAACTTTTACAGAAATTGCCAAAAAAATAAAATTACTAAACCCCAGGAAAGAAGAAGGCAACCCATTAACTTTTTTTCTCTTGATTGACGACGCCCAACATCCTTTTCAATTTCCTTTAATTTTCTAAGTAGCCAAGCCACCAAAGCCTTCTCTCTAAGTGGAAATTCAACATCCACCCAAACAAAAAACCCACATCCTTTTTTCGTCCTCTTCATCAACCATTAATAGAAATTAAGAAAAAATTATAACACAATTTACAGACTTTGACTAACAAAACTTACCCCTGATGATTTTGGACAAACATGGAATCTTTGAAGTGGGTTGGCCTCAGTCCACGAAGTTTGTAAGCGAGCTATCTTCCCACAAAAGCAACGCGGTACCGCCACATTCAACTCCTCCCCTCCTTCAATTATTTCAAGCCTCATCTTCAGTTTTCGTGGAAACCCAAGCTCTGATATCTAGGGTTTAATTGTTTTCTTTGGGGAGGAAGCGAATTTGGGGCTTTTTTTTCTCGCCAGGGAGCTGAATTGAGGTTTAATAATGTCCAAAAGACTTCTCTTGGAGGTGGGGTCTACAAATCCACGTCACAAACTCAGATTGGTGAGAAATATGCCACCTCAGATGAATTGACCAATATACCCATGCCACGTCATCATTTAAACAGAACTTGGGATGACGTTGACGGAAAGTGGTTAAGTGACATCAGGGACGGACCCAGCATTTCAAAATGAGGTGAGCTAGATTTACCTTATTGGAATGTTAGATTTTTGGCTCTACTAAACCCTTAAGGGAGGCTTATGGAATTGATCATAAATATATATAAATTTAATTTGAGAACATATCATTTTTATTTTATTTGTTTAAAAGGCCTATTTTACACTAACAATGCCAACAACTTTTCATCATATATGCTTAAACATTAACACTAACTATAAGAAAAGAAAAGAAAACTAACCTGGGCATAGCATAGGTCCGTCCCTGAGTGACACAAGAAACCCTGGTCAAGGGGGCAATGTGGGTCACTTTAACTTTAAGGGGGTAAAGTGAGAATTGACCAATGTTTCAAGGTGCACTGTAGTTATTAAACCTTGATTTTATGCTCGTGTTAAAAAAGACATCATCTTCAAGAGATTAAGATAAGACGTTTCGAATTTAGAGTTTACATTTAATATTTATGTTAAAAATTGATTAAATAAGATCATAAAATGATAAACTTTTAAGGTCATCAACACAAAAACATGACCGTTGATCACTTAGTGGTTTTATTTCAAACAGTTTTTACAGTTTTCATAGTTTAGGCCATCTTAAAATGAGATAATGTGCAAAGAACCCACTAGTGTAGTGATTTAGAGTATTTATTCCCTTAGGCAAGGTCTTGGGTTCGAGTCCTAGCATTCGTGTAGTGTGTGAGAGTTTAGTATGCTATCGCCCCTCTCAATAGGAAATGTCATTTTAAAAAAAAAGAGAGATAGTGTACTCTTCATACCTCACCTCACCATCATCATTCATCACTTAGAAGTTTTATATTAAGCATAATAAAAAGATTCAAAACCATGATTTTTCTCATGAAATTCTAGTCAAGTGATTTTGAATTAGGATAACAACGAAGTAGTCTTAAGTTCGAATCATAATGCCTATGAAAGAAGAGTAACGATGAATTTAAATTTATAGACTTTTTAGTTCAAATAATTATATGCGTACAATGTACTTGAAATGGATTTAAAATGGAAAGAAAACCAAAAAGGAAATGGATTTAAAATGGTAAGCAAAAACCAGAAAGGAAATGGGTCAAAATGATATGAATTATGTTTGGTAACAAATATATGTCTTATATTATTTCCATATAAATACAACGGTGGACAAAAGAAGAGTGAGAAAATCAGCTCACAATACAAATATTTAGTAATGTATTGTCAATATTCCTATAAGCAATTTATCCATTAAAAAAAAAAAAAAACTAGATACACGACAATTGTTTCCCGTCTCTTATTTCCATATTTTTTTTGTTTAAGATCTTTACAAAAAATAATCATTTTGCATCAACAATGAGAATGAACTAAAGTATGATTTAGATGACATTATTGAAAACATATGATTTATACAGCTTTAACTCACGAAGAGGCCTACTAGGAGGAGTAACTTTTCGACGTAACTTAATACGTCTACATGCTCAGTACAAATCGCGCAATGCGATCGTAACACTTTAATCTAAATTAGAAACACCACGTGGCATTACGAAGAGGCCCTATTAGGAGGAGTAACTTTTTGATGTAACCTAACAGGTCCACGTGGCGTTACTCACTCAATACAAATCAAGCAATACGATCATAACACTTTTATCTAGATTAGAAACAGCACGTGACTCGCTAAATTGAAATATCCAATTTATGTATGTGGTACATCATCATTAACTACGCTAGTTAATAAATTGTGCATTGACTAAAATATCTAATCAGGATTGAAATTTTGTGATGCGAATATCCCATTGTATTGTTTTTTCTCATCATCAAATGAATTTATTTATATTAAATTATTATTGTTATATTAAAAAAACCAAAAAAATAATAAAATGTCAATTGTATATACACCATACAAGTAGAAAAACAGAGTTGATGATGTTCTTTACTTCTTTCACGTAAACAACGTCCAGTCGTTCTTTGGTCCTTTCTTTCTTTCGTCACCCTTCACGTGACTCTCAGATACGTACACCACCACCACTCACCCCACAGCGCCAAAGAAGTTCGTCCCCAGGCAACCCACGCTACGTGGCGACGCGTCCTCGTGTTTCGGAATAGACTTCAGTCGCCAGTCGATATTTTTTATTTTTGTACTTTTACTCTCTCTCTCTCTCTTTGTTTTTTTTCCTTCTTAGTCTCCCAAAGATTTTATAATTCCTTTTTTCATATTTAAATTGTGTTGTTTTTTCTCCTGCCAGAGTTTTATAATTTATATATGGGATAGTTTCAGTTGAGTTTTGATTCTTTCATTGGCCTCTGGGCTTTGAGCCTCTTTCTCTGCCTCTCTGATTCTCTGAGCGATAGATATATAACCTCTGGTTCTCTATTAGCCAATAACAAATCAAAATTTTTTTATTTAAAAAAAACCTGGTTTACTGTGTTTTCCTGAGATCCCAAGTCGTCTTCTTTGGCAACATGGACTCTGTGGATCCTACCAGAGCTTTTGTCAATCGTGTCAAGCGTATCGTCGTTAAGGTACACATCCTTCAAAACAACATGACATACATTCTCTGCACATCCTTCAATATATTTTGAATGTGTTTTGCAGAGTATTTGAAATATGAAAACCTGTGTTTGAGCCCAGTTTGCAGACTACTTTTTACTGTTTAAATACATCAGCTAATATGACTGATGTATTTATTATTGCATTTGTTGACTGCAGGTGGAAATTCTGAACCTTTTCTTTTGGTTAATTCCTCTCAACTTTTTTCATTCATATTTTATTGATATTGGATACCTTTTTTCCTCTTTGGATCATGGGTATGACATTATTTTGGAATGTGCCTGATAATGTATAATTCCAGATTTGGTGAATTTTTTTCCCAGATTTTATGGGATAAAGTTTGTTTTTTGGGCACTATTGTGGGCCTGCTGTTGATTTGGGAGAAAAACTTAGTTGCAATGGCAATAATGCTATGCTACACGCGTGTGTCATAGTTTTATGGGTGGGGATAGTCTTTTCCTTTGATTTAGAGCCGCTCTTCCTTCTTGTATTGCGTTGAATATATTTTATTAGAAGGTTATTAGCTTCAGTGGACACCACTGTACTAAAAACAGAGCAACCTTTAAAACCCAATATGAGCATGTATGTAAGCTTTTTATTAGAAGTATCTCTCTCTCTCTCTCTCTCTCTCTCTCTCTCTCTCTCTCTCTGTTTTCTGGGCCTGAAGTTGAGAAACAAAACTTGGGTTGTATAATATCATCCCTTTACCATTTTTATGAAGTTGGTTATTCAAGATGCTTTTGTCATATTTCCATTTTGCTTACTTGTTTGTACGAAATATTGAAGGTTGGAACAGCTGTGGTCACTCGTGGTGATGGAAGATTAGCATTGGGAAGACTAGGTGCTCTTTGTGAACAGGTATGTAATTGGTTCTTTCTAAAACTAGGATGACAATTTTCCCCTGCTTTTAATTTTTTTATGTGCTGATTTTATTGTTTGAGTGAAAAAATAAAAAAAAATTGGTATGGGCAAGTTTACTTTGATTTAATTTTCTTTCTAATGTTTTGAATGCAATACATGCAGCTCAAAGATATAAACTCTCAGGGCTATGAGGTTATTCTGGTGACTTCAGGAGCTGTTGGTCTTGGCCGTCAAAGGTTAAGATACAGGAGATTGGCAAACAGCAGGTTTATATTGCTTTCTTTTACAATGACATAAAATAATTATCTGTTGAGTGTTCTTAATTGGGCATCAAAGTGACCAAACACAAGTTCCTGAAAGAAGTTTATACTTGTTTCGCAGCTTCGCTGATCTCCAAAATCCACAAAATGACTTTGATGGAAAGGCTTGTGCTGCTGTCGGACAGAGCAGTCTCATGGCTCTTTATGATACCATGTTCAGCCAGGCAAGACAATAATCTTCTTGGCGTCTTATTTAGATGACTCCATCAATTAAACAGTATTTAGTATGTCTATTGCTTTTGCAAGTACTCTATCAGTTACTTTTTGTCGTCGGCAAATGTTAATTTGGCAATCTTTAAGATGCAGCTTGATGTGACTTCTTCTCAACTTCTGGTGACGGATAGTGTTTTTCGGGATGAAGCTTTCAGAAAGCAACTTTCTGAAACTGTGAAGTCATTGTTGAGGCTGAGGGTTGTTCCTATATTCAATGAAAATGATGCTGTTAGTACTAGGAAAGCTCCATATGAGGTATGCAACTCTGCTTGTTCCTATACTTTTTCATTTGAAATTTGTGTTGATATGCTTTGTTTGGGGTGGAGCTAAACAAATCTCATCAACTGCTTAGGGCACGTTTGGTAAAATTTTTGTTTTTGATTTTTGGTTTTCTGTTTTTAATTAAAGATAGAGAAGACAAAATAAGAGGATAGTGAGAAGAGGGAGGATATATGTGAGGGAGTATGTAGAATGATGCATAAGATAATAACTACAAGTAGATACTAAAAATAATTTGAATAGTTCTTTTTTTTCTTTCTTTCTGAACATAAAGTTTTATACATTCTCCTTCATTTCTTCCTCACCTCTTTCATCTCATCTCCCTCCCTGCTCTCCCCTATACATTTCTCTATCTTTAACTTTAAACAAAAAATGAAAATAAAAAATAGAAAATGTTACCAGATGGGCATTTAATTTTCTTGTGTTCAATATATATCCGTTGCTCTGATTGGAAGTGCTGTTTGCAGGATTCTTCTGGTATATTTTGGGACAATGACAGTTTGGCAGGTCTATTGGCTCTTGAACTAAAAGCTGACCTTCTTGTTTTACTAAGCGATGTAGAGGGCCTCTATGATGGTCCCCCTACCGACCCAAAATCAAAGTTAATCCATACATACGTCAAAGAAATACATCATGGAGAAATAACATTTGGAGACAAGTCGAGGGTGGGCAGAGGGGGTATGACTGCTAAAGTCAATGCTGCTGTTTGTGCAGCCTATGGTGGAATCCCTGTTGTTATCACTAGGTAAAGTCTGTCATCATGTGCTTATTTTGATATACAACAAAGAGTTTGGATTTAAGAGGATATTTCTTTGTTGTACAACCTTCAATATTCTCGCGTAATTCATTGGAATTTCTGATCTCTTGTCCATTTTTCATATATATGTACATAAACACATTGACTTAAGAATTATATAGCATTGTGAAGAGCATATATCAACTGTTACAGGGTTTTTCTTTCTTTAATTATATTATAGGAAGTTTGTTAGTTTACTAAAAATAGTTTATGCTTACTGAACTGGTTTCCTATTTCATTATAGTGGCTATGCCACAGACAACATAAAAAAAGTGCTTCGTGGAGATCGGATAGGTACTGTCTTTCATCAAGATGCACATTTGTGGACTCTTGTTAAAGAAGAAGGTGCACGTGATTTGGCCGTTTCAGCACGGGAATCTTCTAGACAGCTTCGAGTAATGAACTTCATATTTTACTTTTCTTTTATCGATTGCAAAGCTTGAGGTTGCTACTATTGGTATAATTTATGCTAGAGATTAAAGTATTCCTCCAGACCTTCTGTGTTCTCTGGTTTGTTTAATTTATTGGATATAGAGCAAGTGGTAAGTAGAGAGATTTATGATGCTACATGGAATTATTTTCATTGCAGGCTCTAGGATCTCAAGATAGGAGGAAAATTTTGCTTGACGTAGCTGATGCCTTGGAGGCAAATGAATGTCAGATTATGGCTGAGAATGAAGCTGATATTGCTGTTGCACAGGAGAATGGATATGAAACGGCCCTAATATCTCGTTTGGCCCTAAAGCCTGGGAAGGCATGCACTTTTCTACTTGTGTAGTTGAAATTAAGGCCTGTATCACTTGGTCTTGGATGAACACCTCCTCATTTTTTATTTAATGTGTGTCTACATACAGATTGCTGCTCTTGCAACGTCTATACGTAAGCTTGCAGACATGGAAGAGCCCATTGGCCGTGTTCTACAGAAAACAGAGGTCAGGACACCTTTCTAGTTCTTCTGATTCAGTATTAATGAACACATTATGATACCCGTTGAGAATTTTAATATGTGTGAAAGATGGGCACGAAACTTTTTTTTCACCCATCTAAAGTATCTTGCAGTGCTGCTAATATCTGATTTTTGCATTGGGTTTCATTCCTGACACTTTTCATAACTGCTCTTCCATGCAGCTTGCGGAAGGACTTGTCTTAGAGAAAGTGTCTTCTCCTTTGGGTGTTCTTTTAGTTGTTTTTGAGTCTCGACCTGATGCCCTTGTTCAGGTATACATAAATATCCATTGTATTATATACTCCTGCATCTTTAAACATTCTGCTCATTAATGATTAGCAAAATGATTTTACATATTTTCCTGATCCATTAAGTAAACACCGAATTAGAATTTGCAGTTTTCGGTCTTGTTTTGAGTATCGACTTCCTTTTCCATCAAAGAAAACACTTTGTATATGCATGTTTCCTTTTTAGCTTCACTTGTCTTGCAATCGATGGCCCTTCAAACTTATGTTTAGAATTTTTTGTTGTTGTGCTCCCATGGTAATTTCTCAGTTGAACATTTTTTTTTTCAAATTATTCAATAGATAGCTTCATTAGCAATTCAAAGTCGAAACGGTCTTCTGCTTAAAGGTGGGAAAGAAGCCAAGCGGTCGAATACAATCTTGCACAAGGTTTGAGACTCTAGATTCTGGCCTTTTATTATTATGCAAAATAAAAAAATAAAAAAATAAAAATTCCGGGGTGTTGCTTTCTCTATTTTTATGTGTTTCTAATTTGCGTTCTTGTTCTGTGAGCTTAACTATTTTCTTCTTTTTGCAGGTCATCACGTCCGCAATCCCAGAAAATGTTGGTGGCAAACTTATTGGACTTGTGAATACAAGAGACGAGATTCCTGATCTGCTCAAGGTGTGCACAGAAATTTAAAATTGTTTATGGTTTTTTGATATGATGAATATTAACAAAGTTGTTCTGTTGCAGCTGGATGATGTGATAGATCTTGTCATTCCTAGAGGCAGCAATAAGCTTGTTTCTCAAATTAAGGAGTCCACTAAGATACCAGTTCTTGGTCATGCCGGTAAGAGCATTAGTGTGGGAAATGTATATTATACAGCTGCAAACTAGAGTTTGTAGTAAATTTGCTGCTTTTGATGCACAGATGGAATTTGTCATGTTTATATTGACAAGTCAGCTAATAAGGACATGGCAAAGCGCATTGTTTTGGACGCGAAAACAGATTATCCGGCTGCCTGTAATGCGATGGTAATTTCACTTTCTGCTATTATGACTGACCATTCATGTCTACTTAACTACCACGGGATCATATTTCATAAATCTGACCTGTCTTGACATAACATCTTTTTTCTCAGGAAACACTTCTTGTACACAAGGACTTGGTGACTGATGATGGTGGGTTTAAGCAGATAATTTCAGAACTCCAAGGTTTAGGTACGACCCTGTGTTAATGTCTTCTCTCTCAACAAGGTGTTGCAAAATATATAAAACCAATAGTATAGTAATCTGTCACACTGTTCAAAGTTTAGTTCTCACAACTTGATTCTCTTTTGGTATGTAATTAGTTCAAGAAACCAGGATACATGATGCCACATTGGTTGCAGGTGTTATGTTATACGGTGGACCAAAGGCATCAACTGTGTTAAATATTCCAGAGACAGGCTCATTCCATCATGAGTACAGTTCATTGGCTTGCTCAGTTGAAATCGTTGATGATGTGACTGCCGCAATTAACCACATCCATGAACATGGAAGGTATATGTGTTTCCTATATTTTATCTTTTCTTTTTTCCTGTATAGCTGTACTGATTATTTCAGGCGATTTCTCAAACTTTCTTGCCTCCCCTGTCCTCCCCAAATCCCTTTTGCAGTGCTCATACTGATTGCATTGTTACAGAAGATCATGAAGTTGCTGAAACTTTCCTAACTCAAGTGGACAGGTAACCATGTTTCATGCATGCAAAGTGCTAACAGTACAAGAAGTATCATTTGCTGCCCAAGCCATATTTTCTCTCGGGAAAGAAATATCATTGCATCCACCTTTTTGGGAGCAATGTCATAGCAATTTTGTCTTTAAATATGGGTTTGGGTTTGGCTGATGACAATTTGTGTTCCAGAGATGGAGAAGAAATTGGCTTGAAAGTCACATAACTATTAGTATTAGCTAACATCTACTCTGCCTTCCACTGAAGTAGTGTATAAATTCAGAACAAATTGCCCTTTTATTATTAAAAAAAACATATCAATCGTCTCCTAAAAAGCTATTTTTCTAATAATTGAGGCATGTAAGTTAATGAGTTTACTGATAATTTCTGAATGTTGCACATCTTAATGTCTATCCTATTTACATCAACAGCGCTGCAATCTTTCATAATGCAAGTACACGATTTTGTGATGGAGCACGCTTTGGACTTGGTGCAGAGGTAAGTTGACTCTGAATAGTTCTGGCATTGAGTTCCAACATTTTATTTTTCCCCTCATTTGTCACTGGTTTGTTGGTTTGACAGGTTGGGATAAGTACGAGCAGGATTCATGCTCGAGGTCCTGTAGGAGTTGAAGGATTGTTAACAACAAGATGGTACCAATTCTGCATTACCGTTCTCTTTAAGCTTGCTTATTGCTAGTAAACTGACTGGTATTGCTGATATATAGAGTTTTTTCTCTTCAATTTTTTGGTGCATGATCATGCTTCCTTTGTCCAACAAAATGCAGGATTCTGAGAGGGAATGGGCAGGTTGTAGACGGCGATAGAGGGGTCAAGTACACCCACAAGGACCTGCTTACAAGTACCTAAACTCAATCATAGAGGGGAAAAGCTTTGTAGCACACAACTTACAAATGTTAACCACTGTCATGTGTTAGCCTTAGTTTCTATTTCATGTTCTATTATAGTGTAGGAGTTCGACTGCTCCACAGAATATTCTATGTATTGTGTTGTCATACAAATGAACCTTTATCCCCTCGCCAGATTTTGATTACCTGGATTATTTAAAGGGGCTTTAGGTAATCATCACCTGAATTATGAATGAGCTTTTTAAAATCTTTTTGTGTTTTCTAGCCTTTAATCACCTTGATGGTCAATTTTCACCTTCGCGGCACGCCAAGACATACATTCAGCAAACAGGCACGAAATGAATGGGCCAAAGCACAACACCGGCGTCTGTATTCTTTAGTGTGCTTGGCCAACCACCTCAGATAGTGGTTCTTTGATTAGTACACAAGAGCATAATGGGAAATTCTGAACTTTCTAATTGCTGAGTGTATTGATCAAATTCATGCATAAAGAACAAAAGAAAGAAAAGAAAAGAAAAGAAAAGAGAAAAGACATTTATGTTTTAAGAAATCAAGGGTTTAAAAAACTTAATTCAAATTAAGAGATGTATAGAATTAATGTGACTGTTTCTCTCCCACTAGTCATCTATCTCTTTCTTTCGTGTTTGTCTGGTCTAAGACTAAGAAAGGGTTTAACTTTAGGGCATTCTGAAATAAATTACTAACTAAAAAAAAACTTGTGGGTTTTGTTAGCTTGTTATATAGCTCTCTGTCAGCAATTTTTTGCCCCTCCATATGCAGGAGGAGACATTAACTAACAACTTACATATTTAGTGTTTTTGGCTGTCATAACAAATAACATTTTAAGCTTTTCTCAATCTCTCATTTCAAGTCCCACTCGAGATGATATGTTTCATAAAAATTCATACATTGGACAAATGACTGAATGAGACAGTTCAAGTAAAATAATTGGAGTTGAGGTTGCTCAATGTTTTTTAAATAACTGAGGTACATGTAATCGCATCGGACTAAATGTGGAAAAACTAGTTATCAGCCAAAGGTTTCCATAGTATAGGAGAGTGAGGGAATATGATTTGAATGCAGACAGTAATCTAACAAGGTTCATTCATACTGGTTTAAGAAAGCCAAAAACACAAGAATACAATTTCTTCCATCTAAAATGTGGCTGAGAACACATGAAAATCGACAAACTTCTCTGAATCAAATTGAATAAAAGAGGGCTTGATCATTGCCTCATATTTCACCATCCCACAGTTCTTGAAGGCTTTTATAAGGACTAGCTGTCTCGTGGATTGCAAAATCACCTCGGATGAGCCTTTGCTGCATAACAGAGAAGCAAGTAAATGTCAGTAAACAATTTTCATGTGATAATATGTGTGATTTGTAAATATGTTTTTTTCAGGCATGTGTTATAACATACCTGGTGGATGCCTGATATTTTTGAGAAGAGCTCTGGGGGAATGGACCAGTCAAATAAGCTTAGATTTTCCTTGATCCTATTTTCGTTTACGCTCTTTGGAAGGACACTGTGTCCACTCTGAATACCCCAACGAAGACATACTTGTGCAGGCGACTTCTTAAGTTTTTCAGCGATTTCATTCAATATTGGTTCCTTCAGGACCTCCCCCTTCACCCAAGATCCTGGAGAACCTAGAGGAGAATATCCCTGAAAGGAAGAGTTTGATATTAAATTGTATAAAAATGCTCAAGCTATATAGCCTTAGTCCCCTGAAGATTAAAGTGGATGTTGAAGTTGAGGTTACCGATAGATGAACACCAGCGGATTTGCACAAATTGTGAAGAGCAGGCTGTTGCCACACAGGGTGGCACTCCACTTGGTTTACTGCAGGTGGAACTTTTGCATAAGAAAGGAGGTCTTGCAGCTTCTTAGACGACAAGTTGCTGACCCCGATCGCTCGTGCCTGACCAGATGCATACAGGCCTTCCATTGCATTCCATGTCTCTGAAAGGCACAGTGGAACCATGACTTCCGGAGCCAAACCCTCTGAGCCGGGATTTGTACGAAGCGGCCAGTGTATCTGTACAAGATCGTTTCCCAAAACCATTCCAGTTTCTTCATTATATTACAGTAGTTCCGGATGCAGGCAGAAAAAATGTAAGTCTAACAAAACCTCAAGCTTTGCTTATAAAGAACTAAATGCATACAAGATATAGATCAATGTAGTCAAGCTGCAGGTCTTCTAAAGTCTTGCTCAGTGCCTTAGAGACATCTGCAGGGGCATGGTCGCTGCACCTATAGAATGCCACAAATAGTCGGAAGAAAGAAGCAACATAAGCTTCAAAGGACACACTACTCAGCCAAACCTTGGCTCAAAGCTCAGATCAAACTCTATCAGTTTCTTACTTTGTTCAGCAACATGAGACTGAATTTGAAAAAAATAAAAAGGAAAAGAATTAACATATACCATAGCTTTGATGTGATAAAGAGCTCACTACGCTGCACCACACCAGTGGAAAATAGTTCCTTCAATGCCACCCCTACCTGCATAATGAGCATAATAAAGAGGAATTAAAAATATATATATATATATATACACACACACACAAAATGATAATATTTTACCTCTTTTTCATTACC
Source organism: Prunus padus (assembly GCA_024362665.1). Classification (NCBI taxonomy): domain Eukaryota; kingdom Viridiplantae; phylum Streptophyta; class Magnoliopsida; order Rosales; family Rosaceae; genus Prunus; species Prunus padus. The sequence continues at coordinate 6,116,378 of JANFAM010000019.1, forward strand.
GTAGATTGATGCACAGTCAATATGCCTGTACCCATTCTGCATAACCATGAACAATATTTTGAGCATAATTTTTTATCTTCCCCAAAACTGGAGGCTTTAAAAGAACCAAAACTAGACATTGAGAATGAACCTTGACAGCAGCGATGACAGCTTGGCCGACCACACCCGGTTCAGCCTTCCATGTTCCAAGGCCAACAGATGGAATCTTAGCTCCCGTGTTCAGATCAAAATGCAAGGTTCCAGGTTTTTTTTGGTTATGCATATTCTACGAACTGATTGCGCGAACCGAAACAAGATGAAGCAGCAGATTAGCTTGTTTGATTAGAAAAAAAAGAAGTATAACATAGTAACCTATACATTTACATTCAGTGAATTGATTGAATAAAATTGATGAACTGAAGAAGATATTACCTAGTTGGATGAAATGTTGGGGGGAAACGTCTTGGATGCAGTTCAGCAATGTATTATTAATTCATTAGCTTACCAATTTTTTTATGTCCAAAACTTTCTCGGAATTTGATTCATGAGCTATATGTGTTACGCCAGACTTCACGGCAGAAAAGTTGGATCTTCCACTACTCCCAAACCACAAAATTATTATATAAAAAAATAAAATAAATAAAAGATCAAATTACAAGAAGAAAAATGCATGGTACATTGTGTCTGCAAACTACAAAGCGACATGTGGATGTGGTGCATTGGTACCCTGAGGAGGACACTCAGATGATTTGGTTTTAAGAATTCATGCAGCCTGCTGTGCCCCGCAATTCAAGGAGGAAGTTCACATTCTATATGTACTCTTAGGCCTTGACTGCCTAATTATTTAAACTATTTCAATTGAGGTTCTTTTTCTTCTTTTTTTTCCTTTCATTTTTTTTATATTTCAAGTTAGGCTTGCTTACAAGTACAAATTCAACCTGCCAAATAGAACAACCTCCAAATATCTTACCATGAAGACCAACATATACAGACTACAAAGAAATGGGATTCAATTCCATCAGGCATCAGACATAGAAATAAAAATGTAGTGTTCGATCCATTCGATTCGATAGATGAATTCAGGAAGATTCCAAATCATATCTTACCAAGTAATAAAACTGTAGCGTTAATATTCTTAAAAAGGGGGGTGTTGGATTGTAAGGGGTGTTGAACTGATACCATTGTTGATTTAAGGGTGAAGGGATTTAGGACAAGAAACAATCGTTGAAACAAAATGATTTTATTAATTTTGGAGGAGAATAGTACATAGGTGTGGTGTATTGGCCCTTTCATAGATTTTGGCTTATTGGCCATCACACTCTTCTTAGCTTAGTTTGGGCTATTTGGCCCTCAACATAGTTTAATTTGGGTAGCTAATTTGCTCCCTAAGTTTGGGAGTTTTAGTGGTTAGCTCCCAAACTCTTGTTGGTTAGCTAGATAGCTAGCTTTGCTGGAGTAGTTTGCTAGCTTTTCTAGCTTCAGTACAATGAGTAGGCTTAATGCCTATTTATAGAGCAGCAAAGTCGGCAGCTTTGCTTTGGATGGTCGGTTTGCACAATAACAGACTTTCCAAAGTCATTTTTCAGCCACTTATTAGTTAAAGTTCTAGATTTCTCTAGTTAATGATAGAATAGATAATTATTAAGAATTTTCTAGTGAAGAGCCGATATTTGACTTGTCAATCTTCTCAATTTTTCTAGAGTCTACTACACAACTGTGCATTAATTTTTAACACTCCTCCTTAATGCACATTTGTGTTACTCCGAGCATGCACCTTCTGAAAGGTAGTATTGATGAAGCTTTTGTTGATGCTGCTGCTACGTGCTCTTGTGGCACTTTGTTTGTGCTCTTGTGACACTTTCTCCATTCGTCGTTAGCTTGATAGTTCTTCGCCGGCAATTTTTATTTTTTCACTACGCCAAATTTTTTTTTCTGGGTGCCTTAATTTTTTGCACACCTCACATGGAGGAAAGTTTTTCCTCTCATGCCCATCTCTTTTATTTTCACTATCTCCTCCTCTAGAAAGTTCTCTAGATCTCCTTCCCCTTCTCTAGATTTCTTGAAACCTTGAATTAAGTATTGATAGCACGTACCTTGCTTCCTTAGAATCGGCCCATGCGCTTGATCAAACACGACCCGTACTCCCAAAGTGATCGAACTAGCTCTGACGCCCAATGCGATCGAACCTGTTGGAATTGTAGGGGGTGTGTGATGTGTGTGTTGCTCTGATACCACTTGTTGGATTGTACGGGGTGTTGAACTGATACCGTTGTTGATTTAAGGGTGAAGGGATTTAGGACAAGAAACAATCGTTGAAACAAAATGATTTTATTAATTTTGGAGGAGAATAGTACATAGGTGTGGTGTATTGGCCCTTTCATAGATTTTGGCTTATTGGCCATCACACTCTTCTTAGCTTAGTTTGGGCTATTTGGCCCTCAACATAGTTTAATTTGGGTAGCTAATTTGCTCCCTAAGTTTGGGAGTTTTAGTGGTTAGCTCCCAAACTCTTGTTGGTTAGCTAGATAGCTAGCTTTGCTGGAGTAGTTTGCTAGTTTTTCTAGCTTCAGTACAATGAGTAGGCTTAATGCCTATTTATAGAGCAGCAAAGTTGGCAGCTTTGCTTTGGATGGTCGGTTTGCACAGTAACCGACTTTCCAAAGTCATTTTTCAGCCACTTATTAGTTCAAGTTCTAAATTTCTCTAGTTAATGATAGAATAGATAATTATTAAGAATTTTCTAGTGAAGAGCCGATATTTGACTTGTCAATCTTCTCAATTTTTCTAGAGTCTACTACACAAGTGTGCATTAATTTTTAACAGGGGAAACAGCATCCACACTGATTAATCATTAGAAGTAGACAATATTTGAACTAGTTCTAATCTAAACTATATAGGCTCTAATCTAAAAATAATTCAGCATTGTCTTACAATGCTTCACGGTTCCAATTTACTACCTAAACTGGATATTTTACCGCTACTATATATAATATGCCAGTCAAAAGGAGGCACAACCTCACTATCCTCCCCCCACCATTGAAAACAGCTGTGTTTTGCTCACTGCTCAATATAACCCTTGAGGTTGTTCAACCAAAGCAGGTACTCTTTGTTGTCTTTCTTCCTCATGTAATCAGTCAAGAAGATAGTCATACTGAACTGGATCCCTCGAGCCTCGAGATACTTGTAAAAAGCAGTCTGCAAGCCCTCATCCAACTCACTGTTGAAAACCAAATCACATCAGAAAACAAACAGAACCAATATATAAGAGATGAAAACAAACGTATGGTTTCAATATGACAAGCTTACTGAAATTCAGGCCCATCATATGGAAACTGTTCTGGAGAATGATCGGGATGGACGATCGACAAGCTATCAATCGAGACCTCTTCTTCGAAACCAGTGACACCAAACTCCAATTGCATCCCATTTTCTTTGGAAATACTCACAACCATTGGAATGCCAGGGTCGTCATTCTCGTACTCGTCGCTGTCTTCGTCCGCGGGAAAAACATGAGGAGCATCAACACCCACTTGGATGGTTTCGCCTTGGAATTGTCTTTTCAGTAGAATGGTTTTTTCTCCAGGAATGTCTATTATTTCAAAAGGAAACTCATCTGGGACCTCCTAAAGTGTGAAATCAAACAAAACCCAAATTACCTTTTACTGAATTACTAAATGGGTCAAGCTTGTTTCATTGAAAAACCGATTAAAATGAAAAAAGCAGGCAAATTTACAGTAAGTATTAAGCAAAGAATTCTGGGAGAAAAAGAAATGGAAACTAGAATTAGATACTGACGGGAATTTTGATTTTACGCTCTTGGGCACACTTGATCTCAGACTCCAGGCTCCCGATCAGGCTTTCATTGCCGATCAGTTCCGTGGCGGTGGCGGTGGCCGTAGAGAATCGCCGAGTTGGAAAAGAGCTTCTTGGGCTGAGATCACCACTGAAAGTAGGGACGGTGGAGATTGCGCGGTGAAAGGTCCTTGCTGATCCGACGGCGCGGACGCCGAGTGCCAGTGCGCAGTAGTTCGGCCTGCGAAGCATCGAGAACAGAGCCATTTGAGGTCCGGCTATGGCTTGAGAAGGGTTTAGGGTTTTGCAACTGCAACAGGGTTTTGTCCTTTGCTTGGGGTTTTAGGGAGGGAAACTGCGGTGTATTGTTGGGCTATGGCTTAGCAAATACGGAGCGAGTTAGAAATGGGCCCAACTGGGTGGAGTAGGCTTAAGATTGTACAAAGAGGCCGAATGAGCTTGAGCTCAGATCATGAATAATTGGCTTTTAAAAATATTCTCCATAAAATAACTGATTTAATTAAAAATAATAATTTTTATAAATCTATCTGAAAGGAGAAGCATCTAGAACCAAAAAAAAAAAAACCGGAGGCTCGCAGGAAAACAAAAAAGGGTAAAGGTTAAATAAATTGGGAAATGTAGATAATGGGTTGATTAGTCAGACTCTGAGGTGACGGGGCACATGTGGGTTAGGGCTAGGGGTGGGCATCGGGACTGGAAAATCGGAACACCAAGCCTGATTGAATGGAAAAAATTGGTTGACTAACAAAGTCAACAAATCGGTCCATACCTTACCAAACCGGACCAGATCGATTATGTATTATTTTATTTTATTTACAAAATTATTTAAATCCAATGCTATATTTTTAATCTCATAACTAATATTTACTAAAGCCAAACTTCAAAACATCTCTCTTTTTTAGACCCAATACATTTTTTTACATGAAATTAGATCATTTGTTAATTTTCAAGACCAAAAAATAAAATTTTAGTTGAAATTTGTATAAAAAATAATAATAATCCGATACAAACTCGGAAAAACCGTAAACCAGACCGACCGGTTTCATAATTTTTTTTTTCACTAAAACCAGACCAAATCGAATTGGATAAATAGTACTAGTTCTGATTTGAGGTGGAAATCGGACCGAACCAGACAGCGCCCACCCTTAGTTAAGACAATTGTCAAGGCAATGTGCCCGCTTCCTTGCACCCAAGTTTGATAACTTAACAAAACACTGGACAATACCATTTTAAGCCTCAAGTTACCATCAAGCCAATCAAAACGCAGGCATTATCAAGTACCATAATCAAATAAATCGCTTTGTGGGTCACGATGATCATGCAAACCATAAATATGCAATTTCAGTATTCTAAAAAATAGAAAGAAGAAAAAAAATGCCCCAAGATTCTTCCATTGAAGCAGTCATCTGACTCTAAATTTCCCCATCCCACAACTCCTCAACACTCCTGTAGGGACCAAAAGTATCATGAACAAAGTTCGTCCCTCTGACCAGTCTTGCCTGCACAGTTGAAAACCAATGCGGTAGGTTAGGAGTAAACACAAAAAAGACAAGTCCTTGTAACAAAATTACTGGACCTAATCCCAAACCAACATCCACACCCCCCCCAAACCCCCCACCCCAAAGAGAACAGCAGCATTCACATGTAATATAATTGAAAGAGGCAAGGAGAGGGAAAAAAGGAACATCAGTAACCACTTGCCTGCTCAATTTCCGAAAGCTTAGCCAACAAGTCCTCCGGGATAGACCAGCCAAAGACGTCAGAGTTCTCCTTGATCCTTGCTTCATTAGTACTCTTAGGAAGAACACTATGACCCATTTGCAGTCCCCATCGAAGAGCAACATGTGCAGGAGTTTTCCTTAGTTTCTCTGCAAACATGTGAAGAATTGGATTCTGAAGGACGTCACCTTTGATCCATGTTGTGCCAGGAGAACCCAGTGGTGAATAGCCCTAAAAGAAAAATACATAGCAATTATTTAATTTCTAGCTATCTCAGCTGCTAAGGCAAGTAAATCCTTGCCCGGTTATACACAGGTAACGATTTCAACCAAATAAGAAAATCGACATAGGAAATGTAATTCAATATTTGCATACACACCGAAACGTGAACTCCCTTGGATTTGCAGAAAGAATGCAGCTTGGCTTGCTGCCATGAAGTATGACACTCCACTTGGACAACTGCAGGAGGAACACGTGCCACATCCAGCAAGTCAGAGAGTTTCCATTGCTCTCCAAGTGCAAGGGATGTCTGGTTCAACAAGGTTTTCAGGATCAAAACTTACTGACCTGTTCTTCAACCGAACTGGCCAGTGCATCTTCAAAATTTCAGTAGGTCATTAGTTACAGCCGAGTAATTACCCCAACAAAATGTCATTAACAAATTCAAGACGATGATGGTAATTATCCAGAATTCGGACCTGATACTAATTAACTAGATGCAGCAGCAGGCAACACAGCCAGACTGAAAGGGATCAGGAATTTTGAAAGTAATTTCTATCAACAAGCACAAAGCTGGCAAAACGATTGCAATTCCAGTATTCTAAAGGACTATAGTTTAGTGCACTTGTAAAAAGAAATGCAGATTTCACCTTCAACTTATTTATAGTGATCCAAATTCCAACAAGCATAACTGGAGAATGGTAATACTTACAAGATACAAGTCAACATAATCAAGCTGGAAGTCTCTCAAAGTCCTTTCCAATGCCTCCAATACATCTTCTGGGGCATGATCGGTGCACCTGCGAACCAGCTTGCTTTTAGAAAGTACAAAATATAGCGGACTCTAAGGCTAAATTATTTAAGGCCAAAGCATAACTGAACAAGGCTCACATCACAGCACCATCACTTTAATTAGCATGATCAATTATAACTCATTGTATTTCCTCAATGAAATTGAAACACACCAGAGTTTGGAGGTGATCCACAACCACAAATCGTCGGGCTTCAAACAGCTTCTTCAGAACTAAACCAATCTACAAGAAAAAAAAAACCAAATCTTTGTCACATTTAAATCCTAGTAACTAGTTAGCATCTTAAAATAAATTAGCCAATTTCCAAACAAGTATTGTAAAATAAAAGCATAAAAAAATAAAATCAAAACTTCAACTTTAATTAAGGGAAATGATATTAAAACTTCAAAAATGTTTAATAATTTTAGCAAAAGGCAACTGCAATTACCTCCTTCTCATTGCCATAGCGTTGAGCACAATCAATATGGCGATATCCTACCTGTAATTAGAAGAACCCCATTTTTCAGTTGAGTGTTAAATGCTAAGTCAACCAAGTCAACGGTAAAGATTAAACAAATTCGAAGCGGGGAGCAATCAAAGATGAAGACCTTGACGCCGGTGGCAACGGCGTCGCCGACGAGGCCAGGGCTTGACTGCCAGGTCCCTAACCCTAACGAAGGGATCCTGGCTCCGATGCTCAACTCAAAGGAACGAATATCGTCCGCCATTCTCAATCTCTCAGAGCGAGGGTGAAGAAGTAAGACAGAGTGAGGCAGCAGAGATCAGCACTCAGTGTTTACTTTTTATTTTTAATAAATAGTATAGCCGTGCGGCTATACGATTTTTTTTATTTTTGAAAACATATTATAGCCGGTCGGCTATACTCTTTTTTATTTTTTAAATAAATAGTATAGCCGCGCGGCTATACACGTGTATTTTTTTAATAAATAGTACAGCCGGGCGGCTATACTATTTTTTAATTTTTGTAATAAATAGTATAGCCGCACGGCTGTACTATTTTTAAATGAATAGTACTGCTGCCTGGTTATACTATTTTTTTTTTAATAAATAGTATAGCCGTTCGGCTATACTATTTTTTAAAAATTGTTTACCAGTGCTATTCACCTAGAGAAGAAACACAGATATTTCTGTAACCAGTATTACGGGTACCATCTTGCCATTTTCAGTAGGAAATGCAAGATAATCACTCTAGCAATAATTATGACGATATCAATTTTGGGCAGTTACATGTATATTTTTCTCAAATGGTGTGGGTAGAAATGTCAATCAATCATTTCACCAACCGTAATAATAAAACTATAGATTTTTTTTCCCTATTAAAAAAGGGGCATTGATAGAGCAATGATTCAGAAATCGAATCTATGCATCACAAACTTCAGAAATGATTCAAATATAATTGAAGAGATAAAGGCAACACTCCAACAGCACTGCAAACTGCAACCATATATTCAAAAATATTAATTAAACATCAAGGTAGCTGCTAATATCTACACCAGAGGGCAAATAACTTAACACTATACCGGCCACCAACCCAGTCCCAAAATTCAAAAGCATTATTTGGGACATGAACAGATTTAGACCCGAGGAAAACAAATTGTTAGAATACATACCCTTAGACCCGAATCATCGATCCTCTGATAAAAATATTTATCAGAATGCATCTAATCCTTTAACCCAACCACGAAGACTACAACCAAATATTTACACACAGAACGCATCTAACATAGTCCCTGAATATGGGCTATGTTTCTTCAGCCACCATAACTACAACCAAACACACAGTATACGGATTGCTTTAAAAAATAAACATACAGAAAATTTGAAAGCATAAGCAAAAGCAAGCCATGTCCTAAACTCCTATGTGCCGTATCAAATACGAAATGCTTCTCTACATGTCTTTAACAGATGAATGCATCCCTCCTTCAAGAACTATGCCACTGAAATAAACTCATGAACACAGACAATCTCATTGTTCCAATCAGGTAGGTCCTAAAATGAAGGAGCTAAAAGAAAGCTAATCAACAATGTTTGACAGCAGTAGTGGGAAATCAGCTCTTAATTCATTGATATAGAGAACTAGAAAATAATCAATTAAAAATTGATACGTAAATACTTTCAAATGCAGTTGCCTTCGTCTTGCTGTTTTGATAGCCTCTGGATCTGCAAAATGTAATCAAACCAGTGAACACTACCCAAATTTTATTCCAAAGCAAGCTCAATCATTTTCACAAGGAAACTCACACTAAACAAAACTGCAAAATAGAATTATAAATGGACAAAATGGAAAGCATCATCTGAACCTGTTTGAAGAGCCGTGTGCACAAATAGAGGACCTAAGAAGCTGCCACCGATACCAACAGCAATGACATCCTTCAGGGCATTTCATGTGGCACCAACCTACCAAAATTGCCAATTACTTCAGAATTCAGGCAATATGGACCCAAAATGGATACTAAAAAAAATTGTATCCATGATTATTTGGAGAAGTGATTCTCTATAAAAGTGATTATTGGCCTCTCTAGAATCACTCCCAAAGGAGCCCTTAGTCTACTACTTCCAACTAACCATAAATACCCAGGCTCATGAAAATGGAACTTGAAAACTCCAATTAAGGGCTCGTTTGTGAGTGATTGTGGATAGGCCAAAAAGTGCTTCTATGAATAATCACTTTAAGTGGTTTTAAGTGATTTTATAGAGAAGTACATGAGAGGTGCTTCTGCCCAAAAGCATCCAAAATCACTCCCAAACAAGCCCTAAGTAAAGACAACTACTAGAACAAAGACTAGCCATAGATCATAGTAACCGAAATATGCACATGTCATTGGCCATTTTTGGACATAACAATAAACAATTTAGTCCGCATGAACTAAATTACATTTTTCTCATCCATGCCTGTACGAATTATTATCTTCTCATTATTTTCTAATTTTTCCTTCTCTATCTTTTATTAAAAGTAAAACCCAAAACAAAACAATGTTACTAAACATTTACCATCAAGCCAAAACTGAGCAATAACCAATCTAGACTCAAGTTGCCATCAAGAAAAACAACACACTGACAACAGCAAGTACCATAATCAAGCAAATCGCTTTTTAGGACATAAATGATCCATACAAATCATAAAAGTTCAATCGTTCACATAACAAATGCTGCTAGACTCTCTTCCACAAAAGCATTCATGTGATTGTCTAGATTTCACCATCCCAGAACTCCTCAATGCTCTTGTAGGGACCAAAAGTATCATGAACATATGAGCCCCCTCTGATCAGCCTTGCCTGCAAAATTGGAAATTAATGTAGTTAGGAGAAAAGACTGCATGACATCGGTGCTTGTATCAACATCATCAACACAATGAAATCTCAAGACGTAATCCCCGGCCCCAGAAAGAAATGCCATTTGAAGAACCATACATGGAAGAACATAAGTGATGTCCAGAAAATTTTAACAACTATCACATTAATAATATAACGTTGGAATGTGTTTAATGGTGTTATGGCACAACTGACCATACAAAGACATCAAGGTACTGATTGCAAGGAGAATAGAGGATCAATTCCGGTAAAAAAATTACCTGCTCAATTTCAGAAAACTTGGGAAACAAGTCCTCTGGGATAGACCAGCCAAAGACATCAAGGTTCTCCTTGATCCTTGCTTCATTAGTACTCTTAGGAAGAACACTATGACCCATTTGCAGTCCCCATCGAAGAGCAACTTGTGCAGGAGTTTTGCCTAATTTCTCTGCAACAGTAAGAAGAATTGGATGCTTAAGGACTTCGCTTTTAATCCATGTTGTTCCAGGAGAACCCAGTGGTGAATATCCCTGAAAAAAAAATATAAACATGATTAAATTAAAATTTGGTCCAATTACAGACAGGTAAGTTGTCACTACTCAATACACAGTCAATGTAATTCAGTATTTGCATACTCACAGAAAGGTGAACTCCCTTGGATTTACAGAAAGAACGCAGCTTGGCCTGCTGCCATGAAGGATGACACTCCACTTGGTCAACAGAAGGAGGAACACGTGCAATATCCAGCAAATCTGACAGCTTCTTTGTAGAGAAATTGCTCACACCAATAGCTCGAGCCTTGCCCAAATCATAGAGTGATTCCATTGCTCTCCAAGTTGCAGGGATATCAGGGTCAATAAGGTTTTCATGCTTAAAACCTACTGACCCCCTCTTCATCCGGGCTGGCCAGTGTATCTTCAAATTTTCAGCAGGCTCATTAGTTACAACTTACAACTGAATAATGCCCAAATGCTATAACTAATTTAAGACGATGAGGCTAATTATCTATGATTTTAACTTGATAAGTTTTAGCAAAATCCAGGAAACATAACCAGACTGAAAGGGATCAATGAATTCAAAAGTAACTTATATATTAAAAGATGGCAAACAAATTGCCATTCCATTCGTTAAAAAGAGCCTCTGCTGTAAGTAAATTTTTTCTTAAAAAAAAAAATCGTAGAACCCAATACCCTGAACTAGGCATGGCACAGATTTATCTATACTGAACCGCTGTGAAAGATCAGATAATGCATATACTATAGTACCAAACTCTAAGAGACAAAACTTGAGAAGCTCTGAACAGGTAATACATACAAGATACAAGTCAACATAATCGAGCTGCAAGTCGCTCAAAGTCCTGTCCAATGCCTCTGGTACATCTTCTGGTGCATGATGAGTACACCTGTGGATAAACAACCAAACAAGGTTGGCAGCACCATCACTTTAGCATAAATTACTACTTATGCAATTCCTAATGATATGTCACTCCTCAATTAAATTATAATTAAATTTATAAGTTATAACGAACCAGAGTTTGGAAGTAATCCACAAATCCTCACGCTTCACCACACCATCTTCAAATAGCTTCTTCAGAACAAAACCAATCTACAAGAAATGGAAACTACATCTTTAATCTTTATCAAACCATATTCGGGTAACAACTTAAACATCTTGAAAGAATGATGGAAACATAAATGATTTACATTTTTATCTAGAATTGAAAACTTAAAGATGATCGTAACCAAAAACAAAACCAACAAAAAAAAATACTGCAAATTACCTCCTTCTCATTGGCATAGAGTTGAGCACAATCAATATGCCGATATCCTGCCTGCAATTAGTAGAACCACATTTTTAGTCGAGTGCTAAGTTTACGGAACCAAACAGGCAATCTAAAGAGGTTTGATTTTCCCGTTTGGGAAGAGCACAAAAACATTCAAATCTTGATCTCACGTCCTGCTAACCAAACAAAACCTTAAGCCATTTCTGGAATTTACGCTTGCACGGTATTTCTTTTCTTTTTCAGAGAAAAATGAACAAAGTAAGGGAAAGAGAAAGACCTTGATGGCGGCGTCGACGGCGTCGCCGACGAGGCCAGGGCTTGACTGCCAGGTCCCTAACCCTACGGAAGGGATCTTAGCTCCGGTGTTCAGTTCAAAGAAACAAATATCGTCCGCCATTCTCAATTTCTCGGGAGCGATGGTGAAGTAGAGAGAACAGTGAAAAGCCTCCTCGCGCTTTTATATAGGAGAGAGCGGGAGAGAATCAGAATTTATTTTAGTTTTTTTTTTTTATGTTTTGAGTCTTGTCTAAAATTTTCGTTTTTAAGTTAATATTCATAGATTATTTTAAACGTTAGAACAAATGGACGTGATAAAGATCAATCCCAAAATAGAGTGTTTTTATGTAGTTGTATTATTATTCACCATTGAGTTTTAATATTGTTCATTATATGTGATACTAAGTTTGAACTTTAATAGAAATTCTTTATATGTGGTATTAAGTTACTCATATATTTTATCTTTGTTTTTTTAGTAAAACTCATATATCTTATGATATGTATCAAGTGTAATATATTGTAGTAAATTATTATAACTAAAAAATTATGGTGTGTTTAATTTTCTTTCACTAATTAATATATATTTTCTAAAGTCACGGTATTTGTCAGGTCTCTACATAATCAACTTAAATCACTCAAACCCACCATGACATGCATTTGCTTTCAATTTTTTGTGATAAACCAATAGATAATTGACTAAATAAACATTCTCCAAAGTTTTAATAAAAATTTCCAAGTTTTTCTTACAATTTCCGTGGTTTTTATCTAATTTTTATCGATATCATATTTTTCCGATATTTCCATCGATATTTCTGTGGGAACCGAATTTAGTCATAACCCTAGGTCAAATAATTCCTTCCATTTGGGGATTATTTGACCTAATTGGGAATTATTCAACCTAATTGGGAATTATTCGATTTAATTGGGGATTATCCAATTAAATGGAGTGTTACCTAATTTGGTTGAGAATTGATTTGGCACCTACCACAATTCCCAATTAAAGGAGGAGTTACCTAATTAAGTTAGGGATTGATTGAATACCTACCACAACTAGGGATTTGATTTAACCCTAATAAATCAAATCCCTAAATACACCAACCACACCTACCACACCAACCTCACCAACCTCGTCGAGGCCCCCTATAAATACATGGCCACACAAAGGGTTGAGGTAGGTCTAAACTTCTCTCTCAAAGGACGTCTAATTTCTCTACGAAACTCTAGTCACCTCCTTTCTCTCCCTCTTTTACATAAGGCTCCGGCCGCCCGGTTTACACCATAAACATATATATCTCCGTACCCTAGTTAGCTAGTGTTTTTCTCATAAACTCTCGAACTAACTTAGGCATCGGAGGGCCTTTGGCTAACACCCCCCGGGTGTGGTCCTCTTATTGGTTCTATTTTGCAGGGAGAAAGAGGCGGCGAAGGAGAAAAAGGAATCTTTTCAACCAAATATTCTCGTGGGGAAATTTGCTCCCACAATTTCCGTGTTATTGAACCACCGATATTTCCGAAACCTTCGATATTTAATTCCTTGGTCTAGAGGGTGCAATACGTCTTTGTTGACGACCGTTTGACAAGGGACGAAAGTGGGCTTTTTCCTTCTTTTTTTCCTTATTATTTTATTTTCCGACTGGTTAGTGATGCTCTCCAATATGGCATCAGATGGCTGGGGGAGATCTGAGCCGTTGATATGGTATTTGCCACCTTTCGTTGTCGTTGATTTTACCAAGTCTTAAGAGTGGCCAACACTATGACACTTGGTTGGTGGACATATGAACCAGTTAGTTCTTGCTTTTTATGGGAGTTCAAAAATGTCTTTTAACTTCCATATCATAACACATTGATAATGTGTGTTTTAGAAATTTTTCCTTCTTAAATTTAGTCTAAAATAATTAGTTGTTATTGGGTTTAGTCCAAGCGTTTTTAATTTTAGATGTAAGTCCCTTGACATTTATTACTTTTTTTGTTGTGTCCATTTTACCCTTTGAGGTAAATAAAGAAAACATATTGTTATTTCCTTATAATTGAATTTCTGAATTTAAAATTTGAATTTTTTCCTTGATAATATTCTTAATATATGGATGAAATACAATTTAATCAATGAAAAGTAAAGACACATAATATACCAATCGTCGGACAAACACCCACATGGAATTATGTACACGACATCCAAGTAAATAATGTTATTATTAGCAACGAAAAAATACTTAGTGACAAATCGTGTTACCTATAAGTTAGGAACATAAATTAGAAGACTAAAAACATAAATTAAAAGACTACCTATAAGTCATATATAAAAATAGACAAATAAAATTGTTTGTTACCTACAAAAAATGGTTAATTATTATGACATAAATGATTATTATCCGATTCAAGTAATAAGGGGCGACATTGGAACAAAAAATGATTTTTAAAAATATTACATCAAAAAATATTTAAAATGTAATGTAATTCTATGTGGCACAAAAGTCAAAGGACTTGAATCAAAATCACTAAATCTGAGGATTAAACTCACATCCTCAATCAAAATTTGAATCTATATCAACTTTTCTATATTTTTTCTTGGAAAAAGTACATAAAACCCCCCAAACTATATGGTCATTTTCAAGTTCATACCCAACTTTAAAAACATTTACAAGTACATATTCAAACTCTCGGAAACCCTACAATTTACCCCCTCCGTTACCTAAACCGTTAGTGAGTCTGTTAAATGTTGACGTGTCAAAAGTGAGACCCATTTTTTGATGACATGAACTTCCATGTGGACAAAAAACTAATAAAAAAATTAAACATATTAAATGAAAAAGAAAAAGAAACCCTAATCTCTCTCTATCCAAATTCTTTTTTTTCTCATCGACCACTTCCAGACGACTACGGGCCTGTTTGGGAGTGCTTCTGAATGACTAAAAGCGATTTCGACAACTAAAAGCTCTTCCGACGTTTGGCGAATTTAGAAGCGCTTGGTCATAGAATCGCTTTCCTGGAGAAGCACTTGTTATGTGCTTCCTCAGGAAGCACTCCCAAGTGCTTTTCTAGGAAGCACTTGAATTTTTTATGAAAATTCAAGATTTTTATAATAAAAGCGCTTTTGTTAGAAGCGCTTATGAGCAGAAGTACTTCCTAGAGAAGCAGTCCCAAACGAGCCCTACGACTACTAGTATGAATTTCACAATGTTATTTTATACGAGAATACCCATGGTCTTAGTCAAAGGCCTTGGGAGGAGGTCATGGATGTGATGATTGAAAGAATAGATGACACAGATTTTTTCTTGCACCCGATTGATGATCTGCCAGCAGAGGCCCATCCAGTTCCTAGCTAAGAATCTTCCGGAGGATAAGGACCCGATGGATCAGCCAGCAGTTGAAGATGAGGACCCCATGGATCTGCCAGTGGTTGCGTACCCCATGGATCTGCAAGCAGTCATTGACCACCACACCCAAATCCACCAATTTGAGGTCCCAAAATTCGTTCAAATTTGAATCCAAGACTCAAATCAATGATGATTTCTTTGAATTCGAACAAAAGCCCCAGATCTTGAACAGGGCACCTCCGAAACAGGCCAACTCGGTCAACCCAGATCTCTCTCCCTTGCCCTCGTCGATGAGGAAGTTGGAAAATCTCCAGCCGTTGGCATCCTCGAAACGACGGTGATGGCTGGGTTTGGTTTTGGGAACTCCAGCAACCTGCACCAAATCAAAGAATAGAAAGAAATGTGATGGCTGGGTTTTGGTTTGAGGATGGGTTTGGAGGACTTGGTGATGGCTGGGTTATGGTTTGAGGATGGGTTTGGTGGTGGGGTTGGTGATGGTGGGTTTGGGTTTGGGTTTAACGATGATGATGGTGAATTTGGTTTAGGGTTTAGGTTGGTGATGTAGGGATGCAGAGAGGGTGGGTGGTGCAGAGAGTCGATTGACGGAGGTTGGGTTTTTTTTTTTTTTTTTTTTTTTTTTTTTTCTGGTTCGTCGCAGTCGATGGTTTTGGGTTGAGAAAGAAAGAGAGAGAGAGAGAGAGAGAGAGAGAGAGAGAGAGAGAGAGAGATTTTGTAAAAATAATTTAATATTAATTTTTGATCCATGTAGAAGTTCACGTCATCAAAAAATGGGTCTTACTTTTGAAACGTTATCATTTAACAGATTAACTAACGGTTTGGCTAACGGATGGGATAAATTGTAGGGTTTCCGGGAGTTTGAGTATGTACTTGTAAATGTCTCTAAAATTGGATATGAACTTGAAAATGATCCTATAGTTTGGGTGGTTTTATGTACTTTTTCCTTTTTTCTTTATTTTAAAAGTCTACCCTCTTGCAATAGAAAAACAATAATGTTACACAGCAAAAAAAATTTAATTGCAAGTACTCCTATAATTGATGATATACGAAAAATAAGGGTAAAGTGCGGTTTTGCCCCGAACTATAAAGCGCAATTGAACTTACCCCTGAACTATTTCGTTTGCCAATTTAGTCCCTCAACTCGTAATAAATAGTCAATTTCACCCTTACCGTTAAGTTTATCTAATTTCATCAATTTTTCTGTTAATAATAAGAGCAAATTTGTAATTCTAACTTAAAATTCATAAAAATATTGTAAATAATTAACTTTTAGAAGCAAAAATAAATCTTTGGGGAGAAGAAATCGGTGGGAGTGGGGGTTTTGTGGGGAGAATAATTATTTTTTTCTTCTAAAAGTTAATTATTTACAATATTTTTATGAATTTTAAGTTAAAATTACAAATTTGCCCTTGTTAAGTAACAGAAAAGTTGATGGAATTAGATAAATTTAACGGTAAGGGGAAAATTGACTATTTATTACGAGTTGAGGACTAAATCGGCGGATGAAATAATTCGGGGTAAGTTCAATTGCCTAATAGTTCAGGGGGTAAAATGGCTAAAAATCCCGAAAAATAATGATGATAGGCCACCAATTTTATGATCAGGCCTTTATACTTGTACATAAATAAGGAGGAAAGCATCAGAAATTGATTGTCTTCTATCTTGATCTAAAAACAAGAATGAATATCAGAAATTGATTGTCTTCTATCTTGATCTAAAAACAAGAATGAATACAAGCCGGTGAAGGAGATTGAACATGCAACAATTCCACCTCTCACTTAGTTTTTAATGGCAGAATCAATCTTTCAAACAGTTATAGTTTTGGTGCGGTTGCACATTAGGTATGAAGTTATAAACCATTGAAACAGGACCTAGGTTCTGCTCACAACTCGCCATCCCACAGTTCTTCAAGGGTCCTGTATGCACCAAAAGTCTCATGTACAAAACCAGCACCTGGAACAAGCTTCTCCTGCATCATCGTATACAAAGAAAGTTAAATTCAACCGTCCAAAAGAAACTAAAGTCCTCTTTCACACATCGAAACTAGAACAAAGAAAGAATGAAAAGAAGGGGGGAGAAAAGGAAAAAGCACTTGCCTGGTTAATTTCAGAGAATTTGGCAAACAAGTCGTCGGGTATAGACCAATCAAAAACATCAAAGTTTTCTTGTATCCTTGCCTGATTCGTGCTTTTAGGCACTACACTGTGACCCATTTGTAGCCCCCATCGAAGAGTCACTTGGGCAGGAGTCTTGCCCAGTTTTTCTGCCACCAAGTTCACAGTAGAATTCTTAAGGACCTTATTCCTTGCCAATGGACAATGACCCTGGAATAAGATTATTCATGACAAAAATACATCACTATAATTAGCCAATGCTGAGTTTGGGAACCACAAAAATGAAAAACATAGTCCATTCTGTTCCCAAAGCGTTCATAGAAGTCTGTGTTATCAATGCATGTGTAGCATAAAAGTGAACTCCCAAAGCATTCACAACAATAAACGACTTCATCTCAGCATACTCACAGATAAGTGAACTCCCTTAGATTTACAGAAAGTGTGCAGCTTCGGTTGCTGCCAGTGAGGGTGCAATTCCACTTGATTAACAGCAGGAGGTATCCGTGCCACCTCTAACAGATCCCCAAGCTTCTTCGAAGAGAAGTTGCTGACTCCAATAGCCCTGGCCCTGCCAGAGTCAAAGAGTGCCTCCATTGCTTTCCATGTACTGGGTATGTTAGGTTGGGTAAGGTTTTGAGGATCAGAGCCAACTGACCCTTTTTTCATGCTCACCGGCCAGTGGATCTGCCAAAGATTTTATGACATTCAACATCAAATAAACAATAAATTATTACTTCACATCAAAACAAAGTAAATGTTTTAGTGAGACTCCGAAAGTTGATGCCTCTTCAGAAATTTGTTTTGATTAATCAGTTCCATGGCAAGTGATTCCAATAAAGATTAAGAGCGCCCAAACATGCATTTCTAGTTGACATCTTCAAGGTACATTTACTAAAGGGTAAAGCTTAAACGAGGTGCACATACAAGATAGAGATCCAGATAGTCAAGCTGCAAGTCTTCCAAAGTTTTAGCAAATGCCTTTGGCCCATCATCTGGTTCATGATCAGTACACCTGCAGAAATTTGTGATTTCAACTTAGCATTTGATGGTAAAGAAGCATGTGGCACTTCCAATTTTCCACTAAAGTTGGAATTTTGAGATGAACAAAAACTTAAGCAGAGTTTCAAACAAACCAGAGTTTGGAGGTGATCCATAAGTCCTCACGCTTCACAGCCCCATCACTAAACAGCTTCTTCAGAGCAAAACCAATCTACATGCATAAACCAGAAACTACTCTCACGTCTCAAAACAACAGCTTCCAGCAGAAATTAGCAAATAAAATTTCAAGAAATAATTTTCATCACCAACCCCAAAAAAAAAAAAAACATATATGAATTGTTGAATTCTTATCTTACCCCCTTCTCATTGCCATACAATTGAGCACAATCGATATGGCGATACCCAACCTGCACACAAAAACACAGAGACAACGGGAACGACTCAAATTAAGCTCAGAATTTCATGAACCAAGCTTAAACTATCAACCAAAAACTATTGAGTACACATAATTATACATATAATCCTGATTAGTAATTATAATTGACCGATCAAAACTGATAAAACAGTAACCTTAATGGCAGTGGTGAGGACGTCGCCGATGAGATGAGTATCGGCGCGATATGTGCCTAACCCAACGGAAGGCATCTTGGCGCCGGTGTTCAGCTCAAAAAACCGAATTGCGTTCGGCATTTTCTCACTCTCACTCTGGCTCTGCTTGCTGAGATTTTGGAATTGCTACTTGAAACTTCTGCAAGTTGACCTGAGCTGATTTTCTGTTGAGCAGGAAAGGGCGAAAGTGGGGATCGTTTGGCTTAAATTAATCGCGGGTGGAGATAGTTTCCAATTCGGGCTTTCTTTCCCAAGCTGGCAATTCAGCTACTTCTCTCAAACGCAGACACGTTTTCTTTTCTTTCCCCAGCAAATTATTTTTATAATGAAAGAACATGACTTAATTAGCACATTTTTTTTCTTTTAATAATAGAAAGAAAGAAAATATAACTTCATACAGAGGAGGAAGAAGAAGCACACTTGCTTTCCTTCTTGCTTTTTTTTCTCTCTTCTAATATTTTTATTTTTATTTTTGGTCAGTGAATAATAAGTCCTTTGTATTAAATTCAAGATTATGCTGACATTTGAGCATACGATTGCTTCTTTTTGCTAATTCATCAATTCAATGACGCTCCAAAAACTCTCATTTTAAAATTTGTTAGTTTGGGACATTTATTCACTATTATGTGCGGTTTTTACATGTTTAACTTTTGCGTTTTAGATTTGTTAATTTTGTTGTCCGTTAGAGTTTGAGTTTTTTTTTTACTGTCATGTAGATGTATTTGACTGTATTTTTTAAATTTATCACATGAAATTTACTATTTGAATCGACGTACTATTCTTAACTCAGGTCTAGTAAGTGCATCATCTGTTTGTTTTAAGCAAAGCAAAAGGCAGATTAAGCGGATGGACAGACAAAAATCTCCAATCAAGATTCATAATTTCGTGACAGAGTCCAAGACGCTGAAGCAGCACAGGATTTAATATGTCATTAAAGCTGAATGTATCTTTAAAAGTAAAAAGAAAAACAAAGTTCAACAGAAGATGGACAACTTCTGAATCCACCATTCTTCATGAAGCTAATGATAATCAAGCTACAACCGAACATACATGCAAAAGAAAGGCATATAGAAAAGCCAAATGTTTCTAACATCAGCTCATCCAGGTTATGCTCACAATTCGCCGTCCCAAAGTTCCTCGATGGTCTTGTAACCTTCGGAAGTCTCGTGGACGAATCCGGTACCTTTAAGCAGCCTCTCCTGCAAAGAAAAACAAATTTCTTTAGCAAAGTCAAATCACCACAATACAACAGCTGAATGGAATTCAGGAACAGAAAGACATATATAACAGAGAAGAAAAACGAAAAAAGTTACTTGCCTGCTTTGCTTCAGCAAACTTTGCAAGCAAATCTTCAGGTATAGACCAATCAAAAACATCAAAGTTCTCCTTGATCCTTGCCTCCTTTGTGCTCTTAGGCAGTACACTATGACCCGACTGGAGCCCCCACCGGATAGCCACTTGTGCAGGAGTCTTTCCCAGCTTCTCTGCCACCAATGTAAGAATCGGATTCTTAAGCACATCACCCTTAATGCTGCTTGTGCCTGGGGATCCCAATGGTGAATACCCCTGAAACAAGAAACACATTCCACTATTATACCTGTAATCTGCAGCTGGTGCTTCTGGAAATCAGAAGAAGAATATTTTACTTCATATAAGCATACTCACAGTTAAGTGAACTCCCATGGATTTGCAGAATTCTTTTAGCTTTCGCTGCTGCCATTGAGGGTGCACTTCCACTTGATCAACAGCCGGAGGTACACGTGCCACCGCTAACAGGTCTCCAAGCTTCTTTGTAGAAAAATTGCTAACACCTATGGCCCTGGCCTTGCCAGAATCATAAAGTGCCTCCATTGCTTTCCAAGTACTGGGTATGTCTGGTTGGGCAAGGTTTTCAGGCTTAAAGCCAGTTGAACCCTTCTTCATCTTGACAGGCCAATGGATCTACACAAAATTTACATACATTCAGCGGCAAATAAACAATTATTTGTATAACTTCATGGAGCTAGTGAGACTTGCTTGCAAGGTTGTTGTTCCTTATTTCCAGACATAGACAAACTCCAAAGTACAAAGTCACATTAGGAAACCTAAAGCATAAATCTGAAAAGTGACTTCAAAATTATTTTTTTGGAGATATCATTACTGTTTTGCTTAATAACAAAGTTATTTTCTCGAAAAGTTTGACATGTTAAGTTGTAAAAAATCAACAATTAATCGGTCGAAATTCGTAGCAACAAAAGATTATCCTTTTCATGTGTGTGTTATATTAACAAAAAGTAATAATGTGGTTTACATACTAGATAGAGATCGAGATAGTCGAGTTGTAAGTCTTGCAGGGTACTATCTAGTGCCTTTGCCACATCTTCTGGTTCATGATTATTACACCTGCACAGTGCACATGAGGGTTAATTTCTAAATTTTCAATTAGATATAGAAGTGATCCATAAGTCACAGAAAACAAACCAGAGCTTTGAAGTGATCCATAAGTCCTCACGCTTCACCACACCATCATCATAAAGCTTTTTCAGAGCAAACCCAATCTACAAAATCCGAGAAATTGGTCACTGTTACATTGTAACACATAAATATAATTTATATAAAATAATATAGAGTTGAATTTGAAATTGAATACCTCCTTTTCGTTGCCATAAGCTTGAGCACAATCAATATGCCTGTACCCGACCTGCATTTCGCACAGATGAACAGTTGAACGACTTATCAAAATCAAACTCGACATTTTTGTAATTGCATTTCCAAATTAAAATAATAAACAAGAGAGACCTTGATGGCGGTGGTGACGGCATCGGCAACGACGCCGGGCTCAGCCTGCCACGTGCCCAAGCCGAAGGACGGAATCTTGGCCCCAGTGTTCAACTCAAAGAACCGAATCGCTTTCGCCATTTTTGTTTTCCGAAAAATTCACACTTTGCTGCGATTTGCCAGCGTGAACTGTTTGAGCAAGTTAATTGGGTCAGTTGCTATATAGCGGGGACCAAAACGGCAAAAGGGAAAAAGAGAAATGGAAAGCCAAACGAATCACGTCACTAATATTTGTTTGACCAAAAAAGAAAGAAAGGGAAAACCCATTAAAAGATTGATTTTTGAGTTTTTGGAGTTGCGAAAAAGGGCAAAAGTGGAAGAGAATTTTTGATTTGGGGCCGGCCATGAACGAGCTTGTGATGGAGTAGGTAATTGGGCTGTATTGTGTTTGTAGTTGGTGAACTGTTGGACCGTAGTGCTTGGAATTATAGGTTCTACTCCAAGTGAGCGCGACAAAGACAAAGATCAAATCCAATGGAGACCCCGATTCTGTGTGTGTTCGGTTTGGTTGTCATCGTGGTGTGCCTGCAATTATTTTGATCAAAATTCGTTACCAATTTTGATTCTCTCTTTGTTTTATAGATCAAATGTCACTGTCTTCCCTTTGAATTGTATAGTTTTTAGGTACCAATCATTTGATGAAGCGCGTGGTTAGTGTACAGAATTTCTAGGGTGTTATGCCATCTCCAGTTATGGACTATTCAAATTTGACCCTTTAGCCCTCCAATTAGGCTACATGTAGCTCAGCTCTGGATTGGCCAAATTTTTTGTGGGCCCCAACATCTGCCTTTTTCAACTTTTCAATTCGTTTAGTTTAAGAAAAATGTATTAAAAAAAGAGAGATTAGTGGACATGACAGTTGGTCAGACCATGCTGAAACATTCCTTTTTTAAAAAAGAAATGTGGTCACTTTTCAATGTTTTCAAATCGTCTTATTGAAGAAAAAAATTTTAAAAATTGAGAACTTTTATTTCTCATAACCGTTGGAGGTCACCCATCCAATTTTTTATTTTTTTTAATTTTTAAATGTGGTTATCTCAATGTTGTCAAATCGTCTTATTGAAGAAAAAATTATAAAAATTGAGAATTTATTTCTCATGACCATTGGAGATCACCCATCCAATTTTTTATTATTTATTTAAATGTGCTTATCCTTTTCAATGTTATCAAATCGTGTTATTTAAAAAAAATTAGAAAAATTCTTATAAGAAAATTATATAAAATTATGGAATATTGTCTCTAAATAATAGTTCAATTAAATTAAACAATACATAGTTGTGGAATGTATGAGTGTTGTACCATAGTTTTTCTTAAAATAATAAAATATGAGGGACCCTAAAATATAGCCCTGCATGGCTGGAGATGGAAAAATTTAGTCCTGCACTATTTTATAAAAAATTAATATTTTGAAGGGCTAAATTTTTAACCATGGACTACATTTAGCCCTATGACTGGAGATGGCATTAGGTCACTGGCATAGACCTCAAGTGAGTTTTTGTGGGTAACTTGAACTGCATAGACCTTTTGTTTTTGTGGATATGCCAAATATGCAATTTCTTTTGTTTTTGGCTAACTTTATGCCAATCATTGATAGCTAAAGTTTGTAAACTTTGGAAGAAATAGTTTGTAAATATGCTGCTGCTTGTGATGAATTTATTTATATTTTGGAGCATGTGGTTTTTTTAACCGTAATAATTTTATTAATAAAAGGGTATTACAATAATGACTTGATGAAATTTCTAAAAAGGAATATATAAATATGTTTGAAAGTGTATGAGAATTAAAATAGTCCATTAAATGCAAATGAAACAACCGAAAAAAAATGATATGAACCCACGAATATCATTACAAAATAACGAATTTAAAAAACGTCATATGCATCACATCAATTGAATATCAAATTTGTCGTCTCAAAGAAAAATAGACGTCGTCTAATGTCCATTGAGAAGACAAAAAATAAAAATTGTCGTCTATTTGTCAACCAGACGACGACATAACATAACATGTTTCAGTTAATTTAAACTCACATAGCAAGAACCATCGTCTGCATGGTTAACATACGACAGGTGAAAAGTCTGATGTCTTACTACGCTCACCAATAAGACAGTTTCACTGAAAACTTACTTCTTAGCAGGGTTACCAACTTAAAATGTAGTTATATGCTTCTCTCTTCTTTGTTATGCTTTTTTTGTTGTTGCTAATTTCCTTTCTAGATTCAAATACAAATTGCTCACATGAGTTGTGGTGGCTTGCAGCTTTCTTGCACAAGAATATGAGGGACACACAAACATAGACAGCTTTAAGAAAATTTACAAGCTAACACTTTCACCATTTTTTGTTTTGATGATTCTGTTGTCAACAGGTTTCACTCATTTGGCAGTGGGACAAAGATTTTGAGTACGATATAATGATTTATTCATAATTTTACTTTTCACAGAGAGCTTACATACAAACTGTTTTGCAATTCACATTGCTTTTCTATGGGAAAAGAAAACTATACAAAGAGGTAACATTCAAAGCTGCATATGCATGCGTTGTGTTTGAATCCCAGTTTGCCAGAGAATCCTACTTGCTTCAAGTCAGCGACCACCGGAGAGCAGCGTCGGCTCTGGAACATATAATGACTGTGCGAACCCCCTGCAATTTGCAAAATCATCAAAACCTTCATTGTGAGAAAATGGTAAGCCGGTGGCGGAAGCACCAAGAGATGACAACTCCGACAAAAGAGTATGATCGCCCTCCAAATACTACACAACTTGGCGCATCCTTGGCCTAGTTGTAGGCTCTGCATGGGAGCATAACAGCCCAAGCTTCAACACCAACTCCACCTCCTCAGGTATAAATTCTGTGCCCAAGTTTCGATCTCTTGCCTCAAGAATATTACCTCTATTCCAACAAGAAAAAACCCAATCAACCAAAATCGAAACGTCTGAACCCTGTGCCTCTATTGGCCTTCTTCCACAAGCAACTTCAAGCAGACATACCCCAAAAGCAAACACATCAGTGCTCGTTGTGGCACGGCCTGATCTTGTATGCTCAGGAGCTAGATACCCAACCGTTCCAGGTCTGCGCCGTGGTCATATAGTCTTGCAAGCCCAAAATCTCCCAGTCTTCCATTCCATTGCCCATCTAGTAATACATTACTGGGCTTCACATCTCTGTGAACTATAACTTGCTCCCATTCTTCATGCAGATAAAACAATCCTGAAGCTACACCTTTGATGACTCCGAACCTCTGGCTCCAATTGAGAGTAATAGCCGGTTGGCCATATAGGTACTTGTCCAGGCTTCCATTATGCATGTAGTCATAGACCAAAAGTAGCTTCCCCTTCCTTCTGCAGTAGCCCAAGAGTGGGACTAAATTTTTGCGACGAAGCCGGCCATTGCTGACAATTTCTGCAACAAACTCCTTCATCCCCTGTCTTGATTCATGTGAGATCCTCTTCAAGGCAATTGGAATTTTTGAGGAGGGCAAAATACCTCTGTAAACCTTACCAAATCCACCCTTTCCCAAAAGCTCCGTTTCCCTAAACCCTTCTGTGGCAATATACAAATCTCTGTATTTAAACCTTTGAGGCCCATACTCAAGCTCCTAGTGTTCAAGGACTTCTGCAAAATTTTTTTTTTCTTATGGCATAGTTTACACTAGAAAGAAATGCTACCAAAAAAATAGTCACAAATATCACTGGCAGGCCAATGGTGGTCAATATTTTAGATATTTTTTTAGGTCCTATTGGAGGCAGCATGGGAAGTTGTGAGAGAACAAGTTGTTGAGCCTTGCCATTCATCTTAAAGCTCCAGCCCAAAACACAATGAGATGTGAAGTATGAGCCAGTGGACGAGGAGAAGCCCACATACATGGCTTCGTTAAAGATCGGGGAAAGGTCTGTTAAAATGTAGACTGCCTAGCTAATTTCTGATTAGTTAGTAATTACTTGGTCAGTTTATATTTAGTCTATTTAAGTCATTTGTTAGCTGAGCATCTTGAGCTCATATGCCAAGTGTAAGGCTTAGGTTTGTCTCTCTTTTCCAACGGTTCTAAAGCTTTGTAATGCCATGTGTCATATTCACATTGGCTTAACCTTTACAACGGTTAGATTGAAATTGCTGATGTAAGAACACATTTTGGTCATGAATGAATATCCTCTGCTGCAACGGTTTTGCAGAGGTGTGGTTGTTATTACCATTTTTCTTCTTGCTCAAGCTCTCTCTCTCAATTTTTGCTCTCTAGCTCCCTTGACAATCCAAATCTTAACAAGGTCTCGCCTATAAGACAGAAGTGGAATATTGGGTTTAACTTCACGAATTGGAGCCAAACTGACGTTGATTTGCTTCTCGGTACCATCATAGTCCACCCAAACTTGCATTGCCTGACCAGCACTGATAGTCAAGTTCTTGAATCGTTCCTGGTTCCGCCGCGTTGGATAATATCCTGCTGAAGCAGATATCACAGAGTTCAAACCATTAACATCGATCCCAACATGGTTTTCATTGATGTCATTGAACTCGGTGGTCCGGATGGTATCGAGCTCTACAGCAAAAACATGATTAAGTGCATTGCCGTTGTTCGTATAATTGAAAAGGCCAAGGTACTGGCTTGGAAAAGCTCCGGGAAGTCCTCTTCTCGGAGCAACAACAAAAGCCATGCCGTGGCCACTGCGCTCTGCGTATTTCGATCTAATAGCGAAGAAAAAAGTGGTAGAGAAGGAGAAGACTGTGGCATTAGATGAGTTCTTGAAGGTTACTGGGTGGCGATAGAAGGCATGACCCTTGCTCAATTTAGTGTCATTTGTAAGCCTCAAAATACCATTGGGTGTCACTTCTGCTATGCCGTCTAGGCTAAGATTAACAGACTGAAAACCATTGTAAGTGAAACTCAGATCTTCAGCTGCTGCGAAGCTTACCAGTATGAGTATTACAAGCTTGAAAAACATGGCTATATTATTTATTCTCAACCAAGGCCTTGCTGAACATATCCTTTTTTGCGAGTCTTTGGATATGAACGAATAACATAGCTGAAAAATCAAATTGTAATAAAGAAGTAGATTTAAATAGGATTTGATTTAAAGAAAATTTAATTGATTAAAACACTAAGGCATTGGGGTTCTACTTTTAACATAAGCCTGCAACTCTTATTAATTTGATCTGCAAAATATTTTCCATGTTCAAAATAAGTAAAGCTCTTTTTAATTTTCTTTAGAAGTATTCTAAGCATAACTTGTACAACTGGTGACAAACTATCAAAAAATAATCTTCATCGAAATTCTATTAATCTAGTAATTCTCTCATCTTTTAAAAGCATGAAAGTTTTTACTACACTATGGGAAAAACATGATTGAACCCATGAAATAGATTATCAAACATTCATCAATTAATTAAAGAGAAAACCACAATTCCATTTGAACAAAAACTACAAATTCACATTAAAGCTTAAGTTCATATCAAACTAATAAAAATCACACACTCATATTTAAAAGCTCTCCCCCAAGCCTTAGCTAGGGAGTTAGTTCCCCATAAACTGAAACTATAAGAATGGAGGAAGGAGAGAGAGCTCAAGAGAAATGTGAGGCTCCCGTGGTGATTTGTGAAGCTGCATCAATGTTCTAATTATAGGAATGGGAACTGCTCCTTGGTAGACCTAGCAAACGGGTCGTGTTAACGGGTTTCGGGTCGTGTTCGTGTCAACCTATAACTGGTTGACACAACACTACCCGTTAAGTTAGCGGGTGAATAATATCATACTCAAACACGACCTGTTACAATTCGTGAATGACCCGACATAACCCGTGAAGAATAAACCAAAAACAAAAACAAAAAATAAAAAATAGTCGCCCAGAGCCAATAGATGAATACTGCAATTGGGGAGGGAAAAAAACTGAGATGAAGAAGAGGAAAAAAAGAAACAGAGAAAGAAAGCGATGGGGAGGGAAAGCAGAAAGTGAAGAAAATGAGAGAGAGAGAGAGAGAGAGAGAGAGAGAGAGAGAGAGAGAGAGAGAGTGTGTGTGTGTGTGTGTGTGTGTGTGTGTGTGTGTGTGTGTGTGTGTGTGTGTGTGTGTGTGTGTGTGTGTGTGTGTGTGTGTGTGTGTGTGTGTGTGTGTGTGTGTGTGTGTGTGTGTGTGTGTGTGTGTGTGTGTGTGTGTGTGTGTGTGTGTGTGTGTGTGTGTGTGTGTGTGTGTGTGTGTGTGTGTGTGTGTGTGTGTGTGTGTGTGTGTGTGTGTGTGTGTGTGTGTGTGTGTGTGTGTGTGTGTGTGTGTGTGTGTGTGTGTGTGTGTGTGTGTGTGTGTGTGTGTGTGTGTGTGTGTGTGTTTGTGTGTGTGTGTGTGTGTGTGTATAAAGAAGAGATGAAGAAGAAGAAGAAGTAGAAAGGAAAAATAATTTTAAAAGGGCGAAGAAGATATATGGGGATGGAGTGGGGAGGGCGGCTGGGAAGAAAGAACTGAGTAGAAGAGAGGAAGCAGAGAAGAAGAAGAAGGAATATGGAAGAAGAAAGGAAAAATAATATAGAGAGAGAGAGAGAGAGAGAGAAAAATAATAATAATAAGGGGAGGGAAGATATTAAATAATGGGAAAGAGATAGAGAGAGGAAAAATAATATAAAAAATGGAGGGGATATATTAAATAATCGGAAAGAAAGAAAATGAAAATTACAAAATTGCAAAATTACCCTCCTTAACTGGTGGATGCGAATATTCACGAATTGACCCGACACGACCCGCTAGCTTAACGAGTTCACCTGTTTTCAACCCGACCCATTAAGCTCAATCCAAATATTGATAATTTCGTGAGCATTCGTGTCGTGTTAACGGTCATGTGCAATATTGCCAAGTCTACTCATTGGTTCACTTTGGCAGGCGCATTCACTTCTTTGTTGGTGCGGCTCCTATGCTTTTTTTCATCTTTATTCTATCTTTGCAGCACATCATCACAATGGCTGGCAGCGTCGACCTTGACTTTTGAGTCGCCCTAGGCTAGAAATGAAAATGAGGCCCATTTCTTTTTCATTTTCCTGAATATAATAAAGTAACAAAGAAAAAAATATTATGCAATTAAATACAATTTGGATAAATAAACAAGGCTCCAGTATTTGCCATATAATCGCTACTCCAATATGGAAATAAACAAGAATTTAAATACTAACAAATGAGGATAAAAATAATTTGCTCTCTTTCATATTTCCTCGCTAAATAATGTACTAACAAGAATTTATGGATAAATAAAAGAATTTTTAGTCCCTATTGGCTATCTTTCATTGATTACTACTTTTAGTAATTAAATACTTTTTGGCAATTAAATACTTAAATACATGCAATTGATGTTCGTATATTACATAATTTTTATTAATTTTCATTTGGGCTTTTTAGAGACACTTGTAATTAAATTTGGGGCCTCCAAATGCCAAATTATTGAAATTATTCACCACTCTTATCATCATATTCTTCAACTTAGTACGTATATAATATATAAAATTTGGGCCCTACAAATGCGAGGCCCATGGCCATCACCTCCTTGCCTACCCTCAGGAGAAAAACTTTCCTGGCACGAGGATGCCAGGTAAGTTTTCCACCTCATTATCCCAAGCCAATTGCCTTCTGACACCTGGATAGCACTAACACACTTGAATTTTTTTTTCCAATTCAAACCACTTTTCTTCTCTCTCTTCCCACCGAATCTCTCTCATTTCTCCCTTGCTCTCTCTTTCAGTCTCTCAGTCTCTTATCTCTCTGCAACTCAAATCTTGAGGATAAATTTTTTACACACTTAATAATTCTCACACTTACAGAAATGATAGAGTATGTGGAGAAAACTCTCATTATTTTCTCCAATTTTCTTCCATTTTTTTTCAGAAAAAAATTTCTTAAGTGTGTAAGTGGAGAAAACTCTCTCAGTCTCTCATATCTCATTTCTGTAAGTGCGAGAATTATTTTCTCAGAAAAAATTTATCAAGTTTTTCTCCACTGTTCTTCCATTTTTTCCACCTCATTATACTTGGCATCCTCTCATCTCTCATCTCTCATCTCTCTGCCTGGACATATCTCTCACACTTAAAAATTTGGTCAGAATTTTTTTTTGGCCAATTGCCCCTTGCCACTTGCCGACAGCTTCTACCCGCCATAGCAGCCGGCCTCACTATCCTCCATTCCTCGTTCTCCCTCAAATCACTCCTCCTTCATCATCATCACCCACACATCCCTTCCTCTTTTCCTCTTCAATAGCTCATCATTCATCACCCACACACTAGGTATTGATTTCTCTCCTCTTTTATTTTTAATTTTATTTGAGTTATTTATTGGGGAGTTTGGAAATTTTGGAAGAGGTGAACTTTGGGTTGGCTTCGGGTCTGTGGAAGAACAAGGTACGGTTTGGGGGAGAACAAATTTATCTGGTGTCTCCTCCTCCAGATCTGAGTTGCAGAGAGATGAGAGATGAGAGATGAGAGAGACTGAAAGGGAGAGCAAGGGAGGAATGAGAGAGACTAGGTGGGAAGAGAAGAGAGAAGAAAAGTGGTCTTTGAGTTGCAGAGAGATGAGAGACTGAGAGAGAACAAGGGAGAAATGAGAGAGACTCGGTGGGTAGAGAGAGAGAAGAAAAGCGGTTTGAGTTGGAAAAAAAATTTATTAAGTGTGTGAGTGCTATCCAGGTGTCAGAAGGCAATTGGCTTGGGATAATGAGATGGAAAACTTACCTGGCATCCCCGTACCAAGAAAGTTTTTCTCCACCCACAGGGCCTGCACTAATGGCAGGCCATCATTCCTTCCATGTGAAGCGGCTGCATTCCACTTTATTTGGATGACTGCATTCATTTCTTCTTTTGTTTACTTATTTTCTTCACGTGGGCTGCCATAACAACATGGTGCATTCTTCTTAACATGGATGCCCATGTGCTTTTTGGCTCTTTCCATTTGTTTAATTCTTTTGGTTGACTAAAATTTATTCTTCATTCATGCACAGCCATATTTGGAGCACTTCTATTTATTTGTCATGGCAAAGGGTAAGGTAATGGCTGTTACTATTTATTTAAATAATGACAGTTCTTGCAAAATACTTGTTGTGTTTCCACCCATTACTATTCACTTAAATTTTTTTTTTTTTAAATTTACTTAAACGATTAATTTGGATAAGATTTTCAATTGCCCCATGTCAATATTTATTATAAAATTAATATCTCGTAATTCGAATGAATTTTTCGGATAAGATTTTCGGTTGCCACGTGTCCATATTTATTATAAAATTCACCTCTCAAATTTCAGATAAGATTTTCGGTTGCCACATATTTATTATAAAATACAAATCTCATATTTCAAATAAGATTTTCACCCTCTAAAATTACACAACGTGTCATCTCTATCTTCTAAATCCCTCTATAAAACTAGAGGCTCAACTCAGAACTCTCACACTATTTCCTCTCTATCAATTCATTTCTCATATTTTAGATTTCATAGTCCACTCTCAATGTCGAACATGAGGAGATGCTTGGAGAGGTAAGAGCGAGAAATGAAAGAAAAAGGCGCAGACGAGCTGAAGAAGAAAGAGAGGAGGAAGAAGGTGATGAACAAGTTGACATGGCAGTAGGTATGCTCGATCTATCAAGGCAAGGCCACCACGGTGGTTCACAAGTCGGCCTTGGCCCGAATGTGGACAGACATAGGCATTCTCGGGGTAAGAATCTTTTGGAATATTACTTTATCCCAAACTCGTTGTACTCTACTGTTGATTTTCGAGGGCAATATAGAATGCAGCCTCATTTGTTCAATAAAGTCATGCATGATGTTTGCAATTACGACACATACTTCGCTCAGAAGTGTGATGCTATTGGGGTTTTGGGGCTTCTTCCGGAGCAAAAGCTTATAGCTGCTTTACGGATGTTGGCATTTGGTGCATCTACAGACCAGATGGATGAGATTGCTAGGATGGGGAAGTCCACTATCCTAGAGAGTTTGGTCAGATTCTGTGATGCAATCGAAACTCTCTACACGAGGGATTACCTCCGCACACCTACGCCTAGGGACCTCCAAAGGCTTTTACAAAAAGCCGAAGCTCGAGGTTTCCTAGGCATGATTGGAAGAATTGCCCAACTGGCTGGCAAGGAGATTATGGGAATAGAAAAAGGCAAAAAGTATCATTTTGGAAGTCGTTGCTTCATTCGATACATGGGTTTGACATGCCTTTTTTGAAGTTGTGGGATCTCAAAACGACCTCAACGTGCTCGGTCAATCCCCGATGTTCAACGATGTGTTGAGAGGTCAAGACCCTCAAATCACCTATGAAATCAACAATACCGTCTACTGGGGTGGGTACTACCTAGCAGACGGAATCTACTCGAGGTGGATGACCTTCGTGAAAAAATTCCGCATCCCAGATCAGTGAAGGAAAAATTATTTTCTGCCTATCAAGAGGGTAATAAGAAAGATGTGGAAATGTGTTTTGGTATCATCCATGCTCGGTGGGCAATCATTAGGCGGGTTGCTCATATGTTTGATGAAAAGGTGCTTCGGAGCATTATGATGACGTGCATCATCCTCCAAAACATGATTGTGGAGGATGAGTATGATTATGATGCTCCAGAGGTGTTCGAACCCGATCCCATGAACATGACATTGACAATAATTTATGAAAAGCCCATGGGAGCAAATGGACAACCACTGGAGCACAAACCGTTGGTTAGGTACGGTCATTGATTGATCGTTATACGGAGATGCAATCTTATTATATTCATGAATGATGTCAAGTTGACTTGATGGAGCACTTATGGGCAGTGAGAGGCAATGGCGGTGAATGAAGTCAAGTGAAGATGCTTTGTTTTTAATTATGCTTTGTGTTGATGTATGCGGTGTTTGAATTATGCTTTGTTTGTGTTTTGTTTTGAATTATGATTTGGTTGTGTTTTGTTTTGAATTATGCTTTAGTTGTGTTTTGTAATGAATTATACTTTCTTTGTGTTTTGAATCGGATTATGCTTTATTTTGATGTATGCAATGTGTGAAATAAAAACGTATTTTATTGAATGATTTCTTTATTCAATAAAAGAAAAGCAATACAACTAATTAAATAAAAGACAAGAAATACAACTCATGAAATAAAAGACAAGCAATACAACTAATTAAATAAAAGACAAGCAATACAACCTAATGGTTTTGATCATCTAACCAATCGGTGTTACTAGGTCCATCGTCACGGAAAAGCCTTCTTCTCATAACATCCCTTCATTCTAGCTTCCAAAATGACTTTGTTTCAGGGGACATATGGCTCGTATCCATGGCCCTGGTTTCCCGATCCTTCTTCTCCATGTCTTATTGTGTATATACTACATTTCTCTTGCAAATTCTTCATTCATTGCCTTCTCATCTGCATCTTTTTTCATGTCTCTCTCAATTCTCATTGTGCCGTTCAGAGCAATTTGCTCCACAAATTTTGCAGTATCATTGGTGGAATTACTCCCTCTCTTGGCCTTCGCCGCCTTTCTCCCAATAAGTCTCGGCTCCTTTTGGATTAGTAAGTCTTGATTCATCGGGGAATCCAAAGGCGAATCCAATGTCTTTGAATTGTGGAACGGCATCTCGTTCAACACAATGGTCGGACTCGTGTGAATAATTTTGAATCTCGAACAATTTTACACCACCTCCCAACATTGGTGATTGTTGAAAGATTTTTTGTCTTCACCAATGGCACCGAATCGCATTTGTGCTTGCATGATCTATTAAAAAAAATATTGGAAATGTAAGAAAAATTGAAAGAAAAAAAATGGACATTAAATTTAATAAAACGGAAATTACAAATAATTTACTACGTTGTCAAGATTTTCGCTGCTTCAAATGTTGTCCCTCGTTTTTGCCAACGCATCTCTCCATTTCCCCAACTCTCTATTCAAAATTTTCCTCCTACTAGCCAAAGCCATTTCCGTACGAGCGGAACCCGATCTTTCACAAAATTCGGCATGAATTTTTCTCCACATATGAGAGAACTTCATCTCATTACCCGTGATCGGACAATGACCAACTTGCACCAAACACTCACACAACAAAACATCTTCCATGGTTGTCCACGCCCCTTCGGGTTCGATGGAAGATGCCATTTGTATTTGAACTGTCACGCCCCGGACCCGGGGGTAAGTGGAAACCCCGCGCCCGGTGCGTGAGAAAGTAAAATAAAATTATAAATAAATAAATAAATAAAAATCTCCCAAATAGAATTTCCACCAGAAGTTTTCGGAAGTATTATACCATAACAATATATTACAAGTTAGAACCACTCAAGAATTCACTACAAGAGTAGTACATTATTCAACCACAAGCTATGTACACAACATATTCTACAAGCATGCCAAGTTCATCTCAAATCCTAGTTCTCAGGTTCAGTACCTGCAAAATCTATTAGGGGGTGAGCGAAACCACAGCTCAGTAGGGACATAAACCTTTCCACAGGAAATTGACGTAACTAAATTAAGTGATATACAATCACACATTCAAATATCACATTAATAATAGCAATGCATGAATGCTCTTCATCTACTCTCGTTAATTCATATAACTGGACAAGCAGACCTGCACGTCCCATACCATGCTTATACCACTTGGTCCCGAATGCCCATTTACATGAACTAACACCCATTTCAATCATCCCGTAATTCCCCATTTTGTTAGTCATCTTGTCTAACTCCCTTTCGCCAGTCCCGAATCACCCAATAAAAACCATGTGCACTGTGGGATCCCTGAGACCTGGTACCTGCCAAGAGTTAGACTCAACTACACAAAAGACTATTTCCATTACCTTTTTTCCCATCATTATTTTCTCAACCCAATAACTCCAACCGATTTCCATGACATGATATAATTATGCTTCCCATATCCCATATATCACATAACAATGTAACCATTTAAAATATCACCAATGTATATATAATTAAGCATGTATTATTCAATCAATCAATAACACATAAACATTCCAGGGAAATCACACAATTGCAACAAGAATATTAACTAAATAATCATATCACGCATAATATAGTGCTCACGAAATTTAATTAAATCAATCTCTGTAAAGGTCCCCAAGAAAACCCCTACCTCATTTCCAAAGCTAGCTCCACATTTAAAAAAACCTAAGCTACGACCTTTAACTCCTCCAAGAATATTATTACCATTCTCTCTCTCTCTCTCTCTCTCTCTCTCTCTCTCCTGTGTGCAACCTCTAATATTACACAAGGTTGTCGTATGGTGTTTTCAACAACAAAGGAGGGACCTATTTATACTTGGAGAATGTCGGTTGCTACTAGTGCTGTGAATTAGTAGCAACTATGGATAAGTTTAAACAAAAGGGAGAACTTATGTACTTATTCTCCAAGGAAGAATATCCAATCTATTTAACGTTTTAATCTTGGTGCCCAAGTAAGAATCTTGATATTTATCAAACCTATTGTTTAACTATTGCATGATAGTGAGGTGTCAATAGGATGAAAAACTAACTGCCATCTCAAGCTAAGATGAATTCTACGTGTTGCTCTATCAAAATTCCATTACTAAGAATGCATGTAATATCTCCACGTATCAACTCCAAGCCATTGGTGATTGACAAGGAAAAAGTAACTTGATAGAATAAAAACTATTTAATGGCATCTCTAGAAATGATGAACAAACATAGAATTTAAACAAATCCTTTTTATTAAAAAGAACATATATATAGAATAAAATAAGAACAAGACGTAATATAATACCTATATAATAGAATCAGATATATATATAACCAATTACTATATATATGTTATAAAATATTTAATCTCCAATAAATAAATAAATAAATATATATGTATATATATATATATATATATACACGAATGTAAAAGGTGAACCATAGAAACAATTAAATATATATAATAAATATTATTTAATACTTACCAAAGTATTTACTTAAAAAATAAAATGTTTAACTTTTAAATAACCTTTAAGGATACGGACTCTCACATGAACACAAATGAAATTTGGAAAGTGAAGAAAATTTTGTGTGGAATGTGAATAATATTGGAAGGAGAAGAAAATGTATGAATATTTGTAGGTATTTATAGAAAAAAAAATTCAGAATTTTTTGGTGTTTTTTAAAAATTTCGAATGTTTAGAACAAAAAAAAAGGCAATCGTTGGATTGGAGGACAAAAAACGATCGGACAAGCCACGTGGCTTATAGCTATTGCCGGAAATCAAGGTTGACTCGGCCAGCGTCGGCGCACAGAAGTTTAAATTTTTTTTACCGTTGGCAGGTGCACCACAAGCTCCAACGGTAAAAAAAAAAAATTAAACCCAGGACGACGCTAGGTTGGTGTCGTAGCCCAGTGCACGAGCTCGGGCTCATTTTGCCTTTGGGCTTGCCCGATTTGCTAAGACCCACCTCCTGCCCGAGCCACACTTACGCGTTGGAAGCTCAAAATGGGGCTTGGGCCCCTTCCTGCCCGGACTAAACCATGGCGCTGGAAATGCTCTTAGAGCAACCTCCCTTTAACTTTTTCCCCACAGCATACCATCCACTGAGCACGACTAACAACTTGTTCCTCCATGCTTCTGTCAGATATTGGTTCCATTAAAAATACATGTGTTACAAAGCTCAGATGTAAAATATATACTAAAAACTCAAATAAAATAAATTAAAGTACTAACAATATAAATTTAGGGATAAAAATTATATCATATTTGTGCTTTATCAAATACTCCTAAACCTATATTTTGCTAGTCTTCGAGCAAAACTAAAATTAAAAACTAAAAGAATTGAAAATTAACTAACCCACTTTCGCAAGGATCTTGATTGCATTTAGCGTATGCAATAAGTGGACGAGTTATAGTCTCGTGAGGGTTTACAGTGATGATACCCACAAACATCGAAATGCGAGGTTAAATGATCAAACTTATTTCAAATGCCCAACCATTATTAAAAAAAATAGCAATAAAAATTCAGATTTTCAACTCATGGACAATTTTAAAAGAGCAAACACATTTTCAAAACCAATCCCAATTTAAAGTCAAAGGCACTTATATATATAACCATTTAGTAAATTTTTCATTTGTTTCCTTTGGTGTAATGTGAACCAACACAGTTGTGAGTTCAAAATAAATTTCAATCATACTAACCTCATTGTTTCAAGTATTGTTCAAATTTCTTTGCAAATAACAAACCAAGGCATTCTTTTTCTTTTCTTTTTTTTTTACATATATACTTTTTTTTTACTCATTTTTTTATGGTGACCGTGCAATGTTTAGTTTTATTAAGCTTTCTAATTAACCCATGTAGCGAGTTTTAGGCCAACGACACTCAAACCAAATGTTTTAAGGCATTAGGTGTAGAACACCCCTAAGGGCTTACTAACTCGAGTTAAAAATGCTATGAAACTAAACTAGTCACAACACAAATTTATACCAAAACTCCACGGTTTGACGTGAACACTGGCTGCGCAACAACGAAAGCCATGTCGTGGCCACTAGGCTCTGCGTATTTTGATCTAATAGTGAAGACAAAAGTGGTAGAGAAGGAGAAAACTGCGGCATTAGATTGGTTCTTGAAGGTTACTGGGTGGGGATAGAAGGCATGACCCGTTCTGAACATATCCTTCTGTTTGTACCATATTTGGAAAATATACCAAAATTGGGTTATTCTTGGGTAAAGCCCAAGCCCATCTTTTTATTTTGAGCAAAACAGCCAAAATGGCTTTCTCAATAACTGGGCCATATTTTGGCCTTAGAAAAAACAAAGCCCACTTCTTAGAAATATCTTAGCCTTGACCCATCAAAGTCAGAAAGTGTTTTAGACTTCAACGAATTAATGCAAGAAAGCTACTGGCAATGGATTTTCGAAGTTAAGGAGCAACGTGACTACCGTTCCTCTTAGCAAGAAGGCAACCCAACTAACTAACGCCAACCCAAGAGAAGTCTGGAACAACTTACTTTCCAGCTACGAAAGCTAAACAAATCAGGAAACATTCTCTGAGGCCCGTATTTCCATCTAAAAATATTTTTTCTCCAACTTGTGGATCAATTTACGAGGGCAGAACCGCAGCTGACACTGAGTAAACACTCAAATTGTTTCCAACTCACTACCGCCATCGCTGAAAGCATTTGCCTATAAATATTGTAGCTCCACAACAGCCCAAGAGGGCACTCTCTCCAGAAATTAGACTCAACGTCTCTAAACACTTGAACAACCTTCAAGTCTTCAAACAGCCAACATGTTCTCTTCAGATAGCCAGTTGACAACTCCTGCGTTTATCTTGTATTGCTCTACCATCTTCTTGGTATGATTCTTGTTTAAACATTCAGGCTTAGCTTCCTTGTAATCAAGCTAAAACTTGTAGCATACTGAATAGAGAAATCTCTAGTCACTTTGTTGCCAGTTTCTCTGTAACTAAAGCGTGTTTCTTTCCAAAACTAAATGGAGAAATCTTTAGTTTTGCTTTAACTGTCTATCATACCAAAGCTTCATTGAGAAATCTCCAGTC
Organism: Prunus padus; assembly: GCA_024362665.1. NCBI lineage: Eukaryota > Viridiplantae > Streptophyta > Magnoliopsida > Rosales > Rosaceae > Prunus > Prunus padus. The sequence goes on from JANFAM010000019.1 coordinate 6,154,608, forward strand.
TTTGAAGAACTTTACATTCCTGTCATTTATCTTTCTCATTCTCTACTTTCCAGTAATTTATTTTCTCGCACTTTATATTTAAGCTTTTACTTTAAAAAAATAAATGTTTATTGCTCGACAGGCCCGAACAAGGGCTTTTTAGGTCCAAAAATAGGGCTTTCTTAGCCCGAAGACAGGGACTCTCTTAGGCCCGAATCATAACAATTGGGCCCGAATCGACTAAATTTTGGGCCTAAATTAAGGTTTTTGAGCCCATTTGAGGGATCATTAACCACATCTTTGGTTTTTCTATTTGGCTAGGTACCGATCGTATCTTCCAAACCATAAACGCACAATTGAAAGAATATTGAAGTCCTCTTCATTGAGGCATAGAAAAGAACTCATCTTAGCCAGTACCCCCTCGAAGCACATTGGCTTGATTAGAGGTCCAGTTCGAGCGCAAATCCACCAGACTACACATCTATATCACATACACCAGATCTATTGAGCTGGTTTATTCCCCAATAGTGGCACGCCTACACAACACAGTTCGATTCGGGCCAGAAGAAACAGAGAAATAGGGTCGGCACCCCTATGCCATTCTAGCTTGATCCAACTTTCAATTTTGTTCAGAGATTTAACATTCCTCTCTTGCGAACCAAAGGCCCATCATCCACTGTAAACAGGGCATTATTGTCGAGACCAAATCTCAGTACGAGAGAACATTTTGTACCAACACCTTCATTGCGAGTCTTTGGATACACATCAAGTCAACAACTACAGCTACCAAAGAAAAATCTAAAAGTCAATAATTAGCTTTTATGTAGAAATTATCGACATTATCTCTGTGAACCACAACCAGATCCCATATTTCACGCAGATAAAACAACGCCACCCCTCTGTGGCTTGGTGATTGCCAACAATCTCAACTGCTATATGTATTACAATTTTATACATACAAAAACTAACTTTTTAAAATTATTAAAAGATGAAAAAAAAAAAAAAACCCTTGACAGTATGAGGGAAATTTACTAAATATAGGGGAAAAAAAGAGGGCACATAAGCTTATTAGTATGAGTATAACAAGCTTGAAAAACATGGCTATTAATTTCAATCCTCTACCAAAGACTCTCTGAACTTTCAATACATAATTTAGTTTAAGTCTTACCGCAGATATAAATGCATTACGTCCAGTGGCGGATCCAGGATTCTTACCCCATGGGGTCAGTAGTGTTAAAGTTTTGATTTTCTTTTAAGATGAAAACAATGCCAAAAAAAAAAACATCAAACTTATTCCAATTAACAAAAACATCATTCAATATATCAAGCCCATATATGTAATATGTAAACCATAAATTTCATCAAAATAATAACACCAACCCAAATAATAAATAAACTCACCCAAAAATAGCTTAAATAATAAAATACCTTGAATCTTCCAAATAATAAATAAAGTCACCCAAAAATAACTTAAATAATAAAATACCTTGAATATTACAAAAAAGAGCACAATGGGTGTTCAACCCTTGACCTTAAACTCATTTTCAACTAAAAGACCACTATGATAATTGATGTATCTATGCTTTTAATGTATAATTTTATTATTTATAGGTCTACCCAACATATATCAACTTTTCTATTTAAAAAACCCCTAACAAATATCTTCATTTTTTTATAATTTGTGTCAGCGCTTTTCTTCTCCCTTGGTCTTCTTCTTCTTCCTCTCCCTCTTCTTCCTCCCTGTAACATCTCCCTTGGTCTTCTTCTTCTCTCTCTCTCTCTCTCTCTTCTTCCTCCCTATTTCTTCTCCCTTGGAGCTTGAATCTTCTTCTTCATGGGGTCATCTCCCATGACTGCCAAGAGAAACCAGAGACCTCTAAGCCATTTGTAGGACTGCCATGGGGTCGTCTGACCCCATTGACCCCATGGTGGATCCGCCACTGATTACGTCATGGACTTTACCCCTAAAAAACAAAGCAGGAAAATCAATGCAACTGATATGACATTAGATGCAAAGCACTTCGTTGACGCTCTAACAAAATATGTTGTCTCTGTACAAACAACAGCAATGCAGACTGCACATGTCTTCTGCCATAGGTAACTGGTTCAGCTCATATATATATATAGCGACTGGCGGGTCCAGCTCCAAGGAAAATCAACTGTTCCGTAGAACATACGCACAAGAGACAAGACCTTCCTTTTTGCAGTCACTCCATCGTCTCCTACTAGTAGTAGGACCAATTCCGTGACTGAGATAAGGCCAGACTACCACACGTTTGCTTCATTTTCAGTAATGTAAAATTCCCTTCTCTGAATTTCTTCATAAAACAAAATTGCGAATTCAAATTTGTTTTAATGATTATCTACCAAACATAAGCAAACAAGTTTGAAAATTCCATGCAGATTGCAAATTCATCAACTTGATGGTACAATGTTGGCATACCAGTGATGCACATTTATACTTGTAACTTTGTAAGTCAATATAGATCACATAGATTCCAATTTCAGAAAGATATGAACAAAAATATAACAATTACAGAGAGACAAAGGGCACAGGGGCAGAGAGAAAACCTGTGTAGCCTGCGTAAAGCTTTAAAGTTTGCAAGCTGGAGGAGAGCTGTGTGTGCCGTTTCCGCCATTGATTTGGACCTTCACAATTCACAATGATGCATATATATACTTGTAGAACCATAGTTTTAGTAGGAACTAGCAAAGGTGCCCGCGCGATGCTGCGGGTTTTAAAATCGTCTAAAATGTGTACAAAGTTGTGAAAATATGTAGCAAGTTGTAAGTTACAAAATAAAAACTAATAACATGTTTTAACATTTTCGACGAAAATTTTAACTACTTTGCGCATAATATTCAGGGACAAACTCAATCTGAATGTTTCAATTAATCCAAGTACATACCATCCAAATATAGATTTACATACTATCCACTCAGCTGCTTAGTTATTTCAAGAAAGGCTGATCCAAATTGTAACAGTTCAAAAACTTCCTTCTGACATCAAATTTAGCACTAAAAACTCTGTTTTTCTAAAACCTGGGAGACTTAATTGATGTGAACTTGAGCTTTTCATAATCAATTTCCACCTTAAATTAACATCATCATAGCATGGTAACTGAATTCTGCAATGATCAATCAAAACAATGATTCAACAACAATTTGACTTTACCCTTTATTGCATGAGACTAATTGAGAAAATGAAAAAGAATAATTTGCAAATCACATGTTGTATGTAGCTTTCATGCGTCCAACTTTTCCCCAACACAAAAAAAAAAGCATAAACTGATATGAACAAAATTTAATATCATTTACCAATCCTGAACTTCAGACAATGACTGATCAGGATATTAAGGCAAGGAAAGAAATGTTGGAGGAAGATTTTGTGAAGAAAATGGGTTGAGGAGCTTACTCTTATGGTGAAAACCAAGCCCAAGGCACAAATTCAAGCTTTGAGCACATTCGGCTTTCAATATCTGTCTTAAGTAAGTCATGAATTTACTCACATTAGTCTATGAAGTGCTTGAATATCTCTTGAATTGGTTCAATTGTAAGGAAAAAGAATGAAAAGAACAAAGATTTTGCAACTTTGATTCTTGGTGGATGGTAAATTTGTTGACTGATATTTTTGGAAATTCTTGCCTGATATTGCAAACTTTAATCCAAATTTAACCAGTGATAACCATAACTTTTCAAAAGACAATTTACCTAGAGTTTTGGTTCTGAAAAACTATTTGAACAATTTTGCATCTGCAAAGACCGGGATAATTGGTAAATGGAAATTCATTGCTACTAAGTACTAATTGAAGCAAAATAGGATCCATGTATAACAAAAGCAAAAATATAACTCATAAGCAAATTCATATTTACCTTTGCAATAGTGCTGTATGTGAAGACGTCCAATTTCAACACTCCTGTTGATTCCAAATGCTGGACTTCCTTGTAAATATCTTGTGCCAAATCAACTCGTCCAGCAAGATAGCATGCCTTCAAAAGGATATTATGACATGCCGTTCTGACACCAATATTCTGGACATAGAGAATAAATAGATTTAGATAGTTGTAGCTTGATTCATTACAAAACAATTATGCATTCAAACCAATTGCCACATGCAAAACATAGTGCCAAATTTGATCTATTGAATAACATTGAAAGAAAAATATTATGTGTGAAGGAGCATTAGCATATGAGAGAGAGAGAGAGAGAGAGAGAGAGCGCATTACTTGCATACTCTTGTATACATGAAATGTGTAGTTCAAGTGATGTGCGTTCACATTTCGAGTATGGCTGGGTTTATTTTTCATATTATTACCACATCTTCATTCAAACTGAGACAGCAAAAATCTGGTTGGAACAGTCTAGATTATGGTTAGCAAGTGAACAAAGCCAAAGTCTGAGATTTTCATTGGAAAATGATATTCGGCCTGGAGAGATTCAATCAATTGTGGCAGTTTTCCAATAAGCTCAAACCTTTCCAATTATTTTGGTTTGGAAATCATTGCTAGCTTGGAAGGTATACACACACACACACACAGCCCTTGCCTTGTTTCATGTTGCTTTCTTTGTCAAGAATCAGATAGCACTAAATTGGCATTTGTTGTTTAGAAACAGACTCATTAACGTTGCTTCTTCATTGTCTTTCCTCAATCTGTGTTATCAGGTTCTTTAGGAGATTCAGTTCTATGGAACAATTCTTCGTCAAGAATCCGATCAAGAAAACTTCAACCATTCAGGATTTAAGTTGTATTTTTGGCACACCAACATAAGCAAACGATGAATCTACTAAAAGGTGGAAGATTTAGGAAAGAGGGCCTTCTCCAAGGCAAACGATTTCTCTCTGTTCACCAATCTTAATCCTTAAGGCATTAAATTTGGAACTTGGAAGGAGAAACTTCCTGCTTATTATTTCTTAGTTGTGCTAAGCAAGCACATACGGTAGTTAATTTGGCAAAAGTGACAAAATCCAACTCACATTTCATGGAAACTCCACGTAGTTGTGCAATTTTAGAGCTGGGTTCTTCCTTCTTCTCCATGTTTCAATGGCAGCTTCAAATTCAACCCAAGACACCTTCTTCCTCCAATGCCTTTCCAATCATTCCCAATATTCCTCCCCACTAATCTCTGCAGTCACGTACTTCCCCAACAACCCTTCATACACATCCATCTTGCAGTCATATATCAGAAATCTGCGCTTCAAGACTGATAAACCTCAAGAAGTTGAAGACCCACACTTGGAGCCGATCTATCTACAGCAACGATGTAAGAGAATAATTACTCCTGCACATCAATTATACAAAGCAAATTGATAAAGATATTAATTCCTTTTTCCTTAGTCAATTAGACAAACTCATTGCAGAACATGAAAGGGAAGCAGAAATCATTTGAGGATGAGACTGAAAGAATAACCATAGAAGCACAAAATTGGATATCAAATAATTCTGTGGTTCATTACTACAAAGAACAATATAGCTGGTAAGATTTGTTCTGAAGCAAGGAAGGAAAACTTAATTGTATTGTCTGCCTTGAGTGTTAGGCAAATGAAAAAGCAAGGGCATTATGCATCCTAATTAGTCATGGGAGTGCTTCACCTTCGAAATCCAACTAAGCAAAGAAAATAAAAGAGTATCGAGGGCATAAGCACATACTCTTTGTATGTTATCAGTTGCTTGTGGCCGTCTGGCAGACATTGCCTCTGGATTTGGAACCAAATCTGGACTGACATGCTTATAAAATGCCTGTAACGCTCTTCCAACAAATGGGCGAACAACATTCACTTCCATTGCAGATAGATTTTTGACCTGCAATTACAAATAAAATCAACTTAGGAACACCAATCAAGAAGGAAAAACAATGCATCAAAGTATGGAAATGATAAATTCTACTGTTAAATCTGATCATGCTGATAAGATTAGTCAGACCGAAAATTTTGTAAACCCTAATACTTATTTTTTTTTTTTTCAAATCCCATAATCTTGAAAATTCTCGGTACTATCCAAATGCACCATAAAGAAAGACACATACCTTCACTGCAGAAGAGCGAGCATCCTCTAATGATTCTAAGCTACTTTTGACCTTAAGAAACCTCGCATCCCTTATGTCATTAATAAGAGACCTCACCTATTAGAACGAACTATAATGAGGTCATTGCAAAACACCAATGAATAGTTAGATATAGGTTGAAGGAATCTTCAACTCACCATATATAGGTCAGGAATATCACCAGATGCACTATCATCACGAAAAAAAAGTAAGAGCTGACATCAACATACTTGTACAATAAAATATAGAATATGTACAATGTTCAGTACTTACTAATCAAAAAGAAGGCTTGAGATTTCAACATAATGGAAAGGCAGGCCTTGAAATGCTGCCTGAGACTTGCGCTCCGCCTCCAAAATCCGAGTCAAGTTTTCTAGTACAAAACAAAATCATGGTTCACTTACACAGGGAAATGAAAAATAATAATAATAAACATATCAAATACACACTGAGAACAAAAATGTAAACAGAAGTTAAATGCTTTTGGCAATGATCAAAACCCAAAATCAGTCTGATATGGGTTACAGTTTATTGATTTTCGATTCTCGGAAGAGCTTTGTCAACTAATGCATTACATATAAAATTATAAAACACCTGTCATCTACACCACTTTTATAGTGGTTAGATGAAATCTAGGTAGTAATGTTGTTACCACCCCTGATCATCCCTAATTCTCATGACTTCCTTAATTGCATAGCATTTGAATGAAACACAAACCACTTCGTAACAATTGCAACAACTAATGTTGAGTGACTTTGGCAAGAGAGTCTCATAATTATTCAGTAAAGCATGACTAATTTGATCATCTCTTGAAGTCATTTATTTTTTGTAGAAGGATAAACCTAAAAAATCTTAACATATAACTGGTGATGCTAAGACTCACATAAAGAATTCCAACAAAACACACAATTTTGAATATTCCCCGGGAAAAGAGTAGTGTTAATGAAACCCATTTTATCATAATCAACCAAATCAATCAAAATCAAAGCAAATCAATCCCAAACAATCTATTTCCTCGAAATTCTAGGATAATAGGTTGCAAACATAGAACCATATATCAAACTAATGCTAAAGAAGCAAGACTCACCGACGGACATCCACTCTGGGGGTCAAATTGTACATTTCCCTCTCTTCTTCAGAGCAATTGCAAGCCACAGAGGTACTTGGGTAGCCATTTGTGGGTAGAACGGACCAAAATCTCCCTGTAAACCATGATAAAAGTTATCCACCTGCATAAATCAACTGAAGCTACGATATAACAACATGAACAACGTGAAGAACATACACAGAGCATATTGAGAGGCTCCATTCTCATATTGGGGATGATCTCCACCATTTCATCTTCAGCCATAAACTCAACCTAAGCTTATGAAATTTCAAATTAAATTCACAGGAATGAGCGAAATAGAAAACAAAACAACCACGTTAAGCCAAAATTACAGATGAACACATAGTGGGAGAGAGCTAAACCTCTCCTCCGGAAAATATAGAAACATTTGGATCATATTGGCCGGCCATCCCTTGAATAACAGCATATCTTGCTTACCAAAACAGAGCTATCCTAAACCCTGTAACAAAAGAACCAACATTTCCAAATACCAATTTTCAGGGTTTAGCAACTAATTTTTAATAACCAAACAGAAAACCTTATCAAAAGCAATCATATAGTATTTTAATAACTAAATTGTTTAACCTGATTTCATCAAAATAATAACACAATCAAATCAATTTCAGTATTTGGATAAAATTTGCAAATCAATAACACAGACCCACTATGAGGAAAAATTATGGATTTGGACTTTTAGGGCAGCAAATTAAGAGAGTTCTTACAGTTTAATCAGATGAGATCCAAGATATTAGTAACAACAAAAATGAAGAAGAACAGCAACAAAAATCGAATGGAAAGATGAAGCAAAAATGACTTACATATCAGTGAGAGAAAGAGACTGAAACAGTGAGAGAAAGAGACTGAAACAGAGAGAAAGCTGGAGTTCAATCAGAAGAAAAACAGCAACACACGCCACTCCTATAAAAATCGCTCAATAAAAGTTTTCTCTTGCCTTTGAAAACCATTTTGTTGAAAAGAGCCATGGTCTTTGGAGTGATTTATAAAGTTTTTTTTTTCCAATCAATGAAATCTTCATATGCAGGTCACCGTATGTACAAAGCTATCTATGTGTAATTATTGATATGGAGTGAGAACATAGGACAGGCCAACTACTCCAAATTATAAAAAGAACTCTATAGCTGACACATATTGGATCAAAGCTTTTAAGCAACTTTGAACATTAAAAGACCAATAACATACTGAATTACAATTAGTAATCTACCAGACTATGGAAACCAGATTTTCTCTCTCCAAAAATCAAGCATATGAATACAACTTTACTACATTTCACCTCAGTTTTTGTTTCAAATGCAAAATCCACGTTTTGGGTTGTTAAATTTCCAGAATTTGCACAAACCATTGCAACTCACAATTCAGCTTACCTAAACCCCTATCAACATATCTTCTTAAACCTTAAACCGTACTCACAGGCACAAAAGCAAGCTCAAAAACCCAATAATCCACTAAACAGAAAGTAGCAAAACCATATAAAAAAAGTAATAATAAGAATTAAAATCAAGAATATTCAAATATATAAAACAAAATTTGAAAAAGGCAGGAACAAATTCACATAAAAAAGTGAGACTACAGTGGAATATGGAACCCTAACCTGAAATTGGATTGTTTCTCCACGTGGCACTTTATAGCTCCCTTCTATTATCTGGAAAGATTAACAACCAAGACAACAGAGACAATCTTAGGACATCACTAAAAATATCATTCATAGCAACTGAATATTCCCTAACAATTAGCCCAGAACTATCAAAACGGAAAAAGACAACCCTATAGTTTACACGGTGAGATTGACTCAATAAATTGTATATGGAAATCCAAAATCCAAAATCCAAAGCACCTGACCAATCTCCAAAGCGCTCAACCAAAGTTTACCTGTTTTTTGGTCTGCTGGAGGTTGAGGACAGGAATATGTAAGCAGTTGATGGTTGAGATGCGTGGATCGTATTGATGAGATGAAGAACAATTTGGGAACGAAAGAGACTGAAGGGGAAGAGGCAAAAGTATCTTCTCTGTTTGTTACGAACCGATGTGAGGAAGACCAAAAGAAACGGCCGATTCCCGAGGCACCGCCACAACCCGAAATCAACGGCTCCAAATGACTCTCGAACATCGAAGCTTGGGTTTCCATGGCAGCCCCCAACCAGGTGAATGAAAATGAAGGAAGCTTCTGTGCGAACAGCACAGTCGTGACTAGGGCTGTCAATGGGTCGTGTCGGGTCGGGTTCGTGTCGTGTCGTATTTATATGCATGTCAAATACGGGTCAATCTGTATTGATCTGTTTAGTATTCGTGTCAAATACGAGTCAACCCGTATTTACCCATTTATTTTCGTGCGGGTTTCGGGTTGACCCATTAACCCGTTAACAACGCTAAGTGATAGCAAATAAAAAAAAAATAAAAAATTCTAAATGTTGATAATTTAATCAAGTAATTACATTTTTAGATATAAAATAGTTATTTCATTTTGCCTCTCTCTCTCTCTATGTATAAAGATTGAGAAAGAGAAATTAAAAAATTAAAAATTGAAGAAAATGAAGAAGAAACAAAGAAAATAATTATTGCATGTTGAAAATAAATAGGGTTTATGATTAGGGTTTATGGTTTAGGGATTAGGGATTAGAGTTTAGGGAATCGGAATTAGGGTTTAGGGATTATGGTTTAGGGTTTAGGGATTAGGGATTAGAGTTTAGAGATTAGGGTTTAGGGTTTAGGGATTAGGGAATCGGGATTAGGGTTTAGGGATTATGGTTTAGGGTTTAGGGATTAGGGATTAGAGTTTAGGGATTAGAGTTTAGGGTTTAGGGTTTATGATTTTGGGATTAAAACATTAAACCCTAATCCCTAGATATTTAATGAACTCAAATTATATAAGGAACAATTACTAACAAATATAATTTAGGGATAAAAATGTAATATTTGAGTGTTCATCATTATGTAAGGACATTATAAATCTCTAATGTTGTAACATATAATCACAAATTTATCAGCACCATGATGGATAAGGTGCAAGGAGAGGAGTGGACATGGCAAGGGTTCGAAACCCATGTGTGCTAAAACTTTCATTTTATTTGATTTTTTCGCGGGTTGGCGGTATTAAGCGGGTTGACACGACCGCGACACGACCCGTTTAATAAACGGGTTAAGCAGTATTTAAACGGGTTGGCGGGTTGACTCGAAACCCACCCGCTTATAAACGGGTCGATGTGTGAGTTGACGAAAATTACCCATTTATAAATGGGTCGTGTTCGGGTTGTGTTTTTCCGTGCGGGTTTTAGTCGTGTAACGGGTCGAGTCGGAAATTGCCACCCCTAGTCGTGACCTTAAGATCTAAAGAGGGAGGGGCAAAAATGGAACTCAAGCAAAAGATTTAGTGGAGGGCAAAACCGCCAATTCACTATTCCTAAGCTACAGTCTAGTAACAGTAATCAAAACTGAGTTTTAGTATATATATAATTTAAGGCAATGGAGGCAGAAAGAAACACAGAAAAGTTAGCGTCTTGAAGATTGAAGAATTCAATCCTACCTAGACCTAGTCTTACAATAACATGATGTACCAAATACAAGTGGAAGCTTCGGCCAAAACCCTAATTCTAGAAAATAGGCAAATCGTTCTTCCTGTGACATTGGCGATGGTGATGTATCTGAAAGTTGAGAGAGACCAGAGCTCCCCGCCAGCCACACTCACCCCAAAACCCAAATGGATTCAAATGCTACTCAAATTGTCAATTCAAGATTCGATCCGATCAAGAATCTGGATCCCACCCGTTCTCACTTGTAAATCTTTTATTTTTTGGTGATTAAGGTTAAAATAATTGCCCTTGTCCCTTGACACCAATACTAATGTCATTTAGCACTAAATGTGGTCAATTTTAAATGTTTTTATAAACCACAACGTTTTAACTTCATAACGTACATGCATACTACTATGACCGCAATTTGTACTACACAAATCGTATAAGGATATTCCTTCATTTGACTCATAGTTCAATTTATTGAATATGTTTTATTTTAAAACATTAATTTGAATACGTTACTATCACAAGTATTACCTAACGAAGTTTCAGCTTCTGGGTATCGAAGTGAAGTCATCAGTGCTACATCAAAGTCTAAAGCAGAAAAAAATAAAAAAAAATAAAAAAAAACCTACTGTATATGGGTTAGCTTAATGTTTGAATTCTTTTATGAGGAGTGTGCACTATGCATCATGCAAAACATGCATCAACACAGCAAACTTGGAGATTCGCAATCCTTGTCCTTTATGGAAGTTGTTATGTCATTAGTTTGTCCAATTTTGGAGGGACTTGAATAGGCCTGGGCACGCTTCAAGTCGAGTCTAGTTTTTAGTCGGTTTTGGGCTTGAGCCCAATACTAATCTTTTTAAGCCCAAATCACTTCTTTTTTTCTTTTTTTTTGTCAAAATCTATTTTTTTGTCAAATTGCCAAAACCTAATCACTATTAACAGGCCCAAATGAGTTTTTTCTACTCTTTCAAACCTAATCAGTATTAACAGGCCCAAATCACTTGATACCATAGGTTTCTACTCTTTCAATTTTTTTAACTAATCACACAATCAATCATAAACTAAACAACTAAATCAATCACAAATTCATGCAATCATCAACCAAGGAAGGCAATAAAACCACTTAGACTTACAAACCATAACAAAAAAACACACACACACACAAATAAAGCAAGAAATTAAAATTATACTCATGACTGATTACAACCCATGACAAAAATAAACATAAAGATAATAAAACATCCTTCCAAAACAGATGCTGCATCCATTCTTCCAATGGCCTTAACAAAGCAACCTACACATAACACTTGATTAATTAACACAAAGTTGAAAGTTCCACCATCAACAAATCAAAATTAAAATAAGATAAAAGAAAAACATATTTAAAATAACTGCAAATCAAATAGGAGCATTTGCTCAATACAGATTCAAATATATTTATCATATAAACAAATTCAAACAATCATTATCATATTTATCATTTTCATCATCCCTCAGTCATTATCTTTCTTGTTACATTACTGATAATCATCCGAGTCATAAGATAAACAATCTCTTTATCCTTGAAGTTTGAATTTGAACCAGCAACTATATTGAAGAGAAAGATTAAGAAACAAACATATGCTCAAACTCATAAGAACTCTATAAATAGCACCAAACAAAACAATGTCAGCCAAATCTGACAGATGTATCTTCTTATTCAAAGGAGTTTTGTGTAAAGAACTCTAATACCTGCACAAAAAGGAGTTTTGTCGTAAAGTTCTTTAGTTCTCTTAGTGATCAAGTTCAGTTTTGGAGACCAATAATACCTGCACAAAAATAGAACAGAACATAAAATTATAAACATAGACTTCCACAAAACTAGAACAGAACAAGTAGACTTTCACAAAACAATATAAAACCAGAGCAACCTCTACAACCCCTACAACCAACCTCTACAATACAATATAAATTATAAAAGCTATACAACACAGAGAGGGCTATACAACACAACACTATATCCTAATCCTATCAACAAAACAGATTAAAAACATATTAAACACAGTCAAAACAAAACAAAAATAGGGTTAGCAGCAAATTGAAATACCCAAACAGATTCAAACAAACTGCAAATCAAACAGATTCAAATATATTTATCATATAAACATATTCAAACAAATTGAAATACCCAAACAGATTCAAACAAACTGCAAATCAAACAGATCAAACCACAGCAGCAGATATCAAAAGAGAGAGAGAGAGAGAGAGAGAGAGAGAGAGAGAGAGAGAGAGAGAGAGGATTAAAAGCATACCTCCATTGAAGCCAAAATTTCGAAACATTCAAGCTTTCAAAACTGTAAATCAAAACTTTAAACCCAGATCTCAAAAAAACCCTTAAAATTCAAACAATACCCAATATTTATAAAAAGTAAAAATAGAAAAAGCTTTACCTCAAGTTCAGCTTCAAGCTCCCCTTAAGAAGAGAGTACCGGAATAGAGAGGATGAGGTTGAGTGGTGATGTGGGTTAGGTCAAGAGAGAGAGGATTGACAGACAGAGACAGGAGATCGAGAGAGACGAGAGGAGATCAAGGGAGACGACAGGAGATCGAGAGAGACGAGACGAGGGACATTGATGCTGTCGCCGTCCATTTGGTGAGGTCAGAAGAGACGATAGAGGTTGAGGTTGAAGTTGAGGGTGAGGGTGAGGTGAGAGAGAGAGAGAGAGAGAGAGAGAGAGAGAGAGAGAGAGAATGAGATTGAGATAAAGTGAAATGAAAGAGAGGTGGACCGTGGAGCGCTAGGTTAGTTGTGGTTGTGATAGGACTGGCCGATGCTGGTTTGGTTCGGTTTGTCTGCCCAAACCGCGTCGAGCAAATGCACTACGGTTTGTAAAAAATTCAAACCGTGCACCGAACCATAAGGTGGGAAACCGGTTTCCTCGGTTTGGTTTGGTTTGGTTTGGTTTGGTGAAAACCTGCTTGAAAACATTTAGAACTAAATTCATTCAAACTCAAACATTCATTCAAAACCTGCTTGAAATTCATTCACCATTCACATCATAACAGATTCAAAATCATTCATTCAATCCATCTTTTCAAACTAAAAGATATGCATCATTCATCATTCACATCCATCCAAAGTTTCAAACTAAACCATATGCATCATTTTACATCCATCCAAAGTTTCAAAAACATATTATCAATAGAACAAAACAACCCTTTTAAGCACAAAAAGTTTTTGGCAAAAGATAGATTTGTTGAGGAATTGACTAACCAATCTTTTGCCAAAAACCTACTTCAATCTCATCAAAAAAGACTTCCACATCTAAACTTCCTACTGTCCAGCCCTTCTAAGTAGCAAACCTATCTTTTTTAAGTGCAAAAACCTACTTCAACTTCATCAAAAAGAGCTCCAACTCTAAAATATTTAAGTGAGCTCATCAAAAAAGACTTCCACATCTAAACTTCCTACTGTCCAGCCCTTCTAAGTAGCAAACTTATCTTTTTAAGTGCAAAACCCTACTTGACTTCATCAAAAGAGCTCCAACTCTAAAATATTTAAGTGAGCTCATCAAAAAGACTTCCACATCTAAACTTCCTACTGTCCAGCCCTTCTAAGTAGCAAACCTATCTTTTTAAGTGCAAAAACCTACTTGACTTCATCAAAAGAGCTCCAATCTAAAATATTTAAGTGAGCTCATCAAAAAAGACTTCCAAATCTAAAGTTCCTACTGTCCAGTCCCTTTACAAACCAATTCTTCATGCTCCCTTTAGTTTTTGGCAGCGAGCTCAATGGTGGCCAGTGGCCACTTGTTCATTCCGCTACAATGTTTGAATATCTACAAGAATAGAGAACATGTAAGACAAATTCAAATGTACAAAGTTCAAACAGAAAAAAAAAATTTAAAAACATAATAGTAGTACCTGATTCCATTTTCTCCAAAGCTTGATAAAATTCAAGTTCATCTTCACTTGGCTACTTGTTGAAGTTAAAAGCCACTTGGCTTAGCCAATCCTTAGTGCAAACAAGGGCCTCAATTGTTTTAGGAGTCAAAGACGCCCTAAAAGGATCCACAACCCTTTTTCCCATACTAAACGCAGCTTCCGAAGGCACACTTGAAACAGGGATAACAAACACATCCCTTGCAATCTTAGATGGGACTGGAAATCTTGGAGAGCTCTCTCTCCACCAATCTAGCAAATCAAAGTCTACTACTTCTGGATCTTTAGCTACCTCTAATAAATACTTTTCCACCTCATTCTTAATTTGAACCACGGCTTTATCTTTTCTTGTTCTCGCAAATCTTTTAAGTCTTGGATCATTGCATTCAACTCTTACCTCCCCTCCACTTTCTACATTAGCCTCCGCATTATATTGGGCAGCTGCTGGTTCCTCTTTCTTATAGGCCTCATACATCCGCATTAAGAGATCCTTCACCCCTTCTACCATCACACTAACCTTCGAATCATCACTTTCTAACTCAGCAAAGCTATATTGGACATAGTCCATTTTGTAACGCTGATCAAGCACCACCGCCACAATCAAAACTTGGTTCACTTCCCGAATATTACCCCAATACTTATCGAACTTCTTTTTCATTGAAGTTGCAACTTTTTTCAAAAAAAATGTCTTCACTTATAATCATTGCATTCAACTCATCAACAATAGAAAGCATCTCATTGAAGGGGATATTGGAAGTAACCGTCTTATATGCACTAAACTTTAAGGTTGCCTCGTAAAATCTTTTCAAGAACTTTACAAAAGCTCTTACATACTCCCAATCCGCAGCAGTTAGAGGCTTTAACTTTTTTGTAATGGAGATTTCCCCTTCTTCAACCTTTCTTTTCTTCTTTTTCAGAATACCATCATCACGATCACCACCACTTTGATGAAAGTTAGGTGCATAGTATGCCGCCTCCTCTTCCAACCTATCAAACCTTCTTTGCAACTTTAAGGCAGCTTCTAACATAAGATATACTGAGTTCCACCTTGTTTTACACTCCAAAGGTAATAAACCTTTGTTGTCAATTTTTTGCAAGGCCAAACAGTGCCTAAATTTATCCAACCTAGATGGGGAAGACCTTGTATACACGCAAGCTTTGCAAATACTCTTAATTGAGTCATGCAATTCACTCAACCCATCAAAAACTATCAAATTAAGGATCTGAGCACAACACCTCATATGTAAACAATCACCATCTAGCAAAAGAGTGCCCCAAAGCTTCAATTGCCTCTTCATATGCCTAATGGCCCCATCATTAGCCGTAGCATTGTCAAGTGTAATAGTGAAAACTTTATCTATTCCCCAATCATACAAACAATCCTCCACAAGTCTCCCAATAGCCTCACCTCTATGATTTGTAATTTGACAAAAATTGATGATTCTCTTATGCAATTTCCAGCTATCATTAATGAAATGGGCTGTCAAAGCCATATAGTTCACATTTTGCAAGGAAGTCCAAGTGTCCGTGGTAAGCGACACTCTTTGTGAATTTAGATTTAATACACTCTTGATTTTGACCTTTTCTTCTTGATAAAGATCCCACACATCTCTAGCAGTGGTTCTACGAGATGATGGATCAAATCTAGGTTGACACTCTCTCATAAATAGCCTAAAACCGACACCTTCCACATGCCTAAATGGAAGCTCATCAAGTATTATCATCTTTACACAAGAAATTCTACTTCTCTCCTTGCTATATGAATGCGCAACTAGGGTTCCTTTATTCTCAAATGAAAGCACTTTTTGTTTGTTCTCCTTTCTCAATGGACATCCCCCTGTACACTTCTCTCTCAAATGTTGCATCATTGTAGATGTCCCATTTTTTATGGGATCACATGCATAAGATGCATGACAATACTTACAAGAAGCTCTAGGTCCTATACTACTCCCTAGTTCAAATGGTTCCTTAATGAAATGTTTCCATACCTCCGATGCTTTCCTAGTAAGCTTGATCTTTCTTGAAGTGGGAGGACGTGAGGGGAGTGTAGCTGCTCCATCCCAACTACTTGTGATGTATCCTCTGTTGTGGGAGTAGGAGTAGCTTCCATATTTGACATTTTTAAGGCCTACAAAATGAAAAACATATTCATAAGCAAACTCATAAACATGCCAAAACATGTTACACTCCAAATGTAATAAACCTTTACACACCAAATAGATTTTCAAAGCTATGAGTCAACTCAAAACTTTTACTTCTTTATTATTGTTTTTCAAAACATATGTAAATCCATAGACTATATATTAAAATTATTCACAACTGCTTTCATACAAGTAAAGTAAATTTTAATTATATTATCAATTAAATAACTCATCCGATCTTGCAATTGGATGATTAATGAGTGAGCTTACTATTGTTTTATAATTAAATAGGTTTATTATTAACTCTAAGTTTAGACAGATGCCAAGTTCAAGAAATACTCATTTATTACTAGTACTACCATAAACAGTGAATCAATCATGTTGATAAAAATTGAAATATCACATAAACAAGGACAACAAGACTGTACTAGATTATGATACCAACAGATAAATAAAATTCCACTAAATACACAATTATGTAAAAACAACATAACGCGAACAAAGCAACAGAAAAACGTAACCACCACACATCTGCCACCCCCATAGGTCATCTGCCGTTTATACAAATTTATTCCTTAATTAATACTTAATACACTAACCCATTCTATCTAACTAAAGCTAATCAAGGATAACAATTGACAGCTAAACTAGTCCTGAATTATAGGCTTTTATGTGTTGAGGCTTCAATACACACCACAAATATAGCAGTTACAATTTACAAACAATAATACACATATATTATATAGGAAGGAAAGGAAACTTACCCTTGATTTTCAACACAATCACCAGTTCAAAACTCTCCAATTTGCTAGATAAAATGTCTGCATATGCAAGAACTACGAAAATTAGGGCTATACCAAAAACCCCAATAATTAGGGTTATAACAGAAACAAAAATCACAAAAAAAGAAGAAGAAATTGTGGAGGAATCAACTAACCTTTGTAGAGAGAAACCGAGATGAGAGAGTAGAATGAGTGATGAGAGACTGAGAGATGAGAGACTGAGTGATGAGAGACTGAGTGATGAGAGACTGAAAGATGAGAGGGAGGTGCGAGTTAGGCGATGAAGAAGAGGCGCCGCCGACGAGGCAACGGCGCTAAGGCGATGGTGATGATGTGAGGCTGAGGTGGTGATGTGAGGCTGAGGCGACTTCGACGAGGCAAAGAGGAGAGATAGATGAGGCACGACTAAATTCGGATGCTTAATTGACCTAGGTTAAGTTGTGAAGGGCTAGGATATGCTATGCAAATGTGCACACAAGTTAAAAACAAACCAATAGAAATAAGCCACGTATATTATAATTATTAAATTAAAAATTATTTTAACATATCAAGTTCGGTCCGATTAACCGAGGGTTTTTAAATTTAGGAACCGAGAACCGAACCATGAACACCGGTTCGGTCCGGTTCATGCGTCGTTGACAAAAAAGTCAAAGAAAAAACCTAACCAAACCGGACCGACAGGTTCTGTTCGACCGATTTGACCAGTTTTCGGTCCCAGATGCCCAGCTCTAGGTTGTGATATAGTGCAAGCATCCCAGCGTATGCATCTTATTTTAGCCAATAAATAGAGGACACGTGGTATATTAATATATTATTAATAAGTAGTCCACCGATTTGGTTCAGGTCCACTAGTTCCCAAAAATTTGGAACCGAAGGCCGAACCGTTAACTTCTGTTCGGGTCAGGTCCAACGTTGACTTTTTTTTGGTTTGGTCAAAAACCTCATTTTTGGTTCAGTTTTGTTTGGTTCGTTCGGTTTATCGATTTTTATGCCCACCCCTAGCTTGACCATTTTAACATTTTGTCTTGTGTGAATGACCTTTTTTTCATTTTCTGTAAGTTTTTTCTTGTAAAAGTGTACAACTCTCAGGAACCGAGCCATAGAAAAGTAATTATCATCACAACGTTAGAATATGAGTCAAGTTGCTCTAGTTGTAAGGTCATCTCTAATCATGGGGGCTAAACCTAAAAAAAATCCTAAAATTTGGCCCAATTTCATCTCCAATGCATGTATAGGGAGGGGGGAATTTTGGGCAGACTAAAATCTTAGGCGGTATTTGGCCCAGCTTTCCATTCCAAGCAGAACTTTTGTGGGGCCCAATTCACATCAAACCAAGGAGCCACTTCCACAGTTGCATGGACCACATGTCGCCAACTTACCCATGCTGCATGCGCCACTTGTCAAGCCCACAACAACTATTTGTTTCAATCCAATGACTGCATTTTAAGTTGCTGTGTCCATTTTTATTTTTCATTCTACATATAATGAATGGCCAGGATATTTTTAAGCAATCTTAATGGGAAAAATTCACATTCAATGGCTGAAATTTAAATCCAACGGTAAAATTAATTTTTATAATTAATGTAAATCATATTCAACCCAAAATAATTTTGTGATTATCATTTATGTTAATTGTAATTGTGGTTTATCTTAATATGTTTTGATTTTTAAGTGAAATTATATTATGTTATGGATTTTGGAATTTTTTAGGTTAAAATGTTCAGAAAATTAAATCACAAATGTTGAAACAAAAATCATGTTAAGAAAAATTAACATAACAAAAATTAGGTGTTAACCATTTTTAAACAATTTAATAAGTTGCGGACTTAAATTATAAGTCTGCATGGTTGGAGGAAAAAACAGTTTGAGTCCAGGCAATACATGAATAGTTATATTTTGAAGAGGAGAAATTTGGGTTTAGCCCCATTTGGGTTGAAGATGGCCTAATATATTCAAAGACCAGTGGATTCATTCTGTTAACTAAGGAAATATCTTAGATCAATAGTTCTAGAACTCTCTCTCTCTCTCTCTCTCTCTCTCTCTCTCTCTCTCTCTCTCTCAGTTGTTTCGGTTCTCTCATTTTCTGTCTATCCAAACACTATTAGTTGTGGCTTGCATCATTTCCAATACCCTATGCATCAAGTCATCGAGTATATTGTATACCCACCAAAAATAAGCAAACCCAATGAAGATGAGCTGACCCTGCATTCTCACACTAATTAAATATGTTGTCTTTGTGTAGAACAAAGAGCGATCCAGATTGTCCAGTGCATGCTACCTTACACAACAAGTTCGAAATTTTGATGCAGATTGCATATTAAATTCATGAAATTTCTCAAACAAGCAAGTTTTTCCATTTCTTTTTCATGATATTGTTGTCCACTTCAACATTCACTCCCTTTTGCAGAATTTTATTCTCACCCAACTTACGTACAGATTGTTACAGTATTGATTTTTATAGAACAAGTTACAAAACTAATAAGTAGAGTACATTCTAGTGTGCTAGACAATCGTAATTGCTTCGAATAAGCGACCACCCGAGAGGAGTGACTCTGCAGCATATGATGAATGTGAAAACCCCTTGCCCATAGAAGACGAATATGACATTGCAAATTCATCAAAACCTTCATGGTGAGCAAAATTCAAGCGACTTGAAGAGAGCCCAAGAAGAGAGAGCTCTGGCAAAGCAATGTCACCTTCCAAATACTGCACAACCTGGCGCATGCTTGGCCTGGCTGTAGGCTCTGAATGAGAGCACACCAGCCCAAGCTTCAACACCAACTCCACCTCCTCGGCTACAAACTCTGTACCCAAGTTTTGATCTCTTGCCTCAAGAATGGCACCTCTGTTCCAGTAAGAAAACACCCAATCTACCAAAATCAAATACTGGTCTGGACCTTGTGCCTCTATTGGCCTTCTTCCACAAGCTACTTCGAGCAAGAATGCCCCGTAAGCAAACACATCGGTGTTCTTTGTGGCCCGGCCTGATCTTGTATGCTCTGGAGCTAGATACCCAAGTGTTCCAACTATATTCGTAGTTTGAGGGTCTTTTCCATGGTCACATAATCTTGCAAGGCCAAAATCTCCTAGCCTTGAATTCAATTCACTGTCGAGTAACACATTGCTGGCCTTCACATCTCTGTGAATCACAACTTGTTCCCATTCTTCATGAAGATAGAACAACCCTGAAGCCACACCTTTGATCACTCTAAACCTCTGGCTCCAATTGAGAGTGACCACGGGGTGGTCATAGAGGTACTTGTCCAAGCTTCCATTAGGCATGTAGTCATAGACCAAGAGCAACTCCCCTTTTCTTCTGCAATAGCCCAAGAGTTGGACTAAATTCCGATGGCGAAGCCTGCCAATACTCGCAATTTCTGCAACAAATTCCTTCATCCCCTGTCGGGAATCGTGTGAGACTCTCTTCACAGCAATCTCAACTTTTGAGGAGGGTAATCTGCCTCTATACACTTTACCAAAACCCCCAGTGCCCAAAAGCTCCTTCTCCTTAAACCCTTTTGTGGCAATATATAAGTCTTTGTATTTAAACCTTTGAGGCCTATACTCAAGCTCCCAATCTTCAAGTAATTCTGCAAACTTCCTCTTCCTTCTTATGAAATAAATTAAACCTGAAACGACTAGCAACACCAAACTCACAGATAAAATAGGCACACCAATTGTCAAAAGTTTAGACCTTTTTTTACCTCCCATACGAGGCAATTTGGGAAGTTTTGACAGAACAATTTCTTGAGCCTGTCCATTCATCTTAAAGCTCCAACCCAAAACATAATGAGTTGTGAAGATTGAGCCAGTGGACGAGGAGAAGCCCACATACATGGCTTCGTTGAGTATCGGAGAAAGGTCACGATTCAAGGACAAAAGTGGAGCTTGGGGTTTTTCAACATTGATTGGAGCCAAAGTGACACTGATTTGCTTCTTGGTACCATCATAGTCCACCCAAACTTGCATTGGTTGGCCACTGCTAAGTTTCAAGTTCTGAAACCTGCCATTGTTTTGAGCGTAGTATCCAGCTGTTGTAGAGTTTGCAGAGTGCAGACCATTAATATCAATCCCAACATGGTTGTCATTGATGTCATTGAACTCCTTGCTCTGAATGGTATCAAGCTCCACAGCAAAAACATGGTTGGTGGGATTTCTGTTGTTGCCCTCATTGAAAAGTCCAAGGTACTGGCTTGGAAGAGCGCCGGGAAGCCCTCTCGTTGGAGCAACAACAAAAACGATCCCATGGGCACTGAGGTCTGCATATCCTGATCTGATGGCAAAGACAAAAGTGGAAGAGAAGGAGAAAGCTGTGGCATTAGGTGAGCTCTTGAAGTTTCCTGGGTTGGGATAAAAGGCATGACCCTGGTTCTGGCTAGTGTCGTTTGTAAGCCTCAAAAGACCATTTGGTGTCACTCCTGCTATGCCGTCTAGGCTAAGGTTAACAGACTGAAAACCATTGAAGGTGAAACTGAGATCTTCAGCTGCTACTAGGCTTACTAGTAAGACTGCTACAAGCTTGAAAAACATGGCTATGCCTCTGATTTTTTATGAACTTTGTTGATGTCCAAAATTGGATTCAACTTAGATAGGTATGAAGTAGTGGATGATGTGGGAAGGTGATGGCCTTAGCATAGGTAAAGTGAATAAGTATGCACAAGACAAGATATACGTGGTTCACCCAAATGATGGGCTACGTCCACAGAGATAGATGTTCTCATTATAGTAACGTTTGTTTGCATTTGTACAAGGGGATTAGACCCAAAGTAAAGGGAAAAATGGGGAGGCCCAAGGCCCAAGATGGTGGTCCAAGTCCAAGAGAGTGTCTCCAAATCCCAGTTGTCACATCCCGGCCGGCTCGACTCGCCATAGACGATATTGTCGCTTTGGGCCCTCTCTGCCCTCACGGTTTTGTTTCTGAGCTCACGAGCAACTTCCCAGGTGGGTCACCCATCCTGGGATTGCTCTAGCCCAACTCGGCTTAACCGGAGTTCCCACAACTCCGAATCCAGTGAGCTCCCAAAAGGCCTCGTGCTAATTGGAGGTGGGCATGTACATATAAGGCTTACAGGATCCTCACCCCTGGGCGATGTGGGATCTTACACCAGTCCCCCTTTAAGTGGAGGGTGGCCTCCTTTTGTAGGTGAGGAAAGGTCTCCACCTCTTGTAGTCTTCCAATATGGGACTCTTGATATTGCTTAGAGTTGCTTCTAGTTGCTCGGTTAGTCACGGTACCAACAAACTTTCACATAAATTTCATTAAAATTTAGCCATTTCAAGTCTTTACATATATGCAAGAAAAGAAAGTCATCGACTATAGATAGACCAGAAACATGGCCTGGCCTTCTAGTTTTGTAGGGCACAATTGCATTTAATTTCCAAACCCAAAATGTCTAATTTCATTTTCCATTGGCAGATTGCATTGCTTGTGCAACTTCCATCACTATCTCCTTTGGAAGGAAGGATGGCATATTGAATTTTCCTCCTAGCTTCTGTTGAATAAATGACTCACCTAAATAAATGCAAGTTGGAAAAAACAAGGAAGATATCTTTTGGTTTCAAAGA
The DNA here is from genome assembly GCA_024362665.1 of Prunus padus. Lineage (NCBI taxonomy): Eukaryota > Viridiplantae > Streptophyta > Magnoliopsida > Rosales > Rosaceae > Prunus > Prunus padus. Next base: position 6,177,683 of record JANFAM010000019.1, read on the forward strand.
TATTTTCATATTTTTTGCCTACCCAATCTTCTTGAAGTATTAAACTAGACTTCTTTGAAGATAGAAAGGGTTGGTGGCAACATAATCTTATTGGATTATTTAGGGATCATTAACCACAACTTTGGTTTTTCTATTTGACTAGGCACCGATTGTATCTTCCAAGCCATAAACGCACAATGGAAAGAATATTGAAGTCTTCTTCATTGAGGCATAGAAAAGAACTCATCCGAGCCAGTACCCCCCTCGGAGCACATTGGCTTGATTAGAGGTCCAGATCGAGCGCAAATCCACCAGACTACACATCTATATCACATACACCTGATCTATTGGACTGGTTTATTCCCCAATAGTGGCACGCCTACGCAACACATTTCGATTCGAGCTAGAAGAAAAGGAGAAATAGAGCCCGCACCCCTATGCCATTCTAGCCTGATCCAACTTTCAATTTTATTCAGAGATTGAATATTCCTCTCTTGCGAGCCAGATTGGGCATTGTTGTCGAAACCAAATCTCAGTAAGAGAGAACATTTTGTACCAACACCTTCATTTCGAGTCTTTGGATACACATCAAGTCAACAACTACAGTTACCAAAGAAAAATCTAAAAGTCAATAATTAGCTTTTATGTAGAAATTATCGACACTATCTTTGTGAACCACAACCAGATCCCATATTGCACGCAGATAAAACAACGCCACCCCTCTGTGGCTTGGTGATTGCCAAAAATCTCAACTGCTATATGTATTACAATTTTATACATACAAAAACTAACCTTTTATTATATTAAAAAAAGATAACCTTGACAGTTTGAGGGAAATTTACTAAATATAGGGAAAAAAAGTTATACCAAGTCAGAGGGCACATAAACAAAGACAAACAGTAAAGACCTGAGAGTCCGGAAGACGAGAAATCCCAAAAAAATTAAAGGGTGGTGATCCACATGAATATTTATCTAAACTCTTCTTTTCTTATAAAAAAAGATAAGCCATTCATCAGATGAGGGTACTTGGCTAATGGTACTTCATGCATATACTTGTTACATATACCAAACAGTAGACAAACCACAAACATATATTACATGAACAGCCTAATAAGCAATGCCGTACAGATTGTTTTGCCCCAATAATTTATATTAAAGTTAACAACAAATAATAAGTACTAGAGGTAACAAGCAAAATGCATTGGCTATGAATAATTTAAAAGTGTTTGTGGGTCATAAAAGCGATTTAGGTGATTCTTCAAAAAGCATTTGCAAGTGTTTTTTTTTTTCTAGGAAGCAGTTGACAAAAATTTCAATGTTCTAATACAAGCCCTTTTAACTCTGGCAAGAATCAAACTCTTGTCTTGGATATATGAGATGATAAGTATTGTACCACTAAAGTAAAAAAAAAGAATCTCATGAACTAAAATACTTACCATTCTCTTTTAATACATGCGATGTTAGGTGAGGAATTGAAAACATGACTTTAAGTGCAGGATAAATTTGCAAATAGTTAAATTGGGATTAAACCCTGGAAGCCACCAAGGTCAATCTAATTACCATCCTTCCATACAGGGTAAAAGCTCCTTTTGCAAACCGTGGTAGACACTTTTCCAACTGTTTGGTGATGACCACGTAGAAGACTTGGAATTAGGACAACATGGAACCATCAGGCGTGGACCCTGCTATTCTTTTCTTTCCCTCACAAAATTGCATTATTCCAATAGACTTGGGGCACGTTTCGTCGTCTGTGGTAGATTCTCGAGAAGGCACTCCAATGGTCTATAATGGTGACGCATCCATGCACCAGGCGGATTGTAGAATTTTCGACGTTGAACGTATGAAAGCCCCGTGAAAGAAGATAACGGATATGACTTTGAAAAATCATCAGAACCTTCATGAGGCACAAAAGTCAAAGCCACTGGAAGAGGTCATTGAATTGGGAGATATTAAACTATATAGGGGTTAAATTACCAGAATTGATATCACACGGATCGAAATGGGAAATCCTGTTGACTTTTTGACCCAAAAAAACCTCTCAAACCATTAATTTTGAATTTTGGAGTTGCTAAAAAGGGCAAAAGGGGAAGATAATTTTTATTTTTATTTTATGGGTGCGGCCATGACCGAGCTTCTTTTGGAGTTGGTAATTGAGCTCTTGTGTTTGTTGTGTAGTTGGTGAACTATTGACCCCCGGAGGATGTTGATCATAGTGTATTAGTCTGATAGTCAGCATTAGAAGTTAGAGTTGTTATAATCAGTTTAGTGAGAGTCCTTAGCACTTAAGCTAAGTCTGTAGTATATAAACTACAGCTTACGCTTGTAATCCTTCAATGAATTGAAACCTCTGCTTTCATTTTCTCTTTTCTTCTGGAACTTTCTCTAAGCTTTATGTTACCAAGTCTTATGAAAGCATTTATTAAGCTTGACTTGGGATGTGGAGGCTACATATTCAAGGCATTGGGAGGTGAAATCATTTATGACATAGGTGGCTACATATTCTAAGGCATTGGAATGTGATTGTATAAATAGGTTTGTAATACAAAGGAAAGATAATTCAATTGAAACCATAAAAATTCTCTCATATTCCCTTATACTCTAATTTTAGCATTACTCCCATTTTAGCATGGTATCAAAGCAATTGATTTTGGTTGTCTTTGCATAACCTTGTTCTTGTCTCTACTTAACTTCCTCACTTTGTCTGTCTTGTCTCTACATAACTAGTGCCTATAATATTTTTGAAAATGTCCCCTGAGGAGCACTCAAATTGGATATCCTACCATTTGGAATGAGTGGTTTTTTTAGAGATTTTGGGAATGACAGGTTGTTTGGAATGATTGGTTTTTTGGATTGTTTTTTGGTTGATAAAGTACGCACGTCATGACAAACGAAACTGTCCATCAAATCCGAATAGAAAAAATATTGAGTCAAGTAAGTACCAATGTAAGTGATCTAACATTTGATTTAAATATGTAGCTTTTTATTATGCTTGTCTTACTTGAAATAACATATGTGCTTCTTCATACTTTTTATTTTGTGTGTGAAAGTTTTAGAGAATGATGAAGCACAAGATTTGGATTGGGACACAGATGCTAATGATGAAGAATAATTTAGGTAATTTCAAACACATGAAATTAGATAGATGTGTCAATTTAATTAATGAATCATCATAAGAAATTTCATAAAGGTTGTCAAATACTATGAATTATATTTATTCTTTAAATATGAGAACCAATATGCATATTTCTTATTTCCATTATGTAAAATAATTATTCTTTGAGTTATGACTGAACTTGGTTTGATTTCTTTCTCTGAGTTATGACTGAATTTGGTTTGATTTCTTCATATGCAGATGGTTGGAGAGATACTAAATGGTTTTAGTTATGATTGAAGGGTTGTATTGGATATTTTCATGGAGTATTTTATGGTTGTTGGGACTACTGATTCTTTGAGTATTTAGTATTTTTGCACTTTTAACTGTTGTGGAAAATTTCATGTTGAAAAAGAAAGAAGAAGGGAGCATTTTTGCTCACCATTTTAACCATAGGTGTACCCTCACCACCATCTTCAATGCTTGACACGTGTCCATAGGTATAACCATGATTCCATAAATACAAAGCAAAAGTTAATTATGATTATGTCTATGGACACGTGTCAAGCATTGAAGGTGGTGGTGAGGGTACACCTATGGTTAAAGTGGTGAGCAAAAATGCACCCAAAGAAGAATGTTGTGAACAATTACTTTTGGTTAATGATTGATGGATTGTTGCACATATCAAGCTCTAGTGTTGTTTCTGGAATGAGAAATGACATTTTTAACATCGTTTGACTTTCCTAATTTATGCAATTTATATGTTTATTAATCTTGTCAACTATGATGAATATGGTTTTTAAAAAAAAGGTTTCAACTAAATATATATATTGTGTTTTGGTGAACGAATAAGTTCATTAGAAGAACCTAAAGTAAGGAGAAAAGGGAGAGCATTGGAGTGAGATTGAAAAACATTGTAAAGAAACAAAAAGAAAAACAATCATGAAAAAGTGAGATGAGAAATTACAAAATTAAAAAAATTAAAATGGTGAAGATAAATGAAATAAAACTACAAAATGGAAGAATCAGTAAAACTACAAAATGGAAGAATCAGTAAAAAGTTTGATGGATCGAAACAAAAAAGAAGTAAAAGAAAGTAGAGTAGAGTGATTTTATTATTATTATTATTTTCCAAAAGAATAGAGAGATTATTGAAGAGAAACGGAAAAAAAGAAAAAGTAATCACTAGCTAGCTAGTAACCCATTCGCAAAAAAAGAAGAAGCTAGTAACCGAAAAAAAAAAACCAAGGCCTAAGATAATTGCGTAGCAAAAAGAGTAAATGAAGAGAAGAATAAAAGTGATGGGTTTTGTGAAAGCCTAGCTAAAGTACCGAAGAGTTTAGATAGAAAAAAAAAATGTCTGTGTTTTCAAGAATGTAATTAAAAAGGAGAGAGAGTTGGAAAAGGTAATCATGTGGTTGACTTATGTTTTCGAGAAAAGTAATTAAAGAATATTGTTTTTCTTTTTAAATAATATCATAAGCATTTTGAGCCACTGGATGGTGAATTATCTCAGGGTTTAAAAAGAGTGTATAAATGTATGGTTTTTGTGTGTCTCCGATCTTGACCCATATATATATAGTTATTCTCTTATCCGGATGTATTAATGTGCAGAATGTGCGGATGCCATTGTAAATAGACAGGAAAGCAGGGAGGGGTAGTACAAAATACATGGCGTCCGCGCGATAATAACATCCGGATTTCCATGGTTTGGCTTGTGGGCAGACATAGAAACTAGAAAGATGCAAAACATGGGCAGTATTGGCTGATTTTTGCTATAATTCCATGGTTGAGTGACCTGGGGTTAGTTTCCTTTGTTGTTTGCATTTGAAAATTATAAATAAAAAGCTGAAATGTATGGGATGGATGGGAGTGAGATGGTTTTGGAGGTCTGCCATTGGTAAGGGAGGGACGATGAGGGAAGGGGAATGATGGAGGAGGAGGAGGGGAACATTCAGCCAGATATGTTTTTTTAATTAACAAGGACAAAAACAAGAATTGAAAAATATGATGTTTCGTTAATAATAAATTGGGACACGTGTCACTCAAATACATAAGGGACGGAGAAATTGGGTACATAAGATCTCAACTCCTAGTGTAGTGATTTGGAGTAATTGCACCCCCACAAAAAGGGGAGCAGATCAGTTGTCCCTCCATATTCCCTTCTCTATTTGACTGACACATGTCTATTTACTTAACCCCAAATATAATATTGTTAACTTAAATAAAAAATATTATTTTACAGAAAAAAAATCTAAAATATATATATATAATGGACCAAGAACCAAAAGTGCAACAAACACCCATCATAGTCGCAGCCACCAAAGTCTCCACACACCCAACCCCGACAACCACCCTAACCAGCCCACCGCAACGGCCCAACCCAATCTTCTGATCATCGACGGCAGCCCAAGGATGATCCTCTCCTTTCTTTCTCTATGTCTCCCTTTCTCCCTCTTTCTCTATACTCAAGCGAGATCCACAATTGGAGATGATTTCTCTCCTATTACCAACACCAAAGGAGTAAGAATCCATCTAAAAACTTTTAAAACCCTGGAGAATAACCTTTTAGCAGTTTGCAGAAACCCATTCTTGCAAGGAGTAATATTGCTTACACGTACTCTGTTGTATCCAAGAACAACCATCCTTCACATTCCAAACCAGCTACAGACATCAAATTGGATGGTGATGCCATCAAATTTAGGAAAATGTTTAATATCACAAAACGTACTTAAGGTTTATGAAACTATCAGATTGCATCCTTAATTTTTTTTTTGTCATTCGTGATCCTCGAGGTTAGTATGTGTGATCACAAATGATATCTGCCGTTAGGTTCCGTCAAAAACTCCGTTATATATATTTATATATCACAAAACATCCCTAAAGTTCACGCACCTATCACAAATGGTCCCTGTAAAAAATTTTTTTATTTAAAATTCATAAAATTTTGGTTTTCTTTTTTAAATTATTTAAAAATATATTTTATTTTAAATACACGTGACACTATATTTTTGAAGATGTGGGCTCCATATATATGCCACATCAATAAACTAATGAAGTTTTTAAAAAAGAATTTAAAATTCATAAAATTTAAAAATGAAAAAAAAACCATTTATAGAATAATTTTAACCTTGAGGACCATTTATGAACCCTAAATCCTTGGTTTTTTCATTTAAATTTTATGAATTTTAAATTATTTTTTAAAAACTCCATTAGTTTATTGATGTGGCATATATGTGGAGCTCACATCTCCAATAATATAGTGTCACATGTATTTAAAATACAATATATATTTTTAAATAATTTAAATTTCATAAAATTTAAAAATGAAAACCAAAATTTTATGAATTTTAAATGAAAACCAAAATTTTATGAATTTTAAATGAAAAAAAATTCGCAAAGACCATTTGTGATAGGTGCGTGAACCTCAGAGATGTTTTGTGATATATATATGTATATGTCACGTCAGCAAACTAATGGAGTTTCTGACAGAACCTAACGGCAGAGACCATTTGTGATCACACATACTAACCTCGATGACCACGAATGACACAAAATAACATTAAGGATGCAATCTGATAGTTTCATAAACCTTAAGGATGTTTTGTGATATTAAGCCTTTAGGAAAATATTGAGTTAAAGTAGTAAGCAAAAATGCTTCTTCAAATTTAATAGGCAATGGAGCTTTTATGAAATCACAGCGGTTTCAAGCTTTAATGATCATGAGTGAGATCCGAAGGGGTGGGTTGTTGTGGAGTTTGGGTGGCTGTTAGACTTTTGATTCTGCTTAATTTTTTTAATTTTTTATTCTGTAAAATAGTTTTTTATTTATTTATTTAAGATAACAGTGTTACATTTGGAATTCAGTAAATGGACATGTGTCAGTGAAATAGAGAAGGGAAATGAAGAGACACCAAATTTGAGGACAGCAGAGCCACTCCCCACAAAAAGGAGAAAAACTTACCTGACATGGGGATAGGACTGTAGTCCTATCCCCCTCCAATCAAATCGCGCCACTTGGATAAGTTTCTGAAAAAGGGGGAGAGAGAGGCCAAGTGACGCGATTTGATTGGAAGGAGATAGGACCCGTGTCAGGTAAGTTTTTCTCCACAAAAAGTATTGATGACCCCACCAAATATCTTTGACAATAAGGTGGCCCTCTGTGCCGAACGAACCAAGTGGCGTGGCGGGTACTTTATAAAGCTTACAAATCCAGTGTTACTGAGACCACGGACCTTACGGGGTCCTCGCCGCTACCATTTCCCCGCCAGCAAATTCAAAACACCCAAGTGGATGAACCCACACAGATACGGTAGTCTCGCAAGCACATGAACCCACCTCGAGCGTAGCGACCAGCGAGAGAAATATAGAAAAGGAAGTCCACGTCGGAAGGCTCAGTCAGTGTGCCTACTCAATTAGCTACTTACTAAAATAGACAGCGCCAATCCACCGGACTGAATAGTTTCCCGTCGTTTTCAAATCCAAATTAATCAAGACATAATCAAATATTAGGGTTTCTTTGACGCAACGTTTTCGTGATTTATGATTTGCAATTTGCTTCCAAAATCGGAATCAATCAAAGCGTGATCGAGATTCGCTGTATCTTCCTGAATCTAATTGAATCCAATTAACGTAATTTTTTTGGGTTCCAAATCGGAAAGTTGAGGAAAATATGGAGGAGATTGGGGGAGATTAAGGTGTGATGGAGGAGGAGTGTGAAGTCTAGGGTTTTGGATTTAGGGGCCCTTTCGTTTGGAGAAAGGGCCCTTCTGCAGTCTCTGCTCAGTCTGGTTCAGAAATGAAGGAGCTGATTGGGAGGCCTGGGTCGGTGAGTGGGTTATTGCTGAGGATAGGCCAGTTTTCGTGCGCTTCTATTGCCATTGTAGCCATGGTCACCTCTGGAGGCTTCACTCCCTTCACTGCTTTCTGGTATTTTATTTTTCTGTTCTTCGTTATTTCAGTTACCTGCATTTTAGTTTACCCAGAAATTATTTTGATATGATAAGATGCCACATGTCTGATCATCATCTGTTGGTTTTTTCTATGCTTGAAATTGGAGTTTGATGGGTTTTGTTTTTGCCTGTGTAAAATGTTTTTGGTTTGATTAGGATTGTTTCAGTGATGAACTGTATTTGATTGGTTTAAGCTGCTGCTTTGTTGGGTTTATTGCTTTGACATTGCATTGAAGACACAACTGTTTGATAGTTGAATGGGAGGTCAGACCAAGAAATTTTGTTGACGTTATTTTTTCAATTACTAAACTGTATGGATCAGGCAGGGAGGTTTCGTCTGATTTCTTTGCATCGCCTTAGAACGAGATTATTGCATAATCCACTGCCTAGTTGGTGCATACATAAATGCAGAAATTTTCCACCCATAAGTAATTGACAAATACATTGCTTGGAATTTTTCTAATTTTTCATATTCTTCCAAAAGAATCCTACGTCTCCCCCTGTTCATATATTTTTTTCCGTAGCGATTCTATTGTTTTTATGTATGGAATTATGTTAAATTGCTATCAATTTGTTTGCCACTTTTGTTAGTTCTTCATATTTGCTTGTTGAACCTTAATGTTATTGATTATAGTGAACTGCTATTTTTAGATTCTTTCTAATGGTTCTAAGATAGGTCTAGGTCATGAATCATTTTCTTTTTCTTGCATATGTTTTAACTACCACAGTTCCCTGCTAGTTAATTATTCTGCACAAACTTTATGTTGATCTCTGTCCTATGGTTCAGCTATTTGATTGCATCAATGGGGCTTCAAGTGCTATGGAGCTTGGGGCTTGCTTGTCTTGATATTTATGCTTTGTGGAAAAAGAGAGACCTTCAGAATCCAATCCTAGTGAGCCTATTTGTTGTAGGTGATTGGGTATTTCACTTGTCTCTTAAACTCTTTTCACATCTTACTTTTCGGAACATCTTTTAGTTCTCGCTAGAATATGAATCAGATGCATGCACGTGTATCTGCTAAGTTGTGGCTGATATTCTGTTTTGGGCATGTTTGAGATTGTATACTGGCTGCTGAAATCAATAAAAATTACAAATGTTCAGGTAACAGCTACTTTATCACTAGCTGGTGCAAGCTCTTCTGCTGGGCTTACAGTTCTGTATTCAAGAGACCTACCTTTCTGCAGGGGCATATACCATCTGCCATGCGTTCACTACGAGGTTGCAGTTGCGTTTGCTTTTGTCACCTGGGGCCTTACTGCCATATCTTCTTACGTGATGTTTTGGATCTTAGTGGCATCGGTTTAGAGACTCATGTTTTTCTGCCCTACCATTGACACACATGTACGTTACAGCATTCATTTATTTTAACTTGTAAATGACAAAGTTTCTGTAACGTGCGTTAATTTTTTTTTGGGGGGCAATTCAGCATCCTCCTATTTTTGTTTCAATGTGTCTGCTCATGCATCATATCTTGATCCGCCTAATGTACAAAAATGTGCTGAAGAAGTTCTACAGATTCAATGTGATTTCTTGTTTGCTAGACGTCCAGAATTTAGGCATGGAATTTAAGTACTTGGAACTGCATGCAGATTAGTTAATGTTGATTTATTGGACCTGCGGGGATGCACAGGGATGTACATCCTCCTGCAATGCACAGCAGATGTGCGATTGGAGTAGGCGAACACGGGCGCCCTCCCCTTATGTTCAACTATCATGCAATCGGAGCTTTGCTTCCCTTTTCTGCTACACTCTGTTTGTTGGTTACGTGTTCATATGTTTGTCAACTTGGTAGTGCTACTATATATAGCCCCCCGGATTTGAAGAGACAGATGGAGGTTTTGCTTAGATTAGAAACCAACCTCAAACTAGAAGGGCGTGTAGATGGATCGAGGCAAGACAGGAAAATGACTTTTTAACATACAACGCCTGTAAGGCAGTTGAATCATAGAAAAGTTTCTACAGTTGATGAAAGGAAAAAAGACCATACTTTCTAAAATTAGGATTTAGGCAAGTTGCCATGGCTGTGCTCACAAAAACAACTAGGATGCAGGAACATCACTTGTACGTTGTAACAATGTCGATCATATTCTCAATCTCATCGGCAACCTCTTTCATCGAAGGCCAGTTTTGCCTCTGCTCAATCCCAGTGCCTTCACTGTCTCCAAGTCTAACTTGCTAGCTCCCTCTTTAATAACTGGATCAACAACATCCATCAACCTCTATTCTTTCATCACCCTCGTCATGTACACCACTAAGTTCACATCTTCCTATCCTCTGTTGAAATCAATAACTTTCATAGAAGTCAACAGCTCCAACAAAACAACTCCGAAGCTATAAACATCAATCTTATCAGTGAATTGAAAGTTAATGTAATACTCAGGGTCTAGATAGCCAAGGGTCCCCTGAGCAGAGGTGAAGATGTGAGTATTTTTACTGGGTTCTGTGCTCTCAACCAGCCTTGAAAGCCCAAAGTCTGAAACTTTTGCCTCAAGCTTTTCGTCAAGTAAAATGTTACTAGACTTCACATCACGGTGGTAAATCGGTGGCACTGCAGAAGAGTGAAGATAGGCAAGGCCTTCGGTGGTTCGGTGAACAATTCGGAGCCTATGGTGCCAGCTTATCGGAGCCCATTTCCCTTGGTGGTGGAGGTGAAGGTGATCAAAGAGAGTGCCGTTCGGAACGTACTCGTATATCAGGACAGGCAGGTCAAGCTCAACACAACAGCCAAGGAGGCTCCTATGGTACACTCAAGTTGGTTTTGAATTCTGCCTTCCTTGTGGAGGACTGGAATGTTTCCATTAACTAGCTGCCTTTAGGGGTATCTTTTATTTCTTTTATTTCTTTTCTTTTGGGGGCGTCTGTCTTTTGGATGGACTGTCCTCTTTGTTTGTTCTAGATTAGTCTTTTGACCTTGTTATTTGTTCTTTGGGCTTGCCCTCCTTGGTTATAAATTCATTTAATTACCCCAAAAAAAAAAATCATAGTTGATATGCATATATCACTCATTCTTTTTATTTGCATGAGCATGTTCCCCTGTCCACTCAACATTTCAAGATCCTAAAACCATCCTGCTCTGTTTAGCATCCCATAACAAATGTCAAATCCCAATTAGCAATTCCAAGAGATCTTCTTTGGCTTCGTTAGACACTTGTCCCTTCCTTATTGGCCTTTCTATCATATTGGAAAGTGAAATTTTCTTTTTAATCCCTACCCTCATCCCATGGCTGAATACAATGGACACTTCCCTGACTTGGCCAGGATAAAGCTGGATTTTTTTTTTCCAATAACTTTTTGAATCCTTTCATATAGATTTATTAGCATCCATGTCCTCATCAAATTACCTAATTAGTTTTGATGTTTGGTATTTCCTCTTTTACAAGTTTGCAAATTGTTTTATTTCAATTTTCAGCCAACCAAGAAGGAAACTCTATCAAAAATCATAGCCTCCGTTATTATACAGAGCGCTATTGCACGTAACAGAAGTTTATCGGGAAAAAAATATTAAAATGCTAACTTCTTTGCCATTCACAAACCTAAGTTGCTGAAACCTGGCTTGTAACAATACTAATGATGTATTCAATCTCGTCAGCAACTTCTTTCATTGAGGGCCGATTCTGTCTTCGCTCATCCAAGCATGCCGAGGCTAGAGATCCCAATGCCTTCATAGTCTCCAATTCTACAATGCCAGCCCCCTCTTTTAGCTTAGGATCAATGGCATCCATTAGTCTCTCTTTCCTCAAAATGTTCTTAACATAAACCACCAAGTTCACATCTTCTTCTTGTCTGTTAAAATCAATAGCTTCCTTAGAAGTCAACAGCTCCAACAACACCACTCCAAAGGTATAGACATTGCTCTTATCGGTCCGCTGGAAGTTTAGGTAATATTCGGGGTCAAGGTAACCTAAGGTCCCCTGAGCACATTTTGTAATGTGACTTGATTCAGTCATGGCCATCCTTGACAGCCCAAAATCAGCAACTTTTGCATTGAGCTTTTCATCGAGAAAAATGTTGCTTGATTTTATGTCGCGGTGGTAAATTCGTGGCACGACTGAATCGTGCAGATAGGCAAAGCCCTTCAGCTGTTTGGTGAGCAATGGTGAGCCTCATAGGCCAAATGAGCGAGACCCTTTTTGTTGAGTTGAAATTTCCTGTATGGAGATGTTCGAAAAGGGTACCATTCGGGATGTACTCGTAGATCAAGAGAGGCTGTTCAAGCTCGAGGCAACACCCCATCAATCTGACTAGGCTTCTGTGGGTTACTTGACAGAGAATTCGAACTTCATTGAGGATTTGATCCATGCCTTTTGTGTTGCCACTGCCAGGCTTGGCTCTCATGACTGCTGTGATTGTTCCATCATCAAGAACGCCTTAAAGACTTCACCAAATCCACCAGAGCCAACAACGTTGTCTTTGGAGAAATTGTTGGTTGCTCTTGTGATTTCTTTGCCAGTGAAGATCTTGGCTGATTTGCCAACACTATTGTTGGCATTTAGCATGTCTTCCCGGAACTTTGTCAAGTTAAAATGTGCTGCTCTCGCAACGTTTTGGTTACGTCGCTTGTAGACTATGAATGTAATTATGGCGCCAATAAGCACTGCAACCGCAGCAAAGGTCAGGCCTAATTAATAAGAAATTAGAAAATTAATCATTCATCACATCATTGAATAAGAAAAATCAGTACAAACTTCTTCTGGGGCTAATGCCTACCTCTAATAAGTGGAGCTAGTTTCTTTCGACGTTTGCAGCGTTTCCAATTTGGACACTTAATGTCGACACAAAAAGACAGGCTTTGTATTAGCTTGAGAACAAATTCAACAGAGCTTGTAACTAGCTACATTCTGCTAATGGCAGATGGCAGATATATTTTGTGCATTGCTGACTTTACTGGGGAAATTATTTGACAGGGTTTTCTGATGTTGAAAGGGAGGTTGTTGTCCAGCAAAATGCCTTGGGACTGAAAGTCAGCTGCCATGGAAGTGACGTTGTTGGCTAACCCCAGCGGCTGGATGATTAGGCGCTGTTAGTGGGTTAATTGACGTGATTAAGTATGATGAGCTGTTGAGGGCATCAAGCCAGAGTGGCCCCTGCATTGCACCGAACCTTGTATTGCTGGTTCCCGCAGTCCGGTGTCGTGCTTAGCGGTAGGGCACCGGCTTGTGGCCGCAGTCTGGGCAGCGCCGTTCGTCTGGCGCAGCATAAGATTGCCATTGTGAGAATTAGAAGAGAAGCCGCTCTGTTCTCCATTTGCTCTGTATGTGGAGAGGAAAATTGGTTAGGCCTATGTTTTGCTATATAGTGTATTAATTGGTTAGGCTTTAATAAATAAAATGTGGTACTATGGTTTCTCGTTATAATGCAAAGCCAACTGTCCTAGTGTCATTTTAATCTCGTACTTAACGAAAGGGGCAATTAGTTTTGTGGCTCCAATGGCCTCAAATTTAAGGTTCTGCCCTAGAAGCCGGAAATGTTTGCGGCCAAGATTCTTGTGTTTAGAAATGAATAGTGTCAGTCCCTAAATGTGTGGAATTTTTAAGTGTGTTAAGCTCATGCTTGTGATCAGCACATCTTTTGGCATTTAGTATCACTCTAGCATTCAATCAAACAAGAAAAATCCTTTTAATTACTTTCTTAATACTTCATAGAAGTATAGTTTATTTATTGTAAGTGTGAGTAAAGATAAGTATTCTACCACCGTTGAAACTTAGAATGTTATTCTTGTATGAATTACATAAACATTTCATTTCTCTTTTAGTCTTAGTTGTTTTTTTTTTTTCTGTTTTGGGTGAAAATTTGAGGCACATTCATATGGATTTTTGAATGTGGGTTAGTGTTTAAAACATTTAAAATCGGATTATTTGTGCCCCAACATGCAGGAACCATTACTAGAGGACATAGGGAGGAGTTTAAACTTAATCCCCTTGTAATTGTCTCTTAACAATTCTTAAGCATAAGTAAAATCCTGTAAGATCCAAAGCAACTTGAATTTGTTTATCTTCCCGTCACCAATTCCCCCAATTAACAATTATAAATTATTTGCGTCTTCGAAAACAAATTCCCATCGGTTTGGTTCAACTTTTACAGCTCCCATGAAACAGAAGTATCATATTTTTATTATGTCAGTCTTCAAATATGTCGGTAAATTGATGGGGAAGCTGCTTTTGCTTAATTTACTCTTATTTGACAAGGAAATGGTAGCTAGCTGGTGATCTCTGCAAATAGGAAATCGTAACCACCGTGTATAATAAGAGTCTTTAGTTGAGATATATCTTTCACATTTTATCCACACCACACCAAGTGGCTTTCTCAACTCGAAAATAAAACTAATAATTTTGGAAGGTGTGTCTATCAAGTTTTATAAGCACATAAAGCAGAGGACCAAATCAAGCGCTAGCCTTGTTACTACTAGAAACCCTATGGCAAAGTTGTGCCTTGTACAGAAAGCTACGTCCGAACTTAGAATATCTTCTAATATTTGACAAATTTAGGCCTACTGTTAGGATGTGCCTATCTCAACCAAAAAAGGAAATGGCCGTGGCACCCAAATAAAGGTCTTCATTACTAAAATTAGGGGTGCAACTTGGATATCAACTCACCCCAAACTCAACTTGAAATTTAAGCTCATACAAGATGTTAGGTTGAATTGGTTAAGGGAAAAACAAATATTGCCTTCATTTTTGTTAATTTTAAGCATGTTTCACCCAAATTAAACCTTGTAACCCCCTAAATTTTAACCTAGTAGCACTAAACTCCCATATATTTAGTTCACTAAAGCGTCGTTTGAGTACGGCGGATTTGTAAATGGACTAAGTCCTGGGATTGTCTTGGATTAGCTCGGATTGGCCTAAGTGGATTAAGATCGACCTACGTTTGGTGTTGTGTCGGACTAAGAAAATTTGGATTGTAAAAATAATGAAGGCTATGTTTGGTGCGATGTCGGTTAAAAAATAATTCTTTTAATATTTAAATTTAATTGGGGATTTTGACTTTAAAAATATTTATATTTAATTAGGGATATTTAATCGGGGCTGATGTGTGAAAAAAATTATAAAAATTATAAAACTATAAAAAAAATTACAAAAGATAAAAAAACCCATTCTCTCATTCTTTCCTCTTCCTTCCTCTCTCTCTCTCTCACTCTGTCTTTCTTTCCAAATTTCCAAAGAGAAAAACAGAATAAACCCAATTAGCCCCACACCACAACTTTTCACAAACCAATTACCACACCACAAAATTAAAATTAAAAAACACCAAAGCGCCCAAAACACAATTGGGATCTTATTGATCCCTTTCTTCTTCTTTGGCCATTACCAGAATGATGGCCGCGCTCGGCTCCGATCAGCGGAAGCAGCTGAAAGCCATCTTCTAAGGCCCACTGCTACGGTAAAATGGATAACAAGCGTTGTTCTTGTTGGAGACTGCCTTGAGAAGAAGACCCACTGCTGCTCTCGAACTACGCATCTTCTAAGGCATCTCTATTTTCATTTTCTGAGTTAAAGACGAAAGGGAATTGGAAGAGAATGAGAGTTGAGAGCTACAGGGTTTTGCAGACAGCGTGAAGGGAGGTATGTAAAGGGAGAGATAAAAAAACTTGCCTGAGTACAACTTCGAAGAAGAGCAGAGTCGATGTTGAAGGAAACGATAGAGAGAGAGAGAGGCGTTGGCTCGGACTCGTGTGTTTTGTTTAGCGAGCTCGCTATTTTGAGAACCAAGTTTCAGACTCGTTAGATTGCACGAGCAAGTGAGGCATTTTTTTTTACTGTTGGACTATATAATCTCATTTAAGTTAGTCTCTCCTTTCACCAAACATGAGTTTTAGGTGCTAATTAGCTTAGTCCAGTCTAATGAGGTCTACCAAACATGCCCTAAGATAATTTACGTCTGACTAGCCATTTCCGTTAAAAATTTCTAGCTCCGCCCTTAAATAGGGATATAAAGAATGCCGAACCAAAAAATGAAAAGGGTTGGAGATAGTTACAAACAACTGTCAATAACCAATTAACAGCTGATAATATGGCCCTTTGGCCACCACACTTGACTTTCCTTAAACTTTACAAATTTCGCCATTTACATTTTGATTTGAGTCCTTTGACACAAATCTAGTTTCCTTCACCTTCACACTAACAAAGCAAAAGCGCATGGCCCCTTTGGTTTTCACACGCTTATTGCTCCAAATCCAAACTAAAAACTTAAAAACCCATAAAACCAAAAAAAAAAAATAAAATATATATTACACAAGTTTCACTTAACCCAGCAACCCAACAACACCTTCGGCTTTCTTCACCCATGCATGCCACTAATTTACTTCACACCATTAATTACTAGCAACCCGATGACGAATTGGGGATTGAACTCCAGACGATTTCATGATCTGAGCTGCAGAAGAAGATGCCGAAGAACCAGAATTCATCCCATAATCCGACATTAACAGCTGAAAATCCGAAGCTTGGATCCGACCCGAGTCGCCGGGTAAACGGATATACGAAGCTGAAGTCGGCGACTCGCTGAACCAAGAGTTCAAGGCTCCACCCGCTTGTTTCCCATTCCTGTATTCAACTATGGCCCTGTACACAAAAGGAATCAAACCCTCCATTTAATTTCTGCAAATTTTGATCTCCAAGTGACAAACAGAGGAAAAAGAAAGTTAATTGCTCTGTTTCTTGCTTGTGCTTCTGTTCTGCTTCTTGCTTCTGCGGGCAGCGTTGGTTTGATTTAAAAGGGGAGGGGGTGGGATTGGATTTGGTGACGTGGCGTAAATGGGACATTGGGAGTTTTGGAGTGTCCAGCTCTTGAAGCCAAGCCAAGCCACGCAGGCAGGAGGCTTTCAACGCAAACCCGCACGACAACCTTGAAAGCTCTATCCAAACCCACGCCAATATCATCTTTCTTTCCAATTACATCTTACCAAATTCGTAATTATCGTTTATTTTAGTAATTAATTTTGTTAATTATTATTATTTTATGAGCTTTGGGTTTGGTTTGGTTTGGGTCAGTGGTTTCTCTGACCTTTCTGGACAAGACTGTATTGGTCGGTTTTTTATAATTTAAACGTTTTTTTTTTGGGTCTGAAACTAATGGCCGTCAGTCACCCCCAGTTTTGTCTTAGCCGTCTTCATCTTGCTATTTTTATTTATTTGTAATGTGTTTGATCAAGTTTGATTTCAAAGAAAAGTATTTGCTTGATTTAGTAATTAAGAATGATAAGCAGGCTCCACATCTATGAATACAATACAAATTATTTGATGATGCTTAATTAGCTGGTTGTCTACGCCATAACAAATACCATGATTATTAAAAGTTATGCCCAATCGTGTTAATCAGATACGGTTGGTCGACGAAACTATAATATGATATCATTATATTGTATGATACGTCCCCAGAAAAAAACAGGGTGGACTAAGTTGCCTATAATCATACGATTTCTATATAACTAATCTTTGGTTTAGTATTAGTTGTCGTCATTTGGTTGGAGAAGGGTTTTAAATTCAACTTACATGAATATGATTTACTCTTAATTCGAGACTTAATTCTAACTAGTATCACTGTGATGACGTATATTTATTGTGCAAGTGTGTATCTTTATATCGTTTGTAAGTTAAATAAACAAATTTCATGTTACAAAGTAACGACTTAATACATGAGAGACAATCGTATAAAAGTTGAGAAATGGAAACTTATATGTTTAGCATTTTCCTTTAAAATATTTTTTTTATTTCAAGAGCTGAATATTCGCGGAAGCCATCAGTCTCAATGTTATATTTATGAGATATAGTCAAAGTTTGTTAGATTATCTCTAAAATTGACAGAATGTATCATTGCCTAACAATCTTTTACCTTATACGACTTGATTTGGACATAAAACTTATCCCAACGAATAGAAAATTTCAACTTGTTTTCTATTCATCAATATAATTAAAACCCAAATGACGAATTTTTGGACCGTCCATCATCCAAATCCATGTATATCTTATAAATTTATTATTAGCAAAGTCGTCAACCATATATATATATATAGGCTGTGTATGTGCAGCTTGCTTCATCAAAATAACCACTCCATTGTCTCCGTGGTAGATGAAGTCATTGCCTGCATCATAATGCAATTGAAAACCAATCGTCAATCTTCATGTCGTTTTCCTTTTCCAAAAGAATTTGTAGCTTCAAAGCAGCCATCGAAAGCACCCCAAACCCTAAGCAAAAGCAAACACCTGCGTGCTAGCTTTGTTTTGCAAATGGAGCATTAAACAAGCTGTTCTTGTCACAGTCTGCGTTCAATGTGGTATTATTTTCCCTCTTGAACTTGAAGGCAAACACACAATGAGAAAAGATGACACTAACTTGTGTAGAAAATTGGATTCTCGCAACATCAAAGCTTAGGTGTTGGTGATCTTGGTGATCTTGGTGATCTTGGTGGTGGGGGCCATGTTAGGTTAGTCTTTGATTTTATCCCCAATCAGCATTGTCATGATTTTATGATTATGATTGATGATTATTTATCCAATAAATGTTCTTATAATACATAATTCATAATCCAAAATAATGGCAGTTGCAAGGTGTGGAACATGATATCACATATACAGCCTGTGCAGTCTTCTCGTCCAAGATTTATTAACAAATGTCCATAATCTTGGATAATATATAGCATATAGTCTAAACACGAAGTGACATCATTAATTTAATTTTAAAATGGGATAAATCTCGCAAAAGACTTATTAAGTGTAGTGGTTTTGAGCAATTGATCTCACATGAAAAGTCCTGGATTCAAGTCCTAGCATCCGTGTAGTGTGTGAGTTTATTACATTATCACCTCTTTCAATAGAAAATTTCCTCAAATTATTATAGTTATTCTTATAGTTATGCTTTAGCTTCTTACTCAATTAGATTGCAACATAATTTGTATTTTTCTCTTCTTCTTTTCCTTCCTAGTTATACTTTTTTTTCCTTCCAGAAATAATGAAAATATTGAAGCACATTAGAGCAAGTCCAGCGGTTAGCCTGGGCTAAGGCAAGCAGGGGCCCAAGAGCGTTTTCTGCATTCTAGCTGGCCACTCTTGCCCGGGCAAGAGCTGGGTCCCACGAGATCTGGCCTCAAAGCTAAACTGCATGTGACGTCACACGTAAAAAAATTTTAAAAATCTGAAAAATCCAAAAATTCAGAAATATTTTTTAATACATACCTAGCAATTTTTTATTATTAATTTCATACATACAACTAAAATTAATCACATGTAAAAAATAAAATATAAAATAAAAGTGAATAAGTATTTCGCCTTTCTCTTGTGCAACGAGTGGAAACATACCTTGCTTTTTGCAAGGGCTGCCACTATTCACGTGAATAGTGATAGCCCTTACCTCCCTAACCCTTTGCCATGGCAAATGGGTGGAAGTGCTCTTACTGATAGCATCTGTTGAAGATGATAGAATTCATAAAATAAAATATATAAAAAGATTAGGTTTTTTTGGGCTTCTAATCTCCATGTTGGTATGTTGGTATGTTGCAACTTCTTAGGCCTCATCACATCTGGGCTTAGCCATGAACAGTCCAACTCTGTTGTGGCTTCATCACATCTGGGCTTAGCCACTAATAGTCCAACTCTGTTGGGCTTCATCACATCTGGGCTATTTTCAAATTCCTTTGGTTATTTTGAATTGATCAAGATCCCGGATATATGATTTGCCTATTATTTTTCTAGACAATGAAACACAATTGAAACCTAATCGCAAAGAGCTTGTAGCTTATTCCTGCATCCAAAGTCATAGGTTCGATTCATTCCTCCCTAAATATCACTTGTATTAAAAAGAAATTGAGCAAGGAACTTGTAAATCAAGTGGTTAATAGCATTTGTCACTGCATCCGAAATTCAGGCTTGATTCAGCCTTCTCTCAACATCGCTTGTATAAAGAAAATTAAAAAAGAAATTGAAACCTAATCGTACACTATAGGGTAAAGTTTACTCATGCATGCACCACCTATATAGCCTCACGGGTCATCATCATCACCCTATCCCTATATAACCCCTTCACTTCCTAGTTACTAGTGTGGTCTCTTGCACATGCTCTGGCCAGTGATTAATTCAAACTCTCCATGCAGTCACTTTCTTTTTCCTTTTCATTTCCCCCCAGCCCCAATACCAATTTTGATTAACCTGAAATGTCTTGACCATGATGCTTCCACTATTTTCTCTTGCTGGCAGCCATTCTTATAAATTATAATTAAATACCACTTCCTGTATGAGCTTCTTGCTTGTGGGTTAACTTTATTCCAACCAGGTCGAGAGATTGATAAAATAACAAAAATAAAAAGAAGATTTATAACATGAAGTTTTTATTATGGCGACTTTTTCCAGTGGGATATGCACGCGTGCTTATTGCCGGCTGTGGAGGGAAAGCAGTACAATTGTCTTATTCAGTTATATTGCATATAAAAAATGCAAATGATTTTGGTTTCTTCATCTTTTCCTCTTTTCCCATATGGCCCCTCCCCCGAAGCAACATGAAATCAATGCAGCTTTATTGTAAAGGATATATAAAGAAGGTTAATTTTTGCTGCAAAAGTTGCATCATGCATGCCTACCTACCCCATAGAAATGGTTGAAAGCAAGCTGTAGGGCTTCATTTCTACTACCAGGGGAAGGAGTTGCATGCAAATAGTTGGGAGAGGATGCTCTGTGTCTGGGTTTGCCCTGGCCCCTCCCCTTTTAGCCATACCATAAAAGATAAGCCCACATGGTTTTCTCTGAGCTAGTAGTAGCTAGCTTGTTTTCTTTTGATATTTTACTTAACTTTTCCAACTTTGGTTGGTGTAAGATGTTTGGAAACTTACTTAATCCTGAGTATAAATCTCACTTTTTCAGCATATGAGGAAAAAAAAGGTGAACTACCCCACAAATGCAATTCAACAATCAAAACTATCTATATTTTAGATTTGAAGTATTAAACTTTAGACTCCACCCAAAGTAAC
The DNA here is from genome assembly GCA_024362665.1 of Prunus padus. NCBI lineage: Eukaryota > Viridiplantae > Streptophyta > Magnoliopsida > Rosales > Rosaceae > Prunus > Prunus padus. Next base: position 6,198,661 of record JANFAM010000019.1, read on the forward strand.
CTGAAACCGAAACGATTAACAAATCCGAGACTAAAACTCTAAAATTTGACCGAATGATGATTCTGATGAGAGTGTTTCATACTAGAGGTTGGAAGCTTTGGAATAGTCTTCAAAAGATTTTGAGCCTCTCCCCTTACCAAACGGCTCATGTTAGGCCATCTCCAACTCATGAGGTCAAACTCAAAATATCTCAAATTTTAAATAAAAAACTCTTTCAACCCAAGAAAATGAAGGGGCTAAAATTTGGGAAAACCCAAAGTTGGGGGCAAATAGCAATCCGAGCAAAAAAAAATTAGTGAAGCCCACTGAAGCTTACGCAGCCCATGTGCAAGGAAGAAGATGGTGGGCCTCGCCGCTGCTGATGTGCTGCAGATGGAGGCTGGACATGTGGCGCGCGCTGATGATGTTGTTGTTCGAGTCCAACGGCAACAATTCAAACTTCCTTTATATATATACAGCTTTTCTCTAATGCGGATGTCCGCATAGAGTTAAAGTGTGATCGTCTGCTTCATAGTTTCTTTTTTGCAAGTGGATTTGGTTCTTAATGGAACCCACCTGCCTTGAGGAAACATGGCTTAATGGAATCCGTTCATCACTGATATGGCACAATATAATTAAACAAAAAGGGCCAGTTTGCAGTAGCAACCAATAATATTGTTTATTGTTCTTCTAAACGCCTTACCACCTTTGGGATACTTTTTTGAAGGACCAAATTCCTGATTATATATTTATATATGGAGTGCTTAGCATGTTTTTTTCTTATATATGTATGAAATCAAATCCACCTACATAAAAGAAGCTGCAAGGACACACGACCAGACCTTAACTCTATGCGGACATCCACATTAGAGAGAATATATATATATATATATTAAATCCAATAGTAACCCAAATCTGGAAAGAAAAAAATAGTAACCCAAATCAATGATCTAGATTAAATCCAAGCTATTTTAAGAGTAACAAAAAAGATCCAACAGCTGGAATTTAAATCCAACAATCAAAATAATATTTTAAATTAATCTAAATCATATCCAACCCTAAAACTCACTCCAAACTCTATAAATACCCACCAATTTCTCAAATAAGCTACCAAAAATATTTTTTTCTATTTCTCAAATTATTTTTCCTTTGTCAATTTCATCAATCTCATTTCATTCTTGTTGAAGATGTCCACAAAATCTATTTAAGAAGAGTACCATTGGTTGTCAAACACATCATCTTCTTCATTCTCATAATTTTCATATCATTTCAAGCTTTCAATGGATAACTGTGGCAATGCCATCTTTTCCTTTATGTTTGATGATGATTCATATGATGAGGAACATCATCAGAGAATGATACAAGCCAATGTCCACCATACTTCACTGGAGAATGAAGCCACCAAACATAGTGGGTCGATAGTCGGTCATGAGTACAAGAACCGTGAGAGGGAAGATCGCTCTCAGAGTCTTCAACATGATTTGATCGATCACCTTTGGAGTGTTAGAGTATGTAGAGCTAGGATTGTGACAAGTGTCACTTAGTCATTGACTGATGTTAGAATTAGTTAGTAAGTTGTTGTAATAAGTTACAACCTTATAAAGCTTAACTCTCTCTATTTCTCTTTCCTTAACATGGAGGAGTTTTGGAGATAGTGAATGAGGTCGACAATTGTTTCAATCCTCCCTTTGTGTTTCAATTATGTTGTATGTTTTCTTTTGGAATAAAATTATATTCGTGGAATTTCAAAAAAAAATTTAGGTCAAATTATTCAAAAAATTAAATTATGAAGTTATTTAAAAAGATTAAATGAAGAAAAGCTATCCATTAAAAAAGACTTAAACAATTTAATAAATTTGTGAACTTAAAATTTGAGTATGAGGGTTGGGAGAAAAAACGGTTTGAGTCCAGTCAAAAGCCAAATAGTTATTTTTAGATGGGAAAAATTTGAGTTTAACTCCAAATGAATTGGAGAACGCTTTATGTACTCCCTATTAGGGCTGACCTAGAGACAAACTATTGAAAAGAGTACATGCATAATCACATCAAAAATCTGGACTAAAGCGATACAGAGACTACCCTTAGACCTGAGCTGATGATGTCTTTAACACCCAAAATTTGAGGCTAAAAGTGGTCGATTGCCTCCCGGCCGTTCATCATAGCTGTTTTGAAATGATTTTTCTTCTTTTTTGGCCTTTTGTTCCAACGATTACAAATGTAGTTTATTTTTTGGCACTTAAATTCAAGACGCTTGAATAAAGACGCGACAAAATGAATTGAAGCAACGAAAAGTAAAAGGGCCACAAAACAGTACGCCCATCTCCCGACAAAGCGCCCAGTGTTTCTGAGTGTCCAGACTCTGCCATCATTCTTGAAATAGACTGTTTTCCGTCAATGACGGGCCTAAATCACTAGGCCACTTGCATGAGCTTCACTGTTTATGGGCCCATCTCTGCAAAATGCTTACGTGTGCTTCTGGCCTGCCTTTCTCTGTTCAATTCTCTTTTTGGTCTGTGCCTTGTGTTACACTCCATATCCGTACACCACTTCATTTGTGTAAGTAAGGGCCACTGATGCTAGTTTCGATTTGGCAATTAACTTAGTGGCAGCCTAATTAGGGTTTGTGCTTTGGCAAGAGTTGATCTAATTGCATGCCACAAGAGTCACATGGATTGTATAACCTGAGACGAGGAGTGTTAGGCTCAATTGGTAACGCGCATTCCTGAGCCATTAATTCATCATACAAACAATTGATGTATGTAAATTATTTTATGAATCAACGGCTTACAATAACTTACTGAACTGTTTGTACGATCGCTAAACCTAGCATTTTCTCATCTAAGATATATACTTGAGTTCTTAATCATCTGATCAATTACATTAAGCAAGCTGGGACATAATGATCATCGGTTTCTTTTTCCTCGAGATTCTGAAGAAACATGTTAACTTCCAATACAACTTTGCTTATGACCCACATAAGTGATGTGGATGTAAATGAGGCCCCACGCACGTGTATGTAATTGGCATTCTATAATAATTCTATTGCCGCCGGGCCAATAGCTTCCCACTGCTCTGGTTTTTCTCTTAAAAGATGATTCATTGTCGGCTGGCTATAGACTTCCATTTCTGTCTTATTTTTTATTTTCTCTTTTTTGCATTGTCTTCTACTGCATTTTAATGACGAATTTAATAATTAAATTAGTTGACTGCAGCCATGATCCATGCATCATGCATGCACCAGACAACTTTTGTGGAGAGTTCATTATGTCATTAAAAGACATTCTTCTTTCTCGATGCCATCTGCATGTGTATATAAACCCTAATCAATTCAAAATTAAACAAAAAAACATTGCATTAGTTTTCTAAATTGTGTTTAATTTCAGCACATGCAATATTATCACATAAATATTTGACAATTAAAGCGCTCTAAGTCTGTTGGGACTTCAATTATGAATTATCAACCCCGACAGTTAAAAACTCTATATCAACAATTAATTAATGGCCCAAATATTATGTGGTGATGAATTATATAAGCAGACGTGCAAGAAATCGAGCTGTGTGCGGTCATTTCCAATAAATTTAAACAACGAGGGCTTTTTCAAATTAAAATTATTTTGACCATTAAAAACATGACGAATAGGCTTGCATCATTTAACCAAAATAACTCATGAGTCATCTTCTCTTCCACATTTTATATGGGTTTTAAAGAAATAAAAAAACTATATCAAGCCATCTTTAGCTGCCACATTCTTCATGTATTTGATACATTAAATAATACTGTTCCATTTAGTGGTAAGTTTTCTTCTTGGCGTTCCATCTTGAAGTTGAAGAAATCTTCTATCGGGCCTTATAATTATAAATTTCTGAAAAAAAAAATTTGCTAGAGAAATAATATTTTAGGTCATATTAGTTGATCATACAAGTAATAACTCTTTTTTTAGAGAGAATCATACAATTAACTCATTTTTTAGTATAAGCGATGGTCCAAACTACAAGGAGGGAAATTTCTCTCACACACACAACTATGATGTCTTGGGGATTCGAACATGAGACCTCTGATCATATAATTAAAACATGTGTTTCGTTGTCGGATCTCTACCACCATTCTTTTTGTGGTTTCTTCGTGTTTGGAATAAGTCGCAGAGACTCTTCGGGTTTTCTGTATAGTTTTCACCACCCATTTTGTGAGAGTTTTTCATCTCTCCTTTGTGAGAGTTTTCAACATCTTCTTTGTGAGAGTTTTATTTGTTTTGTTATGACTTGGTTTTTTCAAGTTTTATCTTCTTTTTTTCCTGAGTTTGCACTCTTAGTTGGGATGCCTATGCTAGAGTTTCTTCGTTCATGCATGATCGTTAGTGGAGGAGCCCTAGATTTTCTTAATTTTGATGTTAACTCGCTCCGTTATTGAAATGCGTAGTTAATGTGTATTTGCATTTTGTGGCTAGTGACTTTTTTAACTGAATTATAAATGCAATTCCAGAATTTCTCAAAATGAAAATAAAAATTAACATTGCCTAAAAATATGATTTCTCTAATCATCTTCCATTTTATGAATCGGGTCTCATTCATCTTCATCAGCAACACTAAAATATTAATTGTACTTGTATATAAATAATGAATTGGCGCCTAATAAATTTCACAAAGCTGACTTGTGGAAGTATTAATCTACTGAATTGACGAAAACAAACATATGGTCGGTCCAATTATGTGGCAAATGTTTAAGCTGCCACGACATGAGATGCCATGATCACTTTTATATATAATCTTCACAAAACCTATATAAAATGTTTCTTCCTAATGAGCCAAATCCAGAAGCGTTTTGCATGAGCTTAAAGTCAGAAGTCAATACCCCCACCCCAACCACCCCCCCAAAAAAAGAAAAATACATTGCCACAGTTGGCTCAATGCATCTATACCGGTATGTTCCAATCAAATTTGTTTTTTTAGTACAACTGATATTATATGGAAGTGGGATTTATCACACACTACGAATCTCGAACTTGAAACTATTAGTCTACAAGTCAAGGTCATTTTTCATTTAGCCAAACCCCATTAACGTTCCGAACCAAATATTAATAAAAGAATCACATAATTAATTACATATATTTCAATAATATTGTTACGTCAACGGGTGGCATCCACCTCCATATGTTTCAATTATATATGAATTTTTCAAGTATGCATATATAATTGAAAAATATCCATTATTTGAAGGAGGTTTGTTCCATAAGATGCGACGAATATTGGTGCACTTATCTAGTTGAGAGGTCAACATATCAAATAGGTTTGATCCAAAAGCTATAAAATACTTTAGAAAACTTCATCTACTTATCGTATTTGCTCAAACTCTGTCGTAAAATGCCATATCTGATAATGTTTTTTTAATTAGTGTTAATCTTATTTTAACAAGTATATATTTATATATTATTTACGTGACTCCCGCTTGCAACTTGAACGTTGTTTTAGTTAATTAATAATGTTTATCCGGACTAATAATAATAGAGGCTTCACACAAAAAATATTGCAAATTGCAAAACGTATCGTTTTTATGCAAATTCACTTCACTGTTTAAATAACCAGAGTACCAGACCACGGGCCCCACTTTGTGTTCCCGTGCCAGAAAAGTATTTCTCCAAATATTATGTCTGTGATGTAAATATATACATAAAATATATATTTAAATACAATTAAAAACCTGTAAATTATAACTTTTTATTTTTTAAAATACATTTCGGCTTAATATATATATGAAATCTTTGTGTATATATATGTCTAGTAAATTTTCCGTAAAAAATTTAATGTTGTGATGAATTATATAAGCAGAGCAGACGTGCAAGAAATCGAGCTGTGAAATCGAGCTGTGTGCGGTCACTTCCAATAAATTTAAATAACGTGGGCCTTTTCAAATTAAAATTATTTTGACCATTAAAAACATGACGAATAGGCTTGCATCATTTAACCAAAAAAAAAAAACTAGATCAAGCCATTTCTTTTTCTTTTTTTAATGAAAAAAAGTTTAGGGAGAGATTGGCTACTCTCAAGCCATCTTTAACTGCAACATTCTTCATGTATTTGATACATTAAAGAATACTGTTCCATTTAGTGGTAGGTTTTCTTCTTGGCATTCCGTCTTGAAGTTGAAGAAATCTTCTATCGGGCCTTATAATTTTAATTTTCTAAAAAAATTGCTAGAGAAATAATATTTTAGGTCATATGAGTTGAACATACAATTAACCTTTTTTAGAGAGAATCATACAATTAACTTTTTTAGTACAAGCGATAGTCTAACCTACAATGAGGGAAATTTCTCTCTTACACACACAACTATGATGTCATGAGGATTCGAACTTGAGACCTCTGATCATATAATTAACTCTTAAATGTTAACTAACACATCAATTATGAATTAACGTTACGTGGGATAGATTAGAAATATATCTCTCTAAAAACCCTAGCCTCATCTCTCCTAAAAAGCACTCTACAACCATTTTTACTTTGAGGGAGAAGGATGCCTGTTCTTCCTCCCCTATCCCCTTCTCCATTCCTCCACCCATCATAGGTGGATGCATCTCGGCGTAGAATCTCCACTTTTGTTTTGGTGTCACATCTTTACTACTATCCTTTTTGCGGTTTCTTCATGGTTGGAAATTGGAATAAGTCGCAGAGACTCTTCGGGTTTTTTGTGTAGTTTTCACCACTCCTTTTGTGAGAGTTTTTCATCTCTCATTTGTGAGAGCTTTCCACATCTCCTTTGTGAGAGATTTCCACCTCTACTTTGTGAGAGATTTCCACCTCTACTTTGTGAGAGTTTTATTTGTTTTGTTATAACTTGGTTTTTTCAAGCTTTATATATTTTTGGTTGTTATGAGTTTGTATTCTTAGTTGGGATGCCTATGCCAAATTTTCTTTGATCCTGCATGATCATTAGTGGAGGAGCCTTAAATTTTCTTAATTTTGATGTTAAATCACTCCGTTATTGTAATGACCCTTTGTAGTTAGTTTGTATTTGTCTTATGTGGCTAGTGACTTTTTTGACTGAATTATAAATGTAATTCCATAATTTCTCAAAATAAAACTAAAAATTAACGTTACCTAAAAATATGATTTATCTAATCATCTTCCATTTTAAGAAGCGGGGTCTCATTCATCTTCACCGGCAACACTAAAATATTAATTGTACTTCGATATAAATAATGAATTGGCGCCTAATAAATCTCACAAAGCTGACTTGTGGAAGTATTAATCTACTAAATTGACGAAAACAAACATATGGTCGGTCCAATTATGTGACAAATAATGTTTAAGCTGCCACGACATGAGATGCCATGATCACTTTTATATATAATCTTCACAAAACCTACATAAAATGTTTCTTCTTAATGAACCAAATCCAGAAGCGTTTTGCATGAGCTTAAAGTCAGAAGTCAATATTTTCCAACCCCACCCCCAATGTCTAAATTTTATGGAAGTGTAGTTTCTTACGCACACAGTACTATTGGTTTCGAACTTGAGACTATTAGTTTGCAAGTCAAAATTATTTTCCACTTAGCTAAACCCCGTTGGTGTTCCAAACCAAATATTAATAAAAGAATCACATAATTAATAATATATATTTCAATAATATTGTTAAGTAGTGAACTGGTTGCAGAAAATGTCAAGGCATCCACCTCCATATTTTTCAATTATTATATATGAATTTTGAAAAAATATCCATGATTTAGAACAAGATGCGACGAATATTGGTGCACTTATCTAATTGAGAGGTCAACATATCAAATAGGTTTGATCCAAAAGCTATAAAATACTTTAGAAAACTTCCTCTACTTATCGTATTTGCTCAAACTCTGTCGTAAAATGCCATATCTGATAATGTTATTTTTAATTAGTGCTAATCTTATTTTAACAAGTATATATTTATATATTATTTACGTGAGTCCAACTGGCAACTTGCAAGGTGTTTTAGAGTAGTTAATTAATAATGTTTTTCCGGACTAATAATAATAGAGGCATCACAATCAAATATTGCAAATTGCAAAACGAATCGTTTTGTTGCAAATTCACTTCACTGTTGAACATAACCAGAGTACCAGACCACGGGCCCCACGGCCCATAGCAAACAAATTTGTGGGCCCCAGCACCCACTCCGTCCAACCGAGCTATAGATTCTGACTTTGGACAATTTTGAAATCCGCCCAAATAAAACAAAACATTATTAAAAATAATAAAAAATAAAAAAACAAAACGTTACCGGTTAACCGGTGGCGGCCTTTTGTTTATTTATATGATATGGTGGTTGCAGAAGAAGCTTAGAAGCCGTTGTTTGTGTGAGTGTTTGGGCATTTCGAGCTTCTGGACTTTGGAGCGAGAAGAAGGCCAATTTCCCCAAACAAAAAACTGAAACACAGAGAGAGAGAGAGCCATGGAAGCCAACGAATATGAACATCTGCAACGTCTTTGATTTTAGAGGTAAAGCAATAAAAAGCAACACACTAACTGTAACTACTTCTCATTTTTTCTTGAAGTGACCTGATTGATCAAAGTTGATGATAATAGCTATGTGTTTGTTTGTCAGCGGATTTGAACTTCGAGCCGATCCGAACAGAGTCATGAACAGCTTCTTCCAAATTGTCAAGCAAGTAGAGGGATCGGTTGTCGCTGATTGTCGATTTGTTTTAAGTGCTTTTTGAAAAAGTTGATTAGGTAGCTGAGGGCGAAAGCAGATTGGTGTTTAGTGAGCGTTTAGCGATGGAATTGTTTTCGACTGGTCCACCGATTAAACGAAGAGCGGGATTACGGATTAAACAGGCGGGCCGGGCTTCGTACCGGGGCAGCTAGAGAAGGTGGTGTTGTTGTTGTTTTGTGTTTATTGGATGTGAGTAAATTGTGTCGTTTGTTAGTTGTTGAATAATTTGAGCCTTGTTGAGGAAGTTAAGAAGATATGGGAACTGCTGCTCTGAGGCAGTTGCTCAAGAGCCTCTGCAGCAACAATTCGCCTTGGAAATATGCGGTGATTTGGAAGCTCAAGCACCAGAGCGATTTGTAAGTATCTTTTCTTTTTCTATCAGTTTAAATGTATGAACTTTTACTCTTGCAGAAATTTTTTATGTGTTTGGCCACCATCAGAGTTCAGAAATCAAGTTACTAATCAAAATGCTTTGGGATTTCAGACTGTTCTCTATGATTATTTTTATGCATTCTGTTTGAACCACAAGTTACGGACTTCAATTTTCTTGGTGCAGCCAAACATGGTTTAAGATACAAAGACATATGTGTGCATATACATATAAAAGTTTGAGCATTTATATCTTATAAAATCATAAAATAGAATTTGAATCTATAATCAATATGACTACTAGAGGGATTATGATCATTCTTCTCACATGAAAAAAAGTTCTAGGCTTTGACATCCAAATGACCTTTTTCACGGCGATCATATTGTGTATGTCATGAATATCAAAGCTAGTGATGATCTCCAGTATGATAATTGTCTTCTTGTTAATTAAGGATATTGGCCTGGGAGGATGGGTACTGCCATCATCCAAAACCAAGAGAAGTTGTGGAACATTCACTAGATGACATCTACTTCAGCGACGCAAATGAGATGTTTTTTAAAAATTGTGCAACAAGTATACATGATGGTGGATCTACAGGCTATCCAATTGGACTAGCAGTGGCTGATATGTCACATCTTCAGCACACATTTGGAAAAGGGTACAATCTCGTTCTTCATTCTTGTCTTGCTGTGTACTTCCGTTCAATCTCCAGAAAAGTTTCTGCGGATATGTTTTACAAGAACTATCTACAAATATAGAAGCAAAAAAAAAGAAATTTTGGTGGAGGCGATATCCTTTAGCATGCTCTTAATTATTTGCCACCATGAATCCAATACTCTGGGTGTCCAAAATCACCATTACTCTTTTGGTTTCGCCGAAAACTGTGTTTTTACACATGCATATGTATACACGCTACTTATTTAAACTGACGCTATATGCAAAGTTTTTGTTTCATAAGAGATATCAGCAAGCCAGACAATGAGTTAACTATTAATGTTCTCATATATTTTTAGGGAATGAAAAATGCTAATGGTTCGTTATGGATTTGAATAATTTCTCAGGGTTGTTGGTGAGGTGGCGTGCACAGGGAACCATAACTGGGTTTTCCTTCACAGTTTGTGCGCCAGAGAATCTGACTCTAAGTTAGTTCCTGAGGTAAATCTTATTTGAACAAGCCAATGGATAATTCTGCAACTAGTGAACACTGTACAGTATATCTAAAAAATGACTTTTTTTATTTATTCAGTGTCCAGATGAATGGCTTCTTCAATTTGCGTTGGGTATCAAGGTAACTTGTTTGGCATATCCTAGTGGCATGAGCACATGTTAGGTCACAGTTGCGCATTTTAAAGCTCAGGATTCACTTGTAATTACTAAGAAATGGATGAAAAATCTGATTATGTATTTGATTTCTCATGTAGACAATTTTGCTTGTACCTGTACTTCCATATGGTGTTTTGCAACTTGGCTCCATGGAAACGGTGCGTGCTCTTTCTGAACTTATCCTAAACTTCATGAATTGGTTGGAGCAGTTTATTTCCTGTAACCCTGTCATTATAGTGTAGTAACTAATAGCTTACAAGTTTATCTAGGAAGTTGTATCATTAGAATTTTTTTAACTCACGCTGCATGAATCTGACATATTATTCTGACCCCCGTCCGGGGCTTAGGACCTTGCATGTGCTTCTCAGTCTGAATCTCTCTGTCTTTGTGTCTGCGTGTGTGTTTCATGTACATCGATCTGATTGTATTCATCTTATTTGCCCCTTTCTTTTTCGATCAAGTTTTAGGTTGCTGAAGATCTAGCGGTGGTTGCTTTTGTGAAAGATAGATTCAATGCCATTCACAATGTTGTGGGGAAAACTATACCTTTTACCTTTTTTAGGGACACTCGAGCTGAATCATTATGGCCACAATCATCTAGTTTAATGGAGAACACATTTGAGTCATCAGCTGTTACCATTAACCCACTCAAGGTTGAATGGTCAGAAGAGGTTGGTAACATCAGACTGAATGATAGCTTACTGTCGAATTTGGAGCAATTTGTGCAATTGCCAACCATTGAAAATTCACTTCTAGACTCTGGGACAGATCAGCCAGAAGTTCTTAAGAGAATTGGAGAAAATGAGATTGGTGTTCCACGGATTTATCACATTGGAGAATCGAATCCACTCAGTCAGTGTGTAGATATCGACATGCTGGAGGCCCTGGAGACTCAAATGTTTGGGTTGTCTTGTTTGGATGAAGAACTTCTAGCCTATTCTCAGTATGGCAGTTATAACGTGGATGTGCTTGGAGACCCCTTAAGTGGTTTCAATCCTTACTCTGCCGGAGGTATAGCAGAACAACTGTTGAATTACAATGATGCAAAAGATATAAGTTACAACAGGAAGAATAGTTTCTTTAGCTTTCCTGAAAATTGTGAACTACACAAAGCACTCGGAACAACTTTCCAGGGGCAGACCGATGAACATTTATGGAATTCATCCATCTCCATTGATGACACATGTAGCAGCTCTGGTTTGCAGAAAGATTTCATCCACAGTATTGAGCCATCATGGTTTTCCAAAGGAAGCGATGCTGAGAACCTCTTTAAATCCATGGTAGCCAGAGATGACACCTCATCGAGCAGATCTGACAATATTAAATCATGTATGACCACAGCAAGTCAATTTCCTGCTTCTTGTGAACAATTGAAATTTGAAGCAAGTGCCCCAATTGTGAGTGATTCAATGACATGGAATCATGCGTCAGCTTCTTTCAAAGGCACGATGAGCACTTTGCTTGACAAAGAGCAGCAGGGCAAAGGATACACTTCTACAAAGCCTAAAAAGGAACAAAAGTCGTCTGGTGCCAGTGCAAAGAGGACCAGGCATAGAAACAGCCCAAAGCTAAGACCAAGAGATAGACAATTGATTCAGGATCGTGTCAAGGAGCTTCGGGAACTCGTCCCAAATAGTGCCAAGGTGGGTTTTTTTTGTAGGTTCAATATTTTGTTGGGGGGCAATACATAATCACTTATCTTTCTCTAACTATATATGTTTTTCCCTTTTTGTGGCAAGTTCAGTGCAGCATTGATGGCCTTTTAGACCGAACGATAAAACACATGCTGTATTTAAGAACCATGACTGACCAAGCCGAAAAACTGGGGCACTATGCGCATCATGAGGTATGCATAGCTCCTTCATGTTTGGTACACCAAAACTTCTGTGAGGCTGGCACAATATCCCGGACTCACAGAAGTTTTTCTTCTACAAAGCCAGCTTATAGTTTACCAGCTGGTGTTCCAATTGTTACAAGTTTCTGACCAAATCTATGATTCTTTTCCAGGTACCTCGTTCTAATAACATGAGCGAGGCCAAAATTGGTGACCAAAATGGGACAAGCAAGGGTTTTGAAATCGGAAGCGAACTTCAGATTTGCCCTATTGTGGTAGAAGATCTTCAACACCCAGGGCACATGCTCATAGAGGTATGTTGGTGTGCATGACCCCCAAATTTGTCAACTTTTCGAACACACAGGGCTTCATTGCAGAATGTTTTAACCAATTACTATGCCCATTGCAGATGCTATGTGATGAACATGGACTTTTCCTAGACATTGCCCAAGCAATCCGTCGATTGGAGTTGATCATCTTGAAGGGTGTGATGGAAACCCGCTCAAGCAACATGTGGGCACATTTTGTTGTTGAGGTATAATTTGGTAACCCTATTATTTTCGTATAAAAATTCCACAATGATTTACTTGTTTTTCTTAAATGCTATATATATGCTCAGGCTCCCAAGGGGTTTCACAGAACGGATGTTTTTTGGCCGCTGCTACACCTTCTGCAACGCAGAAGAAATAACATATCAAGCAAGATCTGAATCTGATGGTTGACCGAAAAAAAGAACAAGATTTTGTGCATCTCTTTTATATTCAAGAAAATTGAGCAAGCCTTCAAGTATTGTATTTCAAACCCAGATTAGGACGACGAGACCTAAGAAGCATAACATCTTTGTCGGAATGTACAAGTAGTTAATGTTTGTGTACAAACCCAGACAGAATTTCGACAAAAAAAAAACCCCATGCACACCCGAGGCAGAACTTGCTGTTGGAAGAAAATTAGGTCACGTTAACATTTTCGAAGAATGTTTTTTGAGAATATCAGGATTCGAAAATGCGTGTGTATGGTAGATTAATTGGAAAACATATTCAGAAAATAAAAACAATGAAAATGTGTTTGGTTGGACAATTTGAGAATAATAATATGTGAGTTATTTTTCAAGTATATTTTTGCCCATTTATTATTCTAAAAAATATTTTAAATAAAGGCTAAAATTATTATAAACAATGAAAAATGTATAATTTGAGAATAATAATGTATAATTAAGAAATTATAATGTTAGAAAAATCTAGATAATAAATTCTATTATCTTTAGTTTAAAATAAATATTTAAAGAAAAATATGAAATTGAATAATATACGGTTTTATCATAAAATTAATATACAATGGTGTAACAAAATAAAATAATGAAGTGCAACGAAAAAAAATAAAATGAAACAAAGAAAGAAAAGAAAAAAGAAAAATCAGACCAACAAAAAAAAAGAAAAAGAAACAAAAGAAGGAAAAAAAAAAGCAATCAAACCATTCCCCACTGCTGCCTCCCCTCTCACCAGCCCACCCTCCCACAGCCACCACATTCTCTCCATCTTCCCCCTAAAATGTTTTACTCTACACACTCAATCACCACAACCAATCCCTCATCTCACCAACCCAGAACAACAACTCCCCATCCCCAGCTCAACCACTCAATTGTTCTCTCTCTCTCTCTGTCTCTCTGCGAACATGGTCAATTTTTTTTTGTTGGACCTTCTATCTCGACCCAAATCCTCTTCTACTTCAACATTAGCCAATAAAACAGAGCATAACCCAAATCCTCGATTGAAATCCCAGCAGCCAGTGACAACCCCATTCAACACCCCCAACCCCTTCCCATTTCGCAACCCACCCACCCACCCACCACCTCCCCCTTTTGCCGTCGCCTTCGCTCCCTCCCATTTCTCATGCTCTTCCTCTCTCTCCTCCTCTCTTTCTCTCTCCCTTGCACACAGAACATCGATATCGCCACACCAGCCTGCCCTAAATCCGAACCCTACCAGCATCGTAACCCAAGGTCCACCATCGCCATCTTCTCTCCCGATGTTCGGCCAACCTCGACTCCCCGTTTCAAATCTAAGTTGTTTGAAAACCATGCACCTTCTCCAACCCCATCTCTCTCGTACATACCCATGAAAATTGCACCATTGGGTCTTGGGTCACATCATTGGTGGGTGCAAAGAGCTAGCCATGGTGGATATGGCTGGGGTAGGTGCGAATGAGTCTTGGGTCGCAGAGAAAGAGAGAGGGCAGAAGGGCAGAGGCGGAGGGGTAGGGGTGGGTGGGTCCCACTCCTCTGTTTATAAAATATAGGGCAAACGACAAAAGACACTCCGCAGGTTTGGAGTGGTTCTCAATATGGACCTCAGGGTATCAATTTTATCAATTTACACCTTTATGTTTTGCAATATCGTCCGATTTTATCTTTCAGTTAAGTTGGCCAGTGTAATTGATCGTTAAATCTTTGATGTGTCTATTGTAGGACCCACCTACTAACCAACCAATTCCTAAAAATTAAAAAATAACTTTTTTTTATAAAAAAAACCCAACCCCTCCCCTGCCCAACAAACCCAATGCCCCTTTTCACCCCTTCTCGCCCAGCACCAACCCCAACCCTACTTATTTCTGTCCCAAGATTCTCGCCATCGTAGGTGAATGACAGCACCAGGAGGTCGTCGACGGTCACGTGCTCCAATATCGCTGAGATCCACTTCTCCAGCTTGGTCTTGCATGCGCTCAAGGCCTTGAAGAAGGTCGCAGATCTGAGGAGGCAGCAAAGGAAATTTATCGGCAGCACTACTTTCTCTACTGCCTTTCTGGGTTTTGCTAATCACACGTCCGCATCTTCGATGGTGTCGGCGGTGTCGCAACGAGACACCTGGAAGGATCTCAACCAAACCTGGCCGCGACCTCCATTATTTCCAGCTCTTTGCAGGAGCCATAGCCTTTAGCTCCAACATCCACATAAGTCACGAGCTTGCAACAATAGAACAAATCAATAAACGAATGGAAGCTGTAGGTGTCTTTCGCTCCGATGTGGCCCACCTCAATCCCTTCGGGCTTCAGCGTCTGTACTATCACGGCGGCAAAATCCGCCGGCTTAGTCGACTTCTCAAGTTTGCCGCTGCCGGAGAAGGCCTGGCTTGCCTGAGGTTGGCTCCATCTTTATCAAATATACACCTTTTTCACATAAACAAAAAGAATAGAGAATTCTGGGTTTTTCTCACAATCAATCAAACAAGTAATTGAATTTCTGAAAATTGAATAACGTATTGGAAGAGGAAGAAGGGTTTAGGGATTGGTTTAGTGAGAGCAAAATCAAGCGAAGGTGTGGTTGGCTCCGATCAAGGCTGGTGCTTTTAAAAGAGAGTTGCAGATCTTAAGGTTTTTTGGTTTTTTAAGTTTTTTTATTTTAAAATTATGTTATTTTATCATTTTATATAATTTTTTTAGGAATTGGTTGGTTAGTAGGTGGGTCCCACAGTAGACACGTTAGCATTTAACGATTGACCACATGGTCAACTTAACGGAAGGATGAAATTGGACGATGTTGCAAACATAAAGGTGTAAATTGATAAAATTGATATCCTGTGGTCCATATTGAGAACCACCCTAAACCTGCGGGGTGTCTTTTGTCGTTTGCCCTAAAATATATCTTTTTCTTTTTGGGTGCTGTTAAACGAACCCTAAAATTAACTGAGTACATCTTATGATATAAGTACACCCTAATAATTAATTCAAAATATAAAATTAACTAAGTAGACCCTATTTAACTACCAAAAATACCCCTGATACACCATAATACAATCTATCACAAAATACCATAATACTAAACACACCCTATTATACTAATTATACGGTCATGAAGAGGGCGTTTGATGAAGGATGAGGTGCTGTGATTGCCAAAACCGTAATTCTGATTGCTTCAATTATTTGGTACATCCGACATCTCTGGCAGCTATTCCTAGACCTTGTGCATTGCCAACTTTCAACAGTGACTCGTCTCGGCTCTATGAAAACTATGGACACCCTGGGCGGTTTGGTATGGCTGCCATTGCCAACGACCATCAAATTGATACTAATTCTGGTGCCATGCAGTTAAGTTCGTCATCTCTGCTTCATGAAACTAGTGCAGATAAGTTTGGTATGGTGGCCAACAACCAAGAAACTGGTGCTAATTTTGGTGCAGTGGAGTCATCTCGGCGGTATGAAAATTACAGACACCCTGCACAAAATTGTGATTGCCAAAACCGTAATTCTGATTGCTTCAATTATTTGGTACATCCGACACCTCTAGCAGCTATTCCTAGACCTTATGCATTGCCAACTTTCAACAATGAAAAAGAAACAAATTAGTAAAAACTCATGAAGAAAACCTGGACGAATTGGAATCAAATTTTGAAATTCTAATTTGATTAGGGTTCAATATGTTGAGTAGGTTGTACTTATTAAAATTACTTTTGTTAAAATATTCAATATATCCTTTTTTGTCATTTTATATTAGGGTAAATTTGTAATTCAATAAATAGTTTGATAGTAGAGTGTACTCAGTTAATTTTAGGGTTTGTTTAACAGCACCCTTCTTTTTTTATGTCAGTTTATTTTATTTAAAAGTATTTAATTATTTTTACCACATGAAATGACCAATTTGCCCCCATAGTTAACGGCAAATTAGATGAAATGTTGATGATTTAGACGGTATAATGAACATTGAGAATAAAAGTTAATAGTTCTTAATTTACTTGAAAAAAGGTATAGGTCAATTAAGCGAAATACCCTAAAACATAATGTACATTATGCATAAACAGGACTATGTGTGCATTTAAGAACTTAGAAGACAGATTATCTGATGCAGTCATATCCTAATAAGTCATTCCGTTTCTGTCACCGTCATCTATTAACCCAGATTCAAGTGGGTCTTACGGCTAGCAGTAGTGTGTGCCACCAGCCACATGCAATATTTTTAGGTAAGCAACCGTCTGTAGAAACTTGAGAAGGAACGTTCCTGTCCACAGAATCGCCCAGGCCAAGCTGCATCCAAACAGGAATAGAAAATTATCAAAAAATTTCATGAAAGAATATTCGTTTGGGGCTCAATATATTAATCATAGAAGTTAGGAATCATACTTGGCCATACTTGTTCCAACCCCAACTAAATAATTGGCCGTCTTCTGTAGGCAAAGATAACAAAGAGATTGTGAATATCCAAGTACCGTGTTTAGTGCAACATGTAACTAAAAATCTGTTTATGGTCTCCTGCATTTAGCTCATCTTGGTTGAAATTGTTAAGAACCCTATTGACAATTTGATGGTTAGGAGCATTAAAGCTCATCCTGGATGAAATTGTTAAGAACCCTATCGACAATTTGATGGTTAGAACTTAAAATAGAAATGTCCACCCTCTTTATAATGTGGGATAGACAAGGGCACCCCTCCCCCTCTTACCCGTTAGTATGACACTATGGCGTGCCCCACAGGAGACCACTTTGGCATGCTTGCTTTCCAAACTCGGAGAATCCAATGGCCTAGGTAGAGTCTGAAGCAATAATGATGTGATTTAATTAATTTATACAAAATTCCTCTACAGAGTTGTACTACAAAAATCCTCTGCAAAGACACATTGCAGATAACAAGTTGGACTGAAAGCTTAAGATCACAAAACTAACTCGGATTCAGAGTAGTGGTTTGCAAGTGCCAGTTATAAATTTTGACATTTTCTTTTTCCACATTCTGACTAATCAATGAAAAACAAAAGAAAACCAAAAAGAAAAGTTGTTGAGCGTACCTCAGCCTCATCGGCACCTGTTCCCAGCTGTCCAAACTGATTCCCCCCAAAAGCATGTACACGACCATCAACAGATATACATAGAGTATGCCACAGTCCGGCAGCGATGGTTTTCACTCTAGAATTGGACAATGAATTCACATAACTTGGTCTTAGTTGATCTTTTGTATTCCCTTGCCCACACTGGATAAAAATGGGGGGAAAGAAAAGATACCACAGATAAAACAAGAATCAGGAAAGACAAATATAGAAAAAGAAAATGTGGTTCCAATTGAATTACTAACCAGTAGTACTCCCAATTATCACAGTATATAAGGAGAATGCTACCAAACTGTTCACTCAATGCTGAACAACTCAAACAACATAAAACCCTGACTATCATAGAACGCTCACCTGTCCATAGAGCCCCCAGCCAAAAGTAAGCAGTGCTCCAGCATCTGTAAATTGAAGAATTATTGATAAAGGGAAAGTAGATGATAAAAATGAAAGCGATCACAGAAAAACTGGATCTTTTCATCAGATTAACAGGATCCATAGAAGAGCCAACAATAATCTCACATTTTGCATTGACCTAAGGGTAATTAAGGAGAGAAAACAAATAAGTAGGCTTAGCACATACAACCTACAAACCCAATCTATTGATATGTTCTTCAGTTATAAGTATTAACATCAGCGCTATAAAACAATCAATTAAATGCTGACCTGTTATTACCACACTGTGCCGACCTCCACAAGCAATCTCCTTCACATAACTTCCAGGAACTTTTGTGCCTTGAGGTCCCGCGGAAGACCTATCCTTTCCAGAAGAAGATGGCTCAATACAGGGTATGACATGAGGAGAAGAGACCATCTTTACCCGGGTACCCAAACCTAGCTGTCCTTCGCCTCCATAGCCCCAACCCCACACCTGTCCCATATCTGAAACTTCGGTTAAAATTATGATCCATCAGGTGTCTTGCTTTACATCAAAAATCTTCCATAGCTTTGTACTTCCTACAACCTACAAAACTATATGGTGTGACCACAAAGACAGAGTAACTATCCTGAAAATCATAAGCATAATCCCTGACGCTGTGGTCTTACCTGACAAAGCTAAAGTGTGGCGTCCACCAGCTGCAACAGTGGTGATCCTCACCCCAGGACCCAGAGTTACAAGACAAGGCAATAAAGTGAAGAAATCATCACCACCTGTTGAGGTTTCAGATTCAAGTTTAGGTGACGAAACTTTCCTTCGCTTTGCAACTTCCTCTCCAGCCCTTTTGCTGTCAAGATTAGATACTGTCCCACTTGTCAAATTGAAGCCTTGAGGCATTGGGCTTACTGTATAAGATCATAAAGTCTTAATCACATTGATTTAGTAAAATCGAGAAGGCTTCCCTGATTGGTTTTTTCAGATATGCCCGGTTTCAGAAATACCTTGTTCAGCTGGTAATGAACATGTATTCCCTATAGTGTCTGTTTGAAGAGTTCCCACCATAGCCAAATCATGGATAAGCTTCCCAGACGGAACACACTCCTTCCATCCCCATGAGTATACTTCCCCAGGCTCTGTAGATTAACAAAGAATAAGAATTTATTTAGATTCTTCTCCCGTGAAAAACTAGATTATCCACATAATAGTCATCTGATTAGATGACTGAAACTGACATCGTAGAATTACCAAGAATTTCACACATGGACGAAATGCAACTGTCACAAAGAAATACTAAGAATCCATTCAATACACATATGAACTAATTACTCATAAATTCTTTTCATTTCTAACACAAATTTTGGGTACTGAAAATATCCTATCCATGATTTTCATAATTCAACTAATAAATAAAGCAAAAATCAGAACCAAGGTGCACCTGTGACAGAAACGCAATGGGCCCAACCAGCAGCAGCAGCCTTGAGTAGTGAAGCCTCAGTTGGAAGAGGAAAAGGCTCCGGAGTCTCCTTAACAAACGTTCAGCAGCATATACATAGAAGAATGCCAAAATCAATCACAAACAATTTGAATGCTTAAAACATTTCAGTTATTAGAAGATCACTGCATTACCCCATGCTTCCCAGAAACCAGATAACCCTGCCCTTCATCGTCTGCCGAACCCCACGTTATGAGCTTCCCACACTCTAATCTCAACCATAACCAAACACACCCTCTCAGCCACAGCTAATCAACTTTCAAATCAAGCTTAACAAAACGAATAGTAATAGCATCAACTGCTAGACACTTAGATAGAGATTGAGAATCAGAGAATCAAACCTGAGATGGCCATGGCAAATCCACAACCGCCACCGCAGACGCCCTTCCACGCATCTCCACCGTCCATCCGATTCGGAAACCTCACCGGCGCCAGGGACAGTATCGGAGATTTCTCCGGCAAAACTCCGGGAAGATATCCACACATATAAACCAAAGCTTCAATGCGCTCCTCCGTCTTCATCGAGTCTCCTCCTCCTTCATTGCAGTTCATCGCCGATCCAAACCACACAGAGCTCGTTTTTGTTGTATAGAAATCTGAAAACAAAGCTGAGAAGCTCAATCTAATTCCCTCTCTCTCTCTCTATCTCTCTCTCTCTCTCTCTCTCTCTCTGGCTCTGGCTCTGGCTCTGGCTCTCTGTGAAATTTCAGCTTAAAGCAAAAGCGTTGGCTGATAAATTTTCAGTTAGTCCGGTCTGGTCTGGTCCGGTGGAGAAGAAAGCAAAAGGACCGAGACGCAGAAAATCGGGACGTATTATTTACAGGGATGTAACCCGCGCCACGTCGGATGCCACGTGGAATGATCTGAGCCGCGATTGCGGATTACTTTTTTTGGGAGCCACGAGTGTGCTGGAACTTTCTGGAAGGGCTCGCTTTTCGAGGCCGTCTCGTTGGTTGCCACGTGTGGGTGGGGCTACGCCCGTTCCGCTATATTTTAATCGCGGTTGGATTTGAAATTTAATCTTTGTTTGACCGGTTATCTGTGTTCTCACGCTGGTGTCGTTGCGTGGAACGACAGAGAACGTTAGATTCACGTAGTTCTAATCGACGGACATGAAAGTGCCACCGCGGCTTGGATCTAATCATGATTTGCGTGAAAATTACGGAAAACTACTTTGCTATGGACAAGCATGAATAATGTTAGCAACAATTAAGCTACTTTGCTATGGGCCTCCATCTTTTTATTGGGCCAGTGCTCTGTTTGTTTGTGTCCTCTTATTTTGCGATAAATTTTGTTAACTATTTAAGCTACAAGCTCCTTATCTATAAAAAAACAATGTTAAACTTTATTCTTACAAATTAAATACATTACAGCCAAATTGTATGTGCCAACAGCATTACATTTTATTGGTTGAACAACAGGCTTATTAAAGACTGCCGCCTATGGCTTTATATATATAGATAACGGGAACTATATCAACACCCTAGAGGGACTAATTATCCACAGGAAAACAATAAAAATGATGGGCTGATCATATATACAATTTTATTTAGAAGCCATGTAGGTAATAGAATTTTATTTGAATTTTAGGCCTTCAAGAGAGGATATGCAAGTTGAGGAAGATGGTATAGGCAAATTGAATACAACATGTTGCATCTCGAATTTGATCAAAACATGGTCTTGACCATACTAGAAAGTTTATAAATTACTTCATACGACCGTTTCATGTAAGTTGTACTCGTTGGTAAATCGGGTAATCATTCTATTGTTTGTCAATGGGTTGGTATAAGGAGTTGACAAGAGCATCCTTTCCTAGACACCATACTATTCACATTTGGAAGATGTGCATAATTTTGGTATAGTTCAGATTCATATGACATCCAATTGAAGTATATAAAGTTCATTCTTTAAGCAACTTACAAAGTAAACGCTCAAATTACAGGGACTTCTTGGCAACAGAATTGCATGAATCTGGAACGATCAATAAATTGGAGGGACTGATATTCAGGAAATAATAAAAGAATTGTTGGGATTGTTAGAAAATATGTGATCAGATAGTTTATCCTCCATCGACACTAATAACTTGTCCATTGATGTAAGAAGCAGCTGGGAGGCAAAGGAAGCTGACCAGTGACCAGAGACGAAATCTCATTAAGCTCTGCTAGACCACGGATGGGAGTTCAATAGAAAACCCGTTTGAGAGCATCAGCATGAACCTAAAAATCGCAAACCAAGTTTGAAATGTTAGATTGAGATACCCCTAAACGAAAAATATTAATCAGACTGGTAAACCAAAGAGGTTCCAAAAACAAAATAGAAAAGTTGATATAGATTCAAATTCCCATTGAAAAGTTTGGTTTAATCCTCGAATTTGGCAATTTTAATACGAGTCTTTTGACTTTTGTGTCACACAAGATTACATTCATTTTTTAATATTAGGTGGATGTGATACTTTAGCCTCATTGTTGACAAGCCATGTTGCCACAGTGTTTGGGCGAATGTTGTCTTTTGGCCATTTACATGCCAAGTTCTATGAAATTTGCATCACATCATGAAATTACCTGTAGGATGACTAAAAAATGTCTAGAGGAGGTTGATTAGGCCAATTAAAGATTATAATCAATAAACAAAAAAATAAACTTTGGTAGCATGATTGATATGGCTTATCAATCCTGAAACATGATGAACGTAAAAAAGGAACACGCAAAGAATTATTTTACGTGGTAAAACCCCACCTCTGGAGAAAATCCACGGGACTCCTCAGTCCAACACAAATCCACTATAGAACGATGATTACAAGAAGTACTCACACACTTATCCTAGACACCTTCTAGATAATGTTTACCGACTTCTTCGTAACTCAACTTCTGTCACGGGATGATCTTCGACACTCCTTATGTTGAACGCAATACTGGTCACGATTGCTTCAAGCTCGCGGAGTAAAACCGCCATCACGGTCTTGGTGCACTCAACCGTATGAGGCATAGAACATGCATATGAATGCAATATGAATGATGAAAGTGTTTGATAAATCACCAAATAAACATGGAACACTTGATGATTTATCTCAAATATGCACAGCAGCTTTTCTTAGAATTTTAGATGCTCAAACAAAATATTGGAAAGCTGTTGAATGAAATGAGAGGCACACATCTTTTATTCCAAACTTCATCTCCCTAGTCAGATGGGGGCACAAGTGTCCACCACGCCACTTCAATTATAAGTTTATAACTATCAAATCTTATGCAATATGGACTCTAGTCAAAACGTCAAAACAGCAGACCACCAATTAATATTCAATCATAACTATTAATTGTGATGCAATATGAACTCTAAGTGAACAACCCAAAACGACAGACTTCCAATAGAATTACCAGGGTCCAACTAGGATTACTATTAGTTATTATTCAATTATGACTATTTGAATCACATTGAAATTCGGGGTGCATTTTTGCTCACCACTTTAACCATAGGTGTACTCTCACCACCATCCCCAATGCTTGACACGTGTCCATATGTATTACCATGGTTCCATAAATACAAAGCAAAAGTTAACTATGGTTAGGCCTATGGACACGTGTCAAACATTAAGGATGGTGGTGAGGGTACACCTATGGTTAAAGTGGTGAGCAAAAATGCTCCCTTGAATTCGTCAACTTATGCCATAGGATTACTTCTAACAATTGTTATTTAATCAAACAATATTAATTAAAGAAACCAATTAGCTATTAATAAAAAGTGCTCTCCAAGTCAAAAATGATGAAAACATAATATTTTAACTTAAACTAAAATAGGGTCCAACTAGAAAAGTAATCTCAAGAGATAAAATCTAATCCTATTAAAAATAGGACTAACATAAAAGTGCTTGAGTGAAATTAACTCCAACTAGGAATCCTATAATGAATGCATGATTATGTCATGATTTACCTGAAATCAAGTTCCTCATATCGATCCAGTCAACCTTGAGAATCCGGAATTGAATGTGTTGCGCCAAATCTTCCAATAAACAATATTTACACACTAATTCCCAACCTATGCTAGAGTTTAGAAAATGACAATACAATTTTCATATTAACACAGCACCTATTAAAACATGAATGGTTTGGATATTAATTTAGAGGTCTTGCCAGAAAAAAACATATACACTTTTATTTTTGTAAAAACTAATGACTTACTGCTTGTTGCTCCATAGACACATAATTTATAGGCACAGCTTTCAGACCAGCGATAGAGGCCAGAAATATAGTACTTGCATTTCCTGAAGCTTTCAAGAGAGGGTATGCAAGTTGAGAAAGATGGTAGGGACATTCAACATTGATGCTCATTAGACTTGAAAATTCTTCCAAATTGTAATCTGGAGTTCCATTAGATATCCCTGCTCCAGAATTATTTACCTAAAGAAACATGTAGCAAAGTCGAAAACCCATCTAAATTATGTTAACTAAGCTGCTAATTGCCAACATGGTCTAGCCCAGTGGAAAAGTGCATTGACTTGTAGACCAGAGGTTTCAGGTTTGAACTCCCATGGCATCTTGTGTGCATTTGTGTGAGAAAGCCCCTCATATATAGTTTAGACTATTGCTTGCAATGGCGGAACCATGAATTTTTCTAGAGGTAGGCTAAAAAAAATTATTGGCTTCTTCTATAATATAATATATCATGTCTAGAATTTTTTGTTGGTAGGGGGCAACAAAAGTAAGTACAACAAACCACCCCCAAAAAAACACAAATCTATAGAAATAAAAATGGAAGTCATTTAATTAGCAAACAAACAACAACAAAGAACACAGACAAGAGTGAAGAAGTGAAGGAAAAAGAAAGAGATAAGAGAATGAGGAAAAATGATGAAAGCTCTGATGTTTCCGTGAAGAAAAAAATAAATTCTTGCCATCTTTTGGAGGAGGAAAGAGAATGAGGAAAAATGATGAAAGTAAAATTAAATAAAGAACTCAGAGGAGAGAGAATGAAAAGGAAAGCTTTAAAAGATTTGAAATAAATTAATAACTTACACTTTAAAATTTGGAAAGTTTCATGTGGATATGACAGAAAAACAAGAAAGCATCACTTGGATAATTGTGTAACTGTCAAAAGACTTGAGTCTGGTCAGTTTGATGGTTCTCGAAACAAGGACTCCAAAGTCAATCCAATGGTTGGGAAGAGAGTATTCTTGATGAATGTACATGGAGGTAGGCTTATTTCTAGATAGACGGTGGGCTAATTTTTTTTATTTACATAAATTTGGCTTGCATAATTAGGCCCCTTAAGCCTGTTCTCTAAACACAACATTGGGCTGGAGCCCATCTTAGTCCAAACATAGTTCTGCCCTTGATTGCTTGTGCTAAAAAAAAAAAAACTGAGCAGCTAATTAAGGTCTAAGTATTAATTAATCTGACTTAAATGAACTTACAAGGATGTTAAGCTTGCCATCAAAAGCAGATGAGACTGTGTTCTTGAGGTTCTCTGTTTGAGTTTTAGATGTGAGGTCACAAACTGAGCCAGTAACTTTAACTCCCTTACTTTCCCATTCTTGATTCCTCTCATGAATCTGTGCTTGGTCACTAGAACAGGCACATTGTACGGTCGCTCCAAGTCCTGCTAGCTCTTCTGCCATGACACATCTAAATTATGCATGCACATTAACCACCATTAAACTCATTGTGGACAATTCGAATTTTACACCATTGTTATTTTCATTATGAATTATGAATGAAAGTACTATTTTTCTATTTTTCATTGTTATTTTCATTTATAAAAAAAATCTGAACTTTTACACCATGATCCCATGAGGTAACAATCCTGGATCCGCCACTGAATGTTATAGTTAGCAAACAATAAGAATAATTAACGCACTTGATATGAATTTTCACGCAAATACTGAAATAATGAAGAGAAGAAAAAGCAGTATGCATGCAATATAAGAAAGCTGTCTATAATAATGCTCAAGGCTGAAGAAGAATGAACTAAAATGTGGATTATTGCACCGATATTGAAACCGATATGTTAAAATAAGGTGAAGGAACCAGAAAGTGAAGATAAGTCCACCAATAACAGTTGTGCAGGCGTATATTTTATATTGATATGAATAATAGTACACATGTTTGATGAATTTCAAACAATTCCTACAAAACAAGTACTCAAGAAGAGCAATTTGTGTAGGCCCTCACTATTTGTATATGACAATATACAATTTTTGTTTGCTCTTTCTTCCATTTATATT
Organism: Prunus padus; assembly: GCA_024362665.1. Taxonomy (NCBI): domain Eukaryota; kingdom Viridiplantae; phylum Streptophyta; class Magnoliopsida; order Rosales; family Rosaceae; genus Prunus; species Prunus padus. The sequence goes on from JANFAM010000019.1 coordinate 6,224,741, forward strand.
AGTAACTGCAAAAGTAATCTGACAAGTAAAAAAAAAAAAGGAATTCAGTTCCAAAAGTTTTGGTACCACCCTTGATTTACAAATCCAATTCAACAAGCTCATATCATTTTGTTGCTTGAAGGCCGGGATGCATAATTGAGCTGAACAAGGCCCAATTTGACTTGGGCTTTTAAGCCCATACACTAATTCTATTTGTTTTTTTAGTACAAGCGATAGTCTAAATTAAAAGGAATGAGATTTCTCACACACACACAACTGATGCAAATGAAGGCCCTTTTTCATTGGGCTAGATCTCGTTGGCATCCTATTTGTTTTTTTTTAAATCAACGGGGAAATGAGATTTTTTTTTCTTAGTACAAGTAATAGTCTAAACTACATGAATGAGGTTCTCTCTCTCTCTCTCTCTCTCTCTCTCTCTCTCACACACACATTACCAATGTGTCATGGGTGTCCGAACCTGAGATATCTGATAAGCAAGTCAATGCCTTTTTCTACTCGGCTAGACCCGAGATTCGAATTTAAGACTTCTTTCAACGTTAAGAAAAAGACTATTACTAAACTACAAAGAGTTATTGGCTGTTAAGGATACTAAGATTTTTATTTTTATTTTTTAATTTCTTATTTATTAATCACCAACGACCAAGTTTGATATGATAAATTCTATTTTTGGATTTTGCACAATTTAGAGCCGTCACAACTGAATGAAATGATGACATATTTCCTGACATAAATACTGGTGGTACATTGTGAAAAGGAACTAATTCAAATTAGTTCCATGGCGTTTATGCACAAGTTGATCCTTTAAATACTAATTTCTGATTCAAATACACGCAGACCAATCCATGCACATATATGATATATATATACCTGCAAAGTCGATAGCTAAGCAGACATAGGGTAAAAAGTATTTGCAAAAAGAATAATGAAGTGATGCATAACAATGATTGATGACGACCATTAATTGCTAACCTCTTGCTTTAAAAAATAATTGAGTTAATTAAGTTTGGATTTGGATGTAAAACAACACCCCACAGAGAGCTCAGAAGGTGACAAGTGCAATAACGTAACACATGAAAACATGGATGAATATTTGCCATCTTTGCCGTTTAAGTTATTTGCTGAGGAATTCTATATTTAATTTGTCAATCAATGTCATGCATATAAAGTTGACTCGACAATCAAGGAGGGTCCTCTGCATCTCTCTCTCACACACACAAGGCGACATATATTTGATGGTGATATGCAACCAAATACCTAATATTACACTCATTAAACTTCTTTGTAAATGAATGGCCCCTAGCTCTCCCTTATTCTTGGATTAAATACATAGACTAGCTACCTAGCAAATGGTTTGAACAAAATTCTCGTGTCATAAACATAACATTTCTGCTTATATATTTCTTCAGAGTTAAGAGACTGATGAAGAATACTATTGAAGAATGTCATGAGTTCAAATATCATGAACATACATTTGTTTGATAAGAAGAAAAAAAGTAACTTGTATTAAAAGAAACAAATATAAGAAAATCTCTCATTAGTCGTAATATATTGTTGTTCATGGGGATAGAGAAAAAAAAAGTATATCTTCAAGGATATACGTCTTTCAGTTTGAAAGATAGAGGCTAGCTTACCAAGATTATAGGGTTCATTTATCATTATCAACGCCAAGAGAATAAAAAGAAAAAGACTTTGGTATTTTGTGGAATGTCTTCTAAAGCTGTTGGCAATATTTTGTTGAAAACAATACTATCTACTAAAGATGCGTGTATTTTAAGTTATTCTAGAAAGGTACCCCTATTGCACCTAAACTTGTTTTTATTTTGTTTTAAAATAATACGTTCCAAAGACAATGACCTGACCAACAGTGCTTCGTAATTATTTAATTAGTAAACGGTTGGAAAATTACTTGTCAATTTCTGTATATTTTTAGCAAGCAGACAGAAAGGTAAGTACAGTCTTTGCTTTATATTGCTTAGCTGTTTGAGAAACATATGCAAAAGATATGAAATCCTTTTATAAGCTTTTCCCAATCCCAACAATGGAAACGGTAAATCAATAACTGTAACTGAATAATATGAATACTCTAAATCAACGTATGGACGATTGTCAGTGATTGATGATATAAGTTGCTTAATGAGTCTTATAGGCATCAACGATAAACATACGTGACTATTGAAAGCAAATCTCTTATCCTAATTTATTATTATGCAGTCACTCAGTGTCATGTCTCACCCAACAGCTTCAAATAATTTCTTGACCTGCATCATCATCTTCATTGTCTTTGAAAATTGAAACCTCTCTCAGCCATCCTCTCTCTCTTGCTACATATTGTTTTATATGGAGAAACCAGGCCAGCTCAGTGAAGAAATGTATGATTAATTCCATAGAATTTCTCTGGATAGGACAATCTCACTAGTGTATTCTAACATAAAAAGAAAGAGTCTTAGTCATTGTAAACTAATTTATTATTTTAGGGAAAGTTTTTTGTCGAACATATTGGAATTAATATGGATTCTTGTGTTGAATTAATAATGAAGGCATCCATCCATCTTAGCAAGATGCATTCAGAAGTTATTTTTGCGCAGGCATATGCATGTGATCCTGTTCCATTATTATAGTTAATCAATCTCTAACCATTCCTTCAACCCTGTTGCTAACTTGTTTTGAAAATTCGAGACCTTGTTGTTTAATCTAGCTATGTGATGAGATCAATTATGCATGTCATGTTGGCTTTGGCCTCGCTACACTACTTTTGAATATAATTATTCACTCAACAGAATCTCAATATAATTGATTAATCGTTGTCATGTGTTTTTCATGATCTAATTAACGACTTGGGTTTTTCTCCTTCTTTTTGTTTTACTTAAGTAATTATATGTATTTGTTGTATTTCGGATCATATAAAAGAAAACTAGCTATATAGCTATATAAAAATTAGTTTCAATCTTTTTTTAATAGTCAAAGTCCGGAAGAAAGAGGAGTAGTTGTTATTGTAGTTCAAACCTAAAATCACTTATTAATCTGCAGACAAATGCTCTTACAACTCAGCGCTATAGATCCGTTGGCATTTCCATCATTTGACTATATATAGAAATTAAATCCAATAACATTAGCTTTCACTCGAAACTAGAAGATTGTTCAGTTAAGCTCTTAAATTTCTGGCTCAAAAGAAAATTATCTTCTTATCCCATTTCTTGAACTATTGGGGCATGTTTGGTAGGCCAGACTAAACTGGATTGTGCTAAATAACACTTGAAAATAATGTTTGGTAAGAGGGAGACTAAATTAAATGGGATTGTATAGTACAACAGTAAACAAAAAGCCTCACTCGCTCTTCCAATTTAGCAAGCCTCAAACATGGTTCGCAAAATAGCACCATCGCTAAATAGAATGGGCTAGTCCGACGCTATACCAATTTCTTCTTCTTCTTCACCTAGATGCGAGTCCATGCAATGGACGCCGAGTCCTCCACTTCCGAGCCAGAGTTCATCGAAAAGGCTTGAAACCGAGTAATCGCCTTGAGATATTGTTGTTGCTGATGGTCGCCAAAATAGGCCGAGCTTTGGAACTTGTGGGTCAGGAACAACGAGTCTTGGGTCTTTGTTTGGCTATCAGAATAGCGCATGGTGACTGATGACTTTATTGACATGGAATTGGCACGTAGAATGTCCAATATCCCAGTCCATGATAATCCGCCAAACCAAACCATCCATTATTGGGGTATACGACCGTGTGATCCTGAATTGGCACGTAGGATATCCAAAATCCCAGTCAGTCAACTGGACCTCTGACCAGACGTTTAAGCCAAATTTTAAGACCTGACCAATACCATTACCATATCCCAAGTCATTTCTGGGAATCTAAAAAATTTGTTATTGTTGACTGATGACTTTATTGACATGGAAGTCTTATTACAATTTGATTCAAACACGTTCACTTCGATACAGAAACAATATGAAATATCTTGAGGTCGACAAAATAAAAAGGTTAAAACTACTGGTGAGTTTATTATGTTTATATAGCCATCAACAACGAATTAAGAAGCAAAATATATATGTTTTTGAAATTCTGTTAACATAATTTCTTTGGGGAGATAATCACTCTGTTGAAATGTGGATAGAAATGTTACAGAAAATCAAAAAACGACTATAAGTAAGTTTACTTTAAATTGATCCAACTGATAGTAATCAACCAGGAGCAAATTGCTGCCATTGTGTTTTGGAGTACAAGCGATAGTCTAAACTACACGGGAGGGAGGTTTCTAATAACACACATGCACACAACTAAGATGTCATGGAGATTCGAACTTGAGACCTATGGTCTGCAAGTCAATGTTATTTTCCACTCGCTAGACCCCATTGGCACAGGCTGCCATTGTGTTAATTTCTCAGTTGCTTGTCCCTCTTAAGTGGATCCCATCTTTTTTTTATAGTCAAAGTTTGGAAGGAAGAGGGGTAGTTGTTATTGTGGTTCAAACTTAAGATCAACAAATACTCTTACAACTGAGCGCTATAGATCCGTTGGCATTTCCATCATTTGACTGTATATAGAAATTAAATCCAATTGACCAAAAAAAGAAAAAAATTAAATCCAATAACATTAGCTTTCACTCGAAACTAGAAGATTGTTCAGTTAAGCTTATTAAATTTCTGGGTCAAAAGAAAAATTATCTTCTTATCCCGTTTCTTGAACTCTTGGGGTATGTGACTGTGTGATCCTGAATTGACACGTATGATATCCAATATCCCAGTCAGTCAACTGAACCTCTGGTCGGACGTTTAAGCCAAATTTTAAGACCTGACCAATACCATTACCATATCCCAAGTCATTTATGGGAATCTAAAGAATTTGTTATTGTTGACTGATGACTTTATTGACATGGAAGTCTTATTACAAGTTGATTTAAACACGTCCACTTCGATATAGAAACAATATGAAATATCTTGAGGTCGACAAAATAAAAAGGTTAAAACGGGTGAGTTTATTATGTTTATATAGCCATCAACAACAAATTAAGAAGCAAAATATATATGTTTTTGAAATTCTGTTAACATAATTTCTTTAGGGAGATAATCACTCTGTTGAAATGTTAGAGCCAATAAAAAAATGACTGTAACTAAGTTTACTTTAAATGGATCCAACTGATAGGAGCAAATTGCATATGCAGGCTGCCATTGTGTTTTGGAGTACAAGCGATAGTCTAAACTATAGGAGATGAGGGTTTCTCACACACACAAAATTAAGATGTTATGTGTTCTAGACGTGGTTGTTACGTAGTACGTACTTTGCCAGAAATTCAACAACGGACGGCTTCCTGTCAACCCAGAAGACTACTAAAATTCGGCACACACGTTTGTCTTTGGAATTCATCAGACCAAGAAGACAATGAATTTAAAATTGTGAAGGCAGCCTGGCCTATATGGCTACCTCTGCTAAATACTCTTTTAGCCCCTTAATCAAACATTTCTGTTAAATCAGAATTATATACTATCTTTGTAACTGTCTTGATTGACGGTCTGATAGTATAATATACGTCCAAAATTTTTACATCATATTGTGCTTATTACTAACGTATATAGTAGAGAACCATACACAATATCTTTGTCCCTAATGATACAATAATAATGATATGCATGATATCATGTGTCCTGATCACTCTGACTCTTTGAGTCTCTTGATGTTGCATCTAATTAAGTACAAGTGAAGGAGGAATTAAGGCATCTTGGCATGCACTGTTTTGCTTAAGGGAGATTTCAGTCAGATTGTTTCAGTTTGTCTGTAAGCAAACCCTCACCTTACAAGAGGCGCTCATCTTCAGGACCCACAACACTGATTTATTATTAAACCATTTGCTTCCCCCTCAGAAAAAAACAGAGAGAAAAATATATATACTTCTCATTTCAGTGAGTACTGACTGAAGGCCAACCAGAAATACTTATAAAAATAGGAAAATCAAGTAGCTACAACTCTATGACAGAGCAAGGTAGAAGAGAACCCACCACTTTACACTTTCCAATTAAACACCTCCCTAATTAAGCAACCTCAGCTCCTTTATGCCTCAGATCAATCCATGTACTTTTCAGTGTCTATAACTTATTAGTTCTACTTTGTTTCAAAAGCCCATATATACTTTCAATTCTTCCTCTTTTTTTGCAATTTGAGTTTTCCTTCAAATTAAGCTTGGCTGGAGAGTAAATCTAAGGTGGTGGTAGTACAATGGAACAAGCAAGGTACTGGATGTGGGCAAAGCGCAAGCACAACAGTTTGAGCTCATCTCAGCATGATCATCTTCAAGTGCCAATTAGCAACCCATCAAACGATGATTCTTGGGAAGAACAAGCTTTCGCAGAAGATGCGGCCGGGCCTCTTGGAGGGTGCATATGGCCTCCGAGATCTTACTCTTGCAGCTTTTGCAGGAGAGAGTTCCGTTCGGCTCAAGCTCTAGGCGGCCACATGAATGTCCACAGGAGAGACAGGGCTAGACTAAAGCAGTCTCCAAATGACGAAACTACCCTCCAAAATCATCACCAGCCGGATGATAATTCAGTCCAAAATCATAATCCCTTCTCCTCTTCATCTTTGGGTAGTTTTCAATACCCATCTGATCAAGTTTGTGCCTTGGTTTACAATCCTAATAGCCCTAGTTCCAATCCCGGTACTACTATTGCATCCTCATCACCATCTTCAGGTTCTAGGGTTTCAGCTCAATTACCATGTAAAGAAAATTGTGCTGAGCAAACCCTGAAGATCCCACCTTCTTCTTCCGCTTCTCTATCTTTTCCTCAATCTTGGTCAATCTTGGGCACAAACAGATATAATTATGATAAATCTGTTGCAAGAAATATTATTGAAGCAGAGAAGATTTCAGGAGCTGTGGAATCTGGGTGTAGGGCTAAGGGTAATCACCATGTCACAAGTACTACTGATCTTCACAATTTGTCTGTGAGTTTGAATTTGGTTGTTCGTTGCTCTCGTCCATCTGTCTCAGGTGATGAGGATGAAGCTATAATTAGTTGCAAGAGAAGAAGAACTGAAGACGTCCCGTCATCGATACCTTTCTTCCTAAAATCAGGTTCTGTTGATCAAGTACATCATCTCCAATCACAAGGGTTTGAGCTTAGCTGCCCCAGTTCTATAGAGGACTTAGATCTTGAGCTCAGGCTTGGTGACCGGCCTAAGGTAATTAAAGTAGATAAATAGCAGAGCTCATCATCAACTGCTGATCATACATAGACATAATACTTTGACCTTTTGTTCACTGTTTGATGAGTTCCTTCTTTATTTGCACCTTTTTTTTCCTCTTTCATCTCGAGGCTCAAGGCTTCACTCTTCGCTTAAATTGATTTGCTTTCTTGGCTTTCTTGGAGTGCTTGTGCATTTGTGTAAGGTGTAACAAAAACCATATGGGAATCACAGAAAAGGATGAAATTAAGATTCGTCTTTGTTGATAATCACAATGCATCTCAGCTTATTTTAATTATATATTCCATTGATTACAGTGTAATATTGTTGGTTCCTTGGCAGGGTCATTGCCATTTAAGTTGATGGAAATTACTTAAGAAAGTAATATAATGATCTTAAGCCTACAATTTGATTCATCATCTTCTTCTTGTAGTTTTCTGAGTAACAGTTCTATATGCATATTATGATTTATAGAGTTTTTTTCTTCTTGTAAATATCCACAAGGGGAGCTCAAACACCTTTATCTACTCTTGTGGCCAACTTCACATAGTTAGAATTAATTTAACTTTGAGGTAAGCAAGTTATAGGTGAACTAAGCAGTAAATTTGATACAGATCATGGTTTAGATGGAAGAGACATGATCTCAGCCACATGCTGGTGCTATACAGCCAAAGAAGAGTGCAGTCAAGAGTTTTGGGTTATAGAACGAATATCCTTGTCCCTGAGAGAGAGAGAGAGAGAGAGAGAGAGAGAGAGAGAGAGAGAGAGAGAGAGATTGAAAGAGAGTTTAGGTAGGCGATGATGAGATTAGGAGTAGATGTGTTGTATGTTTGTGGGGTTTGAAGGGTGAAGAAACTGACTAAAAACTGCATGGAATATCGTGACTCTTTTTCCCATTCAGTACCTCACTGACATTCCATCAGATAGAGTCATAGACAACTAAACTTACCCACACACAAAAAAAAAAAAACTGAGACTCCAGAGAGATGATGTTTTCAAAGTCACATAAAGTCAGATACTTCTCAACATCGATTCTCTTTTCTCTTGTATTATTATCATCACCCATCAGATCTCTTCTTTCAGTTTCTGTAACCTCCTCCGCTAAAATCCATTTGCTTGTGTTATCTCTCTCACTTTTCTCTTTCCCCTCCTCCTCTCAAATCTGTCCAAAATTGGCCACCAACTCTATGGAATCAGTCTAATTAACTATTCATCACCATCACATTATACAATTAATACCAACTTTTTTAATCACAAAAGAGAATATTATCACCTCCACCATCTCTAGGCTGCTGCATATATATCTAAGCATCTTTTGGATCTTCTTGTGTTATAACTTGATGTATAATTTAGCTATAATAGCCATCACGAAACCCTAATTACATCATGTCCATATAATTCCCCTATTTATATAAACCCTAACCCTATCTAGGTAAGTACAGTGCTTAATTTCTTGCAGGACACAAGGAGGCTATCATTCTTAGAGCATCTCCAACAGTGGTAGCAAAAAAAACTATTCAAATTGAAGTTTGTTGACCTACGTGGCAATTTGAAGAGCCTTATTTGCTACTTTAATATTTTGTGCTTCATCAATCTCTTCAATTCAATTAATACAATATTTGACTTAAAATAATAATAATTAATAAAATTCTTTTTTTTAAAAGATAATATTTTGGAAAATAAATAATATCTATGAAATTTACATCAAACCCATCAAGAAAAATAAATGTTTTTAGCCTTTTGATATGATTTTGATTCTCCCAAAACAAAATAAATATTTTGAAGAGGTAAGGTCAACTTACCAGTTTTGAAGAGAGAAAATGGGGTTGCAGATTTGATGACTGAGGTTGAAGAGGCTGTTGGAGTGAATTTTTCTGATGTAGCTCACCTATTTAAGCATCTCAAAGTGGTTGAAGAGGCTGTTGGAGATTTAATTTTCTACCATTATATTTAAAACCCAACTGTACCCCCCTTGACTTTAATTAGCTCACAGGCAAAACTCAGAAAAGGGCACTTATTCGAAAAGGAATTTAAGTCATGCCCAACAATTGGATTCCATAAAAGGCTAGGAAATGAAGATTGTCTTAATGATTTGAGGTTCTTTCGATGTGGGAGTTTGTTTTCTACGATATCGATGCATGTGAAAAGGAAAGATGGAATAAAAATTTAAGACAACACAAGGAGGGTCTTGTATATATATGTATGTTTAGGGAAAGTAAGATTGTTTGCTTCGGCTTCTACGAAGAGCTACATCTATGAAAAACGGTATTAATGGTGACTGGTTGGGAATTGTCGTTTTTCATTAAGGTGTGAGTTGGATAGGTCTGAAGTTTTGTTTTTTTTTTGACAGAGGGAGGTCTCGGGAGGAAGATTTAAAGGGAAGTGGCAGTGGAGCACATGGGGTTTCAGATGTCGTTTATCTCTGCGATATGAGGGGGGTAATATAGAATTGAGTGAGAGAATGAGATATTATTCTGATCTCAGCTTGCGTGGGGCTATCTCTTTTAGGGCGTTTTGACAAATCCCAAGCTATATATTGTTTAAAGAATGAGAATTTTGAAGAATTAATTTCTGGGGTTATTAGGTTGTTGTGTTGGGAGTAATTGTTTATGTATTGTTTGACAACTAAGGGTATATTTGTTTTGTATGGGAGGGAGTTCCAGCTCTCACGAGCTCACCAAATACTAAAGCTGGCTATTTATCAGTGTCTGAGGCCCTTTTGGATATTTATCACATTATACATACAAAGGTAAAATTGATATTTGAATATTTCACATGAGATCAACCTAAACCAACCAATCGTATGCTGGGATATCTAATTAACGGAAAAATAGATTAGAATTTGGGATATCTAATTGACAGGAAAATGGACTCGAACTTGAGTGCAAAGAGACAGGCTCACTGTTCTAGCCAACTAACCTAAGTCTCACTTATCATCCCCGTATTAATCCGCATTTCGCCTAATCTTGACAATTATAATAATCCAACGATTTAGTGCCAGTTTGGCATTGCTTATTTGGGGTAATAAGTGATTTTAAAAAAAATTTGGGAAGCCCAGCCTGTTTGGTAAACTATGAGAAAATCACTTATTATTAAAAATTGTTGTGAGAGAAAGCTATAAGGGAAAGCAGCTAATGAGGTGCTTTCATTTTCTGATTATGTAAGAATCAGTTTCGAAGAGGCGCTGGGTTTAATGATTATACGGGAATTATTTTTTGATTATGCGGGAATTAGTACCAACAACACTTTTAACAAAAAGTTTACCAAACGCCAAACTGATTTATCTCACAGCTGATTTTTCTCACAGCAAATCTGACAATGATTATTTTTACAGCACAGCAATGCCAAACTGGCCCTTAGAAGATGACAAGTCAATTACATCATAAAGTTTAATTTTTTATTTTTTATTTTTATAAACAGAAGTTAGATCTGCCGTTTTCTTTCTGAAGTCTCCCTTTCCTCCTTGTTCTCTTCCCTCTCCTCGATGCTCTCTGGTATCTCAATTTCTGCTTCTCAGAATATGAACTACTCAATATCCTAAACTGAATCCTGCATAAACATATGTTGAAGCTTATATCCTCTTCCTCATCATACCTCCAGGCCCGGGTCCACAACTTGACCTCTAAATTGGGACTTCGGCTTGGGCCCTCCGAACCAATGAATTTTTAAGTCGTTAGATTATTATACTGGATAAGATTAGGCGAAATGTGGATAAATGCAGAGTAGGGGTGTACATCGGTTCAAAACCAATGAATTTTTATCAATCCAATCCAATTTTTTATTGGATTTGAGATTTCACAATCCGATCCAATGTGTTCGGATGTTAGGATCTAATCCAATATTACATTGGATTGGTTTGGATTGAATGATCGGTTTGTATGAAAATATGATAATCGTATAGAATTAAATCCGATTGAAAATAACATTAAGTATGTACTAAATAGACATAAATAAATTTTAGAAAACAACATTACAACACAAAGTTCGACATTTAGAGTTCAAGTTACATCCATTTCTTAGAAAAAGAAACGCTAAAGTCAACACAAAAACTTAGAAATCTAGAATTTATTTGGCACATTAATATATTTTTTTTCGAAAGAATATCAACAAAGCTTAGTGCGTTGGTGTAAGTGGAACGTGAAATGTGTTTTAGGTTTGAACACTAGAAAAAGCAAATATTTGCATATATGTTTAAAAGGTTGGATTGGTTCGGTTTGAATTGGATTTCAAACTCTGAATCCACTTCATTTTTTGGATCCAATCCAATCCGCCAATATTATTGAAACCAATAAAACTGGATTGGATTGGTCGATTTCGGTGGATTGATTTGGATATTGTACAACCCTAATCCAGAGGCTCATGATCATGTATTTGGTATTATCACAAATTAATTAATATTTAATCGTATATTATTTATAGAATCTCATCTGTTTGGGCCTGAATAGTGTATTTTCAAGCAAGCAACAGAAATAGGCCCAGCCTAATGTGAGATTAACACTCACCATCTCTAAGGGCCCAAATCCACCTAATGTTTCTAAAGTCCAAATGCTGAGAAACCCATTTGTGCCATGCATTTTAACATTAACTTTAACTTTAATATTGCTTTCAAATTAATCATTCTTAATATATAAAAGAAAATCATTCTTAATCTAGTATAGTATTTTTAATTTTTTTATATATAAAGGGACAATCTAAGATGCAGAAGTAAATGTTCTCTTAACCACTTGAGTTACAAACTCCTTGTTATTAATTTGACTGGCAAAACAAAAAGTTCACTCCAAGATGTGAAATTTGACAAGTTATATTATTCATAAATTTGCAAAGGGGATCGAGAAAATAAAAATTACAGAGAGGATGCGAAAGAAGTCTCTAAATTGATGTTTGCTCCAAGCAACATCCCAATAATTTTATTGCTTGACGTTGAGAAATTGAGAAAGGGTGGAGCTACAAGAACTTTACCTTTAAATTCCTGCACTCCACAATACAAATTCAAGTCAACTACATCGCCTATGTCTTATAAAACAAGCACTTTAAAATAACTATCTGGATTAATATGGAAAATAAATAAATAAATGTTAAGGGTAAAGCTGCAGCAGTCGATCAGATCATACTCCAAGTACTTGTTTAAACATTCAAAAGACAACCATCTCAATTATTCATGATAAGATCCAAACCATGATCCAGAAGGCTCACTAGTGATGAAGAATCATAATCCTCATTGAAAAGACTTCCAATCATGATTTCGGACGGTGGTAAATGACTGATGTACTGCAAGCAATATTACCAATAAGAATAACCTCCTCTCTCTCTCTCTCTCTCTCTCTCTCTTATATTTCTATTTTTTGTGTTTTGTTTTATTGTGTTGGTGGTTGAGAGAGAATAACAGGCGCACTTATCGATTATTTTATCGATTATCCTAAACGACTCAGCAACACAAAGTAACAGGTGTCATTATCAAACGATCGTCATGGCATCATGCATGCGAAGCAACGTTTTGGAGCTGTTAGGCACATTCACGTAAGCGCTTAACTCTCAACCGATGCTGATGTCCAACGCATAAATATCCACAATTCACTACTTAATTCATCATTACATCCGTCATCAAAGGCTTTTATATATCAAAAAAATATCCTCCTCAATGTCAATTCAAAGTTTCTATATATACCTCAGTTATACGACGATCCCATATGATTTTTTTTTTTGGATTTTCTCTTTGTTTTGGCTATCAATAATACGGAATCACCACAAATATAATATCTACGAAAACTAATTAATAATCAATTGATTCTTCACCATCTACATATGTCATAATAAAAAACATTCATCTTAAGTGGTCTCAGATTCGAACTTTTATGACACCGTAATTGTGTGTGTGAGAAACTCCCCTATTAATAAACAAACCTAACCTACCTAGGAATCTAGGGGAAAAATGGTCAACCTCAATTGTCAAACATTGACAATGCCAACCATGGGCATGCGGAGAGATCGGATAATTGCTATTACTGGAATACTTGTGTAAACTCTTATGAGAACGAAATCCCAACAATAGAATCGTATTGGAAGACTGTATACGTATTGGTAGGGGTAAATACACAGTGGCCTAATCACTAAATACACAATAAATTTGACATACCAAGTTTTTGCTTCGATTACTTCTCGAGTCATTTACCCAAAGACATATAGCTTGTTATATAACATTACTTTAAACAAAATTTAATCAATGAATAAAGTAATTATAATAATCATTAATAGGAGGTGTCATATTACTTTCTGCCCAAAACCCATATAGATTCAAATTTACGATAATGATCATCAATTCACTTTATTATATATTTCAGGGTGCAGTAGAGAATGATTCAACTGCAACTAGGGGCGGATCCATAAATTTTTAAGAGAATGGGCAACATTTAAAAGGTTAAGAGCTCCACACAAAAAATAAATTACTTTGGGAATTTTCAATTTTTATTTAGACAAAAACCATCTGTATAATTGAAATGATACTATTACTATTCATAATTCATGAAAAAAAAACATTTTTTCAATTGAAAAAGATCCACTGATGAATTTTTTGTTTTTGTTTTTGAAGAATTTGCATAATGCACATTCATATTTTGAATTTATAATATTGTAAAATATATATGAACTAAAAAAATTCGATGGTCATAAATGTGCAATTTATATATTCAGGGAAAAAAAAAAAAAAGAAAAGAAGAACTTGCAATTTATTTCCTTGTGCCAGAGATTAAATTAACAAATAATTTCTCTATATTTCATTAATAATTCAACAACATTTTTTTGTTCTTATATATATTAAAGTGTTTCTACGTTAAGCCATCAAACTCTAGTATCTCTACACTTCTCTTTTGGGGGTTCTTAATAAAACATGAAAACTCACTTCTAATTATCCTTCTTCTTCTTTTTTTTTCTTCGTGAAATGCATACTCTAGTCAGCTCTAAGAGCAGTTCCAGCGGTAGCCTTTGCCAGGGCAGGAGGGGGCCCAAGCCTCGTTTTGGCGTTCCAGCAAGTTGCTTGGGCAGCTCGTGGGCTCCACAAGCTTGGGCAAGCATGAATTTGCTGACGTTAGTGATGACGTCAGCAACAGAAAAAAATAGAAAAAAAATACCAAAAAATTCAGAATTTTTCTTAAATAAATACCTACTCATATTCTTCACTTCTCACACCAAAACTCTATGCAGATTCCTCTCATCATATCTCATGTGAATAGTAGTTACCCTTGGGTTGCCATGGCAATGAGTGGAAACACACAAACCTTTTGCAAGGGTTGCCACTATTCACGTGAATAGTAACAACCATTGCCTTGCCCTTCCCCTTGCCATGTCAAATGGGTGGAAGTGCTCTAATGACTACTCTACCCTCAAACTCAAGCTACAGCATGTCGTGGTCTTTGTGATAGAACAAAAACTAAACACATGTAGTGCACACAGCGGTTTTTAAACAGATATTGATTTGGTCCAAAACGATTATGTTGCTCTTCACTCCGGCCATTCCACAAACAAATTATGGGAATTCTTGCGCAATATTTTCCAGCCATTCCACAAACTAATTATGGGCATTCTTGCGCGGTATTTTCCGGCCATTCCACAAACAAATTATGGCCATTCCACAACCCAAGGGGTCAAAATGACTGATTTCTATGGTATTTTCTGGCGAGGGGAGGTGAAACCTCCTTGCGCTGGGTTCGCCACTTATTGTTAACGTGAGTCCTAAATCAATCAAGGAGATATTTATTTCCTTGATTGATTAGGGTTCTTTTACTTTCCTTATTTTTATATAGTTGACAAATCACAGTATAATTAGGAGATATTATCCTAATTGATTACTGTATCTATTTCCTTGTAAAGCCCTCATGTAAATCCCTATATATACCTCCTTATGGAGAAGAATAAACTTAATCTAAAATATTCAAATCATATTCATATTTTAGCATGGTATCAGAGCAATCGATCCTCGGTTGTCTCTACATTCTCATATCAAATTTCTCATATTCAAATCCCAAAATCAAATTTCTCATATTTAAATTCCTCAAATCTAAATTCCTCAAATCATCTTATCAAAATCCCTAAACACGTACCGTCAAATCTTATACACATACCTCTCAAATCAAATTCCTTATCAAATTCAAATTCCTCAAATACAAATCTTACATATATCAAATCAAATCCTTACATCAAAGTCCTCAAATCAAATTCCTCAAATTCTTAAATCAACTTTTACTTCCCCTGCGATGTCAAGACCCCTACGATTCTCTCCCGCCTTGAAGACTCACGAAGCATGCGTTCCATCCTGTGACCTCCATCTGGACTCGTGCTTCCATCGTCACCACCAAAGGCTCGCTTTTCATACGTCCTCAAAAAGCACACTTGGATCATTGACACCGAGCCACCGATCATATGACCTTTGATCCTGGACAAATTACCACGCATACATCATCTCCTCAATCGGTGGTGTCTAATGCTAATGGTACCCCCTCCCTCGTGATTGGGGAGGGCTCACTCTCTCTTTGACTCTCTCAAATTGGATTCTGTGTTGATTGTTCCGTCTCTACACCATAATATCTTGTCTGTTGCCCAAATTACTACGGCTTTGAATTGTACTGTAACTTTTTGGCCGAATCATTGTGTTTTTCAGGACATCCTCACAGAAAGACGATTGGTTATGGTACTCGGCGGGCAAACTCTACTACTTGGGTAGGCGCTATAGTGAGACCAAGGTTGGTCAAGCTTTCACAACAAGTGGAGCTTGTTCTCGAGGGGAGAGAGACAAAATTTGGTTATGGCATAAACGTCTTGGGCATGGCTCATTTGGTTATCTTAAGAAGTTGTTTCCATCATTATTTTCCAGTCTTGATGTTTCCGACTTCGATGTGATACGTGTGAATTGGCTAAGAGCCATCGTGTCCCGTTCCCATTAAGTTCAAATAAGAGTTTGGTTCTGTTTTCTCTTATTCATTCTGATGTTTGGGGACCTGCTCAAGTTAACACTTCGGCCGGAGCTCTATGGTTCGTCACGTTTATAGATGATTGCACACGCATGACTTGGGTTTCCCTTCTCAAAACTAAAGGGGAAGTCAGTTTAAGATTTCATGATTTCATAAAATGGTGGAAACACGATTTCGAGGCCCGAATCCAAGTTCTCCGTTCGACAATGGCGGAGAATTTCTCAACCATGATCTTAACAAATTCTTACAAGATCATGGCATCATACATCAACGATCATGCCCCTACACTCCCCAACAATATGGAGTTGCTGAAAGGAACAACAGACATTTATTGGAAGTAGTTCGTGCCTCTCTCTTTGGTGCCAATATGCCTCGATCTTTTTGGGGAGAAGCGTCGTCTCTGCGGCATACATCTTCAATCGGATTCCCTCGGTATTCTAAATTTCCAAACACCACTTCAAACACTTCACCACCATATCCAAACACCTAGAACCCCGAATTTTCGGTTGTGTTGTATTTGTCCACTTACATGATCACCAACGAAGCAAATTGGACCCTCGAGTAGAAAAGTGTGTTTTCATTGGTTATGCACCTCATCGTAAAGGATACCGGTGTTATCTTCCTCATAGTTAGAAGGTTTATACCTCCATGGATGTTGTGTTCCGAACACGACGTATATTTTTCAGCAGCACAGAGGAGAATCAAGAATCAAATACTCCCCAAATTCCTGATTTTTCCCAGGAAACAACTCGCTTCAAAAAGACCGATCGCCCGTGGAAAGTGACCGATCGCCAGAGAACACCGCTTCAAAACGACCGTCGCCCCCTTAGTTCTTCGAACCTGGAGAACTCGCTTCAAAAAGACCGGTCGCTAGAATCCTACGACCGATCTCCGTAAGAAAACGTTCCGTTGTCTCCACGCTATCAAAATCGGGATGAGGAAATTGAACCATTTCATGAGATTTTGCTTTGACCTCGCATTACCACACCAATCACTGTTGAGGAAGTCATTCGTAACATCTTTCCACTGAACCGATAACACAAATGAAATATCCCATGATGATTTGATTTCATAAGGCACAGAGCCTGCATATCAACTTCCATAAATGAAGAACCGTGGCAAACCTCGAGTACAATATGAAGCGGATCTTAAAGCCAAGGGGAAATATCTCATCAACAATTACATATCTCTCGGCCAGATTATCGGAGGCACGTGTACACTTTGTAAAGCAATTGGGTGACATACCTGTCCCAAAAAGTGTAATCAAGCACTAGAAGACCCAAAATGGAAAGAAGCCATGAATGAAGAGATGCGAGCCCTCCAAAAGAATGTCACATGGGAACTCGTGCCCTTACCTCATGGAAAAAGACAGTGGGATGCAGATGGATTTATACTGTGAAGCTCAAAGCGAGATGGATCCATTGAAAGATATAAAGCTAGATTGGTGGCGAAAGGGTACACACAGAGATATGAGATAGACTACCAGGAGACCTTTGCCCCAGTAGCCAAGATTAACACTATTAGAGTCCTATTATCTCTAGCGGCAAATCTTGATTGGCCATTAAATTAGTTTGATGTCAAAAATGCATTCTTACATGGAGACTTGGAAGAAGAAGTATATATGGACTTACCCCTAGGATGTAATTCAGCTCGACAAGAAGAATCACGTTTGCAAGCTTAGAAAATCATTGTATGGATTAAAGCAATCTCCCGTAGCATGGTTTGGTAGATTTACTAAATCTATGAAGAATTTTGGATATACACAGAGTAATTCGGATCACACCTTGTTCGTGAAGCGTGATGGAAGAAGACTTACTGCATTGATTGTTTATGTAGATGATATAGTCGTAAATCGAAACGACATCAAGAGCAAATCAAGCTGCAAAAGTATTTGTCTCGGGAATTTGAGATGAAGGACTTAGGTGATCTAAAGTACTTTCTTGGAATTGAAGTAGCAAGGTCAAAAAGCTGGTATATTTCTGTCTCAAAGGAATATGTAATGGATCTACTCATGAAACAGGAATGCTTGGGTGTAAAGCGGTGACACACTCATTGAGATGAACCACAAGTTGTGTGAAGATATGGACCAAGAACCAACCAATAAGGAACAGTATCAACGCCTTGTTGGAAGGCGATATACAGCACATATAAGACCGAGATATTGCATATCTTTGTGAGTGTGGTTAGTCGGTTTATGCATTCACCTAGTACTTCTCATAGGAATGCGATTGATCGAATCTTAAGATACTTAAAGTCAGCCCACAGGAAGGGATTAATGTTCTCAAAAAATAGAGATCTTGAAGTTGTTGGATATACATATGCCGATTGGTGGGTCACGAGATAGACGCTCTACTTACGGTTACTTTACATTCGTGGGAGGTAACCTAGTCACTTGGCGGAGTAAAAAAAGCAGAATGTGGTTTCTCGATCGAGTGTAGAAGCAGAGTATATAGGAATGACTCATGAAGTTTGTGAATTATTATGGATCACAAGACTCTTGACAAAATTGGGCTTCAAACTGAAAAGCCGATGGAGTTGCATTGTGACAATAAGTCACTATTGATATTGCTCATAATCCAGTTCAACATGATCGAACCAAACATGTTGAGGTGGATAGACATTTCATCAAATAAAAAATTGACTAGAAGATCATCCGCCTACCATTCGTAAAATCGGAAGATCAACTGTGAGATATCTTAACAAAAACTGTTTGTGGAAGAGTATTTTATGACTCACTTACCAAGTTGGGCATTGATGACATATATGCACCAACTTGAAGAGGAGTGTTAACGTGAGTCCTAAATCAATCAAGGAGATATTTATTTCCTTGATTGATTATGGTTCTTTTACTTTCCTTATTTTTAGATAGTTGACAAATCACGGTATAATTAGGAGATATTATCCTAATTGATTATCGTATCTATTTCCTTGTAAAGCCCTCATGTAAATCCCTATATATACCTCCTTATGGAGAAGAATAAACTTAACCTAAAATATTCAAATCATATTCATATTTTAGCACTTATTACAACCATCAAGCATCATAAGAATTTTTAAAAAATTAAAAACAAAGAAGAATTTTGTATGTTATACTTCAAGCACTCCATCCTCCATTCAAAGAAGAAAAAAAAATATATATATATATATATAGCGAATTATTATTAGCATTCCAAAAGTTCATTATGCACTTTAGACATGAAAATTATATCATCTAATATACTTGTCAAGTTATATTTTCTCTTAATTTTTGTGCGTTTTCTTTTCTTTTGGAGAGTATATTAGCTGATAACTAAAGATTTGCAATTCGTGTGCAATTGAGACGTTTTCCAATTGTGTTAACGTAGAGCTAGGTATTCTAAACTCAAAACCTCCTCTAATTAAATCAATAGCTAAATTTGAATGTTAAACATTAAAGTAATTAACAAAACAAATCTTATTTTGAGAGTAAGCAATAATTGTATTAATAACTTAGGCACCAAGACCACCAACTACAAGGGCATAAACCACTCATGTCTAATAAATTTGTGACTTTCATGTCGAAATTTCTTTAGCTTTATGCCGCTATAACTAAATAACCCCGCGTGTGCTTCCATATAAAAGCCGCAAGCCGAAAAACTCTTATTAAACGAGTTAACCCGAGTTTGAACACTATAGTCTGCAAATTTCATATAATTAAGTTCAATTAATAACAAAACGGTCCCATTAAAAGTTTTAATCAATTACTGCCAAGTTAATTATGGAAGATATTACTCGAAGTAATAACAAGTTATTAGATGCACCGAATCCAGTACATCGCTGTTTATAACATATACCTGTAGCTATCGGTATATACTCAGTAGCGAAGTCGAAATCTGCCGTTTCTTTTACTGCATATGTAGCAGTAATGAAGCAGTAAGAGCATCCACAATGATGCTCTCTATTGCTTAGCTAAAATTTAGCTAAAAATATAAGAAAGCTATTTTAGGAGCTCTCTAAAAATTTCAACTCCAACCATACTCCCTAATTTGGAGAGTCATAAATGCTATAACTCTTTTTGATTGGTCCATCTCTATTAAAAAATAAAATAAAAAATAGTTAGCATTAAATAAAGGTTTGAAATACTCATTAAATAAAGCAGCATTAAATTATAGGGAGTCACTTAGTCTTTCTCTCTCCTCAGATTTAGGAGCTCCTAGAGAACTCCCTATTTTAGGAGGTGGATAGGGAGCATGGTTGGAGTTGCATTTTTATAATTCCTCCCTAAATTTTGTCTAAGGAGGTGGTTTAGGGAGCCCATTGTGGATGCTCTAATGAAGCTGAAGTGTTTAACTTGTAAAAAAAATTCTTACTACTGGAAGAGTTTAATATTCAAGATGCACTTCAGCTTCAGTTGCAAGTTTTCATTCACTATAATAATAAATAAAGTAACTTTCCACGCTTAGCAAGAATTAAATAGATTAACTTTTTGCAAAGTCTAAAAGTTGCAAAAAAAAAAAACAATTTATTTTTGGGTTCAAACAAGATATGCATATATGAATTACATATATCTCCACCACAAAAGACAAATAAAACTTACATATATGTACAATCTACGATACAGTATACCAAAAAAAATACGTATACAAGCATACATTTGGGACATATTATTTTTGTTTACCCTGCTGGCTGGAAGCTGGTCCTAACATAAAAACAAATTTCAAAAACTTCCAAAAACATTGATGTCACATTTCAATTAAAAAAAATTACGAATTAAATATACTTTCTCCCCGTTTCATTTTCTTAATAATATATAGACCTTGCCTTTGCTGATTTAAAAAAAAAAAAATCCTCTGACCAAAAAATATTATTATTTTTTTCATGCATGCTAACTTTTGTCAAGAAGTGGTAGTCCCTACGAATATTGTTTCTATGTGAAAATTTCTCACACAAGTTAACCGACCAGTTGACCACCTTAATATCTTCTATTCTATTCTCTCCTCTCCTCTCTCTCTCTCTCTCTCTCTCTCTCTCTCTTCGAGTCGATCTGTTTGTGTTCTTTATGGAGAGAAATCACTCGAGCAATAATATCGAAAAATTTGATCAGATTAAATGGAGCTCATCGGATGACCAAATCAGTGGCTCAGGGCAGGCACAGTATTACACCTGCACCTTCTGCAAGCGAGGCTTCTCTAACGCGCAGGCTCTTGGGGGTCACATGAACATTCATCGAAGAGATAGAGCCCGGATCAGACAATTCTCCGAAGCTCAAAACCAGCTTGCAAATATTTCTTCTACTGATGGAATTACCAAAAACCCTAGTGCTCATCACAGTCGTGCTAATTCGGAGGACAAAAATTCAATACAAATAGAATTAAACGAAACCAACATCCCCAGAAACCCAATATTATCATACCCTTTTACCAGAGATGAAGATGATGATGCTGTGATCATCGACGCCGCGAATAAGGGCAAAGTTGGCATTGAAGAAGTTCAGCTTCAGCTTCCATTGTTTGTAGAGGAGCCATCCGGATTAGCCTGTACTGTGGACATTAATAAAAATACCGGCGACTGTACAAGCGGGACATGTGGAGGGTGCAGGGATGCAGAGATGATGAAGAGGGCTGAGGAATTGGACTTGGAGCTCCGGTTAGGACCCCGAGCCGACTGAGACACCAAACACCTACCAGAGAGTTCTTTTGAATTTTGATGATCACTTTTGAAGTGATTAATATATACATATGGAGATTAGGAGAGGAGCAAGGTTATCTTTTCTCACCCACCTCTTCCTTCCTTTTTAATTTCATCATGTTAAATGATTGTATCGATCGATCGATTGCCTTTTAGTGCAATTAGTGGGGCATTGTTGTTGGTGTTGGAAGGGGCGTCGTAATGGCCATGGGAAAGGATTGGGAAAAAAATTAATCTGATGTCGTTAGACAAAAAGCTCGTGATACCATGTAAAATATCAAGCACATGTTTTGGCTGAATGATCCATTAGTGTAATGGAGGGTTTGTATTTATAGACAAATTACAAGAGATGAGTTACAAAGATAAGATAGGACTCCTCCTTTCATGAGGTTATCCTTATCTCAGGTTTCAAATACAAAAAGTACCACAACAAACTATCAAACTTTCAAAAGTACAAACCAATCATGATTTCAAATTCAAATCTAAGAATAGCTTGGGACTAACAATATTTTCATTGATTTGTAATCGTTTGCTGCTATTGCAGATGGGTTTGTGATTTTTATAATTTTTTTTTACTTCTCTATTTTATTTATTGTGGGTGTATTGGTTGATATGTTATCTAAGACAAAAGGTGTTTTTTTTTAGTGAAGCCAATATAGGCCCTTGCAACTCTTATATGCTAGACATAAATCTAGCTACAATTAAACCTCTAACTAAACCCAAATTTGAAATATGTTGACATGTAAGATATATATGTCCAAGTATTATTAACTAAATTACACTATATGCCATTTACATATATATATATATTGTAATTATAATTGATTTTGAAGCACGTCATTTACTCCTTGATTTCTAATTAATGCTCCCTTATTTCTAGCATAACAATATTCATAAAATCCCTAAAATTTTAACAAAATCAAATCCATAAATTATTTTATAATAGATTAATCCTACAAATTTTCCAGTCAGTTAATAAAGTTAACTTAAAGGAACATTACTTATATTTTAAAAATAGGTAGATTATTCACACACACACAAAAATTGGTATGTAGATTATAGGTAGATTATTCACAAAAAAATATGTATTTATTTATATAAAAACACAGGTAGATTATTCATAAAAAAAAAAGTAGGTACAGTATTTAGATAACAAAAAATAGGTATGTTATTTATAGGTACACAAAATAGGTACAATATTTAGGTAACAAAAAATCAGTGTGTTATTTATAGGTACAACTACAAAAGACATGTAGATTAGTCATTAAAAAAAAAAAAAAGGTATATCATTCATAAAAATAGGTACATTAGTCTATGCAAAAATAATTTACCTATACTTTGTAGGTATACTAATTTACTTAGATTGTATAGGTAAATTATGGAACCTAAACCAAGGGGATCAAGAAATATAGATATAATAATTAATAAATTTGACAATATTGATATAAATAAAATAAACTATCTAGCCTAACCAATATTATCTTGAAAGTTTAAAGAACGCTGTTAAGTCAAATTGGAAAAAAATTCAAAACACGTCATTAAGTTTTTTTAAAAAGGAAAAAGCATACCCAAATTTAATTTTTTTAAAGGAAAAAGCTAGCCCAACAAATCCCTAATTTTATGCAAAATTTGAACACCATTAATGTTCATTGAAATGCAAAATAAATTGTTGAAAAAAAAAATCGAATACGATAAATTGGGTTATATGGGATGAAGTTTAGGGTAACCTTAAAAGAAGCAGCCTAGATATATATATGGAAATCACCACAATAAATTTGGGCAATTAAAAATTAAAACACCACTTATTACATGGTGAATTGTAAATAGGGGTATTTTGGGAACGTAAATATTATAATGAATCAGATATTGAGCTTAATAAGGTAACTTGATGAGTTGGATCCTAGTCATGGGTTTTGTTGATAAAAATTGGGTATTATTTATAGGAACAAAAAGTGAAGGGTTGCAGGTAAGGCAAATTGAATTTGAAGGGGGTAAGCCAAATTTGCTATTTTTTTTTCTAAGATGTTTGGCGCAGTTTTTGTGTGCTAATGGGATGATATGTATTATGTATTTGGATATAAACTGTTTACATTAATTATGAAATTGATCATCAGTTATTAATTAGTAGGTTCGATTTACATCCTTCTCTCTCCCGCTTTCTGAAATGAATCTGGCAGGAGTTATGTCAATGGCATCTCCCACTCTTTTCCAATGTCAATCCACTCAAATATATATGTATTTAACAAAAAGGTCTTCTTTTTTATCAGAAATTTACCAAAACTTAGGGTTTTACATTCTTTCTGATCATCATAGACAGGTTGTTCCTTAATTTGATCGGTGATTGGTACGAAAAAAGGTGGAAAGCAATGGAGTTGAAGATCATATAATGAGCACAAGAGAATTAATTATATATACAGGTGGAATGAACATTGCAAATGAAGTGAGATCTAGAGAAATCGTACCCTACCCGGCCTACATGCTCTTTCAAAATGTAAACAAGGTATATATTAAAACTCACTAGAAGCCCTTTATTAAATTACACACTATCTCTCATTCATTGAAGTACATAAAAGCCTCTGCATATCATGTAGCTTTCTGATTATGTTACAGCGCATTCTCATTAATCATACGTATCTTTAACAAAAACGTGTATATTCTTGCTTTCTAATATTTCCCTTTGTGATGGATATTAGCAATATGAGTTTTACTAGAGATAATCATTCACGCAATATTGTAGATTAGTGTGGGTTCTACAATGAAATTGAAGCTAATTTACAGTTAACGGTCGCACATTCGCTGGTGTGACTATACTCAGCTTTTCCCTATAGTAGCAGAATTCTATAATGAGGGCCTTATCTAAGGCTCTTAGTCTAAGAGTCTTAGGTGATATCCTATCTCTTAACTGTTTGATTCAACTATTAAGAAATAAAGCCTCATCTAAAGGCTTTAAATAATACTCTCACTATAGAATTTCGCCCCTAATAATATTATATATATGTTACATTACAAGCCTTTGTGGAAAACAAATAGCGCCCAACTTTAGCATATCTTCCAAATCCATTGCACTTGATGTAAACGAACCCATGAATCGTAGGTTTGGGCTTGTCTTCAAAAAGTGGCCCAAACTTAGACTACAGCCTTTAAAATGCACAAGCCTTCCTATAAGGTCTTTTTGGGAAGTAGGCCCACTGTACGGGAGCAATTTTGCTCGTCACTTTAACTCAATGTGTACTATCACTCCATTCTCAACGTTGCCATTTGTCCATAGATATATCCATAAAATTATGTCAATTTTTGATAAAAGTAATAAGATAGACCTTAAATTAAAGTGATAAACAAAGATATTTCCCGTACAACATGCACGGTGGCTCACTAAACTAGACTAGACCCATTAAACACTTTTTTATGGTCAAATTCTATAACATTTTTCTTCCTTTTAATTAGATTACTTGCCTAACAAAGTTTGATAATTTTAGTTTCTCATTAAATAATTTCGGTACTTATCTTTTTGGGTTGACTGCAAATCAAATATCCTTCTTTTTCCATTAATATTTGTCACAAAATCGTACAAAAGAGAGATAAAAGCATGCAAAATAAAAAGACGTTCATGCAACAAACTAGTAGCTCCATTTAAAAACAGACAGAGTTCCGCTCAGTATAGTCTCCCTCCTCTTCCTTCTAGCTTTTCCCAGAAAATTATTTTCATACCATTTGATTTTCCATAGAAATTAATTAGGAGAGAAATGTGCTCTACAAAAACAAAACCAGACGCCATTCACAACCCCGTCAAAGTCTGGAAGCTCCTAATTCTTCCCACAATCAAACCCAACAATTTTTTCTCAATCATAACTCTAGTTTTTTCTACACAAGATAGAGGCCAATTACTCCAACTACCGGAAAACGACAATCTCCGATGATGATCATTAAAAGACAAATATAACCCACATTCGGTTCGGCATCAATACAGCGAGCTACGGTGGAACCCCAACATCACCCGCGGGTTCGTTTGGCTGGACCAAAAACCCTACCACAACTTGACGTGGCCAGCCACGGTCCCACCATACAAAGGCTCCGAGGACACGTCACGGTTCAAATACTCCTGGTGGTACGGTTCGCGGTCCCCGGTTCGTATAGCGAAAATAGTACAAGAGAGTTTCCAGTTGGGATTAGACAATGTGAGGTGGTTCGTTTTGGGAGATGATGATACGGTGTATTTCACTGACAACTTAGTTACGGTGTTAGCGAAATATAATCACAATCAAATGTACTATATTGACGGGAACTCAGAGAGTGTTGATCAAGATCTGATACACTCGTACACTATGGCCTACGGTGGAGGTGGGTTTGCTGTAAGCTACCCATTGGCGGCTGAGCTTGTCAAGATCTTAGAAGCATTGACCCAAGATCAATATTCGTTGACCAGATAGTCAAAATATGTTGTGGAGGGAAGAAAACGATAAACGAAAGCACCTAAATATTCTGCTGAATTTGCTGTGTAATAGTTCAGCGCAATTAGTGGCATATATGCATGGAATTATTTTGTTTTGTTGTATACAATAGTTCAATAATGTTATCTTTTGACATTATATTTGATGAATGCCTAACATGTTGGAGAAATGGACAGGCACCGCGTAGACAATGTTGTGAGATCATCAACGGCACACAAGGAGGGGTTGTTGATAGCGTGGTACAAGTTCAGATTAGAGGCTGCAATCTGTTTGAGAGTGTCACTCTTCCTTAATTAGAAGGTAAAACATGCCATAACTAAGAATGACTGTAAATTTCTTTGGTTGAATATGGATCGTCTGTTGCTTTTTATAATGTATTGTGAGAAATTAGTTCAGATTAATTTAGGTCAAGACTGCCAACACGGTCTAGCCCAATAAAAAAGTCGTATGACTGCACTGTGATGCCTCTTGAATCCCACATCATCATAGTAGCGTGTGTATGAGAAATCTTCATCTCTTATAGTTTAGACTGTCACTTATACTAATATCTATTGTAAAAAAAATTATATGACTAGCAAATTTGGGTTCAACAGTCCCGGAAAATAAGAAAAAATATATTGGGAACAAGTTTTATCATACGTGTGGAAACTTTAACCTCCTTTGACCAATAATTATTAAGCCAAATCCTCTTCGAGATTTATTTTTCTCGATTAATATTTTGGGGAATTATTATCAAAAGAGTCAAGATTGATAAATTAACATAAAAATACATGTCAAAAGAGTCATGTCTCAAGAGTGACTAAATTAAAGGCACGTACCCGGCAGTACGTCAATTTAGAAACCAAACCAGGCGTTTAGGCATCGAAGTAGGACCTGCCTCCATGTTCTCCCTATTTCAACCTTCACATACTTCAAAACCCATATCCTTCTCCTCCTCCTCCTCCTCTTCATAATTTCCCAGAAAAATATTTTCAGAGTCTTTAGTTTTCCATATTAATTATGTCATGTACAATAAAAACCCTTCACGACCATCCTTTTAATTTATGGAAGTTCCTAGTCTCCCCCACAATCAAAGCCATAGATGTCTTCTCTCTCACCATGAAATCCACTCTGACTCTTTGCTCCGTCGCCTCCGTCTCTCTCATCCTCTACTTTGCTTTCTCAAATTACTCCCTTTTCCCACAGCCCCATATTAACACAGTCACCAAATTTAACCAAAACGGCGGCATCTCAATCGAAGGTCACGAAAAGACAAATATATCCCACATTCTCTTTGGCATCGGCGGCTCTGTAAAATTATGGAAGAACCGCCAACAATACATCAAGCTATGGTGGAAGCCCAACATCACCCGCGGGTTCGTTTGGCTGGACCAAAGACCCTACCACAACATGACGTGGCCAGACACGGTCCCGCCGTACAAAGTCTCCGATGACACGTCACGGTTCAAATATTCCTGCTGGTACGGTTCGCGGTCGGCGGTTCGAATAGCGAGAATTGTAAAAGAGAGCTTCGAGTTGAGGTTGCAAAACGTGAGGTGGTTCGTTATGGGAGATGATGATACAGTGTTTTTCACTGACAACTTAGTTTCGGTGTTAGCGAAATACGATCACAATCAGATGTACTATATTGGCGGGAACTCGGAGAGCGTGGAACAAGATGTGATACACTCGTACACTATGGCCTACGGCGGAGGCGGGTTTGCTATTAGTTACCCATTGGCTGCTGAGCTTGTTAAGATCTTAGATGGGTGCATTGATCGCTACGATCAATTCTACGGCTCAGATCAAAAGATTCAGGGTTGTTTGAGTGAGATCGGAGTGCCCGTAACAAAAGAGCTCGGGTTCCACCAGCTTGACATACGGGGAAGCCCGTATGGTTTGCTAGCGGCACACCCGGTGGCCCCATTAGTGTCACTCCACCATTTGGACTATGTGGAATCAATATTTCCAAACCTAACTCGGATTGACTCGATCAAAAAGTTGGTCAGTGGGTATGAAGTGGATCCGGGTCGGATCTTGCAGCAGAGTTTTTGTTATGACTTGAGTCGTAATTGGTCTGTTTCGGTTTCTTCGGGTTACACAGTGCAGTTGTATCCGTTTCTAGTGACCGCTAAGAAGTTAGAAATGGCGTTGCAAAACGTTTCAGACGTGGAAGAGTTGGGCTGCCGGCCCGTTCACGTTTAATACCCGACCCGTCAGTTCGGACACCTGTGAGAGACCCGTGGTTTTTATGTTGGATCGGGTTGAGAGTGTTGCTGGGGGTAAGACCTTGACTTCTTACAAGAGGTACAATATAGGCAAACAGGAAAAAGATTGTCCTAAATGCAACTACGCTCGTGCTTTGGCAGTTCAATTTTTCAACGTCTCAGCTCCCAAATTCAACCTTGACTTGTGGAATAAGGTAAGAAAATATCTCTTTCAGCAGCTTCAATTTTTTCCAAAGTGAGTCTTCTGAAAAGTGGACTATGGTTTTATTTATTTATTTTTAGTACAAGCGATAGCTTAACTAGAGGAAGGAGAGATTTCGCTGCACACACAACTATTATGTTGTGGAGACTATAATTGTAAAGTTCTAAGAACATTGATTGTTGCTTAGTTTTGTCACAATTTTATTGGTGCCTAAATTTGTTGCAATGTTGGTTATGGAATTAATTAAGTTTGATTAGTGTATGCCTGCCTAACATATGTTTTGGGAAATTAATGATGGAATGTGCAGGCACCACGTAGACAATGCTGCGAGATCATCAATGGCACAGATGGAGCTGACAACGTTGTACATGTTCAAATCAGAGGCTGCCGTCGCTTTGAGAGTGTCTCTCCTCCAGAAAAATAGAGCATCTAAGAACAATATATCATGAAAGTATTTTATCAGAGTGGAAAGTGGCAAGCTCTGATTGGAGTCAATATGTACTAATTTTGGAGGGTTCCAACAACAAAAATAGAAGCATTGCATGTATCAATTGCTAAATATATATAGATAAGATGACCAAACTAGGTTAAAGAGCTATAGCTCATTGAATAAAATTGTATATGTATACAAGCGATATTGAGAAAGAGAGTACCAGATGAGCTAACACTTTTTTATTTCAAAAACAAAGAGGGATAGAAGCTTGTGCCCATAAATTTCACTTATTAAGATATCTGCAGCAATTTTATCCCCAATAAAAGTTAGGGATGATAAAAATGAGATGTCTTGGGCTCGATCATGGCAGGTCCTATCCAGCCTAATGGGACAAGAAGGTTTATCGGTATTTCGTACCCGAAGGTTCTCGACTTCCACAACTGTAGTTTGATGGCTGTGACTAGAGATTTTTCATTTTTGTGGCTAGTGATTAGTGTATAAAGTAAGACAATTAATGGGCTTAAAAAATGTGGTCATCTTGTACGTACGGAATCACACACACTAAAATTTCAAGAAATAAAAAAACAATGTAAGAAGGATATTGTTTTGTTACTTAATGCAAATCACAGTTTGACACTCATAAATAATGCTCACATGTAGTGTCAAACTGTATTGACAAATAAGTCGGAAGAGCTACTTAGAATGAGAAATGAGCTAATTATACTCCATGTAAGAATAAGAATCATGTATAAGGTGCTTGTAACTCAAGTGATTAACAGTATTTATCTATGTACCCAAAGTTATGCGTTCGATTCTTCCTCCCCCAATATCACTTGTATATCAAAAGGAATAACAATCATATACAATTGAAGCAAGTAAATTAATAATGTGGAGAACAAATAAGCTCAAACCCTAACCTCATACCAACTGAGTTCCCAGAAGCCTCCATTTTGTCTTCAATATAAAAAGCCCAGAAGCCTCCATTTTGTTTGTAAGCAAACCCATGTAGCCCATAACTAACCACCACAAGTCCAAAACCAGCGTCCACCTCACCTGGATACAGTGAGCCACGTAATACCGCCAATCCCAATTTGTGTGGCCGTTGGAAATTCGTAAGCCAATTCCCATGATTCCATTTCAACTTCACTTTCCACTCCAAAACCTCTCTCCCTCCTATAAATTCTTCTCCCTGCCTTTCTCTCCTACCCAAGAAATAACGCTCGACAACAGTTTCAGTTTTTTTTTCTGTTTAAAGACTTCATCTTGTTCCTTCAAACATTTCAACCCTTCATTTGATTGCAAGCTTTTGACTTGTGCAATCAATGGCTGCTTCAATCTCAGCAACCATCGGAGCTATTAACAGAGCACCGGTACTATTAACTTTCCGCCCTTTTTGTAACAAACCCAACTCTTGTTTTCCCCTGTTTTCATCGATTAAATCATCAATTTGTAAACTTTCTGATTGTTTTGATCGTCTCTCTTTCAAGTTGTGTCTGTTCATTTGGCAGAACAAACTTTCTTTCATTTTCTGCAATTTCGTGTTTGAATGACATGATTTTAAGTTGTGATAGAGGTTTTTTTTTCCTTTGCTGGCTCTGTTTGATTTACTCTGAAAAAATGGAGTGTTCTTGGTGCAGTTGAAGTTAAATGGGTCAGGTGCTGCATCTTCCTATCCAAGCTCTGCCTTCTTAGGTAACAGCCTGATTCTGAAGAAGGTCACTTCCAAGATCACGCACCCAAAGATTTCATCTGGGAATTTCAAGGTTTCTGCAGAATATGATGAGGAAAAGCAGACCTCAAAAGACAAGTGGGGAGGGCTTGCCTTTGACACTTCAGATGACCAGCAGGACATCACCAGAGGAAAGGGCATGGTGGACACTCTCTTCCAGGCCCCTATGGGTAGCGGGACCCACTATGCTGTCATGAGCTCCTATGATTACATCAGCACTGGCCTTCGCCAGTAAGTATGCTTATCAAGTTTTCATCAAATTTGATGCCATGTAAGTCATAGGATGGTTAATGTTTCATGTTTTGTTTCAGATTGGACAACATTATGGATGGCTACTACATTGCTCCAGCTTTTATGGACAAACTTGTTGTTCACATTACTAAGAACTTTTTGAAGCTGCCAAACATTAAGGTTTGTTAAATTTTGAAAAAAAAACTCCAATTCTTCTGGGTAGGTTCTAGATATTGGTTAATTAATTGGGATGCTTAAAAAATTTGGAACAGGTTCCTCTTATTTTGGGTGTATGGGGAGGCAAAGGTCAAGGAAAGTCATTCCAATGCGAGCTTGTCTTCGCCAAAATGGGAATCAAGTGAGTATACATTTTTGTGCCTTTCTTTCTTTTAGGTTAGAAATTGTGAAGTGTAAGCAGGCAATTGAAATTTTGTTTAAGAACAGTTCAAATTTTAAATCCAAATGCTTTTATCTTAATGACAATGATTACTCAGCCCTATTATGATGAGTGCTGGAGAATTGGAAAGTGGAAATGCTGGAGAGCCGGCAAAACTGATCAGGCAAAGATACCGCGAGGCAGCAGACATCATCAGCAAGGGAAAAATGTGCTGCCTCTTCATCAATGATCTGGATGCAGGAGCTGGAAGACTTGGTGGAACTACTCAGTACACTGTGAACAATCAAATGGTGAATGCTACCCTCATGAACATTGCTGACAACCCAACCAATGTCCAACTCCCCGGCATGTACAACAAGCAGGAGAATCCCCGCGTTCCCATCATAGTCACCGGTAATGACTTCTCCACATTGTACGCCCCTCTCATCCGTGATGGACGTATGGAAAAGTTCTACTGGGCGCCTACTCGCGAAGACTGCATTGGCGTGTGCACAGGGATTTTCAGGGCTGACAATGTTCCCAGAGATGACATTGTCAAGCTTGTTGACGCCTTCCCTGGTCAGTCCATTGGTAAGTTTGTTGTCTTAATCTCTATAACATGAATTTGGGACACGAGACAATGTAACTTGTGTAAATTTGATATTGGAAGAGTATGTTTTCATT
Source organism: Prunus padus (assembly GCA_024362665.1). Classification (NCBI taxonomy): domain Eukaryota; kingdom Viridiplantae; phylum Streptophyta; class Magnoliopsida; order Rosales; family Rosaceae; genus Prunus; species Prunus padus. Next base: position 6,256,839 of record JANFAM010000019.1, read on the forward strand.
GATCGGTACAGTTGCTTTATACAAGGGTGTCTTAGTTATACAAGGAAACTAGTTCTACAATCTAGGAACCTACTAGGAAAGTAAATCCTAATTACAACAGTATTGATATTAATTGATATTGTACAAACTAATTTCCTAACAACTTGAACCACAAACAAGAGATTTACTAATACAATTGTGTTTGTGTGCAGACTTCTTTGGTGCCATAAGGGCCAGAGTTTATGATGATGAAGTGAGGAAATGGGTTGCCAGTGTGGGGGTAGAAAGTATTGGTAAGAGGCTTGTGAACTCAAAAGAGGGACCTCCGACTTTCGATCAACCGAAGATGACTCTGGAGAAGCTGCTTGAGTATGGAAACTTGCTTGTGCAAGAGCAGGACAATGTGAAGAGAGTCCAATTATCTGACAAGTACTTGAAAGAGGCAGCTCTAGGAGACGCCAACGACGATGCCATCAAAAGTGGAAATTTCTATGGTTAGACTCTTGATACTAAAGGCCTTGATGATAGGGTTGCATCTGGCTTTAGGATTGTAAATGGAACAAACAGCTTGAGAAGAGAAATTATTAAAACTTTTAATAATTGTGTTGGATGCAGGGAAAGCAGCCCAACAGGTTAACCTGCCTGTCCCTGAAGGATGCACTGATCCATCTGCAGCAAACTACGATCCAACCGCGAGGAGCGACAACGGGAGCTGCCTATACCAATTTTAGACCTTTTCTAGTAGGAATTTGAGAATCTGTAATAGAATGTGATGGTCTTCATTGTGTCATTGCAATGTGCTTGTGCAGCCATTCTCATGATATTAGCCAGGTAAATATATTCCAGCCCAATTTAACCTATGTATCTGTTAATTTTCTCAAGTAAGATGTATGAAGCTAATGAAAATAGAAAAATTCTGCTTGCTCTAAACTACTGTGTGCCAAAACAGAAAATATGAGCAGCTAATTGGAATTCAAGCCCATAATGTAAAATAATGCCAGGCTTGAAAAGAAAAAAACAAAATTACAAGTACATCTGCAACAGCCATATGATGCCTTCAGATTGTAAGAGAAAAAGCACATGGTGAAGTCTAATCGTGTCCGAATGAAACCTACCTGTGTCTGTTTCTATAGCAGTTGGAAGCGTCGTAATGTGTGTCTCAATACAACCAAATATGCAGGGCCCTGTGCCCACAAGACGAAAGCTTCAAGATTTGCAGCCTCAGGAATCGTCTTGGCATGTGTGGCCGCATCATCACAGACCAAGTGGATGTTCTTTTAATTCAATTTGAAATTCTTGGACATCTACCTTCTGATAAAGTCAGCATGGAATCATTGTGCCGTTTAATTTAGACTCTCACTTAAAGAATCAAAATTATAGAAAATAAAACAACCCCTCATCTACAATGCAATAAAATGTTTAACATTTCCGTTGGGTCCGTATCTTTTACTATAAAAAGGAGTTTGGTGTCTATTTATGAAGAACTCACGCAAGTTCATCATGAGGTGTGCATGAAGTGAAAACTAAGAGCCTGTTTGGTAGAGCGTTTTCAGGTTATTTTCTGTTTTTACTTAAAAAATCAAATGTCAAGAGCAATAATATTTCGGTCTATGTTTTTGTAATTCTTTTTAAGTATTTTTAAAAAACTATATTTATGAAGAACTCTAAAAGTTAGACGCAACTTCATCATCTTAGCGTGCGCATGAAGTGAAAACTAAATCTATCTTAATTCCACATCATGCTGCATAGGATTTGTTTATTGCCTTCATATGAAGTTTCTTGCTTTTGTTTAGTGCCCATAGAAAAATTTTCCCAATACAATGATTAAATTAATAAGCGCATCTTTGTGTTGTGACTTTGAATAATGCAATGCTTTGTTCCCATCCCAGGTCAAGTTACATCCCTAGCCCACATTTTTTAAATATAAAATGAGATTGTGGATTTGAACTTTTGTAAATTGTAGTCCTTAACCTTCAACCGTCTTTGAAAGCGTAATGACTAAAGAAATTGCATAGTGGCTGGCATTAGAATGGCATTAAACATGTTCCCTTGACGTTTAAAAGTTAAGATTCCTTCCAACTTGCTGTTAAACAAATATCATTTGAATTTTTTGATCCACTTCATTTTTGTTCATCACTTTAATCGAAGTTGTATTATCATCATCCTTCTCAATACTTGACATGTGTCCATATGCATAACCATGGTTCCATAAATACAAAGTAAAAAATTAACCATGATTATGCTTAAAAATACGTGTCAAGTATTAAGAATTGTGGTAAATATACGTTTTGGGTTAAAGTGGTAAGAAAAATATTTGCTTTTTTAATATGCTAATATCAGATTTTCTCATTTAAGGCAAACATTAATGATATTTGTGGTATGTATTCCCTAAGAGGATGTTAATCATTGCAAATTGCAAGCACTGCTCCATTTCTCCATTGATCCATAGGCTGCTTCCTGTCTCTCTCACTTCACTGTCTCACCCCTAACCAATGGCCCATGTGACCAATTAATTAGTCTCCCAACATCCTTTGACTGCTCCGGTGGGGCGAGCCTCAAAATTGGACCATTGGGGAGGAAGTCGTGAGCGATGAGGAGGGGTCCCCACTTCACAAACAGGTGTCAGGAAGCCCAACTAAGAAAGTGTTTTTGATGGGCCCCAGATTACTAATCTCATTTAAAACTAGAATCACGTGACAACAAACATGAGATAATTTTTTATCCAAGCCAGTCCAAGTTAGGGAGGTGTACCAAACCAACAACAAACATGGGATAATTTTTAAAACTATCATTTTAAAGAATACATACCACAAATATCATTTAAAACTAGAACCACGTGACAACAAACATGGGGGATAATTTTTTATCGAAGCCAATCCAAGTTAAGGAGGTATACCAAACGACACATTGTCTCCTTTTTTGATATGCAAATCTCAGATTTTCTCATTTAAGGCAAGCATTAATGATATTTGTGGTATTGTTGATGTTAAAAATTGGTTCAGCACTTTTGGGCTCAACTGTGATGTCTTCGCCTTCGGTAGTCCCTGGGCTTCTGTGAGCGATCGATTTGTAAGATAAGAAACGATCGGTAAGCCTGATAGGCACCGATGTGGTACCGGCCGAAGACTCTCCAATGCTTAAGTTAGAATAAGTATGGAGTGAATATTAATTTTAGGATAGTAATAGCTAAGTGGCTGAAGGCTCTTGATTACCTCCTTTTCAGGGCTTGTGCCTGTCTTTATAGGTCTTGGAAGGTGTGCATTTTGAGTATAATTTCGATGTGGGACTGTAGACATTGCCTGATTAGGCTCCATGTGTCCAAGAGGTGAAATGAGGATTCTGTTCCCTTGAGTGGCGTTCGGCACATCGAATGCCGAAGGGGTATATGCCGATAGCTCTATACTTCCACGTGTAATCTCCTTATTGGCAGTTCAAATTGGGTATAAACGGGTATGTAATCTCCTTATTGATCCATAGGCTGCTTGCTGCGAAACTGTCTATCACTCACTTTCTCACCCCATTAGTCTCCCAATATTCTTTCACTGCTCTAAGAAACCACCTCTCTCTCTCTCAGACCTTCACCAAACCTCATTTTATTCAACAAAAAACTTTGTGCACTCCAATCCCACCAAACCCTATTGAAAAATCTTCCTTCCGTAGCCTCTTAATCCAAATGCTTTCAATTTTGTCACCTCATCATCACATGGGAAATCTTCTCAGATTGTTCTCTGTTTCTCTTCTTCTACTTGTTCTCTGTTTCCCAGCTTCATCTCAGGTCAGCGAGCTCTTCTATCCTGGCTTCAAAGATGTGGCTGCCAACCTAACCTTAACCGGAGTTGCAGAGATTGAAAAAATTGGCATCTTGAAATTGACCAACGACACCACTAGGCTAATGGGGCATGCCTTTTACACTACACCAATTCCGTTCAAGAACAAAACCAATGGCAAAGCCTTCTCTTTCTCTACGTCGTTTGCCTTCACCATAGTCCCTGAGTACCCGAAACTCGGAGGCCATGGCCTGGCCTTCACAATAGCGCCCTCCAAAGATCTCAAAGCTATGCCTAGTCAATACCTTGGCCTTCTCAATGGCAGTGAGATTGGCAACTTATCAACCCACATATTTGCAGTCGAGTTTGATACAGTTCAAGACTTCGAGTTTGGAGACATCAACGATAACCATGTAGGCATCGACATCAACAGCTTAAGCTCAAACGACTCTGCTGCTGCAGCCTATTACAAAGACTCTGCTACAAAACAGAGCATCAACCTCAAGTGTGGGAAACCAATTCAAGCGTGGATCGATTACGATTCTGCTCAAAATCTTGTGAATGTAACAATTTCACCTTCTTCTTCAAAACCCAAAATCCCGCTTCTTTCTTTTCACGTAGATCTCTCGCCAATTCTTGAAGAGTTTATGTATGTTGGGTTTTCAGCTTCAACGGGTCTGCTTGCTAGCTCCCACTACATATCGGGTTGGAGCTTCAAGATCAACGGAGAGGCTCAAGCTCTTGACTTGGGTTCTCTTCCTTCACTTCCACAACCCAAGAAAAAGCACCCATCTTTAACAATCGGGCTCTCTGTTTCAGCCATTGCTCTTGTGCTGTCTGCAACCTCTGTAGCGACTTACCTCTTCGTGAAGAAAATCAAGAACTCCAACCCAGTAGAGTCCTGGGAGCTGGAGCTGGGCCCCCATAGATATTCCTACCAAGAATTGAAGAAAGCCACAAAAGGCTTCAGAGACAAGGAGCTACTTGGGCAAGGCGGGTTTGGTCAAGTATACAAAGGAACACTCCCAGAATCTAAAACCCAAGTTGCGGTTAAGCGAATTTCGAACGATTCAAAACAGGGTCTGCGTGAATTCGTAGCGGAAATCGCCAGCATAGGTCGTCTTCGGCACAGAAACTTGGTTCAATTATTGGGTTGGTGTCGACGAAGAGGCGATCTTCTTCTTGTCTACGATTACATGGAAAATGGGAGCTTGGACAATGCCCTGTTTGATGAGCCCAAAACCCTACTTAGCTGGGAACAGAGGTTTAAGATCATAAAGGGCGTTGCTTCAGCTCTGCATTATTTACACGAAGGCTATGAACAAGTTGTGATTCACAGAGACGTGAAGTCAAGCAATGTCTTGCTTGACAGTGAGCTACACGGAAGGCTTGGGGATTTTGGGCTTGCAAGGCTACATGAACATGGCTCAATTTCAAGTACCACAACTAGGGTTGTGGGCACTTTGGGTTATTTAGCACCGGAGCTGCCGTTGACTGGTAAGGCCAGCACTGGCTCTGATGTGTATGCATTTGGCGCGCTTTTGCTTGAGGTGGCCTGTGGAAGAAGGCCCATTGAGCCCAAGACAGTGGGTGAGATGCTGGTTTTGGTGGACTGGGTTTGGGAGATGTACAGAGAAGGCCGGCTGCTTGATGTTGTGGACAAGAGGCTCAATGGGCAGTTTGACGAGGGTGAGGTGGTGATGGTGTTGAAATTAGGGCTGATGTGTTCCAACCCTGGGCCGATCGAACGGCCCAGCATGAGGAAGGTGGTGAGGTATTTGGACGGTGAGATTGAGATTCCAGAGGACTTGAAGGGCCCACGTAGGTTGAGGAAGGGTGATCGTGATCATGAGGCTGCGTTTGATGATCTGATGAAGTCTTTTGCTTCATCATCTTCGTTTGATAAGATGAGCTTGTCCTCTAATAGAGATATGGGTGCTAGTTTTGCTTCCCCTTCTACTTCTCCTCTGTGTCTTCTCCACGGCAAAACTCGGTAGTCTTCAGATTTTATTTTTTTGCCATTTTTTTTTCTTTTTGTTATCAAATTTCGTATATGAAACCTTGTTGAGGAAATACTGTTTGAGACCAAAAGAAAAACAAAGTACATGCAAATTATTACCCAAAGAATACTACTTTGTCTTTCAATTAATAACCATTACATCTTGAATATTGAATGTATGCACTTAAAGACTAAAAATTCGATTCTCGCCTTCTCAAATATTTAGCCTAAACTTCCTTTATATCGAAAAGAAGAAGAAAAAAACCATAAAAATGATGCCTTAAGTTTGAGCAGAAAATTCAACAAAGCAATATTGCATCAATTTGTCTCGTCCTTTGTCTCATTTAAAATTAAAAAAAATTCAAAATGCACATGTGAATACATGTTGAGAGACTAAAAAAAGGAGTTGAAGGATTTTTATATCATCCTTTTCAATCGAATTGGGAAGAATGTTGAGTCCATCAAAGAAGTGCGGCGCCGCTTGTATGCATACGAAAAACATTCAAAGAAGAATGCTGGGTTTTTATTTTAATTTATATTATGAATATAAAAATCATGTTAGCATAACCACTAATCTCATAGCTTAGTGGCTTAGGCATACATTCAACTTTTATACAGAGAGTGGGAACGTCTAAAAGAAAGTTGCAAGTTGGGAAAGATGGTGGAGAGTGGGGTTGTAGTTGAGGTCGCTGTGTGTGGAAATATTCCCTCCTTTTCCAAAATGGCTGCCAAAGCCTGTCTTGTTTGTTAATTATGGACAAAACTAGACTATTATGCATCTTAATTATTTGTCCTATATTTGATTCCTATTAATTTGTCCACCATGGTGCTGCACTGAAATTAATGTGTCTTTTATCCAAGTATTATAGAGTGCTACTATTTCCACTCTCATGTCCTATTTTCCCACTTACCTTATCTTTCCACCCACCATATAAATTTTAAAAAACGCAATCCTATTTTTTCACCCACCATTATTCCTAAAATACCCTTTTACTTTTTACCTCATTTCCTCAATCTCCTTTTATTCTCTCTGTTCATATCTTCTCTCTTTCTACGCCCCACCACATACGTCTCTTATTTTTGCTGTATCTTATTTCAATCTCTCTCGTTCTCTCTCATGTTTACTATATAATATAGCTCTATGTTAATTACGGGGAAAATGGCAAGACATTATTCATTAAAAAATAGAAATAAAAAACGACAAACCGAAAAATTGGAAGGGATTGATATAGCTTATAGTTGAAGAAGGGACTCACAGTTCCCACAAATAATTAGAAGCTTCGTGATTTCCACCGATGAATATTGTGGGGAATAGGGTGACTTCCTCGCCGGAATACTATTTCCAGAAGGTCTTCATGTCCCGATATTTGCGAGAACATTTACTTATAAATTAATATTGTCAAATTTCAGAAACAATCAAACAAAGAAAAAAGCTTGAAACTTTAGGGGAAATAAGCAAAGAACGAAACTTTCATTCTGATTCCCAAATCGGAGTCACAAGCTGGAGTGGAGGGAACCCAATACTGGGGTTTAACCAAGCAAAGCTTCCCTTTGGGTTCTGTTTATCGCTTTATTTTCAATCTCTCACGCTCCATCTCTCTCTGTCATATTTCTTTTTCTTTAAGTCCTTTTAAGTCATTTTACAATATAATTAAATTTATTTTTAAAATTTTAAAAATAAAGTGGGTGGGAAAATATGACAGGTGGGTGGAAATAGCAGTACTCGTATTATATTGCTATAAAATTAAGGAATATTCATATGTTGGAAATTAAAAATAATATATAAATATTATTTTGCTCCTGTATTTAACAGAAAAAATTAACAAAACTAACGGCATGACTATTTATCCTAACGAAATTAAAGTTGAAGAACCACGGGAATGATTTTGGAAATTAAAGGAATAAAATACGAATAGAATCAAAGTTGATAGTGAAGTTAGAATCTCTGGAATTTGAAGAAGCAGTATTGGTCCAACCCAATCGTGACGTTTGTAGTCACAATCAAAGTCCTTTCATCCGCTGGGCCTGGCACTGTGAGTTGGTTATTTTCACGTAGTAATCGTTCGTGTCCGATAAATTGACAGAAGTGGGAAAAAAACAAACAAATCAAAGACCACTAAAATAAAAGATTAAGAGAGTATGTTCTTTTTCTTTTTTGATCATGAAAACGTCCATTGAATTAATCAGAAGAATTTAAATTCTTGCTTGATCTTTAAAATAAAATGATATCCAATAAAACTCAAATTTCCAAGGTGAATTCATATTGAGCGAACTTTTTTTATCGTGAGTGTTAAAGAATAAGTACTTTACTATACACATATAATTACAATACGATATCAAAATTAAATATTTGATACGTTTCACATGTGAAACACGATTAATCCAAATGTTCAAAGTTGTTTTACGTGAGTTATTTGCCACTTTCCTCCATTCTCTATTTTCTTTATTTAGTGTAAAGAACCTTTGGGATGTGACATTTTAGACTTCAACTTCATCCAACAAAACAGGTTTCTAAGAAAGTGGCTGATAGATAAGAAGCTAGGAGGAAAATTCAATATGCCATCCTTCCTTCCAAAGGAGATAGTGATGGAAGTTGCACAAGAAATGCAATCTGTCAAAATCGAAAATGAAATTAGAATAAACATTTCGGATCTGGAAATTAAATGCAATTGTGCCCTACAAAACTCAGAGGCCAGGCCATGTTTCTGGTCCATGTCAAATGTATCTCTTATCTTATTTGTGTTTGTTCAAAGATTCTTGTCTATTTCAAATGCACCCAAGTGGCCGTAAATCAAGTGAGGTGTTTATAAATTCAACTCTACCGAGTTGGACAAAAACAAAAGAAATCAAAAAACAAAACAGTAGCGTTCCCAATAATGCATGGAAAACTTCAAACATGCTCTAGATAATCATTGAAAAACCAAAAAGAAAAAGAAAAAGAAAAGAAAAGAATTTCACAATAAACGTGAAGCCAAAATGAGGCATGGTAGGCCTATCTAGGGTTGACCATAAGTCCAAAACAACCACGGTTTTCTCTGGACAAACCAATCAGTGATCACCACGGAAGATGAACCACTCGCGTTCCGTGGTAGAGAAACTACCATGTAACGCGTTTTTCCTGTGGTAGGCCCAAGACTGTCAATTGCCGGTCCAAGTTGTAATGATTTTTTATCTATATTTCTTCTCGAATGTCGGCTTGCAATCTATTAATTTCTGGTGACTAACTATAGTGGACGACTTTCTTTTCTTGTATATATGTAGAGACTTGAAATGGCTAAATTTGAGTGAAATTTATGTGTAAGTTCATAAAAAATCAGAGGCATAGCCATGTTTTTCAAGCTTGTAGCAGTCTTACTTGTAAGCCTAGCAGCAGCTGAAGATCTCAGTTTCACCTTCAATGGTTTTCAGTCTGATAACCTTACCCTAGACGGCATAGCAGGAGTGACACCAAATGGTCTTTTGAGACTTACAAACGACACTAAACAGAAACAGGGTCATGCCTTTTATCCCAACCCAGTAAACTTCAAGAGCTCACCTAATGCCACAGCCTTCTCCTTCTCTTCCACTTTTGTCTTTGCCATCAGATCAGAATATGCAACCCTCAGTGGCCATGGGATCGCGTTTGTTGTTGCTCCAACGAGAGGTCTTCCCGGGGCTCTTCCGAGCCAGCACCTTGGCCTTTTCAATGAAAGCAACAACGGAAATGACACCAACCATATTTTTGCTGTGGAGCTTGATACCATTCAGAGCAAGGAGTTCCATGACATCAATGACAACCATGTTGGGATTGATATTAATGGTTTGGACTCTGTAAACTCTTCTACAGCTGGATACTACGCTCAAAACAATGGCGGGTTTCAGAACTTGACACTTTTCAGTGGCCTACCAATGCAAGTTTGGGTGGACTATGATGGTACCAAGAAGCAAATCAATGTCACTATGGCTCCAATCAATGTTGCTAAACCCCAAATTCCACTTTTGTCTTTGAATCGTGACCTTTCCCAGATACTCAACGAAATCATGTATGTTGGCTTCTCTTCATCCACTGGCTCAGTCTTCACAACTCATTATGTTTTGGGTTGGAGCTTTAAGATGAATGGCCAGGCTCAAGATATTGTTCCGTCAAAACTTCCCAAATTGCCTCGTATGGGAGGTAAAAAAAGGTCTAAACTTTTGACAATTGGTGTGCCTATTTTATCTGTGAGTTTGGTGTTGCTAGTAGTTTCAGGTTTAATTTATTTCATAAGAAGGAAGAGGAAGTTTGCAGAATTACTTGAAGATTGGGAGCTTGAGTATGGGCCTCAAAGGTTTAAATACAAAGACTTATATATGGCCACAAAAGGGTTTAAGGAGAAGGAGCTTTTGGGCACTGGGGGTTTTGGTAAAGTGTATAGAGGCAGATTACCCTCCTCAAAAATTGAGATTGCTGTGAAGAGAGTCTCACACGAATCGCGACAGGGGATGAAGGAATTTGTTGCAGAAATTGCGAGTATTGGCAGGCTTCGCCATCGGAATTTAGTCCAACTCTTGGGCTATTGCAGAAGAAAAGGGGAGTTGCTCTTGGTCTATGACTACATGCCTAATGGAAGCTTGGACAAGTACATCTATGACCGCCCTGCGGTCACTCTCAATTGGAGCCAGAGGTTTAGAGTGATCAAAGGTGTGGCTTCAGGGTTGGTCTATCTTCATGAAGAATGGGAACAAGTTGTGATTCACAGAGATGTGAAGGCCAGCAATGTGTTACTCGACAGTGAATTGAATGCAAGGCTAGGAGATTTTGGCCTTGCAAGATTATATGACCATGGAAAAGACCCTCAAACTACTCATATAGTTGGAACACTTGGGTATCTAGCTCCAGAGCATACAAGATCAGGCCGGGCCACAAAGAACACCGATGTGTTTGCTTACGGGGCATTCTTGCTTGAAGTGGCTTGTGGAAGAAGGCCAATAGAGACACAAGGTCCAGACCAGGATTTGATTTTGGTAGATTTGGTGTTTTCTTACTGGAACAGAGGTGCCATTCTTGAGGCAAGAGATACAAACTTGGGTACAGAGTTTGTAGCCGAGGAGGTGGAGTTGGTGTTGAAGCTTGGGCTGGTGTGCTCTCATTCAGAGCCTACAGCCAGGCCAAGCATGCGCCAGGTTGTGCAGTATTTGGAAGGTGACATTGTTTTGCCAGACCTCTCTCTTCTTGGGCTCTCTTCAAGTGGCTTGAATTTTGCTCACCATGAAGGTTTTGATGATTTTGCAATGTCATATTCGTCTTCTATGGGCAAGGGGTTTTCACATTCATCATATGCTGCAGAGTCACTCCTCTCGGGTGGTCGCTGATTCGAAGCAATTACGATTGTCTAGCACACTAGAATCGAATGTACTCTACTTATTAGTTTTGTAACTTTTTATTTAAAAATCAATACTGTAACAATCTGTATGTAAGTTGGGTGAGAATAAAATTATGCAATAAGTACTAATTCCGTACACACAAACTCGTGCCAAGGGAGTGAATATTGAAGTGGACAACAATATCACGAAAAAGAAAGGGAAAAACTTGCTTGTTTGAGAAATTTCATGAATTTAATATGCAATCTGCATCAAAATTTCGAACTTGTTGCGGAAGGTAGCATGCACTCGACAATCTGGATCGCTCTTTGTTCTACACAAAGACAACATATTTAATTAGTGTGAGAATGCAGGGTCAGCTCAGCTTCATTGGGTTTGCTTATTTTTGGTGGGTATACTGGATGACTTGATGCATAGGGTATTGGAAATTATGCAAGCCACAACTACTAGTGTTTGGATAGACAGAAAATGAGAGAATCGAAACAACTGAGAGAGAGAGAGAGAGAGAGAGAGAGAGAGTTCTAGAACTATTGATCTCAGATATTTCCCTAGTTAACGGAATGAATCCACTGGTCTTTGAAATTGACACAACAACTTAAAATGCAGCCGTTGTATTGAAACAAATAGTTGTTGTGGGATTGACAAGTGGCGCATGCATCATGGGTAAGTTGGCGACATGTGGTCCATGCAACTGTGGTCTTCACGTGGCTCTTTGGTTTGATGCAAATTGGGCCCCACAAAAATTCCTCTTGGATTGGAAAGCTGGGCCAAATACCGCACAAGCTTTCAGTCTGCCCAAAATTCCCCCCTCCCTGTACATGTGTTGGAGATGAAATTGGACCAAATTTTGGGATTTTTTTGGGTTTAACCCTCATGATTAGAGATGACCTTACAACTAGAGCAACTTGACTTATATTCTAACTTTGTGATGTTAATTACTTTTCTATGGCTCAATTCCTAAGAGTTGTACACTTTTGCAAGAAAAAAACTTACAGAAAATGAAAAAAAAGTCATTCACACAAGACAAAATGTTAAAGGCTTTTTTTTTTTATCACAAATGGTCCATGAGGTTTTCAAAATTATCACATTTCGTCCCTAACTTTTTTTGTGACACTAATGGTCCTTAAGGTTACCCTCCATACATCAAAATGGTCCATGTCGTTAACATCCATCAAATTTTCCGTTAAATTGCTGACGTAACACATATTTAGAGCTCACACATCCAATGGAATAGAGCCACGTGGTTTTAATATAATATAATATATTTTAAATATTTTTAAAACTTAAAATCCATTTAAAAAAATTTAAAAGCAACTCAAGTCTTTTTATAAATAATTTGAAATATCTTTCTCTATGTCCCTCTCCGTGTGTTCTTTTTCCATCCCCCCTCGTAGACCCACTCCTCTCTCCATCCATTCTCTTTCTCCTTCTCCCTCTCCAGCTTGCCCTTTTCCTTTTCGGATCTCCCGTCCACAATTGGTTCCTCAATTCAACAGTTTTTGTTCTTTTTAAATTAAAATTACTTTTTAGCTATCACAAATTGGGTGGGTTTAAAAAGACGAAGGAAGAAACAAATATTAAAAACCAACATCAGAGATGTGGATGGGCACTGCATCAAAGTTCCTCAGATTAGTCATTCAGCAATGCGTTTGTGTGCTTAACATATATTAGTTTTTTTTAATGGATTTTAAGTTTTAAAAATATTTAAAAAATATTATATTATATTAAAGCCAATTCCATTGGATGTGTGGGCTCCAAACATGTGATATGTCAGCAATTTAACAGAAAATTTGATAGAAGTTAACGGCATGAACTATTTTGATGTGTGGAGGGTAACCTTAAGGACCATTTGTGTTACAAAAAAACGTTAGGGACGAAATGTGATAATTTCAAAAACCTTAGGGACCATTTGTAATAAAAAGCCAATGTTAAAATGGTCAAGTCCCTCCAAAATTGGACTAACTAGTCCAGTCAGTGTCAGGCATATTTAAATAATGCAATCAAATTCAAATCTAACATAACAACTTCCATAAATACCTCGCCCACCTCTCATTCTATAACTGTAACTTAAAAACTCATTTATTGCAAAGACAAGACACTTCTTACACTCTACGCTAGAAAGGTCCCTAGTACACTCTACCACATAAAAAGTGAAATCTCTTTTGATACTTGTAGATTCCTATTAATATACAACATTCCAGGAATAACTTTAGAACATAACTGGGTTAACAAATTATGAACTTTATATTGAATCAACATGGGATTATCAACAAAATTGAGATTTATCTCATAAAACCAGTTATATGTGTTACTTACACCAAAAAAACTTGTATCGGAATATTTTACTGAGGCAACATTTATTCCATATTATAAATCCTCGACTGAAAGGACAAAGATTGCAAATCTCCAAGCTTGCTGTGTTGATACATGTTTTGCATGATGCATAGCGCACACTCCTCATAAATGAATTCCAACATTGCGCTAACCCATATGCATTAGTATTTTTTATGCTTTAGACTTTGATGTAGCACTGATGACTTCACTCGAGAATTTATTGTCAAAGGGATTGTTATTTGTTTTTTCTGTCAAAGGCACAACAGCGTTAGTTTTTAAAAAAGGAAACCAACTTACTATAGTTGATATGACATATTCACAAGTATTGGATTAGATGAATGGCCCAGATTTTATAAAATGTGGGTAAATGCACCATTCCTAAATGCAGAGACTCGGGATCCTAATTACAATACGATATCAAAATTAAATATTTGATACGTTTCACATGTGAAATACAATTAATCCAAATGTTCAAAGTTGTTTTACGTGAGTTATTTGCCACTTTCCTCCATTCTCTATTTTCTTTATTTAGTGTAAAGAACCTTCGGATGTGACACTTAGACTTCAACTTCATCCAACAAAACAGGTTTCTAAGAAAGTGGCTGATAAATAAGATGCTAGGAGGAAAATTCAATATGCCATCCTTCCTTCCAAAGGAGATAGTGATGGAAGTTGCACAAGAAATGCAATCTGTCAAAATCGAAAATGAAATTAGAATAGACATTTCGGGTTTGGAAATTTAATGCAATTGTGCCCTACAAAACTCAGAGGCCAGGCCATGTTTCTGGTCTATGGCAAATGTATCTCTTATTTGTGTTTGTTCAAAGAATTTCACAATGAACGTGAAGCCAAAATTATCTAGGGTTGACCATAAGTCCAAACCAACCACGGGTTTTCTCTGGACAAACCAATCAGTGATCACCACAAAATTCTCATCACGTAACGCGTTTTTCCTGTGGTAGGCCCAAGACTCTGTCAATTACTGTATTTTTTTCTAAACGAAAACGACTTGTTTAATCTGGAATTTGTGTGATTATGCCTGTCCAAGTTGTAATGATTTTATCTATATTTCTTCTCGAATGTCGGCTTGCAATTTATTAATTCCTGGTGACTATCCATAGTGGACGACTTTCTTTTCTTGTATATATGTAGAGACTTGAAATGGCTAAATTTGAGTGAAATTTATGTGAAAGTTCATAAAAATCAGAGGCATAGCCATGTTTTTCAAGCTTGTAGCAGTCTTACTTGTAAGCCTAGCAGCAGCTGAAGATCTCAGTTTCACCTTCAATGGTTTTCAGTCTGATAACCTTACCCTAGACGGCATAGCAGGAGTGACACCAAATGGTCTTTTGAGACTTACAAACGACACTAAACAGAAACAGGGTCATGCCTTTTATCCCAACCCAGTAAACTTCAAGAGCTCACCTAATGCCACAGCCTTCTCCTTCTCTTCCACTTTTGTCTTTGCCATCAGATCAGAATATGCAACCCTCAGTGGCCATGGGATCGCGTTTGTTGTTGCTCCAACGAGAGGGCTTCCCGGGGCTCTTCCGAGCCAGCACCTTGGCCTTTTCAATGAAAGCAACAACGGAAATGACACCAACCATATTTTTGCTGTGGAGCTTGATACCATTCAGAGCAAGGAGTTCCATGACATCAATGACAACCATGTTGGGATTGATATTAATGGTTTGGACTCTGTAAACTCTCATACAGCTGGATACTATGCTCAAAACAATGGCGGGTTTCGGAACTTGACACTTTTCAGTGGCCTACCAATGCAAGTTTGGGTGGACTATGATGGCACCAAGAAGCAAATCAAAGTCACTATGGCTCCAATCAATGTTGCTAAACCCCAAATTCCACTTTTGTCTTTGAATCGTGACCTTTCCCAGATACTCAACGAAATCATGTATGTTGGCTTCTCTTCATCCACTGGCTCAGTCTTCACAACTCATTATGTTTTGGGTTGGAGCTTTAAGATGAATGGCCAGGCTCAAGATATTGTTCTGTCAAAACTTCCCAAATTGCCTCGTATGGGAGGTAAAAAAAGGTCTAAACTTTTGACAATTGGTGTGCCTATTTTATCTGTGAGTTTGGTGTTGCTGGTAGTTTCAGGTTTAATTTATTTCATAAGAAGGAAGAGGAAGTTTGCAGAATTACTTGAAGATTGGGAGCTTGAGTACGGGCCTCAAAGGTTTAAATACAAAGACTTATATATTGCCACAAAAGGGTTTAAGGAGAAGGAGCTTTTGGGCACTGGGGGTTTTGGTAAAGTGTATAGAGGCAGATTACCCTCCTCAAAAATTGAGATTGCTGTGAAGAGAGTCTCACACGAATCGCGACAGGGGATGAAGGAATTTGTTGCTGAAATTGCGAGTATTGGCAGGCTTCGCCATCGGAATTTAGTCCAACTCTTGGGCTATTGCAGAAGAAAAGGGGAGTTGCTCTTGGTCTATGACTACATGCCTAATGGAAGCTTGGACAAGTACATCTATGACCGCCCTGCGGTCACTCTCAATTGGAGCCAGAGGTTTAGAGTGATCAAAGGTGTGGCTTCAGGGTTGGTCTATCTTCATGAAGAATGGGAACAAGTTGTGATTCACAGAGATGTGAAGGCCAGCAATGTGTTACTCGACAGTGAATTGAATGCAAGGCTAGGAGATTTTGGCCTTGCAAGATTATATGACCATGGAAAAGACCCTCAAACTACTCATATAGTTGGAACACTTGGGTATCTAGCTCCAGAGCATACAAGATCAGGCCGGGCCACAAAGAACACCGATGTGTTTGCTTACGGGGCATTCTTACTCGAAGTAGCTTGTGGAAGAAGGCCAATAGAGGCACAAGGTCCAGACCAGGATTTGATTTTGGTAGATTTGGTGTTTTCTTACTGGAACAAAGGTGCCATTCTTGAGGCAAGAGATCCAAACTTGGGTACAGAGTTTGTAGCCGAGGAGGTGGAGTTGGTGTTGAAGCTTGGGCTGGTGTGCTCTCATTCAGAGCCTACAGCCAGGCCAAGCATGCGCCAGGTTGTGCAGTATTTGGAAGGTGAGATTGCTTTGCCAGACCTCTCTCTTCTTGGGCTCTCTTCAGGTGGCTTGAATTTTGCTCACCATGAAGGTTTTGATGATTTTGCAATGTCATATTCGTCTTCTATGGGCAAGGGGTTTTCACAATCATCATATACTGCAGAGTCACTCCTCTCGGGTGGTCGCTGATTCGAAGCAATTACGATTGTCTAGCACACTAGAATCGAATGTACTCTACTTATTAGTTTTGTAACTCGTTATATAAAAATCAATACTGTAACGATCTGTATGTAAGTTGGGAGAGAATAAAATTATGCAATAAGTACTAATTCCGTACACACAAACTCGTGCCAAGGGAGTGAATATTGAAGTGGACAACAATATCATGAAAAAGAAAGGGAAAAACTTGCTTGTTTGAGAAATTTCATGAATTTAATATGCAATCTGCATCAAAATTTCGAACTTGTTGCGGAAGGTAGCATGCACTCGACAATCTGGATCGCTCTTTGTTCTACACAAAGACAACATATTTAATTAGTGTGAGAATGCAGGGTCAGCTCATCTTCATTGGGTTTGCTTATTTTTTATGCGTATTCTCGATGACTTAATGCATAGGGTATTGGAAATGATGCAAGCCACAACTACTAGAGTTTGGATAGACAGAAAATGAGAGAATCGAAACAACTGAGAGAGAGATATATATATAAGATATTTCCTTAGTTGTCAGAATGAATCCACTGGTCTTTGAATATATTTGGCCATCTTCAATCCAAATGGGGCTAAACCCAAATTTCTCCTCTTCAAAATATAACTATTCATGTATTGTCCGGACTCAAACTGTTTTTTTCTCTAACCATGCAAACTCATAATTTGAGTCCGCAACTTATTAAATTGTTTACAAATTGTTAACCCCTAATTTTTTGTTCTTGTTAATTTTTCTTAACATGATTTCAACATTTGTGATTTAATTTTCCGAACATTTTAACCTTAAAAATCCAGAATCCAGAATCCAAAATTCATAACATAATATAATTTCACTTAAAAATCAAAACATATTAAGATAAACCACAATTACAATTAAGATAATCACAAAATTATTTTGGGTTGAATATGATTTAGATTAATTATAAAAATTAATTTTACCGTTGGATATAAATTTCAGCCATTGGAATAGAATTTTTCCCATTAAGATTGCTTAAAATATCCTGGCCATTCATTATATGTAGAATGAAAAATAAAAATTAACACAGCAACTTAAAATGTAGCCGTTGTATTGAAACAAATAGTTGTTGTGGGCTTGACAAGTGGTGCATGCATCATGGGTAAGTTGGCGACATGTGGTCCATGCAACTGTGGTCTTCACATGGCTCCTTGGTTTGATGCAAATTGGGCCCCACAAAAATTCCACTTAGATTGGAAAGCTGGGCCAAATACCGCCCAAGTTTTCAGTTTGCCCAAAACTCCCCCCTCCCTATACATGCGTTGGAGATGAAATTGGGCCAAATTTTGGGATTTTTTTGGGTTTAGCCCCCATGATTAGAGATGACCTTACAACTAGAGCAACTTGACTCATATTCTAACTTTGTGATGTTAATTACTTTTCTATGGCTCGATTCCTAAGAGTTGTACACTTTTGCAAGAAAAAACTTACAGAAAATGATAAAAAAGTCATTCACACAAGACAAAATGTTAAAGGCTTTTTATCACAAATGGTCCATGAAGTTTTCGAAATTATCACCTTTCGTCCCTAACTTTTTTTTGTGACACTAATGGTCCTTAAGGTACCCTCCACACATCAAAATGGTCCCTGTCGTTAACATCCGTCAAATTTTTCGTTAAATTGCTGACGTAGCACATATTTGGAGCTCACACATCCAATGGAATAGAGCCACGTGGCTTTAATATAATATAATATAATATAATATAATATTTTTAAATATGTTTAAAACTTAAAATCCATTTAAAATTTTTTAAAGCAACTCAAGTCTTTTTATAAATAATTTAAAATATCTTTCTCTATGTCCCTCTCCATGTGTTCTTTTTCCATCCCCCCTCGCAGACCCACTCCTCTCTCCCTCCATTCTCTTTCTCCTTCTCCCTCTCCAGCTTGCCCTTTTCCTTTTCGGATCTCCCGTCCACAATTGGTTCCTCACTTCAACAGTTTTTGTTATTTTTAATGATTAAATTATAATTACTTTTCAGCTTTCACAAATTGGGTGGGTTTAAAAAGACGAAGGAAGAAACAAATATTAAAAACCAACATCAGAGATGTGGATGGGCACTGCATCAAAGTTCCTCAGATTAGTCATTCAGCAATGCGTTTGTGTGCTTAACAGATATTAGTTTTTTATAATGAATTTTAAGTTTTAAAAATATTTAAAAAATATTATATTATATTAAAGTCACGCGGCTCTATTCCATTGGATGTGTGGGCTCTAAACATGTGATATGTCCGCAATTTAACAGAAAATTTGACAGAAGTTAACGACATGAACTATTTTGATGTGTGGAGGGTAACCTTAAGAACCATTAGTGTCACAAAAAAACGTTAGGGACGAAAGGTGATAATTTCGAAAACCTTAGGGACCATTTGTGATAAAAAGCCAATGTTAAAATGGTCAAGTCCCTCCAAAATTGCACTAACTAGTCCAGTCAGTGTCAAACATATTTAAATAAAGCAATAAAATTCAAATCTGACATAACAACTTCCATAAATACCTCACCCACCTCTCATTCTATAACTATAACTTAAAAACTCATTTATTGCAAAGACAAGACACTTCTTACACTCTACGCTAGAAAGGTCCCTAGTAGTGGCGGAACTGTATATAGGCCTGAAGGCGCCTGGGCCCCACCCAAAAGTTTTACAATATTTGGTATTTGGTCCTTTTTTCCTACATATCTTCAAAAGTATATATATTAATTTGGCTTGTGGCTCCCTCACTATAAAGAAAAATGTGTTTCTCTTCCCAAATTAAGTATATATATAATAATCACCACTTGATTGAACTTCTAGACCCACACGCCAGGTTTGGCAATTAAGTTTTTCAACTTAATAATAGCTTTGGTTTCTTAAAAGTGAAATATAATGCCCATCAATATATTAATTAAAAAAATAAAAACAGCCAATCAAATAAAGTTCTAAAAAATCTCCTTTATCAAATAGGAAGTAGACTTTGACCCAAATAAAAAAGGATTGGGATTTTATTTTTTGTTCCTATATAAAGCAACATGAATTTACTTTGAAGCAGCCGCACACAACAAGAGAAAATAATTGAATTTAGTTGTTTGCTCTCCAAGTTCCTGCTTCAAAACTTTTAGCATTGACTCAATCATAAATGATTTTCGAGATATGAAAGAACGACGAGTGTTATTTTGATACCTAATTGAATAAACAATTATTTTCTGCCTTTTATTTTTCCAAATATTGTTAAGGTTGAAAAATTGAATTTTTTTTAATGTCTTGTTTGGTTTATATGTTGGCCCCCCAACACATAAATTCCTGGCTCCGCCACTGGTCCCTAGTACACTCTACCACATAAAAAGTGAAATATCTTTTGATACTTGTAGATTCCTATTAATATACAACATTTTAGGAATAACTTTAGAACATAACTAGGTTAACAAATTATTAACTTTATATTGAATCAACATGGGATCATCAACAAAATTGAGATTTATCTCATAAAACCAGTTATATGTGTTACTTACACAAAAAAACTTGTATCGGAGTATTTTACGAGGCAACCTTTATTCCATATTAATAGATCCTCGACTGAAAGGACAAAGATTGCGAATCTCCAAGCTTGCTGTGTTGATATATGTTTTGCATGATGCATAGCGCACGCTCCTCATAAAAGAATTCCAACATTACCCTAACCCATATACAGTATTATTTTTTATGCTTTAGACTTTGATGTAGCACTGAAGACTTCACTTGGGTACCCAGTAGCTGAAACCAAGGTCTAAAATATCCATAATATCCTGATATTTTCATTGAAATTTCCGTGTTTTTGGACTATCGATATTTCCGATACCATCAATATTTTAGACCTTGACCAGTATACTTGGTTTCAACCATGGACCAAAATATCGATAATATCGAAGAAATATCGAGGATATTATCGTTTTTTTGGGTCACAGATATTTTGGAACATATCCATACACATATCGTATGAATATCGATAATATCGACGAAATGTCGAGGAAATATCAATGTCGATAATTCCGCTCAAACTTTAGCAATATTTTGGCAAAATATCGACATGATATCGCTATAATATCGAAAATATCGATTTGCAAATGAGAATGAGTTTACTTTTCAAGTTTCAACTTTCCAACTACTCTTTATAATACACTTACTCTACACATAGAGATGAAGAAGATAATGAAAATTTTGAACCTCATAGGAACTCTATGTGGTACTAAGTGAAGGATTTTTCAAAACATTTTTGAGAAGTTCATTTGAATATTAAACATGCATTTAATCAAATTAATCGCAGCGGAAGTTTATGGTGGATGTTTAAAATAAAAAACAAAACTTCTTCCAAGTATCTTAAGCCATGAACATTGATATGATTTCATAAATGGAAATTTCAAGAGAAAGGATAAGATCTAATTACCCTTGAAGCAATTATATGAACCAATTTGTGTTTGGTCTTCTCTTGATGATTTCCTCTTTGTTGATCTCCTCTTTGATCTTTGATCTTTGCTCCTTGATCTTTCTCCTCCATGTGAGCCACAAAAGTATATGGCCTCTAAGTCTCCACACCAATGGAACCTTGAGATGAGAGGGAAGAATCTTGGGAATACAAGGATGCTAGTGCTAGATCCCCAAGACTTGGTTTCAATCTAAACCTCTTGAAAGATGAAAGTGTTTCACTCTTGAAAACTCTCTTTTATCTCTCTTTGATCTCCCAAACTTATTTGGTTGATGTTGGATTGTGTTTTTGTGTAATGAGCTTATGAAAGATAGCTTATGGAAACAATTCCCATACCCATTTACTTATGCATTTTCGGCCAAATCCCATTGGGCTTCCAAAATTGGGCCTTGTGACACTTAAACCATAATGTTTAGGTGTCTTAAGCCCTTGGGCTTAATACCCAACCATTTGGGCTTCTGTTAACTATTATCGAGGCCCAAATACTCTTTACACGTAGTAAATCATCCATATCAAATTGATCAAATTTATTTCCACAACATCATATGTATTCCTCAAAGTTAACCATTTAAGGTGTGCGATCCATTAGGTTCTAATTAGCAAGGCGGTGGGAAAATATTAGAACTCTTTCTAACCAACTGAATTAAAACCCCCTTTTAATTTTTCCTTTATATGGATTGATCACAATCAATCCTAGGACTTCCACGAACCAAGAGTGACATCTAGCAATATATCAAGGCTACCCAAGCTAACCAGAATTGGTGAAGAACCTATTCAGTTGGAATTACAATGCAATACGGTCCTTCTCTTATACAATGTTTTATATCATATTATTAGGTACGGATTGATTATGTCAAACCCCTAATATGATTTATAACCTCATATGATTCAATAGAACATGATTAAGAACAACTTTCTAAATCAAGCTCAAAATACTTTGGCCAAAGATTTACTGAATCACATCTCGAAACATTCTCCTTCTTTATCGAAGGTAGAGATTCCTTATTGTACATTCACATGCCCCTATGATGAATTAAGAGACCCCAACAACACTTTAGACAAATCTTTTACGGCTTGCCTTTAAGAGCTATCTAAGATCAATAACGCATCATAGGACAACCATGATGCCTCGTGTCTAAGGACTAATTTGCATTATTGCAACTATGAGTTCTCGTTTGACATGTAGATAAATACTCCATACGAGAACTACGGTTGATCGCGTTCAGTGTACCCATTCACTAATGAGCACCCACATACTTGTATTAGTGTCATCTACACAAATGGTTTGAGACTAACCATCCTCCTAATTGAGCATACATAGTATGTGCTAATCTTGACGGTTTATCAATGCCCATTTGATAATCCTATGATTAGGAACATTTTGGGATACTATAGTAAGAGATTAAAGGTCTCCCTAATCTAATCTTCTTTAGATTACTTTATCTCTTATTTAGCATTCCATGGACATTTGTTTCTTTAATTGATGTAAAAGATAACAAATAAGTTTGCCCTTTATTATCATATACGAAATGTATTCTAAGGAGATTTCATCAAATGTATTGGCTCTTAGGGCACATTTCTAACACTAAGTCACTTATGTATCTTACCATGCACTGTATAAAGTGTAAAATATTGTAGTAAATCATTATATATAAATGATTATGGTGTGTTTAATCTTCTTTCACTAATTACTACATATTTTCTACACTCACAATGTTTGTCAGTTCGCTATATAATCAACTTAAATCAGTTAAACCCATCATGCAATGCATTTCCTTCCAATTTTTTGTGATAAACTAATAGATAATTGACTAAATACACATCCTCCAAAGTTTCAATAAAAATTTCTAAGTTTATCTTACAATTTTCATGGTTTTTATTCAATTTTTATCGATATCGATAATATCCCGATATTTCCATCGAAATTTCCGTGTTTTTGGACTACCGATATTTTCGATACCATCGATATTTTAGACCTTGGCTGAAACTTCGTTAGATAATACTTGTGATAGTAACGTATTCAAATTATCCTCATAATACCCTTTGGATATAAATTTTGCCTGATTAAAACAATTCTGTCCCAAAATACGAGGTTTATATATTTCCAAGGACTTGGAGTAGAAGAGAGAAAAATAAAAGAATCAAAAGAATTAATGTTTTAAAATAAAACATATTCAATAAATTGAACTATGAGTCAAATGAAGGAATATGCTTATACGATTTGTGTAGTACAAATTGTGGTCATAGTAGTATGCATGTACCGTACGTTATAAAGTAATTTGATGTTCTTTTCCGTTTTCCTTATGATTATAACATGATAGTTATGTATATGAGTTCATGAACATTGCCATAATTCGTTAGCAATATTTGAACGCACATTAAATAAATAAGTAATTTGTACATTGAGGATACAATGATTTCAATAAGCTATAAAATAATATGATTAATTATGCCAAATTAGAACATAAAATAATTTGTTAAAGTAATTACAAAATAGAGTAAAAACGTTGTGGTTTATAAAAACATTTAAAATTGACCTCTTTTAGTGCTAAATGGACATTGTGCTAAAAACGTTGTGAATTCTTCGATCTTCAAGACGCCAACTTTTCTGTGTTTCTTTCTGCCTCCATTGCCTTAAATTCCTACTAAAACTATGGTTCTACAAGTATATATATATATATATATATATGCATCATTGTGAATTGTGAAGGTCCAAATCAATGGCGGAAACGACACACACAGCTCTCCTCCAGCTTGCAAACTTTAAAGCTTTACGCAGGCTACACAGGTTGCCCCTGTGCCCTTTGTCTCTCTGTAATTGTTATATTTTTGTTCATATCTTTCTGAAATTGGAATCTATGTGATCTATATTGACTTAATTAAGTTGATGAATTTGCAATCTGCATGGAAATTTCAAACTTGTTTGCTTATGTTTGGTAGATAATCATTAAAACAAATTTGAATTCTCAATTTTGCTTTATGAAGAAATTCAAAGAAGGGAATTTTACATTACTGAAAATGAAGCAAACGTGTGGTAGTCTGGCTGCTGTGCGGAAGCGTCAACCAATTGGGAGTGAAAATAAAACAACAACTAGCAGGAGATAAAAATAACAAAAACAACATCAACAAGAACACTAAGATTTATACTGGTTCGGCAATGCCTACATCCAATTTGGAGACGACGGAGTATTCCACTATAATCAATGAGAGAATACAATGGTGTTTAACACTCAGAAAACTCAAGCCCCAAATATACCCAAGCTCACACAGTTAAGAATATAAAGGGAATACAAATTTAGTACAATTTGAAGAATAAAAAAACCACTAATGGCAGCCACAATATTTTGCTGCACAACTTCTTTTTTCTTCTCCCTCACTTCTCTCACTGATTCTCTTCACTCACAGAATGCTCTCACTCTCTACATGTTTAAGTAGCCAAAATAAAGAATAATGCAGCTTCACATGCACATAATGCACACCACAAGCCAGCCAACTATTCCTTCACATGCATGCAAAACAAAACATTCACATGCAAAAGCTAAACTCACGGGTTCTCTATTGGAGCCCTCTTGTTTTTGAGCCAAAAAGTCAACAATCTCCACCTTGGCTCAAAATTTTACCAAGCTCTCGTAGTAATACTCTCAATGGTCGTCTCCCAATCCCCCAAGAGGCAATCAACAAATTTTGCAAATGCCAGTCAAGTCTAAGCAGTGCTTAAACTTGAGTGACGAAATTGGCTTTGTCAACATATCCGCAGGATTGTCGGTGGTTCTAATCTTCTGAAGAAGAATATCTCCTTCATCAATGATCTCACGAACAAAATGGAACCTTACGTCAATGTGTTATGTACGTGCATGGTGAACTTGATTCTTTGCTAAATAAATAGCACTTTGACTGTCGCAATGAACATCCACATGGTCCTGTTGAACCCCCAAGTTATCAAGCAACCCTTGAAACCAGATGGCATCCTTAATATCTTATGTTACCACCATGTATTCCGCCTCAGTAGTCAACAAAGCAACTATAGATTGCAAAGTTGATCTCCAACTCACTGGACCTCCAGCAAGAGTGAATACAAAACCTGTAGTGAACCTACGCTTGTCCAAATCACCTGCGTAATCAGAATCTACATATCCAGCAACACATTGACCAATAGAATTATCCTGCTGAAACAATATCATAAACCTATCAAATCGCTTATACCATTGTCTTAGAGACTGCTTCAAACTTTAAAACCTTATGGCTGAGACATATAGATCTCTTCCTCTAAATCACCATGTAAGAACGCCGTCTTGATGTCAAGTTGAGCCAACTCAAGGTCAAACTACACAGCCAAAGCCAACAAAATACGAATAGAAGAATGTTTTACTACAGGAGAGAATACCTCATTGTAGTCAATGCCTTCCTTTCGAGCATAGCCTTTAGCTACCAATTTGGCTTTGAATCTTACATTGCTTTTTCCCAAAGATTCCATCTTCTTGGCATACACCCATTTACAACCAATTGCTTTCTTCCCCTATGGTAACTGAACCAGCTTCCAAGTGTTATTTTTATGAAGAGATTTCATCTCCTCATCCATAGATTTCTTCCA
Organism: Prunus padus; assembly: GCA_024362665.1. Lineage (NCBI taxonomy): Eukaryota > Viridiplantae > Streptophyta > Magnoliopsida > Rosales > Rosaceae > Prunus > Prunus padus. Next base: position 6,282,542 of record JANFAM010000019.1, read on the forward strand.
CTCCACGCTCTCTAAACTCCTGACAGCTTCTTTGTAGGCTGATGCAATATCATCTTCAATAACGGGAAGTGCATATGCCACAATATCAGTAAACCGAGCAGGCTTTCAAATTTCTCTTCTCGGTCTCCTGGTTGCAATAGAATCTTGTTGCTGTGTAGGCTTTTGGGTAGGTACCTCATCTTCATCATCATCGTCCTCAGAATCAACTGTAGGACTAGTGTCTGTAACATCAGACCTCACTGGAACAACTGGAGTCTTCAGTAACTCCACCTGCTTTGAACTACTCATGGTCTTGGTAGCTTCAATTTCACCTTCATGCTTGTTCTGATTAACCATAGCAGCCTCATCAAAAGCCACATCTCTGCTTACAACAAATTTCTTCTCATCTGGACACCAAAGTCGGTATCCCTTCACGCCAGTGCTAAAGCCCATAAATAGAGCTTTCTTTGCTCTTGGATCCAACTTACTTTCCTTGACATGATAGTAAGCAGGACAACCAAATATGTGTAAATACTTGTAATCAGTACAAGGTTTACCAGACCATACCTCCATGGGCATTTGACCCTCTTTCGTAGCAGCAGGCAACCGATTAATGAGATGACTTACATAAGTAATTGCTTGAGCCCAAAATGCCTTGCCTAAACCAGCATTAAACAACATACACCGGACTTTCTCAAGCAAAGTACAGTTCATGAGCTCCTCCACCCCATTCTATTGCAGTGTCTCCCTAACTGTGAAGTGCCTCACAATACCCTCACCTTGACAAACTTTCAAGAAAGGATCAGACTTATATTTACCATTATTGTCTAATTTGAGGGTCTTGATCTTTTGACCGCTTTGCATTTCAATCATCTTTTTCCACTTCAGGAATATCTTCAATCATGGTGTACATCCATACTTTTCTAGAGAAGTCATCAATAAAGGAGACAAAATAATGGCTACCTCCCCAAGATGCATTCTTGGAAGGTCCCTAAACATCAGTGTGAACATAATTTAGAATGTCTTTAGTGTGGTGAATAGCGGTGCCAAATTTCACTCTAGTTTGCTTACCTAGCACACAGTGTTCACATAATTCCAATTTGCATGCCTTCGTACCTTTCAATAAGCTTTGCTTCACCAATCCTTGCAACGCTTTTTCACCAGCATGCCCAAGATGCATATGCCACAACCTTGTAGTGTCTGAGTTATCTGCTTCAGCAGCTTCGGTGACAGCTTCTCCACCTATAACTGTACTCCCTTGCAAGAAATACAAGTTATTTTGTCTTGTACCTTTCATCACCACTAGTGCCCCGTACACAGTTTTAAGAACTCCACCCTCTATGATGATCTTGAGACCCTTGGATTCCAATGCGCCCAATGAGATAAGATTCTTCTTCATATCCGGTATATACCGAACATCACTCAATTCTCTGACTATTCCATCATGCATCTTCAAGCAGATTTTGCATATCCCTTGTGTTTTACAGGCATTATTATTGCCCATCAAAACAACTCCACCATCCAGCTTCTGGAAGCTAGAAAACCATTCCCGAAATGGGACACATATGATAGCTACAACCTATATCCAAAATCCACTCCTTGGAGTGACCATCAGCAGATGAACTATCTAAAGCAAACTCGAAATCATCATCTCCAGATTTTGCAACATTTGCTTCAAAACCCGTTTTCTCCTTCTCTTTGTTCTTCAATTTGAGGCAGTCTTTCTTCCAATTACCCTTTTGGTGACAAAAGGCACATTCATCTTTAGCAGGAAACTTCCCTCGCGACTTTGAAAGAGATTTTCCCCGCTTCCCAGATTTTCTTTCCTTAGTTCGACCCCTTGTAATGAGTGCCTCGGTTTGTGAATTGTGAGTCTTCTGTTCCTTCTTATGACACTCATGATTCACCAATGCCGCAGACACCTCATCATGTTTCACCTTAGATTTTCCATACAACAAATTAGTTGTCAAATGATCATAATCATCAAGCAGTGAATTTAACAAACATAGTGCTTTATCCTCGTCAGGGATTTCCACATAAGGTTTGCTAAATTAGCAAGTATTTTATTATAATCATTGAGGTGTTCGTGCATAGAAATACCTGGACAATATTGAAATCAGAAGAGTTGTTTCTTCAAGAATAGCCGATTTTCTGCGCTCTTAGTAATATACTTCTCCTCCAATTTCTTCCATAACTCCTTAGCAAAAGTTTCCTTCATATACGGGTATTTCAACTCCTTAGCAAGGAATGATTGAATAGAGCCAAAAGTGTGGGAGCAAATTTCCCCACGAGAATATTCGATTGGAAAGATTCCCTTTTCTTCTTTGCCGCCTCTTTCTCCCTGCAAAATAGAACAAATAAGAGGACCACACCCAGGGGGTGTTGGCCAAAGGCCCTCCGATGCCTAAATTAGTTCGAGAGTTTATGAGAAAAACACTAGCTAACTAGGGTACGGAGATATATGTGTTTATGGTGTAAACCGGGCGGCCGGAGCCTTATGTAAAAGAGGGAGAGAAAGGAGGTGGCCATGGTTTGTGAAGGGAAAATTTATGCAGAGTTTTAGTAGTAATTCTGACGTACCTCAACCCTTGTGTGTGGCCATCCTTTTATAGAGGTCTCGAGAGCTAGGGTTTCAGAGGAATAATTCTGTAGATGGAAAGGAATTATTCCTCCCCAATTTGAAATTGATTTGATTAATTGGAGATTTGATTTATTAGGGTAAATCAAATCCCTAATTGTGGTAGGTATCCACTCAATTCCTACTTTAATTAGGTGACTCCTCCTTTAATTGGGAATTGTGGTAGGAATCAAATCAATTCTCAACCTAATTAGGTAACATTCCATTTAATTGGGTAATCCCAATTAAATTGAGCAACTCCCAATTAGGTCGAATAATTCCCAATTAGGTCAAATAATCCCCAAATAGAAGGAATTATTTGACCTAGGGTTATGACTTAATTCAGTTCCCACAACAAGCATGAAGATTACGTCTCTTCCACTCCTTATCATCAATTTCTTCGGGTTTATCCTCCAGAACCATATCCAACTCATGTTGATACAATACATCCAGACATTGCCACATGCCAAAATTATTAGAGCCGTTGAATTTATCAACCTCTAACCTCGTAGTAGCGATTGGATGTCTATTGGATGTAGGTGTCGATGAAGACGATGCCGACTCCTTCTCCATGTCTTTATATCCAACCATCTACTCAGCACTATTCACAAATACAACATTGTTCACAAATACTATAACAGTTCACTGTTCATAGAACTGTAGTGCCGACCCTGTAGCACAGCACTGTTCAAGGCACTGTAGCTCTGGCAGATTTTCACTCCCCCGAAAAATCCCAGTCGAAAAACTGGAGCTCTGATACCACTTGGTGTGCGGAAGCGTCAACCAACTGGGAGTGAAAATAAAACAACAACTGGCAGGAGATAAAAATAACAAAAACAACATCAATAAGAACACTAAGATTTATACTGGTTCGACAATGCCTACATCCAATTTGGAGACGACGGAGTATTCCACTATAATCAATGAGAGAATACAATAGTGTTTAACACTCAGAAAACCCAAGCCCCAAATATATCCAAACCCACACACTCAAGAATATAAAGGAAATACAAATTGAGTACAATTTGAAGAATAAAAAAACCACCAATGGCAGCCACAATATTTTGCTGAACAACTTCTTTTTTCTTCTCCCTCACTTCTCTCACTGATTCTCTTCACTACTCATAGAATGTTCTCACTCTCTACATGTTTAAGTAGCCAAAATAAAGAATCATGCAGCTTCACATGCACATGGTGCACACGACAAGCCAGCCAACTATTCCTTCACATGCATGCAAAACAAAACAGTCACATGCAAAAGCTAAACTCACGGGTTCTCTATTGGAGCCTTTGTTTTTTAGCCAAAAAGTCAACACTGGCCTTATCTGAGCCATGGAATTGGTCGACGATGGAGTGACTGCAAAGAGGAAGGTCTTGTCTCTTGTGCGTATGTTCTACGGAACAATTAATTATCCTCGGAGCTGGACCCGCCAGTCGCTATATATATATATGAGCTGAACCAGTTACCTGGCAGAAGACATGTACTGTCTGCATTGCTGTTGTTTGTACAGAGACAACATATTTAGTTAGGGGAGCATTTTTGCTCACCACTTTAACCATAGGTGTACCTTCACCACAATTTTCAATGCTTGACACGTGTCCATAGGCCTAACCATAGTTAACTTTTGCTTTGTATTTATGGAACCATGATTATACATATGGACACGTGTCAAGCATTGAAGATGGTGGTGAGGATACACCTATAGTTAAAGTGGTGAGCAAAAATGCACCCTTTAGTTAGAGCGACAACGAAGTGCTTTGCATCTAATGTCATATCAGTTGCATTGATTTTTCTGCTTTGTTTTTGTGGGGTATAGTGCATGATTTAATGCATTTATATCTGTGGTAAGACTTAAACTAAATAGTAAATTTGGTTTTTCCCCTTCAAACTATTTTTGTCATACCTACAACCCATCATCTTTTTTTTTTATATAAATAAAATCCAATTTTTATATGTAAAACCCGATGACTAGGTTCCAAGTCAGCTAGTTACCTAATCAAGCTTAAGATAGGATTTATTATATTTTTTTACATTCCAAAAATACCCCTAATCCTTTATCTATTCAACGCAGGATTAGAAGTGCTAAGCGTTATATATGTCTCCATTAATTACCTCAATTGATTTTTTGATTTGTTTATAGTTTCTGTCAACTTTCCTTATGTTGTAGATTTGTGATATATCTTATATACATTTGATATGTGTGCCTATGAAGTACATTATTATTATGTATAATGTCTATATTACTTAATACATGTTCCTATCTTTTCAATCAATAATGTAATTATTTTTTTATTTAAAAAATGTGCCTATTTTTTAAATAAAAGATTTACCTATTTTGTTTATAAATAATGTACCTATTTTTATTTTTATTTTGTTAATAAGTAATTTTCCTTTTTCTTTATAAATAATGTACCCATTTTTTGAAAATAAGTAATGTACCTCTTTATAATTATATATATATAACTTACTGTTTTTTTCTTGATATGAGTATATTTATAGGTACATTATATATTACAAAGAGGAAAACAACTAAGCCAATACGTGAAGACCACCACCCTACTACTAGCATATAATATATGTTTACACGGAGTATATATGTTTAACAAAATTTGTCTACGAGTGCATCAAGGTACCTACATAGCATATAATATATATATAGAGAGAGAGATACAAGAGTATATTAGGTAAAAATTTGCCAATATCAATATTAAAAAGATAGGTAATGAGGGGAAAAAACGGTTGCCCATTAAAGAGAGAATTCAATGGCATAATTTCTAATTAAATTAAATTACATGGACATAGTTAGTCCTACAACGTACCTATTTTCTATAAATTACTACGTACCTATTTTTAATTTATGAAAAATGTACGGAAATTTCAATTACAAAGTAACTGACCTAGTTTTTTATATATAATTTTTTTGGTAAATAATATACCTATATTTTTATACGTATATATTTATATTTATATTTTTCATAGGTACATTATTGGATATGTAATTTATAGATTTTTTTTTTGGTTTGCAATTTTAGGGGGCGATATGTTAGAGGGAATGGCAACCAAAAGAAATGGGGTGATTGATATGCTAGTAATAGGGAGTATTAATTACAATTATGGCAGTTAATGAAATGCTTGAAAAAAATTATATATAAAATATGAAGTCTAATGGCAACGATGCAAAAACATAGGAATACTATGACCTCTTATATCTTACTGGTTATTTAAGTTTGAAATTGGATTTTACACATAGATTTATAGAGTGATGGGTAATGTCTAGAAATAGAAAATATAGGGACCTATATTAATGAGGGGAAAAAACATTTGCCCATTAAAGAGAGGATTCAATTAAAGAAATTATGAGGGGGAAAAAACGGTTGCCCATTAAAGAGAGGATTCAATTAAAGAAATTATGAGGGAAAAAAACGGTTGCCCATTAAAGAGAGGATTCAATGGCATAATTTGTAATTAAATTAAATTACATGGACATAGTTTGTCCTACAACGTACCTATTTTCTATAAATTACTGCGTACCTATTTTTAATTTATTAAAAATGTACGGAAATTTCAATTACAAAGTAACTGACCTAGTTTTTTATATATAATTTGTTTGGTAAATAATATACCTATATTTTTATACGTATATATTTATATTTATATTTGTCATAGATACATTATTAGATATGTAATTTAAAGATTTTTTTTTAGTTTGCAATTTTAGAGGGCGATATGTTAGAGGGAATGGCAACCAAAAGAAACGGGGTGATTGATATGCTAGTAATAGGGAGTATTAATTACAATTATGGCAGTTAATGAAATGCTTGAAATAAATTATAAATAAAATATGAAGTCCAATAGTAGCGATGTAAAAACATAGGAATACTATGACCTCTTATATCTTACTGGTCATTTAAGTTTGAAATTGAGTTTTACACATAGATTTATAGAGTGAGAGGTATATGTCTAGAAAATAGAAAATGTAGGGACCTATTTTGGACAAGCCCATATTAAAAAGATAGGTAATGAGGGGGAAAAAACGGTTGCCCATTAAAGAGAAGATTAAATGGCATAATTTGTAATTAAATTAAATTACATGGACATAGTTTGTCCTACAACGTACCTAGTTTCTATAAATTACTGCGTACCTATTTTTAATTTATTAAAAATGTACGGAAATTTCAATTACAAAGTAACTGACCTAGTTTTTTTATATATAATTTGTTTGGTAAATAATATACCTATATTTTTATACGTATATATTTATATTTATATTTTTCATAGGTACATTATTGGATATGTAATTTACAGATTTTTTTGGTTTGCAATTTTAGGGGGCTATATGTTAGAGGGAATGACAACCAAAAGAAACGGGGTGATTGATATGCTAGTAATAGGGAGTATTAATTACAATTATGGCAGTTAATGAAATGCTTGAAATAAATTAGAAATAAAATATGAAGTCTAATAGCAACGATATGTAAAAACATAGAAATACTATGACCTCTTATATCTTACTGGTCATTTAAGTTTGAAATTGGGTTTTACACATAGATTTATAGAGTGATGGGTATATGCCTAGAAAATAGAAAATGTAGGGACTGTTAGAAATGTGCCCTAAGAGCCAATACATTTGATGTAATCTCCTTAGAATACATTTCGTATATGATAATAAAGGGCAAATTTATTTTGTTATCTTTTACATTGATTAAAGAAACAAATGTCCAGGGAATGCTAAATAAGAGATAAAGTAATCTAAAGAAGATTAGATTATGGAGACCTTTAATCTCTTACTATAGTATCCCAAAATGTTCCTAATCATAGGATTATCAAATGGGCATTGATAAACCGTCAAGATTAGCACATACTATGTATGCTCAATTAGGAGGATGGTTAGTCTCAAACCATTTGTGTAGATGACACTAATACAAGTATGTGGGTGCTCATTAGTGAATGGGTACACTGAACGCGATCAACCGTAGTTCTCGTATGGAGTATTTATCTACATGTCAAACGAGAACTCATAGTTGCAATAATGCAAATTAGTCCTTAGACCTGAGGCATCATGGTTGTCCTATGATGCGTTATTGATCTTAGATAACTCTTAAAGGCAAGCCGTAAAAGATTTGTCTAAAATGTTGTTGGGGTCTCTTAATTCATCATAGGGGCATGTGAATGTACAATAAGGAATCTCTACTTTCGATAAAGAAGGAGAATGTTTCGAGATGTGATTCAAGAAATCTTTGGCCAAAGTATTTTGAGCTTGATTTAGAAAGTTGTTCTTAATCATGTTCTATTGAATCATATGAGGTTATAAATCATATTAGGGGTTTGACATAATCAATCCGTACCTAATAATATGATATGAAACATTGTATAAGAGAAGGACCGTATTGCATTGTAATTCCAACCGAATAGGTTCTTCACCAATTCTGGTTAGCTTGGGTAGCCTTGATATATTGCTAGATGTCACTCTTGGTTCGTGGAAGTCCTAGGATTGATTGTGATCAATCCATATAAAGGAAAAATTAAAAGGGGTTTTAATTCAGTTGGTTAGAAAGAGTTCTAATATTTTCCCACTGCCATGCTAATTAGAACCTAATGGATCGCACACCTTAAATGGTTAACTTTGAGAAATACATATGATGTTGTGGAAATAAATTTGATCGATTTGATATGGATGATTTAATACGTGTAAAAGAGTATTTGGGCCTCGGTAATAGTTAACGGAAGCCCAAATGGTTGGGTATTAAGCCCAAGGGCTTAAGACACCTAAACATTATGGTTTAAGTGTCACAAGGCCCAATTTTGGAAGCCCAATGGGATTTGGCCGAAAATGCATAAGTAAATGGGTATGGGAATTGTTTCCATAAGCCCATTTTACACAAACACAATCCAACATCAACCAAATAAGTTTGGAAGATCAAAGAGAGATAAAAGAGAGTTTTTCAAGAGTGAAACACTTTCATCTTTCAAGGGGTTTAGATTGAAACCAAGTCTTGGGGATCTAGCACTAGCATCCTTGTATTCCCAAGATTCTTCCCTCTCATCTCAAGGTTCCATTGGTGTGGAGACTTAGAGGCCATATACTTTTGTGGCTCACATGGAGGAGAAAGATCAAGGAGCAAAGATCAAAGATCAAAGAGGAGATCAACAAAGAGGAAATCATCAAGAGAAGACCAAACACAAATTGGTTCATATAATTGCTTCAAGGGTAATTAGATCTTATCCTTTCTCTTGAAATTTCCATTTATGAAATCATATCAATGTTCATGGCTTAAGATACTTGGAAGAAGTTTTGTTTTTGATTTTAAACATCCACCATAAACTTCCGCTGCGATTAATTTGATTAAATGCATGTTTAATATTCAAATGAACTTCTCAAAAATGTTTTGAAAATCCTTCAATTGGTATCAGAGCCATAGGTCATGAACTTGATATGTTTCTAGGGTTTAGAGATGCATATATGGGTTGTAAATTCATTTAAAAGTATAATGGTTATACTTGATTTATTTTGATATGATTGAATAAAAATCAAATGGAGTGAAAGGGGTTGTTTGGGATTTTGGATTTCCGGATTTATGTTTTGATGATTGATGCTCTCTTTGTATGCATATGTGTATGTATGAACATTAGAGCATAGTTGCATTAAAACCCCCATGATTTTAACTTCATGAAATATTTGATATTAAGAGCATGAGATGGTTAAAATGGAATATGGATTTTTCCGGAAATAGCAAGAACATTCATACTAGTTCATATGCATGTTCTTGGTGTTCTTGATGTTCTTGTTATGGGATCTTTTTGATCCATAAGTTAGGTGATTAATTTTGTTGATTGTGTTAGTGGATTTGTCCACCAAAATTAGTCATAATGGTTATGATGATGTTTTATTATAAAATTGAAAGTTTTTTCAAAATGTTTCCACTTAATAAACTTTTATCCACCACACTAAAATTAATAAGATTACTTTGGTGAGTGTGTAGGGTCTATATAGATGTAAATGATAGTGATTTGATATAAAATGCAAAAGTTGATCAAATTATTCCTATCACTAATTATTTACCCACCACACTAAAATTAATTTTGATTACTTTGGTGAGTGTGGTTGGCCTACCTAGTCACATTCATGATTATTCACTTAGTTGGAAATCATGATCACCACTTTGTGTTATACAAATGCATGCTTTAACCCCACACCCTAGTGGATCAACTTTGGATCCATTATTAATTGTTGAATAGTTTTGGACCTAGTTGCAATATATGATAAGTGTAACTATGCCTAAAAGGTTTCTACAATTACATTTACTATTGTAGTAAAATGTTTTCACTCCATGGTAAATTTCTTTTATTTGAACATGGTTACCACTTGAATTAAACCCATATATATGTATGCAACCCAAGAGCATGTATTTACATTGCTAGTTAATTGTTTAAAGCGTTTAAATAATTAAAGGATGGTTATGGACTTAGACCAAACAATTGAGCTATGTGATTGGCCGCCTATTGGATATGTAATTCGATTTTGATTGGCTATGTAATAATGAAATGGCTTTCATGCCTAATTTATTTTTATGCGCGCGTAATTAAAATGAATCACCATCCGAGACCATGATCCAACATGGTGGCTCGTGTTGGATCAACAAGAAAGTCCATAATCATCCTATAAGCCCAATGCAATTGGAATGTTCGGTAATGACAATAATCAATCAATTAGTAGTACCATGTATTCTCACTATCTTAAGCAAATGGTTTCTAAAATATTTAGTGGGAGTATTATGTGCTACTAATATGTTGCATTGGGAACCATTTAATGAGATTAGATAGGTAATTTTAACAGGATTAAAATTGGATTAAAATGAGACCAATTTAACTACCCTCAAAGCAATATTAAGTTGATAAGCGAAATGGCACTTTGAATGCTATTTTGTGGCCTTCCACCGTGGTAGTCTCTTATTGGGTGGCACATTTGCACCTTGTTGTACCTCGGTGAGGCAACATCCAGTACTTGTAACCATCCAAGGGAAGCCTATTACACATACTTGATGTAGTGCGGATAGATAACGAGTATGGCCAACAAACTGTTAGGTTGAGGACATACTTGAAACCCTATACCCACAAGCACGGTGGGAATAACTTAACTAAGACGAACGAAACCAACAAACTGTTAGGTTGAGGTCTAGTTCTCTAGAGGCCATAGTGATGGGTATTCACATTATGATGTGATTGGATAAGAGTATCCTCTCATTAGTAACATAGCAATCCAACAAACTGTTAGGTTGAGGAAAACTATGTAAAGTGAGTCTCCCATCCCCACTAAGAGTTTCAACGGAAACTCTCGGATTTCAGGAGGGATATGAAATTTGCCAAAAATAGTGGGAGCTACCATCATGACTTAAAGACCCTAAGTCCTTGGTAGAAGATTAATCTAAATTAAAATCTATTTACGTTATGCAGAATTTCAAAATAACCATCACAAACCCAATCTCAAAGACACTTGACTCAAACGTCCAAGATGACACGAACTATCCGGTTTGATTGCACAAACACCAACTTATCCTATAATTGGATGAGATTGATTGTGTATAAGAAAAACCCCACCACATACCCCTCTTGGTCCATATGCCATTGAGGAGGAGACAAAGGCTTATAAGAAGCATGTGTCGATGACAACCGAGGTAAAAGTTACATGTTGGCATCCATGAAAAGGTGAAGCTAATCTTAGCTTACAATACCATATGTAAACTTGTTATGACAAGAATGGTAAGTGGGTTCCCGGTTAATCAACATGATATCAAAGTAATATAATTACTTAAGAGATCGGAAAATATGGATTTTTCTTTGATGTTGAAGTTCAACAGATTCTTTCTTTCATCCCTATCATCGCTAATCCCAGTATGTTATGAACTATAATATGGGAAAGATGAACAACACCCTATGTGAGCTACTCAACATGGCTATAGTAGCTTAAATGAATATCTCAAAAGATAAAGGGTTAAAGGGGATAGTTGCAATTTTAGAAAGGTTCTTCTTCTTCCAAATCCAAGCAAAAGATAAGGATAAAGGAGAGAAGAAGAAAGGTTTTCTAAAAACCCAAGGGAGAAAGAATACAAAAGAAAGACAAGTGACTGAAAGGTACTTGTTTTCACTGTGACAAGGATGGACATTGGAAGAGGAATTGCAAGAGATGTCTTGCAAGCCTCAAGAGAAAAACCTTCATAAGGTAACTCTCTTGTTCTAAAATTAGTAATTACAGTTAAAAGCTTCTAAATTGAATAGTTGATTCAGAAGCTAGTCAAAATGCAATTGTGTGCATGGACTAGTGGGAAGTAGAAGACTTGGAAAATGAGAGATGGTGCTAACTGTGGGAAATTGTACTAATGTAGTTACCAATGCTATAGGCACCTAACATCTCAGACTACCTTCCAAAGAGGACCTGAATTTGAAATAATTGTTATTTCATTTCTGGATGTGTAAAGAACTTAGTATCCGTCTCTATATTTTTAAAAGATGGATTTGATATTTTGTTTGACAAAATACTTTGTTCTATTTCACATATCAATCGAAACGTTGCTTATGCAATTATGATTGATGGTCTCCTTTTATTTTAGAAATGAATGGTAGCATTAACTGTATATGGATTAAGATGCAACTAGACCTGAGAGGCCTAGAGAAGTGGATAACTCAACCAAATTGTGGCACCTTAAACTTGGACACATTGGCCAAGATAGGATTCACCAGATGGCAAAAGATGGATGCCTTGGATCTTTAGATCCTGCTCCTATGCCTACTTGTGAATCTTGTCTACAAGGTAAAATGACCAAGTCTCCTTTCACTGGTAAAGGAGAAAGAGTTACAGAATTGTTGGGGTTAATCCACACAGATGTTTGTAGACCTTTGTCTACAAACGCAAGGGGAGGTTATTCATACTTCATTACCTTTACCGATGATCATTCACGGTTTGGGTATTTGTACTTAATGAAGCATAAGTCTGAATCTTTTGAAAAGTTTCATGAATTCAGAAATGAAGTTGAAAACCAAACAGGCAAGAGTATTAAAATCCTTAGATCCGATCGAGGAGGTGAATACTTAAGCACGAGTTTCTTGATTACCTCAAGGAACATGGCATCTTATCACAATGGACTCCACCAGGGACTCCACAACATAATGGGGTTTTACGAAGGAGAAATCGAACCTTAATGGATATGGTTCGTTCCATGATGAGCTATACTGATTTACCTATATCCTTTTGGGGATATGCACTTGAAACAGCAATTCATTTGTTAAATAGAGTGCCTTCCAAATCCGTTCCAAAAACTCCATACGAAATGTGGTTTGGGAAGAAACCAAGTCTTGGTTATATCAAGATTTGGGGTTGTCCAACATATGTCAAAAGACAAGATGGGGATAAACTAGATGCAAGGTCAGTGAAGTGTAGATTTATAGGATATCCCAAGGAAACTATGGGATATTACTTCTATCATGTCGACGAACAAAAGGTATTTGTCGCAAGGTCAGCTACCTTCCTAGAAAGGGAATATGCTCTTGATGGGAAAGGGGACATGAGATAGAACTCAAGGAATTGTCCAATGAGCTAGAAATCAACACGAACCAAATGCAATCCCAGAACCACAACATGTTGTAACACGGACTCCACGTAGTTCAAGTAGGGTTAGAAGAATGCCTGAAAGGTATTATGGTTTCCTTTACGAAACGAAGGAGAGTTAAATCTCCTAAGTGATTGTAAGGATATCGAAGACCCTTCGAACTATAATGAGGCAATGTCGGACATTGACTCACAGAAATGGCTTGGAGCCATGAAATCCGAGATGGATTCTATGTATACCAACCAAGTCCGGACTCTAGTTGATCTCGCCTCCTGGTATTGTACCAATAGGAAATAAATGGATCTTTAAGAGGAAGATAGGCTCGGATGGGAAAATAGAAACCTATAAGGCAAGGTGGCAGCAAAGGGCTACAAGCGAGAGAAGGAATTGACTATGAAGAAACCTTCTCTCCTGTTGCTATGACAAAGTCTATTCGGATTTTGCTTGCAATAGCTGCATACCATGATTATGAGATTTGGCAAATGGATGTGAAGACGGCTTTTCTGAATGGCCACCTTCAGGAAGAACTATACATGGATCAACCTGAAGGCTTCATTTCTAAAGTTGATAAGCATAAGGTATGCAAGCTACATAGATCCATTTATGGATTGAAGCAAGCTTCTAGGAGTTGGAACATTCGCTTTGATGAAGTTGTCAAATCATTTGACTTCATACAAAACATGGATGACCAATGAGTGTACAAAAAGCCAGTGGGAGTTTGGTAGTATTCCTAGTGATGTATGTAGATGACATACCACTTATCGGAAATGATATATGAATAATATCTTCATGAAGTCATGACTCATTAAATCATTCTCAATGAATGATTTTAGAGAAGCATCTTACATACTTGGAATAAAGATTTATCCTGATAGATCTAGGAGAATAATTGGATTATCTCAATCCTTGTATGTTGATAAGGTGCTAAGGAGATTTCATATGGAACAGTTTAAGAAAAGTTTGCTTCTAGTACGACATGGACTTAACTTTTCTAAGAGCATGTGTCCAAAAACTCATGATGAAATACAGCAGATGAGTGAAATCTCTAATGCATATGCAACAGGGATTCTCATATATGTCATAGCATGTACAAGACATGATATCGGTTATATGAGTATAACTACAAGATATAAATCGAACCCATGATTAGATCAATAGGGAGGAGTCAAGTGTGTTCTTAAATACTTAAGAAGGACTAAGGACATGTTCCTCGTATGGGAGGAACATCAGAGTAGCAAGTGGAAGCATTTACTGATTTGGATAATATATCTAATATCAATGATTGCAAATCCACCTAAGGGTACGTCTTCATTTTGAATGGACACGTAGTCAGTTGGAGAACAACTGAAGTTGAATAAGTTGTCGCTTTAGAAGATACAATAAAATCTGTTTGGATAAAAGGTTCATTACCGAACTAAATAAGGTTCGACCATAAATGTCACAAGTACCTTTCTTGTGTGATAACAATGGGGCAATAGCTCAAGCCAAGGAACCAAGGTCTCATCGAGATCCGGACACATAGAAAAATGTTACCATTAGATGGGACGTTTTGCATCCTAAAGGTTGCATCTGCAAACAACGTAATGCATCCACTCACTAAGCCTATGTCACAGTCACAACCGGATAGACATACAGAGATAATGGGTATTAGATACAGGGCTATGTGGCTCTAGTGCAAGTGGGAGATTGTTAGAAATGTGCCCTAAGAGCCAATACATTTGATGTAATCTCCTTAGAATACATTTCGTATATGATAATAAAGGGCAAATTTATTTTGTTATCTTTTACATTGATTAAAGAAACAAATGTCCAGGGAATGCTAAATAAGAGATAAAGTAATCTAAAGAAGATTAGATTATGGAGACCTTTAATCTCTTACTATAGTATCCCAAAATGTTCCTAATCATAGGATTATCAAATGGGCATTGATAAACCGTCAAGATTAGCACATACTATGTATGCTCAATTAGGAGGATGGTTAGTCTCAAACCATTTGTGTAGATGACACTAATACAAGTATGTGGGTGCTCATTAGTGAATGGGTACACTGAACGCGATCAACCGTAGTTCTCGTATGGAGTATTTATCTACATGTCAAACGAGAACTCATAGTTGCAATAATGCAAATTAGTCCTTAGACACGAGGCATCATGGTTGTCCTATGATGCGTTATTGATCTTAGATAACTCTTAAAGGCAAGCCGTAAAAGATTTGTCTAAAATGTTGTTGGGGTCTCTTAATTCATCATAGGGGCATGTGAATGTACAATAAGGAATCTCTACTTTCGATAAAGAAGGAGAATGTTTCGAGATGTGATTCAAGAAATCTTTGGCCAAAGTATTTTGAGCTTGATTTAGAAAGTTGTTCTTAATCATGTTCTATTGAATCATATGAGGTTATAAATCATATTAGGGGTTTGACATAATCAATCCGTACCCTAATAATATGATATGAAACATTGTATAAGAGAAGGACCGTATTGCATTGTAATTCCAATGAATAGGTTCTTCACCAATTCTGGTTAGCTTGGGTAGCCTTGATATATTGCTAGATGTCACTCTTGGTTCGTGGAAGTCCTAGGATTGATTGTGATCAATCCATATAAAGGAAAAATTAAAAGGGGTTTTAATTCAGTTGGTTAGAAAGAGTTCTAATATTTTCCCACTGCCATGCTAATTAGAACCTAATGGATCGCACACCTTAAATGGTTAACTTTGAGAAATACATATGATGTTGTGGAAATAAATTTGATCGATTTGATATGGATGATTTAATACGTGTAAAAGAGTATTTGGGCCTCGGTAATAGTTAACGGGAAGCCCAAATGGTTGGGTATTAAGCCCAAGGGCTTAAGACACCTAAACATTATGGTTTAAGTGTCACAAGGCCCAATTTTGGAAGCCCAATGGGATTTGGCCGAAAATGCATAAGTAAATGGGTATGGGAATTGTTTCCATAAGCTCATTTTTACACAAACACAATCCAACATCAACCAAATAAGTTTGGAAGATCAAAGAGAGATAAAAGAGAGTTTTTCAAGAGTGAAACACTTTCATCTTTCAAGGGGTTTAGATTGAAACCAAGTCTTGGGGATCTAGCACTAGCATCCTTGTATTCCCAAGATTCTTCCCTCTCATCTCAAGGTTCCATTGGTGTGGAGACTTAGAGGCCATATACTTTTGTGGCTCACATGGAGGAGAAAGATCAAGGAGCAAAGATCAAAGATCAAAGAGGAGATCAACAAAGAGGAAATCATCAAGAGAAGACCAAACACAAATTGGTTCATATAATTGCTTCAAGGGTAATTAGATCTTATCCTTTCTCTTGAAATTTCCATTTATGAAATCATATCAATGTTCATGGCTTAAGATACTTGGAAGAAGTTTTGTTTTTTAATTTTAAACATCCACCATAAACTTCCGCTGCGATTAATTTGATTAAATGCATGTTTAATATTCAAATGAACTTCTCAAAAATGTTTTGAAAATCCTTCAGGGACCTATATTGGACAAGCCCATATTAAAAAGATAGGTAATAAGGGGAAAAAACGGCTGCCCATTAAAGAGAGGATTCAATTAAAGAAATTATGAGGGGGAAAAACGGTTGCCCATTAAAGAGAGGATTCAATTAAAGAAATTATGAGGGGGAAAAACGGTTGCCCATTAAAGAGATGATTGAATTAAAGAAATTATGAGGGGAAAAAACGATTGCCCGTTAAAGAGAGGATTCAATGGCATAATTTGTAATTAAATTAAATTACATGGACATAGTTTGTCCTACAACGTACCTAGTTTCTATAAATTACTGCGTACCTATTTTTAATTTATGAAAAATGTACAGAAATTTCAATTACAAAGTAACTAACCTAGTTTTTTTAATATATAATTTGTTTGGTAAATAATATACCTATATTTTTATACGTATATATTTATATTTATATTTTTCATAGGTACATTATTGGATATGTAATTTACAGATGTTTTTTTGGTTTTCAATTTTAGGGGGCGATATGTTAGAGGGAATGGCAACCAAAAGAAATGGGGTGATTGATATGCTAGTAATAGGGAGTATTAATTACAATTATGGCAGTTAATGGAATGCTTGAAATAAATTATAAATAAAATATGAAGTCTAATGGCAACGATATGTAAAAACATAGGAATACTATGACCTCTTATATCTTACTGGTCATTTAAGTTTGAAATTGGGTTTTACACATAGATTTATAGAGTGATGGGTATATGTCTAGAAAATAGAAAATGTAGGGACCTATATTGGACAAGCCCATATTAAAAAGATAGGTAATGAGGGAAAAAACGGTTGCCCATTAAAGAGAGGATTCAATGGCATAATTTGTAATTAAATTAAATTACATGGACATAGTTTGTCCTACAACGTACCTATTTTCTATAAATTACTGCGTACCTATTTTTATTTTATTAAAAATGTACGGAAATTTCAATTACAAAGTAACTGACATAGTTTTTTATATATAATTTGTTTGGTAAATAATATACCTATATTTTTATACTTATATATTTATATTTATATTTTTCATAGGTACATTATTGGATATGTAATTTACATATTTTTTTTGGTTTGCAATTTTAGGGGGCGATATGTTAGAGGGAATGGCAACCAAAAGAAATGGGGTGATTGATATGCTAGTAATAGGGAGTATTAATTACAATTATGGCTGTTAATGAAATGCTTGAAATAAATTATATATAAAATATGAAGTCTAATGGCAACGATGTAAAAACATAGGAATGCTTTGACCTCTTATATCTTACTAGTCATTTAAGTTTGAAATTGGGTTTTACACATAGATTTATAGAGTGATGGGTAATGTCTAAAAAATAGAAAATGTAGGGACCTATATTAATGAGGGGAAAAAACAGTTGCCCATTAAAGAGAGGATTCAATTAAAGAAATTATGAGGGGGAAACCCATTAAAGAGAGGATTCAATTAAAGAAATTATGAGGGAAAAAAACGGTTGCCCATTAAAGAGAGGATTCAATGGCATAATTTGTAATTAAATTAAATTACATGGACATAGTTTGTCCTACAACGTACCTATTTTCTATAAATTATTGCATACCTATTTTGAATTTATGAAAATTGTACGAAAATTTCAGTTACAAAGTAACTGACCTAGTTTTTTTATATATAATTTTTTTGGTAAATAATATACCTATATTTTTATACGTATATATTTATATTTATATTTTTCATTGGTACATTATTGGATATGTAATTTATAGATTTTTTTTTGGTTTGCAATTTTAGGGGGCGATATGTTAGAGGGAATGGCAACCAAAAGAAATGGGGTGATTGATATGCTAGTAATAGGGAGTATTAATTACAATTATGGCAGTTAATGAAATGCTTGAAATAAATTATAAATAAAATATGAAGTCTAATGGCAACGATGTAAAAACATAGGAATACTATGACCTCTTATATCTTACTGGTCATTTAAGTTTGAAATTGGGTTTTACACATAGATTTATAGAGTGATGGGTATATGTTTAGAAAATAGAAAATGTAGGAACATATATTGGACAAGCCCATATTAAAAAGATAGGTAATTAGGGGAAAAAACGGTTGCCCATTAAAGAGAGGATTCAATTAAAGAAATTATGAGGGGGAAAAAACGGTTGCCTATTAAAGAGAGGTTTCAATTAAAGAAATTATGAGGGGAAAAAACGGTTGCCCATTAAAGAGAGGTTTCAATTAAAGAAATTATGAGGGGAAAAAACGGTTGCCCATTAAAGAGAGGATTCAATGACATAATTTGTAATTAAATTAAATTACATGGACATAGTTTGTCCTACAACGTACCTATTTTCTATAAATTACTGCGTACCTATTTTTAATTTATTAAAAATGTACGGAAATTTCAATTACAACGTAACTGACCTAGTTTTTTATATATAATTTTTTTGGTAAATAATATACCTATATTTTTATATGTATATATTTATATTTATATTTTTCATAGGTACATTATTGGATATGTAATTTACATATTTTTTTTTGTTTTGCAATTTTAGGGGGGCGATATGTTAGAGGGAATGGCAACCAAAAGAAATGGGGTGATTGATATGCTAGTAATAGGGAGTATTAATTACAATTATGACAGTTAATGAAATGCTTGGAATAAATTATAAATAAAATATGAAGTCTAATGGCAACGATGTAAAAACATAAGAATACTATGACCTCTTAAATCTTACTCTTCATTTAAGTTTGAAATTGGGTTTTACACATAGATTTATAGAGTGATGGGTATATGTCTAGAAAATAGAAAATGTAGGGACCTATATTAGACAAGCCCTAAACTAAATTATGTATTGAAAGTTCATAGAGTCTTTGGTAGAGGATTGAAATTAATAGCCATGTTTTTCAAGCTTGTTATACTCATACTAGCAAGCCTAGCAGCAGCTGCAGATCTCAATTTCACCTACAATGGTTTCCTGTCTGCTAATCTTACCGTAGATGGCGTAGCCCAATTCACATCCAATGGCCTTCTGAAGCTTACAAATGACACTGGACTCGGTCATGCCTTCTACCCCAACCCAGTAACCTTCAAGAACTCATCCAATGCTACCGCTTTCTCCTTCTCTACCACTTTTGTCTTCGCTATCAGATCCAGATTGGGAACACTTTTGGGTGGCCATGGAATTGCCTTTGTCATTTCTCCGACAAGAGGGCTTCCCGGAGGTTTTTTAAACCAGTACCTGGGCCTTTTCAATGAAACCAACAACGGCAATGACACCAACCATATTTTTGCTGTAGAGCTTGACCCCGTACAGAACCCCGAGTTTGGTGACATCAACAACAACCATGTTGGATTGATATCAATGGTTTGCACTCTGAGACATCAACTCCAGCGGGATATCATGCTCTAAACAATGGCGGTTTCAGAAACTTGACCCTCATCAGTGGTCAACCAATGCAAGTTTGGGTGGAGTACGATGGCATCCAGAAGCAAATCAATGTCACTTTGGGTCCAATCAATGTTGATAAACCCCATATTCCACTCTTGTCTTTGCAGCGTGACCTTTCCACAGTCCTTAACAAAACCATGTACGTTGGCTTCTCCTCTACTGTTGGCTCACTCTTCACATCTCATTATGTTCTAGGATGGAGCTTTGAGATGAATGGCCAGGCTCAAGAACTTGTTCTCTCACAACTTCCCAACCTGCCCCGGATGGGAGGTAAAAAAATATCTAATTTTTTGACCATTGGTGTGCCTGTGATGTCTGTGAGTTTGGTTTTGCTAGCAATTTCAAGTTTAATTTATGCCATAAGAAGAAAGAAGAAGTTTGCAGAGCTGCTTGAAGATTGGGAGCTTGAGTATGGGCCACAAAGGTTTAAATACAAAGAGTTATATATGGCCACAAAAGGGTTTAGGGAGAAGGAGCTTTTGGGAAGTGGGGGATTTGGTAAGGTCTATAGAGGCATATTACCTACATCTAAAACTGAGATTGCAGTGAAGAGGGTTTCACATGAATCAAGGCAGGGGATGAAGGAGTTTATTGCAGAAATTATTAGCATTGGCAGACTTCGTCAGCGAAATTTAGTACCACTGTTGGGCTATTGCAGAAGAAAAGGGGAGCTGCTCTTGGTCTATGACTACATGCCTAATGGGAGCCTAGACAAATACCTATACGACCAACCAGTGGTCACTCTCAATTGGAGGCAGCGGTTTAGAGTGATCAAAGGTGTGGCTTCAGGATTGTTCTATCTTCATGAAGAATGGGAACAAGTTGTGGTTCACAGAGATGTGAAGGCCAGTAACATATTACTAGATTCGGAATTTAATGCAAGACTAGGAGATTTTGGCCTTGCAAGATTATATGACCACGGAGAGGACCCTAAGACTACTCGTATAGTTGGAACACTTGGGTATCTAGCTCCGGAGCATGCAAAATTAGGCCGGGCGACAACACACACCGATGTGTTTTCTTTCGGGGCATTTTTACTTGAAGTTGCCTGTGGAAGAAGGCCAATAGAGAGACATGGTCAAGATCAGGATGTGGTTCTGGTTGATTTGGTGTTTTCTTGTTGGAAGAGAAGTAATATTCTTGAGGCAATAGATACAAACTTGGGTTCAGAATTCGTAGCTGAGGAGGTGGAGTTGGTGTTGAAGCTCGGGCTGTTATGCTCTCATTCAGAGCCTTCTGCTAGGCCAAGCATGCGCCAAGTAGTGCATTATTTAGAGGGTGACATTCCACTGCCGGAGTTGTCACCTCTTGGTCATTCTTCTGGTGGCTTCAAGTTTGTGCACCATGAAGGTTTTGATGATTCGGCAATGTCATATCCGTCTTCTATGGGCAAGGAGATGTCATATGTTCCAGAGTCGACACTTCTCTCAGGTGGTCGCTGAGGCCAAGCAATTAAGATTCTCACCCAAACTGCCATGCACCAGACATAGAACTTGTTACATGTTTCATTAAATCAATGCTGCCAAAATGTGTATGTTTGTTGGGTTGGGTTATTTCCGTACAGAAAAACTTCGTACCAAAGTAGCGAATATTGTAGGAAAATGTGCTTGTTTTACTGTCAAAGTAATATATGTAACTGTGTTTATGTACTCATCCAGAGCCTAACTATCAGGTTTCTTATGTCTCTCTTCTTCAGTTTTCTTGTATTTTTTTTATAATTAAAAATTTAATTTATTTAATGAAGGGTAATATTTGCCATTTTAGGAGACAAAGTTCAAGTGGTTTCAAAAATATCGGGGGCATTAGATACCAACAAGAAATATATCACCTTGTTGCTGAAATGTGTATTATAATTATTTAGATAGTTTTATTATAAAATAGATTTTTTGTATTAAGAAATTGTTCGTCTGGAAATGCTTCTGAACACCTTGTGATGCCCCTAGCCGCTGAGCAGGCTGTACGTTGGCAACTTAGCGGCTTCTTCTGATTTGCTTGTGCCTCAAGGAACCTTGTATGGTTTCGGAGACTATTCCTCGAGGAGATGTGAAAGGCGTGCCACTACTAGTGATACTCTTCTAGTAGAAAGAGGGAATTTTGATGAATATAATCTGCGCTCATGTATTCTTTCTTCTAACCAAGGCCATTGTGCTCTAAAGAGGGAATCGGCTTTAGATAGGTTCTTTTTCTGCCCCAACTAAGAGGACTTTCAAAATCTTAAGTATGGTCGAGGGATACACAGGAAAAGCAATGTCCTAGTCCGTTAATCGGACAGAACACTCAATGATAGATTTCTTGTATTAAAATTAGTCCGATAGACAAGGTATTTTCACTAATGATTGCATACAAGCTTGACTAAACAGAAACCGATTTAAATACAACAACTCAATAATCAAGAAAAGTGAAAACGATACAATCGGACGGAAGATCTATAGTATCGGACAGGAGACAATAATGCATGCTGCGACGAAGTCGTGTTGTCCGATACTAGCAAACTAGTAACACTCGCGACCATAAACTAGCCCGTATCGCAGATGAACAAATTTGTTTCAACAAAGTGAGCTGGAAATCGAAACCAACTATCAAATCATACCAAGCATTGCCGGCAGAGCAAAATAGGTTACACACAATGGCGATGTTATTCCAATCAGGAGTTGTCAACTGGGAATTAGACAAAGCTATGTGTTTGGGAAAAGAAGAGAGTTCCAACACGGAGTTGTCAACTGGGAACTCAAAGAAAGAGAAGGGAGTTGATTCAAGTCTTGGTTTTGTCTGCAGAGAGACACTTCGCAAGAGATTGAGTCTAAGACGTTGAGTCTTGGGTTTTGAGACGTTGAGTCTGGCTTTTTAGCTGAAGTTGTGTGTCTGCCCTGTCGTTGAAGGTTAGTATATATACATAGAGAGGTAAGTCCTTTAACTGGCGATGCCTGGAGAGCCCTTTGGAAATGCAACCTCGACTGCCACCTGTGTGAACCCTATTGTTTGCTGATGTGACCTGGACATAATTAAGAAATCTCCAAAATGAAGATTTTCGGCTGTGCAGTGATCACGTTGATTAAGACCGGAAAATCCTGAAGATGGTCTCCCAGTTTTTCGCTGAATTGATGGTCTAAAGCCTTTTCTGATGGGAATAGTGACCATACCGCATTAAATGCGGTGGCAATCACATTAATGGTGGTGTGAAACGCCTTTACTTACTACGTCCCTCCACTTGCTGTAAACCATGCTCTATCTGATTTGGTGGGTCATGCTTGGATTTTTCAGTGATTAACCCAAATTGTAATGAGATTTGAATCTTCTGAAAACCAGATCCTTTGCGAAGGATTTCCACGGAAAAAGTACTCGCTTCTGAGGAGTTTTCTGTCCGAAATGAGATGTGGCGTTCGTTCTGGAAAGAGACGAAACAAAAGTGTCCGATGCGCTAGTGTCTTCGAAAAGCTTCGTTGACTATGGTCTTTTGGTCCACAATTGTGGCTGGAGCGTGGTTGGGCCTGGCTGATCCCTCTTTTTGGGCTTTTCTACGGTTGTAAGATGAGCCTTTTGATGCCTTGGGCCTTTCGCTTTACCTAATCAGTCCATCCAAGCTGTGGATCAAGGCCTGTGCTATTTTTGGTACGAACATTTGCCCCTAGTTTTTAATCTGTTTTGTCAAGAACTGTTTTAAAACTAAACCGTCACGTCCTGTGAAGCGACAACTGATAACTAGCCACGTGTTGGCAGTTACTTGCGTGATAAATTTTCATCCATTAAATGTACGCGCCACTCTTCTGAATATTAAATCATTTCAAAAAACGCTCAAAGACCCTTCTCCTTCCCTTCTGCTCTGTACTTAGTAACAAATTTAAAAAAACAAAACTTTCACGGAACCCAAATATTTCCAGCTTTTCATTCTTGCGAACCTTGCTTCCTTCCTTCAACAAACATCAGAGATTTTTGGCTTAATCCTACTGATTTTGGACAACGATGGCTCCTAAGAAAGTGATGAAGAGGAAGGAAATTGCAGAGGAGAAAGCAGTTCAAACAGCCCCGTTTCTGTCTGGGGATGGAGCTCTCCTTGAGCGAACACAGAATCGGAATCATCTGAAAAAATTGGCGGACAGTAGGCAGGGAGAGGTAATCTGCTGGAACCTCATAACCCTTTTGGACAGGAGCATGGTGCTCGGGCCCAGGTATGTTACCACCAGACCATCTGCCCTTGCCCTCGTCGAAACCACTAGGTTTAGGGCCAACATTCTCTTCAAAGGTCCGTACACCCCCTGCTGGGATAACTGGGACACCAACATCAAGAGGTTGTTCCCGAATAGCGAACCAATCAGGAATAGCAGTGCGTGGCATGACTGGGTGGCGGATATGGAACCTCACTATGGTTCGTATTGGAAGGCCAATGGCATATTTGATGCCATTATGCTTAGCCTGAAGGATCTGAAGGCGGACTCTTCCCTCCTGGCTTCAGCCCTAATGTTCTGGAACAGCGCCTCCAACACATTTGACTTTGGGGTTGGACCTATGACGCCAACTTTGTTGGATATGGCAGCCATTTTTGGCTTTAGACCCCACGGACGAGTGCCAGATTGTATTGGGGATTACCAGCGGCGTCCAAGCAAAGGGGAAAAAGTGAAGCAGGAGTGTGCTACAACAACCAAGGAGATAACCGATCATTCGGCCTTCTCCAAATTCATAGAGCACTTTAGGACCAAGTACAGTGGGGACGTCGAACAAGAACACATGATGTTCTTGCTGTATTGGATAAACAGATTTATCTTCCCCAGCGTCTCCAATTGTGTCCGAGTTGAATGGTTGCATTTGGTGGAGGCTCTTCATAACCATTCGGATGTGGCGACTGGCCAGTGGGTGTTGGCCTCAATCTACAGATGCCTTCATGATGTGACAGTTGACCCTGTCAACATGAGCATCAATGGACCAATTTGGATGGTCCAGATGTGGCTGCAATGGTACTTCCCCGAGTTGAGAGTGCCTGGGGTGGAATTCAAAGATGATATAGTGCCTGCTCAGACTCTCATAGAGAGTGCCCTCTTTGAACCCACCACTGCCAATTGTCTGGCTGTCTTCAGACATAACACTCATCGGACAGAAGACCAATGGTTGGCCAGTGTTAAGAGAAGATATCCCTGGTTTATGGATAGGCGGATTTACGAGACTCCTCCTCATTCTGGCAGGGCGAGAGAAGATTTTGCTGCCAAGGCCTTTGCCTGCCTGCTCCCCAGAGATTTACCATATGGTGGTAGCAAAAGCCATCAATACGTATATGGAGCAGAGGCCTACAATCCACATTTCTGTGGTAGGCAGTTAAGTGCCAAAGAGCCATACCGCAGTACCTATATATCGGCTTTGAACTTGGAAAGCTCATTCAGACCTCCCAAGATAAACCTGGTGGATATAGCCAAGATCTCTGGGAAGATGATGAGACCGGTGCCGAGAGATGGAGATGGAGGGATATGCCCCAAGTTGCCGAGGTTTCGGACAACTTCTTTGTGCAGTGGAATGGGGTTTCTGCCGTAACTTCGCATGTACCCGATTCTTAATGCCTTCGGGGATCTTTTCAAAGGCTGTGATTTTGCCGCAGAGAACCCGCCAATGATCTGGACTCCATCATTGCGAGGATAGAGTCCAACAATCAGCATTCCAGAGTTGGTGAGTATTCGCTGCCTTGTCAATTAGCCCCTTTATGCATGATTCATTGGTTGATAGTTGTCTTTCTTTTTTGCAGAAAGGGCGACAATTCCAGGGCCAGAAGTGGCTCCTCAAGTAGTTATGACTCATTGGGGTGGTAAGATAACTGATCCTATGACTTTGTTTAGACATTTTCTGTCCGAAATGCAGGATTATGAATAACTGTTGCCTTCTTGTTTACAGATGGAGGAAATGATGAAGAAGAAGAATCCCTCTTGATTTTTAAGAAGAGGAAGAGGTCAGTGAGACCTGAAGAGGTTGAAGTCTCTGAAGTTTCTGGTGATAAGGTTACTCCTGCTGAGGTTAAAGCCAGCCAAGGGACTCGACCTATTTCAGCAATTCACTCAACTCCTTCAGAGGTAGCTCAAGCTTTCCACTCTAAAAGAGGTGAGTGTTACCATCCTGTTTTGACATTGTCTGTCATTTCCCAAAATTTATTTAACTGACTGATCTCATTGTTTTCTGCAGTTAAACTGACTGCCCACAGGCAGAAAACCTCTGAAGTGAAGGAGACTCCTTCTTCTACTGCTGCCAGAGAGAAGGAGCAAAGAACGAAAAAGGTTCAGGACGTGGCCTCCATAAATGTGGTCAGTCCTCAGAAGCCCAAGGCATCTCCTTCTTCAACTTCTGCAGCAAGGGCTTCCCTGCTTTCTGATCCTCAAATCCACAAGCTGGCTTCAAAACCAGGGTCAGGCTTGTCCGAAGTGCTCCAGACAGTGAGTATCCTCTCTTAATCTCCTATCTTTTCAATTCCAGTTTGAATTTCTTGCTGACTAAAATGTCTCGCAGTTTACTGATCTGGAGATGAAGGAACGGGAGAGCAAGGGGGAGGAGATTCTTGACACTCCTGCCCTTAACATGGATTCATCAGTAACAGCTCCAGTTGCTACTCAGGTAAGATCATTTCCTGGTCTTTCAGTCCTTTTGTATAGGTTGTGCAGAGGTAATTTTGTCTTGCTTATTTTGTTTGCAGACTAAACCTGTCCGAACTTATTCCTCCAAGCTTAAACAGACCTCAGTAGCATCACCTCCTTCCTCTGTGGTAAGTAAGAATATTAATTTGGTGTTTATTTCCATGTCCGATCTGATCCTAACTTCCCTCCTTGCTTTCATGTCATGTCAGCTGAGAAAAGGGTTATCAAGGGAGGAGACTGCTGAATCCGCTGTCCCTGCTCCAACAAGTCCGATGACTCCTCGTATTATCATGCCTGCTTACTTAGGAATGCAAACCAATGATTTGGTCTTTCGTTTAATTTGACATGGTTGTTCTCTTCGCAGGTTGCACGACCTCAGCCTTCAGTTCCTCCTTTACCAGCAGTGGTAGAATCAAGGACACAAACTGTCCTCCCATCTGAGGTGACATTCCTTAATCATGCTAACATCAGCACTTTATTTCAGTAAGACTATTTTCTAACCTCCCCTGTGTCATGGTTATGCAGGT
Source organism: Prunus padus (assembly GCA_024362665.1). Lineage (NCBI taxonomy): Eukaryota > Viridiplantae > Streptophyta > Magnoliopsida > Rosales > Rosaceae > Prunus > Prunus padus. Next base: position 6,309,823 of record JANFAM010000019.1, read on the forward strand.
ACAGGCTGAGACTACCAAAGCTGGGTGTAAGGAAGACAACACTGCTGCTCAGCCAGCTAAGCGGTTCTCCGATCCTGCTGCCCACCTCCAAACTCCAGTGCATATTCATTATGAGGTGGTGAGTAAGGTTGGAGAGAAAAGTGCTGAGCTGCTGGTTCATGTCACTCCTGCCCCTTCCAGCCACCTAGTGAGTATAAACTGCATGACCTTTTTCCTTGGCTTTGGTTTTCTGGAATTAACCATTTCTGTTCTTTGTGCAGCCTCAATTCTCCACCATGGAGATGGAAATGATGGGGTCAGGCTTTGGAGGTCATACTTCAACAAACAGATCTTCCTCTGCTGCCTTTGATCCCATAATTGAGATGGTGAAAGCAGCCAGTGCTCCATTTGCTGGAGAAGAGATGGCTGAAGTGGAAGATAAGGCCAGCAGTCCGATGGACATTGGAGTGAAGTCTGAGCCCTTTGTGGCTGATGATACACCAATTTTCAAGACTCCAAGCCAGGTAATTCATGATTTTGTACCCTGTAAGTGTTTTATCTGGCATCTTATTTGTAAGTTCTAACTATGGTCTGTCAAATTTGGTGCAGACGGCTCCCATTACATACGTAGCCCCCATTAGTTCCCATCAGACTGGCGATGAAGACATTGTTTTCAAAGTACCAGATGATGGAGAAGAGAGGGAAGAACATGACGAAGGGGGAGCCGATAGTCCCGGTTCCGCAGCCAAGAAAAGCCTGCAGCAGCTCTTGGACCTGGAGGATTCTCCAGAAACAGATGGTGTCTCAGTCGAAGTGATCGAAGCAAAACAGACTCTCATAGATTGGGCCGCCAAACCTTTCAACGTTGCCCACGCTACGTGGAGATGCGAACCATCTATGAGGCTATAGTGGTGCTGTCCAAGGCTTTCCCAGCCTGGCAAGAGTACCTCACTCTGGCTTCCAACCATGTTAAAGAGCTCAGAGATCTCCTGGACCAGTACCACACCAGCATTGACCTTGCTCCAAACGCCGAATCATCACTTCGAGATATGACCAAGTGTATCCAAGTCGATCGAAGCGATGTCTGGCAAGAAGTATGCCGAGGATTTTGAATTTGCCGGATGGATGTTTCGAGGCCGGAGCAAGAGTTGGAATGAGCTAAGGCCAGGAGAGATGAAGCTCTGCTGAAGATTAATGAAAATTTGGACAAGGCCAAAGCTGCAGACACCACTGTCCGAACTTTGAAGAAGCAACTTCCGCTTTGAGTCGCTGTCCATCGCCCTTCCTTCTTGCGCAAGTTGGCTGCAGATCAACATGAATCTTTGTGTAGCCATTCTTAGAGATATCATCTAGGCTTTCAGATTTTTCAGAACAATTTTTTAACTTTATTCATTTATGTAGAACAAGTTTATTCATGTCTTTTGCCATTTTGAATTTGGCTCAAGGTTTTATGAATTTCGTTTTTTCAGTTTCTTTAAACTTGTCTCCCATCTCAAGGTTCTTGCATGTTAGTATGTCAGCAATTTTCTAGCCATGTTTTGGCCAAAAAATCATCGGTATACTTGGAATTTCAACTTCGAATGAACATTCATAATTTTGAAGATAAGATAAGACAAAAGTAAAGACTTTTTGAAATCTGAACACTTGTTACATTCATACTGAAATCTGTTACATCGGACACAATCTGTCCGAAGTGAGACTACCCATGGTGTCGGACATAACTCTGTCCGATGCCATGTCGTTCAGCCAAGGTCTGGCCTCCTATTCTTGGGGAGTAAGATCAATCCCTTTGGCATCCCAAAGGGTAGGATAGAACTTTTTTAGCCATTTGCCGTTGATAGGGTTCTGATGAGTTTGCCCATCTCTATCTTTAAGCAGATATGCCCCCTTGCCCAGAATCTTGTATATCATGTAAGGTCCTTCCCACGTCGGACTCCATTTGCCAAATCCTGGTATGTGGGAACCCAGAGGCAGCATAACTTTCCAAACGATTTCTCCTTCTTCAAACGACTTGCCTTTGACTCTCTTGTTGTAGGCCCTTGCCATTGTCTTTTTTCCCACTAACAAATGGTTCAAAGCCTCGGCTCGGACATGATCTATGTTCTCAATTTCTTGAGCCATTGCCTCTACATATTCGTCAGAATGCAGATCATGCTGCCGAGCTATCCTCAGGGACTCTACATTGATCTCTACAGGAAGAACAGCATCTTGCCCGTATGTCAAGGCAAAGGGGGTAATTCCAGTAGCATTCCTCCTCGAAGTTCTGTATGCCCAGAGTGCTTCGGACAGTTTCTCATGCCAATTCCTAGGATTGCTATCTGTCATCCTCTTGATTATGTTGATGAGCACCTTGTTGGTTGCTTCTGCCTGTCCGTTGGCCTGGGGGAAGTAAGGGCTTGACTGTACGAACTTGATTCCATGCTGCTCTTCCAGCCTCATGACCTCTCTGGACATGAAAGAATTACCTCTGTCGGTGGTGATCGTCTCTGGAATGCCGAACCTATATATTATCTGGTCTTCAATGAATTTGACCACTTCATATGACGTAATTTCTTTCAGTGCCTTGGCTTCCACCCACTTGGTAAAGTAATCTGTGGCAACTACTATGAAAGTGTGTTTCTCGCTAGATTCTGGTCTGATCTTTCCAATGAAGTCCATTGCCCATCCCCTGAAAGGCCATGGCTTGACGATCGGGTTTAAAGGGACTGCTGGGACATGCTGGATAGGACCGTGCCTTTGGCATTCTTCACAGCCTTTGCTGTAATTCACACAATCTTTTTCCATAGTTGGCCAAAAATAGCCATATCTTCTCAGCAACCATTTCATTTTCCTCCCTGACTGGTGAGCTCCACAAGTTCCTTCGTGCACCTCTGCCATCACTCTCATTGATTCTTCCAAACCGATACACCTCAACAACAATCCATCGCCAGTCTTCCTTAACAATTCTTCATTAATCAATACATAATTTGGGGCACTGGCTCGGATTTTCCGATCTGCTTGGTTTGATGGTTCAGCCAGATAATTGCAGAGAGGTGTCCTCCATCAAGATCATTTTCTGGTTCTAAAACATTTACTTCCATATCCATCCCTCTTGTAAGGATAGAGGGTAAGGTCCTTCTCCGAATTGGGATAATTCTAGAAGATATTTGATCTTGGAAACCGAAGCAATTTGTGCCATATTGTTGGCTGCCAAATTTTCTTCTCTTGGTATATATTCAACACTAACCTCTGCAAATTGTGAACATAGATTTATGGCAGCCACATAGTAGGCAGCCATGTTTGGATCCCTGCATTTGTATTCATTGGTCAACCGCTTGATCACCAGCCATGAGTCCCCGTATATCTCCAAGTGTTGCACTCTTAGTTCCAATAGTATTTCTAGTCCGATGATGAGAGCTTCATATTCCGCTCTACTGTTAGTGCTCTCAAAGTCTAACTGAAAAGCATACGAGAATATTGCCCCCTTGGGATCTTCAATCACGATACCAGCTCCTGCAGAGTTATCTGTTTTGGAACCATCAAAGAATAACTTCCAAGGCACGATTCTTACCATGTGAACTGGTAAGTAATGGAGGCCATGTCTAGTTAGTTCCACATTCCCCACTTCCAATGATTCTATATTCTCCATTTCTATACTGGGATGAGCTGCTAAGAAATCAGCCACTGCCTAGCCTTTCATAGCTCTCTGTGGGATATATTGAAAGTTAAATTCGGACAGAGCCAAAATCCATTTCCCCAATCGTCCTCTCAATACAGGCCTTGACAGCATGTACTTGATTAGATCCGTGTTTGCGATAATATACACCGTGAAAGGCAACATGTAATGCCTTAATTTGATTGCAGAGAAATACAAAGCTAGGCATACTCTTTCAACAGGTGAATATCTCGTTTCCACTTCCTGGAGGATTCTGCTCAGATAATATATGGCCTGCTCCTTTCCCTCATCGTTTTCTTGAGCTAGTAAGCTCCCAATGAAGGTGTCCGATGCTAAGATATACAGTTTCAATGGCCTCCCCTTCTTTGGTGGCATGATCACCGGAGGGTTAGCCAGGTATGTTTTGATCTCCTTGAATGCCTTCTGTTGAGGTTTCTGCCATATAAAATCTTCTTCTTCTTTGATTTTCAACAGGGTCGAAAAAGCATGCACTTTGCCAGCAGAATTGGCTATGAATCTCCTCAAGAAGTTGATCTTCCCCAACAGGCTTTGAAGTCGTTTCTTATTTTTGGAGCAGGAGCATCGATGATGGCTCTTGCTTTGTTCTTGTCGACTTCAATGCCCCTTTGGTGAACCAAGAAACCTAAAAGTTTCCAGCTTGCACTCCAAAGGCACATTTTTGGGATTCATCCTCAATTTGAATTTCCTCATTCGATGAATGCATCTACGAGGTTAGCCACATGACTTGGCTTATCCTTAGACTTCACCACTACATCATCAATATAGACCTCAATGGTGTGTCCGATCATATCATGGAAGATCGAGTTCATGGCTCTCTGGTAGGTAGCTCCTGCGTTTTCAGTCCGAAAGGCATTACCACATACTCATAGGCTCCACCCCCCAGGCAGCGAAAGGTCAGTTCTTATGGATATCTTCTTCAAGCAATCATTATCGATTGTAGCCTGCATTACCATCCATGAAGGACAGCAATTGGTTTTGTGAGGCCCCATCAATCGCATGTTCGCCATTGGCATAGGATATTCATCCTTTGGGGTTGCTTCATTCAGATTTCTGTAATCTACACAAATTCTGACTGCCCTCGTAATCTTTTTAACACGGGGACGATATTAGACAACCATTCGGTATACTTGGCTGTTCTAATAAACCCCGCCTCCTTCAATCTCTTGATTTCTTCTTTAACTTTCAACTCGGTTTCAACGGAGATCCTCCTCTGAGTCTGCTTAACAGGTTTGTACCCTTCTTTGATTGGCAATCTATGTTCCACAAGATTTCTGTCTAAACCTGGCATTTCATGATAATGCCAAGCGAAACAATCTTTAAACTCGTGGAGCACAGCTATGATCTCTTTCTTTAGGGAGGGTTCCAGGAGGCCACTTACAAATGTTGGCCTCGGATCCTCCTCTGTGCCCAGGTTTACTTCTTCCAAGGGGTCTTGCACCTCGGGCACTCAGCTGTCGAAAGGAGATGGTGCCATGTCGATAATCTCGCCATCTTCGGACTTGTGAGCTTTCTCATCTTCCATTATGAATTCTGCAATGTTAATGACCTCATCTTCCTTCAATCGCTTCCTCTCTTGCCAGTAAATTCGCAATCTTCTGATTAGATCCTGGATTGTCATGGCCTGAGATCTAGCGTCTAATTTTGCTTGTACTTCTGACAAACCAACCTGGTCTAGGACTAAGTCCGTGACCATTACTTCATACACCCCTCTTTTGTTGACAAAAATCTGTCCGGCCATTGTATCCTGGCTATCCAACAGCAGATTGTCCACCCAGAAGGGCGTGGTTTCTCGTTCATAATATACGGCTTCTACTGCGTTTGCAGAGTTCACAAATGGCTGAGGATCTGCTTCGATTAACACATAGTCATTTCTATCTTCGTTCCATTGCAACAACTGTTGGTGCATGGTGGACGCGACGGACATACTTTGGTGTAAGTAATCCCTTCCTAGCAACACATGATATGTGGAGGTCGTATCTACCACAAAGCAAGATATGCTTATGGTTTTGCTGCCGACGGTGATCTTCACAGCAGTATTCCATGAGTTTGGTTAACCCCACTGCGAAATCGGAGACAGTCATCTCTGTGGGGATTAGTTCCTCTTTGATTTTTCCTAACTTTGTGTAAATGTTTTGCGGGAGGATGTTTATAGCAGCTCCTTCGTCTATCATAACCTTGGTGAATGGTACTCCTTCCAAGTGAGCTTTTATGAACATTGGCCTCAAATGGTTGGCCATTTTTCTGGTTGGCCTCCCAAATGAAGTCGAGGCTGCTCTCGGCTTCTCGGCCGCCACTGTTCTTCTTGACTTCCTGTGCCTCTCTTTGATTTGTGAAGTCATTTAGTCCGACGGAGGCTACCACGCTTTCTTCCACTAAATAATCTCCTTCTAATGAATGCATTTGGTTGTCCTTTGCCATATAACTCGATCGGTAAGACGCAAACCATATTGACAGAATGTGAAATCGAAAGTTCTGGATCCTCTTCTCGGATCTTCTTCTTTTTCTTCTTCTTCAGGACACAATCCCAACGCCTCCCTCGGGATCCCGCTTCCAAGTCATAATTTTCTAACCAACTTTCTTCACCGTCCGTTGAATTGATTGTGATATCGTCTTCTTCTTCTCGCTTTCCTTGGGATTCTGCTGTCCGATTGGTTCTTCGGACAGAATTTGTTCTTGCTTGGATGGACTCGTTAATTGGTTCAGCAGGATAACTTCTGTCTCAACCTTACTTGCCTCTTTCTCGTAGCTGATCTCTCCCTTCTTTGATAGTCTCTGCTATTATCGGACAGATTTGGCTTGTTCTCGCTTTCTCTTTGCAATCCCAAAGCGCCTTTGTGCCTTTCGGAGTTGGGTTCTTGTGAGTTCCCTCTCTGGTTTCCCATCCTTCGCACGGCAAACCACCGCCTTCATGCATCATCGTCCGAATGGCTCTTTGAAACTTTTGATCTTCGGCCTAGTAGAGTCCGAAACATTGCTTGAGCTGGAAGCAACTTTGTGTCCGACTTGGATTCTCTCTTTGGCCATCTGTTCTTGATTTCTCCTGGTAGTAGGTAGTTGGGTTTAGAGGCTTCGAACCCTTCCGAGCCTGTCGAAAACACTTTTTGCATTCCTGTTTTCTTCTTTCGGGCTGTTGGGTCCGAAACAGGTAGCTGTTGGTTTAACAATTTCGGCCACCATTTTGGCCTCTCTGTCAATTATTTTCTCATCTATCTTGGCACCTATTGCAGGTATCTCAAGATCGCATTCGCGCTTACATCTGTTACATAACACCACCCCAGCTATTATTGAAGCCTTGGGTCTTTCTTCTTGCTTCAAAGATACCTTTCTGCCTCCTCCTTCTTCTAGATCTATGGTGAGTTTTCTCTTGGCCTGGTTGGGCCATTTGATATTTACCATATTAACTCGCATGTTTGGAAAAGGATCCTTCTCTACCGCATCTAATGGGGCTTTCTCCATCTTGATATCTTCTCGGATGATCATATCTTGTACTAGATCCCTGAACTGCACGCAATTTTTTATGGAGTGGGAGAAAGAATCATGGTATTTGCAATATGATTTTCCTTTCAACTCTTCTCGTCTCGGAATCTTCTCGCTTTGGTCCGAGCTTGAGTACTCTTCGTTCGACCAACTCGTCGAAAATACCATCTGCGATAGATAAGTCAAAAGAATAGGACTTATGATTCTGCTTGTATGGCACAAAGCCTCCAGTCGGAGGTGGGGTATTTCTTTGCTCTCTGGATGGTCTCACCACTGTTTTACATACGATCGGACTCTTCTGAGGCAACAGTTCTGCCACTGCTACTTCCATGGCCACGCACTCTTCCACCTCTTCTGTATTTCCTTCAAAGATTTCCATTTGATGGACTGGATTCGATTCTTGAAATAGGCTGGTTTAGAGCCATACAATGGCCTGGATGAACTCTTCCTCTGGATATCTTCCTTGAGTAGCAGTTCATATTTTCCCACTTTCCGAGCTACTTCACGAACATCGATGAATTCTACATCATCGAACTTCATTCTCGTGAGGTATTTTCAGTGCATTACAGTGCCATTCTGGTGAAATGCTTCTCTTCCATAGGAATTTTACACTTCATTCTTACTTTTTGAATCGGCAATGAAATCATGAGCAGACTCCTGTTCATATTGTTTAAGGTCGATTAAGTCATTAATAGTAACTTCGTGTTCGGTCTATAATATCGATCATAAAAACTTGATTCCATTTGATCCCAAGTTCCAATAGAGTTTGGAGTCGATTGGAATACCAAGTAAAGGCTTGTCCTGACAGAGAACTTCCAAATAATCTTAATTTAAGGTTAGGATTTGATTCAATGGATACGCAGTGGGCGGAGAATCGCCCTACATGCTCTAAAGCGGATGCATATAAATCCTCTCCATTAAATAAAGTAAAAGATGGTACCTTGAACCCCCTTGGGAATGGTATCTCATCAATGTGAGCCGGTACGGCTTTTGGTATATCGTCTTGTTGGCCTTCGGACACCATTCTCATCCGCTTAAGACCATTTGCCTGAGTTACGCCATTTCGTTCAACATGACCATTTGCTGGTCATTGTCGTTTGGAGGCATGTTGTTATCTTGATCAAGGTTTGGAACCCTTTCTTCCAATTCCTCGTCGGACTCTTCTTGTAACTCGGTAGTGGTGCCGCTCTCACTTCTGCGGCTCTGCCATAGTTTTCATTAGTTCCATTACGGCATTGTTGACATAGTTGACACCCTCTTGGTTTGTCCTATCTGCCTCGACTTCCTCTTCCCTGCCCCTTTGACCGTTTCTCGCGGTATTCAAGGGAGGAAAAGCAGCTGTATGTTTTGGAGCTTGGTATTTACTGTCTTGCCCCACTGTATTCTTGGTTCGGACACTTTTGTTTGTCCTTACCATTGTTTGGAGGTAGTGAAGCTACGTATTCAGCCGAGTATCGGCCCTGTGTTTGGCATACCAACAGAGATGAGCCCAAATCGAAATAGCCAAGGCCGGCGGTACGGCTATGGTACCAGTTGGACCCTCCTGGTTGTGTCTCAATAGGTTGAGAAGTATGGGTTGGTCCCCGGATGACTGAATTCCTCATGATTTGGCGAAGCCATTGTCTAAGCATAAGACTCTTGCCAGCTTTGAAAAGCTTTAGCTTGATTATCCATTTTTTCTAACATCTGGAGCAGTAACTGCTCCACTGATGTTCGTCTAGGTGATACTGGTACATCTTCGATCTCGACTAATTCGGTAGTAATCACAGCTTGGGTGGGAGGATTCATTGGTGGAGATGTACCGCTTCTCAGATAGCGCTTCCTGCGGGTTTTGTTGACCATACAAAATTGTATGTCCCACTGGGCGTGCCAAAAATATGTTCGTCTAGAAATGCTTCTGAACACCTTGTGATGCCCCTAGCCGCTGAGCAGGCTGTACGTTGGCAACTTAGCGGCTTCTTCTGATTTGCTTGTGCCTCAAGGAACCTTGTATGGTTTCGGAGACTATTCCTCGAGGAGATGTGAAAGGCGTGCCACTACTAGTGATACTCTTCTAGTAGAAAGAGGGAATTTTGATGAATATAACTGCGCTCATGTATTCTTTCTTCTAACCAAGGCCATTGTGCTCTAAAGAGGGGAATCTGGCTTTAGATAGGTTCTTTTTCTGCCCCAACTAAGAGGACTTTCAAAATCTTAAGTATGGTCGAGGGATACACAGGAAAAGCAATGTCCTAGTCCGTTAATCGGACAGAACACTCAATGATAGATTTCTTGTATTAAAATTAGTCCGATAGACAAGGTATTTTCACTAATGATTGCATACAAGCTTGACTAAACAGAAACTGATTTAAATACAACAACTCAATAATCAAGAAAAGCTGAAAACGATACAATCGGACAGAAGATCTATAGTATCGGACAGGAGACAATAATCTGTCTGCGACGAAGTCGTGTTGTCCGATACTAGCAAACTAGTAACACTCGCGACCATAAACTAGCCCGTATCGCAGATGAACAAATTTGTTTCAACAAAGTGAGCTGGAAATCGAAACCAACTATCAAATCATACCAAGCATTGCCGGCAGAGCAAAATAGGTTACACACAATGGCGATGTTATTCCAATCAGGAGTTGTCAACTGGGAATTAGACAAAGCTATGTGTTTGGGAAAAGAAGAGAGTTCCAACACGGAGTTGTCAACTGGGAACTCAAAGAAAGAGAAGGGAGTTGATTCAAGTCTTGGTTTTGTCTGCAGAGAGACACTTCGCAAGAGATTGAGTCTAAGACGTTGAGTCTTGGGTTTTGAGACGTTGAGTCCGGCTTTTTAGCTGAAGTTGTGTGTCCGCCTGTCGTTGAAGGTTAGTATATATACATAGAGAGGTAAGTCCTTTAATCAGCGATGCCTGGAGAGCCCTTTGGAAATGCAACCTCGATCGCCACTGTGTGAACCCTATTGTTTGCTGATGTGACTGGACATAATTAAGAAATCTCCAAAATGAAGATTTTCTACCGTGCGATGATCACGTTGATTAAGACCGGAAAATCCTGAAGATGGTCTCCCGGTTTTTATTTGAATTGATGGTCTAAAGCCTTTTCTCGATGGGAATAGTGACCATACCGCATTAAATGCGGTGGCAATCACATTAATGGTGGTGTGAAACGTCTTTACTTACTACGTCCCTCCACTTGCGGTAAACCATGCTCTATCCGATTTGGTGGGTCATGCTTGGATTTTTCGTGATTAACCCAAATTGTAATGAGATTTGAATCTTCCAAAACCAGATCCTTTGCGAAGGATTTCCACGGAAAAAGTACTCGCTTCTGAGGAGTTTTCTGTCCGAAATGAGATGTGGCGTTCGTTCTGGAAAGAGACGAAACAAAAGCATCGGACACTTGTGTCCGATGTGCCAGTGTCTTCGAAAAGCTTCGTTGACTATGGTCTTTTGGTCCACAATTGTGGCTGGAGCGTGGTTGGGCCTGGCTGATCCCTCTTTTTGGGCTTTTCTACGGTTGTAAGATGAGCCTTTTGATGCCTTGGGCCTTTCGCTTTACCTAATCAGTCCATCCAAGCTGTGGATCAAGGCCTGTGCTATTTTTGGTACGAACAGAAATGAAACAATTTTAATTTTAATAAATAGTAAAAAAATTAGAACGGAAAAAAAGAATAATTTTAAGAGTCGGCAAGTGGTCGGGTTCAATAGACGGGTCTGAATGCGGGTCGAATCTTGGACTAGTAATTACTTGGATGAGATCATGAGCGTGGCGGAGAGCTCATGAGACCTCCTCAAGTTCTCAATCTCAACTTTCGTGTCCTTCACCGTCGTCCGATGTCAAAACAGATCTTTGGCCATTTTCTAGAGAATGGGCTTTGGAGGAAACCTCCATTTCTATTTGGTACATCACGTTGTTGTAGGAGCAGGATTGAATTCTTCAACCTTCAAGACGCTAGCTTTTTGTGTTTTTGCCTCCAACTATTTTGGCTCACGCCTTAAACCAAGTACATTTGCATCCTTTGTGAAGGTTCAAGATTTAGTCGTGGAAGCGACAGGACCACGAGTTTCTCTCTGTCCATGTGCCTCGTGCGTTTGTAAGAGCAACTCCGGTAATGCACAGGGGGCGGGCTGGGGGGGCAAGCCCAAAAATCAATTCCAGCGGCAACAAGTTGCCGGGCAGGAGGTGGAGCCAGCAGATCGGGCAGGCCTTCGGGCTCAAGTTGCCTGGCTGCTGCCAGGCGTGTGACGTCAGCGTTATTTTCTTGACGTCGATTGCCATATAAAAAATATTTAAAAATTCTGAAAAAATATGAAAAAATCCAAAAATTTCAGAAATATTTTTTAATACATACCTATCAATTTTATTATTATTAATTTCATACATACAACTAAAATTAATCCTATGTAAAAATAAAATTAAAATAAAAGTGAATAGTAGTAGCCCTTTGCCATGTGAACGGGTGGAAGTGCACATTACTTATTTGCAAGGGCAGCCACTATTCACGTGAATAGTAGCCCCTAGCTCCCCACCCCTCCCCTTGCCATGGCAAACCCCTAACGGGTGGAGTTGCTCTAATTGTCAAGGTTTCTTAATATATTTATTAAGATATGGGGTCGGAGAGTCTTGTACCTTTCTATCTATAGAATTGATCATAACACTAATGGGAGACGAGTGTGAGTGATTGTAAAAGTAGGGTCTTGTCTTGTGCGTAGATTGCACGGAAGATTAATTTTCTCAGGACTGGAGGTTGGACCATCCAAGCACTATACAGTCTGAATTAGTATGAGGTGAAAAGTTGCGTATGGCGGCAGGCACTTGACTTGATGTTTTTTATGGTACACGGAGACAACATATTTAATTAGCGTGACAATGAAGGGTCGCCTCACCTGCATTGGTGTTTGCTTTATTTTGGTGATTATAGTTGATGACTTGATGCATATGATATTGGTTATAAGATTTCAACTGAAGTATGCAAAAAGAAAGTTTCCAGAGGCGTTAGAGAACAGAACATATACTGTAGTCGATGACTTTCTTTTCTTGCATATATGTAAAGACTTGAAATGGCTCAATTGTAATGAAATTTATGTGAAAGTTCATAAAAAATCAGAGGCATAGCATAGCCATGTTTTTCAAGCTTTTAGCAGTCTTACTAGTAAGTCTAGCAGCAGCTGAAGATCTCAGTTTCACCTTCAATGGTTTTCAGTCTGTTAACCTTAGCCTAGACGGCATAGCAGGAGTGACACCAAATGGTCTTTTGAGGCTTACAAACGACACTAAACAGAACCAGGGTCATGCCTTTTATCCCAACCCAGTAAACTTCAAGAGCTCACCTAATGCCACAGCTTTCTCCTTCTCTTCCACTTTTGTCTTTGCCATCAGATCAGCATATGCAGACCTCAGTGGCCATGGGATCGTTTTTGTTGTTGCTCCAACGAGAGGGCTACCCGGGGCTCTTCCAAGCCAGTACCTTGGACTTTTCAATGAGGGCAACAACGGAAATGCCACCAACCATATTTTTGCTGTGGAGCTTGATACCATTGAGGGCAAGGAGTTCAAAGACATCAATGACAACCATGTTGGGATTGATATTAATGGTTTGCACTCAGCAAACTCTACTAGAGCTGGATACTATGCTCAAAACAATGGTGGGTTTCAGAACTTGACACTTAACAGTGGCCAACCAATGCAAGTTTGGGTGGACTATGATGGTACCAAGAAGCAAATCATTGTCACTTTGGCTCCAATCAATGTTGAAAAACCCCAAACTCCACTTTTGTCCTTGAATCGTGACCTTTCTCCGATACTCAACGAAGCCATGTATGTGGGCTTCTCCTCGTCCACTGGCTCAATCTTCACAACTCATTATGTTTTGGGTTGGAGCTTTAAGATGAATGGCCAGGCTCAAGAAATTGTTCTGTCAAAACTTCCCAAATTGCCTCGTATGGGAGGTAAAAAAAGGTCTAAACTCTTAACCATTGGTGCGCCCATTTTATCTGTGAGTTTGGTGTTGCTAGTAGTTTCAGGTTTAATTTATTTCGTAAGAAGGAAGAGGAAGTTTGCAGAATTACTTGAAGATTGGGAGCTTGTGTATGGGCCTCAGAGGTTTAAGTACAAAGAATTATTTATTGCCACCAAAGGGTTTAGGGAAAAGGAACTTCTGGGAAGAGGCGGATTTGGTAAGGTCTATAAAGGCATATTACCCTCCTCTAAAACTGAGATTGCTGTGAAGAGGATCTCACATGAATCAAGACAGGGGATGAAGGAATTTGTGGCAGAAATTGTCAGCATCGGCAGGCTTCGTCACCGGAATTTAGTTCCACTCTTGGGTTATTGTAGAAGAAAAGGGGAGCTGCTCTTGGTCTATGACTACATGCCTAATGGAAGCCTGGACAAATACCTCTATAACCAACCAACGATCACTCTCAATTGGTGCCAGAGGTTGAAAGTCATTAGAGGTGTAGCTTCAGGGTTGTTTTATCTTCATGAAGAATGGGAACAAGTTGTGGTTCACAGGGATGTCAAGGCAAGTAATGTATTACTAGATGGGGAGTTGAATGGAAGACTAGGAGACTTTGGCCTTGCAAGATTATATGACCATGGCACAGACCCTCAAACTACTCATATAGTTGGAACAGTCGGGTACCTTGCTCCCGAGCAGGCAAGATCCGGCAGGGCCACAACGAGCACTGATGTGTTTTCTTTCGGGGCATTTTTGCTTGAAGTTGCCTGTGGAAGAAGGCCAATAGAGACACAAGGTCCACTTCAGGGTGTGATGTTGGTTGATTGGGTGTTTTCTTGTTGGAAGAAGGGTAATATTCTTGAGGCAAGAGATGGAAACTTGGGCACAGAAATTATATCTGAGGAAGTGGAATTGGTGTTGCAGCTTGGGCTGTTGTGCTCTCATTCAGAGCCTTCAGCTAGGCCAAGCATGCGCCAAGTTGTGCAATATTTGGAAGGTGACATTGCTTTGCCAGAGCTCTCACTTCTTGGGCACTCTTCCAGTGGCTTGATTTTTGCGCCCCATGAAGGTTCTGATGATTTTGCAAAGTCATATCCATCATCTTCTTTCACGGGGCTTTCATATGTTGAGCCGACACTTTGCTCAGGTGGTCGTTGACTGCAAGAATTAGGATTCTCTTAGAATTCATAGCCAATGCATTTTGGTTGTTACCTCTAGTACTTATTATTTGTTGTTAACTTTAATATAAATTATTGGGGCAAAACAATCTGTACTGCATTGCTTATTAGGCTGTTCATGTAATATATGTTTGTGGTTTGTCTACTGATTGGTATATGTAACAAGTATATGCCTGAAGTACCATTAGCCAAGTACCCTCATCTGATGAATGGCTTATCTTTTTTATAAGAAAATAAGAGTTTAGATAAATATTCATGTGGATCACCACCCTTTTCTTGGGATTTCTCGTCTTCCGGACTCTCAGGTCTTTACTGTTTGTCTTTGTTTATGTGCCCTCTGGCTTGGTATAACTTTTTTTCCCCTATATTTAGTAAATTTCCCTCATACTGTCAAGGTTATCTTTTTTATTTATTTATAAAATTGTAATACATATAGCAGTTGAGATTGTTGGCAACACCAAGCCACAGAAGGGTGGCGTTGTTTTATCTGCGTGAAATATGGGATCTGGTTGTGGTTCACAAAGATAGTGTCGATAATTTCTACATAAAAGCTAATTATTGGCTTGGATTTTTCTTTGGTAGCTGTAGTTGTTGACTTGATGCGTATCCAAAGACTCGCAATGAAGGATATGACCACGACGCAGACCCGCAAAGCACCCGCATAGCTGGAACACTTGGGTATCTAGCTCCTGAGCGTACAAGATCAGGCCGCGCCACTCCATTAGCAAAGCCTGTCTAGCTCAGTCGGTAGAGCGCAAGGCTCTTAACCTTGTGGTCGTGGGTTCGCGCCCCACGGTGGGCGATTATGTTTTTGTTTTAATACTTTTATTTTCTTATGCAAAGGGTTTTGAGCAGATGCTATGATGTTCAACCATTTATTATTGTGAGATTAACTATTATATCAAATATAGGGGTTCAAATTGTAAAAAAATCCTATATGAAATAAACTTTAAAAACATACTCAAAACCCATTTCCAACATAACAAAGAGACTTCAAATTTCCTATAATTACAAAACTGCCATTATTTTCTTAAAACAAGCCCAACTTCAAAACATTCAATAGAACATAAAAGTAATTTAATAATTAAAATTAAATTCAATAGAGACATCTGTCATATTTTTGATTTTGTTTATAGAAATTAGATAGTGTACGATTTATCTATATTATTAATACTAAAAATAGGTATTTAACTAAATAGCTCTTTATTGTTCCACATAATTCAAAGACGTGTATGTTTCTTGACCTAAAGCAAAGTAAGAACAAGTCAATTCGAAGACGTGTATTTTTTCTAGACTGCCGTTATCTTTCCCCATCTCTCATCAAAACTTTTCTTATCTCTCCTCTATTATCTCCCTTCTGTCTTCCTCTAGTACAATCTTTCTCTCGTATTCAGTTTAACTGGTAATCTAGTTTTCTTCCATCAATATTCATTGTGATTTGTGAAAAAGCTTCTATTATATAAAATTAAAAAATGAGAAAAAATTAAAAATCTTCTGCCTTACTGGCTTTGAAAGTTCTGAAAATCAGAAGCAAAAAACTGCAAGTTTGCAAATATAGTGCTCAAACCGATAGCTTTTAAATTCAATCATAATGCTCTAATGGATAGCTATTGCAAGCTGTCGTCATCAGTAGCCTTCTGTCTTCACAATTCAGTGGATAAAATGAATTATTGTACAATAGGAATATAGAGAAATGGGTATTGCAAACTATTCTTTCATTCCCAGCACCACAAAATGAAGAATGTGGAAACCAATTTATTCCCTTAATAATTTTCTAGGTCAAATGATTTCCTTTCATTTGGGGATTATTTGATTTAGGGATTTATTCAATTAATTGGCCTAATTGGGAGTTACCAAACCTAATTGGGAGTTACCTAAACTAATTGGGAGGTTATTTGATTCTTGCCTTAATTAGGGATTACCAACCTCACTAAATCACACCAACCTCGTCGAGGCCCCCTATAAATACTTGGCTACGCACAAAGGTTGAGGTACGTCTAAACTTCTCTCTCAAAATACTGCAGATATTCTATCTCTCAAACCCTAGCCGCCATACTCTTTCTCTCTCCCACGCAAGGCTCAGGCCACCACACACGGCTCCGGCCACCCGGTTCACACCATACATATATCTCTGTACCCTCTTGTTAGCTACCGTTTTTATACAAACACACGTACTAACTTAGGCATCGGAGGGCCTTTGGCCAACACCCCCCGGGTGTGGTCCTCTTATTCCTATTTGTTTTGCAGAGAGAAAGTGAAGAGAAGAAGAAGACGGGATCTTAGACGAATATTCTCGTGGGACGAAATTTGCTCCCACAAATTGGTGCTTTCATTGAGAGCGCGAAATAATACTCAAAGCGTGCTCCAAATCCATTTTTCACATTTTATTCAATAAACCGAAGCCTTCCAAACAACCATGGTTGGAAGCAAGCGCACTAGAAGCAAAGCCGCCGCAACGGCGCAATCCGAAATGGTGGAAACCACCTTGCCGCCACAAGGAGTGGAGGTTGAAGCTGTGCCGCCGCCCGTTGGAGCCTCACAGCCCCACCCCGCGACCTTGCCGCACCAAACCCTAGTTGGAGCCACTCCAATTCAGGGTCCCATGGCTCCCATCACGTTGGTGCCGCAAGGACAAGACCACCGCAACGCCGTCACGGACCTTGCACCTGTTTTGGACCAAATCCGTTCGATCCCTCCTTTGCTATCACACTTGGCGCATGCCACCAGTGAAACCCTAGCCCGTATGCATTTGGGCTAAGATTTATACCGGTTCGGTAATGCCTACATCCAGTTTGGAGACGACGGAGTATTCCACTATAATCAATGAGAGAATACAATAGTGTTTAACACTTAGAAAACCCAAGCCCCAAATATACCCAAGCTCACATACTTAAGAATATAAAGGGAATACAAATTGAGTACAATTTGAAGAATAAAAAAACCACCAATGGCAGCCACAATATTTTGCTGCACAACTTCTTTTTTCTTCTCCCTCATTTCTCTCACTGATTCTCTTCACTCATAGAATGCTCTCACTCTCTACATGTTTAAGTAGCCAAAATAAAGAATCATGCAGCTTCACATGCACATGGTGCACACCACAAGCCAGCTAACTATTCCTTCACATGCATACAAAACAAAACAAAACATGCAAAAGCTAAACTCACGGGTTCTCTATTGGAGCCTTTGTTTTTTAGCCAAAAAATCAACACTGGTCTTATCTGAGCCCTGGAATTGGTCGACGATGGAGTGACTGCAAAAAGGAAGGTCTTGTCTCTTGTGCGTATGTTCTACGGAACAATTAATTTTCCTCGGAGCTGGACCCGCCAGTTGCTATATATATATGAGCTGAACCAGTTACCTATGGCGAGAAGACATGTACAGTCTGCATTGCTGTTGTTTGTACAGAGACAACATATTTAGTTAGAGCGACAACGAAGTGCTTTGCATCTAAATGTCATATCAGTTGCATTGATTTTTCTGCTTTGTTTTTGTGGGGTATAGTCCATGATTTAATGCATTTATATCTGTGGTAAGACTTAAACTAAATTATGTATTGAAAGTTCATATAGTCTTTGGTAGAGGATTGAAATTAATAGCCATGTTTTTCAAGCTTGTTATACTCATACTAGCAAGCCTAGCAGCAGCTGCAGATCTCAATTTCACCTACAATGGTTTCCTGTCTGCTAATCTTAGCCTAGATGGCGTAGCCCAATTCACATCCAATGGCCTTCTGAAGCTTACAAATAACACTGGACTTGGCCATGCATTCTACCCCAACCCAGTAACCTTCAAGAACTCATCCAATGCTACCGCTTTCTCCTTCTCTACCACTTTTGTCTTCACTATCAGATCCAGATTGGGAACACTTTTGGGTGGCCATGGAATTGCCTTTGTCATTGCTCCGACAAGAGGGCTTCCCGGAGGTTTTTTAAACCAGTACCTGGGCCTTTTCAATGAAACCAACAACGGCAATGACACCAACCATATTTTTGCTGTAGAGCTGGACCCCGTACAGAACCCCGAGTTTGGTGACATCAACAACAACCATGTTGGGATTGATATCAATGGTTTGCATTCTGAGACATCAACTCCAGCGGGATATCATGCTCTAAACAATGGCGGTTTCAGAAACTTGACCCTCATCAGTGGTCAACCAATGCAAGTTTGGGTGGAGTACGATGGCATCCAGAAGCAAATCAATGTCACTTTGGGTCCAATCTGTTGTGCAATTGAATGCACTCCCCTAATGATCTTGTTGTTGATGGACTTTGTAACACACACAATGTTGGATGAATCACACACACACACTCACAGAAAATAACCAAGCACAAATGACACAAGATTTATAGAGGTTCGGCCAACTCTTTGCCTACTTCCTCTTGGTGATCCCCTTGAGAAATTCACTTCATGAAAGAATAAGTTACAACTTTGGTTTACAAAGAAAACCCCCTTAGAACTCTATTCTCTCCCAAGCTCTCTTTTCTCTCACACCCCTTGCTCAACACTTTGATGCACTTGTGAACACTCTCTCACACTTGGTGTTTCCCTCTTTGGTGTCTAAACTCTCAAGACCCAACTCAGCTCCTAACTTGAGCTGATTACCCTCTCTCTCTTCCTCCCTTGGTAAGTTAAGCCTCTCTTGGACACACTAGCTCACAGCTTCTTGTCCACTCCTTGAGAAGTAAAACCACACCCTTGGTGAACTCAATCACACTTTGCTGTCTTGTTTTCTCTTCTTTATAGACAGACCTTGGACTTAATTGGGGCTGCATAACACTCCTCCACGTTCTTGCTATCAGCCACCCACCTAAGCACTAGGTTAGGCAAACCAGAAAGCAAGCCATAAAACATGCACCCTTTGTCCCCTTGTCTTCCACATAGAAAAAGACCTTTGATACAAGTCAACAAAGCACATTCAATGATGTTCCAGCTTCTAGGGCACGTTGCCAAACTCCTAGAACCCATAAAATACTTTGGAGGCACATGAAGTTAGGTAGGGAACAAACCCATGTGAAAAACAACTTGAAAACGCGTGGAGAAAATTCAGCACGGGCGTCGGGCGACCGTCGCCAGTTTTGCGACGGTCGGATCTGAGAAAACCTCATTTCGGATACCAATCTGCACGAAAACGACCGGTCGCGGATACCTTGCGACCGGTCGCTTTCTGCGATTTTTCCAGCTCTCAATCTGCTTCAAAGCGACCGGTCGCTCAAAACTGCGACCGGCCGCTTCTCCCAGCTTGCATACTCAATGTGAGCCAAATTTCCAACAATCTCCACCTTGGCGAACCATTAATCACCCCGTGAATCATTGTTGACCTCTAGAACATCTTCAACCTCTTAGAAATCGTTCTAGTAATTTCCAAGATCTCCACCATGGCAAATCAACCTCTTGCCTCAATGCACCTTAGGTGAGAAGGTGCTCCACCCAATCCTAGACTTGGGCAACCTGGATCCCTTGTGTAGAAGAGAGACCCTTCATGCCAAATTCCTTGCTCCTTGCCATCTTAGAGCCTTGAATTTGTGACATGCCTTGGTATGGAAACTTCATACCAAACCTTTGCTCTATAAATCCCCACTTAGCCAACCTTGCTCTTGGATTTAAGAACACCTTTCTTTTCATCAATGCACCCTTCCAACTTTCCCGCTTCATGCTCCCTATGGCACTCCGAAACGTGGCTGGAACTTCTTGGTCCATCCATCCAAAACCTAGGGACAGTTTGATGGATTCCTTGGGCCCGGACCTTGCTATTGACGACGGCTCCACCTCAAGTAGAACCCCTTTGTGAGTTTGTTGTTGATGCCCTCCTTCTTCAGCCCTTGTGTCAAGCTCCACCTCAAGTGAAGACCTCCCATGACCACCTTTGGCAAGAAGCTTCCCTTTAACAACATCCTCCACCTCATCCCTTGTCTTGACTTCATTTTCTGCACCTTTGAAATCAAGCACCTTTGATGATGAATTGTTAGTCACACAACCTTGACTAACCTTCCTTGCCCATCGCTTCTTGAGCACAAGCTGCAGCTGCATTATGTTGGCTTGGCTCCTCCTTGACATTAAGATCTTTTGCCTGCTCTTCCTTGGTAAAACTCCCTGCACAATTTGCAGTTGTACCACCCAAGAGCTTGTATGTGTTGTTTGCTTGAATCTCCCCTCTCATAACCACAACGGAACCTTGTGTGACTATGAGCTTCCCTCCTTTGGCCTTGTACGAGTACCCTTCTCTATCTAGAGAGCCAAGAGAGAGTAGATTCGTTCTTAGTGAAGGTACAAACCTTACCTCACTAAGACTCCAAACTTCACCACCTTGCAACTTGATCTTCACAGTCCCTATGCCCAAAACTTCACAAGTAGTTTTGTCTCCCAACATAATCTTGCATGCATCCTTAGCCTCATATGTGTCAAACATCAACTTATTTGAACACACATGATATGAGCACCCGGAATCTAATATCCAACTTGAAACAGAATTCTCACCCGAAGAACTTGCCACGACGTCCCCGTTACGCTTCTCTTCCGTAACCGTCAAAAGTTCACCATCCGCTTCTTCAAAAGTCATGTTGGCTGCACCCGAACCTTCGGCCTTCTTCATCTTGTTCTGCTTCTCCTTCCACACCGGACAATTCCGCCTCCAATGGTCCTTAGACCCACACTCGAAGCATCCTTCATTGTCCTTGGATTTAGCATTCCTCCCGTTGCTTCTATTGCCCCCACGATTGCTTGAACGGCCCCCTGCGAATAGACCCGCATCTTTAGAGTTCTCCTCCGAACGTTGGGACATCCGGTGATGCGTCATCACATCTTGCACCACCTCCTCAAACTTCAGAGTACTCTTCCCGAACATAAGCGTCGTTCGGAAATGCTTATAAGACGGAGGCAAGGATGTTAGCAACATGAGTGCCTTATCCTCCGTATCATAAACAACTTCCATCCTTTGCAAATCAGCAACACACCTATTAAAATTGGTTAGGTGTTCCATCAGATTTCCACCTTCTTCCATCCGAAGATTAAGAAGTTCCTCCTTGAGAAAGAGCTTGTTGGATAGCGACTTTCCTGCAAACATCTCTTCGAGCTTCTCCCATGTTTGCTTCGCTGTGTCTTGCATCACATTGATGAGCACCTCATCTGCGATGAAGTTCTCGATGGCTCCTCTAGCCAACTCGTCTAGAACACCCCACTCCTCGTCTGTCATGGCTGTAGGCTTCTTCTCCTTCCCTCCCAAGACAACGATGAGATTTTGCTGTGTAAGGGCTGACTTCATCCTCCATTGCCATAGGGTGAAGTTCTCCTTCCCTGTGAAAGGCTTCAACTCCACCTTCATGCTGACAGCTTGTGGTTGCCTTGAACTGCTTCCACCTTCAGCTCCTTTGTCACTTGCCATCTTCAACACCACTAGCACTTGCTGCTACAACACAGCTCTGATACCACTTGTTGTGCAATTGAATGCACTCCCCTAATGATCTTGTTGTTGATGGACTTTGTAACACACACAATGTTGGATGAATCACACACACACACTCACAGAAAATAACCAAGCACAAATGACACAAGATTTATAGAGGTTCGGCCAACTCTTTGCCTACTTCCTCTTGGTGATCCCCTTGAGAAATTCACTTCATGAAAGAATAAGTTACAACTTTGGTTTACAAAGAAAACCCCCTTAGAACTCTATTCTCTCCCAAGCTCTCTTTTCTCTCACACCCCTTGCTCAACACTTTGATGCACTTGTGAACACTCTCTCACACTTGGTGTTTCCCTCTTTGGTGTCTAAACTCTCAAGACCCAACTCAGCTCCTAACTTGAGCTGATTACCCTCTCTCTCTTCCTCCCTTGGTAAGTTAAGCCTCTCTTGGACACACTAGCTCACGACTTCTTGTCCACTCCTTGAGAAGTAAAACCACACCCTTGGTGAACTCAATCACACTTTGCTGTCTTGTTTTCTCTTCTTTATAGACAGGACCTTGGACTTAATTGGGGCTGCATAACACTCCTCCACGTTCTTGCTATCAGCCACCCACCTAAGCACTAGGTTAGGCAAACCAGAAAGCAAGCCATAAAACATGCACCCTTTGTCCCCTTGTCTTCCACATAGAAAAAGACCTTTGATACAAGTCAACAAAGCACATTCAATGATGTTCCAGCTTCTAGGGCACGTTGCCAAACTCCTAGAACCCATAAAATACTTTGGAGGCACATGAAGTTAGGTAGGGAACAAACCCATGTGAAAAACAACTTGAAAACGCGTGGAGAAAATTCAGCACAGCGTCGGGCGACCGGTCGCCGATTTTTTGCGACCGGTCGGATACTGAAAACCTCATTTCGGATACCAATGCTGCTGAAAACGACCGGTCGCGGATATCTTGCGACCGGTCGCTTTCTGCGATTTTCCAGCTCTCAATCTGCTTCAAAACGACCGGTCGCTCAAAACCTGCGACCGGTCGCTTCTCCCGGCTTGCATACTCAATGTGAGCCAAATTTCCAACACAATCAATGTTGATAAACCCCATATTCCACTCTTGTCTTTGCGGCGTGACCTTTCCACGGTCCTTAACAAAACTATGTACGTTGGCTTCTCCTCTCTTGTTGGCTCACTCTTCACATCTCATTATGTTCTAGGATGGAGCTTTGAGATGAATGGCCAGGCTCAAGAACTTGTTCTCTCACAACTTCCCAACTCGCCGGATGGGAGGTAAAAATATCTAATTTTTGACCATTGGTATACTGTGATGTCTGTGAGTTTGGTTTTGCTAGCAATTTCAAGTTTGATTTATGCCATAAGAAGAAAGAAGAAGTTTGCGGAGCTGCTTGAAGATTGGGAGCTTGAGTATGGGCCACAAAGGTTTAAATACAAAGAGTTATATATGGCCACAAAAGGGTTTAGGGAGAAGGAGCTTTTGGGAAGTGGGGATTTGGTAAGGTCTATAGAGGCATATTACCTACATCTAAAGCGAGATTGCAGTGAAGAGGGTTTCACATGAATCAAGGCAGGGGATGAAAGAGTTTATTGCAGAAATTATTAGCATTGGCAGACTTCGTCAATGAAATTTAGTACCACCGTTGGGCTATTGCGAGAAGAAAAGGAGAGCCTAGACAAATACCTATACGACCAACCGGTGGTCACTCTCAATTGGAGGCAGCGGTTTAGAGTGATCAAAGGTGTGGCTTCAGGATTGTTCTATCTTCATGAAGAATGGGAACAAGTTGTGGTTCTGAGAGATGTGAAGGCCAAGTAACATATTACTAGATTCGAATTTAATGCAAGACTAGGAGATTTTGGCCTTGCAAGATTATATGACCACGGAAAGGACCCCAAGACTACTCGTATAGTTGGCTCCGGAGCATGCAAAATTAGGCGGGCGACAACATACACCGATGTGTTTTCTTTCGGGGCATTTTTGCTTGAAGTTGCCTGTGGAAGAAGGCCAATAGAGAGACATGGTCAAGATCAGGATGTGGTTCTGGTTGATTTGGTGTTTTCTTGTTGGAAGAGAAGTAATATGCTTGAGGCAATAGATACAAACTTGGGTTCAGAATTAGTGGCTGAGGTGGTGGAGTTGGTGTTGAAGCTCGGGCTGTTGTGCTCTCATTCGCAGCCTTACGCTAGGCCAAGCATGCTCCAAGTAGTGCATTATTTAGAGGGTGACACTCCACCGCCGGAGTTGTCACCTCTTGGTCTTTCTTCTGGTGGCTTGAAGTTTGTGCACCATGAAGGTTTTGATGATTCGGCAATGTCATATCCGTCTTCTATGTGCAAGGAGATATCATATGTTCCGCAGTCGACACTTCTCTCGTGTGGTCGCCGAGGCTAAACAATTAAGATTCTCACCCAAACTGCCATGCACCAGACATAGAACATAGAACATATATATATATATATATATATATATATATATATATATATATAGCTTTGAATGCTTCCTCTTGTTTATTAGTTTGTAACTTTTTACTTGTTACATTAAATCAATGCTGCCAAAATGTGTATGTTTGTTGGGTTGGGTTATTTCCGTACAGAAAAACTTCGTGACAATGTAGCGAATATTGTAGGAAAATGTGCTTGTTTTACTGTCAAAGTAATATATGTAACTGTGTTTATGTACTCATCCAGAGCCTAACTATCAGGTTTCTTATGTCTCTCTTCTTCAGTTTTCTTGTATTTTTTTTTTATAATTAAAAATTTAATTTATTTAATGAAGGGTAATATTTGCCATTTTATTAGAAAATTTTCAAGTGGTTTCAAAAATATCAGGGCATTAGATACCAACAAGAAATATATCACCTTGTTGCTGAAATGTGTATTATAATTATTTAGATAGTTTTATTATAAAATAGATTTTTGTATTAAGAAATGGAACAATTTTAATTTTAATAAATAGTAAAAAAATTAGAACGGAAAAAAAGAATAATTTTAAGAGTCGGCAAGTGGTCGGGTTCAATAGACGGGTCCTGAATGCGGGTCGAATCTTGGACTAGTAATTACTGGATGAGATCATGAGCGTGGCGGAGAGCTCCGCAGACCTCCTCAAGTTCTCAATCTCAACTTTCAGGTCCTTCACCGTCGTCCGATGTCAAAACAGATCTTTGGCCATTTTCTAGAGAATGGGCTTTGGAGGAAACCTCCATTTCTATTTGGTACATCACGTTGTTGTAGGAGCAGGATTGAATTCTTCAACCTTCAAGACGCTAGCTTTTCTGTGTTTTTGCCTCCAACTATTTTGGCTCCGTCGCCTTAAACCAAGTACATTTGCATCACTGTGACGGTTCAAGATTTAGTCGTGGAAACGACAGACCACAGGTTTCTCTCTGTCCATGTGCCCCTTGTGCGTTTGTAATTGTCAAGTTTTCTTAATATATTTATTAAGATATGGGGTCGGAGAGTCTTGTACCTTTCTATCTATAGAATTGATCATAACACTAATGGGAGATGAGAGTGAGTGATTGTAAAAGTAGGGTCTTGTCTTGTGCGTAGATTGCACGGAAGATTAATTTTCTCAGGACTGGAGGTTGGACCATCCAAGCACTATACAGTCTGAATTAGTATGAGGTGAAAAGTTGCGTATGGCGGCAGGCACTTGACTTGATGTTTTTATGGTACACGGAGACAACATATTTAATTAGTGTGACAATGAAGGGTCACCTCAACTGCATTGGTGTTTGCTTTATTTTGGTGATTATAGTTGATGACTTGATGCATATGATATTGGTTATAAGACTTCAACTGAAGTTTGCAAAAAGAAAGTTTCCAGAGGCGTTAGAGAACAGAACATATACTGTAGTCGATGACTTTCTTTTCTTGCATATATGTAAAGACTTGAAATGGCTCAATTGTAATGAAATTTATGTGAAAGTTCATAAAAAATCAGAGGCATAGCATAGCCATGTTTTTCAAGCTTTTAGCAGTCTTACTAGTAAGTCTAGCAGCAGCTGAAGATCTCAGTTTCACCTTCAATGGTTTTCAGTCTGTTAACCTTAGCCTAGATGGCATAGCAGGAGTGACACCAAATGGTCTTTTGAGGCTTACAAACGACACTAAACAGGACCAGGGTCATGCCTTTTATCCCAACCCAGTAAACTTCAAGAGCTCACCTAATGCCACAGCTTTCTCCTTCTCTTCCACTTTTGTCTTTGCCATCAGATCAGCATATGCAGACTTCAGTGGCCATGGGATCGTTTTTGTTGTTGCTCCAACGAGAGGGCTACCCGGGGCTCTTTCAAGCCAATACCTTGGACTTTTCAATGAGGGCAACAACGGAATTGCCACCAACCATGTTTTTGCTGTGGAGCTTGATACCGTTGAGGGCAAGGAGTTCAAAGACATCAATGACAACCATGTTGGGATTGATATTAATGGTTTGTACTCAGCAAACTCTACTAGAGCTGGATACTATGCTCAAAACAATGGTGGGTTTCAGAACTTGACACTTAACAGTGGCCAACCAATGCAAGTTTGGGTGGACTATGATGGTACCAAGAAGCAAATCAGTGTCACTTTGGCTCCAATCAATGTTGAAAAACCCCAAACTCCACTTTTGTCCTTGAATCGTGACCTTTCTCCAATACTCAACGAAGCCATGTATGTGGGCTTCTCCTCGTCCACTGGCACAATCTTTACAACTCATTATGTTTTGGGTTGGAGCTTTAAGATGAATGGCCAGGCTCAAGAAATTGTTCTGTCAAAACTTCCCAAATTGCCTCGTATGGGAGGTAAAAAAAGGTCTAAACTCTTAACCATTGGTGCGCCTATTTTATCTGTGAGTTTGGAGTTGCTAGTAGTTTCAGGTTTAATTTATTTCATAACAAGGAAGAGGAAGTTTGCAGAATTACTTGAAGATTGGGAGCTTGTGTATGGGCCTCAGAGGTTTAAGTACAAAGAATTATATATTGCCACCAAAGGGTTTAGGGAAAAGGAACTTCTGGGAAGAGGGGGATTTGGTAAGGTCTATAAAGGCATATTACCCTCTAAAACTGAGATTGCTGTGAAGAGGATCTCACATGAATCAAGACAGGGGATGAAGGAATTTGTGGCAGAAATTGTCAGCATCGGCAGGCTTCGTCACCGGAATTTAGTTCCACTCTTGGGTTATTGTAGAAGAAAAGGGGAGCTGCTCTTGGTCTATGACTACATGCCTAATGGAAGCCTGGACAAATACCTCTATAACCAACCGACGATCACTCTCAATTGGTGCCAGAGGTTGAAAGTCATTAGAGGTGTAGCTTCAGGGTTGTTTTATCTTCATGAAGAATGGGAACAAGTTGTGGTTCACAGGGATGTCAAGGCAAGTAATGTATTACTAGATGGGGAGTTGAATGGAAGACTAGGAGACTTTGGCCTTGCAAGATTATATGACCATGGCACAGACCCTCAAACTACTCATATAGTTGGAACAGTCGGGTACCTTGCTCCCGAGCAGGCAAGATCCGGCAGGGCCACAACGAGCACTGATGTGTTTTCTTTCGGGGCATTTTTGCTTGAAGTTGCCTGTGGAAGAAGGCCAATAGAGACACAAGGTCCACTTCAGGGTGTGATGTTGGTTGATTGGGTGTTTTCTTGTTGGAAAAAGGGTAATATTCTTGAGGCAAGAGATGGAAACTTGGGCACAGAAATTATATCTGAGGAAGTGGAATTGGTGTTGCAGCTTGGGCTGTTGTGCTCTCATTCAGAGCCTTCAGCTAGGCCAAGCATGCGCCAGGTTGTGCAATATTTGGAAGGTGACATTGCTTTGCCAGAGCTCTCACTTCCTGGGCACTCTTCCAGTGGCTTGACTTTTGCACCCCATGAAGGTTCTGATGATTTTGCAAAGTCATATCCGTCATCTTCTTTCATGGGGTTTTCATATG
The DNA here is from genome assembly GCA_024362665.1 of Prunus padus. Classification (NCBI taxonomy): domain Eukaryota; kingdom Viridiplantae; phylum Streptophyta; class Magnoliopsida; order Rosales; family Rosaceae; genus Prunus; species Prunus padus. The sequence continues at coordinate 6,337,420 of JANFAM010000019.1, forward strand.
TTTAGCCGACACTTCGCTCAGGTGGTCGTTGACTGCAAGAAATAGGATTCTCTTAGAATTCATAGCCAATGCATTTTGCTTGTTACCTCTAGTACTTAGAGTACTTGTTGTTGACTTTAATATAAATTATTGGGGCAAAACAATCTGTACTGCATTGCTTATTAGGTGTTCATGTAATATATGTTTGTGGTTTGCCTACTGATTGGTATATGTAACAAGTATATGAATGAAGTACCATTAGCCAAGTACCCGCTCATCTGAGAGCAACTCCAGCAGCACGGGTTGGCCCTCAAGCTGTTCTTGCCAGGGCAATGTGACGTCAGCGATGCTTTTTGCTGACGTCAGCAATGTAAAAAAATCTGAAAAAATAAAAAATATTCAGAAATATTTTTTAATACATGCCTATCACTTTTATTATTATTAATTTCATATATACAATTAAAATTAATCTCATGTAAAAAATAAAAATAAAAATAAAGGTGAATAGTATTTGTCGCTGTCGTAGCGTGGTGGAAACGAACCTTGCGTTTCTTCTGGCATTACTATTCATGTGAATAGTAAGCTTCTCTCACTTCCCCTTGCCATGGCAAAGAGGCGAATGGAGTGGAGTTGCTCTGATGAATGGCTTATCTTTTTTATAAGAAAAGAAGAGTTTTGATAAATATTCATGCGGATCACCACCCTTTTCTTGGGATTTCTCGTCTTCCGGACTCTCAGGTCTTTACTGTTTGTCTTTGTTTATGTGCCCTCTGGCTTGGTATAACTTTTTTTCCCCTATATTTAGTAAATTTCCCTCATACTATCAAGGTTATCTTTTTTATTTATTTATAAAATTGTAATACATATAGCAGTTGAGATTGTTGGCAACACCAAGCCACAGAAGGGTGGCGTTGTTTTATCTGCGTGAAATATGGGATCTGGTTGTGGTTCACAACGATAGTGTCGATAATTTCTACATAAAAGCTAATTATTGACTTGGATTTTTCTTTGGTAGCTGTAGTTGTTGACTTGATGCGTATCCAAAGACTCGCAATGAAGGATATGACCACGACGCAGACCCGCATAGCTGGAACACTTGGGCGATTATGTTTTTGTTTTAATACTTTTATTTTCTTATGCAAAGGGTTTTGAGCAGATGCTATGATGTTCAACCATTTATTATTGGGAGATTCACTATTATATCAAATATAGGGATTCAAATTGTAAAAAAATCCTATATGAAATGAACTTTAAAAACACTCAAAGCCCATTTCCAACATAACAAAGAAATTTTAAATTTTCTATAATTACAAAACTGTCATTATTTTCTTAAAACAAGCCCAACTCCAAAACATTCAATAGTACATAAAAGTAATTTAATAATTAAAATTAAATTCAATAGAGACATTTGTCATTTTTTTGAGTTTGTTTATAGAAATTAAATAGTGTACGATTTATCTATATTATTAATACTAAAAATAGGTATTTAACTAAATAGCTCTTTATTGTTCCACATAATTCAAAGACGACAAGTCAATTCAAAGACGTGTATTTTTTCTAGACTGCCGTTATCTTTCCCCATCTCTCATCAAAACTTTTCTTATCTCTCCTCTATTATCTTCCTTCTGTCTTCCTCTAGTACAATCTTTCTCCCGTATTCAGTTTAACTGGTAATCTAGTTTTCTTCCATCAATATTCATTGTGATTTGTGAAAAAGCCTCTATTATATAAAATTAAAAAATGAGAAAAAATTAAAAATCTTCTGCCTTACTGGCTTTGAAAGTTCTGAAAATCAGAAGCAAAAAACTGCAAGTTTGCATATATAGTGCTCCAACTGATGGCTTTTAAATTCAATCATATTGCTCCAATGGATTGCTGTTGCAAGCTGTCGTCATCAGTAGCCTTCTGTCTTCGAAATTCAGTGGATAAAATGAATTATTGTGCAATAGGAATATAGAGAAATGGGTATTGCAAACTATTGTTTCATCCCCAGCGCCACATAATGGAGTCTGCAGAAAGGGCATTTGATTTTTATTTTTTTTTATAAGAGAAAGAGCATTTAATGTATGGGCTTGGTTATCAGATTTCCTTCAACGATCTTCAATTGCTAAAAGAAAAAACTGAAGTAGAAGAAGCCGAAAGGAAAGATTATGGAGACGACGGAAGAAGAGAGAAGGGCAAGGGAGACTCATGTTGCCGTTAGAGAGAAAGGAGTCGTTACCGTCAATTCTGAAAAGTAAAAAAACCAAAGCTGATGTGGCCTACTCACAGTCATTAGATTTTAGGAGATGTACCAGTTGTATGCAAAGACTTATCTTTTTCTTTGGTGACTATTATTTGTTATCTTGATGCATATGCAAAGACTTGCAATGAAGTATATGTTAAAGTTCGGAAAGGCCTTGGCAGAGAATCAAGAATAGCCATGTTTTTCAAGCTTGTAATATTCATACTGGTAAGCTTAGCAGCAGCTGAAGCTCTCAATTTCACCTACAATGGTTTCCTCTCTGATAACCTTAGCCTAGACGGCATATCAGGAGTCACACCCAACGGTCTTTTGAGGCTTACAAACGACACTAAACAGAAGCAGGGTCATGCCTTCTATCCCCACCCAGTAACTTTCAAGAACTCTTCTAATGGCTCAGTTTTCTCCTTCTCTACCACTTTTGTCTGCGCTATTAGATCAAAATATGTAGAGTATACAGGCCACGGCATGGCTTTCGTTATTGCTCCAACAAGAGGCCTTCCCGAAGCTCTTCCAAGCCAGTACCTTGGCCTTTTCAATGACACCAACAACGGCAATGACACCAATCATGTTTTTGCTGTAGAGCTCGACACCAGCATGAGCACAGAGTTCCATGACATCAATGACAACCATGTTGGGATCGATGTTAATGGTTTGATCTCTGTGATTTCTACTTCAGCAGGATATTATACTCAGCGGCGGAACCAGGAAAGATTCAAGAACTTGACCATCATTGGTGGTGAGGCAATGCAAGTTTGGGTGGACTATGATGGTACCGAGAAGCAAATCAATGTCAGTTTGGCTCCAATTAGTGAAGGTAAACCCAATATTCCACTTATGTCTTATGTGCGAGACCTTTCTCCGATCCTTAACGAAACCATGTATGTGGGCTTCTCCTCGTCCACTGGTTCACTCTTCACATCTCATTTTGTTTTGGGCTGGAGCTTTAAGATCAATGGCAAGGCTCAACAACTTGTTCTCTCACAACTTCCCAAGCCGCCTCGAATAAGAGCAGAAAAAGGATCTAAACTTTTCACCTTTGGCCTGCCTGTGATATTTGTGATTGTGATCATTGTTTTGGTTGCATTTCTTACTGGTGTAAACTATGCCATAAGAAGACAAAAGAAGTTTGCAGAAGTCCTTGAAGATTGGGAGCTTGAGTATGGGCCTCAAAGGTTTAAATACAAAGAGTTGTATATTGCCACAAAAGGGTTTAGGGAAAAGGAGCTTTTAGGAAAGGGTGGATTTGGTAAGGTTTACAGAGGTATATTACCCACCACAAAAATTGAAATTGCAGTGAAGAGGATCTCACATGAATCAAGACAGGGGATGAAGGAATTTGTTGCAGAAATTGTCAGCAATGGCCGGCTTCGTCACAGAAATTTAGTCCCACTCTTGGGCTACTGCAGAAGAAAGGGGGAGCTACTTTTGGTTTATGACTACATGCCTAATGGAAGCCTGGACAAGTATTTATATGTCCAACCGGCTATTACTCTCGATTGGAGCCAGAGGTTCAGAGTCATCAAAGGTGTAGCTTCAGGATTGTTTTATCTGCATGAAGAATGGGATCAAGTTGTGGTTCACAGAGATGTGAAGGCCAGTAATGTATTACTAGATGGGGAATGGAATGGAAGACTGGGAGATTTTGGGCTTGCGAGACTATATGATCACGGCACAGACCCTCAAACTACTCATATAGCTGGAACACTTGGGTATCTAGCTCCTGAGCATACAAGATCAGGCAGGGCCACAACGTGCACTGATGTGTTTGCTTTTGGGGTATTTCTGCTTGAAGTTGCTTGTGGAAGAAGGCCAATAGAGGCACAGGGTTCAGAAGTTTCAATTTTGGTTGATTGGGTTTTTTCTTGTTGGAATAAAGGTAATATTCTTGAGGCAAGAGATCGAAACTTGGGCACAGAGTTTATAGCTGAGGAGGTGGAGTTGGTGTTGAAGCTTGGGCTGTTGTGCTCCCATACAGAGCCTACAGCTAGGCCAAGGATGCGCCAAGTTGTGCAGTATTTGGAGGGTCATCATACTCTTTTGCCAGAGTTGTCATCTCTTGGTGCTTCCGCCACCGGCTTAGCGTTTTCTCACAATGAAGGTTTTGATGATTTTGCAAATGGCAGGGGGTTCGCAGAGTCATTATATGTTCCAGAGCCAACGCTCCTCTCCGGTGGTCGCTGACTCCAAGCAAGTAGGATTCTCAGCAGGCAAACTGGGATTCAAACACAAGGCATTCGTATGCTGCTTTGAATGTATTCTTTATTTCTGTAGTTTTATTTTCCCATATAAAAGCAATGTGCACTGCAAAACAGTTTGTATGTACGGTCTCTGTGAAAAGTAAAATTATGAAAAAATCATTGTAGTGTACTCAAAATCTTTGTCCCACTGCCAAATGAGTGAAACCTGTTGACAACAGAATCATGAGAACAAAAAATGGAGAAAGTTTTATAACTTATAAGTTTACTTATTTTGTGTACTTAGAGCTGTCTATGTTTGTGTGTCCCTCATATTCTTGTGCAAGAAAGCTGCAAGCCACCACAATCTAGTGCACATGTCAACAATTTGTATTTGAATCTAGAAAGGTAAAAAGTAACTTTTCAGTGAAATGTGGAATACAATTATCTCTGCTTTTTATATTAATAACTTAATTATTTATACGTAAGTTTTTATAAAAATAAAATTTGATGGAACCTCTAAGACCAAAGTTTTTTTTGTTTTTTTATTGAAGAGTACGAAACTTTCTTTCCATCCAACAAAATTACATATTGCAAACAAACATGATGCAAAAATAGTGGTCTCGTTAAAATCTTGCCATAAAAATTGTCAGAGGAGAAAATCTGGTAAAAGAAAAAAAGTGTCATAGCATCCGAAAGCAAAACAAAACAATAATAATACCAAGCCCTAATATTATCCTTTTTTTTTGGAACCTCTAATAATATTAAGCATTATTAAGTCCAGAAATTATATATATTTAGCACAAACGAAAGTTTAAACTAAAGGAGAGAGATTTTTTTACACACACCCACAACTAAGATGCCATAAATTCGAATATGAAACGTCTTGTCTGCAACTCAAAACCTCTTTTCCACTGGGCTAGATTTTATTGGCAAAGAGAAATGAATTTTTAGTTGAAAAGATTCGGGGGAAAAAAAGAAAAAGAAAATAGAGGAACCATCATCTGATCTGAGTCGCTTTTACTCTGTTTCTGATTGACTGAAATTCGGAAATGCCGGTGAGAGTGGCAGAGAGCTCCGCCCCTTCTCAACTTTCAGGTACTTCTCCATCGCCCCCTTCTTTCTTCCTTAACATCGCTTTGGCCATTTCCTAGGGTTAGGGTTTTGGCCGGAATCTGGATTGTTTGGTATCTGTTGTAGGATTGAATTCTCAAAGACGCTATCTTTTCTGTGTTTTTTTGCTTCCAATTATTTTGACTCGCCATTTTTATCATAAAAATATGATTTTTGAATTCTATTTTACATATTCCTGTGAAGGTTCAAATTGTGGACAGACCTCGCCCTCAGCTTGCTCACTTTTAAGCGTTGGACAGGTTTCTCTTTGCCCCTGTGCCTTTGTGATTGTTTTGCTGGTTAATGTATTTCGGGAATTGAAATTTAAGCCATCTGATCATCTGAAGTTGTAATATTTATAGAAAATTGCCTATCTGTATTGACTTATTGAGCATAATAAACGAAATTTGGAAGTATAAATGTGTACCACTGGTATGGCATTGTAGCATTAAGGTTATAGTTCTGTGGCAGGCCTTCTCCGGTACTCAGAATGTTTCTAGCCTGCAAAAGGACGAAGCTTGGAGAGTAAATGTTCGTATTCAGGGCTGTGACCTTGAACATGGTTATCTATGTGGAACCATGGAAGCTCTTAACGTTCCTATGGCAGACACACCGGTAAGAAATTTCTGCTTTCCGTTTGTTGATCATCTGCCACCATGTGAATGTTTTGTTTGAGGATTGGCATTAAGGTTAAGGATTTCTATGAAATGTATTAAGAACAATAAAGAGCGAAGGAACTATTGAGTTTTTATCGGAACTGTTTTTAGTACATTTATTGACATAGTGGTATGGAAATGCATTTATTTAAGCAGTTTCAAATCACATTTTGGTGTTTCCCATTTTCGTATTTCTGTGATAGTCTGATAGGATATATGAATTAGGTTTAACAGCATGATTAGGATGCAAAAAAATTACTCTTGCATATTGATCATATCTCATTGAATACAGCTGACACCCCAACACTCCCCCCCTCCCCTTATTTTGATATTTTGGTAACCTTCACTGTGTATTTAGTATTTACTTTGTATTTCTTAAATTTATGTTAGGTAGTTACCTTTTGGGAAGGAGAGATCGTTGACACCAAGAATTATACTTTCTTCACTGGAAAATGGGAAGCAACGTATGTTTCTTTTGTTCTTTTAATTAGCTAATAGTGGTTGCGAATAACGGTCTAATGCTAATATGTGTGACTCTTTACAGGCCGGAGGATGATATAAGGCACTGGACCAAGTTTCCTTCTTTTTCGGCTCTACTGGTGAGGAGTCTTAATCTTCTGTCATATAGGAGACTTATATTATCTCCTATTTAATTCCATTATTTACAGAGCCAAGTGGAAGTTGATGGCGGAAAATCACTAGATCTGAGTAACTATCAGTACATATTCATGGTAAGGACCTAATTGCTTTATTATTCGCTGGTATAATTTCTTCTTAAATGACAAATGAAATGTTGATGAGTTCTTTGACTTCCTGGTGCAGAGATGGAAAGAGCAATACTTTGTGAATGTTGGCACAGACTGTGGGCTAACAATAGCTGGCTTTTACTATGTCTGTTTCTCTTGTAGTGATGGCTCCATCAATGGTTTCTATTATGATCCTAACAGCAGGTATAATCGCTGTTTTTTCATTATTTTATCATTGGGGACATGCGCATACTTACGAAGTAAATTACCACTTTCCTTACCATGCACTGTCTTTCTGTTTTAATTTTTTACTTTCATTGCAACGAAGTGATTGATAAAAGATTACTTGAACCAACCTGCAGCCCATTTCAGAAGCTTGAGCTGAAATCCACTAACGAGGGAAGACAAGGTTTCAGCTTTTCATCATACGAGCTGCGATAGGGTAGAATATTCCTATGTATCCTACCAGAAATTGGACAACTTGGAACAATTTGTTGTACAAGCATTGTAGAATATCCTTTAGCTACTTTTATCTGGTAATTACCATTTCTTATTGACTTGGGGGTGATATGAAATCAACGCATGTTTAGCCAAACTTTCAGTTCAGAAGTTGAATTCATTATTGTGGTTACTAGCAAAAAGATCCAAACTTTGGTTCTATATGATTCTTGGATTCTAACTTTTTCCTTAGATTTTCTTGGATGAATCCAGGGTATCCCCCGCACGTAGGCGAGGACTAATCCCTCGAGCCGGATCGGACTCCATTTGGGGGGCAAGCTCTCCTAATGATGGCTGCTTCATTCACAAGGCTCGAACTCGAGACCTTGCTTAAGGGGAACAAGCTCCTTATCACTTGAACCACCAAGCATTGGTTTTTTCCTCAGATTTTCAATTACATGTCTATCTAGTTTCATAATTTCAACAAAGGCCCAATTGAGTAAGCACCAACCAAGCCCATGAAAAAGAAGTTGTGGTCCCCAATCCAACTGTCCAAGCTTCAAGGATGAACATCCAAGTCATTCAATGACAGTTTTTCGTGGTGGATATTCAACACAAACTAGAGCAGTTTGTACCAACCCAACAGAACTCAAGAGAATTGGGCAATCACCAAGCCCTCATGTCAGGCGTTGAAGACGATCACGGCCGTGGGACCCACAACGCTCAACTTGTACAGCTTGATCAGCCAAAAGCAGGGCCCACTTTAAGAGTCTATCATTCTCACGTTCAGTGCCAACCAAACCCCACACAACATAACCATAGCTTTTTACCTCCGTTTACTAAATTGATGGGATGATGATGAGGACATTTATTCCTCCATGCAGCCCCCAGAGACATCCTCGTGCATGAACTCACGCAATTCGTAACCACAGTAATATATTTAAATAATAATAAAATACAGCCAAAATCTATACCCACTCGCACTGCATTTACCCCATTTCATGAGGGACGTGGCCCTCTTTTTATTTCTCTCTCTCTCTAACCACCCACCAGCTCTTATATAACTTCCACATTTCACCCTTTAACCATGTTTGCTTTCGTTTTCTCTTCCTCATCACTCGAAGTACACAAAGGATACTTCCCCTTATTATTGAATTCACAATTTGATGGTACAAAATAGCAAAATTTGAGACAATTGTACAATTTCTAGACTGGGGTAGCTTCTAGTTTTTCAGAACTTGTTGGTATATATGGAAAGCTTGCTTTGTGATGAGGTGTGGCCTTCAAGTCCTTCTGTGAATGATCCTATGAATCACATTGATTTTGATCATTGTGGCTCAAAGAGTTACTGTGGATCATCAATGCACACAACTAAGGAAGACTTTGAGCAGGCTCTTACCATATGCTTGGAGAAGGAGATGAGTTACATGCCTGGACCTAACTATTTAGAGAAACTGTGCTCAAATAATTTGGTCATTGCTAGGTTTAAAAGCATTCACTGGTTTATCAAGGTCAGTATATATATAAAGTTGAACTGTGAGAGACTACCCTTTTCTTAGCAGAGCAAGAACTACCATATATCTTATGTTCAAAGTTATTTCTTCTTGAATAATCATGGAAATAATCTCTCTCTCTCTCTCTCTCTCTCTCTCTCTCTCTCTCTCTCTCTATATATATATATATATATATATATTAGTTCGTTTAATTGTTTATTTTGTGTTTCCAGTCTAGAAGTCGGCTGAACCTCTCCCTTGGAACTGTTTTCTATGCTGCAAATTACCTTGATCGATTCATATCTATGAACCATTGTAATGTAAGGAATATAACACGATGTATCATGTCCTTTAACTTTTCTAATTTTCCAATTTCTTTAGTTTTTATTTTTATTTTGGGTAAAAAAAAAAATTGAATGCAAATGCGCATTATATATGCATTTTCAGGGATGGGAATATTGGATGGTGGAATTGTTGTCTGTTGCCTGCTTATCCATTGCCACCAAATTCAACGATACCTGCACTCCGACGCTGCTCGAAATTCAGGTAACTGCAGTTGATGTAATTCTTGAACTTCTAGGGAATGTCATCATCGTCTATCATTGTTGACTGTGGTCTTCTATATATATGTTGAAGATGGAAGATCTTGACCATTTATTTGAGCCAAGTACAATCCAACGAATGGAAATGATGCTGCTAAAGGCATTAGGATGGGGCCTTGCTTCTACAACATCTTATTCTTACCTAGAATTGTTGACACGGATCATGGACTCATTGAAACCCCAACTTCATCAAGAGTTCATTGCCCGAGTCAACAAATTTCTTCTTGGAGCTATTTCAGGTACATAAATACTAATTATATTAATTATACTGATATAGAAAAATGAAACCAATTATCAATGTATCATGTATGTGAACGGTCCAGATTCGAAGCTGCTGGGTTTTAGGCCGAGTGTGATTGCCATGTCTGCCCTAAGGTGCAGTCTGAACAAGTTACAAACTTCAACAGCAACATCTGATGCCTGCCTCACTCGTCTTACAAGTCTCTTGGATCCTGATCGAAAGGTTAAGCATCAAAATCCCTTTTTTGTTTTGTTTTTTTCTTCGGTTTTTCGTAATTAATATGCGATATTTTACTGTTTTATTGATTGGTTTGTGATGAACTTATAATGTAGGCTGAGTTGGTCAAGTGCCATAAGATCATGGAAGAGCAATCGGTTGATGGCTTGGACAACTTAATATGTCACGGGATTTTCCATTTCTGCCCTTCAAGTCCCACAACAGTGTTGTTGAAGGAGCGTATTAACTTGTATGATAACCATGTTGATTTCTCTCTCTTTAATATGAGAGGCCGAAACATGATCAATGCTGAACCAAGAAGGAGGATCAACAAGAGAGAGAGAGAAGAAGATGATCAGTAAAAACATGTTTTTATTTATTTATTTAATAAATTTCCTCAACTGTACCAAAACATTAAGATTGTCAAGAAAATCTTGACTATGAGACGAAAAATTAGCAAAGCTGTGTTCTTCTTCTACATAGCTCTCCTGCATGCGTATTATTTCCACACGTCTACACATTAGTTGCGGTGGCCTTTTTCTTATATATGCTGGACTGCTACCTACCTACTACCTGAAGCTTGCCAATTTATTTCGAATAGACTGATGAGAGAGTTGGGTCACGAAATTATACGTTAATGGTAAATGGTACTAGGACATTTCTGATTTTTTTTTTCCTCACGTTTGTTGTTGTGAAAATGGAAATTTAATTATTATATTTAAGTAAGGGACTTATAGTTTTTATTTATTTATAAAAATTATGGAATTGCATTCATAATTCAATAAAAAAAAAATTCACTAGCCACAAAGGGTTATTACAATAACGGAGCGATCTAACATCAAAATTAAGAAAATCTAACAATTAAGCAGGATCGAAGAAATGCTGGTATAAGCATCCCAACTAGGGTGCAAACTCAGAACAACCAAAAATAGATAAAACTTGAAAAAACCAAGTCATAACAAAACAAATAAAGCTCTCACAAATGAGAGGTGAAAAGCTCTCACAAATGAGAGATGAAAAACTCTCACAAAATAATAGGTGAAAACTACACAGAAAGCTCAAAGAGTCTCTGCGACTTATTCCAAACATGAAGAAACCGCAAAAAGGATTGTGGTGAAGATCAGACATCGAAACGCAGGTGGAGAACCGAAACCGAGACGCATCCACTTATGATGGGTGGAGGAAGGGAGAATGGGAGAGGGGAGGAAGAGAGGATGGGAGAGGGGAGGAAGAATGGTGATCTCCTCTTCCCTCAAAGTGAAAACGGCTTTGGGAGAGAGGAGGCTAGGGTTTTGAAAAAAAAAAAATTACTTGTAGTTTAAGTAGTTAAGAATATTTACATATGCACCCGATGTGTAGATTCGAGTCCTCGCTCTTTCAATGTAGTTGCATGAAATGTGACACGTAAGAATTAAAGTTCACTACTACTTAAGGGAGCTGATTTTCCCACTCCCATTTTATCTACTTACACTCTCTTTGTTGAAAATTGTATGTTCCCACTCCTTTTTTGTCCACTTACATTCTCCATTTTGTTATAGTAAAAAATATTAAAAAATAAAAGAAAATGTAAATAAACAAAAGGAAATGGAGAAATCACCGTTCCTAATTAACCATAATAATTATTTTGATACATTTGTATGTAATAATAAATAAATAAATAAATAAAAACAGACCCCGCACAAGACACAAGGTAAACGATATCCATAATCTCCTTCCATAAGAAAGAGGGTCCCACCACAATATACAGAATATGACGTGGAAAATTCTTTGCCAAGTGTTGTGTGTGTTTAGTGTGGATAAGGAAGGTAAAGAAGCAACGGCATAGAACAAAAAACAAAAAACAAAAAGGAACAAACCATGGCAACTTCATCTACCATAGTATCATCTTCTCTCCTTCCCACCAGAGTTCTAACAGCAAATTATCAAAACCAGCAACTCTGCCATTTCCGCAATGGGACTCTGCCTTTCACAGCCCCTAAGAGAAGTTCTGCCTTCAGAGTTCAAGCTGCCAAGCTTCCTGCTGGGGTGTGTTTTTAATTTGTTCCTTCTGTCTCTCTGTTATTCTGTCATAAAAGCTTACTTCTTTCTTCAATTTTATTGTATTTGAATGCAAATTTTACCCTTTTGGGAGAAATATAATCTTGTGTTTTGAAACATAAAATGTGCATCAAATTTTTCAGGTGGTGGTGCCAAAATTAGAGCCAAAATTTAAGGCCCCCTTTCTTGGGTTCACCAGGACCGCAGAAATATGGAACTCTAGAGCTTGCATGATTGGACTTATTGGAACTTTCATTGTAGAATTGGTAAAATTCTTATTCTTCTTCTTGGTTTTTTGGTCTAGTTTTGGAAAATTGAGGAAGGTTTCTGAGTTTTGTTTTATATTGTTTTCATGATTTTCAGATATTGAACAAGGGAATATTACAGTTGATTGGAGTGGAAATTGGAAAAGGTCTTGATATTCCTCTGTGATCATTGTATAAAGGGGTATTTTATTTGTAACAAGCACTGGTTCAAAACTGGATTTTGTAATGAGGAATTCTTATGTCCATGAAGACCCTTGATTTTGTTTTCTTCATGAGCTCGGCCAATTCACATGCCGTACAATCTTTAATGCTCCTTGTTTAAGGTCAATCGGAACTCAGATTTGATGCACATTAAAATGGAGCATGATAATTAGAGTCTCTTTACGCAACAAAATCACCAGGGTTGATCTATTAATAATCAAAATTTAGTTCAAGAATTCAGACCCTAGTCCCGCGAAGTCTCGGAAGACCGCTTTCCAACTCGGTTAACAAAATCTCTTTCCGAGGGATTGTACATCAAACTTATATGTAGCTGCCACCGTAGATGCCTCTACATTATCTGATTATAGGTAAACATACATGCCATGACGTCACATGGCGTAAAGATATTGCATGGAGGTGTTTGGCGCATCTTCTCATCTCAGCTGTATCATTAAAGAGTGCAAAAGGCATATGAGGGATTGAAGCAAATCTACTCATTCCTTGTGAGATATATCATCAAAGAAAAGAACCTCTAACTGCCACTGCAGATCCTGGGAATGAAGACACTACAGGACCCTGCTGATTCGAGCATCTATAATTGGAACTTCTGAATTGGTATTAGATATGTCCAGTGCTTCGGCCAATGACAGCCGGCGGTTTCTCCATGCAGCCTCTGCCCAACTCTTTACCTTTTCTCCTTGATCCTTTCGGTTCTGTTGGACACAAAGTACTTCGGCATACCCACCTACACAATCAATTAACTATATCAATGCAGATAACCAGTTGGAATCTTTATATTGAAAAGTCAAGATGTCAAACAGCTGCAATGATGAAGGCCATTGTAGGTTTTCACATACCCAGACAGAGACCTATTATACTTGAATCCGAGCCCTAGAAGTTTATAAAACCTCCTTAGGTGCACTCTTTCTTTTAAAACTGGTTTAACATGTATGCAACAAGACCAAATCGCTTGTAAGGATACAAAGATGATTTTGGAAAAATGGCCATTGCTCGGTTTTCATATGTTATTATGCTTATACGCAAATTGCATGCTGAGAAACCATTTGGATGCTTAGCCATTACCTCTTGCAAGGGCCACTATATCACTTCTATGTACCTTTGCTTCAGTACCTACACAACCCAATAAAGAGCAAGCAATGAGCAATTATTACCTGATCTCATATGCAGGGAAAATTATGGCACAGGTAATACATACCTTCGGTCTCAAATGGTGGAGCTTTCAGCAACTCTATTGCCCTTCTATAAAGGCCCTGTCAATTGTGGGGGGAAAAAGGAAGAATAAGGCCATACAAATTTTTAAATGTTCCGGGTGCATCACGTGACTGTGGTACCATCCAATACACGTAGGACATGTGGAATTACTCTCCAATTTACTGCATTGTTTTTTATGACATGTGGCAACTTGCATTAGAAATATTCCACACATTCTATGTCTAATGGATAGTACACCAGCCACTTGGAACACCCAAAAAAGTATAGCAAGAAACACAAGATTCTAAAGTTGAGAAAAATAGGTAGATAGGATAATATACAAGTTCTAACCTCTTGAATCAAAAGAGCACTAGAATGCTCTAGCATTGCTTGACGCCGAAACATGAGAGCTATGCAGGTTAAAACAACACCAACCTTGGGATGATGAGAGCCTACACAATTATCAAGGAAGTCAATTTACTGTTCAATAAAAATTAATTGAACTACACCACTCATAACTTAAGTAATAACAAAGCAACACACCAAAATGTTCCTCCGTTATAGTTAACGCCCTAGTCAATATCTCCTCAGCATCAGCAAAGTTCCTAAAAGAACACAGGTTAATCTCATGGTCATTCTAGCCAAAAACAGAGAAAAAAAAGGTTCGACAGTGTCAAGAACTTACCCCAAGTGAGCCTCAAGCTGTCCCAAAGCACATGTGGCCGCTAGGGAAACTTCCTCTGGTGACATATTACAGGCTGCCAGTGCATTTGAGTTACTGAACTCTTTATTCTTGGACCCCCTTGAATAACATTCTGGTAGACATCCTTTGCCAACGAAAAGTTCTGTGTGGCATGTAAGAATTCTCCATAGGATAAAGCAGTAGTACCTGCATAACTTTAAATTTATCATCTCATGTCAAACAATGTCTTGTCTTAGACAGGATGACATATAAAATGAACCTCACCGGTGATTTCCGTCTTGTCCTCAAGTCCTCGAAAGAACGACTCAGCTGCAAAGAACCCAAATTCAGAATTTGCTTTTCATGATACTCAGAAATGTACTAGTTGGGGCATAAATGAGTGTAAATTTAGACAAAGGCTGAGTTAGACTTTAGCTGTACCTGACACAGTATTACCATGGACAAGCTCAACAAGCCCTTTTACTGCTCTAGCACGAGCATGTATAGCCTCAGAATCTCCACCATTAGATCCAGGCTCGTTCTTCACCAACAGTTCTAAGCATTTATCTGCGAGCACTGATGAGGTATCATCCTATATAAGGAGAACCATTTACATACATATAAACCATACAAAAATACAAGAAAGCATTTCTAGTGGCGCTTGTGGTGATTTACCTGCTCTAACTCTAAGTGAAGTCCAACAAGAGCCTCCCAGGCGGCAACTTTAACAAAAGACGGAATGATTTATTAGTCACTAGGTCATCCTATTAAGGAAAATTAAAATAAAAAATTTGAAAAAATCTTACCCCTGACACCAAGTGAAGAGCTGGTCAAGTCTTGAACTTTTTGCAGTTTATCCATTGCTTCATCAAAATTTCCTCTGAAAAATTAAATTTGAAGTCATGAGTTTCTTAATCCATCAAGCATAGAACTTAATTGGGTTTGCAATGACCCAAAAGAGCAGAAAAAATAAAACCTCTCAGATGATAAAGTGGACATGGCCAATAAAACCATTCCCCTTGAATTATCCCCAGCAGGGTCTTGCCCTTCACTTGGCTGAGTAGAAAGGCACTGTTGCAGTACAAGCAGACCTTGTGCATACGATTCATCTACATTTCCCATATATCCAAAATTAAAATAAAACTTCAATTCCAGACTTTAATTTCAAAGTTGAAAAGAAATGGGTATTGAGAAGACGAGTTGAAAAGGGACCTGATTTCTGAGACCTGGCATGAGAGAGAGCGTAGTTGATCATCTGAAGAGCAACAGGGTTGGAGTTTGAGCCGTTGATCCCATCGTGAACTAGTCTGAACGGCGGTGATCGGTGAAGGACGGAGGACCCGAGCTTGGCGGCTCGAGCAACGGTGGCCCCAGCTCGTGATAGCTTAACTGCGGTGTGAATCATCGCCGGTTGCTGGTTTCTCTTCCTGACTCTTCCTGAATAGGAATATCCAAAATCCTAAATTGGAATGCGAGGGGTTTTTGATTGCTGTCCAAAAAAAATTAGGGAAACTGGAAAATCACATTTTAGGTATTTCTTATTTTTAGAATTTAATCGTATTTGCAAGAGGAAAACTCAATCAAATTCAATTTACCCTTTCAGGCAAAAAAAAAATTCAATTTACCCTTTCACCCACAAAAAAATATATATATACTATCCACAATGGACCCCCTAAACCACCTCCTTAGATAAAATTTAGAAAGAAAGTAAGAAAACTCACCTCCATTCATGCTCCATATCCAGAATTTCCTAAAATAGTGAGACTCTAAGAAAGATCCACAACGCCCCTAAACCACCTCCTTAGCTAAAATTTAGAGATGAATAGAAACAATCCACCTCCAACCATGCTCTCTATTCAGCTCCTAAAATAGGGAGATCTCTAGGAACTCCTCAATCTGAGGAGAGAGAAAGGACTCCTAGTGCCTCCCTATAATTAAATGCTTCTATATTTAACATTATTTTAAGCATTTATTTAATGCCAACTTATTTTTATTGTTGCTTTTGTGTATATACTTTATTTAAAAATTGAATTAAAAAATATTAAAAATATTTATGACTCTTTAAATTAGGGAGTATAGTTGGAGTTGAAATTTTATATTGTGCTCCTAAAATAGCTTTATAGTATTTTTAGCTAAATTTTAACTAAAAAATAGAGAGTATGATTATGGATACTCTAAGAGCTCCTAAATCTGAGGAGAGAGAATAGACTCTTAATGGCTCCCTATAATTTAATGAATATTTTTAAACCTTTAATCAATATTGTCTATTTTTATATTATTTTTTCATAGAGATTGACCATTTATGTTGAATTAAAATATAATTCTAGCATTTATGACTCCCTAAACTAGAGAGTATGATTGAAGTTGAAATTTTATAGAGAGCTCCTAAAATAACTTTTGTGTGCTTTTAGCTAAATTTTAACTAAAAAATAGAGAGCATGATTGTAGATGCTCTAAGTCAACCGTTTTCTCTAGCAAATTCAATTTACTTCATAAAATTGACTAGCTTATCTATAAAGAATTATTTGTTGGGCATGAACTCTTATTTCATTTTTTGCTTTTTAATTACTTATATTTTCATAGACTATTGTTTTGCGTATTTGTCCCTTTAAAATGAAGTAGTTGTGTTTTTTTCTGGAAAAAGTTTGAAGTAGAATTGTTTTACATGGGGGCTACATCTTTTCCTAGTGTCAGTCCATAATCTTCTATCTTGTATATACCCATGTTTCCCTCTTTTCGGCCGGGTAGGCCGACGGAAGGAACTTTTTGGTCCTTCTTCTTTTTTGAGTGTGGGGCGTGCCACCACCAAGCCACGAACTTGGGCTTGGATGGAATGTGAGTAGACGGATAGTGTGCGCTTCTGACTTCTGATCAAGTGATTGTTCGGCCGAGCAAGGAACCTCCTCACGGCCTAGGTTCTTTCACTTCCTCGGGCTCGAGGATGGTTGAGCTTTGTATGGATGTTTTTGTGATTTTTAGGTTTTTTGGTAAAAATAGTGCAATTAAACTAAATGTGCATTTAAACGTAAAGACAAGAATTGAAGTGCGATAAAGTAAATCAAAGCGATAAATAAACAAGAACGAAATAAGAACAATAAGAACGATAAAGTAAATTAAATTCGAATTTAAACTTAATAAAAACTCAATAACAGTAAAAAGTGAAGCAATTTAAATAAACTTGAATTTAAATGACAATGTAATGAAATTGCAAGAATTTAAATGACAAGATAATTTAAATTGCAAGAATTTAAACTTATACTAAGGAAAGGAAGGACAAGCTATGCTAGGTGCTTGAAAAGTAAAATCCTAAGTCTAGGAAAAGAAAAAGTGCGAGACGAAAGATGAGTTTGTTTGTCTGATGTTGTCATTCTCCCTTCGTCTAGTGAGGTTTATATAGGGGCATCCGTCACCCATGTAATTTGGGCCATTGAATGGCCAAATGTCAACTCTTAAAATCATTTCCTTTTGAGGCCCCCAAATCAGCGGATCATCTCGGCGGAGATATTACGATTGCTTGATTCTCTCTTGATTTGGACAATTCAATTATCATCAATCTCCTTGATTTCTTTCCTTGTGAGGCTTCCGTCACGTGCACATTGACCTCCTGAAATCTTGGGCACGAATCCGTGGCTTGGGCTTGGACCCCGAGCTCCTTGGAATAATATGGGGTCTACCTTCATGACTTTGAAATCCTTGAGCTCTAAACTTGGTCCGCCGAAGAATTCTTTATTTGA
This sequence comes from Prunus padus, assembly GCA_024362665.1. Classification (NCBI taxonomy): domain Eukaryota; kingdom Viridiplantae; phylum Streptophyta; class Magnoliopsida; order Rosales; family Rosaceae; genus Prunus; species Prunus padus. The sequence goes on from JANFAM010000019.1 coordinate 6,355,455, forward strand.
TCTCAAAATACATATTATATATATATATAACAACAACAACCCAATTGCTCAAAGCCTTCAGCCGAAATTTTCCAAGCTCCCAATACTCCAAGGCTTCGACCGCACATTCCTGGGCAAGCTCACCTCTCCAGCCGAAAAATCTTGGGCACGGGCCACTATTTTTCCTAGCTCTCCGACCGCATATTCCAATTGCCCCAGGCCGCAAAATAGTCATTGTTTGACTAAAGTTGAATAGCCAACTTCATGGCCCATCATATTCATGCATCCAACTACATTTGCATGAATAGATATATATATTCACTTACTATATATATATCTATATATATAATGAATCCCAAGCATCTCAGCCAAAGATTGTGCGGCCTCACTTAATCCAAAGAGCCCAACTGCATTTTTATCACTTTATATATATATATATTCAGCCCATGACTTTTATTTCTCATGTGCCCAATTGTCCAGCCGCATATATACACTTATATATGTAAATGAAAATGACTATAACCAAAAGCTCTCCAGCCGCACCTCATATACATTTACATTTGCATATGTATATAATATATATATATATATATATTTATATATTTAAATGAGGAAGGCACCAACTGAACCAAGGCTCCAACCTAATATTTAATTGCCCTTCTTTCAAAACTTCTGGGCACGGGCTGCTTCACTAATCTGGGTACGGGCCGCTTCAAAGCTATTTCCAACCCGGCCGAGATTTCCATTTCTTTGCCCCGGATTTTCAAAAGGAACGAAATCTGAGTGTGGGCTCGGTAAATTCTCACCACGCTCAAACAACCCAAACCAAACTTTTTCAATCAGAAGCATGCATGCCCATTGCCCATTTCTGTTAGAACCTGCTTACTTCTGAGACACAAAAGAAAGATCCTTTGATGTGATCTGGTAAAGAAAGATGCATGATTGTGTTTTAGAAATCACTTTATCTTAAACAATGATGAAGATTACTTGTAGTATCTTTACATGATATTACTTTTGCATTATAACTGTTGCTACTTGAAATTTAAAATAGTTCATCATTTGTCTCCTTTTTTGTAAATCCTAGTACACTGCACTCTGCTTTCATAAGCATTTGATTCACAGGAATAAACTAAGGATCAAGTAATCCAAATAAAAGTTCCATCATTCAACTTCACCACTACTAGAAAAGAGGTCTTGTGTTTTTGTTAATTCTTTATATATATATATATATATATATATATATATATATATATATATATATATATATATATATATATATATATATATATATATATATATATTAGTATATTGATTTGTTTATAGATAGTGGTGGAGAAAAGAAAGCCCTCAATGGGAAGCAATGAATATATGCCCTTTTATCTTCATGAAAGTAAAAGTGGAAAGAGGGCTGAGAAAGAAAGCAAAAGAGACTTAAACAGCCCTTAAGAGAGGATGTTAAAAAGCTTGCTCTTGTCTCAATTTATATATATATATGGTTCTGGTGGTGAATTGTTTTCAAATTAAGTACTTCTCCAATTCTCAGTCCCCTCACCAATGCCAACTTCCTCTTTTGTCTTCCCCCTACTCTATCTTTTAGCCTCAGTCTCACTTACAAGTAATTCTGCATCTTCTTCTATGTACTTCTGGTGCACTATTGATTCATGCATTGTGTTTTCTTTTTTGGGTTTCTAATTGGGTTTTTTTCTTGTTGCAGATGGGGCTCAACTAATTGTAGTAAACAACTGCAATGAAAGTATATGGCCTGGTATACTTGGCAGTGCAGGCCTAGCCACTCCTCAAAGTGGCGGTTTCCACCTAGGCAGTGGTCAAGAAGTAGTTCTTGATGTCCCTGAGAAGTGGTCAGGAAGGATATGGGGCAGGCAGGGCTGTCAATTTGACAATGATGGAAAAGGAAATTGTGAGACCGGCGATTGTCTTGGCCAATTGAGTTGCCAGGGAAAAGCTGGTGTGCCTCCAGCAACCGTGGTTGAAATGACACTCGGATCATCAACGTCACCCCTGCATTTCTATGATGTGAGCTTGGTTGATGGCTTTAATTTGCCTGTGTCAATGAAACCGGTCGGGGGTGGAATAGGTTGTGGTGTTGCCTCATGTGAGGTTGATTTGAACGTTTGCTGCCCATCAGCATTGGAAGTGAGGAGAGGAGGCAGGGTTGTGGGGTGTAAGAGCGCCTGCTTGGCTATGCAATCTGCTAAGTATTGCTGCACAGGAAGCTATGCAAACCCAAACACTTGCAAGCCAACCCTTTTTGCTCATCTGTTTAAGGCTATATGCCCCAAGGCCTATAGCTATGCTTTTGATGACTCTTCCAGCCTTAACAAATGCAGGGCTTCGCGGTACGTCATCACTTTCTGCCCTCCCCAATGATCAATGGCTGAAGGAGATTTTAGACATTGTCAAATATATGGTTCTGCAACTGTGACGAAGCCAATGGCTTTTGTAGGACTATTATATACTTAAAAGTATGGTTCTTCTGTTTTTTTTTTCTTCATTACAAGATTGGATCTCCTTTCTTTTTATGATCTGTTAGAAGCAAATGGAGCAGTAATGCTTGAACAAGATTATATTGTAGTCGATGCGTACGCATTACATAAATTATCATGGCCAACTCCTAAGTCACTCATCAACTATCACATAATATGACCAAATGATGTGATCCATTAGAAATTACCCTACAGAAATTAAATGGCAGTTTCCTGTTGGTGAGGGGCCTTAATGCCAATTGCGTGTCCTAGTTTTAAATCCATTGACTTTGAGAAAGCCTGTTTTGTAGCTGTTAGCCTTTTAAGGATCATTGTTTGTTCCTAATCAGGATTACATTTTTACCAAGTGTTCGAAGCCGAATTGCATAACATCCAGTACAATACGATAAGCACAACTAAGCTAAGCTGCATTTGATGTAAAGACAAAACGGAAGAAAAGCTCCAAATTGTACAACAACAAAGGAATCTTAAAGTCAGGCAGGATGAAGATGCACTTTAGCTTACAAACAAAACTAATCAAACACCATTTGGAGCACTGCTCTATAAAACTCTGGGTTCCAAGAGTTAGAGATGAACTTTTAAACTGAACCATCCAAGAAAGGGAACATGGGTTCATACACAGATGTAGCTCTGATTCATGAGGAGGTTGCAGTTGCACCGACTTTTGGCTCGTCTCTGCCGGCCCCAAATGTTCAAGAAATAGTAAAGAGTGACCCTTTGCATGTCCCTGAAAGATACCTTATTAAAAATCAAGAGGACATGCCAAAGAGTGATCGTACATGTCAGCTTTCTTCTGAGATTCCTACAATTGATTTCTCTCTGCTCTCAATAGGTTACAAGGAGGAGCTTACCAAACTTGATCTGGCTTGCAAAGAATGGGGCTTTTTCCAGGTAATTAATATTGAAATCATCACACAGATCAAAAACTGCTTCATTTGCAAACTTGATCTGACAATGTTTCATTTATTCAAATCTGAGTTCACTGTGATACTAATGACACATTATTTTGGAGGAAAATTTGGTGAACAAATTGTTATTCTAATTTATAAGCTTGCTGCAGATGATAAATCATGGAGTGGCAACAGAGGTGTTGCAGGGCATGAAGGATGCTGCTGCAAAGTTCTTTGAACTTCCTCTAGAAGAGAAGAATAAAGTTGCTATGGCAGATGATATACAAGGCTACGGGCATGCGTATGTGGTTTCAGAAGAGCAGATACTGGACTGGTCTGATTCACTTGCTCTTGTTGTTTACCCATCTCAGTACAGAAAGCTTAAGTTTTGGCCAACCACACCAAAGGAATACAAGTATGTTCCTAAAATTCAGGGGAAAAACTGAGTATTGTTTAATCTGAAAACACTAGTTGAATTTGAAGAGAAACGGTAGTCTCAGTATTCCACTCATAAGTAGGTGATTGAAAGCCGTTAATAAGCATGGGGTTTTAAACCCGTTGACGGTTTAGAATCATCTATAGACGCGTGGACGACTGAGCTCATTAAACTCTAACTTCCAATTTTGTTGATAAATATTGTATTGGTGAAGGGAGGCTGTTGAGGCATATTCTATTGAAGTCAAAAAACTTGGAGAGGAGCTCATAAGGCATATCTCTTTAATTATGGGGATGGAAAAGGATGCTCTTCTTGCACTACATCAAGAGTTGGTCCAAGTTGTGCTTGTGAACTACTATCCACCATGCTGCATGCCTGATAAAGTACTAGGCAAAAGTCCACACTCGGACACAAGCACCATAACCATACTCATGCAAGAAGACAATGTAACCGGATTACAGATTCGAAAAGAAGGAGAATGGGTGCCGGTGAAGCCAATTCCAAATGCTCTCGTTGTGAATGTGGGAGATGTTGTTGAGGTAAAAGTTGCTAAGTGAACTATAAAAAACAAGAATAATATTTTTCTTTGAGCTTCATACTTGTTCTTGCTGTGACAGATATGGAGCAATGGAAAGTACAAGAGCATTGAGCACAGAGCTGTGACAACCGAAAGCAAGGCGAGGCTCTCTTATGCAACATTTCTTCTTCCACATGATGATGTGGAAGTTGAACCATTTGATCATATGGTGGAGTCTCCAGGGTCCCTTCGGATGTACAAGAAAGTCAGATATGGAGATTATCTGAGGCAATCCTTGAAGAGGAAAATGGAGGGGAAGGCACACACTGACGTGGCAAAGATATCAAGTTAAGAAAGATGGTGTTTCTATTTTAGAAAGCCAGAGAAAATAAAAAGACTTTCTAAATCAAGTCTCTAATGATCAAATGAGTTTATGTGGCTTTTGTAATACAAAAATAGCATAGCATCATCAAGGATGCAGTTTTTGGTCTCTTTTTTTTGGTGAAAAGAGTTTAGGGGGAATTTTTGGTTTCTTGTCTATGTAAGAAACCCTATAAAACCTAAAATTTTAATTAAACCTCCAAAATCATTAGATGAATATTAATATTCAATTTCCAGTGAAATGCAGTGCAGAATGAGACTATACACATAAACCTCCAAAAATAAATAAACAAAAGAAAAAAGCGTAGTTTCCAACTAAAGTCAAAGTATGTAGAAGGCATCTTAAAATCAGGGAAGATGAAGATGCCTTTAGCTTACAAACACATCTGGTCTATCAGATTCTGGGTACTTAGCAATTAGAGTTAGATTTAGATTTACGAAGATGAGTTCAAACCCCGATGCACCAACTTATGGCTCATCTCTTCCAGCACCAAATGTTCAAGAAATAGTAAGGAGTGACCCTTTGCTGGTCCCTGAAAGATACCTTATTAGGAATGAAGAAGACTTGCCAAAGTGTGGAGATCATATGTGTCATTTTTCTTCCAAGGTCCCTATCCTTGATTTCTCTCTGCTGCTCTCAAAAGAGCACCAGGAGGAACTTGATCTGGCTTGCAAAGAATGGGGATTTTTTCAGGTAATTATTACTAATTGATCATATTCAATACATACATACACACACACACACACACACACATATATATATATATATATATAATATTGTATCATATCTTAGTCAAATAAACTTTTCTGCAGATAGTACATCATGGAGTGGCAACAGAAGTGTTGCAGGCCATGAAGGATGCTGCGGCAGAGTTCTTTGAGCTTGAGTTGGAAGAGAAGAAAAAGATTGCTATGCCACCAGATGACATACAAGGCTACGGGCATACCCATGTGGTCTCACACGAGCAAATACTGGACTGGTCTGACTCACTGAGTCTCTTTGTTTACCTGTCCCCGTATAGAAAGCCCAAGTTTTGGCCAACCACACCAAAGGAATTCAAGTAGGTTTCTAAAAATCAGGGGAAAAACAGAGTATTGTTTCTTCAAATTTGTGAATACTAATTGACTCCAATGAAATACATTAGAATGTGAACGTCCAATCCAAAATCAATTCGGTATGGGTGAAGAGGCGCAAGTTCCTTTAAATGATCATGCAAGACTTTAATTTGCCCACATGGGATTCACACTCTCAACATTCTCACACGATCCACGGTTTATAGTCGCTTGTATGAAAGACTGAACTAAATTCTAATGTCTATGTTTTCAATTGTTGTATTTGTGAAGGGAGGTTATTGAGGTGTATTTTAGTGAAGTTAAAAAAGTTGGAGAGGAGCTCCTAAGGTGTCTATCTATAATTATGGGGATGTTGAAGGACACTCTTCTTGGACTTCATAAAGAGTTGCTCCAAGCTTTGCGGGTGAACTACTATCCTCAATGTTGCATGCCTGATAAAGTACTAGGTCTAAGTCCTCTCTCGGACAAAAACTCAATAACAATACTTATGCAAGAAGACAATGCGACCGGATTACAGATTCGACAAGCAGGAGAATGGGTTCCAGTGAAGCAATTCCAAACGCTCTTGTTGTGAATGTTGGAGATGCTATTGAGGTAAAGAAAGAGGTTACAAAAAGTTTTATTGGGTTTAAATAGAAAAAGAAAACTACAAAAGAGAACAAGGTTTTCTAAGCTTCACATTTATTCTTTTTATGACAGATATGGAGTAATGGGAAGTACAAGAGCATTGAACTCAGAGCTGTGACAACCGAAAGTAAGGCGAGAATGTCATATGCATCATTTCTTCTGCCAAATGACGATGTGGAAGTTGAACCATTTGATTACATGGTGGAGTCGACAGGGTCCATTCGGAAGTACAAGAAATTCAGATTTGGAGATTATTTGAGGCAAGCGTTTAAGAAGAAAATTGATGGGAGGGCACATATTCAGATGGTGAAGAAGACTGAAAGTTGATTAGCAGATGCTTCAATGTCAAAAGCCAGAGGAAAAAGGAGAAAGAAAATTTAAAACCAAGCCTTCCATCATATAATTGAGTTACAAGTTTCTTATATTTTATACACTAAAAAAGTTTCTGTAACCATACATGCATATGCATTGATAAATGCAGCTCAAAATCATGAAAACATTGGAAGAAATTTGGAACTTTGTGGAGTTTAAATAGTGTTGCAATTATGCATGGCCGACAAAAGTAAGAAAAAGAAAAAAGCAAGTTTAAGGACACTGACACAGTGATAAAGCTGTTAAATTTCAGAGAGACGGGCCAGTGACCCACTACTAACAACACCGATATTGTCCCAAACTTAACCACCTACAAAGCCCAATAGGTGTGGGGTTTTATCACAAAAGGCCTCGGTGATATTAGTAGTGGAACCATTCATTCTATATTGTATTTTATTTTGTCAAGTTTCCGATATAGGACTTATATTCTTCAACAAAAGCAACCAAGTCTCCATCTTTCTACCTAACACTCACCAAGATATCAGTTGAACTTGGTAGAAAATGCAATGTGGGTTAATCCATGGCCACAAACATGAATGAAGGTGACACTAACAGTACAGTATAATTGTTCGTCTGGAAATGCTTCTGAACACCGTGTGATGCCCCTGACCGCTGAGCAGGCTATACTTTGTCAACTTAGCGGCTTTGTATGTTGTTTACTTGGGAGTCAAGAAAAATGGGTGAGCTTGAGATAGGCTAGAAGACTATTCCTTGAGGGATTGCGAAAGGCATGCCACTACTAGTGATACTCTTCTAGTACAAAGAGGGAATGAAATGGTGTTTGGTTTGTGTGTGTGTTGTGAATGTAACTGCGCTATTTTATCTTTTCTTCTAATCAAAGCCACTGCACTCCAAAGAGGGGAATATGGCTTTAGATAGGTTCTTTTTCTGCCTCAATGAAGAGAACTTTTGATATCTCAATTATAGTAAAACAAACTGCATGATGGAGGGTGTTCTAGTCCGTTATCTGACTAGGAATTTAGTAACAGCTTTTTGCATGTAAACTGTCCGATAGACATAATACCTTCATTAATGATCAAATACAAGCTTGAAAAGACTAAAATGAACTTAAATACAGTAAAATAAAAACCAACATAAACTAGAAAAGATTCTGTCGGACATAAGGCCTGACGTACCGGACAGAAACATCAATTTATCTGAGACAGTGTTGTATTGTCCGATGATGGCAAGTCAGAAATATCTGCAGCCAAAAATTGGCCCGTACCGCAGATAGGAAGCTTGCTTTGAGATGGGTGAGCTGGAAATCGAAACCAACTATCAAATCATACCAAGTGTTGCTGGCAGAGCATAAAGGTTACAAACAATGGCAGTATTATTCCAATCAGGAGTTGTCAACTGGGAATTAGACAAAGCTATGTGTTTGGGAAAAGAATAGAGTTCCAACAAGGAGTTGTCAACTGGGAACTCAAAGAAACCGAAGGGAGTTGATTCAAGACTTGGCTTTGGTCTGCAGAGAGACGCTTTGCAAGAAGTTGAATCTAAGACATTGAGTCTTGGTTTTGAGACGTTGAGTCTGGCTTTTTGGCTGAAGTTGTATATCTCGCGCTGCCATTGGGTTTCCATATTTATAGGCAAAGTAACCCACTGATGACGGTGCCTTGGATGGTACTTGGAAAATCACACTTGAGCACAGATTACTGCCACTTGCAAACCTGCTCTTGTAGATTGATTTGGTGATGGGAAAGAAATCTTTGAAATGAAGATTTCTTGGCATGTAAGGGGTGATTTTGCTAGTTGATTGAACCAGAAAATCATGGAATGACTCTTTCTGCATTCAGCGCCAGTGGGTTAGCCTTGTTCTGATGGAAATAGTAGCCATACCGCATAAAATGCGGTGGTAATCACATTAATGGTGGTGGGAACCGCCTCCACTTGCTAAAGGCCATACTTCTTCTGATCCGGTGGGTCATGCCTGGATTTTAGTGATTTGAACTGAGCTGTGGCCCTACCAATGTAAAGAAAATCTTCCTCGTTTGTTCGCAAAAATGGATAAGTTTCCTTTGAGCCCATTTTCAAATACCCTCTGTCCGAAATGGATTGTAGCACTTGTGTTTGAATAGAGGACGTAGCATCGGACACTTGTGTCCGACGCGTTGTTATTTCCGAAACACCTCGTTGACCACGAGCCTCGATCAATGTTTGCAGTTGGCGGGCTTGGGCCTTGCTGACTTTATTTGGACCTTCACATTTGCAAAACATGCTTATGACGATTTGGGCCTTTGTTATCCAACCATGAATTGGCTTTTTTAACTGTAGGAATTAACCTGCGTTAATTTTGATAATCTAGAAAAGTCCATGAGATTAGTGCACAGACAGCCAAGTCCACTGACTTTGGCGATGTAGCAATCAACCAAAGAGTGGGTAGCAAATAGCTAACCTACCAATACCAAGAGTTGAGAAATAGAAGGCCAATTTGCCTACCTAAATCAGTAGCAACAGATGTTCAATTTGCCTACCTTCTCCATTGAAGACAACTCATCCGAAACCGTTGGATCACTAATTTTTTAGAACCAGAGAGAAACATGAGTTCAACCCCTGATATGGCATTTGCACCAAATGTTCAAGAAATTGTAAGGACTAACCCTTCGCAGATCCCTGAAAATTTCCTCATAATTAGGAATGAAGAAGAAGGCAAGTCAAATAATACTGCGGATACATGTCATCTTTCTTCTGAGATTCCTATTGTTGATCTTTCTCTGCTCTCAAGAGGGCACAAGGAGGAGCTTAACAAACTAGACCAGGCTTGCAAAGAATGGGGATTCTTTCAGGTGATCGTATCCTAAATATTATTATAGCTGCGATGAGATTTTTTTGTCAGACAAATTCTATGTAGTCATATTATCCATAACCCAAATTTATTGTCAGACAGTCTGGTAAGAGAACATTTCTAAATATAACTGTATGGTATTGAAGTCCCAACTTTCTGAAGTATTGGACATGTAACATGTTTCTTCTTTTTTTTCTTTCAAGTGATAATATTATAATTATACATGTTGTAGGTGGTAAATCATGGAGTGGCAACAGAAGTGTTGCAGGAAATGAAGGATGCTACGGCCAAGTTCTTTGAACTTCCGTTAGAAGAGAAGAACAAAATCCGTATGCCGTCAGATGACTTTCAAGGCTACGGCCAAGCCTATGCAGCCTCCCAAGGGCAGACACTGGACTGGTCTGACGCACTGTTTCTCAGTGTTTATCCATCCCACCATAGAAAGCTCCAGTTTTGGCCAACCTCACCAGAGGGATTCAAGTAATGTTTCTAAACTTAACTTGCACGTGTTGATGATGTACTTGTAATAGAAATGACATCTAATGATGCTTCGAATCTTAATGGAATTGAGTTTAATTTCATTGAAATTAATGTTTACTAACTTTCAACAATTGAAAATTACCCACACGCGCGTGCAAGTAAAGCTAGCTAAACTCAATGTATAACTTCCAATTTATTGATACATGTTGTGTTGATGAAGGGATGCTATTGAGGCGTATTCAGGTGGAGTAAAAAGAGTTGGAGATGAGCTCCTAAGGTCTCTATCTTTAACTTTGGGGATGGAGAAGGAAGCTCTTCTTAAACTACATCAAGAAGTAGTCCAAGTTTTGCGCGTGAATTACTATCCTACATGCCACATGCCTGATAAAGTGCTAGGTCTAAGTCCACACTCGGACACAGGCACCATAACCATACTCATGCAAGAAGACAATGTAACCGGATTGCAGATTAAAAAAGGAGGAGAATGGGTTCCGGTGAAGCCAATTCCAAACGCTCTCGTTGTCAATGTTGGAGATGTTATTGAGGTAATTACACAAGGTGATCGTAACACCGTTGACACAGAATTATCAATTTATTCATGTTATAATATTTATATATTTGTTAATACTCTGATCGCGGTGTTACGGACCCAACCAATAGTTTCTCACAAATTTAAGCTTCATATGTATTATGTTGCTATGACAGATATTGAGTAATGGGAAGTACAAGAGCATTGAACACAGAGCTGTTACGACCGAAACCAAAGCGAGGATATCTTATGCATCATTTCTTTTGCCGCATCTAGTTGTGGAAGTTGAGCCGTTTGATCATGTTGTGGAGGCATTAGGGTCTCGGAGGTACAAGAAGGTCAAATATGGAGATTATCTGGGGAGTTCCTTGAAGGGGAAACTTAAGGGGAAGGCACACATTGAAACAGCCAAGATTGGAAGTTAATTAAGCAGATGCTTTGATTTTCAAAGCCAGAAAAAGAAATTAAATAAGGTTTTTCATGATGACTTTGAGTGGGCTTGTTATATTAACATAGGCAAATGGATCGAATATACATTATGGGCTTTGAGTGGGAGTGGGCTTGTTTTTCACGATGACTTCATGTACATTATCAAATATATACGTGCATATGTACCTCCCTCTTGTGGATCTTTTGGTTTTTATTTTTTATTTATTTTTATAAAATTGATAATTTAAACTATTGTAATGTACATGAAGGGGGTTCGAACTCGGTTGCAACTTGCAAATGGCCTAACATGAATATTTGCAGGTCTTGGTTTTTAAGTAACATTCGCAAGAGTTGGAATAAATTCAATGGATGTCATGAATTTCGTGCTCACATGCACCTATAAAGTGGTTTGAATATTGCTCATGTTTGGTGCCCTGGACTTGATGGTATATTTCCAATTAAAATTGACATGGATCCTAATCATTGTTTGGTGGGTTTAAATATGTTTCAGACTTGATGTGGGTCTTTGGATCCAAGTCCAAAATAACTAGGGCTATGAAACCAAAGCCCAGACATGGGTTTACAATGAAAGCTCGCTTTTCTCTTTCTCTCTCTCTCTTTCTCTCTCTCTCTCTCTCTCTCTCTCTCTCTCTCTCTCTCTCTCTCTCTCTCTCTCTCTCGCTATGTTCCACCGTCTTCGGCCCCTCGAAACGCCAGACCTTGAGCCTTCTGACCAAGCAGAGGTACTTACAAGCCCTTTCTCCTCCATTATCAACCTGGTTCTCAAGCATTCTCAAATGGTCTCCTCTGTTTTGCTCACCATCTTCGCCAATTCAACAAGCAAAGCCTCATGTTTCTCTCTCTAGCAGGCTTTTGGATATGTGATTGGAAGATATCCACTTGAAAGGGGTCTGAGGTTGATTTTGGGTTTGGTATTCTATTTTTTATGTTTTTTTTAAAATCTTGATTTGAGTTCTGTTCTTGGTTTGATTAAGATTTTGCATCTGGTTCTAGAATTTTTGCAAAAAGTTGAGGGCTTTTCTTCAATCTGAGGCCAAAGTTGGAATTTTGCATCTAATTATTGTTAATAAAAAATAAATTAAAATATGATTTATTTTTATTTTTTTAAAAAGAAGTTAATTCTTGTAACATCTCACATCGACCAACGGAGATGGGGTGATGTGCCTTATATGTACATGCTCACCTCCATATAGCACGAGGCCTTTTGGGAGCTCACTGGCTTCGGATTCCATGGGAACTCCGAAGTTATGCGAGTTTGGGCTAGAGCAATTCCAAGATGGGTGACCCACTGGGAAGTTGCTCGTGAGTTCCCAGAAACAAAACCGTTAAGGCAGGGCCCAAAGCGAACAATATCGTGTTACGACGGAGCCGATCCGGGATGTGACATAATGGTATCAGAGTCATTTTGCCGTGTAGTGCGAGTGTGTCGACGAGGACTTTTGGCCCCTAAGGGGGGTGGATTGTAACATCCCACATCGACCAACGGAGAAGGGGTGATGTGCCTTATATGTACATGCCCATCTCCATCTAGCACGAGGCATTTTGGGAGCTCACTAGCTTCGGATTCCATGGGAACTCCGAAGTTAAGCGAGTTTGGGCTAGAGAAATCCCAAGATGGGTGACCCATTGGGAAGTTGCTCGTGAGTTCTCAGAAATAAAACCGTGAGGGTAGAACCCAAAGCGGACAATATTGTGCTACAACATAGCCGATCTGGGATGTGACAATTCTAGTATGTTATTTGGTGCAAAAATGAACATGACTAAACTCAAAGCCTAGCCAATCCAAGTCAACCCAATCCAATGCTTCAAAGCTCATCCTAACCAGTCCAAGCCAACCCACCAAACGGGACCATAGTTTTTTTTTTTAGTTTATTTACTGTTTCACCCCCTAAAATGGATGCTCGGTCTCATTTTACCCCCTTAAATTGAAATTTTTCTCACTTAACCTCCTAAATCTCTAAAAATTGCTAAAATTTTCTCACTTTACCACTTTCATCCATTTCCATCCACAAAACCGTTAAGTGTGTTGACGTGGCATGACATTCTAGTAATTTAGCTTCTTATCTTTTCTCTTTTCTCTTCTCTCTTCTCTCTGCCCCTCTCTCTCTCTCTCTCACATCACTCCCTCTTCTCTCTCATCCCTAACCCAACTACTCTACAATTGCAAGAGAAAGAAAACCCACCACCCAATAACCGTATGAACCAAGAGCTAGGATTTATCCAAAAAAAGGGACAAGAAATAGAAACTGAATTTGAAAATTTTTTTTTCTACTTTCCTAGAAAAATCAAATTAGCAAAAACGCATGCCAAAGCAACCATTCCCTATCCCACCCTTCCACCCAGATTTCGACTCCATCAAAACCCTTACAGTGAGGGGTAACGAACTGAACCTCTCGCTGCTTATTTGAACGGTGTCGTTGAAAGCCACTACAAATTTGGCTTGGCAAAAGAAGTGGTACGGATTTGGGTGGTTTATCGAACCCCAACCTTATCTATCTTCCCAACCCCAATCCCCCACCTCCCCCATACCCATCACCTAGATTCACCACCTCCCTGACACGATACACCCAAATCCACCATCCGCTCATCTCTCTCTTTCTCTCTTTCTCTCTTTCTATCTCTCTCTCTCCACGAGATCTGACCAGCAAATGGAGGCAAGGCCAAAAGGGAGGTTTAGTCAGGAATTTGTGCTGGTGATGGGTGTTGAGAGGCTGGGTGTTCCTCTCTCTCGTGCCAACCCCCATCTTCGCCCAATTCTCTGCATCCCATGCCCAACCCCATGGCCAATACAACACCTTCCCCATTCTCTCTTCGACAACCACAAACCCCAACTCATCCTCCACCCTCTGTATCTCTCTCTCTCCCTCGTCCCCCCTCTACGTGTTTGACTCCGCCATAAATTTGAGTTCCAACTCCATATTAAGCAAACCATGATCTGGGTTTTTGGCAGACTTTTGAGAATAGTTCATATCCTCTTTTCGTGAATCTTTAAGTGAGAGAGACAGAGACAGAGAGAAGAAAGAAGATGGGGATGGGTGGGGTTCCATGGAGGTTGGGTTGGGGATGAGAGAGAAGAGGGAGTGAGAGAGAGAGAGATAGAGAGAGAAAAAAAGAGGCAGAGAGAAGATAAGAAGCTAAAATTACTAGAAGGCCCATGCCACGTCAGCACACTTAACGGTTTTGTGGATGGAAATGGACGGTAGTGGTAAAGTGAGAAAATTATAGCAATTTTTAGAGATTTAGGGGGTTAAGTGAGAAAATTTCAGTTTAAGGGGGTAAAGTGAGACCGAGCGTCCGTTTCAGGAGGTGAAATAGTAAATAAGACTTCTTCTCTTTTTCTTTTCTTTTTTGTCAAAGTGGACTTCCATTCATAACAAAGGGTTACAAATAAAGCCTAACATAACAAAGATCCAAAAATCCCAAAACAAACTAAACCCTAGCAACCAAACGGGGCCATAGTATATATGGAGTTTGTTTTTGATATGGGTGCAGTTTTTTTAAAATTAATGAGGAATGAGATATTTAAATTTGGAATTTATTCTAGTACTAAGAATAAAAATGAGGTGTTGTTAAACGAACCTTAAAATTAACTGAGTACATCTTACTGAAAATGTCACCAAACTAATAGCTCGTTTAATATGCAGCTTTAAAAAAGGACCCTATGTACCAAAACAAACTTGAACTATACTCTATACTTTATGGAGTAAAATATTATTGCCAGCATATGCATGTATAACAGAGCAGAGCAAACTTGAACTTGAAAATGTCACCAAACTTGAACTATACTCTATACTTTAGCAGAGCAGGTATAAAGCAATGTTTTCTTAGTGCCGCATTGCTTATTTGGGGTGATAAGTGATTTTTAAAAATTTTGGGAAGCTCATCCGTTTGGTAAACTAGAAAATCACTTATTATTAAAAATTCTTGTGAGAGAAAGCTATATGGGAAAGTTATAATGAGGTGCTTTCATTTTCTGATTATGTAGAAATCGTTTCAAGAGGCGCTAGGTTTAATGATTTTCCATGAACTATTATCTGATTATCGGAAATTAGTACCAACAACACTTTAAACAAAAAGTTTACCAAACGCCAAATCGCTTTATCTCACAAGATTTCTCTCACAAAGAAATCGACAACGATTATTTTCACAAAGACAAAGAATGCCAAACTGGCCCTTATAAGGATAAAACACACGTTTAACCATAAACAAACATTTCCACCTAACATTATCACAATTATATACAGAACATTATATATATTATATCTCCCACATGATCTGCACCCTAACAAAAAATACTAAATAAAGTAACGTAGCTCAACCCTCTCTTTCTCCCTCCTCCATTAAAGGTAACCCGTCTGCAACTAATTGACCTGGAGCATTTAGAACAAGAAAGAAACATGAGTTCAAACCCTGATATGGCAAGTGTTCAAGAACTGGTCAAGAGTGACCCTTCGCAGGTCCCTGAAAAATTCCTTGTAATTAGGAATGAAGAAGACGAGCCAAACAGTGATCTTTCTTCGAAGATCCCTATCATTGATCTTTCTCTGCTCTCTAGAGGGCAGAAGGAGGAGCTTGACAAACTGGACCGGGCTTGCAAAGAATGGGGATTCTTTCAGGTGATCATATCCTAATTGGTAGCGTTATGTACTCCAAACTGAATATTTTATATTTTTTATGACCGCGAGAAGAAGTGCGGTGTATATCTGAACTAAAATAATTTATACCATTTTAGTTTTCATCAAACTTATGTTGCTACAGAAATGTTTATATTTGTCAAATTATGACCACACAAATTCAGGCATTTCTCATGATGATTGTGTGTGATATATAGTGTTTGAGTCAATGGACATTTTCCAAGTTACATATAAGTCAAACTTTGCATGTACAGGTGGTGAATCATGGAGTGGCATCAGAAGTGTTGCAGGAGATGAAGGATGCGACGGCCAAGTTCTTTCAACTTCCGTTGGAAGAGAAGAACAAGATTCGTATGGCATCCGGTGGGTTTGAAGGCTATGGGCAAGTCGATGGTGTTGCTCGAGGGGAGACAATGGACTGGTCTGACCAACTGGTTCTCACTCTTTATCCAGCCCAACACAGGAAGCTTAAGGCTTGGCCAACAGAGCCAGAGGGATACAAGTAATGTTTCTGTTTGGGCCCGGAATCTATAGCCCAAAGAGAAATCGCAGAGATCCAAATAAACCATGGATTTAAGATAAGATTATCATTAAGATAAAAATTAATTGCCACTAAATAGGCGATTAATTAGAAGAAAAAGTGAGGTTCAGAAATTGGGCCAGGCCGCCTCCAAAAAGAGAAAACCTATCGTGGCTAAACAAAAGCCCAAGGCCCAAAAGACGAAAATGCACTTAATAGAGCAGACAAGGTTGATTACGCAAGTTCCAAAACTGACCTGAAATTGACTTTGGAAACCAACTTTTGATTCACAGGATATTTTCACGCATGAGAGCCCTCCCCTTGAGCAAACGAGAGTCTCATCAAAATCGAAGGTTCTTCGTAAAACAAGTTTCAAAAAGTAGGTCGACGGCTAAAAGAATATTTTCTGTACAAAAAAGGAAAAGATGTTTCTTAGAGAACAAGTTCCGAGGGGAAAAGAAGGTCCCATTTTCGCAAATCAAGTTGATAGCAACTACCTCTTATCTGAGGTCAATTATTTCCTTTTAAAACTAGAATATCTTGGGATATTTTAGGGAATTCGTTAAACATCTCTATAAAAGGAAATAAAAAGGGTAAAATCAGGCATCATCATCCAATCAACAAAAACAAACTCTCACCAAAATCGAACGAAAGATCTCTTGATCCCACGGACTCGAAACAAAGAGAATCGTTGTAAGAACCTGATACACAAAATCAGTACACTTTACAAAACCAAAACAGCAGAACTCAGTTCATATCATCATATGAAAACCTCAACAAAATTTTCAAAAGCTTTTATAGCTCCAAACCATCCCGTGGAACCATCCTCGTGGTAATCCACCAAGACTAGAGCTATCTTCTTCCGAGAAAGTCACCTTAACTCGTGTTCCTGCCACCCGGAACAGCCAGAATAGCCGTAGGTGAAGGCAAAGCGAGTCAACTCGAAAGCTATCAAGACTTCGGAAAAACAGGATAACTACTTCATTACAGGTCAATCTAGGTGAAGGAAGTCCATCCGTAACATCCGTAACGGCGAGCAGTGCGGACTCTCGATTACGCTGTAGACTTAGCCTCCCATGGCTCAAATTGATGAAAAGCTCGCCAATCTCCAGCGTTGGCATCGATTCCCAGCTAACTCCGTTAGTTGAAGTTATTGTTACACGAACCACCGAAGATCAAGCAGTTCTGCCTGAAATTTGTTGTCTTTATGTAAGAATATTTTGCTAGAATTTCCCAATTTATTAAACTGTGAAAATTATGAAGTCCTCACCTGTCTGAGGCATAGAAAAGAACTTACTTGGGAGATTTTCCTCACCCAAATGCACAATTGCTTGATTTTTATCAAATAACTTGGGGCGCAAGTTATTTCATTTTCAAGTCTGTTAGAAGTTCGTTAACTTGCTGACAGTGGCACGCTCAACACATCAAAGAAAGTTAACTTGATAGACCACTAATGGTTTGTTCAAGCTAATGGGGAACTTTACCCTGCTATTACAGGTACTAAACAAAAAGGGGTGAACAGTTTCTAAACTTAACTCAGAAAAAAGTGGAAAGTTTTGTTGATTTCTTGAAATTTGAAGACAGTAGCTAGTGGCATGGTACGTTCATGTACTACATTCTTGTAATGTATAGGGTTGAAAATAAAATACTTGATTATTTTTGGAAAATATTTTTTGAAGATGGTTGACTAATCACAGTTTATATGGGTGTGAACCTCAAATACTTGAGAGTATCACATCAATCAACAATTCAAAGTCGACCGCGCAAGTGCTAGTGATAAACTCTAATTAACTTGCAATTCTTTGATAAGTGCTGTGTTGTGTGGATCATGATGAAGGGTGGCTATTGAGGCATATTCAAGTGAAGTTAAAAGAGTTGGAGAGGAGCTCCTAAGGTCTCTATCTTTAATTATGGGGATGGAGAAGCATACTCTTCTTGAACTACATAAAGAGTTGCTCCAAACTCTGCGTGTGAACTACATTCCTCCATGCTCCGTGCCTGATAAAGTACTAGGTCTAAGTCCACACTCAGACGCAAGCACCATAACCATACTGATGCAAGAAGACGATGTAACCGGGTTACAGATTCGAAAAGAAGGGGAATGGGTGCCGGTGAAGCCAATTCCAAACGCTCTCGTTGTGAATGTGGGAGATGCTATTGAGGTACAATGGTGCTCGAACTATACAAAAGAAGTGCATTTTCTTTTTGTTTAAGCTTCATATTGTTCTTGTTGTTTATGACAGATATGGAGCAATGGGAACTACAAGAGCATTGAACATAGAGCTGTGGCAAACGAAGGAAAACTCAGGATATCTTATGCTTCATTTCTCTTTCCGCATGTTGATGTGGAAGTTGGACCATTTGATCATATGGTGGAGTCGTCAAGAATGTACAAGAAAGTCAAATATGGAGATTATCTGACGACTGCCTTGAAGAGTAAACTTAAGGGGAAGGCACACACTGAAATGGCGAAGAATGGAAGTTAAGCAAATGTTTCAATGTTCAAAACCCATACAAGAAAAAATGATTCGAGTCTTCCTTGATGACTTTGAGTGGCTTGTTATAATAAAATATAATCAAGCATGTTGATTTGGATTTTTCTGTACGTAGCTGTGAGAATTAATATGCACTTTCCCTTTTGTTTGACAAATATAATGAATCTTATGCACTTTGTGCCATTCCAAGTGCAAGTAGCCAAACCCAATTTTTTTTCTGCTCAGCTATGAAACAACAAAAAACTTGCTTTCATTAATACCAGGCCGCTAAACAACTAACAAAATGCGATAACATGCCAAGGAAAAACTCTTCAATCTAAAGAGAAATACAAGTGGTGGGGAAAGGGAGAATGGAAAGAACGAAATTACAACTGAGTGTATGATACAGTAAACCGGTTCCGTGAGCTGATTAAATGGAGGCAACAAAAACGGCCATGGCTATATTTCTAATCCGTCTGTGAGCTCCCATTGGCATCACCTCTGGCACTAGAATTACCTTGAACATTTGCAGCTTCCGGTGGAGGACCTGCACCTAACAGCAAAGGAGGAGCTTCTTTCTTCTCGGTACCAGGATTTTTATCCGCGGGATTTAGAGCAAAAGCTCTAAGACGAGGTTCAAAAACCTTGCTTGCAACATCAGGTGGCGGTGCATCTTCCCCTGGAAGCACAAGAAGCCCCTTCTCACGAAGAGAAGATGGCTCGTTGTAGCAGGCATTCCAGAGGGAGTCCACCAGCTGCCTCTCCTCTTTAGCTGCCCCAAGATCTTCAGGAGACATTGAACTAATACCTTTAATTCGCTCTTGAAGAAGTTGCTTCAATTTCTCATCTTCATCACCTAAACCACTAGTGGCCCCATCAGTTCTGTCTCGAGCAAGCTCAATAAGGCCCCGGAGTGCAGCTTCTCGTACTTCTAGATCTTCGCTAGAGGCAAGGTGCAACATTATGCGTGGAAATCCTAGCTCACTTACTACATTGCAATCAGAGCTATTCTCATGCAGTAGGAACTGAATCAAGTTCAGGGCTTTCCTGAAAAAATGGTTAATTTTCAGAAGAAATTCCTTTTTGGAGACACTAAATGAGGCAAAAATGAAGGCATATAAACATGTGAAGATTTCCAAATATATGAATTATTCAATTTCATTAATATGTTTTAATTCCCCAAAAGGAACATATTAACAAAATGGCCCCAAGCAAAACGAGAACTGAAGATATAACAAAATCCTTGCAACACACAATTACCTCTGGAATCTCACGTTGTCAGAAGATAAAGCATCTCTCAAGGCTGCATAACCGTTTGCTAGACGAAATGCAATGCTACCAGGTTTGTTGTGCCGGATTAAAGCTGAAAAGACATTCATTTGCAAAGAAAAGCTACATCAATATCCTTCCACGACAGGGAAATACTTAAAAAACACAAGAGCTTACATGACTAAACACTAAGCACAGTTCATCATAATACTCAATGCAGTACTTACAGGAAATTGCGCCAAGAGCTTTGGTTCGAACAGTCACATCAGGGTCGGATGTGAGATTAGAAAACAGATATTCGAAGCCATTTGCTTCCATGACCAATTGTTGGCTCTTGGGGTTGTTCTGGACAATAGTGGTCACAACTTCTGCAGCCTTTGCTCGGATATTTGCATGGGAATTCTTCAGGTAGCCAAGAAGAGGGACTAAACCGCCAATTGAGTGAAGATCTGTGACACATCCAAATAATCGACCAATGTTACAATGTAAGTAATGATCATCAAAGCCCCAAATATCAACATAAGGAAAAACACACATCAACATAGCAGAAGTCCAGTTCAAGGAAAAGGGCAAGAAATTTTACCATTGGCCATGTCAATAGACTCAACATGCTCTTGCAACTCATCCAACAAATCTGCCACAGACCCAAAAGAAGTAGCAACAAAGTTAATTGTATGTTATAAATTCAAAACAAAAAAACAAAACTTGGAGCAGAATTTCATATTTTATTAAATAAAAGGAGAAAAACCTTCAATATCAGCGGGAGTAACTCCTTGAGCTTCCAAAACCTGCTCAGGAGTTTGCATTACAAGGGTTATCTCCTTCATGCGCTTCACAACGTCAATACTCTGCGATTGCATCGCTTCCATAAACCATCTTCGATCCTCCTCGCTACAAAAGACACAACCGCAAATTAATCAATTTGGTCTCTAACATTCACACACATGCTTTTGAGTATTTCTATACATTGGTTCCAGATAGCCGCGTAATTAGTATAATTTTGGGGGCGCAGAGAGAAAAGTACCTCAAATTGCGATTGGGGCGAGTACCATCGGAGTGAGCAAGGCTCCATTTGAGCAATCCATCCCAGTTGGGTCCGTCTTTTGCCATTGTTGCTTCGTCTTCAACAAAACCAAAACCCTAAAAACTCTGCCTTTTTCTCTGGTCTGCTAATTGATGAAGAAGCAATCAATTATAGAGGAAACGGTTTAAAGCACCAGCAGAGTTATATAGGATATAAGTCGACATACAACACCGCTCAGACTTCAAGTTCTCGAAACCTCTAGACAGTTCTGGAACTCTAGTTTATGCACTACAAGTTTACAACTGAAAAGAAGACACGCAGGCGGCAGGGCGCCGAGCTGCCGGGCCTATGGGCCTGCAACTTTGATTAGATTGGGCTGAGGTTTTTAGAGGCCAAATAAACTGTGTACTAGCCTCCCAGTCTTTAGTGGACGGCCCAATTCTGTTGAATCATGGGATTTAATTTTTCCTTTTTTTTTTTGTCATCCTATTTAACTACCAAAAGTACTCAACCCTAATACGCTCTATCACACAACACCTTAAATCTAATCACAAATCTATCACCTTCAAAAAATCAACAACCACTTGAGAGTCCTAATGTTCTCAAAACTTGTTCTCCAGATAAATGGACTAGTGATTTACATATGTTTTATGCGCTCCTGCAGAAGCTATTGGAAGGAAGAATAAAAACTCTAGTGCTGGAACGAAGGAAGAATAAAAATATGCTCTGTTATCTATCTTTCATTTTAGGATTTGAAATAGAGCATATTTTTCTGCACGATTAGAAACATAGCAGATTTTTATTCTTCCTTCATTCCAGCACTGGAGTTTTTATACATACAACTACATCATCCAATCGAAAGCTTTCCCATAAAACTCATCCAAGCTTTTGATTTTGAAACGCATCTCACAACCAAGCTTTAGAGTTTATTCAGCCATGGCTTCTCTTCATGACAATCCAGCTCCTATACTTCATTTCTTGTTACTAGCAATTATTTCTCCCCTCTAAAAAAAAATTGTCATGAGCACCAAGTAATACGAAAACTTCTCTACATTTGATTAGGGTTGAATATGATGAGTAAGATGTACTTATTAAAATTATATTTGTTTCATAATTCAATATATCCTTTTTGGTCATTTTATATTATGGTATATTAGTAATTCAATAAACACTTTGATAATATGGTGTACTCAGTTAATTTTAGAATTCGTTTAGCAGCACTCATAATGTATATCAAGTTTCTGCTTTGCCTTACGTGTTGTTGGAGAGGCAAACAAATGAAATTATAAATTACACAAATTATGGTACAATCAGTCGTTCACGCGCACATGAATAATTTATGAATTTAAATCAATCTTGGAACCACATTTGGTCATGTCATAAATCACATGTGGATCAAGGGCGGACCCAAAATTTCAAACTAGAGTGAGCTAAATTTACCATACGCACGCACCTATTAAACTTGGCAGTACAAAGTGAATTTCATTGATAACAAAAGACTACATCTAATCAGGATGACATAATGAGTTTTACTCCTCAAAACACATCTAGTACATAGTTATTTTTTGTTTGCTACATGGAGGGGTGTGTGTGTTTGTGAAGTGAAAGGGGGTTATTTTCTACCCAAAACGAAAATAAGAGGGATTGTTTTCTACCAAAAAAATAAAAGAAGCGTGGTTGTTTGTGTTTGGCCTTTGGCCCCTTTTGTACCAAAAAGAAAAAGAAAAAGAAAGAAAAAAAGGGTGAAAGGGGGATTACGATAGTGCAATGCAGGGCTGTCCATTGGGTAAAGACAAAGTCACCAGCGCTATAGCTCAGGTTAGTCAAGGGGTAGGTCCATCCCTATATGTGGACAATTAGCTTCAGCAAAATCTAGGTCTGGAACATTACGTGGTTAAGAATAGGAACACTATAAGCATGTAATTTTGTGTATGAAACCGGTGATAGGTTCAGATCTTCTGTTTATGTTTTTGTGTGTCATTTTCTGTTCATGAGTTAATTTTATGACACGTGGCATTATTTTATTATTTTATTTGTATTAAAAGATAAAATCATTAATTTGTTAAAATATTATTAAATGGAATTTCACATGTCAAAAAAATAATGCATAGACAGAGAGGGACACACAAAAACAAGTACAGAGGATCTGGACTCTGGTGGTGATAGAGGATAATTACTGGTGGAGAGAGTGACCCCTAAAACCTAATTCAATGCTTGGCTGTCAGCAAGATCTGCCTCAGGTTTATTAAATTCATCGCTCTCTGCTAATTTTGCGTTTATGTACGGAGTTTAAGTAAGTTGGTAATACAATAATAGAATGTGCTCTCCCTCGCATGGTGTTGGCGATGGCCACTTCACTTAGACCAATGATTTGGCTCCACAAATTGAAACCAATAAACAATACAATAGTGGTGGAAACGTGGAATATTCTGTCTTCCATAATCAAATGTTGTCTTTTCGTATGTGGTCGCTGGACCTACTAGCCACTAGGTAGGGTCCTCCCCCTCACTCCATAAAGCCTTCGTCAGTGAGCTGTAAGTGTAAACACCAAAAAAACACACACACACACGACATGTCGTTTTGGTCGCCCAATTGCCACGCCAGTCAAACGCCTTTTCAAAACGTTCGCGGAGGAGACCCAGACGTCAATGTCGGCGACATTGTGTTATGTGCGTCCGCCCGTCGTACATGTGCAGTTGAGTAACGCGTATCAATTATTTTTGTAAGATTATATCTTTTTCGGTATTGGTATTTTATACGAAATTGCAATTTAATTAATGAGAATAAAATTTAGAAGTAGTGTTCTTTCGATAGGAATCCAGTGATCGCTCAATTTAAATCCAGCCTACCTATTTTGCACTCCTTTTAAGAAGCTACATTGAATAGTTGGATTTAAATCCAACGTGGGTAACCGAGATCTTTGGTCACTAGGTGACCAAAAGATCACTACTCTAAAATTTAGTTCATTGGTCACTCTACAATTCAACATTTACAATTTATAGACGTATTGTTATTTTTCTATTGAATAGTTAATTTCAATATATTGTGACATATTTAGTTAAACTTTTTTCTCATTAATCAAATTAAAATTTCATGTAAAATTCAAATTACCAAAAAAGTTCTCATTAATGCCGCCACCACTCTTCCAATTTATTTAACCAAATTCTTTGAGTTATAATTTGCCTAAATTTATTGCTTTAGTGATCAAATTAAATTTACTATAAAATTCAGTGACTAAGGGCCTATTTGAGAGTGTATTTTTAAGGGCTAAAAGAGTTTTACAACCAAAAACGCTTCTTATAGTTTTTGGCATAAAAGTTTAGAAATGCTTATGGGTCATATAAGCGTTTTCTCTAAAAAGAAACATTTGCTATGTGCTTTTCATGAAGCACTCCCAAGTGTTTTTCTAAGAAGCACTTGGATTTTTTTTATGAAAATTTCAATATCTTTGTAATAAAGCGCTTATCAGCAAAAATGTTTTCTAGAAAAACAGTCACAAATTAGCCCTAAAACTATTTTAAGCCTTTTTCGTTTTTTCCATTTTTCATTTATTGATTTGATTTTCGCCTTTTGAGGTTAAAATACATGTACAGCGTAAATGCCACGCTTTAACGAACGATGCGCTACCTTCACGCCCTTTTAAAAGCTCTGTATTTCCCATTTTCACCTTCGTCTCTCTCTCTTCTCTCTGTCCTCTTGCTCTCTGCTTCACTTTGCCTTCGATTTCACTGAACGATCTGAGCTTCTGAAAATTGGATTGCATTCGTTCTTGATTTCTGGGCTTCATTTTCACTTCAACAAAGATTCATTCTTTTTCCAATTTCGGAAGATAAAGAAAGGGCCTTTGTTTCTTTGCCTCTTTCTCTGGTATTCACTGTTTAGGGTTTCTGATAGCTTCTGATGGCTTCCCTGGGCTCCGCCTCCTACTGGTGCTACACATGTAGCCGATCGATTCGGGTTCGGATCCGGGCCCAAGACTCAATCCTCTGCCCCGATTGCGGAGCCGGATTCATCGAAGAGATCCAGACCCCGACCCGATCTCCGCTCCACCACCCATTCCCTACCGCCGCGATGTTCCTCGACAACACTCCAATTTCGCAGAGCCCGAGCCCGCCTAGTCTCCGCCGGAGCCAGAGAAGCAGCCGCGATCGGTCCCAGTTCAACCCGGTTATCGTCCTCCGGGGTCCACCCGACACCGAATCCGACCCGGGAAGCTTCGAGCTTTACTACGATGACGGAGCCGGGTTGGGCCTCCGCCCTCTGCCCACGTCCATGTCGGACTTCTTAATGGGATCGGGTTTCGACCGGCTGCTCCACCAATTGACCCAATTGGAAAACGGCGTCGCACGGCTCGACCACCCTCCGGCGTCGAAAGCCGCCATCGATTCCATGCCCGTCATCAAAATCGCCGACGACCATGTCTCCACCGAGTCGCACTGCGCTGTCTGCAAAGAGGCGTTCGAGCTCGACTCGGAAGCTCGCGAGATGCCCTGTAAGCACATCTACCACTCCGACTGTATATTCCCATGGCTTTCGATTCGAAACTCGTGCCCGGTTTGCCGCCACCAGCTCCCGACTGACGTTCGCGGGCCGCGTGGCAGTGGCAGAGCCTCGCCGGAGAATAATGGTGTGGTTGGAGAAGAAGAGACGGTGGGGTTGACTATCTGGAGATTGCCTGGGGGCGGTTTCGCCGTGGGCAGGTTCACCGGAGGTAGGAGAGCTGCTGAGCGTGAGCTTCCAGTTGTTTACACTGAGATGGATGGTGGGTTCAATACGGCTGGTGCTCCTAGGAGGATTTCATGGGCTTCTAGAAGAAGAGCGAGGGAGAGTGGTGGGTTTGCTCAGGCTTTTCGCAATTTCTTCTCCTTTTTGGGAGGCTCAGAAGCTCGAGAAGCCTGTCTGGTAATGTGTTTAGTAGATCATCAAGGAGGAGAAGCCAGCGTTGGGCTTTGGAAGATAACTGATTGAGGTTTAGTGTTTTTATAGTTCTTGGGTTCTGATATTTTGATTACATTGTACTGATGTTGTTGTTGAGGAAGGGAAAGTTTGTACATTTATCTTTTGTTTGGTGTAAATAGCAATACATGACAGAGAATTGAAGAGTCTCTCAATTGGGGCTCTGTGGAAGAAATGGAAATTTTGAATTTGGTAGAGAGACTAGGGAATTAGTTTTCGCGCATTTGGAAGGAGGAGGAGGAGAAGTAAAGCCAAGGGGTTAAAGTGGTGGCTTGGCAGCATTGGAAAGTTAGCAATGGAGAGGTGGTACAAGGCTTTCTGTTGTTGTTTGTATTACTGCTAGGACTTAAAAGGCCTCGCTTATTGCAGAATTGCAGGGTTACAGTGAATTGACCTAGAAGCCGGTGGCTGTTTTTTATTTCTTTTTGGTTGTCTATCGTGGTACTTAGGATTGTTTTGATTGTTCTCATTTTAATCCAAAGTAATTACTGGCTCTCTTCTTTGATGCTGTTGTGCTGCATTTATTTTCAGCAAAATTTGATTTGGGATGCCAATCTCTCAATTTCAGTTGGTCTAAAAAGAAGTCTCTGTATCTCTTATATTCATCTTGGATCATGTGATTAAGTTCCAGTTGGGAATTAGGACATCCTCATCACTCAGAATTTGCAGTTTCTTCTAAAGCAAACCATTCTTTACCACTATGATTTCATGAAAACCCCAGGAAGGATGATTTTGTTTAAGTTTGCTCCTGTTAATTTATGCAATGTTGCTTTGGTTGTTCTGTTTTATTGATTCTTTGATGTTGCCACAGGTTCCCTTCCCACCCTGCATACACGAATTGAGTTTTACTGCCATAGATGTAAGCAACAAGGATGATTCCTCTTGAACTAATTTGTTCTATTCAGTTTAGTGTGGTAGAACCTGTTGTGACTCTCAAGTCAGTTGGGTGTTTGATTTTCTTTTTCTCCTAACCAATGAATTTGCGGTTGTTAATTTGATAATTCCAAGCACATTTTCATGAAACAAAAAGGAATTTGCTGGAAGCACACGCATCATCTCTTTTCAAACGAATTTCGGCCTGCTCAAGCTGCTAACCAAATACTTAAGAATGCAAAAAGTTCTGGTCCTTGATCATTGTGTGATGGTATGTATATATATATATATATATATATATATGGGTCAGGATAGGGAACACACAAAAAACCACATATTTATACACACTTTTTTAACCCTTAGATAATTCACCATCCAATGGCTCAAAATGCATATGCTATTATTTAAAAAAGAAAAACAATACTCCTTCATTACTTTTCTCGAAACATAAGTCAACTACATTATTACCTTTTCCAACTCTCTCTCCTCTTTAATTACGCTCTTTTCCAACTCACAATGCATTTGTCATTATTGTTTTTAATTAAAAATCAATATTCTATTTTTTACTTTTTGAAAACATACAGCAATCATTACTTCAATTTCTCTCTCCTTTGTGTGTGCATCTTCGTTTCTATTGCTCTTCCTTGCACATATTTCTTCCTTCCACAAACAGCTCTCTCAAACTCTTATTCTCTTATGTCTTCATATCTTCCTTAAGTTTCTTCATCATTTCTTGTTGGACTTGTCGAAAAAGTGAAACCATTGCAATGTCGGAAGCTTCTTCACCATTAGCTGTGGAGTCCTCACGCACCTCTAGCCCTCATCTTCATCAGGTCAGAACCATTATGTGTTTAGTGTAAAAATTAGTGGTATTCTTAAAGTATAAATCAATGAGATGGAAAAAAACAATCAATTAGCTCTGGAGCAACGAATGAATAATTATATAAATATAAAAAATTAAAAATTCCCAAGCATGACGTAGAAACATAGTTAAACTATTTGCACATGCCTGTGACCTCCATGAAGACGCCAAGATATTTATATTTTGGTCTATATACTTCATTCTCGTGATATTTATATGGTCCTTATATTTATTTGTTGTTTCAATATTTTTCAATCTAATTGTGATACAAATATGTTCTTGTGGGGTTTGAAATTTTATTTAGGCCATAGATGAAATCCAAGAACAAAATGGTGAAGAATTAAAAACACCATATTTGGGAATGGCTTTTTGAGACATTAGAAGAAGCGAGAAATTATTACGAAGAATATGGTCGACAAAAAGGTTTTGGATTCGTATTCGAACTTCAGTTAAGAGACGATGGGGATCAAATGATGTGACTGGTGTTCTATTTGTTTGCTCACATCAAGGTAAATACGTTGGGAAGACTAAGAAAGATGATGCTGAGAATAGTGGAAAAGAGAATGAGAAGAAACCAAAATATTGTTCAACGGTTAAATGTGAATGCAAAGCTTGTTTGCGGATTACGCTTGACAAATGGAGCGGAAAATGGACAGTTTCAGTGGTAAATAATGATCACAACCACAAATTAGTCAGCCCAATTAAGAAGATGAAAATGAAGTCAAATCGACACATGCCGAAAGCAGCTAAGGATCTAGCTGAAGCATTCCAAAGAGAGAACTTGGAAATCGGAAAAGTTCCTTCAATTTTTGGTGGTGAACATATTGGCTTTGATAACAGAGATTGTTATAACCACTTGAGGAATGTAAGACATAAAGAGTTAGATGTCGGAGATGCACAATCAGTCCTCACCTACTTTAGAAAAAGCAAGCTGAAAATCCCCAATTCTTTTATGCAATTCAATGTGATGAAAATGGCAAGGCTGCAAATTTTTGGGTGGATTCTCGATCTCGTATGGCATATCAATATTTTGGTGATGTAATCTCATTTGACACAACATATCGAACAAACAAATATGATATGCCTTTGCGCCATTTTCAGGAGTGAACCATCATATGCAAACCATACAATTTGGATGTGCACTTTTACAGGATGAGACTGAGAATACATTCTTATGGTTATTTGAGACATGGCTTGAGGCTATGGGTGGACGCCCTCCGATTTCAATCATCACAGACCAAGACTTGGCAATGAAGGGAGCCATTGCTCAAATTTTTCCCAACACCCACCATCGTTTATGTATTTGGCATATTAAGAAGAAATTTGTGGAGAAACTTTCACAAGTGTATTACAAAAAGTCAAAATTCAAGATTGGGATGAAAAAATGCATTTGGTCAACATATAAGAAAGAGGATTTTGAGGATCAATGGAAGACCTTAATGAGGGAAAATGGGTTAGAAAATAATGAGTGGCTTGAACAACTTTATCAAATTCGTGTTTCATGGGCTCCTGTTTATAATCGAGAAATATTTTTTGTCGAATGAACACTCTTTGGACGTAGTGAGGGTGTCAATGCATTCTTTAATAGCTTTGTTACATCGACTACAAATCTTAGGAATTTGTTGTCAAGTATGAGCAAGCACTAAAGAAGATTGTAAAAAGAGAAAGTGATGAAGATTTTGATTCAACACAAGTTTCGTATTGTCAATGACAACGACTTCCTTTGAAACATGCAGCAAAATTGTATACCAGAAAAGTTTTCAATAAATTCAAGGATGAAATATGTGCAGTTGTTCATTACAAAGTTGAAGAAGTTGGAGGTGATGATGAATACCAATCATTCATAATTAAGAAAAAAGTGGAGAATCTGAAGAGTTTATGGTCAAGCTAAATTTGCAAACTTATGAAGGTACATGTGAGTGCAAACATTTTGAATTTGTTGGGATATTATGTAGGCACATTTTGAAAGTATTTGTCTGTCTAGACATTGATTCAATACCAAATCATTTTATCCTTCCAAGGTGGAAGCAAGAGGCAAACAAATTTAGAATAATTGATTCAGAAGGATTTGTGAGAAATGACAACAAAGAAGAATCTGAGGCATTGAGACTTAGTCATATGTGTCAAGAAGCTACTAAGTTAGCTTGTATTGCAGCACCTTCAAATGAGGCATATACAGTTTTACATGGAAGCCTTGAATGAGTTATCAAAAAAGCTTTCCAAACTGTCTATGTCTATGCCTCCCCTTCAATGTTTCCCAAGAAAAAAATGATGTGAATGTTAAAGAGCCATCTCAAATGTTACTTTTGGATCCAAACATCTGGGAGACTGAAAAGTGGTATTGAGTTAGCTCTAAACAAGAAGAAAAGAAAGTGTAATTTATGTCATAAGTACGCACGTCATGACAAACGAAACTGTCCATCAAATCCGAATAGAAAAATATTGAGTCAAGTAAGTACCAATGTAAGTGATCTAACATTTGATTTAAATATGTAGTTTCTTATTATGCTTTTCTTACTTGAAATAACATATGTGCTTCTTCTTACTTTTTATTTTGTGTCTGGAAGTTTTAGAGAATGATGAAGCACAAGATTTGGATTGGGACACAGATGCTAATGATGAAGAATAATTGAGGTAATTTCAAACACATAAAATTAGATAGATGTGTCAATTTAATTGATGAATCATCATAAGAAATTTCATAAAGGTTGTCAAATACTATGAATTATATTTATTCTTTGAATATGAGAACCAATATGCATATTTCTTATTTCCATTATGTAAAATAATTATTCTTTGAGTTATGACTGAACTTGGTTTGATTTCTTTCTTTGAGTTATGACTGAATTTGGTTTGATTTCTTCATATGCAGATGGTTGGAGAGATACTGAATGGTTTGAGTTATGATTGAAGGGTTGTATTGGATATTTTCGTGAGTATTTTATGGTTGTTGGGACTACTGATTCTTTGAGTATTGAGTATTTTTGCACTTTTAACTGTTGTGAAAATTCCATGCTGAAAAAGAAAGAAGAATGTTGTGAACGATTACTTTTTGTTAATGACTGATGGATTGTTGCATATATCAAGCTCTAGTGTTGTTTCTGGAATGAGAAATGGAATTTTTAACATCGTTTGACTTTCCTAATGTATGCAATTTATATGTTTATTAATCCTGTCAACTTCGATGAATATGGTTGAAAAAACATGGTTTCAACTATAAATATATATATTGCGTTTTGGTGAACGAATAAGTTCATTAGAAGAGCCTAAAATAAGGAGAAAAGGAGAGCATTGGAGTGAGATTGAAAGACATTGTAAAGAAACAAAAAGAAAAACAATCATGAAAAAGTGAGATGAGAAATTACAAAATTAAAAATTAAAAAGGCGAAGATAAATGAAATAAAACTACAAAATGGAAGAATCAGTAAAAGGTTTGATTGATCAAAACAAAAAGAAGTACAAGAAAGCAGAATAGAGAGATTTTATTACTATTATTATTTTTTGCCAAAAGAGTAGAGATTATTGAAGAGAAACGGAAAAAAAAAAGTAATCACTAGCTAGCTAGTAACCCATTCGCAAAAAAAAAAAAAGCTAGTAACCGAAAAAAACCAAAGCCTAAGATAATTGCATGTCAAAAAGAGTAGTTGAAGCGAAGAATAAAAGTGATGGGTTTTGTGAAAGCCTAGCTATAGTACCAAGAGTTTAGATGAAAAAAATGTCTGTGTGTTTTCAAGAATGTAATTAAAGAGGAGAGAGAGAGTTGGAAAAAGTAATTATGTAGTTGACTTATGTTTCCAAGAAAAGTAATGAAAGAGTATTGTTTTTCTTTTTAAATAATATCATATGCATTTTGAGCCATTGGATGGTGAATTATCTACAGGGTTAAAAAAGTGTGTATAAATATGTGGTTTTTGTGTGTTCCCCGATCCTGACCCTATATATATATATATATATATATATATATATATATATATATTTCTTCATCCTTTTATGCCCAGTAAATTCTACCCTTGTTGCATGTGATGTGAACTGTTGATGAGCCATCGCAAAGGAAATCTTGTGCCATCGCCCTCCTCGTTGCTCATTCATAGCAATGCAAGTCTTTGGCTCTCAGTCATGGTTAGGACTTTTCACGCGGCCACAACCTGTTGGAATATGCTGCTTCATGCGTTGCTCGCTCATTACCCACAACCCCTTCCCCACCATTCGTTTGCTTCAAGCCACCAGTTAGTCCCAGCTAGCTCCTTCTTGCCCCCACTCTATTAAACCAATGAAGTCGGCGTGGACCCAGCCTTATCTTTAAACCCACAAAAATCTTCGGTTCTTATGGGCCCTACCTATCCATTTAGAATGAAGAAATCACAAACCAAAACAATCCCTTTTTCACATCCAAGCTGAGAATTGAAATTACCAGATTTCTACAGAGATGGGATCAATGTCTTCTCCTCTGACTATCATTTCTGCAGAACCACTGAAGCAATCGGCAGTGGTCGCCCACATCCGCCCCTCTCTCTTGACAACACAGGCAGGGTCAAAATCTCTGTTGTGGAAGTCTAGGATTGAGAAGAAAAGAGCATTGACTGTGGTTGCTGCAATTGGAGATGTATCAGCTGATGGCACCCCCTACCTGATAGCTGGAGCTGCTGCAGTGGCTCTGCTTGGAACTGCCTTCCCAATTATCTTCTCCCGCAAGGACCTGTAATTGACTAACTACCCTGCTCTCTTATTTCATTGATTTCTCTTTTTATAAAATCTTCTTGAGTTGTGTTTGCTGTGCTGGTTTTAGGTGCCCCGAATGCGATGGGGCGGGTTTCGTTCGGAAGTCAGGGGTGACCTTGAGGGCTAATGCAGCACGGAAGGACGATGCTCAGATTGTCTGTGCTCGGTGCAATGGCCTTGGCAAGCTCAACCAAATCAACAAAAGATAGATCCCTCATTTTCTTTCTTTGTTCTGTAACTTTGATCTCGCTCTGGTGCTGTCAAATCTTATGAACGTTTCCCTTTTCACATTGTCGCATGAAAGAAGAAACCTTTCTTTAGTTATCACCATGGCCTCGATAATGTTGGTCTGTAACTGTAATTTTACATGAATTTAAGGCTATGCATACATACATCATGTTTACTGTGATAGTTCATATGATGCACTTGTATTCACAGCAAAGCTAGGCTTGCAATATCACGAGGCAAAACTGTTGTTGAAGACGTTTAACTTAAAGTTGGCTTGTCAATATTGCTGTGACTGTCCTCCATGTGATCCCATACCCACTGAACTGGATCTACTTCATCTGGGAAATTTTTTGGTTTGGGAGTCGGACCGTCACGTAGAGTTACCAATTCACATGTTAAATATAGGTGAACAATATGTTGATATGTAATGGACCTAGAGTATAATATTAAACTTGACACGTATTATAATATAAGTGAATTGGTAATATTGCCATATAGTGAAAGCGCTTAACTTGCTATAAATGTTGTCTATTTTCTTTTTGGAGACCTATCTCTTCTTAGGGATATAGTTTTTTTTTCTTATAGAAACGATACTAAAAAAATAGAAGAATTCAACAGAGGACTTCGAGTGCATGAATGAATACTATATTGAATAAAAGCGGTCAACTGCAATTGCAAAGTAGAATGTTTCTTCGTCTAAGGAAAGTTGCTAAATTGGTAAGGGACGACCTTGACCATAATAAATATGTTGCAAAAATTGTTTCAATTTCCTTTTCAGAATTATCAATCAATTCTTTTCTTTACACAAGCAAATCAATTTTGTTTTATATTGACCAAAAAAAATCAATTTCGTTATATGACCATATGGAGTCTATGAGAAACCAAATTTCATTAGTAATAGTATACACACAGCCTGAAGTTCGGATCGCATTGGGTCTTTGCTTCTTGGTCATCAACCCAAAATCTTCCAGCAGAAAGAACCAGCCCTACTAATCAACTGACACGTGTACGTCTTGATCATTGAAGAATCTCACAGCCACATACGTACAGCAATATGCACCCTGTCATCTCC
The DNA here is from genome assembly GCA_024362665.1 of Prunus padus. Taxonomy (NCBI): domain Eukaryota; kingdom Viridiplantae; phylum Streptophyta; class Magnoliopsida; order Rosales; family Rosaceae; genus Prunus; species Prunus padus. The sequence continues at coordinate 6,389,113 of JANFAM010000019.1, forward strand.
AAAAACCTCGGATGCACAAGCAGATGGTGAACCCAAATACAAATCTGACAGAACCAGTTAGTGCCAATCTTCTGATTGTTTCTGTCTTTGTTTTGCATCTGTTCTAGGTTGTTTTTTTGCTTAATGCTAGGAGCTCAAGATTAAGTGTTTGCATGCTTGCCCAATTGGGTTTGATTAATATTAATCAAGGACGATCGAAAGTGATGATAAGTGGGATGAAGTTGGACGAGGATCTTGGTCCCGATCGTGGGGACGACAACTTCCACACAGATGATGAAGAAAACCAAGCACACAGGTCTTGTGAGCAATATGAAGCCGATACCGAATCGGATATCCTTAGAGCTCCCTCAAGAAATCTGTCGCAAAACTCCATTGATGTTAATACTAATGCATGGCCTCAAAGCTACAGGTAATTCTTCACAGGCTACAAGATTATATGTATATAAATATGTGTATATAGTATTTGCTTTCTTGTAACATGGTTTGTGGACATAGATAAGATTTTCATATTAATTGCTGAACTGTGAATATGTATCACGCATTCAAACAAGAATCAACATATATTAGCTAGCTTTTCATATAGTTTTTTGTTTTTTTTGCAATGTTAGAAGACGTTCTAAGTTCAAATCCACATATCTCGACAATAATTAACCTAAACAATTGTCTAGATTCACGATATCCTAACATGTTTTTCTTCATTTGGGTTCATGTTAATTTTTACGCCTAAATGTGATGTTATATATTCTTAGTGATTGAACCACTATTTACTATATACGGTGTATCATTTGGTAACGGAAAAGACTAAGAAACAACATTAATAAGTTGCCAACATCATCAAACGTCCTGTAATGTATCCTAATATGTCCACTTTTTCCTTCTTGAATATTTGCATGCAGGCAATCGATTGACATGTACACAAGTGTGACGCCTCCTTCCCTGGGGTTCCTAGGCGCGGCGAGTTTGAATTCTTTGTCTACACTTGACAAGAGGCACTCAATATCAGATTCTGATTCAAGCACCACAAGGCTACTCGTTTCTCAAACCAGTTTAGACAAAGAAGTGCCTCCCTCACCTTCCCAAACTGCCAAATTCTCCATCTACTCTTCCTGCGCCTCAAAAGGCTCCTTCCTTGAATTGCCCCCACCCAAGGAACGCTGCTGTTCATTTCCCCAATCTGTACTCAATGGTAATTACAATCAATTTTCATGGTAGATTTCTAGCAGAGAATGAGATGCCACTCTGCAGTTTCTAACAGAGGATTTCATCATTTTATTATGCAGGAACCAATGTTCTATGTGGGATAGGACTTCTTACAACCCCATATGCAATAAAGGAAGGAGGGTGGTTGAGCCTCATACTACTTGCTTTATATGGTGTCATCTGTTGCTATACTGGAATTTTGTTAAAGAGATGCTTAGAAAGCTGTCCCGGGCTCCGAACCTACCCAGATATTGGCCAGGCTGCTTTTGGCTCCACTGGTCGTTTTTTCTTATCTGTAAGTCTAACTTACATTGATATATGTTTATGTTGTCAAACTGTGAATTCAATGGTCCAAGACTTATAGTCTTGTGATTTTTGGATTCACATCACAAAATTATCATATCAGTCATACATGTGTTTCTATGTTTGAAGCAACACTGACACTTGGGTTTTGGGCCATGCAGATAATATTGTATCTAGAACTATATGTAAGTACACAGAACTGTTAGGTTCTTCTATGCCTCCCTCTTTCCAATATACATTAAAAGTTGAATGCCTGTGTGATGTAGGGTGCTTGTGTGGAGTTTTTGACCATGATGAGTGATAACTTGGCATCAGTGTTCCCAAACACCCAAATGACACTTGGTGGAATCCATCTTGATAGCCATCATATCTTTGGCATCACAGCAACTCTTGTAATTCTTCCAACTGTATGGCTTCAAAACCTTAGTTTGCTCTCTTATCTCTCAGGTTTCATATTCTGATCACTTACCTTAATCTTTGTAAATCCTTTTGCTTTCAAATTCACAATGTTGGACATCTAACCTGTAGAAAAAATTGTACAATTGAACCAATGTTTTCAGTTGGAGGAGTCGTTGCATCAATCCTGGTGGCTCTTTGCTTGCTGTGGGTTGGGGTGGTGAACCAAGTTGGATTCCATCACAGAGGAACAGCCTTAAACCTTTCAGATATACCTGTCACAATTGGTATCTATGGCTTTGGCTTCGCCGGCCATTCGGTCTTCCCAAATATCTATACCTCCATGAAAGAACCATCACAATTTTCAGCAGTTCTAATAACCAGGTGAGGTGACCAACATTGGCTTTATTTAAAATTATTTTTTCCTGGTTTTAAAAATGTGACAAAGTATTTGACATGTTCCTCTGCTGCAGTGTTACATTTTGCTTTTTCATATACACTGGGGTAGCAGTATGCGGCTTTCTAATGTTTGGAGACTCCATCCATTCTCAGTTCACTCTAAACATGCCCACACAGTTTGTTGCTTCCAAAATTGCAGTCTGGACAACAGTATGATTTAAGATACTTGGTTCTGTTTTTTTCCAGAGTTTCTTTATCAAATTCTTTTTTTTTTGGGCATATATATTGATTATCTATGTTCCTTTTTTGTCTCTTGATTATGCAGATTGTGAACCCAATGACAAAGTATGCCTTGACAATGACACCAGTGGCTTTGAGTGTAGAGGAACTCTTTCCTGAAGCTTGGACGGGATCTCACCGTGTTTCGATTTTCGTTAGAACACTTCTAGTTTTATCAACTTTGGGCGTGGCAATGAGTTTTCCATTCTTTGGTAAGCATATGTGTGTGTTTGCTTAAAATAAAAAGACAAGGCAAAGTTCTTTGGATATAAAGTGTGGCGTCTACTAAGCTGTTCATTTTGTCAACTGGACTGCAGGCTCTGTAATGGCATTGATTGGATCCTTAGTAGCAATGCTAGTGGTGAGTAATTTCTTCATAAGCCCCTTGATCAGTTCCAGGACAGAGGGAGCTAGTCGATCGACAAGCATGATTGAGCGACCAGCTCTCTCTGTCCCGCAACCGAAGCTCTTGTTTATGTATATGTATATATACCTAGATTGCATGCAGTTCATTAATGACTTCAAATGTTTTTCTTGTTCTTGACAGGCAGTTGTTTTTCCATGTGTGTGTTACCTCATCCTACTCAGAGGTAGATTAACTAAACTGCAGGTAAGAATCACCACCCATTACTGTAATTAATACTCAAATGCAATTAATTTATCAGAAAGTTTCTGCAATAATGCTTCTTTCACAATATTTCCTGCTCTAATTTTCAGATTGCAACTTGCATTATGATCATAATTGTGGGGTTGGTGTGCTCTATTATTGGAACGTACTCAGCAATTTCAAGAATAGCTGACCAAATGGCCTGAAACAGAATGAAGCATATGAGTTAAGTCCCCACTTGTATAAAATTATTACTCAGTAAGAATTATCTCCAAGATTTACTTCATGTAATTTCTTGGTTTTCAGGATTTACTTCATGTAATTTAACACATGATATTCTAGCCTAAAGCTAAAGGAGGGAGAATGGTTACGTGTCGTTTCGTTATTGGTTTGTTACCACTGGCGGATCCATTAAGGGTCCAGTGAAGGCACTTGCCCTCACTCAATTATATTATTTACCTATGAAGGTGCCAATTTTTTTTTGAAGTTGTGTATTTAATAGGAGCAAGTTGTTTGATAAAATGTCTTGAAGAATACTGATAAAATGTCTTGAAGAATACTGGCAACATGCTCTACTTGTGCATGGATATGTTCATATGATTGTGTTTTTTTCTTACATTTAGGGGTCAACTGATCTTCATTATTAGTGGCTATGCAGTCGTGTTTTCTTGCCCCCAAAAACGAAATTCATGGATTCGCCACTGTTTGTTGCACCATGTAATACAACCATTGTACAGTAGTACTGTAGACTTTCAACACATAGGAATAAACAAACAACCCAATATGTGACATTCAGCCAGCTTCCTTATTACACAAAATTAAATGAACTTGGTCCCTTATATGCTCAATAAAGGGGATTCATTTGGTTCCAACAAGTGTTGTAATGCACGACCCAAACAGGACTTTTAGCAGCATCAATCCATTTGTGGAGAAATGGAAACTAGCGCCCAAGCAAATATCTCAATCATGCAAGCAACAACAGTCCTGTTCCTGCCCTCAAACAATTCAGCATTACATGTGCAACCGACCAGAGGCTTTATGTTTATAGTATTCACAATTTACATTGGTTGCCTCGCACCGATTTTTGATTTGACAATTAACCATTTTAGTTGCAGCACTTGAACCCCTAATTTGGTTCATCAATTTATTTGTACAGGCAAAAGGTACGGAAGAGATTTAACTCAAATAGTGAAGAACATTTGCGAAATTCACTAACATATCTTATATCGTTGGAGTAGTGATCTCTTGGTCACCTAGTGACCAAGGATCCGTGTTACTCACCGTTGGATTTAAATCCAACGGTCCAATAGAGTTTCTTAAAAGGAGTGCAAAAGTAGGTGGGCCTTTGGATTTAAATCCAAAGGTGGGTGACATGATTCCTTAAGTCACTAGGTAAGAGAACACTACTCTATATCGTTGTTTGATTTATTCTATATCGAGGGTCTTATATATAGTCCTTAAGTGTGGTTCTATATCTTAACCGTTAGATCAAATTAACTAATTTAATTCATCGATTAAAAGATATTAGGCCATCTCTAGTCATGGTCATAGGCCAAATATAGCCCTAAAATAATATAAAACTCATCTCCAATTATGGGCTAAAATTTTTTTTTACCAAATTTGGAGATCCACATTTGGCCATTTAGCTCTCCAACTAGGCCAAATGTAACCCAGTTTTGGCCTAGGCCAAATTTTTGTGTGGGCCCAGCACATATACTTTCCAAGAGGAGAAAGTATCACATGTGGGCAAGAGTACAAAACATCTCGTGCAACTGCAGATCCAACAACCAATATTAAAGGCTCGTTTGACGTCATCGATGACATCAACTAGAGGTTAGGTTTTTATTTTTATTTTTAATAACCTTTTTAAATATTTTTAAATTCGTTTGGTTTTTAAATATATATATATATATATATATATAATTGGTTTCTGATCGTTGGAGGTCAGAATCATTGATTGAAAAGTTATTTTTTATTTAAAATGTTTTAATTCATTTTGTTTAAAAATATATATAAATTAAAAAATATTGTCTCTAAATCGTAGTTTAATTAAATTAAACAACGTATAGTTGTGGAATATATGAGTGTTGTACCATATTTTATCTCAAAATAATAAAATATGAATGGCACTAAAATATTGTCATGCACGGCTGGAGATGGAAAAATTTAGCCCTGCACTATTTTTTAAAAAATTAATATTTTGGAGGGCTAAAGTCATAGGGCTAAATATAGTCCAAGGCTGAAAATTTAGCCCTCTAAAATATTAATTTTTTAAAGAATAGTGCAAGGCTAAATTTTTCCATCTCCAGCCGTGTATGGCTATATTTTAGGGCCCTTCATATTTTATTATTTTAAGAAAAACTATGGTACAACACTCATATATTCCACAACTATGTATTGTTTAATTTAATTAAACTACAATTTAGAGACAATATTTTTTAATTTATATATATTTTAAACAAAATGAATTTAAAACATTTAAAAAGGTTTTAAATAAATAAATAAATAATAAATTTTCAATCAATGGTTCTAACCTCCAACGATCTGAAACTAATTATATATATATATATAACAAAACGAATTTAAAAATATTTAAAAAGGTTATTAAAAATAAAAATAAAAACGTAACGGCTAGCTGACGCCATCGATGATGTCAACGTGCACTTAATATTGGCTGTTGGATCTGTAGTTGCACGAGATGTTTCGTGCTCTTGCCCACACGTGATACTTTTTCCTCTTGAAAAGCACATGCGCTGGGCCCACAAAAAAATTTGGCATAGGCCAAAGTTGGGCTACATTTGATCTAGTTGGAGGGCTAAATGGCCAAATATGGCCCTCCAAATTTGGCCAAAAAATTTTTTAGCCCATGAATGAATATGAGTTTTACATTAATTTATAACTATATTTGGCATATGACCGATAACTGAAGATCACCTTAGCTCACCTAAATAAGGCCCTCACTAAGGAATTCTTGATCCTTATTTAGTGTTATATGAAATAGTGTAGTACCCTATATTTGTAGGACCGATAAAAGAGAGGACCCTTTAATTGGGAGGGGCCTTAAGGGCAGATGTCATGTGCTAGCTGTACAACTCACAGCCTCACAGAGCCTACCCCCGTCCCAAGGAGAGGTGAGCCATCAGTTCAGTCATGTGCAGACCTTTAAAATAAATTCATTATTCAGAGTCCTCAAAGTTCCAACCAACAAGCAACAAAAGGTCGCTCCATACTTCAGCACGAGGATGCCATCATCAATATCATTCAATTATTCTTGCTCTATGAACAATTAAACTAGTAAACCTTATGGTAAAGCACACAACACAACTCGGAGATATTAAGAAATGGTGATTCCAACACAGAATTTTGAGTATATAAGTTCATTTCTTAGAGGATATCTATTGGGGAGATGTAAATTTGGGAATGTAAAACCATCTTTGCATCCCATTTACATTTCCGGGAAATTTAAATTTGAGTTTTCTTCTAATGGTAAGATGTAAAATTGGAAATGTAAAAAGAATATGAAATGAAATGATTTTATATCAAGTTGAAGCAAAATAATATTTTCGATATTTTGGTAGGTATCTTACCTTTATATGTTTAGAGCCCACCACTTTTGTATTATTTCTCCTCAGTATGCGGGGCCCAACAAATGGGGATATAAAATCATATGTAAATGTCTACTCTTTTTTTACATTTTCCAGCCAAATGCTAAGATTTGAATTCATTTTCACCCCACAATTGTAACAACTTCCAGCAACTCTGGATTACATCTCCTTTTATACCCTTGCAATGAAGATACTCTTATAATAGCATATTTTAAAGGCTACATAGCATAATATAGTCAAGTCAACTTCTAGTGAAAAAAAAATGTGAATCATGGGACCCTTTTTTATCAAACAGAGCCTTTGGAAGTCACTGATGGACATCAAATTTTGTTGCAGAAGCCAATGAGCTATACAAATGGAAGGCTTCTGCGAAACTACACAAAGATTACCAATGTAAAAGAGAAGAATAAAAAAAAGTGTGCAAGCTTAACTGACATGCACCAAACTTGACAAAATAAGGTTGTTTGGTGAGTCGACTTGGTCCAGTATAAGTTTAATTGTAACCACACCAAACGACATCGTTGGACAGTCGTTTGATCCTCCTCTACCTTATCGATCTCACCATCACCCATGCGTGCAAGCAAGCAAGGAAAAAAAAAACTGCGAAAGTGAAGCTTCTTTTGCTCTGTATCAGACGAATCCTCAGTCTTTTTTTTTTAACTCTGTCCCCAAAACACTGGACACTCCACATTCAACCACATTCTGCTCATTTAATACATAGCCTTCACTCCCTTAACCCAAAACACCATCTTCCACATTTTGCCTCGCTCTCTTAAATCACCATGAAAGCCTGCATTTTCTGCAACTCCCTACAAAACCCATGTCTAAAGTTTCAATCTTTCCTCTTCTTCTGCTCTGTCACTGTCCTCATTTGCTTCACTGAACCCAAACTCTGCTCCCCACAAACCCAAACGCTCGTTTTGCCCCTCAAAACTCAACAAATTCCATCTGGGTCCCTCCCAAAGTCCCCAAACAAGCTTCCCTTTCATCACAATATCACCCTCACAGTCTCTATCGCAGTGGGAACGCCTCCACAGAACGTTTCGATGGTCATTGACACTGGAAGCGAGCTCTCTTGGCTTCACTGCAACAAAACCCGAAACTTTAACACCACGTTCGACCCGACCCGGTCCTCCTCCTACTCGCCCGTCCCGTGTTCCTCGTCCACCTGTACAACCCGGACACAGGACCTCACCATACCCGCTTCCTGCGACTCCAACAAGCTCTGCCATGCCATTCTTTCCTACGCAGACGCCTCGTCCAACGAAGGAAATCTCGCCTCCGATACGTTTTATATCGGAAGCTCCGGAATTTCGGGTTTGGTTTTCGGATGCATGGACACAACCTTCAGCTCCAACTCGGACGAGGACGCGAAGACCACCGGGTTAATGGGCATGAACCGCGGGTCTCTCTCGTTCGTTTCCCAAATGGGTTTTCAGAAATTCTCATACTGCATCTCGGGTTCCGATTTTTCGGGCCTGTTACTTCTAGGAGACTCTAACTTCTCTTGGATCGCGCCGTTAAATTACACCCCATTGGTTCAAATCTCGACCCCATTGCCGTACTTCGACCGCGTCGCTTACACTGTCCAGCTCGAAGGCATCAAAGTTTCGGAAAAATTGCTTCCGATACCGAAATCGGTTTTCGTACCGGACCATACCGGGGCGGGTCAAACCATGGTCGACTCGGGAACCCAGTTCACTTTCCTTCTCGGCCCGGTTTACATCGCTTTGAGAGACGAGTTCTTGAACCAGACCTCAAAGATTCTCAGTGTTCTGGATGATCCAAACTTTGTTTTCCAAGGCGCCATGGATTTATGTTACTGGGTGCCTCCGGGTCAACCGAGATTTCCCCCATTGCCTTCTGTGAGCTTGGTGTTTCGGGGGGCCGAAATGAAGGTATCGGGTGCCCAGTTGCTGTATCGGGTAGCGGGTCAAGTGAGAGGAAATGATACGCTGCATTGCTTCACATTTGGGAATTCTGACCTTCTGGGCGTGGAGGCGTACGTGATTGGTCATCACCATCAGCAAAACGTGTGGATGGAATTTGATCTCCGAAACTCTAGGATCGGTTTGGCTCAGGTGCAGTGTGATTTGGCGGGTCAGAGATTCGGTCTCAGTGTATAGTTTCCCCCGCTTCGATGGTATGGGTCCCACAAACCAGAGCCTTTAATTGGATGGTTAGATTATTCTGTAGCTAAGGACCATGGTAGTTACAGTGGTGTGGTCCTCTCAACAATATTAACGTCCTCATTGGCCCACCGTCAGATGTGCGGACCATTTTGATTGAACGACGAGAGTACATCAGATAGATCATAGATGTAGTAGGATAAGGATTGAGATTTGGTTAGGGAAGCCCTGGATCTAGATCAACGGTTGAGAAGCGCTCATTGATTATCTTAAATATTGCTCTAAAAGCATCTGGAGATGTTAAAGGCTCGTTTGGCAGTGATTTTGGATATGCCAAAAAACACTTCTATAGAGAATTACTTATCCAAATAATCACTTTAAGTGGTTTTAAGTGATTTTATAGAGAAACATATGAGAGGTAATTCTCCCCAGAAGTGATTCTGGCCTATCCAAAATCACTCCCATCGTGGCACTTAGCAAGTAGAAAAAAAACAAATGAGACTCACTCCAACAGAAATGTTAAATCCTACTTGAAATAACATCTCTCTCTTACTGTTATTTTTAGTTGTTTGACCTTGTGATGTTATTTTATTATTTCATTATTATTTTTCAATTAATGTGTCTAAATTGTTGTAAACCAATAAACAATATGTAATAAAATAGTATTTTAATTTGACATATGGGTTGAATGTAAAACTCTATAATATGTCAAATTGTCACATAAGCCATCAAATTTCAATTTAATGTTTGATATTTGACACATCCCTTCGAAAAACATATGCCAATAATATTAATGTGTAATGGATAGTTAATTTTGTGAAAAACAATTACGAACGCATAAATGTAATATTTTATTAACTGTTTATATGTGTGTGTGTTTTTTTGTTGTTGCAATGTGTAACTATATTTTTTTATAAAAGCTATTACAATAAATATTTTTAAAAAGCACAAAAAAAAAACAAATATTGACAAGGACAAATATTTGAAGAAAGGTACAACATCGTAAGCATCTTTGTATGCTCAATTCAGGGACTGTTTGAGAGTAATTCTATGATGGCTAAAAATGTTTTATGGCAACTAAAAGCGCTTCTGACAATATTTAATAAAAAAATATTAGAAGTGTTTCTAGGTCGTGGACAGGAAGTGCTTCTTCAGGAAGCACGTGTTATATGTGCTACGGAGTTCTTATGAAAATTTCAACATCTTTATAACAAAAATGCTTTTGTAAAAAATGTTTATGAGCAGAAGTGTTTCCTAGAAAATCAGTCACAAACAATCCCTTCTTAAATCTTGCACTATTGCCATATTGCTTGAGAGACCATATTGGTAACAATAATCAATTTGTGGTGTAAAGTTTGTCGACATTTTAATGGGAAGTGAGCAACCAATACGATGGTTGACATAAACATAATAGAAGTACTTGGTTTGCTTTGCCTGGCCTTCCCTTAAACATCCTTTGTTTTTCAACCAAGATTGGTCCATTACCATCTAACCTTTTTTAAAGCCGACGCAACCATTGTTGTCTTTCATGTAAAGCATGTGTGATCGGTATTTATTTATTTTATAAGAGAGGGAGATACAAACTTATGATGACATCACTCAATATTAAAAAGAGAGATATTACTAAACCGAGCACTAATTTGTGCGTGATCTATAGTTTTAGACGAAGAAAGCTATTTGTGATATGTAATTTTAGATGGAGAAAGCTTTTACAACTTGTTTGCTACAGCAACAGTAAACCACATGCTATTGAATCCCAATGATGTAGTAGGTTGGACAAATCTAATCCCCATATATGTTCGAAGCCTTATGGCGCGTTTACTAATCCGTAAACAAATTGAGAGGAATTGAATTGAGGAGGAATTGGATTGAAGAGGAATTGGAAATGAGACGGAATCAGAATTAGGTTCCTCTTGAAGTTGTTTACTAAAACTGTCTGAAATCGGAATAGAATTTCATGAAGCTGTTTACTAATTCAACAGAATTGGAATATAAACCAGTATAATTACTAAAATGCCCTTGTCCCAAATCAAATATTTTATATACTTTTTTTTAATAAAATTTGATATAGTATATAATAGTAAGAAAAAATTAAATTGCTTTTTTATTTCATAGACACACTAAAATGATTTCGTTTATTTTATTTTTATAAATTTACGTATTTCTATTAAGTATTTTTTTAAAAAAATAAATGTAAGTATTTTTTAATCCTTAACACTTAAAATGATTTTGATTTTATTTCTAAGGTTAAGGATAATCTTGGAAACAATGAAAATAAGTGAGGGCATAAAGGGGAAAAAATTATCATTCTAATTGCTCCCTAAACCCGGAATCCAAATACATTCTCTATGTTGGGAATCCAAATCACTCAAATCTTGGAATTGAATTCCATTTTTTATGTGGGCCCCGCGCACTTTTGATTCCTCCCAATTTTAGTAAATATAGGTATATTCCGTAATCGGAATCGGATTCCTTATTCTTATTCTGATTACGGGTTAGTAAACACATCATTAGTTCATGTATCCACAGCATATTTAGAATTCCAACTCCATTTCCGTTCTGATTTACGAGCCCATTACTTTGTTAGCAGTTCATATATAAGCATTGCTTTGTTAGTTTGGCACTCTGTTCATGTGTCCACAACATTTTCACATTGCTTTTTTATTGATAGCATTCTCTACTTACTTTTTCCTAAAACATAAAACAAGTTGTTGCTAAATGTGAAGATATCACAGTAGAAATTTGGTAAAATATGTGAATGTTCTATTACTAATAACATCAAAGTTTTGTGATAGAACATCACTCATGTTGGACTATGCAGGTGATTAAATTGGAACAATATCGGTGTTGGATTATTTAGTAATGGACCGTTGGTTCGTTGTCACCAATTATTTTGAAAAGAGCTCTCCGTGACATGTTTAATTCTTTGTTTAAACATAGCACCAACTGAGTCCTTATATTAAAACACAGTGCTATGACTGCTCTTCAAATGTTGGCTTGGTGGGAAATCAGATGTGGATTTTTCTCAAAAGGACATTGAAATATGGTAAATGCAAAATACAAAGTCCATTAACATCAAAGTTGTTAGGGTTGTACAGTAGGGTTAACAAACGACAGCTAACAAAAGATGGTGTAATACCTTCCTTCATTTGCCTTGATTAGCAAGTATCAACGGTAGGAGGTTGAAGGCTACCAGGCAACCATGCTCAACCAAGCCCATTAAACCCCTTTCTCAAATCAATCCCTTTCCTTGATTAGGATTAACGTTATTTTATCTTCCACCAAAGAAACCACACCAATTGCTTTCATTCTAATTTGACATAAATACCCATGTAACCAGCAAGAAACTGTTCATTTCAGAATGTAATCTGCAAGGGGCATTTCAGGAACACCAAGTGATACCTTTAGAGGAACAATTGATACATATAATCTTTCTTGACCTGCACTCTAAAATAAAACTTGACCAGCAGCTTCTGGCTTAATTTCAAACATGTAATTTGTTGCTGCAGGCAGAGGTTTTCTGCAACTGCAATGGAATCTCACTCATCTCAATCACCTAATTAAGAAACCCTGCTGCACAATGCTAGCTTCCTCACCATATAAAAAGCCACATTAATTTGAGGTTTCTTCATCTATTGAACTCCAAGTCAGCTTTGATATAATATTACTGGAGAAAGGTTAAGCAAGTTAAGTAAGTGAGATCAGATCAGAGAGATGGGTTCTAGCCTTCTTCCATCACCAGCCTTTTCCATGGCTATCTTCTTTGCAGTTTGTGCATTTTTATGTGTATTTCCTGAGCCAGCATTTGCAAAGCATGCAAGGGTTACCAGGCACTACAAGTTCAATGTATGTATTGCATTTCATGTACAAATATTATGTGAAATTGAAACACATTGATTAATTAATTTACCTTGTCTGGTTTTTTTATTGCTTTGCACAGATCAAGTCACAGAATGTGAAAAGGCTTTGTCAAACAAAGAGCATTGTGACTGTCAACGGGCAGTTTCCGGGGCCTCGGATCATAGCCAGGGAAGGTGACAGGCTTGTGATCAAGGTGGTCAATCATGTTCAGCACAACCTCACCCTCCATTGGTACCCAATTCTTGTCTTGTGATTTAGCTTTTGTTTTTTGCATGATTTTTTCAAAGTTTGAACATCAATGATGACTAAAATTTGGAGAATTTACAGGCATGGGATCAGGCAATTGAGAAGTGGATGGGCAGATGGGCCTGCATATATCACCCAATGCCCAATTCAGACAGGCCAGAGTTATGTCTACAACTTCACCATTACTGGCCAAAGAGGCACCTTGTGGTGGCATGCACACATCTCCTGGCTTAGGGCAACTGTCTATGGACCAATTGTCATTCTTCCTAAAAGACATGTGCCTTACCCCTTCCCCCAACCCTTCCAAGAAGTTCCCATCATTTTTGGTAAATGATCAAGATCATAATCTTTGCAACAAAATTCAAACAATTAAGACATTAATTATAGCAATTTGAGTATCTTTTAGCATTAAGCATGAAACTTATATTGATTTGCAGGTGAATGGTGGAAAGCAGACACAGAAACAGTCATCAGCCAAGCCTTGCAAACAGGGTCGGGACCAAATGTCTCTGATGCTTACACCATCAATGGTCTTCCTGGGCCTCTGTATAACTGCTCAGCCAAAGGTATTAACTAATTAATATCTCCTAATTCAAAAATTAGAGGATTTTGTGGATTATAAGATAAACAATGTGCAATGTTTTAAGCAGGTACATACAAGCTCAAGGTGAAGCCAGGGAGGACCTATCTGCTGCGCTTGATCAATGCTGCACTCAATAATGAGCTCTTCTTCAGCATTGCCAATCACACACTCACTGTGGTTGAAGCTGATGCAGTTTATATAAAGCCTTTTAAAACCCAGACTGTTCTCATCACACCAGGACAGACTACAAATGTTCTTCTGAGGACCAAATCTAAGTCCTCAAATGCCACCTTTGTCATGGCAGCTAGGCCTTTTGTCACGGGCCCTGCTGCTTTCGACAACTCTACAACAACAGGCCTATTAGAATATGAAACATCTTCTGTCAAAAACACCAAGAACAAGAACAAGAAAAAGCTCCCTCTTCTCAAACCAGTTCTTCCAAAGCTCAATGACACATTGTTTTCGATGAACTACAACAAGAAAATCCGTAGCTTGGCCAATGCAAAATTCCCAGCAAATGTCCCAAAATCTGTGAACAAGAACTTCTTCTTCACTGTTGGGCTGGGAGTAATCTCATGCTCAAAGAACCAAACATGCTCAGGCCCAAACAACACTAGAGTAGCAGCAGCCATTAACAATGTGACATTTGTGCAACCCAATACAGCTCTTCTCCAAGCCCACTTCTTCAACCAATCAAAGGGTGTGTACACCACAGATTTCCCAGCCAACCCACCAGTCAAATTCAATTACACAGGCACTCCACCAAGCAACATTGCTGTGAGCAGTGGCACTAAGGTGGTGGTGCTGCCTTTCAATACTAGTGTGGAGTTGGTTCTGCAAGACACTAGCATCATTGGGGCAGAGAGCCACCCACTTCACCTCCATGGCTTTAATTTCTTTGTGGTGGGTTTGGGTTCTGGAAACTTCGATCCCAAGAATGACCCCAAAAAGTACAACCTTGTTGACCCTGCTGAGAGGAACACCGTTGGTGTGCCCTCTGGTGGGTGGGTTGCTATACGCTTCCTTGCTGATAATCCAGGTAACTTTCTCGTGTTGATGAACTAGCGTGTTATGTTGTTAGATTGCGAATCTAAACATACATTTAATAATACATATATGACAAGATAATCTATGATTTATTTTTTCTAACAAACTTCGTTAAGTTGGTCACCAGCTTGATAAAAAGTTGAAGATTTGCTGTTAAAAGTGTTAATTCTCATTGCCTCTTTTTTGGGTTGTCAATTATGGTTATGCAATCTGATTTGTTTCTTTCTTGGTGATGCAATAGGTGTTTGGTTCATGCATTGCCATCTAGAAGTGCACACCAGCTGGGGCTTGAAGATGGCATGGGTCGTCTTGGATGGAAAGAGACGCAATCAAAAGCTGCTTCCCCCACCATCCGATCTTCCCAAATGTTAATTTCAAATTTTGGTCATAGATTTGTTTTGTTTTGCTTTCATTCTTTTTGTCCTGTTGCTCCCCTAAGGCATTTAGGTTGGTGTGATGATTCAGGATCGTTCCAACTATAGTTTCCTACCCCGTGAAAAAATTGGGTTGGGGTTTTGACTTGTAATGCCATTCAATTATTGAATTGAAATGCAATAGAAAATCTTTTTTCTTTTAAGTAATATTGCCCTCTTATGAATTCATATAATTTTGCTAATTTTGCTCTCTCTGGAATGCTGTTATATGCTCAAGTTTATAATTTATAACGTTAGACGCAAGCCTACTTATTTGAATGTCAAACATCTCCTGCAAATATTTTTGCAATCGGCATATCTTTGTTTGATTGATTGTAGTTTTGTGTTTTTAAACAAACGATATCAAAGGTCGGATAATCGAACTCAAGACTTTGGATGTATGTGCAAATATTATTAATAAGTTCCACGAGTTGTGTAACATGATGATAATATGTGATTGAAACAAACTACCTTATACATGTAAAGCACACAATATGTGCAATTGTCATTATTATTGCTGTCATTTTCTCTGTGTTGCTTAGTTACCCAATTTGGGGTTGGTAATGGGTTTGTTAGTTTCCTTGGAATTTGTTTGTTTAATAAAAAGGACCATTCACCTAAAAAAACAAAACTAAAATGACCATAATAAATAAATCATTAATCACCTATAATTCTATATTAAAAAGGTCTTATTTGTTAAACCAAAGAAAAAAATGGGTAATTTCGTAAAACCAGAAACAACCGGCACCTTCTTAGATTTACAAACCCGTCACGGAGTCACCAACCTCCAGAAACTCGCATTTTGCCAGTTGAAAACGACACACCCCCCCTCCCGGGAGACGCCGTCGTTTTGACGCCGGTGCCTCCGCCACGCCCTCAAACCCCGGAGAACATTCCAGACACAATGACGCGAAGCCTCAGCTTCTCTCTACCCGTAACCGTCGTCGTTTTAGCCATCGCCTACATTTACTTCTCCACAGTCTTCATATATATAGACCGTTGGTTCGGTCTCATGTCGTCGCCGGGCTTAATGAACGCCGCCGTTTTCACCGGCGTGGCCTTCATGTGCGTCTTCAACTACACCGTCTCCGTCTTCAGGGATCCGGGTCGGGTCCCCTCCACGTACATACCCGACGTCGAAGACTCGGGTAACCCTATCCACGAGATCAAGCGCAAGGTATCAAATTCATGCTGTTTCTCTCTTGACGTTGTATCGTTGTTATGGGGAACTAATTTCTTTTTTCATTTCTATACGATTGGATTGTTTTTTATTTTTGGTCACGGCAATTTTCTGTATATGTTTCAAAGTTGCGGCTGGAATTTTAACTAAATATGGTTATAATATGTTTTGTGAATCTGGGTGTTTTATTTCTACCGCCAATACGTAAAAGCAGGGTGCTTTAGTTTGGATTGACTTGTTAGATATGTTATATGAGTTTATGGGATGCTGTTCTTTGGTATTTACTTTAGCTGAGCTAATTTGGAATCTAGGGGAATCAGCAAAATAAAAAAAATTTCGTTTGTGTTAGTAGGCAATTCACGTAACAGTGATTGAGTCACTTTGGATCCTGGTTTAGTAAAATTTTATAGCCATTGCATATATATATATATAAAAAAATCTTAACAATTATGATGGATTTAAAAGGAAATATGTAATTTTGATAGACAATGAGTGAAACGTTTTTCCCGAGACAGTAAAAATGTTCGAACTTTTAAACTTGTAATGAAGCTGCCTAATGTTGCCAAGGAACTTGTAGATGATGAGCAAGTAGATAACTTGGGATGAATGCTCCACTCTAAAAGTCAACCTTCGAGGGTGGAATGCGTGAATTTTGCATTTCAAACCTTTGGAAGTCAGATAGCGTCAAGATTTCAGTACATCCATCTCATGGTTTTCATTGTTCATTACAAATATAATTAAGTGTGATTAACTATATTTCCTTTCTATATATCAGTGAAAGCTTTGATTTTAATAATTGCTAAGCCATGATGGACATGTGGTTCCAAATTCCAATACTTGTTTTTGCGGTCTTTGGATGGCATTGTCTTACGTCAGCTTCTATTTTCAAAAGGAAAGTTCAGAAACATGATTACCGTTGTTTGTCGCGATCTTTAATCTCCTATATGAGTCTTGAACTGTCAAGCAGGAACCAAAACCAATTCAATATGGTTGGCTTACCCTTGAAACCCCTGTCATTCCTCTTGGCTTACACATGTTCCAGTTTCCCTGACAACTGAATAATGCCCTCACTTTAATTGAATGGGGCCAACTCATGTGGCTGTTGGTATGCTTGAATGCTGATACTCACGGGGTTTGATCTTTGTACAGATGCACAGAAATCTATGGCAAGTCTATATCTGGAAAACTAACCGACTCTATCTTCAAATATTCACTTCTATTTTGAAACCTCTCAGGTTTTGTCATTCAGACTTAGCTGCACCACCTAATAAATCAGTTTTTGCATAAAATGCCAACTTTTCTGTGCTCATATGTCTGCCAGTATGCTCCAACCCTGATATTCACAGGGTACATTAATGGAAAATATATATTTGGAAAGCTAACTAACTGTATCCTCCAATGTTTACCATTAATTTTTAACCTCACATTTTGTGATACAGAATTTGTTGCATCTAGTCAGTCACTTGTTACTTAAAATGCCAACTTTTCTTTTGGTGGCAATAGCATTAGTGGACATCTGGAGGTTTGTGTGATCCCCCAGCTGAGTGAATGTAAACATCAAAACTTAAACGTTATTTTGTTCTTGATAGTATGCTGTTCTCAAGTTAGATTTCTGTTATGTTCCCACATGTATTTGTGCTCTTGTGGGAACGGATGGGGTGGTTTGAGCTGGAGATAGACCCCCTGGGTTAATACTTTTGTTTTGAAGGAGATAGTACTGCCTTATCTTGTATACTGTTCTTGTATTCGTTCTTTTATATTTTAAAATTATGTTCTGTAGCATGTGGAAAGGGACTGATAATGTCTGTAGCTCATATCACCTTCTTATTATTTCTTTCAATAAAGGTTTCATGTGAAGTGTTTATCGATCCTTATTATAATTAGTGTTGTTATTTGAACAAATAAATTACTGGAGATTGGAATAATTCCTAGGAACATGTAATATTGCAGAAGATTATAGAGAAGTGTGAGCCTTTGCTTCAATGTTATTACTTTTGTAGTTTTATTTTTTTTTAAGAACGTAGTTTGGAACAATTCTTAGGAACATGTAATCTTTATTTGCAGCAAGATAGATTGTAGAAAACTTTGAGTCTGTGCATCCTGGATGACTGTTGGGTGGAATGGTTTTGCAGGGAGGGGATTTAAGATATTGTCAAAAGTGTTCTCATTATAAGCCAGCTCGAGCACATCATTGTCGTGTGTGCAAAAGATGTGTTTTGCGAATGGTATGCTTTATCTATGTTAACCTTTGATGCCTTGTATGTCCTGGATAATGTATTAAAGTGCTGCCTCTTGGTTGTAAAGGACCATCATTGCATATGGATTAATAATTGCGTCGGCCATGCAAACTATAAGGTCTTCTTCATCTTTGTTGCGTATGCTGTAATAGCATGCGTCTATTCCCTGGTAAGTTATTATGTTATTAAATCCTACTCGACTTTGACTTCATTTTTTTTTTCTTTCTGACTATGCTGTAATTGCATGCATTGACTGGTGTGGATGTTCTTTTCCATTATTACATGGGGAACCATGCCTTTTACCTTTTGAGTACCATATGTTATTTTTGGAACGCTAGAAGGCAAACCATTTGAGTGAAAAGATGGTGAATGTTTAAAACATAATTTTCTTTCCTTTGTTTTATTTGTTTCATTACTTTCAATACTGTATTGACACTTAAAATTTTCAGGTCTTACTCATTGGTAGCCTAACTTATGATCCTGAAAAAGATGAGGAGCAAACTGGAGACTCTGTTAGAACTGCATATGTAAGCTTATGTGCTGGGTTTATGTTTGAGCCTTGCATGCAAGACAGTATGCTTAAATTTTTTTTTTTTCCATTTTCAGGTCATTTCTGGGCTGTTGCTAGTTCCGTTGTGTGTGGCACTGAGTGTTCTTTTAGGTTGGCATATCTACCTCATTTTGCAAAACAAGACCACAATTGAGGTTATTAGGAATTAACAAATTGTATATCATTGTTCTGCTCTTTGGTGGCAAACCTGACTTAGATATCTGGACCGCTATTTCATAGCCTTTTCTTTTTCCTTCTTTCTGGCAGTACCATGAAGGAGTGAGAGCTATGTGGCTTGCAGAGAAAGGAGGGCAAATCTACTCCCATCCATATGATCTTGGTGCCTATGAAAATTTGACAACGGTATTTTTCCTTTCTGTTTTCCTTTTGTTCATAAAAAGTATAGGTACCCTCTTAAAGGTTTGGGGGCATTTAGAGAGGGTTACCTTCCAGTCCTAACTCTTTTACATTTTGGCGCGTTTACTAACCCGTAATCGGAATGAGAATAAGGAATCCGATTCCGATTACTTATTATACTCGTGTTTACTAAAATCGGGAGGAATCAAAAGTGCGTGGGGCCCACACAAAAAATGGAATTCAATTCCAAGATTTGGGTGATTTGGATTCCCTACATTGATGAGGTATTTGGATTCCGGGTTTAGGGAGTAATCGGAATGCTAATTTTTTTCCCTTAATGCCCTCACTTACTCTCATTATTTCCAAGATTATCCTTAACCCTAGAAATAAAAACAAAATCATTTTTAGTGTTAAGGATTAACTAATAGAAATACTTACATTTATAAAAATAAAAAAACTTGGTAGAAATATTTACATTTATAAAAAAAAATACTTAATAGAAATACTTAAATTTATAAAAATAAAAATAAACAAAATCATTTTTGTGTGTCAACGAAATAAAAAAGCAATTTAATTTTTTCTTACTATTATATACTATATCAAATTTTATTTAAAAAGTATATAAAATATTTGATTTGGGACAAGGGCATTTTAGTAATCATCTTGATTTATATTAGATTCATTGAATTAAGAAATGCTTTACTAATTCTATTCCGATTCCGCATAATTTTAGTAAACAACTTCAACAGGAATTTGATTCTCGATTCCGCATCATTTCAACTCCTCCTCAATTCAATTCCTCTCAATTTGATTACGGATTAGTAAACGCGCCATTACATTCATTTTATATATTTGTTGTTTCTCATTGGTTGGAATGTATCTTTTATGGTATTATTTGTTATTTTTCTACTCTGTTTTACACATCCATTACATTCCAGCCATGTTTGACTGCTGTAGGTACTGGGTCCAAATCCCTGCAGTTGGGCACTCCCCACATCGGGACATATTGGATCTGGACTCCGCTTTCATACAGCCTATGATTACGCTTCTGCTGCATCAATGTCAGAATGAAGCTTTCTCGGTTCATTGTGGTTTGCATTAGTGAGAACAAGACTTACCAATGTGACAGGATGGATGGTCCGATCTTGTGATGATGTCCGGCAGTCCTTTTCCAGTGCCCTCCTAGGAGTCGCTCCAAAAGAAGAAAAAGGCCTTTCCTTTGTCTCCTACTAATGGAATTCATGGTCTAGGAGTTCCTGAAACTGTTCGCGTCTGTTACACGATTTTGGGGAAGCAATTGAGTATAGGGTCCCTGTCAATAGCCAAAACTAATCGGTCTTTGAGCAGCTAGACGCATCATATGTGGGTTACTTTGTTTCCTTGTCTTGGGGTAGTTACTTTGAACTATAGTTTACAGTTTTACTTACAGCATGGTCTCAGTTGATGGGTTTTGTACAGAGAGGGAATCAGCATCCCAGCTTACCAACAACCAAGGCACCTTTTGTAGAGGACACAGCGCGGGGTGCCTGTGTAACTTGGAAGAGTTGTAATCCTTTTGTAACGTGAAAATAATTAGAGAAATGGTGCTTTACTTTTTGTTTTTGCTGAAAAGTGCCCATGTCATATTTTCCCACCTCAATTATTTTTGAATAAATACTCGTCCCACCCCAAGACTATCATCTCCCCATTCTTCTTCCTTCATAATTTTTTTGTTCATAAACCGTCTCCTTTATTTTACCAAAATCGAAACCCACAATTATGTTGTGTGGGTTAGGTCAGTTGGTCAATGCAATGTGCCTGTCTTTTTGCGACAGATTTCGACTCTCCTCCCGGTACAGTTAGATCTTTTAAAAAAAAGTTGTATTCCTATCAGTCCTTAAAACACCTCAAAGACCAACGTATCATCTAAATAGACTAGAGAAGAGGAGTTTAAATTATTACATTATCAAAAAATTTATTCAGGTCATTGGCTGAGAAAATTCATAAATTGGGGTTTTGTATGTAATAATGTGCTAAAATGACAGAAATATTTTGCTCACCATTTTAACTCAAGGTGTATCATCACCATCATTTTCAACACCTGACACGTGTCTATATGCATAATCATAGTTAACTTTTGCTTTGTATTTGTGGAATTATGGTTAGAGAAATGCTAGCAACCTTCTCTCTATCCTTCTCTTTTGGACATTCTCCATTATTTTCATGACATGTGTCAATTTCTACACTAAAAACAATGTCAGACATTGTTTTTAGTGTAGAAATTAACACATGTCATGAAGATAATGGAGAATGTCCAAAAGAGAAGGTTGAAGAGAATGTTGCTAGCACTCCCCTTATGGTTATGGACACTTGTCAAGTGTTGAGAATTGTGGTGAATGTACCCCTTGAGTTAGAGCACTTCCACCCCTATGGGCAAGGGCAAGGCAATGGCTGTCACTATTCATGTGAATAGTGGCAGCCCTTGCAACTTTATTTCCACCCATATGGATAAGGGAAAGAGCAATTACTATTCACATAAGATATAAGGAGATGCATTTATATAGAGTTTTGGTATGGAAAGTAAAAAATATGGCTGGGTATTTATATAATTCATTTTTTTTTGTTATTTAAATTGGTTGCTGACATCATTACGACGTCAGCATTGTGTCACTTTGCCCAGAAAACATCTCGGACTATTCTTATCTTTGGGCTTGTCCAAGCTTGTGGAGCTCACCAGCTGCCCGGGTTGTTCTTTGTCTTATTTGGGTAGTTCTTGGGCCCAGGCCCCTCCTGCCCGGGCAATTGAGTAGTTGTGGGAGTGCTTTTAAGAGCATCTCCACCGCAGCAGATCAAGGGCGGGCAAAGGGGGCCCTTGGGCCAAAAAAGGATTCCACCGCAGCAAGGGCAGCCTGTGCAAGCCCACGTCAACAACCAAAAAAATTGAAAAAAAAAAACCAAAAAATTCAGAATTTTTTTTATTATTTATTTATAAATACCTACCCATATTTTTTACTTTCCACACCAAAAAACTATTTATAAATTCATCTCTTCATATCTCATATGAATAATAATTACTCTTACCCTTCTCTTTTGGGGTGGAGCTACAAAAGGTAAGGGCTGCCAATATTCACGTGAATAATGGCAGAATAGTGGTAGCCCTTGCCTTGCCCTTTGGGGTGGAAGTGCTCTAAGAGCAACTCCAGCAATGAGCCCAGGCAAGGAAAAGGGGTGGGTCCCACGGGCCCGAGCCCAAAAACGTGGTTCCAGGGCTTTGTTGGCCCAGCAACAAAGCGGGCCCCACACGAATCGGGCAGCCCACGGGGAGGCAGCCGTGATCCAACCTCGGGGGTGACGTCGTGAGCAAGTTCAAGTTTTTGTTGCACGCGCCAACGGTAAAAAAAAAAAAATTGAACTCGCGCTACCGCCAATGGTAACATGCCACGTGTCGATTTCTGGTGGCTCCGATCAATTTTTTTTATCAAATCCAACGGTTTCTGTTATTTTGGGCTTAAAAATTTTGAAAAAATTTCATTAAAAAATACCAAAAAATTATGCAACTTTTTTCTATAAATACCAACCAATATCCTTCACTTTCAACACCAAATACTCATACATTTTCTTCTCCTTCTAATATTCTTCACTTTCTACACAAAATTTTCTTCACTTCAAAATTTCATTTTCATTCACCATCTTTTATGGCATCCTCCATTGAAGCCGGAGTTCTGTGGTCAACCATAGAAGATGTTTGATTTTTTTAAATGTTTTGAATAAAAAAATAGTTGTATTTTATTAGTAGTAATTTTTAATTACTTGTATTGGTTTTCTTTGAGTGATTAAAGAAAGCATTCAATAAAACTTCTTTTTATTCAAAACATTCCATACATTAAACAAAACATAATTAAAAATAAAAACACCACAACCAAAGCATAACTAAACAAAAAACCACAACCAAAGCATAAATAAAAATAAACCACAACCAAAGCATAACTAAAAATAAAATTAAGAATTCTTCACTTCACTTCATTCACCGTCATTGACTTTCACCGCCCATAAATGCTCCATCAAGTCAACTTGACGTCGTTCATGAATAAAACTTGATTGCATCTCCGTATATCGATCAATCATACGGGTCATGAAACGGCCGTCCCTAACCAACGGTTCATGCTCCAATGGTTCTCCACTTGGTCCCATGGGCCTTTCATAAATTCTTGTCAAGGTCGTGTTCATGGGATCCGGTTCGCACACTTCTACAGCATCGTAATCATACTCATCCTCCACAATCATGTTATGAAGGATGATGCAAGTAATCATTATGCTCCTCAACACCTCCTCATCAAGCATGAGCGCCGCACCCTTAATAATAAGCCACCGGGCTTGGAGGATACCAAAGCACCTCTCCACATCTTTTCTGTAACCCTTTTGATATGCAGCAAATAATTTTTGCTTATGGGATCGAGGATGCGGAATTGATTTCACAAATGTAGTCCACCTCGGGTAAATGTCATCTGCAAGATAATACCCATTATGGTAAACGGTATTGTTGATTCCATAGGTGATAGTCAGGGCTTCACCTCTCAAAACATCGTTGAACACCGGGGATTGACCCAGCACGTTTAAGTCGTTTTGAGATCCGGCCACTCCGAAGAAAGCATGCCAAACCCATGTATCAAATCCAGCAACGGCTTCAAGGATGATACTTTTTTGCCCTTTCCGATTCCCATAGTCTCCTTGCCAAGCAGTTGGGCAATTCTTCCATTGCCAGTGCATGCAGTCGATGCTACCAAGCATTCCTGAAAATCCTCGAGCTTTGGCTTTTTGTAGAAGCCGTTGAAGGTCCCTGGGCGTATGTCTGAGCAGGTAGTCTCTGGTGTACGGAGTTTCAACTGCATTACAAAATCTTACCAAGCACTCCAAAGTAGTGGACTTGCCCATTCGGGCAATCTCATCCACCTGATCAGCAGATGCACCATACGCCAACATTTGTATAACAGCAGTAAGCTTTTGTTGGGGAAGGAGTCCCAAAACCCCAGTAGCATCACACTTTTGAACAAAGTATTCATTATAATTGCAAATTACATGCATGATTTTATTGAATAATTGGGGTTGCATTCTATATCGCCTTTGAAAATCAACATCAGAGTACAGAGAAGTTGGGATAAAATAATCTTCCAGAAGATTCTTACCCCGAGAATGCCTATGTCTGTCCACATTCGGGCCATGGCCTACTTGTGAACCACGATGGCTCTTATTTTCTTCATCAAGCAAAGCCACTGCTATGACAATTTGTTGATCTAGTTCTCTCTGTACCCTTTTGCCTACAGCTCATCTACGCCTTCTTTCTCTAGTTTCTCGCTCTTGCCTCTTCAAGATCTCATTCATGTCTGACTTTGAGAATAGAATATGAATTCTAAAATCTGAGAAATGAAAATATAGAGAAGATCTAGTGTGAGAGGTATGAGCTGAGCCTCTGGTTTTATAGAAAAATTCAGGCAGATAGAGATGACACGTGGCGCAATTTTAGAGGGTGAAAATCTTATCTGAAATTTGAAATTCAAATTAAATTTATCTGAAATTTGAAATTCAAATTAAATTTATCTGAAATTTGAAATTCAAATTAAATTTATCTGAAATTTGAAATTTATCTGAATTTTGAATTTTGAAATTTATCTGAAATTTGAAACCGAAATCTTATCAGAAAATTTTATCCGATTATGAGATATGAATTTTATAATAAATATTGACACGTACGAACCCAAAAATCTTATCCGAAAATATTATCCAAATTAATTATTTAGGTTACAAAAAACAAAAACAAAAAATGAATAGTAGTTGCCCTTTAACATGACAACGAGTGGAAATGAACCTTGCCTTTTACAAAGACAGCCACTATTCACGTAAATAGTAGCTGTTCTAGCTTTCCTCATCTCCCCTTGTCATGACAAAAGACAAATGTGTGGAGTTGCTCGAAAGTGTTCAGCAAAAATTACGGAAATTCGCGGAAAACACGTAATGTCAAAATGGCTCCATCCAACTCAGCATGACCCACGCGAGACGTCTATGCAGACGTTAAAACGCGCCAAAACCAAGGGGTGAGAGGCATCAGTAGATCTGCGGTAAAATATATCGTTCAGTGCACGCGCCACTTTTGAACCGTTGATAAAGTTTACACTGAAAAACTAAAGAGAGATGAGAGAGAAAGAGAGGGAGGATGTCCTACTCTCCATCATTTGTTCGTAGATCAACTGAGGAAGCTTTTTGTATTATTTTTGAGTTCTCTCTGAAACTCACCGAGTTTGTCTCTGTGGCTGGAGATGGAGGCCTACCAGGATAACCCATCTCAAATCGACAGGTTTTGATTTATGGGTTTCTATTTTCTGCTGAATTTAATGTCTTTTTAGTTTAAAGATCATTTCTTTGTTAGTTAACTGTTAATTGTGACTGTTATCTGATTTGATGAAGTAGCAGAATTTGATCCCATAGCGTTTAAATGAGTTGTTTTGTTGAGTTTCAGCTGCAAAGTAGCCAAATTTGGAGGTGTTATTATCATATTGGATAGAATTAATACAAAATGGTTTGCCCCAAATAGAAGTAGTTTGTTCTTTGGATTTTAAAAGAGGCAATTTTGAGAGAGAGAGAGAAATTGGATCTCCAACTGCCCCATCCCTGGCCTCACTTGGTCACTGATCGAAACACGAAATTGAATTTTTTTTTTCAATCATAAGTGGTCATTACTCATTACTAGTGTGGAAGTTGTCATAAGATCAGACAGTATAATTTTACTTGATTGCTTGCTGGGTTTTGGGCTAAGTGGTGTTTGGATTGGATGACCATACAGTTTGAAGCTTGATGCATATTTCATGCCCTGATTTCTTCTGAAAAGGACATGAATTGAGTTTACTTCTGAATCTGATTGCTTTATGCCTTCCAGTTCAGTGACTGACTATCTTGGGGGTTTTTTTTGTTAGAAAGCTAGGAAACCTGAAATTTTTGACAGTTCTTGTTTGCCTAATTTATGTGTAGTTGCAGGTTTTTCTCATCCTTGTTCTGCTATTACTATCTTAAACAGCTCCCGTGTCATGAGTGTTCTGAAGAAAAGAAAATTTCAGGCCGAGCAATTGGGCTTGCCAATACCAAAGCATAAATGCTGGGAACGAACTTTTCCTTCTGATGAACCTGTTTCCATGTTTGATGAAAATCCGGAAGTAAAGAACATGCAGACACATGCAACGAAGGGAAAAGTAGAGGGACTGATCCTGGATGGTGGGTCTGAATCTGAATCAGGAAAAGGTAGCAACAGTTTTGCTGGAGATTCTTATTCGGCAACGTCGGTTTATGTTGAAGCTAAACTAGAACCTGTGTATGCAAGGGCATGCCTATAT
Source organism: Prunus padus (assembly GCA_024362665.1). Taxonomy (NCBI): domain Eukaryota; kingdom Viridiplantae; phylum Streptophyta; class Magnoliopsida; order Rosales; family Rosaceae; genus Prunus; species Prunus padus. The sequence continues at coordinate 6,415,863 of JANFAM010000019.1, forward strand.
GACAGGCCTTCCACTTCATATGCAAATGAAGAGCATCAACCTACATATCCTAATGGCGAAATACAAGCATTTGAAAATTATGACGAACACCTCCAAGAATTTGGAAACCAGGTGGATTACATTTTCTCAGAATATGGAGATGGCTGCATTGAGCAGTGTAAAGACAAGGAATTTGAAGATGTTATATACCCCATTGGTTCGAACCCAAATAAATACATACTTTCATCTGGAAGATGGAGTGTGAATCAAGATAATTCAGGTGTCCTATTGAAAGTTTTTCTTGACGAGTTGAGAATAAAAAATGTTGCATTATTCTTTGTTTTATCATTTACTGAGTGCCATAACATTTTCATTGTTGTGCATGCAGAGGCTCAATCGGCTAGCAACAGGAAGCCAACCATTGATCAAGAATTCGAGCAGTATTTTTCCACGCTAATGCTGTAGAACTCATTGCTTGGATGTGAGCAGCAAATGTATAGCTTTTCTTTTTCATCTGTTGTATGTGAATCATGTATCCAGTTCATATTTTGACCAGCATTTTGTTATATATTCTGTTTAATCTGAAATGGGTTTTGCAAAGCTTCTCCCAGCATGTTAATTTTACATCATATTTATCTCCTTTTTATTGGTGTGGGACCAAATTGATGCTTCTTCTGAGAAAAAGATTAACTTTGGCATATTTGGGAGTAAACCGTTTTCTGGTGGCTGATGTTACTACTTACTTGCAAACAATGTGATACTTGTACCAAATTACCTATAAATGACATAAATTCAACAGAACCTTCTTTAACCAATTTTGTTTTTCAATTTCAATCATCATGTTGCTGCCAGATTCCATGCCTATCTTTTTTTTAAAATTTTTTTAATCAACCACCATGCCTATGCCAGTCAACTTGTACGTTTCTGCAGAAACATGCAGAATTCAATAATAAAAATATTAAATTAAATTGTTGGATCGATTGTTTCCATTAGGTGGGCTTTGCTCTATCCAGCACTATGAGTTAGGGTAAGTTGGCAAGGAACAGTAAGCAGAACAGAACCCCATCATTTAACAAAAAATACAACAACAAAAATAACCATTAAATATTGAAAATTACACCATGAGATATATAAACAGAGAAAGACAAAATCCGTGGTTATTATTTTGATGACTCGATCATGGACGTAACATAAAAAATATGTATGATCATAATTAATCTTCATATGTAGTTATTAAGTTACAGGAAAGGCCTTAAAAGAGGAAAATTCAAAACAAGATCACTCAAGAAGAGGGAAAAAAAGGGGGTGCAATCCAGACGCATTGTCAGTCAAACTCAACACTTTGGAAGATCGGACGGTGGTGGTGGTAACTTCTGATTCGGTTGCGGCCCATCCTGAACGATCCACGCCATCCTTAGCCCCCAACTTGTGTGAATGTCCAAGTGACAGTGCATAAACCACACCCCTGAAAACATATCAACAAAAGCAAATCGTTAATGATGATGTCAAATTTTTTTTGTTTTAAAAAAATATTTAGCAGTTTTGATTGATAGTTCACTCATTTTGTTACTATTTTAATATAACTCATCTCACCCCGTTTGCTATGTTATTAGACTATCAATCATGCTATACCTGGATTGTCTGCGAAGAAACGAATGGCAATCCAACCGCCAGATGGAACACCAGCAGTGTTCCTCTCAGCAGGATCCACCAGATTAAAATTAGCAGGGTCCTTAGTTGGATCATAGTTACCAAACCCTTGTCCAACAATAAAGAAATTAAACCCATGTAGATGGAGAGGGTGGCTCTCAGCAGCAACAATTGTAGTGTCCTGAAGCACCAGCTCCACGCTTGTGTTGAAAGGCAACACCACAGCCCTTGTGGCATTGCTCACATTAGTGATATTTGGTGGTGTTCCTGTATAATTGAATGCCACAAGTGGCTTGGTGGGAAAATCAGTTGTGTAAACACCATTGGATTGTCCCGAAAAATGTGCTTGAAGCATTGCTGTTGATGGCAGAGCAAAAGAGAAATTGTTGACTGAGGCTGCAAATTTCAGGCCATTGGGTCCTTGGCAAGTTGAATTTTTTGGGCATGGGGATGTTCCAAGTCCTAGAGTGAAGAAAAATCTTCTGTCCACAGTTTGCGGGACGTTGGCTGGGAATTGCTTAGTGGCCAAGCTACGGAATTTTTTGGCTAAGTTTTCGACAAATTGGGTGACGTTGACAAACTTGGTGGCATTGATGGGTGGAAGACTTGGTTTGAAGAGGGGAAGGGCTTTGATGGAAGTGTGATGAGTGGTTTTTGGGTGCTTGTATTCGAGGATTCCAGCGGTGGTGGTGTTGTCTAGGGTGCCTGCACCGGTGAAGTAAGGCCGTGCGAGGATGAGGAAGGTGGCGTTGGGAGAAGTGGGCTTGGCTTTGAGGAGGACATTTGTGGTTTGGCCTGGGGCGATGAGAAGTGTGTCGGTTTCGAAAGGTTTGGTGTAGACAGCATCAGCTTCAACCACTGTTAGAGAGTGATTGGCTATGCTGAAGAACAGCTCATCGTTGAGTGCAGCATTGATTAATCTGAGGAGGTATGTCTTCCCTGGTTTCACCTTTAGCTTGAATACATCTGCAAAAACCACCCATTCACATAATAACCCGTCTTTATTTTTGTCATGTTATGTTGTCATTTCATATTGTTAATCGGACATAACAATATGTCTTATACACTTTTCACCTTTTGATGAACAGTTGTACATGGGGCCTGGCAGACCATTAATGGTGTATGCATCTGAAACATTAGGGCCCCCTCCTGTCTGAAGAGCCTGGCTAATCACAGCCTCAGGGTCTACGTTAAACCACTCTCCTGCACACCCAAAAAAAAATCCATGCAAAGAGTTAAAACAATTTCCAATAATGTCAAAATTTTCAAAGGGTCCAATGCCTAGACTCTAGCCAGCTGCTACATGAGTACCAAGAATAATGGGGACCTCCTTGTAGGGTTTCACAAAAGGGTAAGACTCGTTGCGCTTCGGGTGAATGATAATCGCTCCGTAAACAGTAGATCTCAGCCATGAGATGTGAGCATGCCATAACAAAGTTCCTCTCTGGCCTGTTATGGTGAAGTTGTATGTGTAGGCTTGACCTGTCTGTATAGGACACTGTGTAATGTAAGCTGGACCATCTGCCCATCCACTCTGAAGTTGCCTAATCCCATGCCTGCCCTCTCGCACAAAACCAACACAAATTTCAATTAGCAAACTTCTATTTTTAACTATGCATGCACATTTGCTAATTATGTAAATATATTTCATATATACCAGTGAATTGTGATATTGTTGGAGACATGGTTGACCACTTTGACGAGCACTTGGTCACCTTCCCTTGCCACCAATCTAGGCCCTGGGAACTGTCCATTCACACTTATAATGCTCCTTGTGTTGCACAATCTTGTCACATTGTGGTACTTAATCTATACAGCAAAGTTACAAAATTTGAGAAACTTATAAAAGAATTATAATTCCGTGTATAGCAAAGTCAAAATTGTTGAGGCTCAAGGTGATGGAAAAAGAATAATGTACATTGAAAGTGTACTGCCTTGTTATGCCTGCAGCATACTCCGGCATCCACGACGCTGCAACCAAAAAACTAAACAGCAAAGCTGTCATTGAAGTAAAACCAGGAAAATTAGGAGAACCCATTGATTTCTCTATCTCTCTCTCTCTCTCTCTCTCTCTCTCTCTCTCTGTGATGTGATAATGTGTAGAGAGACAAGGTGGCCTTGACCTTAATATAGGGAGTTGGATAAAGTTGGCAAGATTATTATATGATTGTTTTGAGTTAGACGCAGGAGCTGTCATGAAGCTGTTCATTCAGTGTACTATTGAGATGGTATCTACTTGTGTCCTCCGCTTTGCTGTTGGTCCAGCTGAATTTTAGAGTGCTGATTAAGTAAGATTTTACCTGCTCCATCTACACTAATTTCGATTACCACAATGACCTTTTGCTCATTGGGGGAAATTTTAATTGCAAAATGAAAGTTAATGACGCAGTTAAGAGATGTAAAAATTGTCCTGATTATGTAGTTAAACAGTCAATTAATTCATGCTGTAGTAGCTTAGCGTAGAAATGGTCTGGCAATTAGTGCTCTAGATGTCACATTAGGAAGCTGGCATCTTTCTTTTACTCTTTGGTCCTCAACACAACCCAACAAAATGATGATAGATTGTTTTCAACTTATGCTCTACTTATGCTCGAAACGCTCTCGAATAATCTGATATGTTATGTTGTCAAACGTTTAAAAACGAACCTACATAATATCAACGATTCATATTAACACTCACACAAGTAAAATGGGAGATTGGGTGGTTACGGAAAATTGACTGAGTATTTGTTGTTTAAGAAAAAAAAAATTTGTTGTTCAAGTATGCTGAAGCTCAAGGCCCAAGCTTACGAAGGTGGTTCCTATTTCCCTTTATTTGAAATCTTCATTTGGGCCTCCTCGTGGGCCTAACCCCAATTATACTGTCTTGGGAACTAAGGAATAAATGTATTGTCACCATTTTACAATATAATACAAACAATATTTTGCTATCATTGCTTAAACAGGTCCACGTCCACAAAATTCACTCCATATCATCCGTTTATTTCATATAGTAGCTACCTGTCCTATTTTCCAAATCGTTCGATGAAAGTGATGGCCCATCCGATCTACGCCACGTGTGAAAATGACAAATATCTATTTCATAATTGTACTTTCTTTGAAATTGGAATTTGCATGCGGTCAACACCCAACACAAGCTTCCTTCTTGATTTTATAACAAAATCTGTTTGGTCAAATTCAAAACAAGTTCAAGTGCAGCAATTGCTTGGGAAGGAAGTGCATCAAACTCATTGGCCATAATAGTAGGACCATTATTAATTTGTTCTCACTATATTGTTGACTGTCACACGGGTTCTCGGTTTGGCATATAAATTCCCAGGCCTGGTCGCCAGTCAAATTGAGCTGGATTTTGCTTCATTTTCACTTGTAAAAAATGTTAAATTTCAAAGAGATGAGCCAACAGCTTATTTCTAACAACACCGACATTATCATTAACTTAACCACCTATAAAGCCACTTTATGGGCACAAAAAACCTCGATGATAACTGTAATAGAACCATTCATTACATATTGTATTTATTTACTTAAATTTTTTATTTGTAACTTTATATTCTTCAAAAATATATATATATATTTGTCATGATATCCTTGCAAAAAGATTGTATTTTTTTTTTACTTTTATTTTTAGTTCCCTATCTGGTCATTTTACCCACGAGACAAATTACCCACTTGAGGCCTACAGTTCTCCCTCCACACCCACTCCGATATTATCACTCAAAATCCGAAAATGGAAGAAGATTAAAAGGAAATTAAAATAAATAAATAATAATAATAATAATAATAATAATATGCACAAAGGAAAACCAACGAATAAAATCTCCGTGTAGAAAAAAAAAATTGAACATTTCAGGCACAGGCTTGAGTTTGAGGAGGCAGAGCAAACAGAGCATCAAGGTCAGGGGGCTGGAAGTAACCATTCTTCGGTGGGTCCCGCTTATTCTCCCCAACCGCCTTCTTCTTCGGAGGCGGTGGGCACAGAAGCATCTCCGGTATCTGGGACTCCCGCCGCTTTGGCGTCGAGCAATCCTCCTCCATTCTCAGCCGTCCGATCAACCCAACAGCTCCGTCACTCGGTCGATCACAAAATTCACACAGTAGCAAAGGAGCGCGCTCTTTATATAAACGCTTTTCGAATTTGAAAACGAAAAATGGGCATATGCGATCGTGTGGTGCGGGTGTGAGACAGCTAAGCGGTGAGTGGGAGTGGGAGGACGTGTCAGATTGTTATTGTGCATTTATACCACGTGGGCGCATCCAGTGGCTTTTGTATTTAAGTTAAATTTTTTTTTAACGTCGGCGCCAACTTTGAGTCGGTGCTTTGCGCGGGAAATTAAATCCATTTGAATGTTGGGCCATTTTTTGAAGTGTGTGTGTGCTCCAGATTGAATTTTAAGGGAAGGCCGTGGCATATACGGCGGATGGGCCATGTCACGCTTAAAACTTGTCGTTTTACTTTTCTTTCAGTATTTGGGCCCACCTTTTGATTAAAATATATTAAAAGATAAGTAGATGGGCGTGGATGGAGGCTTGGAGTTGGTTAACTGTTTCCTTCATTTGACTACAAGGCCCTTTAGAGGCCTTCATCCAAAAGTGCAAAAATAATGGCATGAGAAGGCCCAAAACCCTACACCCAACCCAAACTGATCCATAATGCTCTCTGTTGAGGGAAATGTTATAATGAGGGGTTTATAGTGAGGGGGTACTTTGAGGGGTTCAATCCCACCATCCACCAAGAGAGAGAGTGTTGGAAATAAACTTTTTAAATGAATGAATGGTGTGATGGAACTCCGCATTGAACCCCCTCACCAAAATGCCCCTCATTATAGAAGCTCCCCTCTGTTGAAATCACCTGCTAAATTGTTCATCATTTCCTTTCCTTTCCCATAAGCACTACATTAACATTCAAGTTAGAACTATGTATCATGTTATCAAGATTGATAATTTTTTTCATTTCCTTTTTTCAACTAACTATATATTTCTCCATTTTATTAGGAAAAAAAATTTATTGGATGCTGAGCAAGCAAAATGATTCAAGCAAACGACCGTAGTCCTAACAATGTCATCATTGAGAAATTTTGAAAATTGGCCAAATTTTGGACATCTTAAGACTTTTAGCCCATTTTTTCGATTTTTAGAATTTTATTAACTGAAGGGAGGTTCCAGCACTGCTCGAGAGGTCTTGAGGGGGTTCGGGCATTACAGAAGGTGTTTCAAGAGGGGTCATGGAGGGGTCATGTCAAATCTTTGGTAAGAGGGGTCATGGAGCTTTGGATTGTTTTCATATATCCAATTATGTCTATCAAGGTCAAACTCCTCCTTCCAACCTAGCTATTATGACTGCACAAACTTTCTATGTTCCTTATCAGGTCTGGATTGCAGATAGTGGGGCTTCACATCACATGGTGTCTGATATTTCCGCATTGAATAATGTTGCTCCTTGTGAATCTACATAGCAAGTTATTGTTGGTAATGGCGAAGGTTTGAAAATTAAACATTGGCGCTACTGCACTTTCATGTGCTTCTACTTCTCTTAAATTGCCATATGTGTTTCATGTTCCACGGTTCTCTGCTAATCTTTTGTCTGTGCATCAGCTTTGCACAGATAATAATTGTGTTATCAGCTTTGATGTTTCTGGTTTTATGATACAGGATCGAGTCACCAAGGCAATTATTCTACAAGGTAGGAGTAACAATGGATTGTATTATATTCCCTTTGGTGTATCTCCTCATTCCCTGTCCAAGAAAGTAGCTTTGATTGGTTAAAATGTTAAGTCTTTCATATGGCATCACAGACTTGGCCATCCAACAAATGAAGTGGTGCAATTGATGCTTAAAGCTTCTGATTTGCAGCGTCCAAGTGATTTCTCAAATGATAGTATCGTGTGTTCGGCTTGCCTTCGAGGGAAGATGCATCGACTTCCATTTTCAGTTAGACATAGTGGGTCTAAAATTCCTTTTCATACAGTACATAGTGATGTCTAGGGTTATAGATACTTTGTTTCATTCCTTGAGGAATGTACTGGATATTTTTGGGTTTATCCACTTTTCAATAAATCAAAAGTTTTCTCCAAGTTCCTACAGTTTCATGCTTTGATACAAAATTAGTTTGGTGGTGCTATTAAGTGTTTTCAAAGTGATGGTGGTGGTGAGTTTATTAGCAAGGGTTTTACAGATTTCTTGGCTTCCAATGGAATTGTACGTCATATTTCTTGCCCATATACTCCATAGTATAATGGTATGGCAGAGAGGAAGAATATGCATATTATTGAAACATCCATTACTACTATGTTAACTGTAGCAGCTTTACCAGGTCAATTTTGGTTTCATTCCATGGCTCATGTTGTGTATCTTATAAATCGGATGCCAAGTTCTGTGTTACATAATCAATCTCCTTATTTCCGTTTATTTGGACATCATCAAGAGATTGCTTCGTTGCGAATATTTGGTACAGTTGTATATCCATCTCTTCAACATTATAATTTGCATCAATTGCAACCTCGAACCACTCAGTGTGTGTTCTTAGGTTATGCACCTGAATACCAAGGGGTTATCTGCTATAATAGACTTACTGACAAATGTGTGATTTCAATGCATGTTCTTCATAATGAAGCTGTTTTTCCTTTTAAGCAAAACAAGCCTGGCTTATCTGTGCAGTCTTCTCAGTCTCCTTCTACTGCATCAGTGGCTCATGTCATTGTTTCTTTGCCTTCACAGCCTATTCCAGTTCCTCTTCATACCCAAGATCACTCTTTTCTACCATCTGATACACGTGTATCCACCTCTCAGTCGCCATCTATCTCATCTACTCTTGGCCCTTTATCTCACATACACCATCAAGATTCGTTGGTTGATCATTCAATGGTTTCTGCAGATCCTGTCTCTGTGTTGAATGACCAACAAGTACATGTTTTGTTTCCTTTGAAGTCTCAGATGATTCATCCTCTTTTTTCAGTACGCTGGACTCATCAGTTTCTGTAATGTCTCTCAATAATCATCCCATGATTACTCGAGCTAAAGATGGAATCGTTCAGAGCAAACAGTTTCCAGATTATCAAGGTTATTATACATGTCTTCATGCTATTCCTTCATTAGATGAGCCTTTTAGTTTTAAGGTGGATTTTTTTTCTTATGAGTGGAGACAAGCAATGAAAAAGGAGATTGATGCTCTTCATATGCAAGGCACATGGCTCTTAGTTCCTAATCCATGTGACAAAAATATTGTGGGCAGTATGTGGATTTAGAAAATAAAAAGAAATACAAATTGTACAGTAGCCAGATATAAGGCCAGACTTGTTGCTCAAGGTTTTAGCCAAGAGCTTGGTTTTGACTTTGGGGAAAGTTTCAGTCCTATCGTTAGACATACCACGGTGAGGTTAGTGTTAAGCACAACTGCTATGAACCAATGGAAACTACGGTAACTTGATGTTAAGAATGCCTTCCTACATGGCGATCTTGAAGAAGAAGTTTTTATGAAGTAGCCCCCAGGTTTTGAAGATTCTACTCATCCACAATTTGTATGTAAACTGCAAAAATATCTGTATGTCCTTAAACAGGCTCCAAGGGCATAGAATGCCAAATTTACTGGTTACTTATCTAATCTTGGTTTTAAATCTTCAAACTCTGATCCAAGTCTATTTGTGCAGCATACTGGGCATGACATTGTTATTCTACTGTTATATGTTGATGATATCATTATAACAGGTTCTAGTGATCACTTGATTCAAAAAGTTGTTACAGACTTAAGTGAGGTTTTTGAAATGAAGGATATAGGGAAACTCACTTATTTCTTAGGTCTGCAAATTTCCTATAATTCCTCTGTGATACCTTTGTGAGTCAAACTAAATATGCCAAGGATCTACTAAATAAAGAAGGTATGAGCTCATGTCGTGCCTGTGCAACACCTTGTAAGCCACATGATCAAGTGTTAAAGACTAATGATGAGCCCTTGGCAGATCCTACTATGTTTCGAAGTTTAGTATGTGCTCTACAATATCTTACATTCACAAAACCTGATCTGGCTATGCTGTGAATAATGTGTCAATATATGAATGATCCTACTGAGGTTCACTATCTTTTTGTGAAGAGTATTCTCAGATATGTACAGGGTACATTAGAGTATGGAATTAGTTTTACAAAAGGTCCTTGGCAGCTTAATGCATACAGTGATGCATATTGGGCAGGGGACATCAATACTAGAAGGTCTACAACAAGCAATGTGGTATTATTGGGCAGTAATCCTGTTTCTTGGCAATCAAAGAAGTAAGGGTCTGTATCTAGGAGTTCAACATAGGCATAGTACAGAACCCTAACAAACACAGTTGCAGACTTGTCATGGATTCGAAAAGTTCTCTTGGATTTGAGGATGTTTCTGCCAGATGCTCATATTATGTACTGTAACAACTTATCAGCTCTAGCTTTAAGCTCCAATTAAATATACCATTCTCGTATTAAGCACTTGGATACTGACTTCCATTTTGTGAGAGAAAAGTTACAAAGAAAAGATCTTGTTGTGCAGTATATACGTACTGAAAAGCAGATAGCATATGTATTACATCCATTTTCCAGCAACACTGTCTCCATCTTAGACTGAGGAATTCAGCTGGGTAGGGAAAATGTTAACTATGAATTTAGTTAATAAACTGTTAGTTAGTCTTGTGCAGCTCATGTGCTCTCTGCTGAGTCTGTTAGTGAGAGTTAGCTGTATTTGTTAAGTTTGGTAGCGTTGTTTTAGAATATATATATATAAGTACTGTACTCAACACCAGCTTTTGGCTTATCGATTAAGAAATCAGAAATATAGAATTACAAAGCTTTATTCATTCTTGCATTCTCTCTTCCTTATTCTCTTGAAACCCTACAATCCTAAATTCGTCTTCTCTGTTAAGAAGCATAGCCCAACATCATCAAAGGAGAGGAGAAAATGACACCGAACGTATCCAAACAGAGCACAAACTCGTTATCTTGTCAACCTTAAATGAATTCTAACCGTTTATGCATTGTAAGACGGTTACACATCGCGCAATCTCACAAGTGAGAGGAGCATACCTCTAAATCACATAGATATAAAAACAAGGTTGGTGTTTTTCCACTGTAGAAGATTGTTTTTGACTGCTTGGGGAAGATGCATCTGCCCTTGCATTTCCGAGTACGATCGACTAGGACATGTGTCCTTAAGCAGACCCAGCCATTTTCCTTAGGACCCACCCTTCCTTCTTTTTCTTGTTTTCACCCAAAGAGATTAGTTTTTTTTGGGTCTGAAACCAAAGAGATTAGTTACACCGCAACTTCTCGGATCAAGCCCTCCTCCAACACCAGGACGTCGACAGCTCGAGGGCCGCCCCCCTCCCTTTCCCTCGTGAACCTCGACACGAGTGGGGCCTCCCCATCACACGTGTCCCCACATAACAAAGGGTTGACTTTTGCTAACACGTCCAACCAAAGATTTCTGTGTGTGTGTGTTTTTCTCTAATTTCTTTTTGTTCTTACCTGTGCCCACTCCAGTTCCTCCTTCGCTAGCCGACGCCTATCTCCTTCCGATTGTCTGACGGTCAACCCGAGATTGTGTTTTTATGTGGGTAGGGTCACAGAGAAACAATGCACCTCTAGAGGTTTTCTGGGATTTGTAAAAGTCAAAGCCACAAGCCGCCAAACCTGCCCTCACTCTGAAGCAACCACTCGGTTCCCATTGTGTTTCAAGATAAACTTTCTAAATAAGCTATGGTGATGGTGGTTGAATAATACCACAACCACACCCTACATTTTTCCATCTTTTTTCAATTTTGTCTTGTCCATCTTCTAGACAGGAATGTCGTTTTGCAGCCCTGATTAACAATATTGCAACATCACGCAAGGAGAGGTCATTTCTCGCAATGCAAATACTAATTAATCACCTCTTAATTAATGAATTTGGATGGGCATAATCTAGTTTAGTTGCAATAATTAATTTTGTTTTCTCTTGTGAGAAAGATGGAGGCAATTGTATGGGTGTGGACCACTATGTTGGAATTAGGCATAGGCACTGACTGTTTGCACCGCCAGCCCATCGACTGCGAAATATATTGTATTTAAATATCTAAATAGTGAAGCGTAGAGATTTGGAAATTACACATAGTTCAAGTTAATAAGCTACTGATTGCTTTTGAATTATCAATAAATAAATAAAATTCTTGGAAATTATGCACTAAACATGCGTGCTTAGTCTTCTATGAGTATGAACCTTAAATACGGGAAGGGTTTAATGTTTATCTTCTTTTAGCAAATATTCTATGTTTGTAGGCATGGAGAAAATGACTTCAAATTGTGAACTAAAGCGCAACTATGTGAAGGCAACCGGTGAAGGAAGAAACTGGCCAATCACCTGTGTAGACAAATAGGGCATGTTATTTCAAAGTAAAGCATCTAACCTCATCGGTAATCATTTATCACCATTCATTACATTGACTTATGGAGCAAGAAGAGAAGCTCAATCAGATCATCATCTACAAAAAAAAAAAAAACAAACAAAGGTTTTCATGACATGTGAGCAACTTTATGTTTTAAGTTATACACTACATTCAAATTATTTTATTAAGGAAGATACATTTGAACCATATCTCTTTTTCCTTTTCTCTCAAAGGTATCATATGGATTGGCAATCCATGATACCATGCATGCGACTCCTCCCCGCACGATTGAGACTTTGAAATTTTTTAAAAAATAAGAGTTGAGAAAAAAGTTGGGTTTTATAGCTTCATCCCTCTAATTGAACTGTTTTTTTTTGGGTTCAAAAGTCATCATACTTCATCTACTCCTTCTTAAGTAACTATATACAGGTAGCCAATTATATGCTTCCTTAAAGAATTTAGAAAGAGTGATAATGAAGATTAATGCTTTAATTTTTTATTCAAAGAAAGAGAGAACAACTCTTTGAAAAATAATTGAGAGGGTACATTTCTATTGATTCTTTAGTGGTTGACTCTTGCTTTGGTTGAGATTCGGTCATGGACTCATGGGTCAGGTAGCTTTGGTCCACCTTAATGCCACTATCCCATCAAAAACACAGAGAATGCAGCAAACCAACAAAAGTAATAAAGAAATGGCTCCTTTATAATTTGCTTCCTGTGAAAGTTTTCAAAGTCAAACTTACCTTGGCATGCATTTTTGAAGAAATTATAAAAGAGTACGATAGTATAGTCATGTAATATATTTTGTATATATGTTATAATATGAGTGAATGATATGATTTATTTTTTCTTCTTAATATTAATAAATATACACTTATATTATAATACGTGTACAAAAAGTATGACATGACCGTATTTACCATAATATTCTATAATCACATGCATTTTTGGCACATAGAAAATCAATTAGTAATAATATAATGAGGTGGTGCCAAATGTTCAGTTTACCAAATATGATACTGTTTGACGGGAAGAGAATTCTTAGTTCAGTCAAAGTAGAATACATACAAAAAACCAATACCCTCTCTCTTTGCTTTTAAAGTCAAGCTCAAGAGGCACACACGTAAACGTGACAACTTCTCCCTTCTTCATCTGCTCCACTTTTCCCTTCTTTTATTTCTTCATGAGCTTTACATTTCTCATCTTATCAACTCATTTTCTTTCAGCCTCCTTCTTTTTCTTCTTCTTCTTCTTCTTCTGTTAACAATGGAGGACGCAATAGGTGCCACGTGGTCCGACGGGTCGGAGGAAGAGCTTGTGAGAGAGCTTCTGGACAATGAGACACCATTCTTTGTGCTACCAGAGGAGGCTCTACAATCCCAGATGAATTTTGCCAATGAAGATAGTGTTGTTGTTAATCGGTTCATCCCGACCGTCTATTCTGGTCCAACAATCAGAGATATCGAGACTGCTTTGTCTGTCACCACTGGAACAATTCAACCCCAAGAACTTTCACCGGCTAGGTTTGTATATGTTACAATAATAATAATTATTTTCATTTAATTTTAATTTTAATTGGGTGTATTATTTTGCAGGCTTTCAATACTGGAAAGGGGTTTGAGCAAGGTTGAGCATAAGTACACTCTGAAGATTAAAAGCGGTGACAATGGAGCAATGGCTGATGATGGCTATAAATGGAGGAAGTATGGGCAGAAATCCATTAAGAATAGCTCAAATCCTAGGTAACTATTTTAGTTTTCTTCTTCTTCTTCTTCTTCCCCTCTATGGAATTAAGTATTTTAAAAGCTGTAAGGTTTGGCATGATTGCCGCCATAGTAAATATCATATGAATGTTTCTTTAAGATGCGAGCCATAGTTCTCTTTATTAGGTGCACAGGTAACTACTTTATCGCTGAAACTATATGAATTTGTTTATTCATAGATTGGAAGGCGAGTTATTTCAAACTTGAAAGAAATGACAAGTGATGCAGAGAAGTCGCATCATTTGTTTACTTCAAACCTAAACCATTCAAATTTGCATTGAAGGCTTAATTAGGGTCCTAAACCTACTTCATTATCGTATACGTATGAGTCCTAATCCGCATGATTAGGCAACTTTAATACTAATTAAGCAGACCAGTTCAAAAATTGCTCTCTAATTAGTACTGCCCCATGAAACCAACCGCCCTAATCAACACCTTAAGCAGGTAGATTATCCTTAAATATGCCTACCTATGCAAGTAGCTTAATCTAAATGAGATCCGAGCCTAGGCCTAGACCTAGGTCACACTATCAAAGCCAGACAATAAATTAAAACAAAATTTGACGCATTGCTACAATCATGCAATTAAAGTATATCTCAAATTCAATTTTTTAAAATTATTTATTTCCATTTTCTTACCAAGCTTTTTTCGGGTTGTGTTGATTTAAAAAAATGAAAAATAGGAGTTACTACAGGTGCACAAACCCAAGGTGCAGTGCTAAGAAGCAAGTTGAGAGGTCCAGTGAGGACCCAGACACATTCATGATCACGTATGAAGGGCTCCACCTACACTTTGCCTACCCATTTTTCCAACTAAACAACGAGGCCCAGAATACCAGCCCACCTATGAAGAAGCCCAGAAACAAAACCTCGCAGCCACACGCCGAAGTCCATGAACATGAAGCCCAAGAAAGCCCCCGAAGCGTTACACCTGACCCGGACCCGGATCTGCAGCCCGGGCCATTCCCCGACCAACATCAAGAATTTGTTGAAAACGAGCCAAGCTCACAAGGGTTGCTTCAAGATGTGGTGCCATTTATGATTAGGAACCCTAATCCATCAAGTGCTTCTTCAAATTCTTCTTGTTCCTCCTACCGGTCATCTCCAACATCTCCTTCTTCTCTGTCATGGGCTACTTCGTATTTCGATGTTGGTGTTAATCATAGCTTTGGATGAATGAATTCATATATTTATATTGTTAAAGTCTAATAATCGTAGTTGATTATTATATATGTGAAATATACAATGCAGTACAATAATGATATGTAAGTTAAAGTCTGATGTAGATTCTATTGTCGATATCATAAGGCAATAAAGAATATTTCAAACTACAAGGTAGTAGATAAGTATTGATTTAGTTAATTTTGTGTTATGTTATGTAACTTATGCTATTTTAACAACAACAAAAAACTTAGTAACCACACCAAATTTGTCTATTCATGTTTGAAATATGAGAAGGGTGAGAAGCTAGTTTTGAAGTGCATTTTCTATATATCCACATTTTTTATTTTGGCACTTCCCCCCCCCATGTACTGTGAGATGAGGAGGGTGTGAAGGACTGGAAATAGTTATTTTAGGAGTGGCAAAATCTCAGTATATTTTTCTATTTTTGAAAATTATAATTCTGTTAACATGGGAGCAAGGTGACCAACTAACCAGGTGCATATGGATCAAAATATCCATAATATCCCGATATTTCTATTGAAATTTTCATGTTTTTGGATTACCGATATTTTCGATACCATCGATATTTTAGACCTCTATGAACCAAAATATCGATAATATCGATGACATGGACTGAAATATCGATAATATCCCGATATTTCTATCAAAATTTCCGTATTTTTGAACTACCGATATTTCCGATACTATCGATATTTTAGAACTATCTTCAAGCTCCAAAACTCGAAGAAGCATTACATATTGACAAACGTAACCTCACTAATTTCATACCCCATGTCCTATAACCAAGGGTGAATGGGTAATTCAATAATAAAGAAGGCAGTTTCTGATTCTGGGTACGAAACCATTCCCTTTCTCTGCCTCTGCTCCTTCAGTCCCACACCATCCAAATTCCGGTAACCCCTCGTTCGCTCTCTCTATCTTTCCAGCCCTATCAAATTTTCGCACCTCAAATTTTCTCGGAAACCAAACAGACCCGCAAATCTTTCTCTAGGGTTTCAAAAGCACCGTTCTCTACCCGATACGAACCTCAAGGCTCGATACAATGGTTTTCTCAAGCATCGGACGCTCGCTTTCCCACTCGGCTCGTTCTAAATTCAAAAGAGTGATAATATCACAAAAACCTTATTTTTAAATATCCTCTCTGAATTTTTTTCTTGTTGGTTGATGAAGTTGATATTTGCTGTGTAGAACGTGATTTCGGGTACTTACAACGGAAGGGCTACGTTTCTGCACGAAACGCTGCCACTCGGAAATGCGTGCGTTTCAGGCGTTGATGGCGAGCTAGGGCTTCTGAGGGGATGTTTAACTTATAATGGAGCTGGGAAGCAGCTCGTCTCCAATACATACTTGTCGAATTTGAAGTCTTTTGTCACAAACCCTAGAATTCGTCGCTTCTTCTCCAGCCAAGGGCACGAGAAGAAAAGTAAGGTTCTCTACCCAAATGTTCAAAGAAAATTTGTTTGATTTGATACATTTGATGCATATATTTATGTATGGATTTTACCATGGTTTTGTTCTTTTAGATTATGAAAATTATTATCCAAAAAATAAGAAGGAAATTCCAAAAGGGGATGGGCAGAAATCCGGGTCCAAAGGTGTGTCACATATTTAGCCTTTTTAGTTTATTAATTTTTTTTCTTTCCATTAATGTGTTTTGAGTAAGTGCAACATTATTTTACTGTACTCATTAGTTTCAGTTTTCTTCAGAGGGCTCAAATGCAGGTGATCAGGGGAATACCCAGGGACATTTTTCAAAGCAGATTCAAGATTTTATCGCTCCTATTATGTTCCTTGGCTTTGTTTTCACATCCTTTTTACTTAATCCTCAACAAGCGAAGGAGGTAATCATTATGATTACAACAACTAGTTGTTGGATAGATGGATAGGTTGGTTAAGGTCGCTGTGTACGTGAATTGCAGTATATTTTCTTATGCTAGATAACATTTGTTTTGTTGGCATCTTCATCCATTCTTCTTGTTGGTGCTAATGAAATGTTGCATTATGTTCACCTTTATATACTGTTGAAGATTTCTGCACTTGGGACTTGGAAAGATTCATATTTTTTAGGGCATTGGTGCATGATAGATCCTATTCTATTGCATTCATGTCAGAAAGCATAAGTACTATGCATATAGCATTTCTTCAACACAGTGAGTACGAGCTAGCATTTTGTAGGCCACACTGCCAAACAAGTTCTAGTAACCTAGCCATTTCATGCTGTTATGTAATCCGAAAAACTGCTTAGAGGATCATTTAATGCTATAGTTTGTTAAAGATTAAGGATTTATGATATTAATACTTGTGGTTTTGCAATTTTCCCTACAACTATGGAGAAATTTTATCCTATTTTCTTTAATAATTTCTGTTTAAGCTGATTGGTATATTTCCCAGATAAGTTTCCAAGAATTTAAAAACAAGCTACTTGAACCTGGGTTGGTGGATCACATTGAAGTTGCAAACAAATCAGTTGCGAAAGTGTACATAAGGAGCTCCCCACGTGATAAGAATCAGAGTAGTGATGATTCTGTAAAGGGACCTGCTGATGGTTCTTCTTCAGGAGGAAATACAACCCAGTATAAATATTATTTTAACATTGGGAGTGTTGAATCGTTTGAGGAAAAGTTGGAGGAAGCCCAAGAAACTTTAGGGTTTGACCGTCATGATTTTGTTCCTGTAATTTATGTATCCCAAATAAATTGGTTGCAAGAGTTGATGAGGTATGGGCCAACAGTGTTGCTTCTGGGAGCCCTTTGGTTTATGAGCCGAAAAATGCCTAGCATTGGTGGTCCAGGTGGAAAAGGTGGCCGAGGAATATTCAATATAGGGAAAGCGCAGATCACAAAATTGGATAAGAATGCCAAAAACAAGGTTAAGTATGCATTTCATTTACTTGTGTTTGCCTTCATCATATTTCTTGTCTTAGTAATAAAGTGAAACTTAAACTGAGTTATTTACAACAATTACATTAATGTCCACATTATGATTCAGGTTTTTTTTAAAGATGTAGCTGGCTGTGATGAGGCTAAGCAAGAAATAATGGAGTTTGTGCATTTTCTAAAGAATCCTAAGAAATACGAGGAGTTGGGAGCAAAAATTCCAAAAGGTGCTCTTCTTGTTGGCCCTCCCGGAACAGGAAAGACGCTTCTTGCAAAGGCAACTGCAGGTGAATCTGGGGTGCCTTTTCTATCTATATCTGGTTCAGATTTTATGGAAATGTTTGTTGGTGTTGGGCCATCAAGGGTTCGAAGCTTATTTCAAGAGGCAAGACAATGCGCACCCAGTATAATATTTATTGATGAGATTGATGCAATTGGCCGAGCTAGAGGGCGCGGAGGCTTTTCAGGTGGCCATGACGAGCGTGAAAGTACTCTCAATCAATTGCTTGTGGAAATGGATGGTTTTGGAACCACTGCTGGAGTTGTTGTACTTGCTGGCACCAATAGACCTGATATTCTAGATAAAGCCCTCTTGAGGCCTGGTCGGTTTGACCGTCAAATTACTATTGATAAACCAGACATCAAAGGTCGTAACCAAATTTTTCAAATATATCTGAACAAGCTGAAGTTGGATCTGGAACCGTCATATTACTCAGAGAGACTTGCTGCTCTCACTCCTGGATTTGCTGGAGCAGACATAGCAAATGTCTGCAACGAAGCTGCCTTGATTGCCGCAAGGAATGATAGTCCAAAGATCACCATGAAACATTTTGAGGCAGCTATAGACAGGGTGATAGGTGGTCTAGAAAAGAAGAACAAGGTATCTGTTGCCACTGCATTGCATTCTGCGTATTTGTTGACTTCTTTATGACTCAAAGATTACTGAGTATTAGGAAGGTTTTGTATGGACCTACCGAGATATTTAAAGCTTTACTGGTTTCCTTATGCAGGTAGTAAGCAAGCTGGAAAGACGGACTGTTGCTTACCATGAATCTGGTCATGCTGTTACTGGTTGGTTCCTTGAACATGCAGAACCTTTGCTCAAAGTAACTATTGTTCCGCGTGGTACTGCAGCATTGGGGTTTGCTCAGTATGTTCCCAATGAAAATCTTCTTATGACCAAAGAACAGCTTTTTGACATGACATGCATGACCCTTGGTGGTCGAGCTGCTGAGCAGGTAAAGCTCTCTTTCTTTTCCAAAGTTTCTGAATGAGTAAGTCAGGATATGAATCATATGATTAGATTTATTAAAGAATGAAGCTTATATGCTCCCACCCTCCCCCCTTCCTCATTGAGACTGTAATTATTTAAGGTTTAGCTTCAACACTAGAAAGTTACAAAGGCACTTTAGCCTTGTATATCACTCGTTCAATTGAAATTTGGTGAATGCAACTGATACATGAAGTTGTTTAAAATTCTGAGAATGCCATCTTGGCAACCAAGCAACTATAAACTTCTAATAGTGAATGCTGAAAGTATATGATGTCTTTTGTTCTTTAAATCTTTTCCATGAAATGATCATAAGTAATGACTCCAGTTGTGTTGTAATGTTCAAGTAGTTTGTGACTGCAGACTTGTTTCATTTCACAATAATTTATCATAAAAATGATCAAGCACAATGATGTAGACTCAAAAGGTGAGGTTTACAAAATCACATTGAGGGACCTTGGGTCAAAGCTTCTCTGTTCTTGAACTTATTTCCTTTTAAATCTTTACATAGAAAGGTGTTCACATTCTCGAATCATCAACAACTCTTCCATTAGTGTGCATGTGTGTGCATGTGGTGCAATAATCGGTTTGTGGATGCCCATCTGTTATTGAGTAAGATTTGTTAATGCAATCCATGGATTGAACAGAATAAAGAAAATGCCTAAAATCTTTGACAATGCATCTTAGTCTGCTATTTTATAGAGAGAGAAAATTGTGGCTGGTTTTGCATGATGAAGGCTCCTGTATCTAGAAAGTTGAAGTCGTGGCATTGCTATGATGGCACCACATTTTAATTTTAAAACAAAAGGCATCTTTGCAACTTTTGAGATTTTGTCATCTGACTTTGATTGAGTCTTTGATTGAGTCACTAACTGGTGCGATACTGTTGGAGTAGGTTTTGCTGGGGAAGATTTCTACTGGAGCACAGAATGACTTGGAGAAAGTGACCAAAATGACTTATGCCCAAGTTGCAGTGTATGGCTTCAGCGACAAGGTGGGTCTTCTTTCTTTTCCTCAAAGGGACGATGCATTTGAGATGGCCAAGCCCTACAGCAGCAAGACCGGTGCAATAATCGACAGTGAAGTTAGAGAATGGGTGGCTAAAGCATATGTCCGCACCGTTGAGCTGATAGAGGAGCACAAAGAGCAAGTAGGACAGATCGCAGAGCTGTTGCTGGAAAAGGAAGTCCTTCACCAAGATGACTTGGTTCGAGTATTGGGAGAGCGCCCGTTTAAGTCAAACGAGCCCACAAACTATGACCGATTCAAGGAAGGGTTCCAAGAAGAAGATAAGGAGCCTAAAGAGACCACTGAGGGTGGGAATGTGGACAATGGTCGGTCGCCGCCCATTCAACCAGATGTTGTGCCTGCATAGTTGATTGATTTCAAGGGGATTTTTGTTTTTATTAAGTGATATTTGTTGTAATTGAAAGACTGCCTCCTTTGTTCTTAGAACTGATTGTAAAAGTCTTGTATATCCAAATAACATATTAGGTATATCATCTGGTTCCCACATACAATTTCTTATTTTTGAAATTCCATATAGTATAGCTCTAGAGATGCAGAGTTTAATCCCACACTCAATTCTCTAAAATTCTTTTTCTGTGTCTCGTTTGTACATCAGTAAAAAATTAAATCTAAGGAGAAGGGATTCATACTCTTAACAATCCTGATAATAATTCAAATCAAAAGAAAAGTTTCTTCAACCCTAAGCTTCATATCTTAAGTCTTGAGTCCAGGGTGTTTTGAGTCTCGAAGCTCCGAAACTTTGATGTAAGTCTTGATGACTCATCCAATCACCATGGCTCGAGACCTTAGAGCATTTCCTTTCCACTCCTATGGGCAAGGGCTGTTACTATTCACGTGAATAGTGGCAGCCTTTGCAATTGTGTTTCCACCCCTACAAGCAAGAGTAAGAGCAATTACTATTACATGAGATATGATGAGATGAATTTGTATAGAGTTTTGGTGTGGGATGTAAAGAATATGTCTAGGTATTTATAAACAAATAAATAAATAATTCTGGCTTTTTTTGGTATTTTTTCCTCTTATTTTTTCAATTTTTTGTTATTTAAATGGGTTGTTGACGTCATCATTACGTCACTTAGCCCAAAGGCTAGATTTGCCTTGGGCCTTGGTCGGGCTGGTGGAGCCCACTCCTTGCATGGGCTCGCCTTCATTGTTGGAGCTGATTTGTGCAAGCTGGGGGGACTTCTACCCGGGCTAACCTGGTCGGGTGGAAGTGCTCTTATGCTCACGGTTTGTGGAAGGCCCGAGTATGGATCCTGAAGTCCTTTGCTTAAAACGTTGGGCCTCGAAGCTCATAATTTTTTTGTTTTTTGTTTACCTTTCCTATCGGTAGAGCTTAATAAGCATACTAAACTCACACACACTACACCTGGATCGCAGGGACTGAACCCAAGACTCGCTGGCAGAAAGTAAATACTCCAAACCACTACACTAGTAGGTCCTTTGCGAAGCTCATAGTTTAAAGCTTATGACTTGAGATTTGTGGCTTAAGACCTAAGGATTAAGACTTGACACGTAGAATCTAGGCATGGGCTTCAGTGTTCCCTTGGAGAACATTGGTGTTAAGTTTCATGGACGAGGAGCGATAGGCGGTAGTACATTTTGTTTGGTTTAGCTTTGTTCTTTTCTTTGGAAAGGGCAGTCATTTTCGAAGCATCTTTCTTAGTGAATACATGATGATTCTGACCATATAGGACTTTGTTGCTTTCTCCTTTATTTAGTGGGAAATGGACGAATGCTCTTTTTTAAATTACTTGGGGGAACCAACTTTACATCAAGATTGTGATGTTGAGCTCGCATACAAAACTTTAAGTGCCTCATACAACTGTTTTACCCTTTTACTTTGGACCTCTCAACAGTTTTTTTTAATTTAAAAAAAAACGTAAGTTTCAATTCAAATTAGGTGATGTTTGGGAATGCTTATGAAGAATTAAAAGCGCTTCTGATAACATTTGATAGAAAAACCTAATGCCCGTTTGACATTGCTTATTTGGGGTGATAAGTGATTTTAAAAAAAATTTGGGAAGCCCAACCCGTTTGGTAAACTATGAGAAAATCACTTATTGTTAAAAATTGTTGTGAGAGAAATCTATAAGAGAAAGCAACTAATGAGGTGCTTTCATTTTCTGATTATACAGGAATCAGTTTCGAAGAGACGCTGAGTTTAATGATTATGCGAGAATTAGTATCAACAACACTTTTAACAAAAAATTTACCAAACGCCAAACTGTTTTCTCTCACAGCAAATCTAACAGCAATTATTTTCACAACACAGCAATGTCAAACTAGCCATTAGAAGTGTTTCTGGGTTATAGAAGCACTTTCTGGAAAATCACTTAGATTTCTTATGAAAATTTCAACATTTTTATAATAAAAAAGCTTTGCCATAAATGTGTATGAGCAGAAGTGCTTCTTAAAGAAGCATTCCCAAACCAGTCATTAATTGATTAAATAATTTTCTAAGTGTGATTATGATTTGGGTCTTGTAACAACTAACATACACATCGTTGGGACGCTGAGAGATTAACTGCATTCACAATAAGGAGCATTAGCAGTAGGCACATTTGACCTCAGTAAAAATATATAAAATCGATGAGGGATCAAAATTACTGCATTTGTTTTTTGAGAACCACCCAACTAGAACTAGTACATATGCATGATAGCTGTTGTGTGGGGCGTTAATTTTCTTGGGATTTTGAAGATGGATACTATCATAGTAGGCCGTTGAATGGCCGCCTAGAAAATCATAATGGACAAAACTAGTTCCCTTTTGAGCCTAAGAAAGGCCTCGTCGCGTTTCATAAAAAAAAGAAAAAGGCCTCGTCGAAATCCAAACACTGATGGCCTCCTTGTTGGAAAGCAAACAAGGCTGGTTAGATAATTCAACACCAATAATTTGGCTAGTAATGTCATATCTCACAATTTGACATCACATAGTACTTTACGCATCAATGTATACTTAACCCATCACGTATTTATTACATCAATTATTATAGTCGATTCAGATAAGACACATAGCTTATTGTGTATTTATTACATTAATTATCATAGTCGATTTAGCTGGTCAATGTTGTAACGTAACGGAGAGATCATCTATGTATAATCACGATTCACATCTACGACTAAATATCTGTTTGGGATTGTTTATTTGGAATGATAAATGATTTTTTTAAAAAAAATTGGAAGTCCAACCCGTTTGGTAAATTATGAGAAAATTACTTATTGTTAAAAATTGTTGTGAGAGAAAGTTATAAGAAAAAGCAGCTAATGAGGTGTTTTCATTTTCTGATTATGAAGGAATCAGTTTCGAAGAGACGCTGGGTTTAATAATTATACGGAAATCAATATCAACAACACTTCTAACAAAAAGTTTACCAAACACCAAATTGATTTCTTTCACAACTGATTTCTCTCACAGCAAATCTAACAACGATTATTTTTACAGCACAGCAATACAAAACTGGTCCTAAATGATGGTTATTTTGAGGGAAATTGAATGGTTGAGATCCTCATAGCCAGTGGCGGATCCACAGGGGGGTCATAGGGGTCAAACGACCCTTTAACAGCCATAGAAATAGCCTTAAAATGTGCTATTGTGGTGGAGGTGTGACCCTTTGAGGAGGAAGAAGAAAGCAGGGGCTGCCTGTGTGTGCTGCGAGAGGAAGAAGAAGCTGCAAAAGCAGCAGTTTTATTTTATTTTTAAAAATATCTTGGTCAAAATGTTTCTCTCTCCTCTCTCCTCCCTCACTTTTTTTTCTTTTCCTTCTCACTTTTTATGTTTTTTTTCTTTTCTTTCTCCCTCTCTCTTTCTCCTCTTTTTGATGAATAACCCTTTCTTATAATATTTACAATATTTTCCTTATTTTCCTTATTTTATAATTAATACTCACAAATCCCTCAAATCCCAGATGACAGCTTCGACTCAAAAAATTTATGAGCTTTTATATGTTGACCCCTGAAGAGAAAATTCCTGGATCCGCCACTGCTCATAGCCATTATCTTGTGGGAGCACATCCTATGGTTTGCGGCTTGCACAACATCATGCTCGAAATTGCCCAGCACATTTGATTGTATGATCTACCAAACCCCAACTATCAAAGTTGGGCACTTCCCTCAAATTCTCAACAATTATTGGAGGACTAAATAAATGGATTTTATAGGTTTTTTTAGTGTTTAAAACTTTCATTGTGTATTAGAGGAGAAAGTTTCTTCTTATTTGGTTGGGTAAACGTGAATGTACAAAAGGCTTAATAATTTTTTGGGTGGAATCAATCCTACCTCAACTGAATTTATTTTGTTATTATATGGTCAATTGGTCATACAAAACCAATCCCAAGTTTGAGTTTATTTTCACGGTATCATCAGGAATTCTTATGATGCCTCCGGTTATAAATAACATTTCTCTCACAATATTTATCTAAAGTCCAAAATTTTGAAATCTTTTATTAAGATAATACGACTCTCTATGGTATGAGAGAAATCTAGGTACACACACCGCTTTGAAATTAAGTAGGCTAGTTGTCTACATCTAGCTCCTTTCATCTAATTAATTGGTTGTGTGATTATCCTAGCTGCTCTTCCAATGGGCTAAATATATTTGGTAAAAACTTGACCCCCGAAGTTGCTTCTCAATTCTGCAAAAGAAATTCTCTTGTTAAATCAAATATTAAACTCTTTTTTTCTTTAAAAAAAAACAATAAACTACTTTGGAAATGGGAGGCCTTTCGCTATTGAGGTTGCTGTACAAAACTTTGCATATGTATATGATGGATGTATAAGGCCAATTAATCTAAGAGCTAGACCAAGATATTTTGCAGATGCTACCATTATTGAGTTTGTAAAAATCTGAAAAATCCCAACAACTCCTAGATCGACTGCATAAAAACCAATGTAACAGTAAAATATTGACTGCCAGATCATGATTCTTACAACTCTCCGTTGCTGTAGCTTTCTCCTAAACAGCCTCACCAACCGGAGGCTAGGAGTCCAAATAATAATACTATTATAAATCATACTATATTAGCAGTACAAGGGTCATGGACGGCCATGGCCAGCCCAGGTAGTTCAAATAATTGAGGGGAAGGAGTCAGAAATGGTTCTTTCATATGACCCCATCTAGCGCTAGCCACAACCGTTGTTTTTTGAGCACTGCTAGTATATCTGTCGTTCACACGCCTGTTTAAAAAATGGTGCGCCCTAAACGACCGATGTTAGCATAATTTTTATTTTTCTTCGTATAGGTAGCTCTCTTACCCTTTATTTTAAGGATATGGTGAATGAGAAAGAATGACTAAACAAGGGTCTACCCATTTTCCTTTTCTAGCCCTTTTCATCTACTTCTCTTGTACTTTTCCCTATTACGTAACATTTGGCCTCCAATCATTTCTTCTCAGAACAAGAAATAAAACAAGGCTCATGTGTCATGGCTCTCTATATTAGTATAGTGGTGGCGGCACAGGCTTCAATTATAAGCCCTAGTATTATAATCTCAGATATCTGTCTGTGTACACACACACCGCATAAAAAACTCCCAATAAGGCCAATTTAGAAAACGTTTTATTGATGTCATGCATCATAGATTTTTATGTACTTTTTTTTTGGATGAATTTGATGGAAGCAAAAGATTAGCTAGATCACCAAGTCATCCAATATATCTTGCGTTGGCAAGTAACCAAGGTGCATGTAAAGTATTCTAAATTGATCACATATATCTTCTATATTGCAGTGACACCTGTATTGTTTAAAGGGTTCTCAACAATTATTCATGCAATTATGTATATTTTGGATAGCAAATTATATATATATAAATTTATAAATGATTAAGAATTGGATCTGACTAGCTAGCTTCCCCCAATTATGGAGGTTAGGCCCTCAAAAGCTTTTGTTTACAATTCATATACAATCAAAGATACAGGCTTCTCTGCTAAAGTCCACTGAATTTAGGTGCAATTGAATTGTTTATATTTTTATGCAGTGCAAAACTAAGTGGGGTGTTCATCATCTAAATGACATAATTAATAATGGGTTTGCTTTAAACTTCAAAGTTAGCTAGGCCTAGGGAAGAGGTTTAATATCAATATTAATATTTATGGGGCATGGAACATGTGTTAATTTATAACTATCATTGCTCCACATTCACAATGGTGAAAGTTTAGCCAGCTTCAATTTTCAACCACAAATTAATAAATAAATAAACAAACAAACCCCATGCCTAATTAAAAAAGTAATAACTTAGCGGTGAATTAACACCCTCAATCATTGTTTTTTTAGAACGGAAATTCATTAATAATAAAGGTAAAATACAAGACTTTGACAATAAAAACTTCCCTAATGCTAGCAACCTTCTCTTTAACCTTCTCTTTTGGACATTCTCCATTTTTCTTATGACATGTGTCACTCTCCTTACATTTAAAACAATTCATTAATGCATCCTACAAACTATCTTTTATTTTCCAAGTTTACCCTTATTACATGTATTGACTTTCATGTTTCTTTCAATTTATCCAAATTTATTTTTTTCCATAACTTCCTTACCACCTTATTAAAAAATTAAATAAGAAAAAACATCATTTTTTTTGCTATTTACGTGGTTCTTGAAGTGACGTTTTTCTTTCAAAATTGTTTCGTGCAACAAAATTATGGGCTTTATTACTCTTTTTTTTATTTAAAAAAAACTGATATTTTCTTTCAAGTTTTCTTTTTATTAAATAAGGTGATAAGAAAGTTATTTAATTTTTTTGAATAAATTAAAGAAAACATAAAATTCAATACATTTAATAAGGTTAAATTTGGAAAACAAAAAATAGTTTGTAAGATGCATTGTTTTAAGTGTAAAGAGAGTGACACGTGTCATAAGGAAAAGGGAAAATGTCCAAAAGAGAATGTTAGAGATAAGGTCTCCAACAGCCTCTTCAACCACTTTGAGATGCTCAAATAGGTGAGTCACAACAGAAAAATTCTCTCCAACAACCTCTTCAACCTCAGTCATTAAATTTGCAACCCCATTCTCTCTTTTCAGAACTGGTAAGTTGACCTTGCCTTTTCAAAACATTTATTTTGTTTTGGGAGAATCAAAATCATATGAAAAGCTAAAAACATTTATTTTGCTTGATGGGTTTGATGTACATTTCATAATTCAAAGTTCAAATTTATTAAAACTTAACGTTATTAAAGTAGCAAAATATTTATTAAAACATTTATTTTGCTTAATGGGTTTGATGTTATTAATTATTATTGTTTTAAGTCAAATATTGTATTAATTGAATTGAAGAGGCACAAAATATTAAAATATCAAATAAAGCTCTTCAAATCGCCACGTAAGTCAACAAACTTCAATTTAAAGAGTTTTTTTTTGCTACTACTGTTGGAGATGCTCTAAAAACACACCCTCTCAATCATTGTTGACATGAAATATCAGTTATCTGATTGACCTAAAGTTATCTTTAGAGTTCCTTGGTGTTTTGATTTGCCTTCTTCAACTTTGCTTTCTTTTTTCCAGAGAAAGGAAAAGAAAGAAATGTAAGATTAAGATCTCATATGGCATGACATGTGTCCTGGTCCAGGCTCATTATTGTAAGGCCAGCTTGATTAGGTAAAAGCTTTGCTGTGATGAGTTTAGGTGGAGAATGAAAGAGACCAATCCCATAGGCCTATTTTTGTCCTTCCCTGCTTACTAGAGCTCATTTTAGCTGGTCTTAGTTATAAGAATACAGATCCTTCCACCTAGACGCAAACTGTGTGTGTCCAGAAGTGTCTAGATTATCCAAAACAATTGCATGAAATGATAATATTGTTTTGCTATTTTCGATCAATAATGTTATGATACGTGTGATAACTTTTTAATGTGACATATCGTTATTGGCCAAGTTTTTCTCATAGATTAATTGGGTTAGGAATTAAACCAAACCAAACATGCCCAACACCAAGGACCTCGACTGCATGGATAAATACTCTTAACCAACTGAGCTACAAGCCCCTTGTAATACCAATAATCTGTTATAGATATTACACAACTTAACTCTCAAGCATATATATTACCATAAAGAAAAAAAACAAACAAACATCAGATAACAATAATTATGATCCTATTGAGTAGAGTTGTAAGTTGTAATCAACTATAATCTTTTTCCCAAATTAGGCATTTAGCTAACTCTCCTGCTCCACAAGGATAAGCATAGCATATTACCATATATGTACGGTGTACCCCTCATTTGTCATGATGGCTCATCCACTAGTTTGAAAACAACTCACCACTGGATTTCAAATTCAGGGGTATTTGTGGAATTTTGAAAAGACTATGAGGGTAAACTTGGACCATGAGAAGGTGGGGAGGTGGTGGCAAAACTGGAAATTTCTGGACAAAGAGAGTCCACATAATACAACACTTGGTTCAACCTTTTCTACCTTGGAAACCAGGTTGGCATTTTCCTGTTACCTTCTCCTCTAAAATCCTGTTATTTTTATATGAGTTTTAAAATTAACCGAACGTGATTGAGATTAAAATAATGGTTTAAAATCATTTAAAAATATTGAAACTCGTGGGAAATTTAACAACGGTTTGCCTATTTAAACCCACCTCTGCTTCTCTCATTCCTCCTCCCACTCCTTCATTGTTCAATACCTTTAGCATTGCTTTCTCTTCCAGAGTTCTTTCCTTGCAAGAAAGAAACTCTCTTTCTTTCTTTCTTTCCTCCTTCTGCTTCTCTCTCTCTTAGTCAGTCAATTTGGTTTTGGCATTTTATTCTGGTAAGTCAAATGTTAAATCTTTTGATCCAATGTTATCTTCAAATGTTATTGCTTCTGGCTTTCTCTAGCATTTCCAATCTTTGTTATGATCATTTGGGTTTTCATCAATCATCATCTAATATCAGCAAAGTGGTTCATTTCACATGAATATATATATCCACTTTGCACAAAAGTTTTGGTTCTTTGATGATCCTATCAAATTGATTAACCTTAAGCAATTGAGTACTTTGAGGCTCATCCAATGGACACAAATGCTTTTGTTTCTTGATCCAAAATTAAACATATGATTCTTTTTGGTTCTACTTGGAAAGCTTTTCCAATGAGTTGTTCTTGTTCCCTAAAGTTGAGATGCAGTGTGGAAACTGCTTGATATATCACATGAAGCTTTGTTTAGCTTAACTTTGATTGTAGCTTTATGTATTAATCTATGCATCTTAAGTGTCATGGGAGTTCATCTTAGGTGGACAGCTGATCTTATAAAGTAAATACACCTTTTACCAGGTTTATATATCTAAATTTAAAACCATAAAGCCATTGGTCCACCTCTTCTTCACTCAATTTATAGTAGGGGTTTGTGGATTGTCCATTCAGAAAACTAAGAGCCTTATCCAACCAAGATACTCGGTATTGGCCTCAGATCAGATGGTTCCCCTCTGAAGACCCTTTTCTTCTTTTGGTGGTAATCTGAGTCAATAGGGGCCACCAATTATTATATTTTTTATCTCAGCCATGAAAAAGCTCAGCTTGAGAATCAAAATGAAATTTGATATAAGCTTGTGTGGGTTTAAGCTATCATGGAACTTAGTGTTCACTTCTTTTTGTTGTCTGCTGAAGGTTTCTTGATCGAAATGGAATTCGACGACCGATACGGGCAAGCTCAGAGGACCAAATACGATTGCCTTCTGTTTGGTAAGCCTTTTGTTTTGCTTTTGGAAATTTTTTGTGTCAATCTGAGTTGCCTTGTAAAGCAATCATCTTGACCACTTGTTTGAACTTTTGCAGATCTAGATGACACACTATATCCCTACAGTACTGGGATTGCTACAGCATGCAGAAACAATATAGAAGGTAAATTTGTATTCTTGTTAGGCCCTGAAATTCACATTTATTTTTCTCATTTTGCATTTATCATATCAGTAAATTTATATTTTGGTGCCCTGTTTCTTTTTCAGATTATATGGTTGAAAAGCTTGGCATTGAGAGGAGCATAATCCCTGAATTGGGTAACCTGCTGTACAAGAATTATGGAACTACAATGGCTGGTCTCAGGGTACTTTTTTATACTTCCCCATGTTTTTGGCATTTTTATTTATTGCTAAACTTGTTGTTGAATTATGTATAACTTTGGGGTTTCTCCTTTGCAGGCAATTGGCTATGACTTTGACTATGATGAATATCACAGGTACTGGGAGACACTTCCATCTTTTCACTCTTTTATATCTTTGTTGTATTATTGGTCTTGAAGGATTATTAACCTCTGGCTTTCCTTTGTAACAGTTTTGTCCATGGAAGATTACCTTATGAGAACATAAAATCCGACCCGGTTTTGAGGAACCTTCTGCTGAACCTGCCTTATCGGAAAATCGTAAGCATCTTGTTACCAGATGATAGCCTGGTAAAGGCCAAAGGTTGTAAACTTTCTTCTTTATGCTAATTCTTCCTGTTTATTTTTGTTTATGTGAAACAGATATTCACAAATGCAGACAAGGTCCATGCTGCTAAAGCACTAAGCAGGCTTGGATTGGAAGACTGTTTTGAAGGGATTATTTGCTTTGAGACCCTCAATCCTAGTCACAAAAGCACTGTCTCTGATGATGAAGATGACATTGAGTTTGTGGGACCTGCAGCTGAAGTTCCTGCAACAACAACTAGTAGCTCTCAAATCTTTGACATCATTAGCCATTTTGCTCAACAAAACCCCACTTCCAAATTACCCAAAACACCAATTGTGTGCAAACCATCAGAAGCCGCCATAGAACGGGCTCTCAAGATAGCCAACATTGACCCTCAGAGAACAGTAAGATAAAAAACTCTCTAAGGCTTTTGAAAATCTGCAGGGTTTTTAGATTTAGTTGCTTATGTTTATTTTTGGCTCTGGCAGCTGTTCTTTGAAGATAGTGTCCGCAACATACAAGCTGGCAAAAGAGCGGGTCTTCAAACTGTGCTGGTAAGATATTGGATTTTTATTTTATTTTATACCATAAATAATGTTCATTATTCATTGCAAGCAAAGACCAACAGGCAATCTAAATTACTAATAATGCCATTCATTTTGTCACTATTGAATATGTACAGATTGGCACATCCCAGAGAGTTAAAGGCGCAGATTATGCACTAGAAAGAATTCACAACCTCAGGGAAGCACTGCCAGAGCTTTGGGAGGTTGAAATGAAATCTGAAGTTCGTTACTCTGGGAAGGTTGCAGTGGAGACATCAGTCACAGCTTAGGTTTTGTGCCAGCAAGCACTAGTTTGTATGAGGAAAGAAATCATGTTTGTGGGATCTTACCACCCCATTTTCCTCATCATTTAAAAAAAAATTAATCCCATTTTCCTTGTCTCATTGTGATCCCCTCTTAATCATAATAAATATATATTTTATGTTTTCACACTATAAATCTGAACGGACATTCAAGTAACAATCCGCCTAAGTAATTAATTTAATAACATAACATTAACGTATATCGCACTGTGTCGTGATTAGAAACATTCAAATAGCAGTTGATCTGATCAATGAGTTTAATAACATAACATTAACATATAATACACCGTCTTGATTTTTCTAATCACGTACCTCTTACTCCTCTGCCTTTGTCAAGGAGTCATAATATGATTGCGATTGCAATTATTAATAGTGGAAATCACGCAAGATATATAATAATATTAAGGTGTGTGTGTGTACGTAATTAAGTCGACATTTGTAATGAAAGGGACATGCTGGAACACATAAAATTAAGAATTCAAATGCGTAGCATGATTGATACGCAAGAAACAGTGGGAAAATGATATGTCCAAGATTATAGGTGATTATAATATGCCCTTTACTGGTTTAGGCCCAGTGATATCATAGTCCAGAAGAGTCTCGAGACACTACCAGACACTTGCTTTGGCACCATTGACTGCAAATCACATGAATCCCAATTAACCCTAGTAGGAAGAAAAAGGCAATTGGCTGTCCTTTTTGTCATGTATAGGTGTGAATAGTTTGAAAAAAACATCCTTTTTTATCAGCTAGCATTGTTTACCTGCTAGGTTGGAAAGCAACCCAGTTCTTGTATTTGTGTGGCTAGAATTTACTGCAGCAAATTAGATTGTAATAGCTAGAGCTGTGTGAAACACGAGACATGCAAACAGACAGAGCTGTCTCTGTGAGCTGTGGATATGGTTTTTTTTTTTTTGGGGAAAGTTTGTAACTTTCAAATTCTGCTAAGAATGGCATATGGGCGGCACCACAGTCAAAAATGGACCAAACTCTCTTCTTTCTCCAAGTGCATTCGGGCTTGATTCACGTAGGAGACAATCTTGAGACAATCTCACATAATACTCCCCTCCTGCCCTCCCTAACAAATGACAAAAAAATAAAAAATGCTGAGAATGTAAATGAAACCCATGTGATAATTTGATCACTATTTCTCTAACATAACTTGATCACTATTTCTCTAGACGCAAGATCTGTTCTTAATATGGGAATCATGTGGATAATGGGAAATGGTAAGTCCATCCCTTTTGGACTGCCCATTAAGTTTTTCTTTTACCCCTCATTGATCTGGTTCCTATTACCCAAAGAAGCTCTCTTAATCTTAATTTAGTTGTTGCTAAATTTTTAAATAATCAATTTTGGGATAAAGACAAACTCAAAGAAGTGGTCGATGAAGACATTATAGACAAAATTATTTCTATCCCCCTCCCTATATCCCCTCTAGAAGTTCAATTAATTTGGGGTCCTAACCCCAATGGAACCTTTTCTATTAAAAGTGCTTATAATGTGCAGGTGCAGGAAGCTACTTCTCATCCTCAAGCAGCTTTGTTGAAGAAAGTTTGGGGTCTCCCTATTCCCCCTAAATTCAAAATCTTCTCTTGGTTACTTATCAAGAAAGACTTCAAGTTCGAAGCCATTTACATCGCTTCCTCGCCCCATATTAACCCTGATTGCCCCCTTTGCAATAATCACAGTGAACCCATTAACCATGTTTTTTCTACATGTCCCTTTTCACAAAGTGTTTGAGTTGCACCAACCTGGTTCTCGCTCCTATCCCTTCAAATTTTGATCTTGTTCCCTGGTTATGTACTCTCTCATCTACTGTTATTTTACGGAGGTCCTAACCTTCTCTCTAAAGTTTTATTGTTATGTTGGCAAATTTGGGATGCTAGAAATAACCTCATTTTTAGTAGATATTCCCCCTCACCATGTTAGGGTGCTTACTGTAGCTGGGCAAATTGGGATGGATTATTGGCACCACAATTTCAAGAAAGTGGAGGGGCCTAAACCACCTCTTCAAATTAAATGGAAGCCACCCCCTTGTGGGTGGTTCAAGTTAAACTTTGATGGATCTGTTCGTAATAATATAGCGGCTACGGGTTTTGTTATTCAAGATTCTGATAGTCATGTTTTATTGGCTGATGCTAAGAACATTGGAGATAATACCATTTCTGTGGCTGAATGTACTGTTTTGCGGGATGGTCTTGCTTATGAGGTTCATAGAGGTTGGCGTAAAGTTCTTGTTGAAGAGGACACCAAACTTATGATTGACTGCATTCATAAAAATCTGATCCCCCTTGGAGTATTAAACATTTGATTAAGTATATAGTGTTGCTCAGTTCCTTTTGTGGGTCTCTGTCCTTCAGTTATGTCTACTGGGAGGCTAACTTCACGGCAGATGCTGTTGCGAGCTTGGGCCATGGGCTAAATCCCTCCAAGTTGTGGGAGTGGGGGCTGCCCTTTAGTTGTTCTATTCCCTTTTATTTTGATTTGTTTGGGCCCGCGTGCCCTCGTGATTTTGTTTGTAATTTTCCATTTCCACATTTTAAAAAAACTTAAATTATGCTATATATATGGGTTATGGGCTATGGGCTATGGCCATACAAACAAACAGCTATGCGTTGTGGACATGGTTGTTTTTGGTAAAGTTTGAAACTTTTAGGGCCCATTCGATTATGTTTTAAGGACCTATTTTCATTTTAAGAGAACAAAAATGAGGCCAAAACCAATTCAGTGGTAAAAGCGAAAAACACTGAGAATGTTTTAATCAAATGAAACCAAATTCATGTGTGTCTTGTAAACAAAAAAAAAGAAAAGATATTTTCATTCTCATGGGAAACAAACGCTCAAAACACTGAGGTTGAAACAGACCAAAAATAAATAACTGAAGAGCACCACTGTGGAACTCATCTCGTCTGACTTAAACCCATCGTCCAGTTTGCCGCACCGGCGCGGCCAAAGCACCATCACCACCGAAGCAGTTGAACCATAAACTACCACAAATCCAGAAGAGAGAAAATGAAAAGTAGGAGAGGTGGGGTAGTTGTATGATAATGACGAAGATGATTGGGAGAGGGAGAGAGGTGGGTTGATTTGGTTCTGCGATGGTAATGGATGGGGGCGATGGGGTATGGTGGAATTTGCAGAAAGTAAAAGAGAAGACTGGATTTGAGAGAGAGAGGGAGATGATGTTTTTAATAGATAGTTCAATTGTTGTTTGTTTGTTTTTGGTTTGGTCTAACAATTGTTGTTTGTTTTTGTAAAGATAGTTAGGGTAGTTCGGTAACTTTTTCGGAGAATGTTTTTAGAATATTTTGAGAGAATGAAAATAAGAAAAGCGAATTTGCATTTTCGGAAATGAAAATCGTCTAGTAGATTAATTAAAACATCTTCTTGAGAAAATAAAAATAATGAAAACGTGTCTAGTAGTACAATTTGAAATAATAATATGTGAGTTATTTTTATGAAAGCGTTTCCCATGAGAATGAAAACAACTTTTTTCTGCTTTTTACAAGACGCATTTAACTTGTTTTCATTTTATGAAAAGCAGTCTCAGTGTTTTTACGTTTTTAGTAGCCGAACTTGTTTTTGCCTCATTTTTGTTCTCTAAAAATGAAAATAACCACTTAAAATGTTACCGAATGGGGCCTTAACGTTTTTACCGAGAACAATAGAAATAGTTCAATTGTTTTAATCATTAGAATTTTATTCTAATTTTAACATTTTTTTTAGATGAAACATTAACAAAAAATATATTTTTAAATATTTCATATATTGAGTACAGTACATGATTTATTTGAATAAAAATTACATTTTCTTTACTTTTGTTGTTTTCAAATCAGACGTCTTAGACACGTTTTAATTGTTTTTATTTTTGAATTCGTTTTTAATTAATTTAGCATACGCATTCTCCAATCTTGAAAATACAAATTTATTTTTTCATTTTTATTATTTAAAAATATTTTTATAAAACATTATCCGAAAACGTTACCAAACACCCTATCTTCTGCTAAGAAAGTAAATAAAAACCATTTGATCATTATTTCTCTGAACATAACTTAAATGATGGGTTATTATGGGCTATGGCCCTGTCATGACTCATATCCAGTGGCAAAGAGATAAGGCATTAGGTAGAAGAATTGTAGAAGAGAAAACAGATAAGCAACCAACCAACCAACTGGACCAGCGAAGAACGAAGCCCTCTCTCTCTGTCAGTCTCGCTGCGCTGGTTGCGAACTTGAAATTGTGACTGAGGGAGGGGTGTATGGAAACCGGTCCGTACAACTAAGTTTTGGTCTCATCTCATCAGAAATGGCAACGGTGGCAGTGGCACCACGTGTCCCCTTGGTGATCTCAAATAATAATGGTAGATTTAGCAACAATAACGGCGTTCGTCAATTTCATAAATGTAGTAGTTGGGTAGCACAACCAGATAGTTCGAGCCTTTTTTGTAGTTGGGTGGCACATCAAGAAAGTTCGAGCCTTTATTTTCATTATTCGACTTCATTCTCTGCTTCATCCTTGTTTGTCCAGAGAAGGGTGAGAAAGGGTTTTAGGAGTGTAGGAGTGGTCACAAAGGCGATGGCGGATTTGGGTCCAAGCACAGTCCTTGTCACTGGAGCTGGTGGTAGAACTGGTAATCTGTTTCTCTCTCTCTCTCTCTCTCTCTCTCTCTCTCTCTCTCTCTCTCTCTCTCTCTGTCCCTATTTTTTGTTAATTGTTGAAAGTGAATTTTTTTCTTTATCTAATAAGAATTGTTAAATATCAAGTTGACTGTTTAATTAATTAAGAGTTGTTTTGTTGGGGTATGGGTTCACTTGTTGATATGGTTTTGGTCTGAATTTTAGATAGTTTATTGTTCGTCTTTACTGGATTATTGGGCTGAGTGAGTCATAGACTCAATAAATTAGAGAGCTTTTTGGTAAAAAGCATTAGAAGATATGTATTTAGTATTTAGTATTTAGGGTGTGATATTTGTGGTGGCTGGTGGGTCAATGAGAATGGGCAGAAATGTAATAGATAATTGGGGGTGTTTGTGTGGAGAAGAATGCGTGATTGAGTGGGGTAATGCCTTAGTGTGGTGCAGCCTTGTTACTGTAAGATGCCCAGTTTAGTGTAAAATTTTGTGATCGTAGTATCAGTCCGTGTGTATTATTGTTGTGAATGTGTTTATTTTAAGTTGTTACTCAGCATCTATGGTGATGTGATGAAAGTGTGTTTTGTGATGTGGATGCATGTAGTTTGAGTTGTTACTAAACATCTGTGGCAATGAAAGTCGGAGAGGACTTTTCATGCCCTAATGTTAAAGGAAGAGTTTGTAATTGAAATGCATTATTGGGGGATTCTTGGCAGGTAAAATAGTTTATAAGAAGTTAAAGGAGGCAGACCAGTATGTTGCTAGGGGTCTGGTTAGGACAAAAGAGAGCAAAGAGAGCTTTGGTGGAGCAGATGATATTTTTATAGGAGATATAAGGGATGCCAACAGCATTCTACCTGCAATTGAAGGCATTGATGCTCTCGTTATCCTTACAAGTGCTGTGCCAAAGATGAAACCTGGATTTGATCCAACCAAAGGTGGGAGGCCTGAATTCTATTTTGAAGATGGATCATATCCTGAACAGGTATGTTCCATTAGAATCACAGTTTGGGTGGTTGGAGAAATAATTATCTTCGTCGTTATAGTTTTCCCTCCTTGTTTTAATACATGGTTTTGCATCTTAGGTTGATTGGATTGGACAGAAAAACCAAATTGATGCCGGTGAGAATTTTTATACTTCTTTCCACTTAATCACCACATGGTTTATTTAGCTTGTACTTTTTGAATTGTATGGTAAATGCCAGTTTGATTTATATGATAAATGCCAACAGCTAAGGCTGCGGGAGTGAAGCAAATTGTGTTGGTTGGGTCTATGGGTGGAACAGATATTAATAATCCCCTCAACAGCTTGGGCAATGGGAATATATTGGTCAGTAATTCCTTTCTACATTTGAGTTACCTCCTTTTCTGCTACCTTTTCAGCGTTCTGTTTGTGGAAATGGAATTTCACTTTATTGATTTATTAAAAAGTGTTATGCAATATGTTTGCTATACAGGTTTGGAAGAGGAAGGCTGAGCAGTATTTGGCTGATTCTGGTGTTCCATACACAATCATAAGGTTGGTCTAGTTATATTCCATACTTGTTCAAGCAATATATTCGTAATTAATGAACTTTGTAACATCATTGGCTGGTTTCCTTACTACTGTTACAGAAAATTTCAAGTGTTTATATGACCTTAAACCTCACAGATGAAAATTTCAAGTGTTTGTGGACTTTGTAACATCATTGTTTATGCTACTTGGCATTGGGTTTTCTTCAACAAAATGGCACAGTAACTTTTAAAAATCCACACAATCCTTTCTTTCTGTGACCCCTCATAGCTGCAGATACTAAAACTTAAATGGTGGATAAAACCAGTCAAGTTTACAATAAAAATTCAAATCACTAAATTGTGGTGCCTAGTAATGCTGGAAACTAGTAATTATACTACTGATACTTCTTGTTATTCTCTTTAACTATCCATTTAATCTAGACCGCTATTAATGAATTAGGGCTGGAGGCTTGCAAGATAAAGAAGGCGGTATCCGTGAACTACTGATTGGAAAGGATGATGAGCTTCTGAAGACAGAAACAAGAACCATTGCCAGAGCTGATGTTGCAGAAGTCTGCATTCAGGTATTGTGGGTAGGGGCTGTGCAAATAAACAGTTTCCTGGTTTCATTTTTCTCTTCTTACCTCGAAGCATGGGTCTTCTGGTTGTGCGGTATCTGTTTTTGGGTCAATGGTGGTGCATTCTACCTACTGATTTGCTTGCTTTTGTATGC
The DNA here is from genome assembly GCA_024362665.1 of Prunus padus. NCBI lineage: Eukaryota > Viridiplantae > Streptophyta > Magnoliopsida > Rosales > Rosaceae > Prunus > Prunus padus. The sequence goes on from JANFAM010000019.1 coordinate 6,454,082, forward strand.
CTTTTTAATTTGATCAGGCACTACAGTTCGAGGAGGCCAAGTTTAAAGCATTGGATTTGGCCTCAAAGCCTGAGGGAACCGGGACACCAACCAAGGATTTCAAGGCTCTATTTTCCCAGATCACTACTCGGTTCTGATTTTCTGCAGATACCTCGTTGGTCTGGGAACAATATTATATCCTATCAAGTTTAATTTTAGAACATCAACTGTCCTTGATGTATCTGCACGTATGTATCAGATACCTTGTTGGTCTGGGAACAATTTTATATCATATCAAATTTTATTTTAGAACATCTACTGTCCTTGATGTATCTGCACTGATGTATGCTAAAGAGCTGATGTCACAATTAGAACATCTACTTTTTGTTGAAAGCCGCTGCGAGAGATGGGGTCGATGGTGGGTTTCACAATTCAGAAGAGAGAGATGAGAGGATGGTGAGTTTCACAATTCAGAAGAGAGAGATGAGAGGATGAGATAGGTTTCACAATTCAGAAGAGAGAGATGAGAGGATGGTGGGTTTCACAATTCAGAAGAGAGGTGAGAGGATGAGATAGGTTTCGCGAGAGAGAGAGAGAGTTGTGGTGGTCGACTATGGAGGTCATGAAGAGAGAGCTGTGAGAGAGTGATGGTGGTCGCGGGTCGACTATGGAGAGAGCTGAGAGAGAGCGGTGCTAATTAGGGTTGAGTTACAGTTATGTGCTCAATTTTCTCCATCTTTGATGAATCTCTGTGCCTTGGTTTTTGTGTTTGGGTATCTAGGGTTCGTCAAAGAAGAGGTAGAGAGAGAGCTAAGAGAAGAAAAATTGAGAGAAAGTGTTGAGTGGGCAATGAGTATGTATTTATAGATATTATTTCATAAATGTCTAATTGAGGATAATATTTGGAGAATAAGTTTGGCCTTCGATAGTATTCGGCTATTTCGGCAGTTTCCTTTGTGGACAAACAAACATTTTGAGCCCAATTGAAATATTAATTCGAGACCTTTGTTTCTTTTATTTTTCCTTGCCTTTTACTCTGTCTCAATTATAGTCTAAAATATCAATAATATCGAGGATATTATTGTTTTTAGTCACTGATATTTTGAAAAGTATCCATACACGTATCATACAAATATCGATAATATCGGAAAATATCAATATCGATAATATCAAAAATATCAATATCGATAATTTTATTCACTTCAAATTTATATTTTGTCAAAATATCGCTATAATATCGAAAATATCGATGTAATGGAAAAAAGGAAAAAAAAAACACAAAGCACACATGCAAAGGGATTCGAACCCCTTCATATTCAATTCCTTTTGGAATGGAATCGAGCGGCTCATGGAAAGAATCTGAGACCTAATTTTCAAATGATTTTGCTTATGTACAACGTCAACCAATTTCAGATCCATATGGGTGGCATGTTAACAATTACATGCAAAACTATTTTGGGGATTTATCATTTGATGACTACTCTTCACAATACACTTACTCTACACATAGAGATGATGAAGATTGTGAAAAATTTGAACCTCATAGGAACTCTATGTGGTACTAAGTCACTTATGTATCTTACCATGCAATGTATAAAGTGTAAAATATTGTAGTAAATCATTATATATAAATGATTATGGTGTGTTTAATCTTCTTTCATTAATTACTACATATTTTCTACACTCACGCAGTGTTTGTCAACTCGCTATATAATCAACTTAAATCAGTTAAACTCATTATTTAATGCATTTCCTTCCAAATTTTTGTGATAAACTAATAGATACAAGGGTTTGGTTTTGATTGATTAAGCAATTGAGTACTTTGAGGCTCATCCAATGGACACAAATGCTTTTGTTTCTTGATCCAAAATTAAACATATGATTCTTTTTGGTTCTACTTGGAAAGCTTTTCCAATGAGTTGTTCTTGTTCCCTAAAGTTGAGATACAGTGTGGAAACTGCTTGATATATCACATGAAGCTTTGTTTAGCTTAACTTTGATTGTAGCTTTATGTATTAATCTATGCATCTTAAGTGTCATGGGAGTTCATCTTAGGTGGACAGCTGATCTTATAAAGTAAATACACCTTTTACCAGGTTTATATATCTAAATTTAAAACCATAAAGCCATTGGTCCACCTCTTCTTCACTCAATTTATAATAGGGGTTTGTGGATTGTCCATTCAGAAAACTAAGAGCCTTATCCAACCAAGATACTCGGTATTGGCCTCAGATCAGATGGTTCCCCTCTGAAGACCCTTTTCTTCTTTTGGTGGTAATCTGAGTCAATAGGGGCCACCAATTATTATATTTTTTATCTCAGCCATGAAAAAGCTCAGCTTGAGAATCAAAATGAAATTTGATATAAGCTTGTGTGGGTTTAAGCTATCATGGAACTTAGTGTTCACTTCTTTTTGTTGTCTGCTGAAGGTTTCTTGATCGAAATGGAATTCGACGACCGATACGGGCAAGCTCAGAGGACCAAATACGATTGCCTTCTGTTTGGTAAGCCTTTTGTTTTGCTTTTGGAAATTTTTGTGTCAATCTGAGTTGCCTTGTAAAGCAATCATCTTGACCACTTGTTTGAACTTTTGCAGATCTAGATGACACACTATATCCCTACAGTACTGGGATTGCTACAGCATGCAGAAACAATATAGAAGGTAAATTTGTATTCTTGTTAGGCCCTGAAATTCACATTTATTTTTCTCATTTTGCATTTATCATATCAGTAAATTTATATTTTGGTGCCCTGTTTCTTTTTCAGATTATATGGTTGAAAAGCTTGGCATTGAGAGGAGCATAATCCCTGAATTGGGTAACCTGCTGTACAAGAATTATGGAACTACAATGGCTGGTCTCAGGGTACTTTTTTTTATACTTCCCCATGTTTTTGGCATTTTTATTTATTGCTAAACTTGTTGTTGAATTATGTATAACTTTGGGGTTTCTCCTTTGCAGGCAATTGGCTATGACTTTGACTATGATGAATATCACAGGTACTGGGAGACACTTCCATCTTTTCACTCTTTTATATCTTTGTTGTATTATTGGTCTTGAAGGATTATTAACCTCTGGCTTTCCTATGTAACAGTTTTGTCCATGGAAGATTACCTTATGAGAACATAAAATCCGACCCGGTTTTGAGGAACCTTCTGCTGAACCTGCCTTATCGGAAAATCGTAAGCATCTTGTTACCAGATGATAGCCTGGTAAAGGCCAAAGGTTGTAAACTTTCTTCTTTATGCTAATTCTTCCTGTTTATTTTTGTTTATGTGAAACAGATATTCACAAATGCAGACAAGGTCCATGCTGCTAAAGCACTAAGCAGGCTTGGATTGGAAGACTGTTTTGAAGGGATTATTTGCTTTGAGACCCTCAATCCTAGTCACAAAAGCACTGTCTCTGATGATGAAGATGACATTGAGTTTGTGGGACCTGCAGCTGAAGTTCCTGCAACAACAACTAGTAGCTCTCAAATCTTTGACATCATTAGCCATTTTGCTCAACAAAACCCCACTTCCAAATTACCCAAAACACCAATTGTGTGCAAACCATCAGAAGCCGCCATAGAACGGGCTCTCAAGATAGCCAACATTGACCCTCAGAGAACAGTAAGATAAAAAACTCTCTAAGGCTTTTGAAAATCTGCAGGGTTTTTAGATTTAGTTGCTTATGTTTATTTTTGGCTCTGGCAGCTGTTCTTTGAAGATAGTGTCCGCAACATACAAGCTGGCAAAAGAGCGGGTCTTCAAACTGTGCTGGTAAGATATTGGATTTTTTATTTTATTTTATACCATAAATAATGTTCATTATTCATTGCAAGCAAAGACCAACAGGCAATCTAAATTACTAATAATGCCATTCATTTTGTCACTATTGAATATGTACAGATTGGCACATCCCAGAGAGTTAAAGGCGCAGATTATGCACTAGAAAGAATTCACAACCTCAGGGAAGCACTGCCAGAGCTTTGGGAGGTTGAAATGAAATCTGAAGTTCGTTACTCTGGGAAGGTTGCAGTGGAGACATCAGTCACAGCTTAGGTTTTGTGCCAGCAAGCACTAGTTTGTATGAGGAAAGAAATCATGTTTGTGGGATCTTACCACCCCATTTTCCTCATCATTTAAAAAAAATTAATCCCATTTTCCTTGTCTCATTGTGATCCCCTCTTAATCATAATAAATATATATTTTATGTTTTCACACTATAAATCTGAACGGACATTCAAGTAACAATCCGCCTAAGTAATTAATTTAATAACATAACATTAACGTATATCGCACTGTGTCGTGATTAGAAACATTCAAATAGCAGTTGATCTGATCAATGAGTTTAATAACATAACATTAACATATAATACACCGTCTTGATTTTTCTAATCACGTACCTCTTACTCCTCTGCCTTTGTCAAGGGAGTCATAATATGATTGCGATTGCAATTATTAATAGTGGAAATCACGCAAGGTATATAATAATATTAAGAGCTGTGTGTGTACGTAATTAAGTCGACATTTGTAATGAAAGGGACATGCTGGAACACATAAAATTAAGAATTCAAATGCGTAGCATGATTGATACGCAAGAAACAGTGGGAAAATGATATGTCCAAGATTATAGGTGATTATAATATGCCCTTTACTGGTTTAGGCCCAGTGATATCATAGTCCAGAAGAGTCTCGAGACACTACCAGACACTTGCTTTGGCACCATTGACTGCAAATCACATGAATCCCAATTAACCCTAGTAGGAAGAAAAAGGCAATTGGCTGTCCTTTTTGTCATGTATAGGTGTGAATAGTTTGAAAAAAAACATCCTTTTTTATCAGCTAGCATTGTTTACCTGCTAGGTTGGAAAGCAACCCAGTTCTTGTATTTGTGTGGCTAGAATTTACTGCAGCAAATTAGATTGTAATAGCTAGAGCTGTGTGAAACACGAGACATGCAAACAGACAGAGCTGTCTCTGTGAGCTGTGGATATGGTTTTTTTTTTGGGGAAAGTTTGTAACTTTCAAATTCTGCTAAGAATGGCATATGGGCGGCACCACAGTCAAAAAATGGACCAAACTCTCTTCCTTCTCCAAGTGCATTCGGGCTTGATTCACGTAGGAGACAATCTTGAGACAATCTCACATAATACTCCCCCTCCTGCCCTCCCTAACAAATGACAAAAAAAAATAAAAAATGCTGAGAATGTAAATGAAACCCATGTGATAATTTGATCACTATTTCTCTAACATAACTTGATCACTATTTCTCTAGACGCAAGATCTGTTCTTAATATGGGAATCATGTGGATAATGGGAAATGGTAAGTCCATCCCTTTTTGGACTGCCCATTAAGTTTTTCTTTTACCCCTCATTGATCTGGTTCCTATTACCCAAAGAAGCTCTCTTAATCTTAATTTAGTTGTTGCTAAATTTTTAAATAATCAATTTTGGGATAAAGACAAACTCAAAGAAGTGGTCGATGAAGACATTATAGACAAAATTATTTCTATCCCCTCCCTATATCCCCTCTAGAAGTTCAATTAATTTGGGGTCCTAACCCCAATGGAACCTTTTCTATTAAAAGTGCTTATAATGTGCAGGTGCAGGAAGCTACTTCTCATCCTCAAGCAGCTTTGTTGAAGAAAGTTTGGGGTCTCCCTATTCCCCTAAATTCAAAATCTTCTCTTGGTTACTTATCAAGAAAGACTTCAAGTTCAAGCCATTTACATCGCTTCCTCGCCCCATATTAACCCTGATTGCCCCCTTTGCAATAATCACAGTGAACCCATTAACCATGTTTTTTCTACATGTCCCTTTTCACAAAGTGTTTGAGTTTCACCAACCTGGTTCTCGCTCCTATCCCTTCAAATTTTGATCTTGTTCCCTGGTTATGTACTCTCTCATCTACTGTTATTTCTGGAGGTCCTAACCTTCTCTCTAAAGTTTTATTGTTATGTTGGCAAATTTGGGATGCTAGAAATAACCTCATTTTTAGTAGATATTCCCCCTCACCATGTTAGGGTGCTTACTGTAGCTGGGCAAATTGGGATGGATTATTGGCACCACAATTTCAAGAAAGTGGAGGGGCCTAAACCACCTCTTCAAATTAAATGGAAGCCACCCCCTTGTGGGTGGTTCAAGTTAAACTTTGATGGATCTGTTCGTAATAATATAAGCGGCTACGGGTTTTGTTATTCAAGATTCTGATAGTCATGTTTTATTGGCTGATGCTAAGAACATTGGAGATAATACCATTTCTGTGGCTGAATGTACTGTTTTGCGGGATGGTCTTGCTTATGAGGTTCATAGAGGTTGGCGTAAAGTTCTTGTTGAAGAGGACACCAAACTTATGATTGACTGCATTCATAAAAAATCTGATCCCCCTTGGAGTATTAAACATTTGATTAAGTATATAGTGTTGCTCAGTTCCTTTTGTGGGTCTCTGTCCTTCAGTTATGTCTACTAGGAGGCTAACTTCACGGCAGATGCTGTTGCGAGCTTGGGCCATGGGCTAAATCCCTCCAAGTTGTGGGAGTGGGGGCTGCCCTTTAATAGTTCTATTCCCTTTTATTTTGATTTGTTTGGGCCCGCGTGCCCTCGTGATTTTTGTTTGTAATTTTCCATTTCCACATTTTAAAAAAAACTTAAATTATGCTATATATATGGGTTATGGGCTATGGGCTATGGCCATACAAACAAACAGCTATGCGTTGTGGACATGGTTGTTTTTGGTAAAGTTTGAAACTTTTAGGGCCCATTCGATTATGTTTTAAGGACCTATTTTCATTTTAAGAGAACAAAAATGAGGCCAAAACCAATTCAGTGGGCCAAAAGTGAAAAACACTGAGAATGTTTTAATCAAATGAAACCAAATTCATGTGTACTTGTAGAAAACAAAAAAAAAAGAAAAGATATTTTCATTCTCATGGGAAACAAACGCTCAAAACACTGAGGTTGAAACAGACCAAAAATAAATAACTGAAGAGCACCACTGTGGAACTCATCTCGTCTGACTTAAACCCATCGTCCAGTTTGCCGCACCGGCGCGGCCAAAGCACCATCACCACCGAAGCAGTTGAACCATAAACTGCCACAAATCCAGAAGAGAGAAAATGAAAAGTAGGAGAGGTGGGGTAGTTGTATGATAATGACGAAGATGATTGGGAGAGGGAGAGAGGTGGGTTGATTTGGTTCTGCGATGGTAATGGATGGGGGCGATGGGGTATGGTGGAATTTGCAGAAAGTAAAAGAGAAGACTGGATTTGAGAGAGAGAGGGAGATGATGTTTTTTTTAATAGATAGTTGAATTGTTGTTTGTTTGTTTTTGGTTTGGTCGAACAATTGTTGTTTGTTTTTGTAAAGATAGTTAGGGCCCGTTCGGTAACTTTTTCGGAGAATGTTTTTTTAGAATATTTTCAGAGAATGAAAATAAGAAAACGAATTTGCATTTTCAGGAAATGAAAATACGTCTAGTAGATTAATTAGAAAACATCTTCAGAAAATAAAAATAATGAAAACGTGTCTAGTAGTACAATTTGAAATAATAATATGTGAGTTATTTTTATGAAAACGTTTCCCATGAGAATGAAAACAACTTTTTTCTGTTTTCTACAAGTACGCATGAACTTGTTTTCATTTTATGAAAACAGTCTCAGTGTTTTCTGTTTTTGGGCCACCGAACTTGTTTTTGCCTCATTTTTGTTCTCTAAAAATGAAAATAACCACTTAAAATGTTACCGAATGGGGCCTTAACGTTTTTTACCAGAACAATAGAAATAGTTCAATTGTTTTAATCATTAGAATTTTATTCTAATTTTAACATTTTTTTTAGATGAAACATTAACAAAAAATATATTTTTAAATATTTCATATATTGAGTACAGTACATGATTTATTTGAATAAAAATTACATTTTCTTTACTTTTGTTGTTTTCAAATTGTACGTACTAGACACGTTTTAATTGTTTTTATTTTTTGAATTCGTTTTTTAATTAATTTAGCATACGCATTCTCCAATCTTGAAAATACAAATTTATTTTTTCATTTTTATTATTTGAAAATATTTTTATAAAACATTATCCGAAAACGTTACCAAACACCCTATCTTCTGCTAAGAAAGTAAATAAAACCCATTTGATCATTATTTCTCTGAACATAACTTAAATGATGGGTTATTATGGGCTATGGCCCTGTCATGACTCATATCCAGTGGCAAAGAGATAAGGCATTAGGTAGAAGAATTGTAGAAGAGAAAACAGATAAGCAACCAACCAACCAACTGGACCAGCGAAGAACGAAGCCCTCTCTCTCTGTCAGTCTCGCTGCGCTGGTTGCGAACTTGAAATTGTGACTGAGGGAGGGTGTATGGAAACCGGTCCGTACAACTAAGTTTTGGTCTCATCTCATCAGAAATGGCAACGGTGGCAGTGGCACCACGTGTCCCCTTGGTGATCTCAAATAATAATGGTAGATTTAGCAACAATAACGGCGTTCGTCAATTTCATAAATGTAGTAGTTGGGTAGCACAACCAGATAGTTCGAGCCTTTTTTGTAGTTGGGTGGCACATCAAGAAAGTTCGAGCCTTTATTTTCATTATTCGACTTCATTCTCTGCTTCATCCTTGTTTGTCCAGAGAAGGGTGAGAAAGGGTTTTAGGAGTGTAGGAGTGGTCACAAAGGCGATGGCGGATTTGGGTCCAAGCACAGTCCTTGTCACTGGAGCTGGTGGTAGAACTGGTAATCTGTTTCTCTCTCTCTCTCTCTCTCTCTCTCTCTCTCTCTCTCTCTCTCTCTCTCTCTCTCCCTATTTTTTGTTAATTGTTGAAAGTGAATTTTTCTTTATCTAATAAGAATTGTTAAATATCAAGTTGACTGTTTAATTAATTAAGAGTTGTTTTGTTGGGGTATGGGTTCACTTGTTGATATGGTTTTGGTCTGAATTTTAGATAGTTTATTGTTCGTCTTTACTGGATTATTGGGCTGAGTGAGTCATAGACTCAATAAATTAGAGAGCTTTTGGTAAAAAGCATTAGAAGATATGTATTTAGTATTTAGTATTTAGGGTGTGATATTTGTGGTGGCTGGTGGGTCAATGAGAATGGGCAGAAATGTAATAGATAATTGGGGGTGTTTGTGTGGAGAAGAATGCGTGATTGAGTGGGGTAATGCCTTAGTGTGGTGCAGCCTTGTTACTGTAAGATGCCCAGTTTAGTGTAAAATTTTGTGATCGTAGTATCAGTCCGTGTGTATTATTGTTGTGAATGTGTTTATTTTAAGTTGTTACTCAGCATCTATGGTGATGTGATGAAAGTGTGTTTTGTGATGTGGATGCGTGTAGTTTGAGTTGTTACTAAACATCTGTGGCAATGAAAGTCGGAGAGGACTTTTCATGCCCTAATGTTAAAGGAAGAGTTTGTAATTGAAATGCATTATTGGGGATTCTTGGCAGGTAAAATAGTTTATAAGAAGTTAAAGGAGGCAGACCAGTATGTTGCTAGGGGTCTGGTTAGGACAAAAGAGAGCAAAGAGAGCTTTGGTGGAGCAGATGATATTTTTATAGGAGATATAAGGGATGCCAACAGCATTCTACCTGCAATTGAAGGCATTGATGCTCTCGTTATCCTTACAAGTGCTGTGCCAAAGATGAAACCTGGATTTGATCCAACCAAAGGTGGGAGGCCTGAATTCTATTTTGAAGATGGATCATATCCTGAACAGGTATGTTCCATTAGAATCACAGTTTGGGTGGTTGGAGAAATAATTATCTTCGTCGTTATAGTTTTCCCTCCTTGTTTTAATACATGGTTTTGCATCTTAGGTTGATTGGATTGGACAGAAAAACCAAATTGATGCCGGTGAGAATTTTTATACTTCTTTCCACTTAATCACCACATGGTTTATTTAGCTTGTACTTTTTGAATTGTATGGTAAATGCCAGTTTGATTTATATGATAAATGCCAACAGCTAAGGCTGCGGGAGTGAAGCAAATTGTGTTGGTTGGGTCTATGGGTGGAACAGATATTAATAATCCCCTCAACAGCTTGGGCAATGGGAATATATTGGTCAGTAATTCCTTTCTACATTTGAGTTACCTCCTTTTCTGCTTCCTTTTCAGCGTTCTGTTTGTGGAAATGGAATTTCACTTTATTGATTTATTAAAAAAGTGTTATGCAATATGTTTGCTATACAGGTTTGGAAGAGGAAGGCTGAGCAGTATTTGGCTGATTCTGGTGTTCCATACACAATCATAAGGTTGGTCTAGTTATATTCCATACTTGTTCAAGCAATATATTCGTAATTAATGAACTTTGTAACATCATTGGCTGGTTTCCTTACTACTGTTACAGAAAATTTCAAGTGTTTATATGACCTTAAACCTCACAGATGAAAATTTCAAGTGTTTGTGGACTTTGTAACATCATTGTTTATGCTACTTGGCATTGGGTTTTTATTCTTCAACAAAATGGCACAGTAACTTTTAAAAACCCACACAATCCTTTCTTTCTGTGACCCCTCATAGCTGCAGATACTAAAACTTAAATGGTGGATAAAACCAGTCAAGTTTACAATAAAAATTCAAATCACTAAATTGTGGTGCCTAGTAATGCTGGAAACTAGTAATTATACTACTGATACTTCTTGTTATTCTCTTTAACTATCCATTTAATCTAGACCGCTATTAATGAATTAGGGCTGGAGGCTTGCAAGATAAAGAAGGCGGTATCCGTGAACTACTGATTGGAAAGGATGATGAGCTTCTGAAGACAGAAACAAGAACCATTGCCAGAGCTGATGTTGCAGAAGTCTGCATTCAGGTATTGTGGGTAGGGGCTGTGCAAATAAACAGTTTCCTGGTTTCATTTTTCTCTTCTTACCTCGAAGCATGGGTCTTCTGGTTGTGCGGTATCTGTTTTTGGGTCAATGGTGGTGCATTCTACCTACTGATTTGCTTGCTTTTTGTATGCCTTTTTAATTTGATCAGGCACTACAGTTCGAGGAGGCCAAGTTTAAAGCATTGGATTTGGCCTCAAAGCCTGAGGGAACCGGGACACCAACCAAGGATTTCAAGGCTCTATTTTCCCAGATCACTACTCGGTTCTGATTTTCTGCAGATACCTCGTTGGTCTGGGAACAATATTATATCCTATCAAGTTTAATTTTAGAACATCAACTGTCCTTGATGTATCTGCACGTATGTATCAGATACCTTGTTGGTCTGGGAACAATTTTATATCATATCAAATTTTATTTTAGAACATCTACTGTCCTTGATGTATCTGCACTGATGTATGCTAAAGAGCTGATGTCACAATTAGAACATCTACTTTTTGTTGAAAGCCGCTGCGAGAGATGGGGTCGATGGTGGGTTTCACAATTCAGAAGAGAGAGATGAGAGGATGGTGAGTTTCACAATTCAGAAGAGAGAGATGAGAGGATGAGATAGGTTTCACAATTCAGAAGAGAGAGATGAGAGGATGGTGGGTTTCACAATTCAGAAGAGAGGTGAGAGGATGAGATAGGTTTCGCGAGAGAGAGAGAGAGTTGTGGTGGTCGACTATGGAGGTCATGAAGAGAGAGCTGTGAGAGAGTGATGGTGGTCGCGGGTCGACTATGGAGAGAGCTGAGAGAGAGCGGTGCTAATTAGGGTTGAGTTACAGTTATGTGCTCAATTTTCTCCATCTTTGATGAATCTCTGTGCCTTGGTTTTTGTGTTTGGGTATCTAGGGTTCGTCAAAGAAGAGGTAGAGAGAGAGCTAAGAGAAGAAAAATTGAGAGAAAGTGTTGAGTGGGCAATGAGTATGTATTTATAGATATTATTTCATAAATGTCTAATTGAGGATAATATTTGGAGAATAAGTTTGGCCTTCGATAGTATTCGGCTATTTCGGCTGTTTCCTTTGTGGACAAACAAACATTTTGAGCCCAATTGAAATATTAATTCGAGACCTTTGTTTCTTTTATTTTTCCTTGCCTTTTACTCTGTCTCAATTATAGTCTAAAATATCAATAATATCGAGGATATTATTGTTTTTTCGGGTCACTGATATTTTGAAAAGTATCCATACACGTATCATACAAATATCGATAATATCGGAAAATATCAATATCGATAATATCAAAAAATATCAATGTCGATAATTTCGCTCACACTTCAGCTATATTTTGTCAAAATATCGCTATAATATCGAAAATATCGATGTAATGGAAAAAAGGAAAAAAAAACACAAAGCACACATGCAAAGGGGATTCGAACCCCTTCATATTCAATTCCTTTTGGAATGGAATCGAGCGGCTCATGGAAAGAATCTGAGACCTAATTTTCAAATGATTTTGCTTATGTACAACGTCAACCAATTTCAGATCCATATGGGTGGCATGTTAACAATTACATGCAAAACTATTTTGGGGATTTATCATTTGATGACTACTCTTCACAATACACTTACTCTACACATAGAGATGATGAAGATTGTGAAAAATTTGAACCTCATAGGAACTCTATGTGGTACTAAGTCACTTATGTATCTTACCATGCAATGTATAAAGTGTAAAATATTGTAGTAAATCATTATATATAAATGATTATGGTGTGTTTAATCTTCTTTCATTAATTACTACATATTTTCTACACTCACGCAGTGTTTGTCAACTCGCTATATAATCAACTTAAATCAGTTAAACTCATTATTTAATGCATTTCCTTCCAAATTTTTGTGATAAACTAATAGATACAAGGGTTTGGTTTTGATTGACGGTATAATTATAAAAGGGTAAGGTTTTCTCCAAAACAAAAAAAAAAAAAAAGGTAAGGCAATTGTGACGTGTGAGTTTTGATTGGGGCAGGATTTTACGGTTCAGGTATGGAATCGTGTATAAATAAGTTGTAGTAAATTGTTTTACATTCAAAGCCACCAACTTTCAATTGTGTTTTGAGAGAGAAAAAAATCATCTCTTCTGAATTTACAAACTATGGAATCAGGTATGTTTTTTTGTTTGTTTTTCTTTTAAGTCTTTGGGAGATATTGCAAGCGGTGATGCTATATATCCTAGTTTTGCATACATCAAATTATATTAGTCGTTTGAAATTAATAGTTGCTCTTCTCTCCATTTGCAGATTACATATGTTCATTATTGTTTACTAATGTTTCATAAAATTAAAGTAGTCTATCATATATTATCAAGAAGGTTAAATTGGTACTAAAAAAACAAAAAGGATAAATTCATGCGCCCCAGCCTATAACTTTATGCAAATATTTACTCATGCATTCGAGGTTCTAAGTTCGTTCTCCCCTTTCTTAATATCGCTTCTATAAAAACAAAAAACAAAAATTGTATTGCTAAATTAGTGGGGGGAGAAAAGGAGAAAATCATAAATCTATAACTAATATCGACTTGAATTTTTGGGTACAAAAATGAATGAGGGAATTCCTTCTGGTCAAATAATACCAAGTGAATAACACGCCCTAAAACATTTCTGAAGCCCCTAAGTTAGTTTTATTTCGATCAGTTTTTAGGATTTTCTTTTATTTATATAGATTACATCCTTCTAGATTTGTCTTTACATTTTTATTTTATATATTTGTATTGTTCCACCAAATTCTTTAATTTCTGTTTTTCATATTAGTTTATAAAGCTATGGTCAATATTAATTACATCTCCTTCTTCCTTATCATGTCTCTAATTATTTTTATTTTTTGTCTTCTCAGATTGGAAAATTTTGCCTAAAGATATTTTGAATTTAGTTTTCAAGAGATTATTCTTATCATCAAACTCTTTATGATTCTCTATTGTTTGCAAGTCATGGTATTCGGTAGCAAGGGATGAACAAAACCAACATGCTAAGGTGACGACTCCAATGCTCTTAATTTCCAATAAATATAAAGATATATGGAATTTATATGATGTCATGAATGATAAGATTCTTAAATTGCAACTACGACTTGAGATGAAGCGATTTTGTGGGTCTTCAAAATGATGGTCAATGACAGTGGATAACAATTTTGTACTAACTCTAATAAATCCATTAAGAAGAGGGAGAGAAAATTCAGTCATTAGCCTTCCTCCGCCAAATCTTCCACGTAAGGACAAACAGTAGTGGACTAAACGTAGTAACTATTTTGTCTACAAGGCAATAATTTCAGTGGATCCAATATTAAATGTGAATGACTGCATTGTTATGGTAATATGTAGGAGTGGGTTCGGTCTGAGTTGGTTCAGTTTTGGGCTCAACCCGAAATTGAACCATAGGCCTCGGTTTGGCTATTTTAGAAACCGGAACCAAACCATAATTGATGCAAACCGACCACTTCGGTTAACCGGACTTGGTGGGTTGATTTGGTTTGGTTTGGTTTTTTTGGCTTTCTTAGAGAGAGAGAGAGAGAGAGAGAGAGAGAGAGAGAGAGAGAGAGAGAGAGAGAGAAGAAGAAGAAGAAGAAGAAGAAGAAGAAATAAAAGCGATGGAGAGAGGGAGAGATGGAGAGGAGAAGAAGAAAACAAAGAGGGAGAGATGGAGAAGAAAAAGAAGAGAAAAAGAAGAGAGAGAGAAGACGAAGAAGGAAAAAAGATGTATTATATATATATAAACTTCTTTAAACTATGTATTATATATATATATATATTATAATAATATTATATATAATATTTTTTTAATACCACCGATTTGGTTTGGTTAAAGTGTGATTTTGGATATTGCAAACCATACACTGAACCATATATTTCGGTTTGGTTTGAGTTCAAACCGATAACTAAAAAAAAATTGAAAAAAAACCAAACCAACTCATACCATCGATTTGATTTGGGCGGTTTGACCGGTTACCGGTCTGAATGCCCAGCCCTAATAATATGTATGCCTTCTTATGATTTAGCTTTTATTAGACTTGGAGACAAAGAATGGACTTACGTTGGTGAAGGATTCCAAGATGTTGCTCAAATTGAAGATAAAATGTATGCTGTTGGAGGCAGATAGAGCCCACTTTTAGATTTTAAATATATTAACCAATGCAGCTTAGATGTAAAACAGATTGCACGAGCCTTGGAAACTGAAGAATTAAATAAGACATATCTCGTGGGTTCAAATGAGAAAGAATTGTTGTTGGTTCATCGTATATGGATTACGGAAAGCGTGGGCTTGTGACAAAGAGATTTAAAGTTTTCGAATTGAATTCTAATCAGCATGAGTGGATTGAGAAAAACGACTTAGTGATGTTGCTTTGTTTGTGGGTGATAATTCTTCAATATCTATCGCGACTTCAAATCTTTTAGGATGTGAGTCGAATTGCATATACTTCTACTATAATTATGATTTTGAAGAAAGACGTGTTTCATTTCAAGATTTCGGGGTGTATGATATCAAAAATCAAAGGATTTTAAGGTCTGCACATACTAAGACCCTAACGAAGAATATGAAGCTACCTCCAATTTGGTTTTTGACATATGTTTTATCTATAAAAAATTGTTACAGTTTGGTCATAGATTTATTTTTAATTTTTTTTATCTATCTATCTGTAAAATTGGTTACACCAGTTTATTAAAGACGTAGCTTCAGTGTTTAACGTATATGATGATTGATTTTTCTATTCTCGCAACTAGGTCATGTACTTTTGTTAGTGCACTAATTCATCAAGGAAAAAAAATTCAAAATTATACCTTCACCTAACAGCTGTAATAATTGTCAAATCAAAGGTTCGAAAAATCGGCCTAGGCGGTAAGAAAAAGGAAATGTGGTGCAAATAATATACATGCAAAACGACGCCGTAGCCGCTAGTGATATATAATAAGAGCATCCACAGTGGGGGTGTATTTTCGGGGGTGTAAAGCCACTTTTACATCGCATCTAAATCTTCAGGGGTTGTAAATGTGGTTTTTGCTCCAGTTGGGAAGATGTATTTTCTGGGTGTAAAGCCACTTTTTCTCATGTGGGTCTCACCCGCAGAGGATGTAAAGTTACTTTTTTTTCTCACTTTTGTCTACTTTTTTTCATGGGTCCTACTTGCAAGAGATGTAAAATAAGATGTACATATACATCTAAATTTGCATCTCCATGGTTGTAACATCCCTGACCCAATTTCACTATTTAATTCCAATTGTTTATTCAATTAAATAATTTTGGTGAAATTACAGTTTTGCCACTGGGATTAAGGGTATTTTAGGCACTTTAAATTTCCAAAAAAGAATTTGGGAAATTGAGTTGCGCCGTTGCGTCCGGCTCGTCGAAACAAGTTCGTGGATATGCGGTACACCAAATTCCAGGTTGTAACGATCGAGAAGCGATTAGAAGAAAAAAAAAAACGCAATTTCAGATTACTGTAGCGGCTACAGTAGCGCTACAGTTAAAATGCTACATTGCCGCTACAGTGAACGTCTTCTTCTTCTTCTCCCCGACGGCTCTCTTCTTCTCCCATTTGTTTTTCTTCCTCTCTTCGGGGCAGTCACTTTGACTGCCCATATCTCCCAGCTCCGGTGTCCGTTTGAGGTGATTCCAGTTGCTAAATCTTCGTCTCTTCCTCCTCTACACAGCATGCCCATTCCCCCAGCTCAGAAACCCAAGGATTTTAAACTGGAGCGACTGAAAGTTCGATGGTTATCAAACTTTCCGACGAGTTTTCCGGCGACTCCGGCAACCGTTTGGGTCGAGTGAGGTATGAAACTTCATCTACTCTTCATACTCTATCCATTTATGTATGTATTGTAGATTGGTTTCAAGCCTAGGTTGTTCGATTTAGAAACCCATATTTGGCCGGTTTTTGAGTTGAATTTCCGGCCACTTGCCGGCCAAACTAGGTGTTGCCGTAGTTGAATAAAATGCTCCACTTATTGAGTTGAACCTTTACCTGAAGTATTGACCCTTGGTTTGGAGTTTTTCCGGTCACCGGAATTACTATGCACACCCAATTCCGGCGAGTTTCGGGGCACTGTTGTGGTGGTGCATTGTGTCCCAAAATGTTCCCCATGTCGTTCTGAGCATGTAGGTATGCTCGGATTCCAATTTGGTTATCGTTTGACGGTCGAACGGATTTACGCCTATTATGCGTTATCCGGGTTCGATATGTTCGGGCCGTTGGATCGGTCCCATTTCCAAGTATGTTGTTCCCCGTACCTCTAGGATCGTGTAGGAACAAACGGATCAAGAATCGGAGTCCCGGATACTCCGAATCATTAACCCTAGGGTTAGGTAACCCGGTTACCGTCCGATCGTGCGATTGGCGCAGTTCCGACCGCTCGATCGAGACCAAACTGCCTGGATATGTTTAGTTAACCTTGTTGAACCTTTAGGAATGTTCGGATCGAAAATCGGAGGTTGTGGGCCCCGGAGGCCCGGTTGACCTATTTGGGAAGTTTGACCAATCGATTGACCGTGAGTCTTCCAAGGTGGTCCCACCTGTTTAATAGCGTAGTTTGACTCTAGAAACTCCCCGGTAGTCGTGTACGCTTACTTTGAGACCCGAGAACTAGTTTCTTGAGTTAAAGTTTGTTGTTGGGTACGCGTATTAATTAAACCGTTTATTCTCTCAAATAGGTACTCTTGCTTCGCGTACTCCGGAAGAAAAGCTCTCTAAGGATTGAGCAGCGTGGACTTGTTGTGAGTGGACATTTGTTTTGAATGAGCATATTTTAAAGGAATGAATTGCAATGCATATGAAATGATTTATTTTAATGATTGGGATTTCAAATATTGTTTAAGTCTTGGATTTGATTTTGATTGAATTATCGGGAAATTTATGCATATAAAACTAGTCACTTTGACTAAGGGGTTTTAATGATGTTTTGAATCTTGGATAAAATATTTTATGAGGTTATTGGAATTTAAATTATATTATAAGTTTATGCATGTTTTGGAGTCCCGGTTTATTTGTGGGACATTGGTGGCTATATTTTAAATTAAAGGTTTTTGAGTATTAAATTTGGGACGGGACCATCGTCCGATGATCTTTGTATACGGTTTGGGTATGGTGAAATACCGGGAATTTCTTGAGGATTTATTATTATGTCGGGTTTCGAATTATTTACTTTGGTTAATTAAATCTTGGAGTTTTATATTGTTTTAAATCAAGGAATTTTCTATTTACTTTAATATCTGAAATTTGTTAAGAAAATGTGAATTTTATGATTTTGGGAATTTATAGTTTATATTTTATATTTTATATTTATACGTTGATTAAATCTTTTGGGTCTTGGATTTCTCGTTTTTAAGAAATTCTATTTACTTTTCGATTATGCAATTATATATATTGTTTCAAGTTTGGAATTGGTAGTATATGGGTTATATAGATTATATTTGATATTGAAGGTTTATGAATACTTTGGGTTCCAGATATATGTATGTTCAGACATTTGTGACTATATGCTTATTGTATATATTTTGGGTGTCAATGATGGACGGGGTAACGTCCGGATATTATTGTTTTCGGGTTTGGGTACGGGCTGAATACCCTGGAATTTAGGGTATGTCAGGGATTATGTATACTAGATGGAGTGCTATTAGCACCACTTTATGTACCTCCCCGGATACTGGTTACTGAAATGGATACAGGATACAAAGGAACCCGGTTCACCCTTGGCGGGGTGTTACTGTAGGCCCATGCCGGGCAGTCTGCGCGCGTAGGACTTTATTCAGCCGCACATTATTGAGGTATTTTCTTTTGTGCGTGTCTGGGAGTTAGTCCCCAGTTGGGACGGCTGGTTCCCTGGCTATGTGGTTGTAAAGGAATTTTTCTCCACGTAGTCAGTCAACAATCCCCTTGTTGGATTGTTTCCCCGGTACAAGTATTGGTCTAAGAGTCTTACTATTTATATATAATATATATATATATATATATATACGTATTACTGTACTTCCATTCTTATTTTCTTTTAAGTGAGGATCTTTCCTTGCTTGCTGTGCCTACGGGCATTGCGTCGGGAAACAGTGGGTTGGGAATTTAGGCTTTCTTGGTTTTTAGTCGTTTTGGTTTTACATTTTCCTTGTAGGGATTTTCTGAGACTTTATATTTATGTTTTATATATGTGTGTGTGTACGAATTAGTGTGGGTGTGTCTATGGATTTTATTTCCAGGTTGATTTTATTTGAATATGTGCACCGGGACAGTGATGCACAGGTACAGATTTTAAATTAAGGTTTGAAACTGGACAGGTTGGGTTCCAGGAAAAAGGGAAGTTATTCAAAGGAGTTAATTACGTTTTACTTAAACGGAATATTTTGGATGGATTCAATTCTATGGTTTTATTTTGAGAATTTAATGTTCAAGTTGTGGTTTCCAAGAATTTTACGGAAGTAGCAAAGCTACAGTTTTCTTTATGGTATTTCAAGGTACAAATTTAATAGAATTGTTTTTCAAGTATCTGTTCGTATATATATATACGTGTATATAAGGATTTTTCCTGCAAAGTGCTTTGTCATTATTTGCGAAAACGGAGGGGGTTATTATGTTCATTGAAAAATGAGGTTTAAAGTTTGATTTTTCGTCCACTCACATTTTCTGTTTTGCGCCCCCCCCCAGGTACTAGATCCCGAGGTCGAGACCACCACGTCGAGACATCACGGCTAATGGCTCCTGTAGGAGTTTTCTTGTATTCTTACTTTGCTATCCTTTGCACAGGTTGTAAAGTTTAAATTTCTTTAGATTGCTCCGTAGTGCTCACCTAGGATTGAGGTAGAGGCTAGAGGCCTCCCTATAAATCTGTGTGCTTCTGCTTTGTGCATGCTGCCTGTTGGGAAATTTTCTGTTGTTTTTAACAGGTGGAAAGTTTTGGGAAAGCCCACTTTTCAGGGGAGACTCTGTCGAATTTTCGGCAGAAGTCAACTTGCCCATTTCCTTAAACCAGGGTTAAGGGGCGTTTTAGTAAAGTAGGTCCTGCGTCGGGGTAGTGTCTGACGGGAAGCAGGGTTGTACACGAGTTCCGAGGGGGAATTTGGGTCCGGTCCTGTCAATGGTGGTGATTTAAATTTACATTCGTTTACATCTCCCCATTGCGGGTGATTCCGATCACAAAGGGTGTCTATTTAACATACACCCCATTATACACCCTTCCATTGGAGATGCTCTAAAGTGGTGCAAATATTTCAAACACAGAAAGAGAAAAAGGTCAAACAAAAAAAAAAGAAAAAGGAAATGTGGTGCAAAGAATAAACATGCAAAACGACGCCGTAGCCAGAACAAAAAGAAGAAAATATCACAAGGCGCGCTCGAGTCGAAGCGCAGCTGAAGATGGCGGTTGTTATGTTGGTTAACTACCATAAACCTCTGGCTATAACTGTCCAATCCCAATCGCTAAACCCTAGCTTCAATTCCCGCAACATTAACCCCAATCAATCCCATGCCTGGAGGGCTCGCCGTCGCCTGATAATCAATGGACTGAATGGAAACACAGAATCCGACCCGAACAATCCACAAGCAGGGACGAATCCACGTTGTGGGCTGTATGGGCTACAACCCATGCCACTGTTTTTCATATTGATAACACAGTGTACTACATGTAGTATTTTTAAAAGAAAAAAAAACATAGCCCATCCAAAAATTGAAAGCACAGCCCATGCATCAAGTGCTGTAATGCTTCTAATTTATTATTTTCTGTTTGACTTCTATTTATCTTTGTATAAGGGCCAACAGTATAAATACTCTTTTGTAATCATTGTTTCATTAAGGGTGGAAATCATTACATAAAAACATTCCTTTTTGGTATTAGTAGCCCAGTGCCTCACGGCTCTCTTTTTTTCTCTCTCCCCTGAAGCTCCTTATGTTTTTTTGTTTGTTGAGATAATTTTCTTAACCCAAAACTAGAGATTTTGTAATAATTCTAGATATTTTTTCTTGAAATTAGGAGTAAAAGATTTTTGAATTTGGGGATTTTTAACCTCATATCATGTGTGTTAGGGATTTTATTCCATTTTTGTCATTTAATTAAATTGGAACTCTGTTTAATTAATTAAAGTGCAACTTAAATAGTTTTATTTTGTATTTGCATTGCATATTTATTTATTGTTGCCTTTGTTTACTAGTTTCTATCTTATGTACTATATGCATTTTGAGTAGTGCAGCTCATTATTTCCCCCTAATTAGGTGTATTATCTTTTGTTATTAATTAAATTCACTCGTGCCGTTGAGTTTTATTCTAAGGTAAATCCAGCCCATGCCATTTTGAATTCCTGTATTCATCCCTGTCCACAAGGTACTCTCTCTCTCTCTCTCTCAATTTCCGTACATACTGAAAATGTTCACCAAACAGTTCGCTTGTAAGCAGATAAGGAAGTGGACAATTTGGGAGTTAAAGCTGCATTATGTGTGCTCAAATTCTACAAAAGTAAGCATCTTTTTCGTTTTCCTTTTTTTTTTTTTTTTTCCTGGGGGTTACTTTTAATTAGTACTTATCGTTTCTTAAAACGTGATTAAGAAAGTCGGTGACTGTTAATTAGTAATAATAATGGTGGGTTATGACTAAATTAAGCAAATTTGTGAAAGTGCAGGGGAAATCTCACCTCTGTTGCTGAATAGTTGCCGGTATGTCCCAACCTGCAGTGAGTACTCAATGCAAGCTTACAAGAAATATGGTTTTGCAAAAGGTTCAGTCTTGACAGCATGGCGAATCTGTCGTCGTAATCCCCTTGGTAATTAAACACATTCTTAATTTTGCTGGGTTTCCTTTTCTTTTTTTTCCTTTAAATTCTTTTGGGTCTTTAAATTTATGTGAATGAATTGTTCATTTCTCATGTTTAGGTGGCACTGGATATGATCCTCCTCGATGGTTCGACGAGACAAGTTTGCCTGAAGAAGAATAGTTTGAAATATGCCATATTCCCTGTATAAGATTAACAGTTTCTTTCTTTTTTTATACCATCGATATTGAAAGAGGGAAAATCGAACTAAAACTTGGGTATACATGAATATGAATGTTCTTAACCGCTAGAAGCCTTGTGAGATGTTGAGCCTACATTATATTATTTTATGGTCTGCTGCCCCCACAACATGATTAAAGTCGCTAAGTACCTGTTTATCATCCATAAAATATGATTTGCTCCGACAATTTAGTACCAAGTTGAAGTATGTAATTAAATGGGCATTAATTAATAGTTAGTGGGACTCATTGTACTGGTCCTTCCAATCCAATGAAGAAGCAGCTTTGCATTTTATCCCAAAGACTCGTTTTTGTTTTCTTTTGTGATTTGTCTAGTCTTGCCTTGCCTGGCGAATCAAATTCCATTTCTATGGTGGTAGTCACTCCGATACCAAATTCTATATGCAGGCCAACTCCAGATGCCTCTGGCGGAGTATGACTTAAGCAAAAAAGAATATGGTATTTCAGAAAAGTTTAAATCTTTTAACGAAGTGGGTAAGATTGTTTTGAAAAGCCACTTAAGCTAATAAACACGGGAAATCCCAAATTGTGGGAGAGAGAGAGAGAGAGAGAGAGAGAGAGAGAGAGAGAGAGAGAGAGAGAGAGAGAATTTTTTTCATAAAAACACAACTGGTATGAAACTGCACAGTTTTCTGTTCTGCTTCTTAAATTGAACAACTTTTACCTTGCTGAAGGAAGTGTTACAAAATTCTTCAAGACTTCAGACTCTCTCTACAGGGGGACAAAGCACCACCCCCCAATGACCATCTCTTATAATGCATGATTTATAATTAACCATCAACAGTGAAAGTCAGCTACCCCCTTTACCTGCCAGATTATCTACAAATGTGAGGAGGGCAATAACAAGAAGAGAGAGAGAGAGAGAGGATAAAAGATTAAGAAAAACTTAAATCAAGCAACACAATTACCTTGAATTGCCCCAGTATCTTTGTTGAATGCCGACGAGCTAAGAAGCAGAATACAAGCACTAACAACTGTGCCTTTTGAAGTTTATTAAGCAGGTTTCCAAGTAGAAAGGGCATAGACGGTTCGTCCCTTCCATCCCTGCAACAGCCAGCGGCTATCTTCATCAATGACAAAATCCTTGTGGTAACCAGATCTCACTTTCTCAGCTGCCCTCTTCACAAGCTCTCGGCCTAAAGGTAGTTGCACAAACCCAGCCCTCAAGTTACGGACTTGCCATTGTTTGTATGTTTCTGGCCTTTCCACCCTCTCCCAGCCTTCACAAGCTATAACATTTAACGCCTCCCTGCCAAGGATCTCTTTCTCAATTAACATCCTCTCCCGGTCCTCACGGGGTACAACAGTTTCAAGCATATCAAACAGTGAAGAAAAATGAAACAATGCCTCTCGGAACCTGGTAACGAAGAAGGGAGCATTGAACGCTCCGTTAACAATTCCATGGATGAAAAGGTCCGGATTAATTCTCCTTATCAAATCAAGAACCCTGTTTCTTGGACTGTCCACGGCCACACTTTCATCAAGCAAGTTCTTACCCCGATATATCAAGTTCACAACAAGAACCTCATCCCTGTCAATCTTGAGTTCCTCAAGATTAATGGTATCCCATTTCTTTGCAATAGCATTATACTCAAATGGCACGTTGAACTTCTCAGCATAAGCTGCCAAACGACGTCCTGTTTCCTCAACTCGCTCAGCTGGCCGAAATCCTGGTTGGGGAAATTCGATTCCAGTAATCCGAAGCTTTGGAGGTCCACCATCCCTCCATGAGATACGTTGAATAAGGGTGGGCCATTGGAAACCATAAAGGATACCGAAATCTATGACATGGAGCCTTGTCGTGTTTGCTGCTAGATTCATTATTGTCTTGTTTGAAACAAAATTAGATATCTTCTTAAATGGGGATGCAGCAAGGTATAGATGGTAAGCTTTCAAGATATCAGCAGCAGATGTTCTTTTGCTAACAAGGGCCTTATAAATCTGGCTACCAGTACCAGCCAAGCGTGCCTCAAGGCCATCAGCAAAACAATGAGCAAGTCTCTGAGTCCCATCTCCAAAAGGAGAAGAATGCTGTCTGACCTTCTTTAGCAGTTCACTTGCGCTCCTATGATCATCAGCTGCAACTGCTTGTGCACAACTGATCAGGAGGGTTCTCAAATCCACCACCTCCTTTTTACCAGTTTGTTTCTTACCACGACCTTTCCCTCCATTTGATCCTTTGGATTGCCCAATCTGTGGCACACTTTTGCTCATTCCATTCTGCAAGGCCTCGCGAAGAGATTCCAAGCGCTCCAGACCCTCCCCTGTGCTACAAAGCAATACAGTATCGAACATCTCCGACCGCAGAGTAGATTCAGTAGAAACAGCCGCTTGCTTGCTACTCCTTGTTTCCTCTACATCGTCATCCTCCCTATACAGATTCTTCCTTCCCCTTGACCCACTAAGAGAATATTCTCCTTCATCCTTTTTCTCCACCTTGACAACTTCACCATTGGTCCCGACCTTTGGTGCTTGAGCCAACAACCCATTTGCCTCCAGATTAACAACCAACTTAGTCTCACCAGGAAGAAATCTACTAGCCTCCTCAACCCCCTTCTTGAACTGCCAAACAGATTGGCTCTCAGTATTCAAATCTGGCATATGAAGACTACTAGGAGAGTCCACCTGCCCATCCAGGCTACTGACCCTAGTTGAAGAGCCATAAGGTGATTGAGAAATGCTATAAGCTGGAAGACCCTGTAACTGAGACAAATATCCATCTGGACTTTGAATCAAGGTATTGTCACCGAAATAGCCACTACCATTACACGTCCCCGTGATATAGTTGCTCCCAGTTCCAGAAAAACTATCACCTGGGCTCTCACCATATTGAATGGCATAATCCCGGTGTAGCTCTGGAGAAGGGGGATATTTCTTTCCAAGGACCTCATAAAATGACTTCTCAGCTGCTTGAAGTTCCAAAGACTCTTGAAGCATGCAAGTTTTGTCCTCCATGTCTTCTTCCATAAGCATCTGGTTTATGTACTTCAAGACTGTATCCGAAAAGTCGCAGTCTTCCTGAGAATCGTCCTCAGGGCTCACACTTGTGTATGAAGATACACTATTCGGGGTAAGACCAGGTTGAGGGTAATTAACTTCCCTATCATTATTATCTAAGAAGGTATTACTATCAAATTGGGATCGGGCCACAATGTTCGGATGTGAAAGAATGGGTAAAACTCGGTTCCCTAATCGGACTCCATTGAAAGAATCAGAGAAATCCCTAAGACGACGATCCATTGTCATGAACTTTGTAGTTACTCTACTCTATCTATAGAAACCCAACTAGGAGAGAGAACCCAAATCCAAAAAATTCAGCAGAATTTCCTTCCAAATTAGTTTCCTTCTTCAACCTAAACAGCCATTAAAATACACCAATGAAAATGGAAACCTCCACAAGTAAATCTACAAACCTTCAAACTTCAAAAATTCACAAACTAAATCATCTTCAACAACAAGAAACACTAAAGTTTCACAACATAATCAGAGAAAAATCACTGAAACAGGTACATAAAAGCAAAATAGCAAGCTTTTTTCAATTTTAAAAATAAATTAGTTAATTCAATATGAAGGTCAACTATGAACAGAAATAACTTCAACAACCCAGGAATGCTTCAGCAAACAAAACCACTAATCTTCTTGGGTTATATTGAACCACAAAATATCAAGAGCTTACCTCTGAGTAGAGCTAAGCCTGACGCTCACAGAGAAATTGCAGAAGAGAGAGAGAACTGAGCGAGCAGAGAAATGGAACCTCAGAGTAGAGCTCACCAAGTTCTTTCAAGTTTTAAAGGTTGTCTCTCTGGGATATTGGACAAACATCAGCCGTTGATTTTAAGTTTTCACCGGGTATAGCCTGTCCATATCACGAGACGAACCGGTTTCATCTTGTCTTCCCGTGTATCATGACCCAGACGTTGCCTATTCCTGATTGCCACGTGTCCATCAGAAAACGAAATGTCGTCCCACGTGGCTCATTTCTCTTTCCACTTTTGCAGAACAATCCTAGTCACTTCACCCCACTTTCACTTTGTTGAGATTTACAGAAATGCCCTTGTATTGTCAAGATTTTAGAACCTCATGATGAATGCAACGTTTCAATTAAAATGATCCGAATTTTTTGTTTGTTTTATATAAACGATATTGAAAAATGAGGAATTCTAACATAGATGTAGAACCTCGGGTGTATAGGTAATTGCTTCTACTCATTTGAACTACAAATCTCTTACAATGATCGAAATTGTTAAGAAATGAAGATGGTGTTGTCATGATACCAACTAAAACATAGTGTCATTTAATCTTCCTATATGAGTTCTGGAAATGAGGATGAATCGTCTCTTATTTGAGTCATGCTATAAACAATCGCTTAAGAACAATTCCTCTTGTTTTATAGGAATGCAACACATTTATTTTGTTTTGTGAGTTCATTTGCCAAATATGGAAATAAATCACATTTTCATTATAAAAAAGAAAAAAGAAAAGAAAAGAGCTTACTAAAAGGCTTAGATTTTAAGAGAAATATTTTCTAACTGACATGTTTTTTTTGTCAAGTCATAAAGGTTAGATTTTATGTTGAAATAACTGTCATTGATAGTGATTTTTTTAAAAAAATTAAAACGTTTGACATAATTATTTTTTTATTTTTATTTTTTTAAAGTTCGACAAGAATAGCAAGAGAAAGGAGTGTGACAAATGAGCATGGGAATGGGGGGCGGGCGCGCGCATATTTCTGATAGCAGAAACAGCCAGTAAAGCAAGGACGAAACTTCAATTCTGATTGAGAGGGACAGAAAGTGCTTTTGCTCATTAAAAAAAAGTGATTCCATCGTAGGTTGACTCCTTGAAGTGGTTGCCATCCAATTTATCATATGTGATTTGTATGGCTCTGTGCTATCTTTGATTTTTGTTATGCCACTAACAATAATTAACAGTTAAATAATAGCCTAAGTTGAAGACTAATGTTCGATGGTCATTGGTCAAAAAACATAATTTAGCCCTGTTTTTGCTAATTATTGGATGAATTATTCATAAGTTGGATCGACAAAGTACGTAGGACCAGTTTTTTTAAGCAGAAAACGAGTCCTCTCCACTGTGTTTGAATGGAAAATCAAATTCTTAATTATGGACCCTATTTCTTAAGGTACTTTTAACAATTTTAATTATTATTTTTTATACTAGAGATATTTTGAGGGAGGGAGGGGGTTTTTCTCACATATACATTGTCAATGTGTCATAGGGGTTCGAACTTGAGACCACTGGTGTGCAAGTCAATGCTCTTTCCACTAAGTTAGACCCCGATGGCTTAAACAATGTTAATTATAAATTATGATTAAGGCTAAAAAAAATTGATCCACCCAAGTTTAAGCACATGCCACACCAAGGACCACCAGTTAGAAACAAACCAATTGGAATTCCTTCACATGCTCCATTGTCTTTATAGAAATTAGTAAACCACGTGTTGAGTGCAGTGAAGCTTCAAGTTTACAGATCTTAGTTATAACTTATGCGTAGATATAGTGGGTAAGTGATTCTCTTGTTGATCAGGGCATGCTAATACTCTATTAAGTTGTCAGATTGCAATTAAGATCATTGATTAAGATAAATAGTGCTTAGACATATAGTGCAGTCTGCATCATCAATGACGGGAATTGCAAACCGATTAGTATAAGATACATAAACCCAAAATAATAATAAAAACTTAACCAAACCAGAAAAATAACAAAATACTATTTAAATGACAGATATGAAAACTCATAAAAAAGATTGACAAAATTGAGAGAGAGAGAGAGAGAGAGAGAGAGAGAGAGAGAGAGGATATGAAATATAAGTATCTTCATGCACTAACATAAAATCTTGGCAGAGAATCAAACAATTAGTCATATTATATATATTCCATGTGATTTCTGGTG
Organism: Prunus padus; assembly: GCA_024362665.1. NCBI lineage: Eukaryota > Viridiplantae > Streptophyta > Magnoliopsida > Rosales > Rosaceae > Prunus > Prunus padus. The sequence continues at coordinate 6,481,809 of JANFAM010000019.1, forward strand.
GATTTAATGAACTCTCAGGGCATGCTCCAGTTGCTGCATAAACAATCATTTACATATCACATGACTCTTCTTAACTGGGAAAGAAGAGCTTGGTGTCTTCTTGTGGATCAAGTGACAGAGATAAGAATATTACATCAAGTCTCATTTACATAACATTTTACATACAGATACCCTCACTTTCCCAGTTTTTTTTTTTCTTTTCACAAAGCCTAGGCCTCAGACTGCTGCTTTGACCTGTTGCTTGGCGTGCCGCTGAGACCAGTACGCATGGGCAGCTAGGACCCTGTCCAGAAGCTCCTGCGGAACGGGCTCTCCCCTCCTTTGCTGGGGGGAGATTCTTGCTGTGTGCACCAATGTTTTCCACTTGTCCTGCACCACTCTCATTTTTCCACATTTTTGTTAGGAGGGCAACAATGTAGTACATTTTCTAAGGCCAGGGGCTATCATAAAGATGACGCTGATACAAGGCAGTGGCTTAACTGCTTTAAACCTCAAAACTGAATATTCAAAGTATAAAAGGGTGTTTAACACTACTCAAACTACATGAGATTGAAAATTGAACTAGACGAATTCAGGGAAAAAATACTAACCCGAAAAATCCACTTTACATTATACTCAAATTAATAACTAATAAAACACTCACCTTCAAATCCACATAAGTTCGATGTTTTTCACTGTCAAAAGCACGCAACTTTACGTCACGCCACCTGCAACCCAAGAAAACTGTCACATAGTCTGCATCATGGTACTAATATTCCTTGACCATAGCAAAGCGATAATAATCAAACCAACCTTCCTGTTCCGAGTTTCTCAACAGCTTGAACCAATGCTTCTACTTCTGGAACAGAGAAAGGTCTCCTGATCCGGCGCTGTACATACTCTGGATGCCCAGATTTCCGATGAAAAGGAACCACAGCCAATGTGTTCATGCTAATTGGTGGAACTGCAACCAAAGCTTGGGATGCTTGTGGGGTTTTTTCAGTAGAAGTACTAGGAAGAGAGAGAACAGCGTTGAGGTCTCTTTTAACACAACCACCAAAATTAATTACTGGAGGATTCGGGGAGACATTTGAAGTCCCAGGTTGTGACACCAAAGATGCAGAATGCCTGACAACAAAACATACCCTCATGAATATAAGGCAACCAGATTAACTCTTACATACCGAAACTAGGAATAATGAGAGTATGAGCTGCAAGAGTGGAGAAAGAACCACTACAAGATGTTCCAATTCATACGCTACCACTTACTAAACCGTTACCTGGTTAACTCCCGAGATCTGCCAGACGGCAAAGAAGGATCTTCGCTGCATGGAGAATATGTAAGCTTTGCACGTTTTGGCTCCAACATAAAGCCCAAATTATGTCTCTTCTCATCCTGAGAAATCCCAGTCTGAAGTAGAGTTTTGTTGTCATCTCTGACCTTTTTTCCCTGGACCAAGATGCCAACATGTAATCCATCTCCAAGTATAGAGGTTACTGCCTCCATTACTGTCCTCTACAGACAAAATATCATATATTACCAATTAAATCTAAACAAAACAATAGCACGTGATTTCTTGAACCGTAATTTGGATCCATTTTCTTCCCAACATAATTAAGAGGTCAAATGAAATACGCAAAAATGGAAAAAGACTATGATAGAGAAAGATTGCATACCTTCTGTATATTCTTAATTGTAATTGATAGTCTAATTTCCAGCTATGAACTACCTAGAAAGCAAAATGCATCCTTATTCCTGACACCCCAAAAGTACAAAATCAGGGATGAAACTTAACATTCCACCCAACCAACCTTCATTGGTCTAAGGAATTGCAATCACCCAATCATCTATGTCAGCCACGCTAAGTTTTCCAGCTTAAAAAGTATCGAAATAATTTCAAGAACTACTTATTTGATAAGTTGAATTAACCTGCAATGGCTTTGGTGAAACACATTTGATTTGACTAAATGTTTCATATGAAATTCTAAAAACCACACCCCCCACCACCACCTCAAAAAATAGAGTTAGGCTTAAACCTAGAGAAACAATATGGAAGCAAACTTAACATATCAACAGCTTGGAAAAGGTAATAACACAAACCTTCAATGAACCAACAGTCGCGGTTGCAGGAATTTCAACAAAGAGATCAGGAACCTTGAAGGATTTAATACTAAGCTTCACTAATTAACAAAAAGAAGAGTGTGTAAGAAAATTATAAAGTAAAATGGCAAATATGTAGTAGAATTGCAGAACATGTCAATAGATATTCTTACCATTGCAATCACTGGACTTGAGTGGTACTTGCCCGCCTGTTGTTGAGGATGAGGGTCCAATTTCTGCATTTAGGAGCTAGGATTGTTAAGCCAAACTTGACACATCCCTAAAACCTAAACCTTCAATGTAAATGGAGAGTATATATGTGCACGTGTAGAAAATGGAAAGCGGACAGTATGCATCATTGAACCTGCGCGGTAGTTGTCACCATTTACTCTCTTATCAGGAGAATTAAATATGCTTTCACAGCTAAACCCTCTATCAGGTGTAGCGAGTGGCATCCGATTAAAGAACTTTCTCTTTTTGAAAGGATAAAACTTCTGTGATCTTTGATGTGTATAACAAGTTCTCCCGTGGCGGTAAACTTGCCTGATCTTCCCATCTGAAAGCATCAATTCAGCATCAAAGCTATTATTTATCATAAAGAACATAAAATCCAGAAAGTTTTAGTCTTTACACTAAAAGGGCACAAGAGAAAAAGTTTTTATCCTAAGCCAAGGATATTGATAGGAAACTAATATCGATTGCATGGTTTATGAAATCTCACAGACTAATCATAGGACCTACAGCTTACTTTACATTCAAAACAAGAGTGCACTATAAAGTCAATTACCATTTCTAGAATAACCCCCAATCCTCCTCTCAGGAGCTACTCTCCAGTACCTGGACGAAGCCAGATTATTTATTTTCTTATCATCGACATCTGGTGGGTGCTCAAATGCCTTTACCACGCTGTGGGGACAGTTTTCGTCATCATCTCTACTAGCTACTTTAATATTAGCACAATGGCAGAGAAAAGGATCATGGTTTCTGCAGTCCCCTGAAAAGCAAGTCTTTACATCATGCCCAGAACTGACCAGTTCATGAGGCTTCCCTTCAACTTTCATTAGATCCTCAGAACTGCCTAAAATCTGGGTTCTGTCATCCTTTATAATTGTATCCTTTGATGCTTCATTCTCTAGCTTCCTCTTAAGTACACCCCGTGACGTCTCTTCAACAGAATCTCCACATAAGAGAGAATCACTGAATACTTTGTTAGAATATATCCTCTCTGAATGATCAAAACCTTTCGATGCTCGGTTGATCTCCAAACTAAAGTTTTCCTGAGAATGTGAAACCCCATTCAATGTATAACTTTTTTGGCACTCTTGCAACCTGCCCACACATAAAAGGGTTTGCTCATCACAGCTTCCGCACTCACAAGGGTCTTCCTTTGACAAGTTTTGTTTCTCCTGTTTGCTCTTAGTGGTATCATCAAAAATGAAATGCGCATCCTTTCCACAAGAATCATTTGTTAGCAGAGGATGTTCGCTCTCCTGCAATAACTTACCAGCTACACTGGCCAAAATCTCAAAAGCACGAATCTGATTGGCCTCAAGTTTCTTCCTGATAGGTCCCCTTCCCTGAACCAAAAATATTAATACATCACAAGATCAGGACTCCTTGTACACACAAAATATAATGTCAACAGGCAACCCATAAGATTGGTCATGGGAGCCTTTATTTACCCTGGCTGATCTAGAAGCTCGAGGAACCTCAGGCACCTGGTAGCCATTGAAGCCATAGTCCAACCTCCGCTGCAATACCATATCTCAGACTTTCATCGCAAGTAGAAAAAGTCATCTGCTAAAAGTAACAAGCTTCTTTAATGCGAAGGCCTACAGAACAAGACCCTATTAGCTAACCAAAATTAATGCAATCAGTACAACATCACAAGATAAAAAAAATGACATGAAATTCACTTCTGCGTTGAGGAATGGAAAATATAGAAATTTGCGAAAAACAAGAACCAGAATTGGCAGCCCGGAAATTCTTGCATGGAATGCATGTGAAGAAAGAAAAAATGTAAAAGGCCACTGAATGGGGTGAAGCTGGGCTGTATGATGCAGATAGTAGACTAATACTGATGAAACTAGAACATAACTTGTACTTCAACCAAATAATTATCGCATCAAGGTTAAGAGGCTGGATCAACGAAAAGGGAACAGATATGAAACAAATTGTTGGGTGGTTGATAACTTAATATGAAAACGAATTTATGCGTCCTAATCCCATGAATAAAAGGACACCGACCAAGAACACTAGGACACAAAAACATCAAACAAATCATACTCTTTCATCAACAACGGGTACATAATGCAGATAAGATCTTATATTCTTTATGCGGTTGTACCAATTGCTGCAAAACCCAAAGTTCTAAAGTCAAAATGAGCTCTGTACTAAGAGAAGACCAACTTTGGGACCAAATATAATTCAGTGAAGTACAACTCAAAAAACAGAACAACCGAAGATAATAATAAAAATAAATTCCAAAAACTCTGTGCAACGAAATCTAGTGTTCCTGCTTTCCTTCCCTTTCCCCTGGAAAATTCTTTTTTCTTGCATTTAAAGGGTTTGATGCAGTTATTTCTCATCAAACATCTTCATGAATACTTCCAGATCGCCAAAATCTAATGAGTAAGCAAAAATATTATAGACCTACATATTATCCTACATAAAATAAATAAAAACGACGGAAAATCTAATGCACAAATGACTGGAATAGTATATGTGTGAGGCAATGCAGACAAGAAGGCTTACAGTTATAACGGTAACGAAAGCTTACAGTTACAGGTAAAAGGGTAGTTAGAAAACCTTGAAATCATCCCATTGCAGAACACAATATATGTCAACTTGTGCCTAAATAAGACCCCTCAGTTTCTGCAAATCATAACAAAGTTAACACCTTTTTCATGTCACAAAGAAATAACTTAGCATATGTATTAGCATATAAAAGAACAGGAACCCAATGTTAAACCCTGGTTAACTGGTTCAAACATCATGTTTATATTGGAGAGAGAGAGAGAGAGAGAGAGAGAGAGAGAGAGAGAGGGTTGTATTGAATTAATATATATTTTAAAAATTGAAGGACTTACAATTCCACCAGAAAGTGAGTTAACATAAGAATGACGGGAATTTGGAAGACAAAGATTCGAAGAAATTCAAATGTGCAAGCACACTAAAACACATCAGGGCAAGCATAATTAAACAGAAAAAGAAAAAAAAACACAGAAAAATATGAGATTTTAGAAAAATACATGCAAAATTTGATCTGGGTTCTCATTTTCATGGATGAAAATACAAATCCCTGCCTGAAAAGAGAGAATAATACTCTTTTTTTTCTTAAAAGGGTCACAGAAAGCAGTGTCTAAAGTACACATAATATTCTTACCTCACCTACGAAAGTGGGTTTCTGTCTGATCACCAAAAACCCCCTGAAAAAACACCCAACTTGTTTCTTAAACCCCCCAACTGTTTATAAAGTTTGAATTTCATCCCCATAGTTGAGCTAACCGGTATGGGAGTTTACCGGCTACAGCAGCTAACAAAAACCTCTTGGACCAGTTCAAACGTTTGAGCCACATCAGTTCTTTTCTTGACACGTGTAAGCCTTTTTCATAATTCTGTGTTGAATCTTATCTCGTTCGCATAAAAACACGTTAGGGGGGGGTATGCAATTTATTGTACGTACGGGAGAGGTTCGATCATCTTTGCTGCTCTTGCTAGAGGCTCTCTCTTCCACCGTGTTCCACGTTCTCTGTCTGACCAACCCATACCAAGGCTTTTGTGTGTTTAAAATTTACCTGAATTATTGCTCATGTAAGACCTTGTCCCAAAGGTACTAAAAATCTGCGCAACTCCAACTTATAACTAGTTGACTCTTCAACAAATGAATCCTTTCTTGAATTATGACTCAATATGTTCTCATTCGATTTGAACTCATAACTTCTTTCAACAAAATTAAATTAGCGTGTTTTAAGCATAATTGTGACCTGCCCTACACGCATGGGTGTGTGTCAGTTGGTAAAGCGTGGACTCCAATTAAAAGGGCAATGAGAGCTCGCCAAAATGATCAAAACTCAAACGAATCACATGGACACTGTTTGTCTCTCAAAGATGAAAAAGTTGTAGACGTCTCTTTCTCTTTGGGGTAGTTGGACAAAATTTATTACATTAAGGCTAAAGTAGGATCCAATTTTTTGCGGAAAACGAATATCCAATCACTTAGTATAAACCCAAAGACCAAACCCACATTAAAATGGCATGAGGTCCATAAATTCATGAGATGGGATTTCATTGGAAGAGGTAAAGCTAGCATTCTAACATGCTAACAAAGGCAAAGAACGATAAGTTAGGGGATAAGGGTGGCATATTTTTTGTGGTGAGTGAGAGAGCGGATAAGGGAGGACCAAGTGAAAAAGGTTGTTGCGAGTACGGACAGGAAGGAAATTGAAAGAGAAAGCAGGCCACAGTTTGACCTCTTTTTCGCATCAGTTTTACATCAGCCAGCTGAAGAACAACCCATGTTTCTCTGAAAAAGCGGATCGCCATGAACTTTGGAAGCAGCTCAGTCTTTACACCGTTACACGTGCGAGCCACTACCATCATAACAGCACACAATCATGCGTGCCTGTCTCAGGACCACCATCACTACTTGCATCTCTTTCATTGTATTCTAAACCCTAACTCACACATACCTCATTAACAGAACTATTCAGTACGATATTCGTAGAAATCGTTTCCAACCTTGAATTGCTTTTCATAATAGAAGATTGCAAAAGATCTACCACCACAACACATCAATGTCATAGCTAGGAAAGCCTATCCGTCTTTATAATTCCATCATGATACTGACTCCCAAGGGGAGCGAGCAAACGTAAGAATAACAAATAAATAAGCAAAACTATTATACAAGCAAAACAAATCACATGATACACCTTAAGCAGCAGCCAAATTCTCATATTGCCAGGGGTTGAACTCTATTGATTTGACGTCAATCGCTTCAACGCTGTCTGAGTTATCAACTGCAACCCGATGTTCAGTGTATTTGCCATTGTAACGATATACTTCCAAGTCATCCCACGTTGTAGGACAGATTTCATCTGTTTTGTCAAACCATCTTGGAGTGAACTCCTGTCCCTTTGCCACTCTGTTTTTTTTCTCATCTCTCTGTCTTTCCTCCAGACTGACAAAAAAGTAGGTAGACATATTTAAGATGTCAGTTTTTAACAATGATTTTCATATTTCAATTCAATCTTCTTACTGTATTGTGTGTGTGTGTGTGTGTGTGTGTGTGTGTGAGAGAGAGAGAGAGAGAGAGAGAGTGAGACCTGCTCTTTTCAAAACCAGCTTTGGATAGGTCACCCTGCTCCAGTGCGTATCTATCAGGACGCAATCGAGAGTCTGATGCCAATAACTTCTTAGGAGCAGTGTCAAAGCTATTTATCTTATGCGCAAAATGTGTGTACTGAAATTTATCATTTTCTGGAACATCAGCCACTCTCCACACCTGCAATGAAACAATGAATAATTTCCTATGAGTTTACTGAAAGGAATAAACAAAGAAAAAAAGTTTGTTTGCACCAGAAATGGACAAAAAAAGTTTTCAACTAGTACGCTATTTCTCTGATATGACAAAAAGGAAGGAACAAAATAAAATAGCTACTAATCTTCTGAGTCTTTGGGAAGATAAATATGGCATCATGATCATGATAATGCACTCATAACAAAATTCAAAACTGGCCATGAAAACAACAGGAGTGCCTATGAACTATAAAGATTAGTTGGTTTCTACAACTTCATACACCAACTGGACACCAGATATGTAAAGGACAAATATAGCTATCAATGACCTCAGGTCCGAACCTGCAATTCCACTTTGCAAGAACCATACAGAAGTCCACTCCAGGTTTTCCTAAATAAGATTCTACAAGTTACAAGGTGTAAAACCTAACCTCTTTCAGTTCAGTGCCAGGAAGTGGTTCCCCTTCTGAGTCACAGGGTTGATAACTCATTGCCTCGTTCCATTTTCCAGTCATCAATATTTTAGGTTCCTCAGCAGAATTATAAACATACCCATCTACTTCATAGCGACCAGATCTGCAAGCACAATATTTTATCAGATCAAGTGTGAAATCAACAAAGAGCATACACTAGGATAACTAAAGATTAAAAAGCCTTGAACCCAAACCAAGTCATTATCCCAAAAGACTGAAGTTGACTACATATATCTCTTTCCACATTAGTTGTGGCCCTCAACTCGGGTTTTTTCCCCTGCCACTTAGTCTGGTCTAAAATTTTAGTGTTATCAATTTTTGTTTCGGATCACTGCATCCCTTGTGTATACTGTGCCCAATCAGGAGTAGGTAACTAATAAAACAACATCAAGATAAGTTCACAATTTTACAGTTAATTTCTTTTTAATAGAAGCCTAGAAGGTAGTTTTAGACCTGAAACTTCGATTGTATGACCAAAATACCCTCCCACAAGATGTTACTCAATAAGCAGTCACGTGATGCAAACAATGCTACAAGTGATGAGCAATGAACACTACAATAGAAAGGTAGTCATACCCAAACCAGCCGCATGGTTGAAAATATAGCACAACTTTGTCCCCCGTGGTCAAATTGGTCAGAACCATATCTCCTGGTGAATCAACCCATGTTCGTCCAAAAATTAAGTTGTTTACTTTTGTTGGAGGGGGTGCTAAATCAAGGACTACACCATCTTTTTTTAGGGTCAAATGCGTTCTGCATAAAAAAACAATTAAGGGTTACACAAGTTATTACTACAGAGTACTATGCAATTTCATCTCTTGCTTAAACACAAATCATTAGATGAGGAAAATGTTTTCATTTTCAAATCTCATGATAAAAGGTTACCATTAGAATTTCAAAGGAGTTAAGAAGATACAAAAGCACTTAGTAACAAAATTATAGCCACAGAGAAAGATCAAATATTACCTTCCAACTGGATAGATATCAATTGAGTTCCCTAGAAATTTGGTTTTCACCTTTGAAGTTATGTCGTAAATGAAATGCTCATTTTCAGCATGACCAGCACTCATAGGAGGGTGATGACTGACCTGGAAGGAATACAAGAACATAAACTCATTTAAATATGATAATGATAAGCACCCTAGTTCATACCAACTAACTTGAGATTCATGTAAATAAATAAAAAGTAAACATTCTTTGATTTTCAACCCAAAGCACCATAAATTATAACTAAACAGAGAATTACTAGTTTTGGTGCTTAGTACTCACCTGTTCTGATATAAACGTAATGCCACCATGGTTAACCATCTCATAAGTCTCACCAAGTATTGGATTGAATGGCTTCCAGGTTCGTTGAAAGGCAAAGTAAACAGATATAAAAAATGAGGCTGCAACCAGCAACTGTAAGTTAGTCATCATACAGTGCATGCACAAACAGAAAAGGAGAGGGAAGGAAAGTGGAAACAGCAATGCCTACACACACACACATGAAGAGAGCAGAGCAGAGATACAGAAAATACTTACAAGCATACACCAATCTCATGTATGGATCCTCACATTCATCTGCCAGATCTAACAGATGGGAGTATTCCATCAGCTGTGACATAATTGGGCAATTGTAAGATTCACATAGGAGAACAGGATCGGATTGAACAAAGCTTCGCATAATGCATTCAATTACAAATAACACAAACCTCTGCCATTTTCTGTAGCATAGTCATTGGCTCAAAAATAAGCACTGGAAGGGTCACCAATGATGTGACGTCAGAGCCTATATACTTCTGCATCACCTTCCAGTAACCATCCCGATCCTTAAAAAAAAAAAAAAGAGGAAGAACTTCTTAATTGAGTATGCATGAAAGCATTAGAAAGTTTTCAAAAGAAAAAAAAAAGTAGTTTATAGCAATACAAAAATCGATTGTCTTATTATTACTATAGGAAAAGCATCAGTTTCTGCTTATTAGATCAACACAAGGCATGCACAGAAGCTGCCATACAAGGAAATAAGGAAGAAAGGTTTCATTTTAGCCAACTAAGAATGAACTGATCCAGCTTGTCCAAGGCAAAATTAGAAATGACATGATGCCTGATTCTAGGTGTGTATTATATCACTTATGTGATATGCCATCCTTCAAGGGCCATCTGACCACCATGCGAGAAATGCAATCCTGACATGTGTTGCAACCCTGACAACTATATTGGGAAAAAAACCAATATGGCAACGTTTTCTCTATTGTCATATAGGGGAGTTGGGTATTTCCATGGCAGAGAAAAGTAATGTACCTCCTGCTTCCATCTTCCTTTCCTGGCTTCGTCTTCAAGATCTTCTGAGCCTCCATCTGGGTTGATAACCTCCAGCCCCTCATAACCCACTATGCTGTAAAGTGAAAATAACAAGAATTGTCACAATCGGATTCTTCAAAGCATAGAAAACTAGCTTCTCAGCATGCAGACATTAGATTCAGAACTTGGCGGTACTTCTAGGTAATTAAACACCAAGTAAATGCCACAACCATCAAAAACCACTTAAATTAATCCACATCGAACAGAAATTCCAAATTAGTAAGCGATTCATTTCAAATCCGATAGAACATGGAAGCCAGATTCAAAGCTTTTATAGTAACAGCTAGCACCAACAGTGCTTCAATTGACACCAAGAGCAAGAGAATTGAACAGACACAAATCAAAATCCGATCTCCATGAAACCGAAAACTGTAAACGAATTACAGAACCAGCTCGAAAGATGAAATTAAAGAGGGATTGGACTGATACCCGTTGACGGATTTGGTCATGGCGCTGCCAAGATTGGTCAAAGTGGAAGCCATCGAGGCAAAGAAACCTCCACTCTGCTTCGGATCCTTGGGAGCCATCTCCGATGTAAGCTAACCCTAGTTTCTGGCTTTGCTCTCGCAGCAGCTTCTGAGGAGCAAGAGAGAGAGAAAGGGAGAGAGAGAAAGGCAGAGAGGTTAATTTAGAGAGAAAGACTTGAAGAGGGTGAGGTGGAAATTTTGGATTTAAATGTTTATTTTAAATAAGAGCAAATCGATTAACAGCGAAGATTAGCAACGAGTCGTTGGCGATAGTTCTTTTTTGAAAGTCAACAACGGAAGGATATTTTCTCTTATTTATTTATTTATTTTCTGTTTTGAATTATTTTGAATGTTGTGTAGGAAACGCGTTTGGGAGAGAGAGTGGGGAGTGAGAAAAATCCATAAGGGCGGCGAAGGCAGGCATCGAATCCAACGCCGGCTACGCAAGCAAAGAGAGAGAGAGACGAGGGAAGGAGAAAAACTTTCCTGGCACAGTAGTATCGGGTCAGCATTACAGCTCAGTATCCCTAGCCAATGAAATACTGCCAGCTGTGAATCATTTTTATTTCCTTTCCCTCTCATCTCCTTAGGCGCAAATGCGTTTCCTTTCTTGGACGCTTAACGCGTTTGAGAAGAATCGCTATAATCGCTGGCCTCGGTGTCCATTATTATGGTAACGTGTTATTAGGCCACCTGGGGGCCACTACCAACTTGGTTCTTCATTATTTTAAAAACTTGGTGAGAAATAAAGTTTTGATCATCATCAGATCCCCATCACTATTTTTTTTTTTAACTTTGTAGAATCTGCCAGTTTGCTCTCCTTGTTATGAAATAGGTAGAGTATTGTGGTATTGCCCTGATTTTCTCTTTTGGATAAAACTTTCTCTTTCTGATTTTTCTTTCTCGGTTTTCTCTTCTGGTTGGTCTCTCTATTACAAAGCTATGCATGTCTTTATATAATGGGCTTATGAGGACAAAGCAAACATTGCTTTTGTGGAAGAAGCGGAGGTGAAAACATTTCACTCACCGAAAACACTAATTCACTTATGTCAATCTATTTTTGTAAGACTCGTGTTTTGGGAAAGCAAAAACAGTGAGTAATCCTACATCGCTCAGGGAGGGAAATGTGAAGTGTCTTATATGTGTGAGCATTTCTCTTCCTAGACGAGGCATTTTGGGAGCTCACTTGATTTCATGGGAACTCCGAAGTTAAGCGAGTTGGCTGACCAATTCCGGGATGGAGTAACCCATTGGGAAGTTGATCGTGAGTTAAAACAAAACCGTGAGAGCGGGGCCCAGCGAGACAAATATCGTCTTAGGGAAGTCGGATCGTGACAACTTTTACATGCAAAAAGGTCTTGTTACGTCTACATACATATTTCACAATACTCTTAACCATATGATTAATGTTAATTTGCCCATGATTTTTTTTAATTTTTATTTGGAAGCTAATCCCCACACTGTTGCCATCCAATTGCGCCACGTATTGGGCATGTGTGACACTTTAGAAGAAAAAAATTTGTTTTGTTTGTGACTCGAGTTCATACCTGAAACTTTTCCTTCAAATATGAGTGCTAAAGAGCTCATATACCATCCCGTCATAAGCAATTTTTCTGATTTGTGATGTTGGGTTGTAACAGCTTGTTATGTAGTACAAAGCTACCTAGGTTTTCACATGTCAATATTTCATTTGAATCAAAAGGCTTAAGCTTCAAGAAAGAAAGAAAAGTACGTATAATAAAAAAGAATGAACATAATTGTTCTATCTCGCAACTATAAGAAAATACTAGGCATGATGGGTTGGGTTATATACAATCATATATTTATCTAGGAAATTTCCTCTCCACAACAAGTGTCTCTTTCTCTTAGTTGCTTTCTACTTTTGCTATTGTACAATTTGGAGATGATCAAGTTTGATTTGGAACTCATCGGCATTGGGCTGGGCTGGAGAGTTGGATTGAATTTGGGCTGGGATGGATAAACAAACATAAAAAAACTTTAAAACAAAAATTGGGCCGGACTTCAAATTGATAAATGTTGATAATTATGGGATAGTTCAAGAGGCAACGAAACAGTTAATGCGTAGAGAGATTATTTTTTTAATCCTAAAAAATGTTTAATTATGAAGATTTTCTATCTAATAAATTACAAAGCATAGAGTGGAAAAAAAAAAAACTCAATTTTCTAATCACCGTCTGTCACGCTTTCACACTAGAAACAGCAAATACAAAGAATTGTATTCTAAAACACAGTGATTAAATATTCAATCATTACTTTTTGGCATGGAATTATTCAATCGCTTGATTATTTAATATTCAATTGGTGGTGCGATAATGTTGAGTGTTTTTGACCTGGACAGCTGCGACAATAATTTTCATAAGGCTCTGTTTGCTGTAATCAAATATGTTCGGTAACGTTTTAAGGTGTTGTTTTTATTTTCAGAGAACAAAAATAAGGCAAAAACGTTCAGTGGCCCAAAAATAGAAAACACTGAGAATGTTTTCATAAAATGAAAACAAGTTCATGTGTACTTGTAGAAAATAGAAAAAAGTTGTTTTCATTCTCATGGGAAACTTTATCATAAAAATAACTCATATATTATTATTTCAAATTGTACTACCAAACGCATTTTCATTGTTTTTGTTTTCTGAAGATGTTTTCTATGAAAATGCAAATTCGTTTTCTTGTTTTCATTCTCTGAAAATATTCTAAGAAAACATTCTCCGAAAACGTTACCAAACGGGCCTTAAAATTTTCTCCTTCAAAAAATGTTTAATCTGTTCTAATTTGATTTTAATTTTTCCATTTTTGTAACGGGACGTCAAAAGTCCAAACGAACAGTGCCTTAAAACTAAAGTTGGGTAGGCGCCACGTATGTGTCGGCCAAATGAAGCAGAGCAGTTCAATTCAGACCAGCAGCTTCTCAACTGATGAAAATTGACTAAAAGCAGCCTCATTTCCTGATTTTGTGCTACTAAAGCTCTCAGCTTTTTCATCATCTCCTTCTTCACATTCATATCCTCTGCGTCAAAACCCTTCATAAATTTGAGCTTTCAACCCAATTCTTTGATTCTTTGCCCACTTCAATGGCGGCAGATCCTGCATCTTCAGAAACCCAAGTGAGAGTGAACTCCAGGCGGAGTTACAACGTGGTGCACCCAGTGGACATAGAGACACCTCCACTAGCTTCTCCAGCTCCAGCTTCATCTCCTGCTGTGTATCGAGAGGTCAAGCATTTCAAGAAATGGGTTGTTTGGCTGATACCTGTTTTTGTTGTTGCCAATGTTATTATGTTCATCATCACCATGTATGTCAACAACTGCCCCAAGAACTCGATCAATTGCATTGCCACGTTCTTGGGCAGGTTCTCCTTCCAGCCTTTTAAGGAAAACCCTCTTCTTGGACCATCATCTTCCACGTGAGTTCTTAGTTTTTGATGATCCTGTTGGTTTTCAGATTTTCAATTGGTTCTGTAAATTTTGATCTCAAATGCTGCAGCTGACCCTTCAGCTGTTTTTGTGTTTTTTAAATTGGTGATTTGATGGGTTTTATGAATTTGTAATTGGGTATTTTGCTGAATGTTGATTGCTGTAGGCTACAGAAGATGGGGGCTTTAGATGTAAATAAGGTGGTTCACAGACACCAGGGGTGGCTTCTCATCACTTGCAATTGGTTACATGCTGGTGTTTTCCATTTATTGGCTAATATGTTGAGCCTTTTGGTTATTGGGTATCGGCTAGAGCAAGAATTTGGCTTCGGTATGTATTTTGAAAATCAGTTTTCTATCTAATTTTTGTGATGACATGCATATATTGTCTGCAAATTTAGAGAACTTTCTGATTATTAAAAGCACTGTCATCATTCGAAGGCAAATGGTTCTTCTTTCACAATGCAACTTTGGGTATATGAGACAAATTAGGCTTTTTCATTGTGATTGAGCCAAATCTATTTGATGATATAGCTCTTCTTATATTCCTTTTTCATCTCAGTATACAATACTTTAGCTCATGTCCTTCGTCCAATTCTTGTGTGTTTCTCTTGCAGTCCGGATCGGGTTGCTATATGTCATCTCTGGACTTGGTGGGAGTTTGTTGTCTTCACTTTTCATCCAAACAAACATCTCTGTTGGTGCTTCTGGTGCTCTTTTTGGGTTGCTGGGAGCCATGCTTTCTGAACTTATCACTAATTGGACAATATATGCTAGTAAGGTAATTGTCGAACCACTTGTTAAAGCATCATACTTCAAAAACTTAAATTGGTCACATTCAAGAACCAAATATCTAATTCCTTATTATTGTTCAGTTTGGAGCACTTTTCACCCTCCTGATCGTCATAGCAATCAATTTGGCAGTGGGAATTCTCCCACACGTTGACAACTTTGCCCACATTGGAGGATTTCTTTCGGGGTTTTTTCTTGGGTTTGTGTTTCTTATCCGGCCCCAGTTCGGATGGGTTAACCAAAGATATGCTCCTCCAGGATATGCATCACCAGGATATGCATCCTCTCAAGCTAAATCGAAGTTCAAAACCTATCAGTGCATTTTGTGGATCCTTTCTGTGATCATTTTAATTGTTGGGTAAGTCACGCTGTTTCATTTCAAGTGAATTCGAAGTTCAAGACATGTCAGTACTTGGAAGAGTATAAATTAAAAGAAATCTGCTTACAGAAAGTATATAACATGCTGACCTTTTTAATTAAATATATCATGAAAAATGTAATTTGCTCTTCGGATGAACTAGCTCAACAGTGACATATCACACTCTTCTACTCAATTTAAGTTCTGTTTAGGTGAGATAACACTCCTGTAGGACTTCAACTTTTTCTCACTTACCAGCTTCAGCCCAAACTTTTGTTGTGCTTGTATTAAAAATGAGTTCCTACATGTCCATCTACATTGTTGAAATCTAGGTTTTAGGTGCTCAACCTAATTGTGAAACAATGTTTTATCTACTTCAAATACCAGATTCAATGTCCAGATTCCCATTCCTTGCAGAAGTCTTTCTTTTTTCTTCTAGCTAGGAATGAACCCTAAAGCAACCAAAAGTAACAAAGAAACTTGGCCAACACTGACCATGCCTACACACAGAATGATAGAGAAACTTTTCAAATGTGGCTGTTTCTCTAAGTTCATCTAGAAGCGCTTTATCTATGCCTGGACAGCTTTATTCTTGTAATTAACAGCTTGGTCCCTAATTTTTAGGCTTATTTGTTCAGATACCCCCTATGGTTTACAAATTGTCTCAGATTGCCCCTGACTTCTATAATAGCTCAATTTCCACCCTGAACTTCCATTCCGTTACTAAGGTTGCCCCATTCCGTTAGTTTTCAGATAAAAACCGTTAAATCAGCTGAAGTGGCATGGGTATTTTGGTAAATTTAACTATTTAAAAATAAAAAAATTCAATTCAACTATAAAAAATGCTTGAAATTATTTAAAATAGGTAAAAAATTAAGATAAAAATATCAGCTTTTTTTCTCCCTCAATCGTTAGCCCCACCACCTCCCCCCTCCCCCATTCCTCTGTCAAAACAAAGGTACCAAAAAAAACCTAGGAACCTTTCCTCCTTCTATCTCCCTCTTTCTCTCCCTCCCCGCCCTCTCTCTCTCTCTCTCTGGCAGCCAAAAACCCAACTCGCCCTCCACCCTTTGTCTTCTCCGCCCTCTCCTCATTCTCTATTCGACATCATCAAACCCTAACCAACAATTCACCCTCTGTCTTTCTCCTCCCAATTCCCTCTTTTTCTTTGGCATCCACCGAGGGAGATCTGGACTGCCACATATGCGAAATCTGATGTCAATTTAGTGATTTTGTTTGTGGGTTTTGACAATTGGGGGGGTTAACAGGAGAGAGAGAGAGAGAGAGAGAGAGAGAGAGAGAGAGAGAGAGAGAGAGAGAGAGAGAGAAGGAAGAAGGTGGGGTGGGTTTTGGCTAGGTATGGGTTGGTTGGGCGGGTTGAGATGAGGGAGAAGGTGGTGGGGGCTGACGATTAGGGAGAAAACCAAAGGAGGCATTTTTATGTTAATTTTTTACCTATTTTAAATAATTTCAAGCATTTTTTATATTAAATTTGAATGTTTTAATTTTAATAGTTAAATTTACCAAAATACCCATGCCACTTCAGCTGATTTAACGGTTTTTATATGAAAACTAACGGAATGAAAGTTTAGGGGGAAATTAAGCCATTATAAAAGTCAGGGGGCAATCTAAGACAATTTGTAAACCACAGGGGGTATTTGAACAAATAAGCCTAATTTTTATACTTGTTCCTCCTCATGGTTATATGTTCTCCTTCTATTAGTTCATGTTAAAAGTGGCACAACTAGGGATGTCATGTAAACTTGAGTGAATTGGATTTAGGCCTGCCTGAGAATGTTTTTCTAACTTGGAAATTTATGAAGTGAATAATGTGATATCAATGTATAAACTAAATACACTTTTGCTGATATGGCAGGTTTACTGTTGGCCTGGTTATGCTTCTTCGGGGAGTTGATGCAAATAAACATTGTTCTTGGTGTCATTATTTGTCTTGTGTCCCTACTTCAAGATGGAGTTGCAAGACACAGCCTGCATACTGCACGGTAACTAATTCCGAAAACTCCCTCCCTTCCCCCCTTGCATGCTATTTAGGATGTGCGGTCAATTTTACAAGACAGATCATTTTTCTCATATTGCATCACTTTATGTCTGGTTAGAAAAGCTTCATGAGCTTAACATACGATCACCTGTACTCTAACTAGTTTAATTTTTTGGAAAGAATACGTGACGGCAAGTTTCTATGTGTCAAGGGGAACTGGTTTTTATTAGCAAAGAGTCAATTGTACTTGTGATTAAGAAGAGTATGTCTGATATTTTCTTGTGATAATCGCATGAATCTGACTCTCACAACCTCATTGCAGTCGAGCCAGACGGGCAATCAGCTCTTGTTAACATGCTCAAGTAATGGTAAGAACGGCACGTATACATTTGCAAATGTAAGCAGTTCTCAGATCCAGGGGCTGTGTTCTCAGCTTTGCAGTTGATTTTTGCAGTAGAGATGAGGGGGTTTAAGGCGGCATGAGCTGCTCGCATGTATAAATATACTATTTACGATTTTTTTTTGTTACGATACCCTTGTTATACATTTATTCATTTCATTGTGTAATCTTTGATTGTTGATCTTGACCATGAAGTACGATTGATTGCTCTGTTTTCTATACAACATATTGATGTAGGAAGTACTAAATGCATGTGAAAATATGTAGGCGTGTGGACTCTCACACCGTGTGAAACTGCAGAGTTGCCAACATTCAAAGGAAATGCATGCGTTCCATCTCAATTTTACCAGGCAGACCATTTTTCTGAAGTTGTATCACTTTTTGACTGGGAAAAAAGGCTTGATGAGATGACATAAGTTAATTAATAATTTTGGAAAATGAAAAATGAAGACAAGGACAACCATGATCCAACTGCATCAATATCATGACTTGACTGTGCCATGGTAAGTCATTGCAGTCAAACCAAATAGGTAAACCAGTCTGCAATGCTCTAGCAATGGTAAGAATGGCCACACACGTATACGTTCCAAGACGCAAGCAGTTCTCAGATCCAGGCTCTTATGTTATTAGCTTTGCAGTTAATTGGGTTCGGTTCACGGTTTCATGGGCCTGTCATAAAACCATCCGGGTCATCCGATCCATCTAAATTACTGAGAAATTCGGCTGTAGAATGGAAAGTACATATGCTCTAACCAACTTGGATAAGTCTATGTCTGCAAATCAACTACAACTTTAGATAAAACCACTTTTTCACTATTAAAATCCTCCAAAAAAAATGATTTGCTTGTTTAATGTGAGTTTATCAATTTTTCTATTAAAAAAAATGACAGAAAAAATAAAAAATTTCGTTACATATTGTCTGTGACAAAAAAGAAAGGGCGGGTGTTAGAAAACAAGCTTTCGCAGTCACGGGATAGCCATTATCAACAAACAAGCAGAGTAACAAAAACTCTCCCTCGCATTCCTCTAAACCTTTCATTTCGTTCGCCGGACGGTGATGGCGGTTCGAGCAGTCAGCAGCTGCACAATCTTTCTCTCCGCTTCCACTTCCTCTTCGTCCCCTACTCTCTTCGCCTTCCGCTGCTGCCCATGCCACTTCAGTCGCCGCTTCTCCCAATTAGGCATTCGCTTCCCGATATTTCGGTCCGATAAGCTAGTTGGCCATGGCGGCCTTCAGAGCAGCTCCGTTCACAGCCTCGTCGACAGCGTCATGGAAGAGCTCGGTGCCTTGCGTCGACGGAGACGAGTTCGCGCTGCCGCCAAGTAGCTTCTCTCTCCCTCTCAGAATCACATTTCTTTGAATCTTCTTTGAATTATTATTACTTACGAGCTTAGAGACTTAAATTAATGTAATTATGCGCTGTTTGTTTGCTGAGAAAGGAAAAAAGCATATATATAATGCAAGTTTAATGAGATTATTTAGTAACTATTTTGCAGGGTGGAGCTGACAAGCAGTGGAGGGATGGTAGAAGATAAGCTTGTGAGCCGAACGCTGCAGCAAGGGTTGCTGCTCGAGTTCAAGAAGGATTCAGAGAGAGTTTTGCTTGCTGTTGCCCAGAGACCCGATGGCAAGAAGAATTGGATGGTTTCCGATCAGGTTTTACTAGAAAAACAACTAATGCGGCTTATTAATAGGTTGCTAGGTGTTGGAAGCTCACTGTGAATTTTTTGTAAATTTAAATAATAATAAAAACTATGCATTGGGTGTTTATGTTTTCCTGCTAGTCTAACATTTTTATTTTTATGGTTGTTGTTCTTATGCTACGTCAGAATGGTGTTACATCATCCATTAAACCACAACAAATCACATATATTGTTCCCGGTGTCGAAAATTTCGACCACGCCGAGATTTCAAAGTTTGTTCAAAGAGCTCAGGAGAACTTGGTTGGTTCTTGCCCAAAAATAGTCACAGATATGAATTTTCGTTTTCTATTCTGGTGGTTTGTGATTTTGGTAAAGGATATTTTTTAAATCTGGTGCAGGACTCAGCACTTCTAGAATTTGCTTGGGTTGAACTCCTCGAAAAGAATAAGCATGTGACGGCAGAAGAATTAGCTGATGTACTATACTTTTCAAGTTAAATATATATGTATTGCTGTTCCTTCAATAATCCTAGCTCATTCCACAGATGATCTTTGGTAGTGTGGAGCCTCTTGAATGCTACTGTGCTCATATGATGCTTTCAGAAGATGAAGTATACTTCACTGTGCTAGAGACAAAAGGTTCTCGCTCTATATATGGACCTCGACCTGCTGTGCAGGTACAGCTATGCTTTGGTTTAACATCTTCTCTTCTTACAGTTGTCTCGCCTTGTTTGAAATTGCTTATCTTTATGGCTACTAATGTGTAGATGTGTTTCAAGAAAGAGTGACTCTTCTTAGATGTTATGTTTGAAGGAAGAGTGATTCTCCTTAGATGCTGTTAATTCCTCTCTATATTGATAATTTTGTCTTAGATGATGAAGAAAATTTATGACAATTGAAATTTTGTAGTCTGTTGGTATATGTCCAAGCTGAAGTTGATCGGCGTAGGATGGTTTGGGTATGTTGGCAGATACTAATAGGACTTACCACGCTCAAATGAAAAATCTTTTGTTTTACTGTTTAGGCATCTGCACATATATATAAAGAAAATATATTCTTGACATGTATTAGAAGTTAATGCAAGTTTGATTAGTAAGTTGAGTAATCCATGATAGCCTTTATGTTAATTGCCTCCTTGCTTTTCCAATAATTTTGACCTGAAATTTTTTTCGTTTGAGAAACTAGGTTGAGGAACTTCTCCGTAGGAAACTCGCAAAGGAGGCTGCTGAGAAAGAACTGCAGGAGTTTGTACAATTACTGAAATCTGCTAAGGCAATGCCTTTAGATGCTAAACCTCCCAAATCTTCTTGGATGGTTGAAGAGAAAATCAGACACAAAATTGAGTCTCTTGAATATTATGCTATTGATGCCTGCACAAATGATGACCAAAGGAAAACGGCTGGAATGGTAACCAAGTCTGACTTAAATGATAGTGTTTGAGTTTACTGTGATAATTGGTACTTCTAAGCTCCGAAAATGTATGGCTCATCATAAGAGAAGATATTGATGATGTTATGCCCTATTTCTCTTTGTGTGATACATCATACATGCGTATCAGCTTTGTTCCTAATTTGTTTATCCTTTTGTACATACCTTCTTGTCAGATCCTAAGGGCAATGGGGATGGTGAAAACAGCATCATCAGCTCTAAATCTGCTCATAAATATTGGGTATTTTCCTGTACATGTGAACCTTGACCTGTTGAAGTTCAATATCCGTACTGATCACTCAGATGAAGTTATATCAGCTGCAGAAAGTCTTCTGTCAGATTCATATGATCCAGATGAGGTTAGCCTGCTCTCTGTTATGAATATAGTAATACTCATGGGGCAAGATGTTATTCAGTATTAGGTTTTCAGCTTGCATCCTTAATTTTATAGGAAATCTTGTATTATTGTTATAATGAAACTTTTAAGGTTTTTTTTGGTCAACAACTTTTAAGGTTTTATATGAAAAATTACACACAGACACACATCTATAAAAATGAAAGTATAAGGTTAGCCTGCTTCCTGTATTATAGTACATACAGGGCAAAATTTAGTTAAAAAATCTTACAAAAATTCTGCAAATGTTCTTTGCTTAGATTGAAAGGAAAGATCTCACGCACTTGAAGGTCTATGCTATTGATGTGGACGAGGCTGATGAGGTATGTTTTACACATGCCTAGTGATGTTATCTTCTGCTGTCAAAACTGTAAATTTTTGACGCATCAAAATTTGATAGCTCTTCATATGAAATTTTTTCTTGTAACATGTTAGCTTGATGATGCTCTGAGTGCAACGAGGCTGCAAGATGGACGCATTAAAATATGGATTCATGTTGCAGATGCAACTAGGTTTGTTCAACCCGGGAGCCTAGTAGACAGGTAGCTTGTGGAACACTACAAGCCATATTGATAAGTGTTTATGTTTCACTCATTTCTGATAAATTCGTGATGTATAGGGAAGCAATGAGACGAGGAACTTCTGTTTTCTTGCCCACTGCCACTTATCCTATGTTCCCAGAGAAACTTGCCATGGAGGGAATGAGTTTGCAACAAGGAGAGAATTGCAATGCGGTTACAGTATCTGTTGTACTGCATTCTGATGGCAGGTAAAACTTTTTTTTTCTTGTTATGCTTGGCCGCCCTTTGAGATCTCATCCCAATCGGTGCTGTTTTATAGTTTAATAGAGTTACACAGATATGTGATACCCTTTTTTGGGGCTTGTAGACCATTAATTCCTTCCTAGATTTGTATATTATGAGTTCAGAATTATCTTGGTTTTGAAGGTGGCGGGGTTAGATAGATTTTTGAATTAAATGAATCCATATTATTCTACAGACTGAAATAAGTAAATCATTGTGGCTTAAAATAAGGTCATTCTAACTTAAAGAGGGGGCAGCACGACAGATACTGTTGTGGGCATTTCTTTGAAGCATTTTAGATTTTGCTAACTTAAAGGTTAATTTTCTCCAAATAAGATCATTCTACAGACTATGATTCAAAGATTATATAATCATCTAGAACAAGTGGGGTGGATATTTCTATGAAGCACTTTAGCTTTTGCTAACTTAAAGGTTAGTTTTCTCCTTTCCAACCAAATTTTAGTAATGAACTCTATTTTACTCTCTATGTGGTTCAATAGTATGGCAGAATATTCGGTGGACAACTCAATCATTAGACCAACATACATGTTGACGTATGAGAGTGCATCTGAGCTTCTTCATTTAAACCTGGAAGAAGAGGCTGAACTGAAAATCCTGTCTGAGGCTGCAACTCTCCGTTCAATATGGCGTCGCCAACAGGTTGGAGTTAATGAATTAGACCAAAAATAATTCTGAAACGTTCATGGTTCTATGATTCAAAGTTCCAGTAGATTTCTTTGGTGCCTCATGATCCTGTTAGTCGACAATTATTTTCGTGGTTGTACTATCCATAACCTGGACCCTATGGATATTCTACTATAGATATGGATTCTGCTGTGTGCAAAATCCTTAAGATCATGAAAGATCGAAAAAATCCAAACCCATGTCATAACAATTTCGTTCATAAAACAAACATGCATTCGCATTTTAAAATAGGAAATGTTGATCTAAGGTCTCAACAAGGATGGGTTTTAGGCATGATTAATCAGTAACCCTCCAAAATTCTTGTGACAATAACTATATGCTCATTTTTCAGGGTGCAATTGACACAGCCACATTGGAAGCACGCATCAAAGTGGTTAATCCAGCGGATCCAGAGCCTATTATTAATCTGTATGTTGAAAACCAGGCAGACCCTGCAATGCGACTTGTCACTGAGATGATGATACTCTGTGGAGAAGTTGTGGCCACATTTGGTTCTAGCAATAACATTCCTTTACCCTACAGAGGACAGCCCCAATCCAACATCGACACATCTGCATTTGCACATCTTCCAGAAGGGCCTGTTAGAAGCTCTGCTCTTGTTAAACTAATGCGTGCTGCTGAAATTGATTTCAGGAAACCTATACGCCATGGAATTTTAGGACTTCCGGGTTATGTTCAGTTTACATCTCCCATCCGTAGATATATGGATTTACTAGCTCACTATCAGGTGAGTTTCTTCCATGCAAGTATAGTTCTTAATAAACTACAATCTCAAATGTTGACCTTGTTCTTCTGCTGTCAACAAAATCATATAATGATCTTGATCTCTTGTCTGTGGTTTGCAAGCAGACAAAGCTATGTGCTTCATGAATGAAGGGTAATGAGTTAAGGTATCACTGCTATGTGGAGTGTTTTGTTCAAAAGGCATGAAGAAAGAGACTCTTTGAAACAAAAAAATAATAGAAAAACAGATATGTGTTATCAAATCAAATTTATGTCTATGTTACCTGTGGGGAGTTTAATCTGGAGGGACAATTAGTGCTTTACCATATTTTACGAACAGCTTTATATAAATTAGGGTCTTGCTTAATCGTGCACATGGTTAATTAACTTTAATAATTAAATCTTATGAATTCCAAAGTACCAAGGTCAGAGAGTTAAGCTAAGCTGGCAGGCTCAAGTGCAATGGCTTCTGCATGTTATATTACCACTAATACGTTGCTGAGAATTGTGTTTTAATGCGGTATTCAGCCAAATTGTTGAGCTAATGTTGCTAAGCGTAAGGAATCTGTTATGTAGGTTAAAGCATTTCTCATCGGGAAATCTCCTCCTTTCTCAGCTGGTCAGTTGGAAGGGATGGCATCAATAGTGAACATGAATGCTAGAGTAGCAAAGAGGCTCTTTAGCAGCAGTCTTCGGTATTGGATATTAGAATATCTGAGAAGGCAGTCAAAGGAAAAAAGATATCGTGCACTGATTCTTAGATTCATTAAGGATCGGATTGCAGCCATATTGTTAGTGGAGGTAAACATGTAATTATATCTTTTTAGTTGTAAATGCAGCTAGTCATGTCATGTTTTCTTTGTAGCACGAAACTTTTAGGACTATAATACAAAACTAAACTGTAAACAAAATGCAGGCAATGTTAACCACACTTGATATTGATGAGATATTTAAGTAAGCACCCCAAATAGTCTATGCAGATCTATTGTGAACGTATATGGTACATGTCATTTGATGAGCCCGTCTTATGATTCTCTACCAATTCTAGGATGTGAGGTAGCTCTAAGTCTGTAGCTGGATCTGTATTGTCATTATCTTTTATGTTTTCCCTTCTCTCCTGTTCTCACCCCTTCTTTTATTTGGGATGAGTATGCCATTATTAAGCTTTATGGCTTGCACTTACGTCGATAATGTCAAACATGAATTTTTCAGGTGGGACTTCAATCTTCCGTGTGGGTATCTGTGGGAGCAGATGTTGGAGATGAAGTTCTAGTTCGGGTAGAAGAAGCTCATCCACGTGATGATGTGCTTTTTCTTAAAGAGATTGTCATTGAGAGATCAAGATAGATTCGTTTAACTGGATCTTGTCACTAAAGAGACATTTTGTCACTGGTATGACAATGATCTCTATGGGTAAGCGATGCTCTCTTGTTACACGTGCTGTGTAATTATGTTTCTGTATAGGTGACTGGGCTCTTACTAAACATTCCCCTATTGTGTGACAGAATATGTACCACTACATCATATTGTCTGCAACCTTTGAAAACCCGAAAGCTCCCCCAAACCTCAGAGTCATAATTCAAAATAGATCAAATATCAGTGAGGAATTATCATAAGCATCGTCACCTGCAGCAGTTGATGCCCGAGCTGTATTGCATGTCAAACTCTCTCCAGGAGAATTTCAAATACAAGGAATAGGAATTGCCTCAAGACCTTAGCTCCGGCTGTGGCCTTCACTCCACTTGTTTTTCTGTGGGCTATTGGCATCCAAGTTGTTCGTCTATATTGCTCAATACGGTGCTGAAATGGTAGGTCACCATTATACCAGGGTTTACCATTTCAAGGGGGTTTATGTATTTCCAACAGCAAATTTTGGTTAATTTTAGAAGTTACAATTTGTATATCATGTGTTCAACCAGATACTAGCTCGCGGACTAAATCAGGTACCGGATCTCGTGGACATGTTAACATGGAAAATGATTAGTAAAACGAGGGAATTTTCAGTTTGTGGAATATGAATCAGAAGTTTTGAAGATGGGCTGGGAAGACACAATTGTGTAAATTTGAATAGATGAACTGTTGAGGAATTTTGATATACTTTCGGATCCTTGTAATATTGAATGCCGAAAAAGTGGCGCACTGCCATGATTTTGCTATCTTTCCATTCCTTTATTTTTATCTTTAAATATCAATGTTACTTTGTCTTCGAAACAATAGCTGGTTAGTTTTACAGTCAGTCACGTGATAAGACTATGAAATTTACCTTCTAACAGCGTACGGCAAGGGAGACGTGCCCTTAAACTTCTGTGCTGCGCAATGTTCAGTCTTATATTTTCACGAGACACACTCCACATAATCCTCATTAATAGTTGGTCTGTGGGTTTCACATGTTTTAGACCCTAGTAGAGTTATGCGATTATTCAAGCCTAACTGTCCTACTGTAGGTTTACGGTTAGGGTTTGCAGACGTTTTTGGAAGAAGTTCGAATAAGTTCGAAAGCTATGGTTTTTGGTTCAAGACTTGGATTTAGGTTTTGGAGGCAAAAATTCATTTTTAGAATACTAAGAAAATTTTCTAGGATTTTTAAATAATTGAAACTATTTTAAAAATAATTTTAAATTCCACAAAATTATTTAAGATGATTAAATATAATTAAATGCTATTTATTAAGTAATTTATGAAATGATATAAAATATTTAAATTCTAACTCTTCACTAAATAAATAATAATTAAAACATAATATATTTAAATACTTTTATAGACTTGTGCCAACGGAACTTTGTCGGGAGAGGTATTTTTGTTTTAAAAAAAATATAAAATCAGTTTCTTTTCGTTTTATTTTGGCTAACTTCTTTAGTTTAATATATGTAATTAAGTAAGTTCTTAGCCCTCTTTTATTACTTTAAATTAATTATGTTTTAATTATGATTTCTTTAGAGAATAATTAGTATTTAAATATTATGCTTTTTTCCTAAATTACTTCATAAATAGTATTTCATTCTTTTAAATTATTTTGTGGACTTTGTCTTTTATTTTTATATACAAAATTAGTTTTTTAGTTTAATATTTACAATTAATTAATATCTTAGTAATTATTATTTATATAGTGAATAATTATTGTTTAAGTATTTTAATTAATTTCAGAAAATACTTAGTAAATACTAATTAGTTATATTTACTTATCTTAAATAATTTTGTGAATTTTAATATTTTTTTATTTTCTAAATATATTTTTAAATAGTTTCTATTATTTAAAAATCCCAGAAAATTATATTAGTATTTCAAAAATGCATTTGACATTGCAAACCCTAAATCCAAATCTGGAACCAAAAATGGAAAGAGGCATTAATTGTATTACGAACCGCACCATCTAAGCGAGTTAACCTGTGAGTTCTACAAGCCTTTTCTTCTTTGGGAATTTATATGATGATCAAATTGGTTCTTGAGCATGAATTGCTTTTAGGAAAATATATTAGAATATTTTCAATATAATATTTTAATAGTACAGGCTAAACCGTTAAAATATATTATAATATTTAAAACGTATAGCCGTGCGGCTATACTATTAAAATATTTAAAACGTATAGCCGCGCGGCTATACTGTTAAAATATA
Source organism: Prunus padus (assembly GCA_024362665.1). Taxonomy (NCBI): domain Eukaryota; kingdom Viridiplantae; phylum Streptophyta; class Magnoliopsida; order Rosales; family Rosaceae; genus Prunus; species Prunus padus. The sequence continues at coordinate 6,508,974 of JANFAM010000019.1, forward strand.
TTAGAATATTTAAGAAGTATAGCCGTTCAGCTATACTCTTAAAATATATTATAATATTTAAAAGGTATCGCCGTGCGGCTATACTATTAAAATATATTAAAATATTTAAAAGTATAGCCGTTCGGCTATACTATTAAAATAAATTATAATATTTGACAGGTATAGCCGCACGGCTATACTATTAAAATATATTGTAATATTTAAAGAGTATAGCCGCTCGGCTATACTATTAAAATATACCATAATATTTAAAAGGTATAGCTGCCGGCTATACTATTAAAATATACTATAATATTTAAAAGGTATAGCCGTGCGGCTATACTCTTAAAATATATTATAATATTTAAAAAGTATAGCCGCTCGGCTATACTATTAAAATATATTATAATATTTAAAAGGTATAGCCGCTCGGCTATACGCTTAAGATATATGATAATATTTAAAAGGCGGCTATACCCTTAAAATATATGATAATATTTGAAAGGAATAGCCACGCGGCTATACTCTTAAAATATATTATAATATTTAAAAAGTATAGCCGCACGGCTATAATATTAAAATATATTATAATATTTAAATGGTATAGCCGTGCGGCTATACTCTTAAAATATATTATAATATTTAAAACGTATAGCCGCGCGGCTATACTCTTTGAATATATTACAATATTTTAACAGTATAGCCGCTCTGCATACTCGTAGATTCGTCTTTTCTTGTGTTTTTGCCCTTTCCACATATTATCATCTTCATCTGATTCTAACCTGAGTTCTTTCCGCCTGCAAGTAAAACATTGGATGGGTCGGATGTAACGTGGTGGCCATGGGTGGGAGTTGTTTTAGAATCTAGTAGTTTGACTCCTTTCGACCCCTTTCTGTATATAGCCTGTGTATAACCTGCAGCAATATATTTTCTTCTGCAAAGATAAGATAGGTGGAGATGGAAATGGTAATCTTTTGATATGTTATTAATTTTATGCCTTTGATAGCACAATCAGTTGTAATAATGCCAGCTAATGCATTCATTTCAGGAAGTAACTGTCCTGATTCAAAGGCAAAAGTTAGGGGGAAAGGATGTTTAAACCTAGCAAATATCAGTCTCCAGTGGGAAACACTGACAACCAATCTCGAGGAATTTCGTCAAGTTGTAAGTGAAATTTTTTGTATGTTTGGTTAGCTCCTTCTCAGCATGTGACACAGATCGTGGTTTGATAACCTTATAAATCTAAAGTCAATTGTTCCAATAATTTTGAGGTCTACCATATATTGGTTCATATGTGGTAAAGTTGTAATTGATGTGTGAAACTTGTTAAGGGAGCTCCTCCTCCACCGAGCCTCTCAACGGCTTGAAATTTGGCCGAAAAATCTACTTTGAGGATGCAGGTCTCGGAGCTCCATATAAATCCGGGTCTGCTGGGTCTTCTTCCTATGGGGCTACACCGCCCAAGAAGCAAAGGGGTGTGAATTTGGCTCAGCCGAGTCAGCCACCGAGGTGTCAGGTAGATCTGAGTGATGCCAAAGCTTACTATTCTAGGCACAAAGTCTGTGGCTTGCACTCTAAGACCCCCATGGTAAGACCCCCGTGGTCATTGTTGCTGGTCTTGAACAGAGGTTTTTCCAACAGTGTAGCAGGTCAGCAAGCACCTGTGCCCTTTTTTTAAAATTAAAGTTATGATTGTTGGGTTTTTCTTTCTTTATTATATGCACAGAGAAACATTTCCCCATTTGCAGTTTCAACTTTTAAAGTTTATCAATTTGCTGATAAATTGCATTCTTGGTGGTGCTTGGTTGGGTTCTAGCTTTTGTTTCTAGTTGTTGATGATTTTTGTTGTAATTTAGCTATGCTTTCCAGTTTGTCAATTTTCTATTTGTTTCAAGTTTCTATCTTTGGACTTTGATTTAGCCCTTTGGTTGACATGTTTTCTTAACTGGTTATCTACTTTAATGCTGTTTTTGTTTAGTTTACATGGAAAGTTGGTATATGCCACCATATGGGGCTGTCTTGGGTATCTGTTGTTTTGAATTTTAATGTTCACTTCTTTGCTGTAGTAGGTAATGAGTCTGGACATTTTCGCTGTGCATGGCGGTATAGTTTCTTTTTTTTCTTCTTTGGGTTGCCTAATCCTTTGGTGGTTAATGCTTGTCCTGTGTGAAATTGTTCCTGTTACTGAATTGTGTTCTGGTTTGTTGGTACAGGGATTGTTTGTTACCTTATGAGTCTGGACATTTTCGCTGTGCATGGCGGTATAGTTTCTTGTTTTTTTCTTCTTTGGGTTGCCTAATCCTTTGGCGGTTAATGCTTGTCCTCTGTGAAATTGTTCCTGTTACTGAATTGTGTTCTGGTTTGTTGGTACAGGGCTTGTTTGTTACCTTATTAGAATGGGTAGGGGGCTTGAGTGTGTACTGTGTTTTACTTATCTTTTGGGTACATAATGGGGGATGAGTTTGGCCTAAATTTTTCTCTAATTTTAGATGTTTTGTGCTTTTAGTCATTAACTTGAAACTTGAAGCTATTAAGGAACTGTAGGGTCCTTTTTGTTGTTGTGGAGCATTTCATTGAAAAGGGTTTAATAATGTAGTATAATGAATTAAGAAGCTTGATTGATTGTTATGACAATCATGCCCTGAGAAATAGGTTTATCTATCCCTTTTTTAAGGGATTTAATGAACAGATATGAAGGGCTTTTCTTGAGTTTTACAACAATAAACTACCTTAGAATGAACATGACGCTGTTGACTTCACAAATGGAAATAAGTTAATTGCATATCCTCAAATTTTTATTTTTGAGATTCTCAAAATCAATGAACTTGTGGTGTGGCATATTGTACTAAAGTATTACCCATGGGGGTCTCGAAAGCTGTCATTTGAATTCTCTGTGGATATGCACAATTTTAGTAAAAGTTGATCAATGCATCATACAGTTGCCACTAATCTATCTAAGCATCTACCTCCCAAACCAGACTTCAAATATGGCCCCACAATCCCTCACTAAGTATTTCCTAGTGTTTATAGGTGAGCCTGCTATAATATTCGTCTTGTTTTGGAGATTTTCTATGTGGAAGTTCATCATGGTTGGATGCCTTTGGACCGTATGATAAAATGTAACTTTCAATAGTTCACTAGAAGCTCATTGATTCGAGAAACTAGAATAAAACTAAGGATCTAAAGTTGTCAGAAACGCTGCATTTTGATGCTTCACTTTCAAGGCTTGTGTACCGAATGAATAAGCTTGCAGCAATAGTGATGAGACTTAAGACTTGGGTTGAAACAAATAACAAATGCTGTTTCATTGAAATCCCATGTCTCTTTGGATTTGATAACCTTTTTGGGAACCATGTCATTCTTATCTGATTTGCTTTGCAAGTTGAAGATAAAATTTAGCTTTACATGTCATTCTTACCTGTGGTAGTAGATAGTTTTAAAGATCATCTAGTCTCTTTGATGTTTTTGATACTTTGGAATAAAATCATTCAAACGTGATTTCTTTTTTTATTGGCAATCTATTATGTGATGGTACATTCGCCTTTAAAATTGAACATTACGTGCCTATTTATGCTGCTATACCAAGTTTCAAACCGTCTTATAAACGAGGCATGAGGTGTGAGCTATACCAGTACGAGACATAATTTCTAGAGATAAATAGTAATACTCTGCTTCAGGTATTCTCTCTGTTGAGTGACAGCAAACTTGTACGTTGTATTGTATCTTGAATAGTTTGTTCTTTAAGATTTCAAACTAGCAGCATATGCGTAAAATGTTCACAATCACAAGTTAATGATACTTCCTTTTGCTTTACTTTGTTCATCAATAATAGTTTATTATATTTGAGTTTGGTAGTTGAAAAATGGTTTTGTTTCTTTCTGTACTTCAACTAGATTGCTCTTCAAATTTATTTATGAGTATTTTGAATTAAAAAATAGGTCTTGCTCTTTCTGCTGAGGTTTTGTCTTCTAATTAGGTTTGAACTAGAACATCTCAGTGGTAGCATCCAGTGAATTTCAAGTCTCATCAGTTATGGCATAACCTTTGTATGCCCCTTTTAAAAAGAATCCAGATCCTCTGGTTAGCCAAACTAAACAAGGAATTCCCCTAATTAAATGTCTGCTTTTGGTTTTGTTACTGTACAAATTTCTTCAAGCCTTTAGTTCTGGCCCTACTTTGATGGTGAATAATTTTCTTACCTCACAATTCCCAGATTTCATCAGCTTCCTGAATTTGACCAAGGAAAACGTAGTTGCTGTAGATGCCTGGCTGTTCAAAATGTGCGCCGCAGAAAGCCACAACCTGGATCCATATTGTCTGCGTGTTTTGGCCGACTTTCATCGTCTATCTATGGTTAGACATGAGCTCATCATTAGTTGAATTTCCCTTTGAATATCCCTTTAAAAGACCTGTTTGCACTCTATAACTGTCAAATGTGTATATTTTTTAGTTTCCTCTTACCCTACTTATAAAACTGCAATAAAATGTTTTACTTGAAATGATAGAATACTTTAGCAGAGTTGGAAGCTTTCACATGGACTTCACTGCATACCCAAGGCTTTCTGGGAGGGATGCATGGGCAACCATGAGAACATCTGAGCGGGTACCTAGAAATCAAAATTCCAATGACACGGGGAAGTTTCTTCAACATCCAATGCAGAGCAACTCTGAGATTACTCCATCAGGCCTTTACCTGCAAGGTTCAGCAGGCGGGACTAGTATCCTGGTCCTGGAATTCCTCCGGGAGAATGCGTCACAGGAGTCACTGACTCAAGCTGTGCTCTCTCTTCTGTCAAGTACACCATGGGGCTCTAGAAACCGAGTATCGGGTGTTGGGATGAACACCTTGATAAACACTCAAGGGCCACCTGTGGGTCAACCGATCACTCTTGCTGGGACCTCCAACCACTTCGTGGGGTTTCAAGGGAAATGAAGCCGGTAGCAAGTATGGCAAAACAGAGGATGTGCGTCACATTAATGTTTTCGGCTATTCTGGCTTCCGCGGTGGCATTCACTGATCCGCGTAATGGTAAATCTTACCATCATTAATTTTTTGTCTTTGATGGATTTTATGTTCTCTGATGAAGATCGTTTGTTTTACTGCCCCTTATCCCCGTTTGGTCACTGAGGAAGTAAGAAAAGTAGAAAAGGATAGAAAGAATCCGAACCTTAAAGCTTTCCCTTATTCAGGACACACCCTTTTGGAAAGGGCTCTTTAGCATCTAAAAAATTCGTGTGTGAAATCTTGCACTCTCTTTCTTTTTAAAATCCTAGAGTTTGTTGAAACTTTTCTTTAATTAATTAGACTTCGCATGTGTTGGATACAAGTTTGTCTATGTTGCGTGAAATCTTTTTTATTCTATAGAGTTTATTGATTTTATAAATACTCCATCATATTTGCTCACTGCAGTCACTACTCTTGAAGATTTTTACGAGGCTCTTAATGGCCCTCTGCAGCTGAAGGGATGGAGATTGGATGGTGGGGATTCTTGTGGTGAATCATGGGTTGGACTGTAATGTTCTGGGTCATCTATAATAACATGACAGTCCAACCCATGATTCACCACAAGGATCCCCTACATCCAATCTCCATCCCTTCAGCTGCGGAGGGCCATTAAGAGCCTCGTAAAACTCATCAAGAGCCGTGACTGCAGTAAGCAAATATGGAGTATTTATAAAATCAATAAACTCTATAGAATAAAAAAGATTTCACGCAACACAGACAGAAACTTGAATCCAATACATGTGAAGTCTAATTAATGAAAGAAAAGTTTCAACAAACTCCAGGATTTCAAAAAGAAAGAGAGTGCAAGATTTCACACATAATTTTTTAGATGCTAAAGAGCCCTTTCCAAAAGGGTGTGTCCTGAATAAGGGAAAGCTTTAAGGTTTGGATTCTTTCTATCCTTTTCTTACTTTCTCAGTGGCCAAACAACGATAAGGGGCAGTAAAACAAACGATCTTCATTAGAGAACATAAAATCCATCAAAGACCAAAAATTAATGATGGTAAGACTTACCATCACGCAGATCAGTGAATGCCACATTTGGAACATTCCTTTACCATACAGGGGACAGCCCCAATCCAACATCGATGCATTTGCACATCTTCCAGAAGGACCTGTTAGAAGCTCTGCTCTTGTTAAGCTATCTGCAGTTTGCTAGCAGACAAAGCTATGTGCTTCATCAATGAAGCGTAATGAGTTAAGGTATAACTGCTATGTGGAGTCTTTTGTTCAAAAGAGATGAAGACAGACTTTTGAAAGAAAGAAAAAAATAGAAAACGGATATGTGTTATCAAATCATATTTATGGCTATGTTGCCCGTGGGGAGTTTAATATGGAGACAATTGGTGCTTCACCATATCTTACGAACAGCTTTATATAAATTAGGGTCTGTCTTAATCGGGCACATGGTTATTTAACTTTAATAATTAAATCAACTCCACAATACCAAGGTGAGAGAGTTAAGCTATGAGCTGGCAGGGTCAAGTACAATGACTTCTTCCCGTTATATTACTACCAATACGTTTTTGAGAATATATGTTTTAATCCGTTATCCAGCCGAATTGTTGAGCTAATGTTTCTAAACGTTGATGAATGCGTCTGTTATGTAGGTTAAAGCATTTCTCATGGGGAAATCTCCTTTCTCCGGTGGTCAGTTGGAAGGGATGGCATCCATCAATAGTGAACATGAATGCCAGAGTAGCAAGGAGGCTCTTTGGCAGCAGTCTTCGATATTGGATAGGCTTATTTGTTCAAATACCCTCTGCAAATTGTCTCATATTGCTCCCGACTTTTATAATGGCTCAATTTCCCCTATGAACTTCCATTACATTACTAAGGTTGCCTCATTCCGTTAGTTTTCAAATAAAAACCGTTAAATTCATGGGTATTTTGATAAATTAAAATATTAAAAACAAAAAAATAAAAATAAAACTCTCTTTCTCTCCCTCTGCGATATCCCTCTCCCCAATCGATTTTTTCTCCTCTCCCATGACCACCACCCACAAGCTCCAACCCCCAAACTTCAAATTGGTGCTGATGCTTCTGATAAAAATGAGAGAAACCCAGTTGGGATTAGGAAACCAAGGTATGAATTACTGAAAAGTGCTAGTGATTTGGGTGAAGCTAATGAGGGAATTGAAGAAAATTCAGTTCAGTTAAGGAAGAGCCTAATAAGGGACTTGATGCTTATGGTAATCAATTCAATTGGGAAAAGCGAAATATGAGTCCAATAAGGCCTTGGATGAATCTAATAAGGAAATTGATATGCATGTTGAGGTAATTGAGAAAAGCCTAGTTGAGATTGAAAACAGTGGATCTGATGAGAATTGCAAGGAGAAGGAGTTCGGTGTGTGCCAAGAAATGGTCATTTCAAGCGGTGAGAGCAATGTGGATGTGCTCAAATCTGATCCAAAAGCATCGGTGCATGATGGTGATGATCAAGAGGGTGATGAAGAAGATAATGGAGATGAAATGGAGGAAGAGGTGAATGAGGAAAATGAGGTTGAGGTTGAAAAGAAAAGCATTGATATTAAGGAAGTCAATGCAACAAAAAAGAAATTGACCACCAAGGTTGTGAATGAAGAGAAGGTAGTGAAAGTGAATGAGGTCAAGAAGCTTCTTCAGCTTGACCGCAAAGAAGTGAAAAAGCTTTATCAAGTTGATCAAAATCAAAAGCCAGAGGGAGAGGAGAAGAAATCGATTGGGGAGAGAGAGATAATTTTTATTTTTTGGTTTTTAATATTTTAATTTGAATTTTTAAAATTTTTAATAGTTAAATTTTCCAAAATGCCCATGAATTTAACGGTTTTTATCTGAAAACTAACGAAATAGGGCAACCGTAGTAACGGAATGGAAGTTCATGGGGGAAATTGAGCTATTATAAAAGTCATGAGGCAATCTGAGACAACTTGTAAACTACATCGGTATTTGAACAAATAAGCCTATTGGATATTAGAATATCTGAAAAGGCAGTCAAAAGAAAAAAGAGATCGTGCATTGATTCTCAGTTTCATTAAGGATCGGATTGCATTCTTTGTAGCACGAAACTTTTAGGATTTTAATACAAAACTAAGCTGTAAAGAAAATGGAGGCAACCACACTTGCTATTGATGAGATATTGAAATAAGCATCCTATATGTATGCAGATCTATTGTGAACATATATGGTACATTTCAATTGAAGAGCCTCTGTCTTTTGATTCTCTACCAATTCTAGCATGTGTGGTAGCTATAGTAAGTCTGTAGCTGGATCTGTACTGTCATTATCTTTTATGTTTTCCCTCCTCTCCTGCTCTCAAGCCTTCTTTTATTTGGGATGAGTATGCCATCATTAAGCTTTATGGCTTGCACTTACGTCAATAATTTATGTCAAACATAAGTTTTGCAGGTGGGACTTCAATCTTCTGTGTGCGTATCTGTGGGAGCAGATGTTGGAGATGAAGTTCTAGTTCGGGTAGAAGAAGCTCGAATCCACGTGATGATGTGCTTTTCCTTAAAGAGGTTGTCATTGAGAGATACAGATATATTCGTTTAACTGGATCTTGTCATTAAAGATACATTTTGTGGCTGGTATGACAATGATCTCTATATGGGTAAGCGATACTCTCTTCTTGCTAACATTCTCCTATTGCGTGACAATATTTACCACTACATCATACTGTCTGCAACTTTTGAAGCTCCCCCTAAGCTTGCAGATTCATAATTTAAAATAGATCGAATATCATGCAAGCATTGTCACCTGCAGCAGTTGATGCCCGAGCTGTATTGCATGTCAAACCTTCTCCAGGAAAATTTCAGATATGAGGAATAGGAAATGCTTCAAGACCTTAGCTCCGGTTGTGGCCCTCTCCTTACTCCATTTGTTTTTCTGTGGGCTATTGCCAATTGGCATTCAAGTTATTGTATATTGCTCAAAACGGTGCTGAATTGGTAGGTTCCCATTATACCAGGGCTTACCATTTCAAGGGGTTTGTGTATTTCCACTAACAAATTTTTGTTAATTTTAGATGTTAGCATTTCAATATCATGTGTTTCCATCGGAAACTGGCTCGTGGACTAAATCAAGTACCGGACCTTGTGACATGTTGACATGGAAAATGTTGACATGGAATTTTCAGTTTGTGGAATATGAATCAGAAGTTTTGAAGATGAGCAGGGCAGACACAATTATGTAAATTTGAATATAGATGAAATGTTGAGCAGGACAAAAGGAAATTTACCTTGTAACTGCGTACGGCAAGGGGAGACATGCTCTTAAACTTCTGTGCTGCGCAATGTTCAGTCCAAGACTGAATTATTTATATTGTTAAATTGCAAAAGGTGCATTGAATTTTTCCATTATTTTCACGAGACACATTATCCTTGTTAATAGTTTGTCTGTGGGTTTCGCATGTTTTGGCTGCACTTGATCAGCACTGAAAAGGTGCAAGATGGTGAAAAATTAATTCAACTTGGGTTTTTTTTGGGTTCTAAACATGCCCAATTCATGTGGAGAGTTTGCTTACAATAATTTTTTTTTCTTTTTACAAATGCGATATTCTAAACTACTCTAATGTACGGGTTGGGGATCAAACTCAAGTCCAAGCTGGCAGACACACCTTAACCAACTGGTCTAACCCAACACTTAATGCTTACAATAATACTAATTGGCATGGAATATTAGTGCACTACCATTAACACATGATCCCAATGGCCACCATATATAAACACTACTTCTTGTATTTGTGTTGTTCCTCCATTTTGTGAGGCTTTAGCTTACCTGCTTTGACCCCATTTGGGCATAATGAAGGGTTGTTAGCTCGGTTGGTTGATGTGTCTTTGGTCCCCCAAACTAAGAGAGAAACTCTCACATGTAACAGGGATATCACATTTTGTTATTCCAGACCAATAACGCAATGATACGTAAGATAACTTTTTCATGTGTGTGTTATTAATCAGAGATAGAAGAACAATGTTATCCCCGTAAGTTTTATAGGGATGTCATGGCTTTTTCAGTACTGGGTCTTTCTCTGCAGCAAAGAGTTAGACAAACAACTGCAACACATCGCTTAAATATCAGAGTGTACTGATGATGCAATAATCGATTCAAAAGAAAACAAAGGGCTGGCGAGATGTTTGATGGGACTTGATAATAGCAGTAACGGGGCCAGAAACACGGGGAATCTTGGTCCACAAAATTAAAGTGCCTAGAATTACGCACAGCTTAGATCACTAATTTAATCTACTGGGGAAGTTAATTAAAGGGCCAACATAAAGTTGACATCCTTTTATTTAGTCATGACATGATCGAGTTGCTAAAGCACATTTTTAATTAATTTGTTTGTAAATCACATCTAGGGGTGGGCATCCGAACCGAATCGGACTGGACTGAAAGAAAAAAATCGGTTGACCAAAAAGTCAACAATGTTATATTTTTTAAGTCTTAAAGTTTAGCCGAAGATATGCTATCTAAATCATATTTTTTATATATTTTTTAAAATCTAATGCTATATTTTTAATTTTATAATTAATATTTTTCCAAATTCAACTTCAATTGGACCAGAAATGAATAGTACCGATTCCGTTGTGAGCTTGAAATCGAACCGGACCGCGCCCACCCCTAATCACATCAGAAGGTGACAGGCACATAATTAATCTAGTAAATCCTTGAAACACTTGAGGCACACCTTATTTGCCATACAATTTGATCAAAACGAACTTCATATGCATGCAGTTCAAAAAGGAAATAATAAATATATAAAAAGGTTAGGTTGTGAGATGGGACGAACTAAGTGATGCAGATGAGTGAGAGATCACATGGGGAAGCAGAAATCCGCAGAATTGTGATGGATGATAGGTCAGTGGAAAAGTAGGGTTGCAGAGGACCCCTTGCACACTCTCCATTGGTGCCTATTGTCCCCCTCAGATCATGAACTTTTCACCCACATGACATGCTCCTATCGATCTTTCTTGGCACCTCTTTGTTCTTGGTTTCATTTCACACTCTCTCATTTGAGAATTAGATACATGCAATGATTTGATCAATTTCTTCAAGATTTTAATGATACAAGTTTAGACCTCAGTGATAATTCTTTTGGCGACATTAATTAGAAACTCAAACATTTATGCTTAAGTTACGATTGTCCAATTGTACATCATGCATGAGGCAAGGCTAGGAAGCAATTATATGTTACCTTCATATACACTACTCACCTATCTCTTAACAGCTTAAGCTTCTTGAGTCTAATTAGTGTTTATCTATAATATGATATCGGAACTTTGGTCCTAAGAGTTGGAGTTGTACGTGAGGGAATGTGTTAACTTACTATACATTATTGACTCATTCTATAACAATAGATGATAGATGTAAACTACAATCGTCAAAAGAAGTTACAAGAAACATCTAACCACCATTGAATGAATCAATTATATCAATCTCTCTCGCTACGCTTTGTATCTTCTTGTGAAGATTATTGTGTTGAGTAGTGCTAGTGCACTTACATAATTTATAAATTAATCTTAATACTGAAGCATCATCATGATATGGGCGGCATATGCATGCATGCATGGGATGATCGCGAAGAAAACACATGACATTTCATGTAAGTAATCACATACGTCATATAGAAATAGTAAACACATGAGGAGTAGAATTCTATAGAATCTTCGAACCCATCTATAGAAAATCTACCACGCTATGAACCATGATCTTCCACCAACATGCAATGCAAGTGAGAAAGAGTGGTCAATAAGAAATTCTTGAGTTATTTTATAGATGAATAAATTAATACAACTCACAATATAGAATTAGCCGTACACATTATGCATTGTCCAAGTATCATTCTTTTTCTTGTTAAAAATCCAAACACCAAGTTTTTTACTCATATCACAAAGTCAAAAACTCGACAATGCATATATATAGAAAAACACAAAGTTAACAGATGAAGCCAAATTATGTATGTAGTTTAGATCATAAAATGCATGTTACTATGTTCTATACCGATCATAAAATACTAATGTTGTTTAATTAATGTATGTATTTTTTATATAAATTATATATGTGTATAAGAAATTCTTATTTTATGTAGTTTAGACTATCGCTTGTACTATAAAATTAAAAAAACTATGTATGTAGAGCCTTTCATATAAGTATAACTGGCATTTAATGATTGGTTGATAGCTAACATGAGATTTCGACCCTTTTCTCATCAAAGGGTACGGAATAAATAAGAGGACTGTCCTTTGCTTAAAAAAACAGCAGAATTAATTTGAACACGCTCACTCTGCTCCAGATCATACGTAAAATACTAAACAATGGTCAAAGGTCCAATAATCTACATGAAGACTTATTATCTTTTATGTGGCCCTTGGCCAACCCATCTCCACCTATATATATATATATATATATATGTAATAATTGAATTACAGCCATGGTTGGCATGAGGGGGCCCCCTATTTCTCTGCCAGTCATGGCTGGGTTTTTAAGAAATAATTGAATTGGTACGGATCATATTGTTGGTTGCATGCATTTAGAATTCCTCCTTGTATTTTAATCACTTTTTTCCTGAGCTTATGTACAGTATATCACAGAGGAAGAGGTACGACACCTCCATGTTTTTTTAAATACAAGTCATAGGCTAAATTACTACTGGAATGGGAATTTTTCATACATACATATTATTAAAGTGTCACGAGGTTTCGAACATCTGCAACTCAAGCTCCTTTATATTGGACTAGACTCCATTAATGGATCTCAAGATTTTTTTATTATTAGATCCTTCTTCAATACAGGTCTTGACTTGAGCAACAGCCTGCCCTAGGAGTGGATCGGCATGAGATTGAATCGTTTCTACTAAGAACAAAGCCCATTAAACCCCAAAAAAAAGAAGATAGATTAACCACAATTGATTAAGTATTATAATTTAAGCGTATTCATTACTTTAATCTTTTGTTTGACTTTGACATGATGGGATTATACTTAAGAATATTAATTTGAAAACCAAGTTTTGAAGCAAAGTAGATGCAAAGCCCCATGAATCAATATTCGACAGACATGATTGGAGTCTTAGGCAGATAAATAATATAATCACTTGTATATGCAAGTGGGTAAAATGTTGGTGTACGAAGAGAAAGCTCATGATTAATTAGGGTTATTTTATAGTGGAGTGCAATTATTCTCAAACCCATAAAATTAAAATTGCCCCAAGATCAAATAATATTTGCTTAATCTTATGTGAAAAGATATAATTAATCATTCAATTGCATGCGACTCGAGTTTGGAAATTGGATCCCAATAGAAAGCGTGCATTTACCGTACACATGCAAAGTAAGCATAGTCAACCCTTTTAGGAACTACCCACCATCTACTTGATGAATGAGACCCAAAAAAAAATCTGGAAACCCTAAACCGTGCTTTGATTCATTCATCAATGGTATTTGTTTTTAATTGCAAGGTTCTTTGAGCTTACACTCGAGTTTTCATTTTAGTCCTTCAATTCATTTTTGAATCATTTTGGCCCTTCAATGCTCGCATATCTTCCAATTTTGTCCCGCTATCACAAAATCAATGTAAAATGTTATGGAATGACTAAACCGTCACATGCGAAAGTTTACCAAAATGAAACTTGGACGTAATTTTAGAGACCATTGCAATTAAAAGCTCTTATATGTAATTATTTCTTAAAGCAAATCTCAAATACACATAGCCAAATGAGTGCAAATGGCGATATGCTATATATGAACCCGTCCAATTAGTCTGTATAAATTAAGGAAAACTTAATCAATATGATGGGAATCATTCTAAATTGGGTCGTATGATATGAAATTACAAATTAAGCAAAGCCGATTAATGTGACGTACATTTGAATGTTTAGAACACTGTGGGGCCCCAAAGTTGTACCCCAAGCTGAGTACGTAATAAGCTAAATCAACGTCATACGCATTCACATGCCTCATTAATCTCCATCACAAATTCACCTTCAACAACGTGGAAATTTTATAACATATACATATATAAATGGGGTAGGGGGATCAAGGCGATCTTGGTGGCACGTTCACATGCCTTGCCAATGCCATGCATGGCATGGGGTTGGTGCTGTTTGGTTGAGCTTGAGGGCCCTTCATAACTTCATTGCCAGATTTTGTGATGACCTAGGCCGATTTGCTAGATCTGGTTGGTCGGTGCATGAGTGGGACCGCCCTTTAAATTTTAACACCTTACGTGTCAAAAAGTCCTAGCTGCACCCACCAGCCCCTCACCTTGCACCTTCTGTTTTAATGGAACAGACAAAGCACTGGAAGACTGGTACTTGTAGCGCCGTGGTGAGAATGAGACTGATCGAGATCAAATCTATTGATCAACAAGATTTGTTAATTACCACAATATTCACAATTATATTCAATATTGATGCAAATTTAATATATTAAAGAAACCCCTTTGCATGACATCTTTTCCATGTGTAGCTTTATGAGAATCTGATGTAATTAAACCCTAACATAAGGAAGAAGAAAAAAAAACGTTAACACATAATATGCGGGTTAAATGGGAGTCATTGGAATTTCGCATCTACTTTTGTATTTAACATAAAATTTGACAGAATTGGCAAAAAAGACGAGCGTTGCAACATGATTCTTAATTTGAGTTCATGAATGAAAATGCAACTCCAACTATAATCCAAAGACTATTGCAACAATTAAACCTATATATAATTTAATTTGTCAAATTTGGGGTGTGGTGTTATCATTTGATCATGTTACTCTGTTTGGCCATTTAACTCATGATGTTAACATGCCTATATATATATATATATATATATCCAATTTATTTAGCCAATGTATAGCTAGCCTAGCTCCCTTGGTTGGAAGGCCTCCACGAATTAATCTGCCTATCCGAGTAAAGAAAACATAGCGATGGATAGCAAACCCCATAATTGGGCTGAATGGAAATATTGGAATGCCAAATACACGTGGATGTCACATGACATGACACGTAAGACAAGTTTAAAAGATACTTCAAGTACAAACGTTTATAAATATATGGAGTAGGAAATTAAACAGGGAAAAAGGAAGAGAAGGGCTTGGTATATTTGGGAGGGAAGAAGGAAAGGGAAAGGAGGCAATTAGTGAAGGCACATGGTGGGTTTTGGGGATTCAGATGGAGATGAGTCTGTCTGGAGGAAGAAAGAAGCAAAAACCCTAAACAATAATAATTCCATTCACATGCAAATTGAACCTTTTTGGATGAGCAATTTGCCAATTTGGGGTTTCAATTCAAACCCTCAAAGCTGTAGCCTTTCTTTTTGAAATTTCAGCTATATCAACTTTAAATCAAAAGCAATTAAAATGGTGGTTTCACAAAAGAGGAGAGCAGGCAGTTGGTATTGGTAGACGTGCCATGTGCGTAGCCCCAATCATAGCCAAACAACTCCGTCTGCAGCACCCAGAAAACCCTGAACCCGCGTCGTAGTAAAGCAACGAGCCACTCCCCGTACGTGGGTCCCACGCACGGTTAAGGGCCCATGGCCGAGAACGAGCCCACTCCTCGCCTTCGTCCCCCCTGCTGCTGACGTGTACGGACCGCGGGTCCCACGTTTTACGCGCTTTGGTATTTTGTCTTGTTTTTGAGAACTCGCCTTTTTCTGTCCTCCTGATCGAGGTGGTGGTTTCGGGTCTTTGGATTCCCGCAATTTCATATTTTTTATCGTTTTCTGGTTCACAAAAAAGTTCAAATTATTTTTTCACTTGGATAATTACAAAAAGGGGAAAGAAAGATGCCAAATTTTTAAACAAATTGCAGCTGCTGATGGCTCAGCTTGTGATCCAAGCAAAATGAACTTCGACTTTGGTGCTTTTTGTTTTGTTTTTTTTTTTCTGTTTTCTTCTTCATAAAATTTTGAACAAGTTGTACGGATATTAGTTGGATATTTTTGAAATTTATGATGCCCAAATTTATGTGTGTGTTCTTTGATCTTTTACCAATATTTGTTTTGGTTGGACTGAGTTTTTCCCAATTCCAAGTTGAGGAATAGTCCATATACTAAAAAGATAAGGGAGAGAGAAAGAGAGATTATATATAATATTCTCTCAACCCTAAAAGAACCAATTCATAGTTTCATTGCCATTTGGTTTTTTTTCTTAATGGGGTTTGCTCTCTTTAACAGATGGCTTAAGAAAACTGTGGCTCAAAGCGAGATTTTCATGCTTGTGGTGATGGTGTGATGCAAAACGTGCCAAGGCACGATTTAGAATAACTAAAGGGTTTGGTCTTAAGTTCACCGTTTCTTGCTAATTAAACCTTGTTTTAGAGTTAATCAGAGACTAATTAAGATGCATCATGCGACTCTCCCTCCTTATTGGTCCTCAACTTGCCCCCAACTTGACCAAACAAAAAGAACATGAAGAGAGCCCATGTGCGGTGCACATGCACATCAATTCATGTTTCCCCAATGAATGGTGACGCAAAAAAAACATTACTTGGAAAGTAAGAAAAAAAAGAAAAAAAAATACAAAATAATATATAATTTAAAAATAATTTAAAAAATAGATCTTGAGAAAGGGCATTAATTATATCCAGAGACCCCTGATGCCTTGCTCACAACTCCATAAGTACCCCCACCCTCTTCCCGCTTTCTATTCGCCCCAACCCAATCCTATACATTACACACTCTCTCTCTCTTTCTCTGACCCTCTCTGCGGCAATGGCTTTCGTTCACATGCTCTGCATTGCTTCACTACTGTCACTTTTCATGGCGGCCAACGCCAGAATCCCAGGAGTTTACACCGGCGGGCCATGGGAGGGCGCCCACGCCACCTTCTACGGCGGCAGCGACGCCTCTGGAACCATGGGTACGTACTATTCTTATACTACACTATCCATTCCTTCACATCAAAACCCATCACCTAAAACCCCCCATTTATTCTGTCTCTGTTTTGCAGGCGGTGCTTGTGGGTACGGCAACCTCTACAGCGAGGGATACGGCGTTAACACGGCGGCCCTGAGCACAGCTCTGTTCAACAATGGCCTCAGCTGCGGAGCCTGCTTTGAGATTAAGTGTGGAGATGACCCCAGATGGTGCCACCCAGGCAGCCCCTCCATCTTCATCACTGCCACCAACTTCTGTCCTCCAAACTTCGCTCTGCCCAACGACGATGGCGGCTGGTGCAACCCTCCTCGCACCCACTTCGACCTCGCCATGCCCATGTTTCTCCAGATCGCTGAGTACAAAGCTGGTATCGTCCCCGTCTCCTTCCGCCGGTGAGTACATCAAAACCCACTCTCACAGTCGGTCTCTGTTTCCTCAGCTTTGCTTTTCTGCGTTTTTTTGTTTTTATTTTTTGTAGTTGGACCAAAATACCCTCGTTGTTGTGTTCCTTTTACGTTTCTAGATTCTGTTTGGTTGCCGAGAAACCAGACTAGAATAAAAGCCTTTTGAGGCCGCTCATCTGTGTAGTCAGTTAGGAACATTCTTGTTTTCTTACTAACCAAACAGCATAAATTTTTTTAATTTTCTCGCGAACCAAACAGCCCGAATTGTCAGAACCTTTCATGTGTTAGTTGAGCCTCCGTCGCGTTTTACGTCGTTTACCCTAAAATGACCAACGGCAAACTCTTCTTCCCCGCTTGCACAAAATGACCAAAGTAGCCTCACTCTAGGAAGCCCCTGTTGTTTGGTTTAGTGTAATCATGTAAATTAGCGGAGTCTTGAAGGGCATATGAGTGATTTCATCAGGTCTAGGGCTGGTACAGATATTTCACGCCGTTCGACGCGTGTATGGAAAAGGCGCTAACTTTATGGGACTGTGCGCCACTCCCGCATCGGAAATTACCAGTCAAACATTAATCTATTGATTTTAACTGCAGTAATTAACCGAGTCACCACAGCAGTAAGTTTGACTGTTTATTTTTTACAGAGTCCCATGCAGAAAGAAAGGCGGAGCGAGATTCACAGTTAACGGTTTCCGTTACTTCAACTTGGTTTTGATCACCAACGTCGCGGGTGCAGGAGATATTGTGCGGGTGAGCGTTAAAGGCGCGAACACTGGGTGGATGCCGATGAGCCGCAACTGGGGACAAAACTGGCAATCCAATGCAGACCTTGTGGGCCAGACCCTGTCCTTTAGAGTCACGGGCAGTGACAGGCGCACCTCCACTTCTTGGAACGTGGCACCCGCTCATTGGCAGTTCGGACAAACTTTTTCCGGGAAGAATTTCCGGGTCTAAAACAAAAGTTTATCCACTGCCGCTATCTTTTTTTATTTTTTATTTTGCTTTATAACTTTTATTATCAAAGTTGAATTTCCCCCCGCCTTCGGTTTTTCCTTTATTTTCCGGGAAAAAGTTGAAGTGGTGGGAGTAAAAGTAAAAGTAGGTTTGGGTGTAATGGGTTTTTGGGTAGGATGAAGATGGAAAGAAAAAGTGGGTTAAAAATGGTGGTGAGATAAGATAGGTAGAAAAGTGTGTGCTTTTTGATGTTTTTATTTTTGTTTTAAGTGGGGGGCTGGTAAAATTTATGTAATCCAGCAAAGATGGTATATGTGGTGATGTAGGAGCTGAAGCGGCTGCAAGAACAAACATGAAGCCCGCAGCTCTTCCTATATCTTTTATAATATATTTGTTTTACCTTATAATATTTGATTTTAAATTTCTTTAATTATGTGGAAATTGTCCATATAATTCATGATAAAAGATGGTGACAATGTTGAATTGAAATGAATGAGCGGTGCAAGGGGTATGTAGCTCAACATGCTCCTGAGGGAATTCACTTTTTTTTTCCAATATCATTTAAATATAATAAAAAATTGAAATGAAGCAATGGACCCCCATATGAACGAACATATATACCAGATTGGCCGGAGGAAGATTTGCATCACATTGCAACTTCCTTGCAGAGGCGCATTCATGGTTTCTTGGCTCATTGCCCATCATTCAGCTAAATATAGACATGTCAACCCAGAATTACTCCTCTTGAAAACTTGAATTTTCAAAAGCCTATGTAGAAAGAAGCTATGGGCTCGTTTGTGAGTAATTCTAAATTAACCACTAATCACTTCTTCATAAAATCATTTCAAACCATCAAAAGTAATTATATGAAGAAGCACATGAGATGTATTTTTCCCCGAAAGTGATTATGACCTATCTAGAATCACTTACAAACGAGCCCTATATAAACTTACCACTTAATCCACCCAATTAATTGGTAACATTTTATTTATTTATATATTTCATACTCAACATGATAATGTCCTTTGCCATAAATGATGTTGAAGTTGAAGGTGTGCCTTCATTCTTTTTGGTTGTATCAAAAACTTTCATTTGATGCAATTTTCTATTATTTTGGAAGTTATGAGCAGGAAAAGGCATCTATTCTACACTATACATCTCCAATAATTTTCTACTTTCTCAAGTACAAAATAATTCCTTATTGAAATTAAGGAAAAAAAATTGAAAAATAAAAAGAAGAAGAGTTTTATATTTGATTGGCAGTTTGGTCACCGACCAGTCTAAGGTAGATAGATGTGTGCGAGGGAGGGGTAGGCTGCATCTGCCAAAGGAGAAAAAGTTGCTTGGAACGGGATAACACTGTTTTGCTATCTCCGTCCAATCACAGCGTACCATGTGGAAAAATTTGTACAGCGTGGCGCATTGTGATTGGAGGGATATAGCAAAACAATGCTATCCCTGTTCTAAGCAAATTTTTTTGCTGCCAAAGGCAGTAAGAACTGTCAAAAATTACTCTTTTTATTTTATTTTATATTTATAATACCGTCCCTCTTTAATTTGATGCCAATCCTTATCCTTTGAAAATTCCTTCCTCGTAGTACTGCTTTCAGCTAAAGCTGCCTCGGCATTAAATACTTTTATTTATTTTCATTGGCTTTAAGTTTTTAAACATAAAACATTTTCCAATTAGGGCTTACCACTTTTAGCACAAAACATGTTGCCAAATGTTCCTATCCGACGGTCACAAGACAACTTGACAAATATCATAAATGCCCTTCAACTTCATACCACTCCTTGAGGCAAATCAAAATTTCTTTTTCTTTTCTTGCAATCAATTTCTGTGGTCCTTCTTGATGTGAGCATATGATCTTGTATGAATGGACGGTCCAGATTCCATCCAAAATAAAACCTAGAAGGGTGTGAGGCAAGATTTTCAAATTTTGAGCTTTTTATTTTGGTTCCAAACAAAGCTCAAAACCTCAAAATATAAAACCCTATGGGCTGGTGCTAAGGCCATCTCCGTCATGAGCTATAGGCCAAATGTAGCCCTAAAATAATACAAAACTCCGAATGTAAGCCTAAAATAATGCAAAACTCATATCCAGTTACAAGCTAGAAAATTCTATTTAGATAGTAGAGAAACTGTTGAAGCCCCAAAAGAGTGATTGTGGCATTTATACCTTATCCAATCCATCCACCACTTTGTCAGAAACTTTCGGTGAAACAAAAAAAAGTCACCCATTGGGTTTAAAGGCAAAGTCTTCGCAGTTTTGGACGTGAAATGTTATCTGTTTCATATTCCTTTTCAAGGAATCTTATACAAATGGGATTTTGGAGGTTATAGGGACAAAAATGTGGATGATGATAGAATTCGAATATATACTTTGGGCATCATATCGAAAACTTGTTTTTTCAATTTTCAGGCCAACTTATGCCAATGCCAAAGCTTAGAGGCCACAAATTTGTGACAAGCTCTTCATTCTATTTTGGATCTATTGTGTCCAACCATTTAATATATTTGGAGGAAAATTGCATAGGACCCATTGACACCCATTTAATTTTTGTTTTTTAATCCATCTTTCTTTAACACTAATAATCTCAACCATTTGATCACCAATGAATAATAAAGTTATAAAAAATTAAAAAAAAACAAGGGCTACATTCTAATGTACGGGAAAGCGGTTTGAACTCGGATGCAAATGGATGGACACACTGCCAAAGAATAGTGGGTTTTCGAATACATGGCTTGCGATTCTCAAAAAAATAAGGGAGTTTGTTGGTGGAGAAGCCCTACTACATCCAGCAGACACGAGAAAGCATAGAGAGCCCAACCTATTAAAGGGACAAACGGGCTGGAGGCTGATTCTTATTTTTTCCAATGGACCCATTAAAGGGTGTATATAGGTCCAAATTGAATATATGGGGCTCAGACCCAAAAAGAAACGTAGTATATGATGGGCTTAGGCTTCAGCACGAATTACTGAATACAAAAAGAAAAAATATAAAAGAAACAGAAACGCCGTCTGTGGGAATCGAACCCACGACCACGTGGTTAAAAGCCACGCGCTCTACCAGCTGAGCTAAGACGGCTAGATGATTACTCAAAGCAATATTATTTATATATCTATTTGATAATTAATGAATAATAACTGACAACAAGCTGGCTCATAATCATATACACATGGTTCTACTGTTTACATTTTGAGGAATAATTTGCCTATGAATTTTAAGGTGAAAGGGTGAAAGCTAAAGCAACAAAGATCTCTCCAGCATAAGTCTTGTCTTGAAGGACAACTCTATACTTCTACTTCGCAACTCGAAGTTCAGCCTTTTCTTTCTCTGTTCCCGACGCTATCACATCCTTCACATACATCCTGCAACACAACAAAAAGAATAAATTTACGCGATATATAGGGAAGTGTTAGACTTATCACATTTTTCATACCATATTTATACCATCTCTCTAATAGAGGTGGAGCCCACCAATACAATGGGCCCACCGAACCAATACAATGTGTTCCACCTCTATTGTAGAGAGTATAAATATGGTTTAAAATATGCAGTTCAAGATTTCCCTAATATATATTACAATTACCAATCACTTTAATACATATGTACGTATTTCATACAAGTGAGAACTCATTCACGACACGATAAAAAATATACGGTGCAAAAAATTGAAATTTTATTCAGAAAATACTAATGACTGTTAGAACATATATATATGCCTTATAGGGAGCGTGTGCAAAAAGAATTAATGAAAAAAAAAAATATACAAATACGAGCAAATCATGTACGTACTTTGATTCGCCAACAAATACATTGTGGTCCAAGAGCTTTTTGAGTGTCCATGATACGAAAACATAGCATGTATTTGTGATCTTCGCCACCAGGATACTCCGCATCAAATCTGAATTTTTCATTCCAAACTGGCTTCGTCCCTTGTCCGGCATAGGTTTCAACATATACGTATATTAGCTCCATTAATTTCATATGTGATCCTTAGAGGTAAAACATGTATAGTCAATTGGTCCATATAGAATCAAATAGCACAAGTCCGACCAAAAAACATTACTTTTTATATATACTATCATGAATTACATAGGCCCGGAGGCCTAGCTAGTTGCAAATTTCATATTGAATTACAACGTAGGGGTTCATCTTCACTGCAAATTTCAATAGTCAATATGAACAAAATAATTATTAAAAAAAAAAAAATTCCGGTAATGAAAACAATACTGAAATATGAAGGAGTTACAGGAAACCAATAAAATCCATGTTCTTGAGGCTTCGCGCTTCAACCAACGTGACCTCCAATCTACCACCTACCATATATATATATATATATATATCTCTCTCTCTCACAGATGAGCAGATATATTATAAAGACTCGAGGGAGGGAAGTTCAACTTCAAACACACAAACTGGTTCAAATGGATGCCTTTTTAAACTTATAAATCTTTGGTCGTCTCATGCAAAAGTGTTAATATATATATATATATATATATATATATATATATCTCTAATTAATTAAAAACAGGGCCGGTCCATTAGATTTGGAGACCCTGTGCAAAGAAAACAAATAAGGCCCCATAAGTATAAGTAAAAAAAAAAATCAATATTTCAATATTTCAAAATTAAATCAAAATCAAAATCATCATTTGTGACATCAATTACATATATTTCCACATACTCACAGTACCTCAATTGTCTTTTGCATTTAAAAAAAACTGAAATCATATTAAAAAACAACTAAATGATCTAAAAACAGCCATGCAACCAACACTTCAACAAGCAGATTGTTCACCTCAACCATCCCACACGACTCGGTTCCTCATTGATTATATTATCATTTTCAGCATGACCCGAGTTTTCCACATTTTCATTAGCATTTTCATCATGACTTACATTTTCATTATTTTCAACTAAATCTCATGGTTCTTTAATAATGAATTTATCAAGAGCACCTCTTTGAGATTGAGTTAATTCTTCAAATCTTCTCTTTTGTTGGCGTTTTCTATATCCAGATGGATGCTTTCTTTTAAACATTTTTCTAATATAGCAACATAACACAAGATAACAGAAAAGAAAAGATGAAATCAAGTTGAAAAGAAAAGTGAAGAAACAATTTGGAGCCAACCAACTTATGGGCAAGAAAAGAAGAAAATTCTTTATTAAAGGAACTTGGGAGATGAGATGAGAGCAGAGTATGGGTGTTGGGAAAGAAGAAATGATATGGGGAAAAGAAAGGCTGTAAGAAAAATTTGTGATAACTTTTTTTTTTTGGGTTAAAACAATAATTATTATAACATATATATAATATAATAATGACATGATTAATATCATCTGCATTTTTTTACACATTTGGAGGCCCCTCACATTTGGAGGCCCTGTGCGATCGCCCACCCCGCACACCCTATGGAACTGCTCTGATTAGAAGCTACGTCTTCTTCTGCATGTACATTTTTATCTTTATTATTTACATGTTGGTGTTTAGGGTTTCTTTTCCGGCTGCGTTAAGTACGTCAGAAAACTTCTAATGGGATGGGAGGATTATTCCTTCTGGATTTGGGATTTGGTGCTGTTAATGATTAATTATTTTTATTTTTAAATACCGTGGTCAACCAGAAGAATTTGAAAGCAGGTAAGGTAAATGTATACGCATTGTTTCATTAATTAATCGTTTTAGAATTTAGACACAACACACAAATACCTTCTCTGCCTTTAATTAATTGCCACCATATCTGCCTAATTGTATATCCAAAGTTTTTCGGAACTTTTAATTTGAAAACTCCCACCTTGGAAAACAAAATCCGTTTTTCTAAACACGGTTTTGCTTCATGCAAATTGCAATTGATTTAGTTTAAATTTGGTACTAAATTAAAACAAATTTTGTCAGATGATTGATTTTAATGTTAAGATATGGAGAGAGAGGGAGAGAGAGAAGAGCTGAAGCTCCAAGGTCGGGGCTTGTATAATTGCAATTTGAAGAACATGCACCAAGGAGTGTATGACCAAGACGATGGCTGTCATTAGTGATTATGACTTGAATTCAAGCTCAATCAACTTCTTCGCTATACTTTATTCTCTTTTGAAAAGAAAAAGAAAAGTTAACCCTTTTCTGAAGTCGGGTAATTGGGGTTCTGTTCTTTTTTATTTTATTTTATTTAAAGCATGAGATGATTAAAAATAATTTTAATGCGTTTGGATCAAACAAAACGGCGTCGTCTTAACTAGCGCTTTAAAAAAAAAGAAAAAGAGAAGGAACTCCTCAGATGTCTTTATCCACCTGGGTTAACATACTTTCCAAATTAGAAATTCAAAAGTTTCAATTTTATTTTTGCTAAACAAACCAATTGCAATTATTGCAGTACATGATTTTATTTTTAACCTAATTGAATAGTTGCAGGCAGGTAGGGATATGAGTGAAGGTCCTACTCAAAGTACATGAAAGCTTTATCTAATTAATTTGTGACCCTTTGAAGAAACAGTAGTGTGTGCCAGTGCCAGTGCCAGTGCCAGTGCCAGTGCCACCCAAAACATGTTAGTAACAACTAAAAGTAATTGACCAAAACAAGACTAACACTAGAAACCATAGATAGATAGAGACATAGCTTATTAAAGTAGGGACAACATTAACTTCACTATATATAGACTTGTATGCAGAGATCCTACAATCTATCATCTTTTATTTTCTTTAATTAACCAACTAACTTGTACTAACCAACTACCAAATCCTATTGTAATTGTACTTGTACCTAAATAAATAGTAATAATTCTTTTGTCTTGTGACTCAAAATTAAGAGTAATGCTAGAGAAATTACTGCATCAATTATGAGAATGACTAGTCGGTAATTAAAACATTATCTGGGGTATATTGTGATTCTAAATTATATAGTTTTGAGAGGCATTTCTTTTATGGATAATGCTTTTGTCACTTGGGTATTTCTTTGTCGCCCACATCGGAATTATCGAATTTTCCCTATGCACGTATTATAATTGGAACTGTTTATTTCTAGAATAATCATTTAAAGATCCTCTATAAAAATTTAAAAAATCAACCAAATTTGACATCTTTTAGTCACTCATAACTTAGTCATATGTATTATCCTTCTTATATGTGGGGTAAAGCATAATGTAAACACAATAATCAAGAAAGCAGGGGCAAATTAGATATTTGGCACCAGCTAATGCAACATGCATCATGCATATGGGCACCCATATCCATACCATAACCAGCAAAGGGAAAAGCTTATAAAATCTTTAAAAAGAGAAGAAAGTTTTGTATTAAAAAGACAAACAGGTGAGAGAGAGCTACAGTGAAAGGAGCTTCTTGTAAAGCTGAGTGGCTCATAGAGAGAGAGAGAGAGAGAGAGAGCTCCATAAAGCACCCATCCATTCATTCGTCTCTCTCTCTACCCCAGCCCCCTATTCTGCTGTTTTGCTCCATTATTTTTGTACAGTCGGAGTCTTTCAGTGTACCTCACACACACACATTTTGCACCAACAAAGCCTCTCTCTTTCTCTCTCTAGGAGACTCAGAGCTGGCATGGGCCATTGTCAGGTGTCTGCTTTTCACTACCCCTCCACATTTAAGACCTTTATCACTCTCTCAGTACCACTACTTTAGAAACTACCCTTCTCTCTCTCTCTCTCTCTCTCTGTCAATCTATGCATTCATCCATCACATTCGTGACTGGGCTGTAACCTGCAAATGACCATCATGGAAATGGGCTCCAGCTCTATGACCGATTCAGGGAGCTCCTCCTCCTCTTCCCCACCTAACTCCTCCACCGAGTCTCTCAACGGCTTGAAATTTGGCCGAAAAATCTACTTTGAGGATGCGGGTCTCGGAGCTCCATATAAATCCGGGTCTGCTGTGTCTTCTTCCTCTGGTGCTACACCGCCCAAGAAGCAAAGGGGTGTGAATTTGGCTCAGCCGAGTCAGCCACCGAGGTGTCAAGTTGAGGGCTGCCAGGTAGATCTGAGTGATACCAAAGCTTACTATTCCAGGCACAAAGTCTGTGGCTTGCACTCTAAGACCCCCATGGTCATTGTTGCTGGTCTTGAACAGAGGTTTTGCCAACAGTGTAGCAGGTCAGCAAGCACTTGTGCCCTTTAAAAAAAATTAAAGTTATGATTGTTGGGTTTTTCTTTCTTTATTATTTGCACAGAGAAACATTTCCCCATTTGCAGTTTCAACTTTTAAAGTTTATCAATTTGCTGATGAATTGCATTCTTGGTGGTGCTTGGTGGGGTTCTAGCCTTTGTTTCTAGTTGTTGATGATTTTTGTTGTAATTTAGCTATGCTTTCCAATTTGTCAATTTTCTATTTGTTTCAAGTTTCTATCTTTGGACTTTGGTTTAGCCCTTTGGTTGACTTGTTTTCTTAACTGGTTATCTACTTTAATGCTGTTTTTGTTTAGTTTACATGGAAAGTTGGTATAGGCCACCATATGGGGTTGTCTTGAGTATCTGTTGTTTTGAATTTTAATGTTCACTTCTTTGCTGTTTCTGGTAATGAGTCTGGAAATTTTCGCTGTGCATGGCGGTATAGTTTCTTGTTTTTTTCTTCTTTGGGTTACCTAATCCTTTGGTGGTTAATGCTTGTCCTGTGTGAAATTGTTCCTGTTACTGAATTGTGTTCTGGTTTGTTGGTACAGGGCTTGTTTGTTTGTTAGTTACCTTATTAGAATGGGTAGGGGGCGTGTGTGTGTACTGTGTTTTACTTATCTTTTGGGTACATACTGGGGGATGAGTATGGCCTAAAATTTTCTCTAATTTTAGATGTTTTGTGCTTTTAGTCATTAACTTGAAACTTGAAGCTATTAAGGAACTGTTGGGTCCTTTTTGTTGTTGTGGAGCATTTCATCGAGAAGGATTTAATCTACTACAGTTTTATCATTGTTTTAGAAAACTGATTAACCAAGACAAAGTCATTCTTGATTGATTGTTATGACAATCATTCCCTGAGAACTAGGTTTATCTATCCCTTTTTAAGGGATTTAATGAACAGATATGAAGGGCTTTTCTTGAGTTTTACAACAATACGCTACCTTAGAATGAACATGACACTGTTGACTTCACAAATGGAAATAAGTTAATTGCATATCCTCAAATTTCTATTTTTGAGATTCTCAAAATCAATTAACTTGTGGTGTGGCATATTGTACTAAAGTATTACCCGTGGGGGTCTCGAAAGCTGTCAATTGAATTCTCTGTGGATATGCACAAGTTTAGTAAAAGTTGATCAATGCATCATACAGTTGCCACTAATCTATCTAAACATCTACCTCCCAAACCAGACTTCAAATATGGCTGCACAATCCCTCATTAAGTATTTCCTAGTGTTTATAGATGAGCCTACTATAATATTCGTCTTGTTTTGGAGATTTTCTATGTGAAAGTTCATCATGGTTGGATGCCTTTGGACCATATGATAAAATGTAACTTTCAATAGTTCACTAGAAGCTCATTGATTTGAGAAACTAGAATAAAACCAAGGATCTAAAGTTGTCAGAAATGTTGCATTTTGATGCTTCACTTTCAAGGCTTGTGTGCCAAATGAATAAGCTGCAGCAATAGTGATGAGACTTAAGACTTGGGTTGAAACAATTAACAAATGCTGTTTCATTGAAATCCCATGTCTCTCTGGATTTGATAACCTTTTTGGGAACCATGTCATTCTTAACTGATTTGCTTTGCAAGTATAAGATAAAATGTACCTGTGGTAGTAGATGGTTTTAAAGATCATCTAGTCTCTTTGATGTTTTTAATACTTTGGAATAAAATCATTAAAACGTGAAATTTTTTTTTTTGGCAATCTATTATGTGATGGCACGTTCGCCTTTAAAATTGAACATTACGTGCCTAGTTATGCTGCTATACCAAGTTTCAAACAGTCTTATAAATGAGGCGTGAGGTGTGATCTATACAAGTACGAGACAGAATTTCTAGAGATAAATAGTAATACTCTGCTTCAGGTATTCTCTCTGTTGAGTGACAGCAAACTTGTACATTGTATTGTCTCTTGAATAGTTTGTTCTTTAAGATCTTAGATGTCCCTTTCAAACTAGCAGCATATGCGTAAAGGTTCACAATCACAAGTTAATGATACTTCCTTTTGCTTTACTTTGTTCATCAATAATAGTTTATTATATTTGAGTTTGGTAGTTGAAAAATGGTTTTGTTTCTTCCTGTACTTCAACTAGGTTGCTCTTCAAATTTATTTATGAGTATTTTTAATTAAAAAATAGGTCTTGCTCTTTCTGCTGAGGTTGTCTTCTAATTAGGTTTGAACTAGAACATCTCAGTGGTAGCATCCAGTGAATTTCAAGTCTCATCAGTTATGGCATAACCTATGTATGCCCTTTTTAAAAAGAATCCAGATCCTCTGGTTAGCCAAACTAAACAAGGAATTCCCCTAATTAAATGTCTGATTTTGCTTTTGTTACTGTACAAATTTCTTCAAGCCTTTAGTTCAGGCCCCACTTTGATGGTGAATAATTTTCTTACCTCACAATTCCCAGATTTCATCAGCTTCCTGAATTTGACCAAGGAAAACGTAGTTGCCGTAGACGTCTGGCTGGTCATAATGAGCGCCGCAGAAAGCCGCAACCTGGATCCATATTGTCTGCACGTTTTGGCCGACTTTCATCGTCTATCTATGGTTAGACATCAGCTCATCATTAGTTGAATTTCCTTTTGAATATCCCTTTAAAAGACCCATTTGCACTCTATAACTGTCAAATGTGTATATTTTTTAGTTTCTTCTTACCCTACTTATAAAACTGCAATAAAATGTTTTACTTGAAATGATAGAAAACAGCAGCAGAGTTGGAAGCTTTCTCATGGACTTCACTGCATACCCAAGGCTTTCTGGGAGGGATGCATGGGCAACCACGAGAACGTCTGAGCGGGTACCTGGAAATGACACGGGGAAGTTTCTTCAACATCCATGGCAGAGCAACTCTGAGATTACTCCATCAGGCCTTTACCTGCAGGGTTCAGCAGGCGGGACTGGTTATCCTAGTCCTGGAATTCCTCCGGGAGAATGTGTCACAGGAGTCACTGACTCAAGCTGTGCTCTCTCTCTTCTGTCAAGTCAACCATGGGGCTCTGGAAACCGAGTATCGGGTGTTGGGATGAACACCTTGATCACTCAAGGGCCACCTGTGGGTCAACCGATCACTCATGCTGGGACCTCCAACCGCTTTCCAACCACTTCGTGGGGTTTCAAGGGAAATGAAGCCGGTAGCAGCTCACACGAGATGCTTCCTGATCTTGGTCTCGGTCAAATGTCGCAGCCTCCACTTAGTACTCAGTACTCCGGTGTGCTTGAGTTGTCTCAACAGAGCAGCAGGAGGCAGCAACACATGGAACAAGGACACACCAGGGGCTATGACACCGGCAGTCAGCAGATTCACTGGTCACTTTAAAAGAGGTCCCTTGTTCTCCAGTTCTTATGAATGCCTTATTATTGTATCTTAAAACTTTGGAACCTTTTGAAGGCTTTATTATGTTTTGTTTGGTAGAAACCTAAACTGGCTATGCTTTGTGTGTGTGTTTTGTCAAGACTAAGACTATCAGAATAGTTTAGCCTTGAAGGGCTTGAACTGCCTACCTAGCAATAAACCTACTATTCTGGATTTTGGAATCTTATTATGATTATCGACGGTTTGTGAATTTCTTTGAAGCACTTTGGATAAATTTAACACGTTTGAGGGGAAAGGAAAAAAAGGTTTTATTATTGAATTATCTAACTAAATAAATAAAGACAGTTAAAATAAATATTATGATGAAAATGGAGGGGTGTAATGAGCAAATAACTGGGTGTGGCATTAAATGTTAAATCCTAATTTATCTTTTCTTACAATTGATACTAAATTAACTTCAATAAAATGTCTATTTTACCACCATATTTTATAACTAAAGGCACACATTGGCGCCACGTCAACGACCTCGTTTTTTCCTTCTAACAAACTCTGGAGCAGTGGCACGTTGTGCTGACATGGTGTCCATCTATTCAACGACAGTCAAGAAGTTCGTTAAGACATTGTTATGGGATGGCAATGGCCGGGTATGGCAATACCATCTCTACTCCATTCTCGATAAAAAAAATTATGGGAATTCCCGTCACAAACATGTTGGGGGACTATCCCCCAAACCCGCCCCAAATCCCCAATTTTTTGTATAAAAAATATTTATCCTACTACATGAAATCAACACATCAAAGGTAAATCCAGAAATCCTCCCACGAACTAGTTTCTCATGTATTGATCTCGATGGCCATACCCTCCTGGTTGAGAGCTTTGTCGTTCACTATATTGACGAAAAAAAAGAAAAGAAGATCTTGTAATTGCTCCAGGATTGGGGTTTGCGTTTGATGTTTATTTGCAAGTCGCAAGTTCCCTTATTATGAGGTTGTATTTTGGCGTTTGGGAGTTCCCCCAGTAATGAAATTCTCCTCTTTATAAATGTTTTTAAAATAAATATGTAATTATCAGGCCGAGTTCGGGGGCGGGATATAAATATCATCCCCGATCCATATTCGTCGGGGTTTTTTACATTCGAGGAATCCCGTACCCGATCTTCCCCGGAAATAGCCCCCCTTAGAGTCGGAGACCGACTAGTCGGGGACTTCTGCCATCCCTCACTCACTCTCATCTCTCTCTGGCTCTCTGCAATTACCACATCACGCATTCCAAACCTTTTCAGCTTCACAATCTCTCTCTCTCTCTCTCTCTCTCTAAGACGCTTCCTCCAAAGGTTCGTCGTCTTTAGCTTCTTTTGATATTTTGCGCCTTACAAATGTGGTGTTGATTGCGTTTCGGTCATTTTACAGAGCCTTTCTTGAACACTTTTTGTTCCGTTTGGTTTCCAAGAAAATGGAGGACAATTGAAAGAATGTGCATTTTTACTTCAATTTATGTACTAACTATTTTTCTTTCATGTTAATGCCCAAAAACGGATGACCACAATTGGAGACCAACTTAGAAGTGGCTTGCCTTCGGTAGATCTATTCCTCCTGCAAGCTTTGAGGGATCTGCAAAAGGAGAGTGTAGGGGTGAATACCTTGGGACTGGTGTGGTACCGGTCGAAGACTCTTCGATGTTTAAGTTAGCTAAGTATGAAGTGAGTAAGTAATTCAGCAAAGTAAGGGTACAAAATCCAAATCACTGTTACCTTTTGAGGTTGGCAAGGGCCCTATTTATAGAGGAGATATATGGACGACTTCGAGGTGATATTTCGATGTGGGATTTGTGGGCATCGCTTGTGGGGTACCACTTGTCCTCGGACATAAATGTTCCTTTTTTTGGCACGATCGGTAAGGGTGCTAGCCGATGCTCCTTGTTAGCTACCGAAGGGCTGGTCATATGTGGTATAAACAGGAGTCCCCCAAGTTCCAAATTGAGAACAGACTTCTTGGTTACGGACTTGTTATTGTGCTCTTTGACAAAAGACCAATGATCTCTTCGGTAGTTCCCGATCCTTTTATTACTGATGAGAGTCCCCAGTAGCCTAAATCTCCAATTAAGGAGGTACTTGGAATAATGGGACTTGGACCTGGTGCCGAGTTTAAGCGGTGTCGTTCGGTGGGGCTACTAAGTGCGTTGGGTATCTACCAATCGATAGATGAGGTCATCAAATTGGCCAACTGAAGACCTACTGATTAGTAAGAAGGGTTATCGCATTAGCCAAATGAAGGCCTGCCGATCAATATAGGTAATGGGGGTTATGTCCTTGACCAAATGAAGGCATGCCGATCGGTAAGAGAGATTATCACCTTGACCATGTAATAATGGTGCCTGCTGGTGAACCGTCAGTTGGGCTTACTTAGCCATAGTATAAGAAGGGGTTGATTCGCATTTGAGAAAGCACTTAGCATTTGAGAGCAAATTTGAGGAAAAAAAAAATCGGCGATTTTCGGCGAAGGCTTTTCTTGAGTGAGGCAAATTTTGATCGGCAGAGCTTGCAGTGGTGCGATTTCTGACGAGATCATACTCCGTGGTTGAACAAGGTATGCCTTATTCCTTCTTTGTAGATTAAAGAGTGAAGAAAAAAATCCAATATCTTTGGCAATAGATTGACTATCTTTACCTTCATGGAGGGATTTTAACAAGGTCACATAATTTCTAAAGGAACCAAAAATACTCAATCAGACTTCACACACAAACCAGAACAGAAACTTCAATGGTTATAGGCTCAAATACATTTATACACAACACTTCATACTCTACTAGAGCAATCTTGGGTATGTACAAATTTGAACTGTCAAGACTTTACTAAACACCTTCCCTTGTATCTTGGGCAACATGAAAAATTTCTCTTAATCAAAAAGTGGGGATGCAGAAGGCCTGGGATAAGCAGTCACTAAGGAAGCATTAGGCGCACCATTAGAATGGCCATGAGTAGTTGCGTGGTTCTCTTTCTGAGTACTTTTCGGCATGTTCTTTGTCTCCTGAAGTTCCTCCAGTGTTGTTACCACTTCGTTCATGTCGGGTCTGTACCTAGGAGCTATAGAAAGACATTGAAGTGCAAGGTTGGCAGCCTTTTGGACCCGATTGAGTCAGTACTGACCTTCAAGTCGAGAATCAATAACACGAAAAACTCGGCGTTTGTTTCTCAGGTATGGTTTTGCCCACTCCGCCAGGTTGTGTTCTCCAGTTGGTCTGTTCTTATCTATAGCTCGTCGTCCAGATAACATTTCTAGTAGAACAACTCCAAAACTGTATATGTCACTCTTGGCAGTAAGATGACCAGCCGAAGAAAACATGCAATTAATTGTAAGCACTAACTCTACTTTAGTTCTGTAATACCAAGATTTGGCATTTGCACCCACATTGCATCAGGTACCAACAATTGAACGTAGGTTGTTTGACAGATTAGTTTTTGGGAGTTTGATGTTGGAGAAGGCTGGGAATTGGATGGAAGCAACTAATGGAACTTATCCCACCCTATGTTGTACGGACACAGGTACGGGTACACATAAACACAACACGGCGACATGAAAAATCTCAAAAAATTAGGACACGGACACGGCAATTAAAATAATAATAAATTATAATAGTATATACTTATATATATTTTTAAAAAATTTCATACTCAATAACATAAAAACATTATTTTGTTGGACAATGCACCTAACAAAACATAAAAACCCATCATATTGACAGCTCTCTCTCTCTCTTTCTTTATTCTTTTTCCCTCTTCCTTCTTATTCCTCACTTCCTCTTTTCTTTCTTTTAGCCCCTGCTCCATCTCTCTCTCTCTCTCTCTCTCATTTTTCCTTCTTCTTCACTCCCTCCACTACAAGAAAAAGTGGCAACAATCACTATTATTTAGTGACATTTGGTGACATTTGCTGGGGTTACTAAAGTCTTTAGTCACACAAAAATTTCAAAAAGGTGACTAATGCTACTAATAGTCACCAAAAAGGTGACTAAGGGCTTTAGTCACCAACAAATTAACGATGGTGACATTTGGTTACTTTTAGGTGACTAAAGCCTTTAGTCACACAAAAATTTCAAAAAATGTGACTAAAGCTACCAACAAATACCAAAAAGGTGACTAATGCTACCAACAGTTACCAAATTCTTAGTTAGTGACAAGGGGTGACTACTGTGACTTTTCTTGTAGTGCTCTCTCTTTCTTTCAAGAATCGCATTCAAAGTAGGCGTTGTCTTCTTCCCCAAGTGCACAACGTCTTCTCTGCAACACACAAAATTTTCCCATTTTTTTCAAGTCGTGTCTTGATTATGAGTTGACCTGTGTCTTGACCGTGGACCGTTGGACACGAGTGTCCGAAGTGTGTCCGAGTGTCCTAAGTGTGTTCGAGTGTCCGAAACTCCAACACAGCAACTCAACGAAATGTCCGTGCAATGTAGGTCCCACCCCTATCCTCTTTTAGACATTTTCCGGGTATACACGAAAGAAGTACTTAAAGAAGTACTTACTTTAGGGAGGAGTCAATCACATTTTATTTATATATATATGGGTATTTTAGGATAAACGAATGGTGGAAAGAGATAATTATTATTTACTAAAATTTTATAAATAATAAGAACACTGGCGACTATCCTAACAATATATATATATATCAATTCAATCACTTTACTAACATACACTCTTCTCACCCCTTATCTTCCTCATTTTTCTCCTTTGCCATAGACTTTTTAATTTTGGGATCACAAATTTCTTTCCACATCCGTTTTCCTTTCCTCATTGACCAATGCATATACATGTTGTTTGCATAGAAGATGGTGAGGGTTCCTCTCATGGTGGCTTTTACGTGGAAAGGTATGGTGATTTGAGTTTTGGATTTTGGGTATTTAGCTTTGGCATGTGGGTCCTCACATGGTGCCTCTTTATGTATCTAAGGTATATGTATGACGCTTTATAAGTCTGTCTTTTTTATCTACCTAAGTTATAGGTATGCACATTTTCTGACTTTTCTATATGCACCGTAGTTATAGGTAGCAAATTTTTTGTGTTTAATGTACTTGAATATTAGGTAATGACATGGGTAATAGGTTGATTTTTGTGTTTTCTATATTAACTTACCTACCCAATAGGTACCTATCAGTAAGGATAGGTAAGTTTATACCCTATCTACATATATGCATGTCTTCATCATTTTATCTTATATGTTGTACCTATTAGTAAGATAATATATAACATGTTCTTTGTTTTTGCCTTTGAGTTAGGTTATCAGTTAAAGAAAAAATTGTGTATTCTTTAAATGAGTTTTTAACGCATAGATAGATATATAGTTTATTGATTATTTCTTTTTATTGTTGCAGGTGCTTTATGGCGGAAATAAAAATAATTTAGAAGTCAAAATTTGAAAGGAAAAGATGCATGAAATTATTCTTTTTAAATTCATTTTCATTTTTAGTTCAAGGGGCAAAATTGGTATAAAAATTAAAGAATAAAAGTCAAAGGACTTGAATTAAAACGTAAAAAGACGTGGACTAGACCATAATCCTAATGGCAACCAAATGTTTTGGACTAGGATCTTAGAACCCCTCATTAATATTACTGGGATGAGCTGCCAGGAAACCTCTCACCACTTTGTATTGTTGACTAATCTCTAGTCAGAAATCAAACCCTAAAAGAGGATAATTCCTATTACAACAATCCCACCATTTACGTACTTTATGGCCCTTCTCCTCCTCAGAGGAAGAATATTGTTTGACCTTTGGTGGTGAGGGGGCTTTCCCCATTTCCTTTTACAAACCTGGATACTGTATGTTACCAATACAACAATGAAGTTCAATCAATATTCTCGATCAGGTACTGGATCATGTTCATGGGCGGGGACTTTGACCTTTGGTGGTGAGGGGGCTTTCTCCTCCTCTTCTCTTTCACTTCTAGCTACTCCATACTGTCCCCCTCCTTGGCCTTCTGGTTCTCGATCACCATGTATTGGCCTCCTTTAAACCTCTGAGATATTGATGCTAAAACTGGGAAAAGGAAACTGACTAAGGAAGAAGAATTAGAACCACTATCTCAGACATTTAAAGGAGGCGAATACATGGTGATCGAGAACCAGAAGGCCAAGGAGGCCAATACATATTTCTTTCCACATCCGTTTTTCTTCCTTGGTGGCATAGTGCATCTACTATTTATGTTGCTTGTTGTGGGGTTGGCATAGTTTTAGCTAGCAACATCTCGGAAAAACAGAAGCTACTGTCAAATGCAGAAGAAGAATCGAAACTTCCAGATGCAGACAAAGAACTACTTGAGAGGTTTGAAGAATGTGGATTCATAAGGCAGGTGGACGGCCAGTTCGTGGAGGAATACTATGAAGGAGTTGGGTAATAAATTGAAGAAGCCTCAATTTATTACCCAACTCCTTTCTTCAATTTATTACCCAACTCCTTCATAGTATTCCCTCCACGAACTGGCCGTCCACCTGCCTTATGAATCCACCTTCTTCAAACCTCTAAACCAGTTCTTTGTCTGCATCTGGAAGTGTCGATTCTTCTTTTGCATTCGGCAGTAGCCTCTGTTTTTTCGAGATGTTGCTAGCTAAAACTATGCCAACCCCACAGCTAGCAACACAAATAGGAGAGACACTATGCCACTAAGCAAGAAAAACGGATGTGGATTTGTGATCCCACAATTAAAAGGTCTATGGCAAAGGAAAAAAAAATGGAGGAAGAGAAGGGGTGAGAAGAGTGTATGTTAGTAAAGTGATTGAATTGGTATATTTCCTTTTACAAACCTGGACACTGTATGTTGCCAATACAACAATGAAGTCATCGTATCCTTATTTTGAGGGTGACCGCCACATTTGCTAGAAAGAAAAGCTTTTTTTTTTTTTTTTTTCTATAGTCAGTTTCTTCTCTCTCATCTCATAACTATAATATCATCGATGTAGGGTAATTTCTGCCCTTTACATAGTCTGTGAGAATGGATTCAATGGCAAAACACATTCTGAACCATTATTTGAGCAGCATCGCCTATACATAGTTAGCTTGGGTTCGAGTCCCAGGAAAGCATAACTAGGAGGAATTGTTGGTTACAATTTCTACATTTGTGGGAAAGAGGAACGGTTGTTACTATTATTATCCATTTTGAGTTTTACAGAATATGAGAAGATAATTACTTTCATTATCCTCAAATATCCCCCGGTAAAAAGAGTGAAGGAAAAAAACAATCTCAAATATCTTTGGCAAGTGATTGACTATCTATACATTCATGGAAGATTTTTACAAGGTCACGTAATTTCTAAAGGAAGCAACAATAGTCAACGAGCTGAATCAGACTCCAAACACAAACCAGTACAGAACCATGTGCCTTCAATGGTGTTCTGTAAGTAAATAACCAGAAAAGATTTGGACAGTATAGCATACTCTACTAGAACAATCTTGGGTATGTACAAATTTGAACTCTCAAGACTTTACTCAACACCTTCCCTTGTATCTTGGGCAGCATGAAAAATTTCTCTCAAGCAAAAAGTGGGGATGCAGAAGGCCTGGGATAAGCAGTCACTCTGGAAGCATTAGGCGCCCCATTAGAATGGCCATCATGACTAGTTACCTGATTCTCTTTCTGAGTAATTTTCGGAATGTCCTTTGTCTCCTGAAGTTCCTCCAGTGTTGTTACCACTTCGTTCATGTCGGGTCTGTACCTAGTATCTATAGAAAGACATTGAAGTGCAAGGTTGGCAGCCTTTTGGGCCCGATTGAGTGAGTACTGGCCTTCAAGTCGAGAATCAATAACACGAAAAACCCGGCGTTTGTTTCTCAGGTATGGTTTTGCCCACTCCACCAGGTTGTGTTCTCCAGTGGGTCTGTTCTTATCAATAGCTCGTCGTCCAGATAACATTTCTAGTAGAACAACTCCAAAACTGTATATGTCACTCTTGGTAGTAAGATGACCTGCCGAAGAAAACAAGCAATTAATTGTAAGCACTACCTGTACTTTGGCTCTATAATACCAAGCTTTGGCAATTGCACCCACATTCCATCAGCGGTCAACAATTGAAGGTTATTTGACAGATTAGTTTTTGGGCTTTTGATTTTGGTGAAGTGGATGGGAATTGGTGTACTTCATGGAAGCAACTAATGGAACTTGTCCCACCCCTATCCTCGTTTAAGATTTACAGGGCAGATATTTTCTGAGGGTAATGTTAATAGACTAACTTCATGAATTCAGAACTATTGTCAACTAAGGTTGATAAGCAAGGCAAATTTGTACTTCTTCAACAGTATGAGGTATAACCTTACTTGGCAAATGCCATATGAATAATAAATTTAGAATTATTTTGGACAAACAGTTATTAGCTCTGCAAAAGTACATCTCAGAAAATTGAAATGTCATCTAAAGCATGAAACTTGGAGTGGAGCTTGGTTTCTAGAAGCCAAAGAGGTTCCATACAGGCCAAGGATTTTAGAGAAGAAATGAAATATGAAAGTAGTACCTGTGGCTAAATACTCAGGAGCAGCATATCCTTGGGTTCCAATGACCCTAGTAGAGACATGGCTCTTGTCACCAGTTGGGCCATCCCTGGCTAATCCAAAATCAGACAGCTTTGCATTGTAGTTCTGAAATTGTAACTATGAGTCAGTACGGAGGCAAATAATCAGCCATATTGAATCTGATTAAAGTATGCTATTCAGTAATGTACCGAGTCGAGCAAAATGTTAGCCGACTTGAAGTCACGATGTATGACTTGTGTTTCAGCATTGTGGAGAAAAGCAAGTCCCCTTGCAGCACCAAGGGCGATTTTCATTCGAAGGCTCCAAGAAAGTGGCTGAAAGTGAGAACTTCCTGTTGCAACAGTAGCTAATGCTTCAGTAACAAGTTATTATATGCAACTTGCAATGTGCCATCTCTAAGGGCAAAAAAGGAGGGGGTGAGAGAGAGGTTCAAAATGAACATCACGATTGAGGATGTAAGAAACTCACTCCTGAATAGATGATTTTCCATGCTGCCCTTAGGCATGAACTCGTAAACTAAGAGCCGATGATCATCCTCTAAGCAATAACCAATTAATTTCACAAGATTTGGGTGATGCAGCTCCCCAAGATAGTTGATTTCTGTCTGCAGGTCCAAAATGTAGTATTAATTACTCTTCTATTTGAGAAATGCTCCAAAAATCATGCCAAATTGACAATCTATAATCTAGCCAAGAATTGCAAGTCATAGAAGAGTTACAGTTAGGTGATATGGAGAACTTCTTATTGCAAGTTTCTCCTAATTTAAAGAGCCATAAACTACTATGACATGAAGTTTTAAGCATACAATGCACACAAGTAAATAAAGCAGACCATCAAAACTCATAAAGATGAAAAGGAGATGACTGCACTCACCAACCATTCCTTGTGACCCTGGACTCCATCTTGGTTGAGCCTCTTCACAGCAACCACCAAGCCAGTACCGGCCTTGGTAGCTATGAGAGAACTTTCATCAACCCAACCTTTGAAAACAGAACCAAAACCGCCATCTCCTAGTACACTGTCAGGACGGAAGTTTCTTGTGGCATTTTTGAGCTCGCTGAAGCCGATACTCTTCAATTTAGTAGATTGTAAGATCTCACCCTCACTCCGAGGAGTGACAGGCATGGAAACTGATGAGGCCTTGCTATTTGAAACACTCCCATTTTTAGAATTGAATCCTAAGAGAAAGCAATCCAATGGACCTATGTTACCAAATATTCACTTCAATAGGTAGAGGTGAAAACATACTGCACTTCTATCTTTCATCACCAGAATAATTTTTTCCAAAACCAAACCTTAAACAGTCATGGTGCTACCAATTCGATAGTTCCCTAAAAGCACAACCGAGCTTATAGCGAAGAGGAAAATGATCTTAAGCATTATCAAAGTAGTAAAGTTGAAGCCTGACAGGCTTAAAGCATATTAAAGGTGCTACCATACTGCCTCTCTCTCTAAAGATAGGTAAGCTTACAAAGTCCTAGCAACAAAAACTTATCGCATCAATCAAAATCCTATAAAATTACCTCAAAATAACAAACCCAACTAACCAAACAGAAATAATACATTCAGGAAATCAGAATTTTTATATTCTCTGATGAAAGTAGTAACAAGAGTTCATTTTCCAAAAAATGATAGCAATACCTGTATGAGAAGGACTTTCAGCCTTGATTTTGTTGCTCCAGCAAAGCCCCATCCAAACAAAACTTTCCCAAATCTCTATTTCCCCAGCTTTCAAACAAATTCAATAGGAACCTCAGAATAGAAGAACCCAACAAGCAAAACAAAACAAAGTCTTGAAATGCAGAGAACCCCAACAAAACTCAATATGAAGGCTCGTGAGAAAACATAGATTTTGTCCCAGACTGAGATTTTCTTTTCTGGGTACAATCTCCCAACAAGCTTTTTACCCTCTCCCCAGAAAAAGACATATATAATTGAACCCAAGTTCAATTCAGACACGAAAAAGATCACCACTTTTTTCTTTTACAGAGATCCTAGCTATAGCTGCCAGTATAGATGATTGATGCTATTGGGTTCCGTTTACTTCTTTTGGTTTTGTTTTCGGATAAGAAGCTAACAAAAAGCGAGGAAGAAAATAGAAAGGGTCCTTTGAGCCTTTGCCATTGGAGCTTCTGTGTTGCCTTTTTAGACCTTCGCGAAGCACAGTGCAATGGACGGTTGACTTGCTTTTAGAGTCTCTGTCTTCTACTCCAACTAACACATTTCTTTATTGGCATTTAAAATGAGGAATATAATTTTCTTTACATTTTGTTTCTTTGCGTGCTAATTTTCACCAAGTATATTAGGTTTATTAATAATGATTTTCTTTTAAGGGATTCAGTTATGGTGCACAATTAGAAATCAGAATCAACAGTGACTTACATTTGTGTTAAAATGTTGTTAGTGCATACTGATATTTTGATGTGATTTTGTTAAAATGTTGGAGAAAAACTCCAATATATTTTCTCGATTCACTTTCAATTCTATCTTTATTTCTCTTCCAATATGGAAAAATTATAATGTATGACCATCAAATTGTCACGACACGCGACAATATGACAATCACAGAAGAATTACTCACTCACATGAATCCGAGATGGATAAGTTAGTGGCGACAATAGTTTCTCTTTTTCTCTCTAATTGATCAGCTACTTGATAACTAGTTATGATGATCGGATGGTTGTGATGGAGGGTTGATGCTTATTGTGTTTGCCGCATGTTTTTGTTAAACTTGTCACGCGGATGCATGAATTATAACATGTTGGTTGGACTTGTCGGTGTGCTTTTGCAGATTCTCATTCATTGTTAATCAATTTTCAGACCATTCCTTTGTTTCTGTAATGGCGTCTACTCAATGATAATTAGTCATATTGCGTGTTTATTTACTTACGTAATTACACCTAGTTGATTATGTTACACATTATTAATCAATTTCTGACCATTTCATGGAACAAGGGTCTCATTTCTCAACTTACTGTTGAGTTTTTTTTATATATTTTATTTATTGATTTATTTATGGAAAATTAATGTGTGAATTGTTAGGTGGCACATTCATAGAATGAGTGAATTGCCAATATTTTCCTCGTTTATAAAATATTTTTATGAATAATTTATAACCTGATGTGTTAATAATATTATGCTTTAAATTGGATTAATCTGAGTTTGATGGCGTATCCATATTCCATAACATGACGTTTTGAGGAATAAGTCAGTGTTGGTGGGGATGCTGGGAAGCTTCTGATCTTCTTCTACAAATGCAGATTAAACTAATAAAGGTGACCTTGCAGGAATTTATTAAGAATTGAAAATTAATTAGTTGATGGATTCTTCAAGCTTATTTCTTACTATTTTTTTATTGGAAATTATTTTCTTACTTTTATTGCACCAATTTCACAGAAATTTGAACAAAAAACATGGTGTGGTTTCGCAACTGACGAGAGAAAATCAATTTATTTCTTAATTTCTCACCTAATAAATAAATGAAAATAGTAATAAAAAGCAATCACGCCTCATTGAAACTTCTAATTATGCCAAAGTAAGGTTCCCACGTTAGCCTTTTATTTCATTTTATGTTCTGCTGGATTTTTTTTTTTTTTTTTGAGTCGAATGAATGAATATGTCATTATAATAGAGAATTACAAAAAAGCCCAAACAACAATCAAAAACATAAAAACAATGACACAACCAAACAAAATAAAAGCTCAAACCATAAAACACATAAATTAGGCACAATACAACAAAATAACCCCCAAAACACAAAAATCCTAGAAACAAATAGCCACCGCCACTCGATCTGCCGCCGTCGTAGCCAGAAGAAGAAGGTCCATGAGAACCGACAAAAGCTGCAACAAGCCAGGAGACAACCAAGAAAATCCTAGGGAAAGGGGAGGAGTTTAGGTTGTAGAGTTCATAGGAGGGGCCAGGGGAGAAAGGGGTTGATGGGGGTGAGTGGATGAGAGGAAAAGAGGGAGATAGAGTTGGAATGGTTGACAAGTAGTGGGAGAGGAGATGTGGAGGAGATGACCAACATCTAGAAAATCAAAGGGGAAAAGGCAAACAAAAAATAATCAACAAAAAAAACGAAAACAAAAAGCCACACCAGAGGTGGCAGAGGTGCCACTCCAAAGGGCGGCGACATAGCCACCAAAGGCTCGGAAGAGGACGGTGGGAAAGGAGAGAAATTATAGAGAGAAGAGGGAGCCTCTCTCTCTCTAAAAGTCTCTCGGTGAGAAAATTTAGGCTAAGGCTAGTTTTCTGAGGTATCAATGTTTGAATGATGTCGGAGAAAATTCATGACTGTTGTCCTAAGTATTGACTTTTAGAAGTGGATACATATGAAAATTTATAGGGTGGTATTAGAACATGGTCACTTGGTATAAGCCGTTTGTGTATTGTTATATAATCATATGAATGAATGTCAGTTTCTACTTTAGAGTTTAGTATTAATAAATATTCAATCATACTCGACATGTAGTACGACACACTAATTTCTCCATGTATAGGCAACATCAACTAAGAAAATTAATATTTTTGAGTTAGGTTTGAACTCAACTTATCTTTTTTCTTTGATACAACAAATATCTTCTATAAAATTCAAACTCAAGAACTTCCGAAATAAAACGAAAATTGTGTATCACTAGACGAAATGATCATCGACGAACCCTGGAGCTCATGACACTAGTTTGCCTTCACAATTCTCTTATGTAAAAAAGAAGGAAGAAGAAGAAAAAGAAAAGGGGTTCTTAGATCTAAGTCCAAAATGTTTGGTTGCCATTAGGTCTAGTCCTCGTCTTTTTGCGTTTTGATTTAGGTCCTTTGACTTTTATTCTTCAATTTTTATACCAATTTTGCCCTTTAAACTAAAAATGGAAATAAATTTAAAAAGAATGATTTCATGCATCTTTTCCTCCTCATTCAAATTTTGACTTCTATTTTTTTTTTCCCATCATAAACCACCTGTGACAATAAAAATAAGTCATCAATAAACAATATACTTATCTATGCGGAATACACAATTTTTTCTTTAATTTGTAACCTAACCCAAAGATAAAAAAAACAAAAAACATGTTATATATTATCCTACTAATAGGTACAACACATAAGATATAAAATGACAAAGACATGCATGTATGTAGATATATAAACTTACCTATCCTTACTAATAGGTACCTATTGGGTAGGTAAGTTAATATAGAAAACACAAAAATCGACCAAATAACCCATGCCATTGCCTAATATTCAGGTACATTAAGCACAAAAATTTGATGACTATATAACTAAGGTGCATATAGAAAAGTCATAAAATGTGTTACCTATAACTTAGGTAGATAAAAAGACAAAGGCTAAAGCGTCATACCTATACATTAGATACGTGAGAGGCAAACTAAGATAAGAAAGAAATGCACCATGTGAGAGACCCACATGCTAAAGCTAAATACCCAAAACCCAAATCACCATACCTTGCACCTTATGAAGAGGTAAAAACCACCATGAGAGGAACCTTCGTCATCTTCTATGCAAAGAACATGTATGTGCATTGGTCACTTTGAGTTTAAAGCTCAACTTTCGATTTGAGCATTTGTACGCAATGTCCAAAAGTAGATTTCTCACATATGCGGTTGATGACTTCTTTGTCATTAGAGGTTCAAAAGAGGAATTGGAAAACCTGCATTTTCTCAATTCTTTTTGTTGAGAAGTATGGAAAACTGCATTTTCCCAGGATCTGTTGTTGGTTCGTCATTTTTGCTTAATTAAGCAAAAATTTCTCTATAATATGTGGTGATGGGTTTGCTTAATCAAGTAAAAACACATAAAAGTCAATCCTTAAATGATCAATCACAAGAAATATGGAATCTTGTAAT
Source organism: Prunus padus (assembly GCA_024362665.1). Lineage (NCBI taxonomy): Eukaryota > Viridiplantae > Streptophyta > Magnoliopsida > Rosales > Rosaceae > Prunus > Prunus padus. The sequence goes on from JANFAM010000019.1 coordinate 6,552,965, forward strand.
TATTATCATATAATCAGCCTATTACGTACCTTATTTATGTCCCTAAATTAAAACCATAATAAAATTTTGTAGTTATTATCAACCAAATCAATTTCTTACCCGTTTTATATCTCATGGGCATATATGGGAACAATAAAATAATTTTAAAAGCGAAAAATTAATGTTTAAATCAGAAAATCTAAAAAAGGAATATAATCACATGTGGCGCAGAAGTCGAAGAACTTTTATCAACGACAAATGTGTGGGACTAAACCCAACTCTTGGTCAGATTTTGGATCTCTATCAACTTTTCTCAAAGAAAACTTATAATTCATGTGGATACAATACAAGTTTGGGCTTTAGCCTATTTTGGTGTCAAAGTGGGTTTCCAAAATTAAAATAAAAGTAGGTGTTGGGCTCATCTCTCTTGGGCTTTGAAGGTAACAAACAGTAGTAACAAAAACCCCATGTTGATGATAATTTCTCACAATTTGACACCAAACTGAAATCAACATGAATGTGAGGGCAAGTGAAGCAAGTTGGGTTTTAAATAAAGAAAGTATGGAATTTGTTGAAAGGGATCTGAGATGTTTCCCTATCACCCAACCAAGTTGGGGAAAAAGCCTAAAACCAGAGTCAGAGCAACAACTGAGGTTAAATGGAGACTCACTCACTCAATCACACACTTATTTATTTATTTTTAACCTCTCTCTTTCCCCTTCACACCAATCCCTATACTAAATGCAGCTTCTACTTTGCACAGTTTACTCATTGTTTTATTTATATATTTTTACTGTGGTAAATAATATATGAGTCATTTCCTGCCACAAAAAAAAAAGTTGTCGCTTTTCAGAGAAAATGCAGAGGGTAGGGTCAGGGGGCTCAGAGGGGGAGATTTTATAGGGGAGGATCTCCCCTCAATTTTATACAAATATATAAATGTTATGTTTGATGCTTTGATGTGTCATATCAGGATTTTTTGTTAAATTCCAAGGTTGCCCTTCTATAGCTGCTGTACTTGACGCATCAAAACCCACCCCTCTGCTCTCTCTGCACTGCAAAACTGCTACTACTCTACCAAAAACGACAAGGAAATCAGCGACTTTCTGCAACAGTGATTCTTCCAGTCGTATCTCATCTCTACAGTAAAAAACTTAATTAACCCAATCTCCAACAGGATTAAAAAGGTCTCATTTGAAATTATCATTTATTTTAACTTGGAAAGTGACAGAAGAAAAGAATCACAATACTCATTCAATTTTCTGATGTGTGAAGAATAATTAATAATACTTACATTTATATCCATTCCCAATTTTTGTTGTTGTTAACTTTTCTTAATTTCGATTATCAAAACCTTAATGTAGGGAAGGGTTGAATAGAAAAGAGAAAGAACAAAAAATAACAATATTGATTAAAAAATATTAAAAAACAAAATTAAGTGTAAGTGGAGAAAAATAAAATGGAAAAATCAGCTTCTATAATTAATATTCGATAAAACAAAAACAAATAATATGAACTTCAAATTGTGCCTTATTATTTGTATGCTGATATCCTAGCGTGGTTAAAAATGCAGCAACTTAATTATTATAAGGGTATAGTATTGCTTCAGTCTCAAATTATGCCGCGGTATTTTGTTATATTAGAAAGTTCATAATTTTTTTATATATATTTTTATACAAGTGATATTGAGGAAATGGATAATCGACTACTTACAGAAAGTTCATAGTTAGAATGACTCTCAAATCATGTCGTGATTTTTCAATAGCTTTATAAAGAGAGAGAGTGAGTGTTGCCCTAAAGTAGGAGCATTGATCAATATTGCCTGGAAGATCCATGTGATATGGGACCATCCTCAAAGGTACATTCTCACACCTTTAAAGCCTAATCAAGTCCTCTTTTCTAAAATTCCTGGAAGCGCCAGCGCTTTGGTTTTCCAAATTCAACTATTTTTTATTTTATTTTTATTTGGTGTCACTTCAATCTTATTGTAAGTTTTTAGCATATACTTTTTGGTGTATTATATATATATAATATAATCCATTGACCCTAAACTTTTATCCAAGACTTTGGGGCGCAATATTTAATTCTCATTTTACATAAAAGACAAGAGAAGAATTATGGCCCAGAGACATGCAATGCAAGACAAAATGATCAATTGTTTTGCTTTGTTTTCCATTTGCCACAAATATATATTGTATAATGAAGAAATAATGAGGGGAATCTCATCTGTGAGATGAGGAGAGGGGAGGGGGTAAGTTGAGTAAATGGAGGGCGGGTTGGTGGTGGCAGGGGGGGAGATTAAGAAAAAGAATGTGAGATGAGCAAGTGGTGGTCTGGTAGGGTTTTTTCTCACTGCCGCTGTCAACCCCAAAATAAAAAGACCCAGAAAGGACAAATAGAGGGGCATTTTTATCTATATTTTTATTTAAATTATTAAATTTGAAATTAGGAAAATAGGGGAAAAAATAAAAGGGACGTAACGTATCACTGACAACTGAGGGGGGGACTTCTGAGCAGGATCAGAAGGTCGTGTCTCAATCAGACTCGTCTCCTTGTGCCGCGAAACCCGGACTACAGTCCCCCCCACCACACCTCGTCTGGACCCCACCTCGTCCTAATGATGGCTTTTTATCTCTTTTCCCTTTTTTGATCCTCTGCTGCGCCTGCTTCCCTGCCCTGCTCTCCTACTCTATCATCTACACTGCTGACCATAGGATCATAGGAGGTCTTTGTTTAGCAGATCGAGGGAGACGGATGATAGAATGGAGTGCTGAATAAGACGGTGGGAGCTTGCCTAGAGGAACCGAAGTAGCCCCCTGTCTCTTCTGTCTGTGAGCATCCTGACGTAATGGAATTGAAATTCATTCTCATCTTTTCCCTCTTCTTCAACCGACGGTCAGATTTCACAGCATGCATGGGGGTTCAGTGCTCATAATTGTACCTTTACTATCATACAAAATAGCAACAAATAATTTTCATTAAAAAAATGTTTAAGGCTTATACAGGATTGAAGTTGTCTCCAAGGCAGTATTTTTGATTTCCATCTTTCTATGTGAGACTTATAAGACATATTGGACTACTTCTAATTTCACATGTTTAATCTCAACACATTAAATAATAGTCAGGATTAATTATTTTCCACATTAAACAATTAAACAATGATCAGAAGTAAAGTTCATTTTTATTGTAATAGTCCAGTTTACTATGACTCAAACATGTCGTTAAGTAGTAGACGAAACACGTGCTTTGTTGGACGATTGTTTAAACACACCAAACGAAAGTATCATGAATGTTCGAATATGAGACTACTGATATGTTAGTCACAATTACTTTCACTATACTAGATCTTATTAACTAACAGTCAATAGTCTTATAATTTTATTTGAAATAGTCTAATTCAGTCCGACTTATCAAATATAACCTAAAGGTGCTTAGACGAGACACGTGCAATGATATGGCCCGCAACCCAATAATGTGAAAAATGCGGTCCTATCGTCCATAGCACGTTTGCTACGCTCCCTGACGCAGGTGGCATCAAAGGTGAATGATTCACCCGAATCATAAAACACGGGCAAGGCCCACGTACCAAATGCCCGACCCATGGGCCCAAGCGCTGTATTATTATGATAATAATTGCACGTAATCGTAGTAGCTTTGCTTACTCCCGCGAAACACTGATGAAAGATTATGAGCCACCCAACGACCCCAAATGACACAGGAAGGAGATATAAGCGCTGAAATCGAGCGTACGCCTCCCTCCCTCTCTCATCCTTTCTCTCTCTAGCAGAAGTTTGCAGCTTTTTTTTCATTTTAATTTTGATGTGTATGAGTTTTTGAATTGTCGTTGAGTCGTTGAGGCTGGGGCCATGGTGGTGAAGATGACACACAACACAGTACTGGAGCAGTAGAGTAGACCTTAGCTTTTATTTTTATTTATTTTTATTTTGTTATGTGGTTTGATTGATGATATTGCAAATTCCCCTCAAAACGACGTCATCGGCTGGGCTGGGGTCTGCATTTGCCTCCTTGCCCCTCCATTCGCGTGCCCTCCTTTTACGCTCTCTGTCAGATCCCTCTCCTACCTCTCTCTCTCTCTCTTCACATAGGTCTAGTCTCTTCTGTCTTTTTTTTTCTTTTTCTCTCTCTAGTCTGGGATTTTTTCTCCCTCTATAGGGTTGTTTTGGAGTTTGAGTCTCCACCGTTTTTCATTCTCTCTCTTTATTTTTCTCTGTTTCATCATCCCAACAACAGTCTTATTATTATTATTATTATTATTACTACTATTAGCAGTTTGGTCGGAGGAGGAGATGCGTCGAAGACCAAGTTTGGTTCTTTGGTGCAGTTAAGCAGAAATGTAAGCCTTTCTCTCTTCTTTCACTCTTAATTTCCGCATTTTATCTCATTATGCAAAGCATTGAAGGACAAAAAGAGATAAAGTTCCCAACTTGTAAACGAGTACCTGCTTGCTGTCATTGATTGTTGAAAAAGTTTCGGGTTTTTCTCTTATTCTGCAATTTGCTTGTTGGGTTATGGGGTTGTCCTTTTGGTTCGTAAGAAAGTCGTTTTTTTTTTTCTCTTTCAAAACAAGTTTCTTGGGGTTGTTCTTAGTTTTATCTGCAGCCTCACTCTCTGTTTTATTTTTAAAATGATGCGAAAAGTTAGTGATAGAGTGATATAGCAACAATCCTTTGCATGGTTGGTGATGGCTATACTTCTGTATTGCCCCATTTCTCAGATTAATTATTGTACTTTTGTTTGGTGAAGGAATTTGACGGTCTGGATGAAGTAGGTGTGGGGTAGTTCTCACAGATTAATTTTTAAGAAACACAGAGAAGAAAACAAATTTCTCTACTGTGGAAAAAATCTCATCACATCCCCAATCCCCAATCCCCAACCCAGTCAGCAGGACAATTTCCTTCGCGATGTACTGGGATAATTTGACCAGTTAAATCAGTGGGGGTTTTCACTTTTAGTTTTGTTTTTCTTCAGTTGTTGATTATTTTTGTTCTCAATTTTGGGTTTATGGGTTTTGCCTCTAGTATAGTGTTGGGATATTTAGCTGAATATTGGAGCATATTTTCGAAATTTTTAGTCATTTTTCAGTTTTTGTTATTGTTCATTGTTAGTGTTAGTGTGTTCATTTGCCACCTTATTTTGTAATCAAATTTGGGTACCTTTATCTAATTTCTTTACCTGTTGTTTATTGTTTAAAGTTAAAATTTTACACCTTAATTGTCATAAAGATGTATTATAGTTCACTGTTCATATATAATTAACATTAATTAGTATATTATACTGACTGCACCGAGTATATACATAGTATATATGTAGATTTCGATAAATAGTAATATCTATTAACTTGTAATTACTAATTACCAAAAGACAATAAATAATGAATATGAAAAAAATGTAATTATCCATAATTTTACAAATATGAAATATATCCTGTTCTAATAGTTTGTTAGTGTCTTGTCTACAATTTGCTAAGTTAATAAGGAAAGGGTTTCTTACTAGGAGTTGTTCTGTTCTCTATTTTTTAATGGACATGTCAGACCTTGATCTGCTCTCTAAGTTTCTTCTTTTTTCTGTTCTAAATGGGTGGATTCCCATCGTTTATTTCGTTTTTTGTAGTAGTGCCAGTTGGAATGTATTTTGCATGACTGGTGGATTGTTAAGCAGTTCTTTTCACATTTAGAGTTCATCAATACTTAACATAATACTAGTTAGGTCCATCTTGAATCGTCAGTTTACTTTGCTGACGTTGGAGCTATGGAACGATGAGCATTCTCATCTTTTTAATTTTTTGCCCTTTCTGTATTTGGCTATTAGCAATTGGAGAGAAAAGAGGAAGGCACTGAGCATTACAGAATTTCCTTTGTTTTCTTGTGTTAAATGCATGAATAGATGATGAAATTGCTATCCTGGTTTCAAACAGAGGATTCAACTAGTTGGTCCATCCTTTATTTCAGCTTTTCTTCATAGCCCAGAGTTTAGTCCCTTTCTATCTCACTATTCAGTTCATTTTTGACATTGGTAACATATCATCATGATTCATATCACAGTAGAAGATGTACTAACACTTAGTGATTTCTGGATTCCAGATACATTATGAAGCGTTTCGGTTTGAAGCAATGGACAGTTGTATTTGGTCATGGAAATGAAGGAGAGACAACGTTGGAGAGCTGAAGAGGACGCTTTGTTACGTGCGTATGTGCAGCAATATGGACCAAGGGAGTGGAACCTTGTATCACAGCGCATGAATACACCCCTAAACAGGGATGCCAAATCTTGCTTAGAAAGGTGGAAGAATTATCTCAAGCCCGGCATCAAGAAAGGATCACTAACTGAAGAGGAGCAGCGCCTTGTCATTTGCCTTCAAGCCAAACACGGTAATAAATGGAAGAAAATTGCTGCTGAAGTCCCTGGACGTACTGCTAAGAGATTGGGCAAGTGGTGGGAAGTGTTCAAAGAGAAGCAGCAGAGAGAACAGAAAAACAATAAGACAGTTGACCCTGTTGACGAGGGCAAATACGATAGAATTCTTGAAACCTTTGCTGAGAAGCTAGTGCAGGAGCGTGCTGCCCCATCATATCTCATGGCTACTTCAAATGGGTCCTATCTTCATACTGAAACATCTTCTCCTGCGCCTACGATGCTTCCTCCTTGGCTTTCTAATTCCAATGTGACCTCCAATGTCAGGCCACCATCTCCGTCTGTTACCCTGAGTCTGTCTCCAACAGTTGCCCCCTCTCCTCCAATCCCTTGGCTGCAGCCTGATAGAGGATCAGATAATAGTCTTGTTTTAGGCAATATGCCACATCATGGCTCAGTTCCTGTTTGTGGAGAGAACCTTGTAATATCTGAGTTGGTAGAGTGCTCTAGAGAGTTGGAGGAAGTGCACCGTGCTTGGGCAGCGCATAAAAAGGAAGCATCCTGGAGGTTAAGGAGAGTAGAATTGCAACTGGAATCGGAGAAGGCTTGTAGGAGGAGGGAGAAGATGGAAGAGATTGAGGCGAAGGTGAAAGCTCTGAGGGAAGAGCAGAAGGGTGCTCTGGATAGGATTGAAGCAGAATACAGGGAACAATTAGCAGGGCTAAGGAGAGATGCCGAAGCAAAGGAACAGAAGTTGACTGAGCAATGGGTTGCAAAGCATTTGCGTCTCTCTAAGTTTCTTGAGCAGATGGGGGGAAGGCCAAGGCTGGCTGAGCCTAATGGCCGGTGAGAAATATATGTTATACATGGTCAGTCTAGATCGGATGAGGTCCGAATTTCGGTTTTCTGTTTTGTTTATTGTTTCTCTTTCGGTCTTGTGTGCATCCTCTTCTGAAATGCTGTTATAGGGTGTCTAATTACTTATAGTGTCTGCCTATTGGCCTGGACTGGATGACTCTAAGGTGGCATTGCATTATCATTTGAGCAGCTATATTACAATTATATTTTAACTGTTTTCAGAAAACTTATGTTTACACATTTCAAATAGATGAATGAGATATATGATTATGATGCAAGTCATTGTTTTAGAATTGGTGTCTGGAGAATCAATAGACAAGTCCAATCCCTTGTAGATGCCAAGGTTTGGGCCGAAGAATTCTTTACCTTACTAGGGCTCATGATATCATGTGGTCACTGGGGCTCCACTCTCACTCTCAGGCCTCAGCGTCTGTGAGGACCCATGTTATGTGTAAGTGGTTGGACCAGTCGCGAAGCCTGGAGTTTTCTTGTTCCCTGACGGACAATAGCATCAATGACACATCACTTGAGGAATGTTAATGATTTCATCGCTTGAGGAATGTTAAAGACAGTTTGTTCACACGATTGCATAATAAGTTTCACATATATTATAACATACGGCAATCATTCATGTAACAGAGATGACATGTCCTCTTCATAAATTGACCATAGAAAGAAGAATCACCTTGTAATGCTTCAGGTTGAGGTTCCTGCCTGATTTCAGTTACTTCAATTGTAATGCCCCTCTCGGCCGCCCTTGAGTGATTGGAGTCAATTTCTTGTATATATAGCTAGACTTAATATGTGGATCAATTGCCTTGATGAGTCCTTAAGCTTTAAAACAAAATATAATTACAAAAATAATTGTAACTCTCAAAACAATCAAATTAATAATGACAGAGTTAACCTGGTCTGAGAGAGGTTGGTGGGCCTTTGTTCCACAGTGGAACTTCCATTCCATCCCCTTGGCAGCATCCATATTCTGTTTCTGTTCCACGCATGTGAACAAACCGTGAAGAGAAATATTGGATTATCACAAGATGATGCCAACCATTTGAATCTCCTTTCAGCAGTCGCATTGAAATACTGTCATTATAAACTTTCACTTTCATGAAAATTAACAAAATCAAGATCAAATCAATCCCTAACAAAATAAAAAGCAAGGGAAAATTACCTTTTAGATTTTTATCATCATCCTTGCATGAGCCGACTGATCATATAATATAACAAAGAAACACATCTCTAACTATTGAAAATTGAAAATCGATGTTGGAGTGCATATATAAACCATTAAAATTTAAACTTCAAATTAAAAAAAAATAATAATAATAAATTGCACAGAATGCTGTTAGGTATTGTCCACACCCATAAAAAAGGTCTCCAAATCCAAAAACAGACAACAAAAAAAGGACAAGTGTTAGTTTGTGGTTGAGCCACATTAGTAGGTAACGAGTAGTTCATTCTTATGGGCAAAAAGGGAAGTATTATCCAAAGAGAAAACTGTCCGCTAAAGTTCAGGTAAATAAAAAATTCGCCCATGTAACGGTCCTAGTTCCTCGAACAGGTTCTCATCCTCATCAACGGTTGTAGGGTCGTTTGCCTCGGCCCCTTTAAATCCTTCCTCATCTCCACCATTGGGTTCTGCTTGATCACTAGCATTCAGGCCATCAACAGGCGCCCTAGGGTTTGGTTCAGTACTGTCGACAGGATAGTTGAGATCCGGGATTTCTGGCTCGTCCGGTAAATAAATTTTTTTCCCATCTAATGGTTCTAGTCCCTCGAACAGGTTCTCATCCTCATCAACGGTTGTAGGGTCGTTTGCCGCGGCCTTCTTAAATCCTTCCTCATCTCCACCATTGGGTTCTGCTTGATCACTAGCATTGCGGCCATCAACATGCGCCCTAGGGTTTGGTTCAGTACTGTCGACAGGATAGTTGAGAACCGGGATTTCTGGCTCTTCCCGTAAATAAATTTTTTTCCCATCTAAGGGTTCTAGTCGCTCGAACAGGTTCTCATCCTCATCAACGGTTGTAGTGTCGTTTGCCTTGACCTTCCTAACTCCTTCCTCATCTCCACCATTGGGTTCTGCTTGATCACTAGCATTCAGGCCATCAACAAGTGCCTTAGGGTTTGGTTCAGTACTTTCCACAGGAGGGTTGACGTCCAGGTTTTCGGGCTGGTCTTCCTGCTGATCAGGGCTAGGGTTCGGCTCGGCATCCACCGGATGGCTCACATCAGGGTTGTTGGCATGGGCATCCAGAGGGATGAGACTTGCTTGGTTCCATTCTCTTTCAGGTTCATGTGAAACAGAAGTTGGGGGAGCAGATGGGCCTACAATAGAATTCAAAGAGAGTAAAATTAACCAACAAGATATCTAATTAATGAAATATGGATAGAAAATTTGTAACATAAACTTCTATACATAGAGGATCAAGAAAGAAGTTTAATTACCGGTATGGATTTCTTCATACAAGGACAACTGAAGCAATGCCACCGCTGCTTGTACTACAGATTCAATGGAATATTCATCCCCACCATGGCCGCTTTCACAATGATCAGCAGTAGCCTCTCGTCGCCCCTTCCATGTTGTTGGCGTCTTTAATCTTTTCCTCCTCCCCTGCTCAGACGTCTCAGCCTAAAAAGGAACAAAAATATTGCACATAGATAGTGAGCAAATGAATTCACTTAAAAATATAACTGAGTTCTCATCTTTCTATGTCAAAGATCTGAATGATCTAACTCACTGAATCAGCAATCCTTTGCGCTTTTCGTTTTGTTGTTCGTTTATCTTGTGGTTTTGCTTCATAAAGAATGAAGTTTACAACTTCAGCATTTGATCTAAAAAACATATTAGATTCCTGGTGCCTGTAGTACTGCAAGAAACATTCATTTTTAGAAAATGTATCTAGTCATATAACTCTTTCTTTCGTACTTGTCTACATTTTAAAGGTTTGAACAAGTGATAAATCTCGAGTTCTTAAAAGGAAAATCAAAGAATTCAGGTTTCCATAGTCACATTTAATAACTTTAGGGTTTCTCGATGTACCAAACTACTTATACATTTAGGGGGTTTATAGAAAAAAATTAGGGTTTTTACAATCACACAGAACAGATTTAATCATCTGGTGTAGTGTCATTAGATCTTCTACACTTTCCATATAAGAGAGTTCGATGCCATCTAAACCAAAATTGAGCACATTACCATGTCACACATTAATGTGGATCTTTGTCTTCGCTCAATTTTCCAACCACGGAGCCTTTGAGCGAAAGAATATTTTCGTGTTCTATGCACAATACTTGCATAGAGCTCCTCATCCATCGGAAGTAACTGTAGCCATCCACAAACAAACAATGAGTCCCTTCATGATAGTACATACGATTGGAAAATATTTAAATTAATGGAAGAAAAATATGCATGTCATGATATATATGCATTGTTTATATAGTGAAGTAGTGCTTTACATTTTCCAGGTCCAGAAAATCGAGGCTTAAATATTTGGGAAGTACGAATGATTCGACAACAATCTCACCAACCGGAGTGGTGGCTACTCGTTTTCTTTTCCAATTTTCCTGTAACATGAAATGCAAAGCAAATTATGCGATGAGTACTAGAGCCACTTAATTTGCAAGTACAACTATTTCTGGTATAATTTTGAGGTGTTTAAATTAATCAGATAGTCTAAAAGTTAAAACCCATCATGTATATGTAGATCTCTAGAGATGATTTAAGCAAGAGTAAAACCTCTTGACCACTCGGAACGCAAGATATGGGTTCTGCTTTTATGACCATTTGCCCTGCAGCTTGCGTAGATCTCAGCTCTGTAGTATATGTCTGTAAAATGAAAATTTTCAGACTGTCAAATTAATTCTCAAGCAGGTTTATAGATCAATGGGAGACAAATTATGAGCCACATTGACTTACTGAGATAATATAGCTCAAGGTTTGCTTGAGTCGGAGATGCACGTTGTATTCGATTGGGTGATGAGAAGAACTAGAGCCCTCATCTGCTCTAGCTTGTGAAAAGCAAACTAGAGCTAGATAATTTTTCAGCTCTTGTAAATTCCTCTGGTCACCATCAAATGTGGGTGACTGTGACCGGGGGACGGTTTGCAGAGACTGAGGGTCATATGTTTCTTCTGACTTCCCAATTTCTGGTGTGGTGGCTGATGACCTCCTGTTCTCAGATGGGGAAGACATTTTGAGAGAGAGAGAGAGAGAGTAGTATATGCAGACAATAGAGGCAGCAAGAACACAAAAGGAGACAAGCACACAATTGTGGGTTGAGAAAAAGGAGGCTCTCTAGATTTAGTGAAAAAGACAGAACCTGCTTCAAAGTCATATAGAGTTGAGCAAGAAGGTTTCTTGGGAAAATCATTAAGTGAGAGCCTTCATTTGAAGAAACTGTTTTGCCTATTAGGAAAGTTGGTGTGTGAAAAATGCCTATTAGGAAAGTTGGTTAGATTTTCAAATTCCATGTTTATGTTCAATGTCCCAGAATCCAATTATGATAAGTTTTGCTCCACCTTATATACTGTCTTATTCTTACTGGACTTCCACAACAACCTTTGGATGTTTCCAAACCTGAAAACCTGGAAATTATAAAAAATGGCATGCATTATGCATATAGGGTTAGTGGCCCTTAACTTATCTTGACATGTTATGTGTGATTTGAAATTTAAAATTCTACCCACCTCAAACTATAATTATTTTTCCTTTTATATATTTATGGCATATGAATCCAATAATTTTTTTTTGTGCAAGCCAAGTCATAGTTTAAACTACAGGAGAGGGTGATTTCTCACACATACAACTATGATGCCGTGGGGATTCGAACCTAATGCCATTTTTCACTAGACTAGACCGTTGGCATGAATCCAATAAACTTAATATAATTGGTAGCCTATAATTTTCCTGGGGTGGTTTCCCTTGGGCCCAAATTAAATCCATGTGTGCTAATAAGTTGCTCTATTAATATCTAACACCCCAAGTTCGAGTCAACAAACTGTAAATGGTAAAGCATATGAGCTATATATATATATATATATATATGCACGTTTGCATCCCCTAAAGTTATGAACAATTAAAACTTTCAATTTCAATTGCAAATCAATGTTGGAGTGCATATATAAATCATTAAATTCATATAAAAGAGAACACAAAACTGTTAAGTTGCATATAGGAAGCTGTTTAATTAATGGTGGCACACCAAATGGGATCGATGCATGCAACAAGGTTACAGATAAAATTGGTGTCCAAATTTAAAACCCAAGAAAAAAGAAAAGCGAAAACAGGAAAGAACTGTAATTTACAGCAATCATAGTAATTAATTTACAAATTGCCCATTTGGCAACAACCTAAGTCCCTCTACACGGCCACTTGGTTAACTCTGCCTTGATTAGTACTCTGCCTCCTCTCCACCCTCGGCTTCTTCTGCCCGTGCCTCCTTTCCACCCTCGGCTTCTCCTGCCGGCTGATTCAAGTCAATTTGCAGACCAGGTGCAATAGGGTTGGCATCAGGGTTTTCTGCGTGCTCTTCCAGAGGGTTAGAAGTAGCATCAGTTGAATGAGATGCGTCTACAGTAGAATTAAAAGAGAGTAAACCACAACAAGATATTTGATGCAAATTAATTATTATAAACTTGCAGCACCCAAGAATAAAGTTTAATTAATTACCCTCTTTATAATTCAGCAGGTTCTCATAGGACGACCTCAAAAATTCCCGCACTTCTTCTTCACTGATTTGATAAGATTGACTGATGATTTGATAAGACTTATCAGCCTGAAATGGATCACAACAAACATTGCGTATATATAGTAAACAAAAATTAACTAAAAATTATATATGAATTCTAATCCTTATATGTCAAAGATCTGTGTGATATATATATATATATATATATATATATATATATATATATATATATATATATATATATATATATAACTCACTGGTTCATCCACTCTCTCTTACCTTTCTCTTCGGTGTCGGCTTCGGGGGATATACTTCATAGAGGATGAAGTTTACCATTTCAACATATGATCTGAGACGCGTATTAGATCCCTGGTGTATGAAGTACTGCAGGAAAACGGATCAATTCATTTTTAGAAAATATATGTTGTCATATCATATATTCATTTTATTTTTCTTTTACATGTCTTGATTTCAAAGATTGGAGCACTTTATTGTAAATGTATTATATATATATATATATATATATATATATATATATATATATATATATATATATATATATATTGCATAGAAATAATCAAATCCAAACAAGAAAACCAAATAATCAAAGTATTACCAAGTCACATATTCCGGTGCGTCTCTGTTTACGTTCGATCTTCCAGCCCTCAAGCCTCTGTGCCAAAGAGAATTGGCGTGGTGGCCTTTGGCTAGAACTGGAACCAAACGTCTCCTCCCTGGGTACCAACTGTAGCCATCCACAAACCCACTATATATATGAGTTCCTTAATTCACACTAATTAATATACAAAGAGCATATTATAAAGTTTTAATTTCACAAATAATTAACTGGAAGAGAATTAATGCATGTCATCATATTACTGTTTGCATTGTGAAGTTACCTCCTCAAGGGGTAAGCCATCCAGAGTGAGATCTTCTGGAAGGTTGTAGTCCACAAAAATATCACCAGCCGGAGTGGTTGGTACTCGTCGTCTTTTAAACTCCTCCTGTAACGGGTGGAAAATGTAAAGCAGATTATTTGACAACCACAATGTAATCACCATTTCTATTGAAACTATAATTTTATTTGATTGACACCATTTAGGTCCTCTACAAATTGTTTTTTTCAACAATCCAAACATCTATTTTTGAAGTCTTTATTCATAGATCATTTTTGCAAAAAATCATGCAAATTGAAGATCATTATAAGACATCTAATTGGGACCGACAAAATAGACGAATACGGTGCGTCAAGAAAAGATTATAATAACAATTATCTAATTGAGTGGTCAAATGGTTTCAGGTTCAAGTGATTTTTTTTTTTTGCAGAGATAATATTTGAGGGAATATCTAAAAACTAGACAGTTTGGATCTTTGAATACAATGTGTGGTGAGTCTTACAAGGATGTCTCTCAACTAAACTTATTAGAGGGATTTCTCAACTGAAGCTGTGTGTGTGCGCTAGAATGTGAGCATTCAGTCTAAAATCAATTAGCAATTGATGGACCCAAGATTTTTTAAGCACAAATGCAAAATTTTCATTCTCCAATGATGCTCTCAATATATTATACACAATCACCTTTTAGTGGGACGACTATGTAGTGCAATTCAATGATCAAAATCGTCTATTTTTAGGTCACTATTTAAGTATCATTCTTGTGAAAAATTAGCTAAATCGGTAATTGTAACTAAACTGTGCAGACAAAGACATATCCTTAGATAAAAGTGAAAATAATTTTGATGGTAATCAAACGGCTAAAACATCTCAATTGGCTGAATTTTTGCAAGATGATGCCCTAGAAGAAAATCTAAATAATGAATGGTTCCGATAATTGGAACATACCGAAAGAAAAAAGATATTTTATATATGCCAATATCCTTACTTGAAAATTCTCATATATATATTCAACTGAATTAAGGCATCTGAGTAGACAAGTCAGTTTGCATGTGCAAACTTTGGTTTAATTATGAGACTATAAATTTACGCACACACGCATATCATTTGATCCTCTAAAACCCACCATATATTTTATCAACAACAACAACAAAACCATCATATGTATAGGGAGATCAAGAAATGAATTAAGCAACTAAAGTGAAATCACCATTTTCATTGGATTGTGAAGAGAGTCCTCAGCCACATACGAATTCATAGGTGCTGCTCTTATGATTCCGTTTGTTATAGAGCTCGTCCCTGCCTCTGCAGGTTGATTTAGCTCCCTGGATCTCAACTCTTCTGTAGATTTCTGTGTAAAACGAAAGTTAACTAACTAAGCACATATAATTTATAGATACCAAGCTCATCAAGCATGTATGTTCATAGATCGGTTGGAGGAATTAAGAGCCAGTGACTTACTGAGACAATTTCTTTGAGCTTTTTATAGAGTTGCTCATGCAATTCTCTGTCCACTCTAGCTTCAAAGGGCACCATCTTAGATGAGGATGGTGACGATGACACAATTTTGTCAGAGGAAGACATTCTGGACAGAAGATCTACAGATAGAGAGAAAGGGAGTATTTTATGCAAAGAATAGATGCAGCGAGAATACGAAAGAAGCGAGAAATTGCACACAGATACTGAAAAGAGAAACGACACTAGATTTTATATTAAAGACACAACGGGCATAGAAAGCCATGTACACTGAGCAAATGAGGTGTGAAGAAAAATAATTAAATGTGAACATTCATTGGTGCCAATTATGAAAGATGGTATATCAAATTAAAGGAAAGTGTTTGATAAAATCTGACTCAGATTGTTTTTTATTTTTGAATTTTGAATTTGCATATCTACATGGTGTGTAACCACATTCAACGTCCCAAATCCAATTATGATTAGCTTACCTTGTATACCTTAATTACTTTCTTAACTCCCATATCAGTTTCTCCCTGCCATATTAACCATTCCAACAATCTCCTCATGACTCCAGTGTGAAAACTTTGAAATTATCTAAATCATATGCATAAAGAAAGAGTGGCTCTTATCTTTACAAGTTTTGTCTAATCAGGAACTTAAAACTCCCCAACTCACAACATTACTTCCTTAATTATATATTTATGGCAAGTAAATCCAAGAACTAGATACAAGTTGTAGCTTATAATTTTTCATCGGGTTCAAGTGTGGTTCTTGGGCCCGACTTAAATCTGGTGGTGATATATTACTGTACCTTTTAACACTACAAGAAAAAAGGTTAATAGTGACCAATTTTTTAGTGACCAAAGTGACAATGGTCACAAATAGTGACTAAGTATGTTGTATGGTCTCTAAAATAATTGGGGCATAATTTTTAATTTTTAATGACCAAATTTGGTGACAAATAGTGACTAATTTAAATTTGTAACGAAAAGAAAAATGAAAGTAAAAAGGAAAAAGATCAAGATTAAATAATTAAGTAACTTAAACACCAAGATTAAATCCAAATACCCCAAAGTCAACAAAATGGTAAAGGTTAACGATGAACAGTTCATTATTGAATATAACCACAAAACTTGCGGGCAAGGTTCATTAATATACCCCGTGAGTTACTTGTGAAAGCAAGGTGAAGAGGAATTAATCATGCATGAATGAACGAGTAAAGTTCATAAAAGAAGATATAGGCACCAAAATAGGTATAATGAACTTATAATTAACAACAACGAAAATGAAAAGAACTGTATATTATAATTGGGGAATCTATACATTCCCATTTCCATCTAATGCATCTTCGTCGAGATCGTTAAGGAATAACCTGGCTCTCATTAATGCGAGGCTTGTCACAAGGTCTTCGTAGTTGGAGCACTCCGGAATTTCATTAATTAGGTCACATTCCTCCATATAGGCATCGTGTGCACTCTGATTAGCTTCTCTTTCTCTCACCATTGTTGCTGCCAAAGTATTGGCGCCGTTGACGCCATACATTTGTACAGGGCTGCCGTTGCTAACCTCCACATGGTTCACCAGATAGGCTTGATCAAGTTCCATGAAAGGGTTGGAGGCTTCACCTTCTCTAGAAGGAATCTTGGGTGAAAGAACATTTGGAGGAGATGGGGCTACACTTGGGACATTTACATGTTTTGATTTGGTCCCTGAGAAAGTTCAAAGGATTAAAAAGAGAATGATTAAACTAATTAAAAAGATTAATATATAAACTTCTAAGTGCATTGAGAAGAGAAAGAATGAAGTTTACCTTCTGATTCTCTTTCCTCCATATAGGCATGTAAGTCGTGTGCACTCTGATCAGCTCTTGCTCTCATCACCCTTGTTGTTTCCAAAGGACCGGCGCTTACGATGCCATCAATTTGCACATGGCTGCCATTGCTAACCTCCACATGGTTCACCAGATCGGCTTGATGAAATTCCATGGAATGGTTGGAAACTTCATCTTCTCTAGAAGGAGTGTTGGGTGATACAACATTTGGACATGGGGCTACACTGGTTTTCGCCGTTTGAACCTTTAGACGTTTGGTCCCTGAGAAATTTAAGGATTAAAAGAGAATGATTCAACGAAATAAAAATATCAATATATACTTGTAAGTGCATTGAGTAGAGAAAGAACGAAGTTTACCTTCTGATTCACTTTCCTCCTCTCTAACAACAAATTTCAAGTTCCTCCGGTTCTCATAGGCTTCCTTGAGAAACTTTCTCACCCTTGCTTCCATAGCCTCAGGTGACAACCTTACAAAATCCTCCTTCGGTGGACCATCGAAACGCTGCATATCCTCCTCTGAGACATTGCTGCCATAATCAACATCTGAAGACTTTCTCTTCAACGTTGCTGATCTCGCCATTCTTCTCTCAGCCTAAGCATAAACAAGATTGTATAGTGAGCAAACTTAACTATGTATGATATTTCAAAGTTTTTATGCCAAATATATATATATATATATAATTAGATTGATTGGTTTAACTCACTGATTGATCTCCTTCTGACTTTCCTGCCGCTTGTTGTTTGGGATATTCCTCATAAAGAATAAATCTGACCACCTCCACAATTGATCTCAAACTGGCATTCGACTTCCCATGTCGATAGTACTGCATCAAACATTTCATGTTTAGAAAATATATTTTACTTAGGTATATGAAATTATATTTTATTCTTGCAGATCTTAAAGATTTGAAACTTTTTTATTTTATTTTAGAAAATTTAGGGTTTTTAGGAAAAATAAAATTAGGTTTTCAAAATTACATAGCTAATAAATCAAACAATTACCATGTCATATATTCCCTTGACTCGTTTTCTTCGAGTAATCCTCCAGCCCTGAAGTCTTTCAGAGAATGACAATTGAGGTAAAGTGTGAGGAGTTCCACTCCCCACCTGCACTAACTGTAGATCCACAAGTACATTTTATTATATGAATATATGCATAAATAATTTCAACATGATATGTTTATATCTAATAGTGAAGCTATTATATATACCGTCTCAGCATTTGCATCCTGAGGAAAATCTTCCGGCAGTTCAAATGACACCGAAAAATCTCCAGTCAGGGTGGTCCGAGATCTCGCCGGCTTTGCTTCGGGTGATACTTGTGACTGAAAATGCACAGAAAATTATGTGAGAATAGCAATCATACAATAATATCGCTAGAAATCCCAAAACCGATTATATATATGTAGATCTAGAGATTAATTGAGCAAATGAAACCATACAATGTTTGCATGAGGTTGTACGATTTGCAGGTTTCTGGTGGTTGCATCTGTGTCCGCTGAAGACATGGGTTTCAACTCATTCACTTTTTTCTGTGTAAAATGAAAATTAGAGACCATTTTAATTAGAGATTAACGGGAGAAATTAAGGGGCAGTGACTTACGGTGACCATTTTTTGAAGTGCTTTGAATTGTTGCGATTTCTGCAACTTTTTGTTTGAGGTAGTACTAGAGCCCACCATTTGCCTAGTACCCTTTGGATTGACATTGCACTGTATCTCATGGGGATCCACGAGAACTGCCTGAGGAAAATTGGAGAACTCATTCTCCTGACAGGCTACAGCGGCTGACACCAAAACATCAAATGTCGACAGAGACATCTTGATGAAAGAGAGAGCGAGAGAGGCAGAGAGATCTAGAGAGTTTGAGGGAAGCAAAAGCAAGGGATGGGATGGTGAAGGAGAAAGTGTTCTAGTTTTATAGGGATCAGAGAAGGTCATGTACATTCACCAAGCAGTGCCTGCAAAAAAACCTTGAAATGAGAGCTTTCATTTTGTTACCAATTGTGAAAGGTGGTATTGACAAATCCAGGGAAAGTGCTTGACAATTTCTGAGCCAGATTCTCAATTACATATTTACATTCATTGTCCAAATCCAAATATATTAAGGTTACCATATTTACTGTGTTACTCTCACTGGATTTTCCTAAGGTGAACTTTAGTAGTAATCTAAACCATTCATCATCTCTCTACCAAAAACCTAGATGGCACGAAACCTGCATTTTCAATTAGTTTTGAGTTTGATGCTCACATTCTAATACTCTAGTCTCAATAACCAACACCACAACCATGAATAGCAAATGGTAAAGGTTAACAATGACTCCCATTTTTGAATAAGACCCAAAAAAATAAATGATTGCAAAGTGCATTTTAAATTTGTTAGAAGAGAAGGGAATTTATTAAATAAGAAAAGAAAAACCTCACTACAACCAATCAAATAAAAACGAAAGTTTGGAAGCATCTTAAGTTTGACAATAAACTATAGTCACGGAATGTTCAAAAGACAACGACTATTTTTTTCGGCAAATGCTCGAAGAGGAAGCTGAAAAGCAGTTTTTCGTGGTCTTTGGCTATAATTACATTAACACCAACACAATAGTAGCCAGATGCTTCACACATTTCCACAGACAAGTTGAAATGCCTTGGCCCATTCATTCTTCACTTGTTCCGGAACCATGGTAGCTTCGACATACGGGTTCCATTCACCATTGTGCATCAGTGAGGACCCATGTTAGCTTTTCAGGTGGGTTTGCAAAGTCGAAGCCTAGAGTTGCTTTTCTCCTTTTAGTACTTGTTCGAGGGGGTTTGGCACTCTTTGAAGCCTACATGAGCAAATATACAATAACATCAACCATTGATCATAATTAGGGCTTGTCATCCATTTTGGTATATAAATTTAATCAATTATACATCGATGGTTGACAATTACCTTTGCAAACATAACGACTGCATAAAGCAAGCATTGTGTTAAATTTCCCACACAATAGTTTGTGTATCTTACCTCCAATATAAAAAAAGTAAATTCATGAACTCACCTCAGAACCATCACCTGCTGGTAATGCCTCCTGTGCCTGCCCACCTTGAGTTGCTTCCTCAATCCATTTTTTTGCAGCATTTATGGATCGGAATCGCTTTCTTGTTTTGACTTCTTGAACAAACTGAACTTTTGATAATCGATGTTAATTAATTACAAAGGGGGACTACAGAAAATGTCATTTTATGTGAGAGGCAAAACTATAGTATAATAACCCAACCGGCAAAGCATGATTATTTTCCTTTATTGAAGCCCTTAAACAATCTAGGAAAGCTCAATGCAGATAAATTTCAATATGAATTAACACTGCTGATTAAACAGAAGATTGAAATTAACATGGGTCAATAAGGAACACTAACTTGAATCACTAGGAATATAACTGTTGATGGAAAAAATGCATAAGAGACAAGGAAAACTCAAGGCATAAGGTGATAAAAATCAATGAAAGATGTGCCGCCTCCATTGAACCTCCCCTGGCATTTAAAGGTACTTCCAATCACAGATTTTGTGAATTTCATGATAATATGCTCTTTTATTTATTTATATATAAATAGAACAATGGATGAAGCGAGATTAGCTCCTCAGTATCGGTTCATGATAATATGCTTGAATGTTAATACTCTAGGCATGTAATAAGGTACTATAACATTGTACAAACAAGTAAAGTAACAAGAACATTCCTCAAACCTTCCCCATATTTGATTATCCCTTCAACCTAAAATGACGGTTTCCCAAGTGCAAACTTAATTGGAATGTTCTCGTGTGCATTCTCTACCTATGTAGGTAATTTAGTAAGTTGAGGCATGCATAATTTGGTAACTATATATATGTGTGCGCTTGCGTGCGTGAAATGCACGCTATACATGCACATGCTTGAAGTATATATGTTACGTGCTTTCAATACCAGTACTAATTAAACACTTCATTATGATCCAGATCCACATATAATATTAGGCCATGTATGAATCATATATACCTATATACTTTATTAATTCATAAGCAAAAGCGAAGAACACACATCCAAATTGAATTGCAAGGATATAATAGTTACATATAGTACTGTCACTACAAGGAGAAAAAAAAAAAATCCCCCAATTCCACCCCTAAACTGATAGACACAGAAATCACAATAATCCTAAACACTACTAAAAAAACACACACTAGCCACTGAGTTCAATTAGTCCCTTAAGTTGATTTGAGAGACAATAAATTGTCTCCATTAAGCAATAGAGACTATGCAGTGACTATTTTTGCTTAAGTATCCTAGTTTGGGGTTGCTATTGCTTATTAGGTACCATTTATTGGCTTAGTCCTTCCCTATTTTTCATTAAAGAAATACATTTTAAGATACAAGCCATTTCACTTAAACCAAGCCATATTGAATGACTCCAAGTTTAGGATCAGATTTTTGGAATGGTGTCTACTATATCAGGGACAAATCATGACATATCAGTTTTTAATTGTGTCCTCTTCAAACAATACATATATGAGTTTTAGTATCTTCTCCATTAGAAACGCTTAAGTACATAAGTTCTTTTTGGCTCAATATCAGTCCCCATTATATGAGTACCCATTTAATAACATCATATCATTTATGTAATACGCTTACAGCCATTAGTCCCCATTCATATATTACTTTTAATATTATAGGAGAATGGACAAGAATGTGTATTTTAATTTAATAATATGCAATTGTCAAATAGGATTTGTAGCCCTGATGATCATATTATTCCATTGACTATATTTCATTCCTGAAGGTTATGTAATTGCCTTGAATGAAAACTTCAGCACAACAACCCAATATGAATTTATCTCAACTGATATTTACACAACAGCTGCATATTTCATATTAGCCAAACAACTTTTCACAGCCCATGCTTGATATCCAAAATTCTTTACACAGTAGATGCATGTTTCCTACTATCATTGTTTTACAGATTGATCAGCCAATATTTACATATATTAGGTCACTGCTACTTATATTCAAAAGGTTGTCCTAACTTCCCATCATGAAGCACATCCCATGTCTGTGATAATAAGGTGCCAAACTTCTCACATCATATTTCCCACATCCCCCATTGCTAACCCAAAAAAACATGCACAATTTAGAGAAAAAAAAGTATTCCAACCTCCACTTAGATTTCCAGGTGAAGCAAAGCATTAACAGATCCCTTTACATTGCTCATGTTGTGAAGGGCTTCCAATGCTGCTGCTAAATCTGAGAAACCAGCTGCCTGCATTGCAGTGTTGTGGAAAACCCTTTGCTAGGATCTTGTTGTTGATAGCTTTGATGACAGAAAACTTAGTTAACTTTAGAATGAATCTAAACACACACACACAAAGTGTTTGAATAAGCAAATAAATAACACAAGTGTTTATAGAGGTTCAGCAATTGCCTACATCCCTTTGTGATCACCTTGAGAAATTTCACTAGTAAAGAATAATGAACAACTTTGGTTTACAAGATAAACCTCTTAGCTCTCTATTCTCTCTCACACTAGCTCTTTGTATTTCTCTCTCACTCTTTGCTCTTGTAATAAGATGCCTCTTGTGAATTCTTTTCTTGCTTGCCTTAGCTTATTTCTCACTTGATAACTCTCCTCTATATATAGACATAAGAGAGAGAGAGCATTATGTAAAGTATCTGAAAAAATCAGCTAACGTAGCAACTCAATTCCAACTTGAATTGGTTGCCACCTTCTTAGCATGGCAACTCAATTCTAACTTGAATTGGTTGCCACATATTAACATGGCAACTCAATTCTAACTTGAATTAGTTGCCACCTACTAACCTTCATAATTAAAGCCATGTAGATCCAACAAGATCATGTTGCCACCAACCATTCTATCTTCAAAGAAGTCTTTTAATACTTTCAAGAAGATTGGGTGAGCAAACAAGATTGGGTAGAGGCAAAATCTGGAAATATCTTTGTCACCTAAAGATATCTTCCTTTCTTTTCCTACTTGCATTTTAAGTGAGCCATTTATTCAACAATCCACCTTTGGCGAACCTTAACACCTTGTAAAAGATCATTGACTCATAGAACTACTTCAAACCTCTTGGAAATCGTTCTAGTAACTCCCAGAGCTCCACCTCAATCTTTAGCATGCAACAAGATTGAGTAAGCTCAAACAATGTCTGAACTTCACATGATGGCTTGTTAAGCAATCCGAAGCGTTCTCATCCGTATGAACCTTCGCTATTGCAATGTCCCCATCATCCACGATCCCTTATCCGGTGGTACCGTACATCGATATGTTTAGACTTTACATGAAACACTTGATTCTTGACTAAACATATAGCACTCTGATTATCACACTTAATCACCTTTGGGTCTTGAGCTATCCCGAACTCTTGTGCCAATCTTGCAACCATAATGCTTCCTTAGAAGCCTCCGTTAGTGCCATATACTGCGGCCCGGTAGTAGATAAGGCAGAGAAACCGATTGTAATCTTGCTCTCCAACTAATCGGTCCTCCACCACAAGTGAAAAACATACCCCGTGGTGGATCTCCTTCTGTCTAAGTCTCCCGCATAATCCGAATCAACATAACCGACACATGCATTTCCTTGTTGTCTTTCGAACAAGATCCCAAGCTTACGGTGCCATTTAAGTACCTAAGAATCCACTTCACTTTGCTTTCAATGTTGTTGACCTGGATTCGCCATGTACCTTGACACTACACTTACCGCTTGGGCTATGTCGGGTCGTGTACAAATCATTGCATACATGAGGCACCCACCGCGTTTGCATACGGTACTTTGTTCATCTCTTCCTTCTCTTTATGTAGAAGGACACTGGCCAGGCACTTAATTTAAAATGCTCCGCCAAAGGAGTAGACACGGGTTTACAATTTAACATTTGTATCTATCAAGTACTTTAGATATGTACTTGCTTTGTGACAACCATAACTTGCCTGCGCTCTGTCTCTCCTTATCTCTATTCCTAGGATCTTCTTTGCGAACCAAGATCCTTCATGTCAAACTCCCTTCCAAGCAATTTCTTCAACTCCTGGATTCTTGACATTCTTTGACATGCTATCGCATATCATCTACATAGAGTAATAGCAGGATGATCTTCCCATCCTTGAATATATGAGAGTACACACAACAATCTGATTTACATCTTCTATATCCAATCTTTAGCATGTGGGAATCAAAGCGCTTGTACCATTGCCTTGGAGATTGTTTTAGCTCATATAATGACTTCTTCAACCTGCAAACTAGATTTTCTTTCCTTGCTTCAATGAACCCTTGAGGTTGACTCATGTAAATGTCTTCCTCAAGGTCTCCATGGAGGAATGCAGTCTTCACATCCAATTGCTCCACCTCCATGTCCATTTGTGCTGCTATAGAGAGCAATAACTATAAGTATGCTTCACCACGGAGAGAATATTTCATCATAATCTATTCCTCCTTTTGTAAGTACCCTTTGGCCACCAAAGCGAGCTTTGAATATGATGGCCATCTTCTCATGTATTCCTTCTTTCTTCCTAAACACCCATTTACGTTAATAATTTTTCGATTTTTGGGTTTAGGAACTAACTCCCAGATGAGTTTTGGTGTAGAGACTCCATCTCTTTCATCATAGCTTCCTTCCAACTTTCTCGCTCCTTGCTATCAATTGCATCTTGGGCACGTGGTTGGATCTTCTTCACTAAGGTTTAAGGCATAGTGAACGCATCCTTTCGAATCCAAACCGCGAGTTGTGGCGGTTTGGTGGTTCTCCCGGCACTGGATGAGCTATAGATGATGGCTCCACTTTGTACTTGAGCCTCTTTCTTCTTCTTCATGAGTTTGTTGTTGTTGTTGCCGAGAATCCTCCCACCTCAATGTCGGCTCTATCTCGGCCTCCACTTGAACGTCTTCTTGTGGCAGCTTTGTTGTGAAGTTTCTTGAACATCTTCTTGGGTGGCTCCTCATTGGTTGTTTCTTTCTTAACAACATCCTCATTTGCCTCTCACGAATTCTTGACTTTGTTCATAGGCATGGTCTTCTCATCAAACACAACATCTCTGCTTGAGTATCTTCTTTTGATTCACTGGATCCCAAAGTTTATAGCCTTTCACTCCGCTCTCAAAGCCGATGAAAATGCATTCAGAGACTTTGGCTTGAGTTTGGATCTCTCGTCACTAGGAATTAGTGCATAAGCACTACATCCAAACACTTTAAGATTAGTATAATCAATAGACCTTTCAGACCATACCTCTTACGCACATTTGAACTCAAGATTTCTTGAAGGCGTCGATTAACCAAATAGGCAGCGTGGTTAACCGACTACGCCCAAAAATTTCTGAGCGTCACATGAATCCTCGCATACATCTCTCACGCTCCATAAGAGTTACATTTCATCCTCTCCATAGCTCCATTTTGTTGTGGTGTCTTCTTCACGGTAAAATGCCTTTTGATACCTTCAATTTTGCAAAACTCAAGGAACTTGCTGTCTTTATATTCACCACCATTGTCACTTCTTAAGATCTTGATTTTCTTCCAGTCGGGTTCTCTACTTCCTTCCACTCTTTGAATTTGGTGAAGACCTCACTGATTTCTCCTTCATGAGTAGACCCAAACCTTCCTTGAAAAATCATCCAAGAAAAGTCACGAAATAGCGAGCTCCACCGCTGATTTAATTGGTGCTGGCCCCAAACGTCTGTGTGAATATAATCTAGCACTCCTTTGCCTCTTCCTCTTTGTCTTCTTGTTTGAAAGTTACCCTTGATTGTTTTCCCATGGTACAATACTTGCGAGAACTCAGGCTTGCAGCTATGAACGCCTTTTAGTAACTTGCGTTTGTGTAGCTCTTGCATGCCTTGTTCACTCATGTGCCCCTAGCCTTAAATGCCGAGCTGAGTTTCATCTTACGCTTCCACTGTTTGTGGATATAGTCGCTCCACTTTGTGGATCGTTGTACCATTTAATCTATATGGGCGAGTTAGGTTGAATCTCTCCTTCATAATTACAAGTGAACCTCTTGAGATTATAAGTTTCCCTTCCTTAGCTTTAAAATTAAAACCATTCTTATCTAAGGTACCAAGGGAAATGAGATTCTTACATAATTTTAGTATGTACCTAACCATTCTAATGTTCTTACAACACCATCATGCATCTTTACCTTGATTGAACCGGTGCCTTCAATTTTACAAATTGAACCGAGTCTCCCATCACAACTTCGCCACCATATTCTTCCTTATATGTATCAAACCAAGCTTTGTTTGAACACATATGATACTGAGCACCGAATCCAAAATCCGATCGGAAGAAGGAACACCTTGAAGAGATAGCAAGTAAATTAGATTTAACATTGCTATTTATACACAAAAAGCTCACCATCACCTTCCGTAACGATCCCAGCCTGTATGCGCTAGCTTCTTCCCTTTGTTCTTCTTCTCTTTCCATATGGGACAATTTCTTTTCCAATGATCTTTTGACCAGCACTCAGAAACAACCTTCCCCATTGCCCTGGATTTTGATCTTCCCTTGTTGCTTTTCTTGCCTTCACGTTTGTTTGAACGACCTCTATCTCTCCGGACTTTGCAAATAAACCTTCACCTTGAGAGCTTTCTCCGGCATGTTGGATTTATCCGGTGGTGTGTAAGGATGTCTTTCACCACCTCCTCAAAGTTGAGAGTTGTCTTGCCAAACATAAGTGTTGTCTAGGAGTGTTTATAGGACGGAGGTAAGGATGTTAACAACATGAGTGCCTTATCCTCCGTATTATATGCCACTTCCATTCTTTGCAAATCTGCAACACACCTACTAAAAGGTGCTTAGATGCTCCATCAAATTTCCTCCCTCATCCATTCGAAGATTTAGGAGTTCTTCCTTCGAAGAGTTTGTTTGTGAGAGATTTCCCTGCAAACATATCTTCTAGCTTATCCCATGTCGCTTTTCTTTGTGTTCTCCATCACGTTGAACAGCACCTCATCTGCGATGTAGTTTTCTACATAGGCTCCTCTAAGCTAACTCGTCTATAGAGTCCCACTCAGCATCTGTCATGGTAGCAGGTTTCTTTTCTTTTCCTGCCAACACAACACTAAGATTTTGTTGTGCTAGAGCTGATTTCATTCTCCTTTGCCAAAGTGTGAAGTTCTCCTTGCCGGTGAATGGCTTCATCTGATCTTCATACTGGCTGCTTGTGGTTGCTTCGTTTTGATGAGTTGCTACCACCTCCCTCGTTCTTGTCATCCCCATCTCGAACACTTGTTGCTAACAAAGCTCGATACCACTTGTTGGCGGAAAACCACTTTGCTAGGATCTTGTTGTTGATAGCTTTGATGACAGAAAACTTGGTTAACTTTAGAATGAATCTAAACACACACACACACAGTGTTTGAATAAGCAAATAAATAACACAAGTGTTTATAGAGGTTCAGCAATTGCCTACATCCCCTTTGTGATCACCTTGAGAAATTTCACTAGTAAAGAATAATGAACAACTTTGGTTTACAAGATAAACCTCTTAGCTCTCTATTCTCTCTCACACTAGCTCTTTTGTATTTCTCTCTCACTCTTTGCTCTTGTAATAAGATGCCTCTTGTGAATTCTTTTCTTGCTTGCCTTAGCTTATTTCTCACTTGATAACTCTCCTCTATATATAGACATAGAGAGAGCGCATTATGTAAGTATCTGAAAAAATCATAACATGGCAACTCAATTCCAACTTGAATTGGTTGCCACCTCTTAACATGGCAACTCAATTCCTTGAATTGGTTTGCCACATATTAACATGGCAACTCAATTCTAACTTGAATTAGTTGCCACTATACAGCCTTCATAATTAAAGTATGTGAATCCAACAAGATCATGTTGCCACCAACCATTCTATCTTCAAAGAAGTCTTTTAATACTTTCGAGAAGATTGGGTGACAAACAAGATTGAGTAGGCAAAATCTGGAAATATCTTTGTCACCTAAAGATATCTTCCTTTCTTTTCCTACTTGCATTTTAAGTGAGCCATTTATTCAACACAGAGTTCATCTCGATGACCACAGTAGCTTGCACCTTATCAGTGAAAGATGCATCTAGTTCAGCTTTGTGACGCACCAAACTTGCTTCATGTTCCTCCCTAAGTTTCACTTGTTCCTCACTAAGCCTCTGCATCGCCATTTCAGATTGCTCATTTCTCTTCCTCTGCTCTTCAGTTTGCACCCTTTGCTCCTTAAGTGCTTGTCGCAGGGTCTGAACCTCTCTTGATATCCCTCTTCGCTAAGTTATTATCCCAGGGACATCCACCCATGACACTCCAGCTCCAAATCCTCTAACTCGATTTCCTTTCTCTGGCCCTAACACCTCAGAGTACACCTCATTCATTATTATTTCAGTCATCTCTATTCCTTGATTAGTTCTTTCTTCAATTCGTTTATTGAACTCTACCTGCAAACACATTGGAAAATTGCTTTTCTCAATACCACAGGTTGTTTTCCAAATATAGAACAACATTGGTTGCACATGACTTACAATTGTCAATCGTGAAGCCTCGTCCACTGGTATTTCATTCTCTCCACGAGTGTGGGTTAGTTTGAAGAATGTGAACCTGTCTGGTTCCTTCCCATGCTTCTTCCTCTGTCACAAAGTTAAATAAAGTGTTTAAAAAATATTAGAATCGATATGATACATATTATAGGCAATAACTGACTGCACCATCATGTGATATAAACTCCTCCCCTCACAAAGGATCCCTCATCAGTTTTCAATAAACCTGTATGAGCTATAATATAAAACTTATACCATTAAGCTAGTCCACTGGGATCATTACCATCCAACTTCCATATCCAACAACCATATAAATTTGTGCTAATCCATATATGAGATGCTTATAAAACATGAAAACATTTGCTAGAATATTTGCCACTATTTTGGTTCTTGTTATTGGCCATTAACATAAATCCAAAAATCATTCATATGCTATATATACGAACTAATAATCATAACCAATGCTTGGAACTCACATAAGCGTAGCGACACTGAGCAAATGTTCGTGTTCCTGTTGTATGGCTCATCTTCAATTTCCCCCTATTAGCTCTGTTCGTTGCTGACCGTTTCTAATCATCCCATCATGTTATACATAATCAAACATCAGTATACAATATATTAGTCAATTCTTACAAAATATAAATCCTGATTGAACTTTTTACCTGACCCTGAGTCCCATCCCAATATACTACCAATGCATTCCAATGATCCTTGTGGACACGGTCATCGCCACAAACAAACCGTTGTTGAGTTCTAACACAGGGTGCATACCAATCCCTCCGTAAGGTGGCCTTAAAGTGCTTCCAACGCTCACAAAGCTTCCTTTCAACAGTCAATTTAATCTTGTCCTCCAGGGCTTGAGTTTGGGGATCAGACCAATCAAGTGTTGCCTGAGACAATGTTGGGGTCAATTTTTTTTTAATGTCAATTGACTACAAATCTGGAAAACTTGCAACTATATTAACCTTGAGAAGGCACAACCTAGAAGACTAGAAAATTGCTTATCTATTTTGACGTCATATAGTATGTATAATGCATATATATATACTTATATAGTTTGAATGCAACTAGAAATCTATAGCACGTCTCTTTGTGGAGGTTGGTGGACCTGGTCCTCCAACTCGAATGCAGGACCTACTCAAACATGTCATTTTCTCATCTACTCTGTTCCAACTATTTAGTTTAAGGTTGAGAAAGACAACGTTCTTTTTCCATTGAAAGTCAACCCACAAGTTCAGCTTTAAAGGCCTCCCCAAAAAAGTGGGCACTAAGCAGATGTTCAGAGTTTTCCATTCACACAATTGCCTTTTAGCCATTAATACTGCTTCAAACAATAGGCAGCATGACAATGTCAATTAAAATATCAAAAGCAATCTTTGTATGCAAAATCGTTCACATGTAGTTTAACAGTCCTAAACAAGGTCCATGTCACCTGATATTTCACATGAGTTTGACTTTTCTGTTGTAATTATATATCTATGGAATACCTTTTGCATGTTTGAGCATTAAACAAAAAACTCTTTACCTTTATATGCTCCCAAGCATCTGTTATTGCAGATCCTTTTCGAAAGTGTCTCCAATCTGTGACATTGACTGGAAATCTCGATTTCTCTTGCGCAACCATCCCGATGAACCTAGAAAATCTTGCACAAGTCCTTCTTGGTGCTTCACCCTGTCCTTTTGAGTTGAATTGTACCTTCTCAAGGTTAGTTACAGCCCAATTGTGTTTGTTTCGTCCCCTTCATTTCCTTTGCTGGCGTCTCCTTGAATCATTGCTCGCCTCATTTATCATACCTTCGACATTGTTGTTGAGGTCACCATTGAAGGCTGACTCGTTCCACAAGTTTTCTAGATTCTCTTGTTGTAATGTTCTATCTTGTTGAGGTGGTTGTGTCTCTCCATCTCTTCCCAGGTCTGCTATGTTGAAACCCTCAGTAAGCTCCCTCAAGAAGTCACTCATTTTGATTTGCTATGTTTGGGTTTGAAGGCGCTTTTGGTTGGAAGTGGTTTGGTTCATAAATGTTCATACTACTATAAGGTTCTACGTTTTATAATGGCATTCTCCCGCTTCTTTGAACTTGCATTTTTGAATTATTTAAACCAGCGGGAAATGAGACCCAACGCCCAAGGGTTGATGCCTATAACACCTTCTTTTCATTATTTAAATATCTTATTATATATATATGTTGTTTGCAAATGAGACCCAACGCCCAAGGGAGCCAAGCCAGTTTGCAAATGGAGCCGGTCATGTTGTTTGTGTTGAGAGCCGAATGGGGTGCAACTGAAAAATGATAAGTTGGGACTAATAATTACAATTTGGAACTGATAAAGGTGCCCAAATATTTAGAAAAAAGAATAAAAATTACTTTTTTGTATTACACACCAATGTCTATTTCAAATACCTTTAATAGGCATGATGGAAGAATTAGTATCCAAAAAAAATTGATAAGGCACTTTAATAAATTTGAATCTAAATAATTAGTGCCTAGTGGCTATATTTCTAGTAGTAAGCTAGTTTTCAAAAAATTTACATGCAGTAAGCCTAAAATTAATAGATCTAAGGTTGATGCACTAAACGTATTAATGTCGAACTTATATAATTAGCCAAAAATTTGACAACTCCACAAAGACAAGAAAAAAAAGGACAAAAACAAAGACTAATTCCACACTCCACGAGTAAACTAACAGACACAAAATTATCAGATTACAACAATCCTTGCTAATTTTAAAAAAATTTACATGTAGTAAGTCTAAAATTAATAGATCTGAGAGTGGAGGCATTGGATCTAATTAAAGAACTTTTATAATTAGCTAAACAAAATTTCAATTGAATTCTTCAGATCCTCAGATTTGAAAAAAGATAGTTATATTAACCCCCAAAAAAAAATAGCGATGGAATTAACCTGATCTATTTTGCCAAAGTATTTGAGAGATGTCCGTGGCCTTTGTTCCACAACCCATCCTTCGGGCAGTCCATAAGGTCTTCCGTCAAAATAAGTCACAGTAGGTGCTGCTGGTATCATTTGAAAAGGGATGGCCTTTATTGGTCTACAATCTCCGCTCAACATTTCTGATTTTGCTGCATTGGCCTCTATGTCACTTTGTGGCAGCAGTCCAGATTCATTTTCATCTTGGAACTTCAACTTAGCTTCTTGGGGCTGGACAATTTTCTGATCAAATTCGCTTAACATTTCCGGCTGTTCTTTCTTAATCTTAGTGTAACTTGGTGGTAACATGGATGAATTTCCTTCATCCTCCAACTTTGCTAGCTTTTGTGTGTTTTTCTGGACCTACTGACCCACCCACACACACAGATCTAAGTCAGTAAAGAAAAAACTGAGTTGGATATCTCTACAAGAGCCAATAAAAAATGGTACTCTTTCCAGTTGTCATATATAAATTTGCATGCAGTCCAGGTGTATGAGCCAGATTCTCACATTACACATTTACATTCATTGTCCCAAATCCGGATATGATAAGGTTGCAATGTTTACCATATTTACTGTATTATTACTCGCACTTGACTTTCCTAATGAGATCTCAACAAACAACCTAGTAATAATCTAAACCATTCATCCTCTGGATACTCTGCCAACAACCTAGATGGCACCAACCACTTCTCAAATTTTGGGTTGTGGGATGAGGCTCTTGCCTCAACCTTTGTAACAGAGATTGGTTTTGTGTGCCTAATTAACCATCGCTTTAGTTGATTTTCTTTTTCCTGTTCAAGTGCGATTATGCTTCCAGCCATGAAACCACGCTTAGCAAGCTCCACAACTTTAATACTTAATTTAATTACGTATCAAATAACTCATACTAACGAGACACACGATCACTAAATATAATAGTCCACCATTGACATATTTTCTAGATAGCTTCTTCGTCTGAGGATCGATATCCATTGTTCTCGTTGAATTTACTTATTATGCAAACATCAAATGGTTAACGGTTGACAGTCAATTGTTAACGCAAGAGTTTGTATATAAGTTATCTTTTTTAGAATTCATAATGTACTGTTTAGTCGATCGATATTCATATTGGAATAAGGTTAATGTTTCTGCTCATCTTCACCAGCCCAATAATCCCAAAGGTGACAGAAAGCACTTCAACCGGAACATACGGAAAGGGAATTTGTTCTATCAGAAAAGAAAGACACAAGTGAGGGAACCAAATAACCAAAACCTCACTACAACCAATCTAAAGAAAAACGAAAGTTTGGAACCAACTTGAGTCCCCTCATCTTGTCCCTGAAAAACCAAATAAACATGTTCATTTCGTTGGTTTCCTTCACACATTTCCACAGCTGACGGATTGAATTCTTCACCTGATCCGGAACCAAAAAAACATTGTTAATTATCTTCGACATATACGGGCCCCATTCATCGTTCTCAGCATCAGTGAGGACCTATGTTATATTTTCAGGTGGGTTTGCAAAGTCGAAGTGCTAAGGTGGGGTTTGGCATTGCTTAAATTTTAAAAAAAGCAGCTTTAATAAAAATTTAGGATGATTTGGGTGTTTGGTAAACCAAAAAAAACTAGCTTATTTTAAAAACACTCCTCATAAAAAGCAATTTCTCAAAGTCAGCATAAACCAGCTTTCAAAAGCTGCTTAAAAAAAGAGCCGGTTATTTGATTAATGAAAGTTTCATTATTCCTATAATGCCCCTAAATATTTTACAAAATGACAACATTTGACCCTCTCACAAAATAGATCTCGCGACCTTTCACTCTCTCTCAAACCTTCACTGTCTCTCCGATCTTCACTCTCAAAGTCAGAGAGCTCTTCTCACGTTTGTTCTTCTGCCTCCTCCTGCATCTCAAAATTCCAGTCTCTCAATCAAGGAGTTAATTGCTAACAACAATCAGCTACTCATCAGTGAGTTCATCTTTTCATTACATTTATGATTTTTTTAGTTTATATATGTTATGAAATTAGGTTTTTTTTTTTTGTTTCTATGAGATTGGGGGTTTTGTGTTCTTGACTTTACGGGGAAGACACGGGAGAGACAGAGAGACAGAAAGAGAAACATGTCTGTCCTAGATGCTTTTTTTCTCTAGATTACCCAACCATCATTGTTCATAGATTTACTCATTGTATAGTTTGGTACAGTTCCAAAATCTACATATATATATATATATATATATATATGATTTCAACCCAAGTCCCCAAGTCAAGTCCCGTGTTGATTTTTCCATTGTCCTAACCTTGTTGTCTTCAAGCTCAAACATAATTCCTTTGGACTTTAGTTTTAGTACAACCATTAGCTCCAGATCTGCGCCGCATCACTTGAACTCGAAAACTCAAGAATTTGTTGGTTGAACCGGATCTTATATGCACATAGCTGCAGAACCATGAATTTCATACGAAAACAAAATTAAATAAATATCAAGTTTAGCTCTAGAATAGAAAATTAAAAATAAAAACCAGAGCCTTACCTTTAACAAGCTTTGTGTATGAACACGTGAGCAAACTTGGAG
Source organism: Prunus padus (assembly GCA_024362665.1). Taxonomy (NCBI): domain Eukaryota; kingdom Viridiplantae; phylum Streptophyta; class Magnoliopsida; order Rosales; family Rosaceae; genus Prunus; species Prunus padus. The sequence continues at coordinate 6,587,030 of JANFAM010000019.1, forward strand.
AAATTATACAAGGAAGGAATGATTAAGACTTAGGGGGAAATTATACAAGGAAGGAATGATTAGGGAGAAATTATACAAGGAAGGAAGGAAGAAATGATTAACACGTGAGCAATCTCAGATTGAAATTTCGCAGAGAATGAGGGGAAAATTGTAGATGTCAGGAACATAGAGACTTAGGGTTTTTATAATACTACAAATTGGGAATTTATTGTTATATCTAATAACAATGGAATTTATGATTTGTTGGAAGAAGAAGCCAATGGCTTCTTCCTCCAAATCTGATGCAGAGATGAGAAGAAGGCTAAGAGACTATCGTTTGGTCTTTGGTGGTCTTCGGTGGTCGATAGAAACAAGGAGTCTTTCTTTTCCTATTAGTTGATTTGGTCTTCTTTTATTTTTTGTCAAAAGTTGGTTTGGTCTTTGGTGGTCGATAGAAACAAGGAGTCCTTTTTTGGTCTTTTTTTTTCTTTGGTCAAAACTTGATTTGGTCTTTGGTAATTGGTTTTGTCGAAACTGGATTGATACAAAGACACCACGTATTGATACAGGAAACACCACGTATTGATACAAAAAGAAACCCTTGTGGTTTTGGATCAATACAGTGAAACTACGTATTGATCCACATTAGTGTACTGATGTTATTTGAACAAGCTGCAGCAAGTACAACTAATGACAACAAGAATAGTATAGATGAATATTCATACATGTAGGAAAAGGAAAGTTTGCTATTTTTATGCTTTCAATATATGCTATATTGGGATAATTATTTGCTATTATCTATTTCTCATACTCAATACATATTGCTTTAGTAAGGATGAGAAAGAATATGGGAAGTTCATCAAAAGCTCCAGCTACATGGAATAACCATAATATATCCATATTCTGTGATCTGTGCATCAAGGAGGTGGATGCCGGACGTCGTCCTGGCACTCATTTTAAAAAAGAAGGATGGGAAAATTTGAGAGTCAACTTTTTTAAAGAGACGGGAAATAATTATGATAAGGGGCAACTGAAAAACAAGTGGGATGCACTCAAAATTGAGTGGAAATTGTGGAAAGAACTTGTAGGCAAAGAAACTGGTCTAGGGTGGAATTCAAGTAAGGGTACTGTTGATGCATCTGATGAGTGGTGGAATAATAAAATTCAGGTGCGTGCAATATTTCTTTTTAGATTAATCTTTTGTCTTCCCCTTTTTATTTTATTAACATGCATTTATATTAACAACCCAAATGTCTTTATAATGTAGATAAATGTTGAATATGCAAAGTTGCGCAAAAAAGGCATTAATCCTGAGTTGGAGGAGAAACTAGATAGGATGTTCATGAATACCACGGCCACTGGTGAACATGCTTGGGCACCTTCATGTGGTACACTCCCACCAGAAACTGAAGAGGCATCCATGGGTGATGTTATTCCACTCGAAGGAAGTGATGACTCATATGATTCCAACCCAACTGAAACGATTCAAGCTATCAAGAATGCTACTAGGAAAGGGAAAAGGAGAGCAACTGAACAATTGAATAAAAAGCAGCAAGATAAGAAAGGAAGAAAAGTTGGAGGTGCTGAAAAACTAGCTAGCCAAATTGACCGCCTTGTTGGTGTAGTTGAGAGTAGGAGCACAGCAACATCATTGATGATGAAAATGCAACTGGGCAGTAGTATTCCTGAAGTGATGGAAGTTGTATCATCTTTACCTGGATGTGAACCTACTAGCAATTTGTGGATGTTTGCGACTCGATTGTTTTTGAACCAAGAGAAGCGGGAGATGTTCTCTACCATGAAGACTCCTAATGTCAAGCTTGCATGGCTCACTTATGAATTTAACAACCAATAGGGCAATTGACTTATGACTTTGTTGTGCTTATGTTGTTTGGATAATTGACTTATGAATTTGTTGTGCTTATGTTGTTTCGATAATTAGTTTGTTGTGCCTATGTTGTTTGGATAATTAGTTTGTTGTGCTTATGTTTGGATAATTAGATTATTGCAATGAATTATTATTTGGACTAAATTTACATCATAGATTATGGTTAATTGGGAGTGTTGATGATTATAATTATAAATTGCAGGTTTATTTGAAAATATGAACAATCCAGATGATGATGAAGAAGAGATTAACCTATCTATATGCGCTTGTGCACGAGCAATTGAATTATATTATCTGAAATATATTCATAAAAATCCTTGTATGGATTCTTCACAAACAAGTAATATCTGGTTGATGGAATTATTACAGGGGAATGATAGGCGATGTTATACCATGTTGAGGATGGAAAAAGATGTATTTTACAGATTATCTGTTGAGTTGCAATCTAATTATGGGTTGAGGGGCTCTAGGAATATGAATTCCATTGAGATATTGGGAATGTTTGTACACATGCTAGGACATGGTGTGGGGAATAGGTTAGCACAAGAAAGATTTCAACACTCTGGTGAGACAGTGAGTAGATATTTTAGTTACATGTTGGATGTTGTATGTCGTATGGCAATGGATGTCATCAAACCGATGGATTGTGAATTTAGTGATATTCCACAAGCAATATTGAGAGATTCTAGATATATGCCTCATTTTAAGGTAAAAATTGCATCTATCACTTCTCTCTACTTTTTATTGCTAATTATAATTATACACATTGAAAATTTTGTCAAACTATCATTTTTAGGATTGTATTGGTGCTATAGATGGAGTACATGTTCAAGCTTTAATACCACCTCAAGATCAAGTACCTTATATTGGTAGGAAAGGGATGCCAACTCAAAATGTTATGGCCGTATGTAACTTTGACATGCAATTTATATTTGCATGTGCCGGGTGGGAAGGCACTGCACATGATACAAGAGTGTTTCTCTCGGTTCTACGCAATGAAAATTTAAATTTCCCTAAGCCTCCAAGTGGTAAAACTTTTTCAATTAACCTTTGTGTTTTTCATTACTTTGTCCAATTATATATACATATTAAGAAAAATGAATGTTGTATTTCACAGGGAAATATTATTTAGTAGATGCTGGGTACCCACAAATGAGAGGTTATTTGGGACCATATAAAGGCGAGAGGTATCATCTCCCGGATTTTCGTAGGGGAAGCCAACCAACGGGTTATAAAGAGGTATTCAATCATGCTCACTCTTCACTTAGGAGCGTTATTGAAAGAACCTTTGGAGTATGGAAAAAAAGATGGAAAATTTTAAGAGATATGCCTAATTATCCATTCAACAAGCAAGTGAAGATAGTCATTGCTACAATGACACTTCATAATTATATAAGGAGGCATGCCCAACGTGACAAACATTTTGATGCTACAAATGATATCTTAAGTGAAGAGATAGGTGGGGATGTTGATGTACAACAAGAACTTCATAGTCTTCATGACAATGGAACACAAGAGATGGAAGCATTGAGAAATAGCATCGCTACAAGTTTAATGAATGCATCTAATTAGCTTCTTTATATTGTAGTCATCTATTTGGGCATATTAAAATTGAACAATTTTTGTATATTTGTTATGCTAACCCTCTCTGAAGCCCTCAAAAGACATTGTTATTATTAATATAACAATATTTAGAACTACTTTTTTTTACAATAGTAATTTATAATTTATGGTAAAATATGTGTGCTAATTGTAAATTATAATTTTTGATAAAAAAAGTGTAAATAAAAAAAAGGAAAAAATTTATGTTGTGAAGTTTGTTTGTTTTTTTTTAAAAGTAGAAAAAGAATGAAGAAAAAAACAAATAGTTTCATCATCATGCCCTTTTCGGTCATTTACACACACTAAAAGCACTTCTGATAAAAATTTACCAAACACTTTGACTACTCACAGCTGTTTTTCAAATACATTTTACCAAACGCCTAACTGCTTTTTTTCACAGCAGATTATTTTCGCAGCACAGCAGAAGCAGTTTTTTTTAAAAGCACAGCAATGCCAAACTAGCCCTTAAGTCTGTGAAGCCTACATCAGCAATATATGTATATAAATTTAATAAATTTTACATCATTAGTTGAAAACCTCCTTTGCAAACATAAGGATCACATAAAGCAAACCTCTTTTTAAAATTTACCATACAATATACTTTGTGTATCCTCTTCCAATAAATAAATTCATGAGCTCACCTTAATTAGAACCATCACCAGCTTCGAGTGCCTCATGTGCTTGCTCTCCTTGATTTGCTTCCATAATCCAATTTTTAGCAGCTTTCAGTGATCAGAATCGCTTTCTGGTTTTAACTTCATGAAAATACTGCACTTTCGACAGTCCATAAAAAAATGAAATGTACGTATTGAAGGAAGTTGAGGTTCCACCCCAAAACCAATTGGCAATAGAGGAGGAGCCCAACTCTTTATATGCCCTTGCTTGGTTTCTCAATTTTCCAATGTGAGACATTTTCACTTTCACATTCTCACACGCCCCCGCACATGTGGGGAATTTTCAAGCCTAACACGTAAACAACACAATTTGGGTGATGGGGAGCACGTGTGGCCGTTGGGCTTTCACACGTGGGCAACCCGCTCTAATACCATGAAAGAAGTTGAGATTCCACCCCAAAACCAATTGGCAATGGGGGGAGGAGTCAAACTCCTTATAAGCCCTTGTTAGGTTTCTCAACTTTCCAATGTGGGACATTTTCACCTTCACATTCTCACATGCATGATATTCATAAAGTTGGATTTGAATTGATCCCATAGTGTTTTACTAGGCATAGTAGGCATGTTGACATAATAAAAATGGAGAGCTTAATACCACAGGGACCAAATTCAAGAGATATATGCAACTTCAATATGAATTAACACTGCTGATTAAAGCACAGAAGCTTTAACAGGGATCAATAACGAACACTAACTTAAAATGAAGGCATAAGGTGATAAACCTCAATGAAATCCATTGAACCTCACCTGGTATATGGTTCTATAGCATTGATACAATGTGCTAGCGTAATTGGTATATTCTCATGAGGATACACTACGTATGCATGTATTTTGGTAACTATATATTTAACGTGCATGTGCGTGCGTGAAATGCAAGCGATACATGCACATGCTTGAATATATATATATATCACACTCCATATATCAGCAAGCATATATATACTTTATTGTAAAGTAAGTAATAACTAATAGACACTAATTTACAAACTTTTATAATTAGCTAAAAATTTGACAACAGAAATTTCGTTTGATTTGATTAATTCTTCAGATTTGAAACACATAGTTGTAATCAATCCACAAAAAGAAAAAAAAATAAGAAGACAGAACTAACCAGGTCTATTTTGCCCAAATATTTGAGAGAGGTCCGTGGCCTTCGTTCCACAAACCATCCCATGGGCAGTTCATAATCTCTTCCATCCACAATAGTCACCTTCGCCGCTTGCGCTGGTATAGCTTGAATAGGGACTGCCTTTATTGCTCTAGAATCTCCGCTCCACATTTCATCTTCAAACTTCCCCTTAGCCTCTTGGGGCTATACAACTTTGTGATCAAATTCACTTAACATTCTTTCTTAATCTCAATGTCACTTGGTGGCAGTAGCGATAAATTGCCCTCATCCTCCATAGTTGCTAGCTTTTGGTGTGTTTGCTTGCACCTACTACCCCACACACACAATTATTTAAGAGTCAATGCTGAAAAAACTGAGTTGGGTATCTCTGTGAGAACCAACAGAATTTGGTAGTCTTTTCAGTTGTCATATATAAATTCGCATGCAATTCAGGTATAAGTGACACAGAAGTCACTTCTGATAAGTGTGTAACTACTTAAGTTTTAGTTATTGAACCAAATATAATTTATATTAAATGAATTTCTATACAAAACTGGTTTAAATTTGAAGTACAGGTGAGAGAGTCAGTTGATAAATGGACATGAATAGATGAGATATCAACCTAAGTCCCCTTCAACACTCGTATGTTCAAACACTTCCATCCATAACTTTGAACAATTAAAACTAGGATCAAATGAGAGTCCATAATTCATGCATAAACCATTAAAGAAGACATGCACCAACATTTCCATCTCATACATTGACAGTTCATTTAGGCGAACCGCCATCATGCTTCAACATGGCCATATATGGTCATCAAGGTAGGGGCTCACCGGAAGGCCATAAATCAGGTCACCTCCGTTGCCATCATTTTGGGAAGCGTTTCCATGGCCAACGACCTCATGGTTCACCACAGGATTGGGTTGATCCATTTCCGTAGGGGGATTTGGTTGATCCAATTCCATAGGAGGATTAATGGAAGCTTCTTCTTCTTTGGAAGGAACATTAGGTGAAGCAACCTTTGGAGAAGATGGGGTTACAATGCTTTCCCCCTCTTCCTTTTAGACCTTTACTTCTTCTGTTTTAGCCCCTGAGAAAATCAAAGGATTAAAACAGTATAGTTAAACTAAAAGGAATAAGAGATAAACTTGTAAGTGGATTGAGTAGAGAAAGAATGAAGTATACCGTTTGACACCATTTCTTCTTTGCTAACAAAATATTTGAAGTTCTTCAAGTTCTCATAGGCTGCCTTTAGAAATGCTTTTACCCTTGCTTCCATGGCTTCAGGTGACAACTTTACCAACTTCTCCTTTGGTGGACCATCAAGGTCCTCCCTGTTCTCCTCTGGAGGGTTTTTGCTTCTTTTCAGCGATGTCGATCTTGTCATCTTCTCAGGTGGCAACTTTGCCAACTTCTCCTTTGGTGGACCATCAAGGCCCTCCCTGTTCACCTCTGGGGGGTTTTTGCTACCAGCATCTGAAGACTTTTTCTTCAGCGATGTCGATCTTGTCATCTTCTCAGCCTAAACATACAAACCAAAATTTCATATATCGATCAAACTGAACTATGTGGATGATATTTCAAAGTTTTGTATGACAAAAGTTATATATAAATTGATTCTTCTAACTCACCGATCCTTCCAACTTTCCTTTATTTGACGATTGCTGTTTTGGTAATTCCTCATACAGAATAAATCTCACCACCTCGACAGCACATCTCAAACTGGCGTTTGACCTTTCGTGTCGGTAGTATTGCATCAAACATTCATCTTTCAATATTATACATAATTATATGAAATTATTTTACTAGGGTTTTTAGGGAAAAAGGATAAAAAAATTAGGGTTACAAAAACACAACCAATTAATTAATCAAATTACCATGTCACATATTCCCTTAACCCGTTTTCTTTGGGTAATCCTCCAGCCATCTAGTCTTTCAGAGAAAGACAACTGACGCGAAGTGGGAGGACCAGTTTCACTCCCCTCAAGAGTAATTTTTGGGTGTTCCCGGTACACCACGTGACTGGTGTACCATCCACTAGGTGTAGGACATGTGAAATGTTTCCAATGCAGCCCTCCCATGTGTCATAAAAAATAATGCAATAAATTAGAAAGTAATTCCAAATGTCCTAGGTCTATTGGATGGTACACCAGCCACGTGGTGTACCCGGTACATTTAAAAATTTCTCCAGGCACTAACTGTAGCCATCCACACACAAATTTAATTATATCAATATGAAGCCCTCATATATATACATATATAGATGATTTCAACATTATATATAAATATATCACTTTAATTATATATACCGTCTCAATATTTGCATCCTCAGGAAAATCATCAGGCAGTTCAAATGAGACCGAGAATTCTCCGGTCAGCGTGATCCTCGATCTTGTCGGCTTTGCTTGGGGTGTTCCCTGTGGATGCAAAGCAAATTATGTGAGAATACCTATCATATCTAGAAACCCCAACCCCAAGAAAATTACAGATTAATTGAGCAAATGGTGAAACCATACAGTACTGGGTACGATCTGCAGGTTTGTGGTGGTTTCATCTGTCTTCGATGTAGACATGCCTTTTAACTCTGCTATTTGTTTCTGTGTAAAAATGAAAATGTTCGGACAAAATTTAACCTATAATTAAACCCTAGCAGTTTTAATTATAGACCGAGCACAGGAGGAATTGAGAGGCAGTCGGCCACTTTTTTTAATTGTTTTGAAGAGTTGCGATTTCTCCAACTTTTTATTAGGGGTAGTGCTAGATCCGTCCATTTGCCTAGTACTATTTGGATTCACATTGGACTGCTTCTCATGGGGATCCACGAGAACTGCCTGAGGAAAGTTAGAGAAGTCATTTTCTTCCGAGGCACAAGCGGCTGTCACCAATACATCTAGGGAGGAGGGTGTTGATGAATTAGACATCTTGATCAACTAGAGAGAGAGAGAGTGAGAGCTAGAGAGTGAAATAGAGCGAGAGAGAGTGAGAGAGTTGGGAGGCAGCAGAGCAAGGGATGGGATGGTGAAGGGAAAGTGTTCTAGGTTTATAGGGATCAGAGAAGGTAATGTACATTCACCAAGCAGTGCCTGCAAAAAAAAAAAGTGAAATGAGAGCTTTCATTTTGTTACCAATTGTGAAAGGCGGTATTTGGCAAATCCAGGGGAATTGCTTGACAATATCTGGGCTAGATTCTCACACTACACATTTAAATTCATTGTCCCAAACCCAAATATGATAAGCTTGTCCTGGATACCATATTTACTGTGTTACCATCACTGAACTTTCCTAATGACGTCAACCAACAACCCAGAAATAATCTAAACCATTCATCTCCTGAACACTGCCTCTACCAAAACCTAGATGGCGCCAAACCTACAAAACCACATCGGGATTATAAAAAATGACACGTATGAAGAGTTAGTGCATGGCCTTGTCTTCACAGGCTATGTGTCATTTTAACCTTAAGCAATTAAAATCGTCAGATTATGCGTAATTAAAAGCACTTAGAGTCTCCTGAATTTGCAATTGAAGTTACAGGTCATGCTCTTGGAGAAACACTTGCCTACCCCCACCCCACTTGCTCTTGCTAGCTTTACATCCGAGTTTTTTCTCCTGCGCGCCCACGCTACAGGTCCAATGTCTAGTTGCTTTTTTTGTTGACTTGTTTCACACATGTATATTGTGCAGGGACTGACTCAAGATTTCAAAATGGCATGGGCTAAATTTACCTTACGTATAAACATATAGAAAATTTGACGGTATGAGTGAATTTCATTGATAATAAAAAAATACACAAGGGGACATAATGAGCCTTATCCCTTTAAATGCATCTAGTACATGCAATGCAAATACAAATACAAATAACACTTATATAAATTGAACCCTTCGAGTCTTCACAGAGTTAAAATTACTAATTATTGATTCATTATCTATATTATCAGCAAATTCTATTTCAATATAAAGTAACATACAATCAACAAGAAACTCATCAACTATCTTGTTCCGAAGTCGATTTTTAATAAGTCTTATACATGATGTCACGTGGGTGTGGGTGGGCTGTGATATTATTTTAGACTACAAAAAACCAACCCACCTGGGTTGCAGCCCAGGTTAGACTGGCTGTAGTACCGTCCCTGATATTGTGCATGCATGATATACATGGACCTCGTTTTTTTTGCTGCTTTAGTCCTAAATTTTCTTCTTCTTTTTTGATACAATTAGTCCTAAACTTTCAATTTTGCCAATGTCCCTAAGGTTTACGAAAATATGAAAAAGGCTTACGGGAAAGAGTAAAAAAAAATATGAAAAATGCTTAATATCACAAAACATCCCTAAGGTTTACGAAACTATCAGATTGCATCCTTAATTTTTTTTTGTATCATTCGTGGTCCTCAAGGTTAGTATGTGTGATCACAAATGGTTCCTGCTGTTAGGTTCTATCAAAAACTTTGTTAGTTTGTTGACGTGACATATATATATATATATATATCACAAAAACATTCCTAAGGTTCACGCACCTATCACAAATGGTTCTTGCAAATTTTTTTATTTTTTCATTTAAAATTCATAAAATTTTGGTCTTATTTTTTAAATTATTTAAAATATATTTTGTATTTTAAATACACGTGACACAATATTTTTGAAGATGTGGGCTCCACATATATGCCACATCAACAAACTAATGAAGTTTTTTAAAAATAATTTAAAATTCATAAAATTTAAAAATGAAACAAATCAAGGGTTTAGGGTTCATAAATGGTCCTCGGTTAAAATTCTTCTATAAATGGTTTTTTCATTTTTAAATTGTATGAATTTTAAATTATTTTTAAAAAACTTCATTAGTTTGTTGATGTGGCATATATGTGGAGCCCACATCTCCAATAATATACTGTCACGTGTATTTAAAATACAATATATATTTTAAAATAATTTAAAATTCATAAAATTTAAAAATGAAAACCAAAATTTTATGAATTTTAAATGAAAAAAAAAAAATTTCGCAGGGACCATTTGTGATAGGTGCGTGAACCTTAGGGATGTTTTGTGATATATATATGTCACGTCATCCAACTAACGGAGTTTTTGATGGAACCTAACGGCCCAGACTATTTGTGATCACATATACTAATCTTGAGGACCATGAATGACACAAAAAAAACATTAAGGATGCAATCTGATAGTTTCGTAAACCTTAGGGACGTTTTGTGATATTAAGCCTATAAAAAATAAAGTACCCAACTCCAACAATTGGGCATGGCCCGGGTATCCACCTCCAACCAACTCCCATCCGCCCTAAATCACACCACCGATTGCCCCGACGACCCTTTTTTCGTTCTCTATCTCTCCTTCCCCACATAATTCTTTAGTTCATAGGCCTCGTTCGATGGATGGGCCTAAACACCACTATACTGGGCTTTAAGTCATATCTAGTTGTGACCCATGTTTGAGCTTGGGTCACAAAGTCCCTCATATTTCAAACTTTTATCTAAAATTCGTGTCCTAGTTCAAAATGCATTTTAGACTTACTGACAAAAATTTATAATGAGGGAGTCTTTAATAGCCGTTCGATTTAGTATTGGATTGTTGGATTGAACTTTCTCACTATAACCCTTCAACATAACCCCTCATTATAAAAGCTCCCACTCACTAAGACTCTTTGTTCAATTTACCTGAGCATCTTCCCATGTAGCAATCATTTTCTCAAATTGGGCTGACCTCTTATTTTCTCAAGTTGGGTTGGGATATCCACACAATTCCATAGCCCACGTAGCAGTCCCTTTCTCACTTACCCTATGTGGACAAGTAAAAGGTGCGTAGCCATCCAAACAAAAATGGTATGAAACTGTGAAGTCTGTGATGAGTGCAACTGCAGCAGAGAATAAAAAAATGTAAAACAAAAAGAAAATAAATTCCAGCCAACAAACACAAAAATTAACTGCGAAGAACATAATTTTACACGCAATCTTTGACAGATATCCCAATCCTACTCTTATATTATATTCGCATTTCTTCTCTCTCCTTCTCTCTTGAGTTAGATTCTGGGAGACCTTCACAAACCGCTACGCTAATACATCAATTTGGAAGGGAGACTGGAACATAAATTCAAGCTCAGATGGGGAATTAGGGCTTGAAAAAATGGGACGAGACCGACGAATTAGGATGAATTGTTGTTAGGGTTTAATGCACCAGATTATTTTATTGTGAAGTAATCCTGGGGAGTGAAGGCTGTCGGTTTAAGCGGTGTTTGTGTTGCGTTGATTGGCTGGTGCGGTACTGGCGTTCTGGCGGTTCAGCTACCATGGAAGTCGATTCGCCTCCTGAAATAACACCCCTCAGGCCTCGTGATCGAATCATACGGGTAAGGCTTGTGATTTTTCTTATTTGATTATCCGAATTTTGATTTTGATTTGATATTCCAGCAGTTAATTTGTTGAATTATCGAGCAACAGGAGCTCTAATTGATTTTCTATCGTTGAGGCAATTAACTGGTCATTTGTAGTTGAAAGTTTGTCCCGTTCTTCTGTCTCTCGTATTCTTTTAAACTGTTTGGGCTGATTTATATTGTATTACTTGTTTGGGTAAGTGAATGCATTTGCTGGGAAAATATTACCTTTTTAAGTATAGTCATATATACTTTTGACTTTCATATTCCTATTCTAGTGTTAAGATATGGGTTACAAATGGGTTCACATTTGTCTTTTTAATTTATACCAGAGGCTTGCTCTATTGGGAGTGCCTGAGGAGTTTCTTGATCAGTTCCAACGTGGGTTAGTTGCTTTTGTAAAAGAGAACAAGCAACGGGTACCAGAGCTAGTGTCTGCTATCTTACCTGCTGATGAGGAAGTAGCAGAAGTTCTAAATGAAGCTAAACCGGGGTCTAAAAAACAATCAGCAGCAGTAACCATGAAAAATCGATTCCGTGAAAGCATGGTGTGGTTACAGTGGTTGATGTTTGAGGGTGAACCTTCTTCAGCCCTGAGGAATCTCTCCAAAATCAGTGTTGGGCAGCGTGGTGTTTGCGGAGCTGTTTGGGGGCAGAATGATATAGCATACAGGTGCCGAACATGTGAACATGACCCAACATGTGCAATTTGCGTTCCGTGTTTTCAGAATGGGGATCACAAGGATCATGATTATTCTGTTATTTATACTGGCGGTGGTTGTTGTGATTGTGGTGATGTCACAGCATGGAAGCGCCAAGGCTTTTGCTCAAAGCATAAAGGTGCAGAACAGATACGACCCCTTCCAGAGGAGTTTGCAAACATTGTGGGGCCTGTTCTTGATTGTGTCTTCGTTTCTTGGAAAAATAAGCTACTTCTTGCTGAAACTACCTACCGGGAAACCCCTAGAGCAAGCGACCATGTGACAGAGCGTAAGAAGGTTGCAAATGAGTTAACTTTTGTTGTGGTTGAGATGCTTCTAGACTTCTGCAAATACAGTGAAAGTTTGCTGAGTTTTGTATCTAAGATGATTTTATCATCAGGGGATTTATTGGGCATTCTTGTGAGGGCAGAGAGGTTTCTGACTGACGCTGTTGCGAAAAAGCTCCATGAGTTGCTCCTGAAATGGCTGGGGGAACCTATTTTTAAGTATGAGTTCGCCAAAGTATTTCTGTGTTATTACCCAGCTGTTGTAAGTGAAGCCAGAAGGGAATTAAGTGACGTTTCTTTAAAAAAGTATCCGCTGCTCTCTGTATTCTCAGTACAAATCTTCACAGTGCCAACTTTAACACCTCGTCTTGTGAAAGAAATGAACCTACTACCTATGCTGATGGGATGCTTGCAAGATATTTTCGTTTCCTGTGCTGGTGATGACGGCCGTTTACAGGTAGTGCATTTATTTTTGTCTTTCATTAAGTGCTAGGGTACGATATGATCATACCTCTGCACGTTCACCTCATTTTTCCTGACGTTACTTCATGATAAAACTGATGACTTTGCCACTAGATTGTGTACTTACTTATGCTTCAATTTGAAGTCATGCTGTATATTTTTATGTATTCTAACTAGAGTTTTTTTATGCCCTGGTTTTGGAGTTATTTCAGTTCCTTTTTTTCTGGTACTTTTGTTCCTCTTTTGGTTTTTGTAGTGCACTGTGATTGGGAATCTGATACTTTTATCTTGTTTCTTCAAATTTATGTTGTAGCTCTTTTTTTTTTTTATATATATTTACTTTGGTTCATGTAGCAAAATTGTGGGTAATTTCCTCCTTGCAGGTTACCAAGTGGTCAAATTTGTATGAGATCACCATCCGTGTCATTGAAGATATTCGATTTGTTATGAGCCATGCTGTAGTGCCCAAATATGTAACTCATGACAAGCAAGATATTTCAAGATCTTGGATGAGACTATTGACTTTCGTGCAAGGGATGAATCCACAAAAAAGGGAAACAGGCGTCCGCATCGAAGAAGAAAATGAGAATATGCATCTGCCATTCGTTCTAGGCCATTCAATTGCCAACATTCATTCTCTATTGGTGGATGGGGCATTTTTTGTGGCTAGTGACAAGATGGATGAAGACTTTCAGGATATGGATGACAGGGAGAGCTTAAGACATGCAAAAGTAGGACGATTGTCCCCGGAAAGTTCCGCATGTAGTGCAGTGGGGAGGAGTAGTAGTTCATTTGCATGTGCATCGAAGGTTTCTGAAGATAAATCAGATGCTCTTTCTGATTTGTTGATTCCACCATCTGTGATGTGGCTAACCTGTGAGTGCTTGAGGGCTATTGAGAATTGGCTGGGAGTTGATAATACCTCCAGGGCTCTTTTTGATGCATCTTCTCCAAGTACTAGCAATTTCTCTGGCAGCAATTTTTCAGCACTGAAGAAAACATTATCCAAGATCAGGAGAGGCAATATTTTTGGTAGACTTGCCAGTTCAAGTGAAGATCATGGCAAGCAGTATTCATCACATTTACATAGTGATTGCAATATGAGTGTTGACTTCCAGAATGGTAAAGTTGCAGGCCAGGAATCTAAATTAATGGTTCCCGACGAAATTGATTCAGTTAATGCATGTGGTCCTGCAGGATTGGATGATAGTGCCATGGAAGTAGATGGTGCCATGGACTTAGATGCTTTACGTGTTCTGAGTTCGTCGGATTGGCCGGACATAACATATGACGTTAGTTCGCAGGATATATCTGTTCACATTCCTTTACATCGGTTACTCTCCTTGCTTTTACAGAAAGCATTGAGAAGATGTTTTGGTGAAGGGTCAGATTTGGCCAGTGCTACTTCTGCAAATTCATCTTCAGCTATTTTGACTGACTTTTTTGGAAATTTTCTAGGAGGCTGCCACCCATATGGATTTTCTGCCTTTGTTATGGAGCATCCCCTTCGGATCAAAGTATTTTGTGCTGAGGTTCATGCTGGAATGTGGCGGAAAAATGGGGATGCTGCCTTGTTGTCATGTGAGTGGTATCGTTCAGTTCGCTGGTAAGTGATTTATTCTTATCGGACACGTGCATTGTAGGGGAAAAAGTACCTCTTGTAATGATTGGTTTTATTATTTACTCTTCTTTGTCTTCATGATTGGCTCTTTATTATGATTTTTTATTTTTTATTTGCAGGTCTGAACAGGGTTTGGAGCTCGACCTGTTTCTGCTTCAGTGCTGTGCTGCCTTGGCTCCAGCTGATCTTTATGTTAATAGAATTGTAAAACGCTTTGGTCTGTCAACCTACCTTTCTTTGAACCTTGAGCGCTCGAGTGAATATGAACCAGTTCTAGTGCAGGAAATGCTCACTCTTATTATACAAATAGTCAAAGAAAGGAGATTTTGTGGGCTAACTAAAGCTGAAAGTTTGAAAAGAGAGTTGATTCATAAATTAGCCATTGCAGATGCTACTCATAGTCAATTGGTTAAATCTCTTCCTCGTGATCTGTCTAAGTTTGATCAGCTTCCTGAAATTTTGGAAACTATTGCGGCATATTCCAATCCCTCTGGCTTTAATCAGGGGACGTATTCACTACGATGGACATTTTGGAAAGAACTGGATTTGTTCTACCCTCGTTGGAACTCAAGGGATCTGCAAGCTGCAGAAGAAAGATACTTGCGTTTCCGTAGCGTTTCTGCATTGACCACTCAGCTACCGAGGTGGACTGAGATTTATCCTCCTTTCAAGGGGGTTGCTAGAATAGCCACTTCTAAAACAGTCCTTCAAATTGTCCGTGCCGTGCTGTTTTATGCTATTTTTTCTGATAAATCAATTGATTCGCGAGCTCCTGATGGTGTTCTTTTAACTGCATTGCACTTACTCTCATTAGCATTAGACATTTGTTTTCAACATAAGGAATCTGGTGATCAGTCTTGTTATGACGGAGATGCAATTCCCATATTAGCTTTTGCTGGTGAAGAAATTTATGAAGGACTACATTTTGGCTCTGGCCAACAAAGCTTGTTATCACTTCTTGTGATCTTGATGAGGATGTATAAGAAAGAGAATTTAGACGAAGCTGGGAGTGACCTCTCTTCTTTAATTGGAAGCTTATTGAAGAAGTTTGCTGAGATGGATTTGGGATGTATGACCAAACTGCAACTACTTGCACCTGAAGTAATTGGTCATGTATCATCTTCTCCAATTGGTGACACATATACCTCGGGTTCAATTTCTGACTCTGAGAAGCGCAAGGCAAAAGCCAGAGAGAGACAGGCTGCCATTTTAGAAAAAATGAGAGCCGAGCAATCAAAATTTATGGCAAGCGTTAATTCCACTGTGGATGATGGCTCAAAATCTGAGCAAGAGGTTTGCAACCCCGACATTGAAGATGATTCAGAAGAGTCTGCAGAAGTTGTTTGCTCACTTTGCCATGATCCCAATTCCAGAAATCCCATATCCTACTTAGTTCTTCTTCAGAAATCTAGGCTTTTGAATTTCATGGACAGAGGTCCCCTTTCATGGGAACAACCTCGCTGGATAGACAAGGAGCACATCTCTATTATCACAGGCGAGGTGCTTGATCAATCTGAAACAAGCTCTTTGTCAGGTGGTTCAGGGATGGTACCATCTTACCCTTTAAAACAGTTGGTTCAGGATGCAGTCACTGAATTTGCCTGTCATGGGCAACCTAGGGATGTTGATGCTCTTCTAGATTTTTTCAAGGGGTGGTTCCGGTTCCATGAATTAAAGAATATCCAAGTGCCACATGAATCAAATGATGAAAGTGAAAAGACTTTATGTACATTTGAGACAATGGAAGACGCTATGTACCTCTCCATCCAAAAAGAATTGCATGATAAGATGCTGCATTCTAAGCTTTCAGAGGATAAGGGATTTTCAACTCCTGAAGAGGATCTTGAAAAAACTGAGCATGCTGAATTTATGTTGCTTGGCAAATATACAGCTGCTCTTTCTAGAGAGACAACAGAAAATCCTTCATTCTCTGAAAGTGCTCCCAATGAAAAGGTGCCAATAGATTCTTCTCGGTTTTCAGCATATGATGGATTTGGCCCAATAGATTGTGATGGAATTTATCTTTCTTCCTGTGGGCATGCTGTGCATCAGGGATGCCTTGATCGCTATTTATCTTCACTGAAGGAAAGGTAAGTTTGTCAAGAGCAGAAGTTTTCAGTCCTTACTTAGTAATCTTAGGATTTCTTTATCACTCTCTTATCTAATTTTATTTATTTTCCAATAAAGGTGGAAGTTTTAATTTTTAAAAAAGAAACCACTGTATTAAGATATTTTGTTAAGAGACAATCACATTTAGATGTAAATGAATTGGAAAAAAAAGGCTGATTAAGTTGGACTTCCATTGCAATTGAATATCAAGGAAACAGTGTTGACAATTTGCAATTGCCTTGTTCTTTCGGAAGAGTCTGTGAACTATCAAGTTTGCCTTTCTGATGATTTTTCATTCAGTTTTTTTTTCTTTATTCGACAAGTTCTAGCAAAAGGGCTATGTTATAGTTTGCCAGATCAAATTGTTGCTAGTAAAAATTGAATTTCATGCTTAAATGGTTATGTACTGATGATGCAACAACCAAAGGGAAAAAGATCAGATATTATGTCGCTCTGGAAGATTGTTGACATACTTGTGAGAAGGGCCTAACGTGCCCATCTTCTTATCTGTTCATGCAGGTATCTCAGAAGAATTGTTTTTGAAGGAGGACATATTGTAGATCCAGATAAGGTACAAGGCCTACATATTTTTCAATTTTTCATTCTTGCTTCTGAAGGGAGGAGGGTTCTGTTACTGATCTTGTGCATGTTTGTTCTTTTTCTCCTTAGGGGGAGTTTCTCTGCCCAGTATGCCGTCGACTTGCGAATTCTGTGTTGCCTGCATTGCCAGGGTTGTTCAAGGTCTCAAAGGAGTCTCTGCATTCAGGTGTTAGTTCATCACATGCTACCGGTCCATTGGTCAAATCAGGTGGAGAAATTAATTCTCTTCAGCTTCAGCATGGCTTGGCTCTTGTGCAATCTGCAGCAAAGGCATCTGGGAAGGTTGGAAATCTTAAAGGTTTTCCCCTGCAGAGATGTGGAAGAATGACCTCAAACCTTGAAATTTCTCGTTTGCTCTGTAAGATGTATTTTCCGACTAAACAGGATAAGTTATCAGGATCTGCCAGGGTCAGCCACCCAATGCTCATGTGGGACACAATTAAATACTCCCTTTTATCAATTGAAATTGCTGCACGTTCTGGCGGGAAATATGCAAGACCAAACTATGACCTTAATGCATTGTATAAAGAACTTGAATCCTCGAGTAGATTTGTATTGTCCTTGTTGCTGAAAGTAGTCCAAAGCAAAAGTAAGAATTCTCTTCATGTGCTTCAGAGATTTATAGGAATTCAGAGCTTTGCAGAATCTATTTGCTTTGGAGTTTCCATAGACCATGGTAGTGAAACATGTGGACAAGGTAATGTTATTGCTACCAGTAAGTGCCATTTATTTCATGTGTTTCTTGTGGCTTTCTGTGTAGGTTTTTTTTCTTTCTTTCTGATTCACTAATCACATGCAGTTAGAGTTAGATTTAATGAGTTATCATGTACTTCCTTTTTTATTTATTTATCTAAACATGAATTTAAAACATAATAGTTTGAGATGATCGGTAATGCTATGGAAACAAACTCTTTCTATCCAACTTACATGGCATTCTCACATTGGGTTCTACACAACATTGTTGTTTTATTAATGCAATGATGCCATGTATATATCAAGTGCTACATAGGTTGGAAAGAAGTTGTGAAAATTTGGGATAAGTAGGACCATCCTTTCTTATTATAATGTTGCGGCTGATTGATATCTTGGATCATATTCAAAGCTACGGAAGGGACTAATACTTGTTACAGTTTCATGTGTGCAAAATTTTATGTGTTATGCTTGCCAAAAACAATATCAGGCATTTGTATATTACAAGTCATCTTGGTTCCTGATTTATTCCACTCTTACGAGTCATTAAATCCTCATCCATGCTATGTTTCACAGGGGCTATGTTGCGTATCTTGGAACATGTTGATATGGCAGTATCATATCCTGATATTCAGTTCTGGAATCGAGCTTCTGATCCTGTCCTTGCTCGTGATCCTTTTTCATCATTGATGTGGGTTCTTTTTTGTCTTCCATACCGGTTTTTATCATGTGAAGATTCCTTGTTATCCCTAGTGCACTTATTCTATGTTGTCTCTCTAGTTCAGGTACTTTATCTGTAATTATCTCCTTTTGTTTTTTGGTTGGTGCTTGGGTTCCATTATAATCATCTTGTGGCCTAATCCAATATGGCGAATGCAGGGTATAATTGCATATCTTGGGAAAAATAAATGCGATATGAGTAAATTAGGTGTTGATGATTGTCTGGTTACTGATGTCTCTAAACTCATGGGAGAATCCGGATGCCCTCAGCAATATTTTGTTTCAAACTATATTGGCTCTTCTTGTAACAGTAATATTAAGAACATAGTTCGTAGCTTGAGTTTCCCTTATTTGCGGAGGTGTGCATTGCTGTTGAATTTACTAAACTATAATGCCCAAGCACCATTATTCGAAAGGTATAATGTATTGGATAGATCTCATGCCATTGGTGACATGATGGATACCACTTATGTGGCGCTGGTAGAGCTCAATGAAGTTCAGGAGATAGAAAGAATGTTCAAGATTCCTACACTTGATGTTATTCTTAAGGATAAAGTGGTGCGTTCAATGGTTCAGAAATGGTTCCGTCATTTTTGCAAGGAGTTTGAAGTCCAAAGATTTAAAGGAAGTATACACTGTAATCCTGCAGTTCCTTTCCAGTTGATGCGTCTGCCCCGAGTTTACCAGGAACTATTGCAGAGGTTGATTAAATTGCTTCTCATTTTGTTGCTGGAGTACTTGTTATTAAAAAAAAAAAATCTGTCGAGAATTTGAATTCATTCAGAAAGATTGTGTTTTTTCAGGTATATAAAACAGCGTTGTCCTGATTGCAAAACCATCCTTGATGACCCCGCATTGTGCCTGCTTTGTGGGAGATTATGCTCTCCAAGCTGGAAGTCATGCTGCCGGTATATATATTCACCAATATTTGTCATTATTTTTAAGAAAAGTATCCCTCTAGGTGCATACATGTTTATGCCCCATTGGGCCATTCCTCTGCCCATTATTGCTAACTTTGACATTGTATCTTTAGGGAAAGTGGATGCCAAACTCATGCAGTGGCCTGTGGTTCTGGTACTGGGGTATTTCTGTTGATCAGGGTATGCATGCAGTTCGTTTTTTCTTTTTCTTTTTTTAAGTTATGTTTCGCAGCCGTGTCTCTTATATCTTGTAAGTTGTATTTTTACCTCTTTTCTTGTTTATGGAGATGGTTAATTTTCTTTCCTATTAGAGGACAACAATTCTGCTGCAAAGATGTGCGCGGCAAGCTCCGTGGCCATCACCGTACTTGGATGCTTTTGGGGAAGAGGTAACTAGTTTATACTATAGTAAATCACACAGAAATTCTATTCTTCTGTTTCTTTTATCATCTTCCCTCGTAAATGATTTGCAATGACAAAATAATTGGATCAATTTATGGCGAGAACTTTTGAGTTTCACATGGATAGAATGAAGCAAAAGAAGGTTCAATTGATTACGCATTTAAGAGGACATAATTCCCTTGTTAACTGAGCTCCTTTCCGGATGTTTAGATATTTCCCCCTTTCTTTGGAAGAATTAACTGTGGATGCTCCTGTTCTTATATTTGTTCCTATTTGCTTTCATTGATTTATAGGGGTCTATATGTTTCTGTATTATTGTAAAATTTGTTATTGCAGGATGTTGAAATGCAAAGAGGAAAGCCGCTGTACTTGAACGACGAACGCTATGCAGCTTTAACTTATTTGGTGAGAATCTTTTGCTAAATTTTAAGTTTGCATCATATTTTACCTAATGCAGTAAATGTTGAAATTCATTGCCACTCAACAGTTGCTTCTGGTAATTTATAGGTAAATTCTTTTTTCCAAACAACTTACTCATCACTCATTTAAAAGTTAAATAACAACTTTGGCCCTCCCTCTCACGCCCCCTCCCTTCCACCTGCAGCCCTTTGCCCCACCCCCACCATCCATGACATTGTCATGGCCAAACCTGACAACGGTGTTATGTTGAAATTTTTTTAGTGAAGGCGACATGTTGAGCAGTTCTGTTCTGTGTGTTCATAAAGAAGCATACTTAATTTATACTTTCCAATTGAAAAATATTCTTGTAGTGTTTAGTTTTATGGTAAATAGTTTATGTTGTTTTGCGTGGCAGGTTGCTTCTCATGGTCTTGATCAAAGTTCCAAGGTTCTTGGGCAAACTACTATTGGTTCTTTCTTCATGGTTTAGTTTGGATTTGAAGGTAAAGGCGATCGTGAAAGTCATGGGTGTGTGTTCATTTTATTCAAGTTGCTGAATATTCTATTTTGGCATCTCAGGCGGTCGTGACAAAGATTTATGTCGGGGTATGACAAAGGATTCTTGATAGTAACAGAGAATATCCAGTTCTGACAATAAATCTGCACCTTGCATTAGTGGTTCAGTTTACCGCACATTGAGGTTGGTGGCTATGTTTTAAACCAACATAAGTTCTGAACAATATGGAATGCTACAAAATTTCCGACTAGTTTTTTCCTCTTTGCCTGTGACCTTACCTTTTTAGTTTGCTTGTTAAAGATTATTTTCCTACTGTTACTAAAATATCTTGTCACCTACATTCGCAGATGCTTCGATTTTCCTCTCCGCATGTTGAAAATTTGGTTCCAAGGGAAGACCAGTCTATCGGCAGGTTGTTCCGTTTGGTTTTTTATTTTTTTTATTTTTTTTATTTTTTATGGTTGTACAGTTCAACAGGGTTGTGGAGTCATCGCGAAACGGTTGTACATAGATATTTTATAACATCCGTCACGAGCCACTGGTTAAGGGTAAGAGGGGCATTTGCATGGAGTGGAACTCACCATTTCCCTCTTGCTCTCTCCCTCACTTTGTGGTGTTATTTATTGTTTTGTTATTACATTCTTTTTAATTATCAGAGAGCTGAGGGGGGGAGGGGAAGGAGGGGGAGTGACTTCTGGAGCTGTTACGAGAGATTTCAAACGGTTTTGGTTGGGCTTGGTGATAAATCCTTTGATGTCCCTTAAAGTTGCCAAAGCTAATAGTTTGAAAATAAAAAAATTTGCCTTCAAGTTTAGGCTAGTAATTGCATTGCTTTTTATCAGTGCTTATACAACAGAATCAGTTACTAGTGACTTCTGTCATGTTTTGTGACCTTAACTGAAAAAGCAAGATGATGTATGTTAACTTTGTGAAGGCCCTCATAAGCAGTGGTTAAGTAGATATTGTCCTGACGATGGACAAATTCCAAGAATTCTATAGTGAGGGCCTTATATATGGTTCTTAGGTGAGGCCTTATATCTTAATCGATGGATCAAATTGGTTAGCTTGATCTAGCAGTTAAGAAATAAGATCTCACCTAAGAGCCTAATAGAAGCATTTGACACCTATCTGGTGATATAAATAGTATAAAAAAGAAAAGAAAAGAAAAATAGAGTCAAGAAAACTTTGTACCTTTAATTGCGTACTTTCTTTAGCACAATCATCGTATTATCATATGGGGGCAATTGCGTCTTCTAGCCTGAGAACTGTTGCGCGATTCAGATTTGATTTGGGCTTTTCATCATGCGCAGTTTCTGACAGTTGCTTCTTTTGCAATTTTTTGTACATCCTATTAGGCTAATTTCGCGACCCAATTTCCTTCTTTTTCAGTGTTTTTTAAATTTGTATATCTAACACAATCGTGCATGAGATCCTCCAATAGAGGGGAAGCTCAGTGCCACTAGATTAAATGGTCATTCACAACAAACACGGGCTGAATCAAGTTAGCTAGAACGAATGTGTTCAACACTCTACGCCCGAGTTCGAATCCCTCTCCTCGTAATTTAGATTAGATTAAAGTAGAATATTGCTTGTATCAAAAAGACAAAAGAAATTGGTCATTGACAATTTGACTTTCCTTCTATGTACAAAACGAACTTATCAGATAAATGAAAATTCTCACATCCACTGCCAAAGGAAAATGGGAGACAAAGAGTTGGCGCCATAAAGAACAATACTAAGATTGCTAAAGAGTATATGCGTGTGTGAAGGTAGTAAAGTTAAAATGCTAGCCCTAACTGTAAATATTGGTAAAAATGGAATAGATGACTGGAGCTACGCTTTCATTAAGGAAATTTTCAAGCATAAAGCATCATTGCTCCTTTGCTGATGGGTTTTCTGTACAATCAATATATTTTCACAAGTATTGGGGCCTATCATTTTTATTCTACACAAAACAGAAGCCCACTGCCACTGTATTTCGTCAAGTTGCTGTGCTGAAAAACCCCTCCAATGTAACGAGCAAGTGGTGTTTTTGCAAGTTAATGAATTGTAAGGCATTCAAGATGTAAGACCAGAGAGTGGTCGATAAATTGCTTTTCGTGAAAGAGCTCTGTAGACTTGGAAATATCACCAATTCAAAACTGTCAGCCAACATCAATAGAATCACCCTCCTTTGTACCTGAATAATAACAGAGGAAACCAAATCAGAAATGTATTTGAGAATTTGCCTCTTGCTTCATTCCATCGCTTTTTCAATGATGAACCCAATGGCAGGCCGAAAGAAAAAGGCTTAAAGAAAGTGAATATTTAGAGCAGATACAGTGAGAAAATATACAAGCACTATTTCTTTCATCACTAACCAGGAAAATAAAAACAACTTCAAGTACACAATTTCTTTCACCACTAGGACTCTAGGAGATGGTTTACTTCATCAGTTCATAGAAACAAAAGAAAGTTTGAAAGTTTCACATTTCCACATCTTTCCTAAAAGGCAGTTGTAATTCACTTCTCTATCACTCTGGATTCTGTACCACCAATATTTAAGAGACTTAGGATCTTCCCAAATCTTTTCTAATGGTAGCTTTTACTCTAACAAAAGCGGCAAGATTGTTTGGCTCTTTTCAAACTTTTGCGAAAAAGGCTACAAAATGAAAAGAATGAAGAAAAATAGATCCAACTCTTAATATCCATAATGCAAAGAATGACAACTTGATTCCTTTATCAGAAAACTGAAACATCTATGCACTATCCTCAGCAAGCTTGTCATCTGTGCATGCACCTACTTAAGTATCACATCAGGTGTGTTATTAAAAATCTAATGATAGGACAAAATTCAACAACTGGATAAGCCATAATCATAAATAATTCACCAATTGACCACGCAATTATATGTCATATATAAATCCTCCATGCAGAGACATGATCAGATCCAGCTTCCATCCTCAAGTAAAATATAAAAGACAGCTTTACCAAGCATGAACCTATATCAGTTCTAAAAAAAAGATCTGGTACAAAATAGCTTCAAGAACAATGATAAGCAAAACTGTAACTTACAGTGCATGCCCTAGGTCACTTCCATCTTTGTTGCATGTGAACAATCTTTGATAACACCAGAGCTTCCATTTGCAGATAACTCCACAGATTTCAAATTACCATCATACTCTTTGTCACATGTAAACTCAAGTTGTTTCTCCACAGACTTGAAAACGGCAGTCCTCCTGGCTCTTAACCGGTATGGAGGAGATGCATTAAAAGCCTTACCATTAGGCCCAATGGTGCTGATACCTTGACTGGTTGGGCTCTCACACAAACTTTCATCTTGAGACCCAGACCATTCCGCACAGTTTTTGTGTCTTTCCTGTTCATCAGAAACATTAAGAACTTCCCTGACTGATTCACAATCCACCAACCCAATTTTATTAGGAGGCAAATGTCCTTGGGCAGTATTCTTTCTCTTTCGCAAGATGGAAGGAGTATTGGGGAAGGTCTTGGCAGCGATTTTCAAAATTGATTCAGGACTTCGATTACATAAACCACTGCCCTTCACACAAGGGGGAGTGTAGAAACTTATAGGTGATAAATTTGGACTAGAAGTGTAATCATGTTGAAAGCAACGCATGCTTGAAAAACCTGAATCAAATGGAACACAACTTTCTAACGGTGGTTCATAGTACAAAGAGCCGTAGCCTGGAGTTTCAACTGGCACAGGTGTTCTTTTAACTCTGTTTTCATCTATTAGGTTGTTAAATTGACAATTGTCAGACTCTGCCTGGCTGTTAATGACACTCTCATTCTGGGGCTTGCTGTTTACTCCAAAATTTTCAAACTTTGACCCTGTCTCTGAATTGCAGCAACTAAGATCCCTAAAGGATGATCTCAGTTGACATTCTACACCTTCAGAATCAGCAGGCTCATTTGGAAGAACACTTGACAAAGCACCCATATCCTGATGTGGGGCAGAGGACTCGAACTGATCCTTGCCATCTTCATCTAGCTTACATACGTCTGCATTTCCAGATGATGTCTGAGCAGTCGAATCTGATCCTTTAGTTGAACAAACAAGTAATCTTTTAGTTGCAGTGGATTTAATTGTCTCTTTGGCACCATTCTGGGAACTATTCTTTGCAGCTGGTGGAAGTTTCCCAGTAGCCAAATAGAAATCTAATTTTTTCTTCAAGGAACTATTCCAATGATTCTTTATTGCATTATCAGTCCTACAAACACAAAGTGATACAAAATTTGACTTAGTAAACAGTATAGTACATACGCACAATAATATTAAAGAACTTGATTTTCAAAATACATGTATCCCAATGTTGCCCTAATTTAGCACCTCAATGCCATTCATAAATAAAAAATCAATCAAGAAAGATACCTTCCAGGTAAAACCTTAGCTATTTCAGCCCATTTGTTCCCATGTGTCCGATGGGCATTCATAAGTGCTAATTCCTCCTCCAACGTCCAAGCATCCTTCTTTATGTCTGGATTCAAATGATTGTGCCACCTGTATTTAAAAAAAAAAAATTGTTCCATTGTTTTTACAATTGTTTACACTACCCAAACCATTTATTTTGTTTTCGTGAAGAAATCAATTGGAAGATCTAAGCCAATGGAAGGAATAACATTGATGTATAAGACAACATTATAAGAGGGACATGAAACAGATCAGGTCAGCATTATAGTGCTCAAGAGTTCCAGGGTCGCATATGACAACAACATAAGGACTTAAACGTATGAAGGTTACCTCTCCCGGCATTGTTTCCCTATACGGCCAAGCAAAGACTTCGCTATTAACGACCATTTTGTAGGTCCATACTTTGCTACCAGTTCAATGATTTTATCATCCTCCTACAAAACAAACAAGTTAAAGAAAGTTCAATGTACAGCTGCAAGAAAGGATCACGAAAAGAAGGATGGTATCAGGTTCCAACCTCTTGAGTCCACGGTCCTTTAACAAGATCTGGATTAAGAACCTTCTGCCACCGATGCAGACATTGCACTTCCGATCTGTCAGGAAAAAATTCAGCTGCATACACATTGTTGCAAATATTAGATTAGTTGCCTGAATTTAAGCATAAGATGACAACAAATAAAATACTTGGTAATACAGCCAAGACTAGGTTTCTAGTAGTGTGTGTAATTTATATACTGTTCTACCCCTTTTTGGTAATTTACAACATAGGTAGAACAGAAATTAGTGGATTGAACGAACAGTAACACACCCCAGTCCACTGGGACATCTATGTCACATGATTGGTTTGCTTTGAATTTTTAGAGCTCTGAATATATTCTTATTGTTCAGCCAAAATAACATTTCTTTTAGTTTATCAAAATATCTACTATTTAAAAGACCTCATTAAGTTACAGGAGCACATTGCCTGAACACACTCACTGCTACCTAAAAGCACCATAACAACTGAAATTTTGCAACTACACAACATAAATCAGGACATAGACAAACCTATTTTCTTCCAACTCTTCCCCTTAAAAGCTGCAACTGCGTTCTTTAATGTCTCATCCTGTGACCAATCAACATGCTATTGCAAATTAAAATCATGCACCAAAAAGAGTTATGGCTAAGAAAACATAAGAGCATGTATCTGAGCAACATCATAGGAAAATGGGTGAGATAGAGATGGTGTACATTACTGAAAACAGAAGTAATAAAACCAGAAAGTCTAAAAGAGATGACAGTTTCAAGCCTTTCCAAATTAGATGATTTGATGATTGACAATGATGAACCTCTCCCTTCAATATGCTAGTAACAAACACGAAAATGTTCATGCTTCTAGCTGATATTACAAAGAAGTGAACACAAGTACAGAATGAAATGCTGACCTCCTGTGGAGTCCAACCGCCTTTGGCTCGCCTAATAGGACCACTAGTCCTCCTGAAAGATCAAATTCACATATTTCAGTTCACTAACCACAACACTGTTGATGATACTTATAAACAATGGAAAAATATCACAACAAAAATCGATCAGCATATCCATTTTCCAGTAGGTGAGGATCCAAAACTCATTTAGAATCATAAAAGGTCTAAAAGCAAATGCGTGAAACCTAAAATAAACATCACATTCATAATTTAATCCCGGTTATGAAGAGAATGATTTTTAATCAGAGAACATACTATAGTTGTAACTAAATTACAGCTGTTAGGAATTGAGGGAGAGTACCGGTGAGTCGGAGAAGTTGATGCTGGGCTGCAAACCCCTGGGGACTTGAGAATAGCACTGCCACTGCCTTCGGACACAGACGAGCTGGAAGCAGCCGTTGATTGCTTATTCTCAAGGCAACACTCTTCTAATTTTACCTCCTCCATCTCCTCCTATAAATAATCTCCAAAATCCAAAATACTAATCAATAAATGGATACATAAACACACAAATATAAAGCAAAACCCTCCAAAAATAACCCCTCAAACGAATCATAAAAACTCAAAACCCTAAAAAATACCCTAAATTTACTCCAAAATCTCCAAAACCCCACCGCCATAACCCAGACAAGCAAGACCCAGATCTTAAAAAGAGTTTCCAGATCAAAAAACTGTTACCAAATCGCAAATTAAAGAGAATTACAAGGCTTATATCCAAAACCCAATAAATCCAGCACAAATCGGAGCAACTTGCAGTCCAAGAAAACGCGGAAACTTGATCGAGACCAGTGAAAAACATTAAGGCAAATTAACAAAATAGGAAGAAGAAAAGTTTTTTTCTTTTAGCAAACAAAAAACGATTTTCTGAAAGTAAAAGTACCTCTGCTTGTGAAGAAGTGGCGGGAATCGAATTCGAGCTCATCGATTAGACGAACAGATTTCAGAAGCGTCTTCTCTGAAACATGAAAGGGAGCTTTTTGGTTTCGAAAAATCCTCGCCCGTTGAAACGAAGAGAGAGAAAGAAACAGAGGTTAAAGGAAATAAAATAAACTATTATAAATTTATAACGAATATATATGCACCGACGTCTCCGTTAATTACCGTTACCGAAAGGGGTTTGAGTTTTTGCGAGCTTTAGAAAACCCTATCACTTAACGGCGTTTGACGGTTCATCCAGAACGTTAGGGGACCGAAACCAAAAGTTTGAACCTCAAACGGCACTCTAGGCTCTTTGTTAAATATCGAACGCGTTTGGAGCCGTTGGTTGGGCGGCTTGCTTCGCGGGCATTTTCGGACCGTAGAACTGGAAATAAATAGCTCGTGGTTTAAGTGGGTTTTTTTTTTGGGTCAACAGTTTAAGTGGGTTTTGTTTGGAAAGAAACGTTCAACTATAATGAATGGCGTTCGACCAAAAATAAAATACAATTGAATGGCGGTTTAGGGGTATTAATGTTCGCTGGAACGTCAGATCACGGCTGAGTGGACGGTGGCTGATGGTCTTTGTCTTTCTGTGCTGTGATTGTATCCATTCTTCTCATTGATCTGGACCGTTGGTTGGCGGGAAAACCCTCAACTGAACCTTTTTTTTTTCTTTTTCATACTTCATCGACAATCAAATCCGAAACTGTATAGTATCTTTTGTCCAAATTGTATTTTTGTTCCCATAATATAATACTACCAGACCTAGATTTTAATTTCCTAACCACATCAAAATGCTCCAATTCAAACATTTAGTCTAGTTCTTTACAACATTTGACAGAGTTTTCTGCAACATGCCTAGTCATTTTTTGTCATAACTGTTTGATTGATGTATTTGTTCGCTATTATGCCCAGTTGAATTTCTTGAGACCATCTTTGATGGTAGTGTTGCTTCAAGTGATGGTAGTAGTGCTCATTTAAGTTTATGAATTGTTTCAGGGTTTTGATTGACTTGGGTATCATGGGCTTGGCTTGAGATGATTTTTAATGTTAATGATTTGGGTTTTGTAAATTTGTTGAGGGATTTTTGTTCGCTTTAGTTTTGTTTTCTTGGACTCGTTAGTTTTGTTGCACATTTGAACTTGGTCAATATAATGGAATAATAGGAACTAAACAGATGTCAGAGATTGCCAACGATTAATTGAGACACTCATTTCTCATTTTGTTGAAAAAATATCATACGTTTAATTCTCATGAACCACATTGAATGAAATAAACTAGATGAATGAAATATATAATTTGGACAGTTAAAATTGATGCCTTATGTAACGTGTTCCATTGATAAAAATGGATGAAAAATCTGATTTGGAACAATCTTACATGGATGAAAAACCATAAGGTATTTTCGTTGAATTTTAAAGTAAAAGTAAAATTAGAATCAAAATCAAATTACATGGATGAAAAGTGTAAATCCACCACTTTTTTTTAAATGTTTTTTTAGGAGATTTCCTATTAAGAGGGGCGATAATATTACTTACTACACGGATACTAGGACTCGAACCTAGGACCTTGCATGATGAAGTAAATAATTCAAACCACTACACACTAATGAGTCCTTTGCACCACCTTTTTTATGTTTCGTCTCAAATAGCAATGGTTTAGGGAGTTTATGAGACTTCGGATTTCAAGTTCAAACTTAAACAAAACACTAAAAACAACCATATGCAAGCACAGAATTGACTATATATCACAGCATATTCAATTCAAGCTCAGAAGTCAAATCTTTTTACCAACCAAAATTGCACTCTAAACTAATGTGAACACTAAGCAGCACTTGGTTGGTTCACTGTCAAGATCACTGTCCCAAATAAAGTTCAAGTATAATTTAAGGGAAACAAAAGAGCAAGCTAATCAAGCTAATAACACAGACCTGGTTGCCCACCTTCTCTTATTGTAAACTCACACAATCTGATACAGATTCAAAAGGGGCAAAAGTTTTTCTTCATGCCTTTCCAAGAACATACGGAAATGGAACAAAATTTATATATAATAAGTCAGCAACTGATTCATATATCCAGCTAAACTGTAAAACCTGACAAGAAGTTTCTTCTTTCGAAAGGTACAAATCCAATCAATGTAAGAAACATAATTCCAAAACAAAGGAGGGTAAACCAATTGCACCTGTCATAAACCAATTCAAAAGGTTTATAAGATTTCCGTGCCAAAGATGATTCATATGGAGCTTAGCTTAATCTTGAGTTGCTGCTCCTTGGTTAAGCTCTGCAAATCTCATGCCGACGCGCATCGAATGCTTAAGGAACTTTTCAGCACACCTACGAACACAAGAATCCTCTTGCTTGGTCAGGGCTTTGCGCTGAAAGGTGTCTACACAGTCAGTAAAGCATCTCTCCACCAATGAATTATACATCCTCAGGCTGCAATTTTGGACAAACATAACAGAAATCAGAGACTTCATCATTATAACTCATGATAATATCAATATCTGCACATTGAAACCTGCACTTGATTACACTGAAATTGTCATCCTAATTCCATATTTTCAATACACAATTATGCAAACAATTAAAAAAATTCATCTTGTGGGTTCTTCATGATTGGTATTTCTCTAAGATTTCAATCTACCATGCACCATATCAGAAAATGTCTCACTAGATATAAATTGATGAAAATAAATTCACTACTCCAAGAGCAAGAAATCAACAAAGACACTCCATTTTAACAAAGCACAAACATATATTTACAAATATTTTATACATAACAAGACACACAAACCTGTCACGAATCTGAAGCTGGTCGATCAAGGTGGCCATTCTGTGCTTATCTTCGTCAGGAAGACCCTCCAAGTCCGCTGCCAGCATGCCCTTGTCCATCTTCGTCTTTGATTCCAACAATTTTGAGGTTTAGGGTTTAGAGCCGCTGTCTTAAACCCTTTAACGCATTTAGGCCGCCTCCTGGCAGATCCTGCAAGTTTTTGGTAATTCAAATTTTGACCATGCGGGCCCACTTAATAATATAGAAAGGAAATAGAAGGCCCCACAGGCCCAACGGCAAGTTTGCTCCCCAAATCCAAATTCAAACTAGAAAAGCGAGGCCCAAACTTTTGGGTTCTGTCTCTACCAACGGTATTGCCTATTAATTTCAAGAGTCATACTAAAATAAGTCCTTACAATTCAAAAATTTTAGACAATAACACACCTGTTTTAAATTCATTGATTGTGGATAACCACCATAATATCACTCATAATACATACCATAAAACACATCATAATATCATTGTAACATGTGCACTAAGGATTGTATTTAGTACATTTATCGAAAATAAACGACAATACCTAAGTCATGGATCTTCCTTCTTCCATTGGCATATTGAGCACTTTCAATGTTGCGGATCTACATGAGTTCCATGATGATTAGTCAACTTATCTTGATGATAACTCGGGGACGAGTTCTTCGGAAGTGGAAGGGACTGATGTAGAACATATGGCGAAAGCAATCGAAGAGGAGTAGGAGCGACTTGCACGCAAGGGCAAACTGGGTAAACTGTAGATTTGGGCTCCGAGCTCAGAATCAAGCCCATGACTCGTCAATTCGAAGAGAACGGCGTCACGAGTAAACATCATTGCTTGCCTATGATGTATGGGATTTTTTGGGCATCCGAGATCTTTTAGCAACCCGAAATCCACTTTTAAAGTTTTTACAGTTTTTGAAAACTTTGTTATTTTCCTATTTTAATTCATTTGTTATTCCAAGGGTTTCTAGGAGTATTTAAACATCATTTACCCGTGGCTAGGGTTATGTTTTGTTATTCAAGTTTATCAAATAAACCTTTGAGGTTTCCTCAAATCTTCCTGATGGATTCTAGAGATTCATGTTCTTGGAATATTTAAATATCTTTTACCCGTGGCTAGGGTTATGTTTTGTTATTTACTTTGTAAATTCATTATAGCTAGTTTAATATGCAAGATCTAGGGAATATAAACATTGAATGCTTAAACCCCTTATAAACCAAAAAAAATTAAACTAATTACACACTGCGTTGCAATCACCAAATGTACCTTATTTATCATTACAACATATAGTGAATCCAAATTGAATCTTCCTCTGTTTATGTACTAAATACATTTACATACCGAAAAAGTTGGTCAATCAATAAATTAAGTATAATATAATCTATTAAACACATAAGATAAAAGAGAATTATTGGAACTGTAGAAAACTAAAATGAACAAGGAAAAGAATAGTGAAACAAACGACGATGAGAAAAAAGAAAAAGAAAAGTAGCATGCAACCTCTATTTTATTTACTTCGTGCTGCTATGCTATGCCTAATTAGTGGGATTATGTTCTTCATTAAGACGAGCTCCATCCATGAGGACATGCACGAACAAATCATAGATATCCTAGTACTTCAATTCTAAAAAAGTAAAGTGAAGAGGAGGTGAAGAAAAGTTGACAAGGAGTGTTGCATTTGGATTAGGATGGTAAAGAAAAGAAGCAATACTAGTCAACTTAATTAAAGTCTGTGTGGGACATTGTGTGTTGACTCTTTAGGCCGCCTCAATACGTTCACTGAGAATGACTTGTTACCTAACCCTAATCTCAAATCTCAGTCCTTAAATCTGCCCATAGTATTTGAGTATATGGAAAACAGGGGCGCTCCTGGCATGGTGCAACCGCATACGGCTCCCGATTTTTAGGGGTCCAAAATTTGTTTACTTTATA
Organism: Prunus padus; assembly: GCA_024362665.1. NCBI lineage: Eukaryota > Viridiplantae > Streptophyta > Magnoliopsida > Rosales > Rosaceae > Prunus > Prunus padus. The sequence continues at coordinate 6,619,625 of JANFAM010000019.1, forward strand.
TTATATATATATATATATATATATATATATATTAATATTATAAAAACTGCATATATACACTTCAGCGTGCAACACATTGACACAAAAGTGTATTTAGTGGAGTTGGTTTCCAATGCACATCCCTTGACCCTTGGTATAAGGCCCAAGTTGGTTTGAGGACTGGCATGATAGAAAATATAGTAAATATAGTCAATCTATGGGGATATAGCCGCTGCCCTGCATCATTAAGGTGCGCTTTTCTTTGGTCAGTATTTAAGATATTAGCTTCCCTTACTATAAAGAGAAACTCAAACATACCCAGTGCCAGTAATAGTATACACAACAATGGCTTTCAAGTCAGTCTTAATCGTTGCTCTTCTGTTCTCTGTTCTCATTCTATGCCTTCAAGGCACTTATGCTGACCGCATACAAGGACGGGGGGAATGGGAAGGTGGCCATGCATCTGCCTCTGCCTCTGGCGGCACTGGTAAGTTTCCGAGCCACATTTGTTTTTTCTTTTTTCTCTCTCTGTTTTTCTTCACTTGTGGGGTAATTTCATTTCTTAAAGTTCAACACTTGAGTGTAATTTGGGCTTATGAGTCTCTTAATATATAATTTCTACCATTATTGCAGCAGGTGGCTTCGGAAATGGAAATTGGGACCGCCAAGGGTATGGCTTTAGCAGTGGGTCTTGTTATGAGATGAGATGTGATAGTGGCCCCAAATGGTACCTCACTGGTGGTGGTGACGAAGAAAAACAGAAGAAAAGGGCCAAGGAAAAGATCAAAAGGGAAGGCAAGAGTTCCGGGGAAGGCGATGATGAAGAACGTACGGCTGCCCCAAGGAAGAAGAGATGCGTGTGGACAAAATCACTTGGAGAAAAGTTTAAGCTTGCAATCGAACACATTGGCTTGGACAGTACGTGGAATTTCAATTTCCTATTTCCTAATTCCAATCATCTCAACTCTCTGTTCCTTTCTAATCATATGTGTTTAAATATAATAGTATTTGCATGCTTTTGTTTTTCTTTTCCTTTTGGGTTCGTGAACTTCGTGCAGAAGCTGTGCCAAAGAATATTCTCAAGTTCATGAATGAGCCAGGCTTAACTATCAAAAATGCGGCTAGTCATTTGCAGGTTTGTTACTATTCAATTAGAGTAATGGAATTGCTCAATTACTACCTAATTTTATGTTATTTCCTTTCATATATTAGGAGTAAAAAGATTTAGTAATTTTGCAAGTTGCAATTGTTTAAAATGTTTAAAAACTTATATAAAAATAAAAAGAAACCCAGCAAGCATATACATACACACACATATATATTAATTATTAAATTTTTTAAACTAATTTATAATAAAACTAAGAATTGTTTGGGTTCAAAAAATAAAACATAAAAAAATTTATAATTGGTTTTTATTACATTTTAAATATTTTAATTACTAAAATGTCCATGGCATGTCAGCAAGATAACGGTTTTATTGAAAAAATTGACAGGAATTAGCAAATGTGGGACATGAAATATGTAGGTGTATTAATGATCATTTTAGTGTTTATTGAAAAATACATGTGTATTGTTCATGTTTGTTAGTTAATGATGGTTTGCGCATATATATGAATTTCCAGAAGTATCGTATCTTCTTGAAGCAATTGGAAGTTGCGGTTGCGGGGGACGAAGACATGCGTGACAGGTTGCGCAGGTCAAGCTTCGCATTTGGCCACCCAGAACTATTCTTCAACAATAACGAACGAGACCAACATCACTCACAGCTCCTGAAGCAACAACAAATGGGAACATCAATTGGCTCTGCATTTCAACCGTCAGCTGGAATTGGAAGCACCCTACCTCTCACTGCTGCTGCTTCCAACAACCACGGCTCCAACCAATTCCCTAATTATCAGCAATCTTCAACTAGCAAAAGCAGCAGATCCATCCCTCAACTTATTGGTTTGGAGCAGTCGAACCACCAGCTGACTAGCAACTTTGCCGGATTCCAAATGATGCGCAGCAGTGGCAGAGAGCTACTGGGATCAATGGGCAGTCAACCAGCTGGGATGTTCAATAATATTACTTATAATAGTATTATTGGGGGTGGATTTGCAAATAGGGTTCGGAATATGAATCTCACTGATTCTGGTTACATGGCTCAATTCGGAGTTTATTGGCCGTCGTCGTCTTCTTCTGATTTCGAGATTGGTGCTAGTTCTGCATACCAATTCCCTCCAAATTTACCTAACAACAATGGTGGTCTTGATCAGCAACAAAATGTTCCAGTGTTGCCACCCCCAGCAGGGAATTTTAATGACCAATGTGGTCCGCCGAATATCAACAACAATATTTCTCATGAACAAGAATCGGTCAGTGACGATGATATCTTCATGATGCTCCCTAATCTTTTCATGGATGAGCAGGACAACTATCTGTTGTGTGGAAACACCCCTTGATCTTGTTCTTGATGGACTATGTAACAAACCTCCACAACTCACAAGGATGAATGAAACACTCACGCACTTAGAAAAATAAGCAAGCACACAAAGAACACTGAATCCGTTTGGTATTTCAAGTATCTCAAATGGTGCTCATTCTCATGTTGATGACATGAAGGTAAAAAAGCTATATATTTTTATAGGAATATATCAAAGTTGAGTGTACATTTGACTGTGTTTGTGCTAATATTAATGTTGTTATATTTTTAGGATTTTGATAACTTTGAACGTGAGGAGTTTACCACTTCTGCCCAAAAGACTCAGTTACAATTGTATTTGGATGAGTCCAAAATTAACAGGAAGACAAATTTGAATGTTCGATTTCTGGAAAGCGAATCAATTTCGATATCATGAACTATCTATTTTGGCTCGTGATTTACTATCTATTCAATATCTATAGTTGCATCTGAGTCAGCATTTAGTGTTGGTGGTAGAGTGCTTGATCAGTATCGGAGTGCTCTCACGCCTGAAAATGTTGAGGCACTAATTTGTACACGTGACTGGATATTTGGCGACCAAGGTATATTTTCTTAAAGTTTTTTTTTTTTTTCTTGTATTTATTTTTTTCCACATCAACTTAATCCTTATGATTTGATTTGTAGAAAATTGCACTTTAGCAAGATTTATAAATGTCACCAATTCTGTTGAGTGTTCTACTACAGTCAATGTTGGTGGATGGAGTTGATGGTTGAATGAAGGATGAAGACTTATTATTATTAAGTTGATTTTATGTGTAATTTATGTTGTATTTTATTGACTTTAACAGAAGATGTTTTAGAACATGATTTGAACTTTTTTGTTGGATTTGGAGTTAAACTCTAATGAATATGTATTTCTAATTATTTATTTTGGTTGTGATTTGAGAAGTTTCATAAAACTTTTTTTTAACTATTAAAAAAACTGTTTGTAAACGGGTTACACGAGTCGTGTCGTATCAACCCGTTTATAAACGGGTCGTGTTCGGGTTGATAATTCTTAACCTATTTATTAAACGGATCATGTTCGGGTTGAGCATTTCTGACCCGTTTAAAATCGCAACACGACATGACACCACCCATTGCCAGGCCTCCTTGCATCTGCTTCTCTATATAATGCTAGAGAAATTCAGCACTTCAACTTGTGTAGGAAGTTTCCTCTAGCCTTCCTCCAGCTGCTAACTCCCAACACACAACCAGCTATGTGAATGACAAGTCAACATACATCAATAAGTGAGTTCCTAGTTCCCAAAACCAGCTTGCAGAAGTCCCAACAACTCATAAATGACTTAGTTGATCATTGGGATTGAATGAGGAACAAAGCACATGGGAAAGACCTTGAAAACATGTGGAAAAAGTCTTTTTCCAGCAATGGTGAGCCAAATTTCACAACATTACACCGGAACACCGAGCCATATCAGATGACAAAAAACCGAAAAAAAACCGAGTTGACAAAAAAGTCATCAAGCTCACACCGGACCGGTTCAAACAGGTTCTGGTGCTGGTTTTATACATGAGAAAATCGATCCAGGCCCAACCGGATCGGCTGACATTAATTTATGTTTTTATTTTAAATATCTAATTATTTAGTCCAATTCTTCTAACACCTAAGAAGCCCAATCCAGCAACTTTCCTATTTGAAGCCCAATTTGTTTTTTTAGCCGAATTCCTTTTTCTCTTTTCGAAGGCCACTCTCTTTTTCCCTTTCTTTTTTCTTCCCGAAGCTCATTCTCTCTATTTCTTGGTCATTCTTTTTCTTTCTATTCTTCTCTCTCTCTCTCTCTCTCTCTCTCTCTCTCTCTCTCTCTCTCTCTTTCCCCTTTTTTTTCTTCTCTGCAACTTCACTCTTCTTCTTTATCTCATTTTGTCATGCTCCGAATTTTCAACCTCAAATAACCCATTTAAAGTTATTACAAACAACCAACAATCGGGGACATGAAGCTCAGAACCTTCAACAATTGTACCTGAATTTTTTTTTCTAAATACAACACCACTGTTCCGAACCACAATGTCAATATTGACCCAACTCTTCTGAGTCAAATATTAAATTACAAACAGTTACATAATAAATTGAAACTTCAACCTATTACATATCTGTTCCTCAGTGTTTATTTCACACAGCGGAAGTCTAAAATCACAAACACTTTCAAACCACAGTTTGTACACTGCAAGTACACCAAAGAGCCTTCTGCTCCTAACCTTAGTTACCCTACTCACAGATAGACCTTGCAAACGGGTCGTGTTTGCGGGTTACGGGTCGTGTTCGTGTCAACCCGTTAAGAAAACGAGTTGACACGACACGACTCGTTAAGCTAATGGGTGAGAAATATCAAACTCAAACACGACCTGTACAAATTCGCGAATAACATGACCCGTTAAGGCTAATGGGTCGTTTTCCACTCGTTTCACCCATTTAAAAAATAAACTATTTTTTTAAACAAATTATTAAATGAAAACACCTCAAATAAGACAAATAATAAAACTAAAGCTGAAATCCTTAATAAGTCTTCCACATTACACATTGAAAAACAAAAAAACTCTTAAACAATGTGAGTTTGAAATTAATCTCAATTTAAACAAGTTTTAAATAAAATGTTAAGGAGAAAATGCATAAGTCTGGAGCCTCCTCCATGAACATAATCTCCAAACTTCAATCCTTTGCCATGAACATAATCTCAAAACTTCAATCCTTCACCAACTGTGCAATCTCACTGTAAGGAAAAAAAAAAAATTGTTATTGCATTTGTTGAACATAACTACAACCCAACCCTTGTATACTGTGAATGCATAAATTTAAATATCCTAATTCGCAGCTTCAAACAGACTGTTGAAAACCAGAAAACCGAACTTTGATTTTACATGCTTTTTAAATTAAATGTTTTGTCCTCAAGACCAGAAAACTCACATGTCAAGCATCCAATAACTCCGCGGTTAAAAATTTGAATTGTCCTCAAGGACGGAACTACACTATGGCTAGAGTGGGCTCTAGCCTAGTGCAAAGTTTGGGAAAAAGAAATTTAATACTAATTTTTAGGCACTACACCTCATTTTACAAAAATTAGCCCAATTCATCCAAGCAAAAATTAGAATGTCCTATCCAAACAGATATCTAGCTTCAGGTTTTCCCCTATGAGAAAGTAAACGGAATTTGATTTAGATATTTACCCATATAAGAAATAATAGCCCACCCCTATAAAAATTTCTGGTTCCGTCCTTGGTCCTCCTCATGGGCATAGTAACAATGAAGAACGTCTACACTGCCAGCCTACAAAATGTCAAAAACCCAATAGAAAGCTGAATATTAACCAGTGCCAATATAGGCCAATATATTTGAAGTGACTTAATCACTACAGAAGAAGCTTTCCAATGTACCAAAATGGAAAGCTCATCTAAAATAAAGAGAATAATATCTCATACCCACTGCTGAATACCCAAAAAACAAAAATCCACCATAACTAAAATAAACAATGAAAATATGGTTAAAAATAATCATACCCACTGTGGTTTCTCTTAAATCTTCCAAGATGTATGTCGTCCCCAACCTCAGAGAGAGAGGTGAAGTCGACAGAGAGAGAGAGAGAGAGAGAGAGAGAGAGAGAGAGAGAGAGAGAGAGAGAAGAGGAAAGGTTAGAACTTAGATATTGACAGAGATAGAGAGTGGTGAAGTCATGAGGTTAGGGCGGCGCTGGCTGTGGCTGAGTCTGGAGGAGAAGAAGAAAGAGGAAAGAATACAGATGGAGAGAGTGAAGTCGTGAGAAAGAAAGGTGGGTGGGTAAGGCAGTTGCTGGTTCTGGTTGAGTGAGTTAGGTCAGGTTTAGTTTTAGAATGTACAATTACAAAAATGCCCTTTTCTTAACGGGTTAATGGGTGATTCGTTAACTTAACGGGCCACTAACGGGTCCACCCGTTTTCAACCCGACAGAGAGACCCAAATACTATTGTTTTCATGCGAATTCGTTTCGTGTTAACCTGTCGTGTCCAATATTGCCAGGTCTGCTCATAGACTCTGCCCCCTGCAGGATAATCTCCTACACTGTTGAATAATGTACCAGGTTCAAAACCAACAAACCCGGTAAGCTTTTGAAAGCTCTTATAAGTAAACCACATCCATAGTATAAATATGTCAATTTCACATAATATACAACAACATGCGCTTTCATTAGCATCACACAATCCATGTACAACCATGGTACTCAAATTCATCAATATCATCACAGCCACAATTCTTTTATTTTTAAAAATTGTTTAAGTCACCGCCTGTGACTACACCAAAACTCTTTTATCTTAAAAGTAGTTTTCACACGTCACTTAATTGACAGATAGAAGAGAGAATACTCCGATCCTCTAATCTATAACACCACAATTGCCATAAGTAGTGTTCACTCATGTTAACACACAAAGCCATGAGAACTAGATGGCACCATACTAAAGCTCTAACTGTTCTTGGATCTCTCAACCTAGGGTCTTGGTTACCCTTATTGCTTGCCATGAGAATGCCCACCTGAAAAACTCAGAAGGGATTCAATGTATTCTCCCTAAATCCATCAACACCAAAATCACCCACACCAAAACAATATAAAATGTCGTTTCACATTAAACATTGTTTTATAGCCAAATACACCAATCACAAAAATATATATTTATTTTATATATATATATATATATTTTTGTGGTCATTCACACATGAAATCCCACCATACACTCACTGTAAGACCCGTGTCTTGGGAAGCAAGAACGGTGAGCAATCCCACATCGCTCGGGGAGGTAAGGGTGATGTGCCTTATATGTATGGGCACGTCTTTATCTAGCACGAGGCCTTTTGGGAGCTCACTAGCTTCGGATTCCTTGGAACTCTGAAGTTAAGCGAGTTGGGGCTAGAGCAATCCCAGGATGGGTGACCCACTGGGAAGTTGTTCGTGAGTTACCAGAAACAAAACAGTGAGGGAGGGGGCCCAAAGCGGACAATATCATGCTAGGAGAATCGGGTCATGACATAATGGTATCAGAGCCTGACCCGACCGGAAATGTGCCAGTGAGGACGCTGGGCCCCAAGGGGGGTGGATTGTAAGACCCGTGTCTTGGGAAGCAAGAACGGTGAGCAATCCCACATCGCTCGGGGAGGTAAGGGTGATGTGCCTTATATGTGTGTGCACTTCTCTATCTAGCACGAGGCCTTTTGGGAGCTCATTGGCTTCGGATTCCTTGGAATTCCGAAATTAAGCGAGTTGGGGCTAGAGCAATCCCAGGATTGGTGACCCACTGGGAAGTTGTTCGTGAGTTCCCATAAACAAAACCGTGAGGGAGGGGGCCTAAAGCGGACAATATCGTGCTAGGAGAATCGGGTCGTGACACTCACAACATATGTTATATGGTTTAACACCAAAATATGCAGTAAATATCAATTTAAAACAAAATAGGTTTCTCTTACCTTATGAACCGTTGACGAATAAGTTCATGTGCTTTAAATCAATTAACATTTTATAAAATCACAAACAACATGATAATTATAGCCATTAACATTATCGGAACCACATTATAATAAATATAATAACTCATGATTTTACTCACGATTAGGATGGTTTCACTCACCTCTCGTCCAAGCTGCGTCTTCAACAACTAAACAAATCCTTAATGAACAACTCAAGCTCCAACAGTACCTAAGCAAAGCATGTAACTGAACTTAGCACAAAACTCCAAAATCTAATAATAATTGAGCTTCCTGCTTATCTCAACTAATCGTGCACTTGCACGCAAAATGAGACACACGTCACTAGAGACGCACCTTACCCATGACTCGCGAAAGTCAATGACAACAACAAAAATGTCACGACCAACCACGTCGTCAACTTTATCTTCAATCTAGCGCAAATCAAAGTTTCTGCGACAACATGACAAAAATGCCCTTCGAACCAACCCGGGGCTTAAAGCGATCAATTATCGTCTAGAGCACTCCAAAACTATGACGTACACATTGTTGACGTCAAAACAAGACCAATGACACCCCTTGTCCAAAACGTCACTATTTGGGTCCCGTTGGTCCCACCCGTCCAACCGACATTCCAAAAATCCGCCTCGAGCCTACGACCTCAAATTTGAAATCCGATTGCACCAATGGACTCTAAATAGTCCCAACATCACCCTACATCAATTTGGGCCTGATATAACGGTTGGATCATTCTTGATCGCACGATCACGCACAATTGAACGGCTATCACTCGCCTTAACTTCAAAATAGAATAACTTAAGATCGGGACTTCCGATTGCCAATCCGTCTGTACCTACAGACTCACAACAACACCAACTACCACATATATAAAATTGGACATGCTCTAACGGTCCGATTATCTCCGATGTAAAGGTCCAGATTTGCTATGCTCCGATCATAGATCAAACGACGAAATCTAGCAAAACGGAGTACACCGTCGCGCTCAAGACCTCGAGGACTACACACTATCTTTTGAACTTAGACTCAGCACTACCACATGCCGCCACCTCGTATGGTGGTTCAGGTACTATTCCGGCGACAGTAAAAACGTCAAATCGCCTAACCAAAACAAGGCTACCTTAAGTAACTTGATGAGATAAACAACTTTAATACTTGGGATTTTACATGAATCGAAGCCTAGGTAAATCAAAACGTCGATTGAAATCTCGGATTCGAAACCGTGACTTCACGGCATTGCTGGGCTTCACACGGCAATTGTTGGTGTCGATTGACCCCAGAAATGGAACGGCACCACCGAGAGCTTTCCAACAGTACCAAGATCGCCGCCGGAAACGTCGGGTCGGCAGTCGGGTTGCGATCCGAGTTGGGGTTTTTGAAACTGGTCACGAGCTAAATCGCAATTTCTGATTTTTGCACAGTAGTCCCCCTATTTATAGAATTCCAAGAATAGCCACTATTCACTATTCACTATTTAGCCCTCCAATTAAGTTACAAAAATTCCAAATTTAATTTGTCATTTGTTATAACTCCAATTCACGAACCGTTTGCGCCTACGCATTCGTGAGATCAAGCTCGATTTTCCAATCCAAAAATTATAATTTTCTCACTTCAATTTCTTGAACATCCATTGAAAAATCATTAAATTAAATGTAAGGGAATTTTAGTCCAATTTGAGATTAAACACTCGTAAATCCAATATTTACACACCAAATCACTTCATAAATTGTCCACACATTTAAGTAACCTTGTATGATTTTTCGGAATATTAATAACAACCAAAAATTCATTTTTGAGGTTATTACACCTTCTCTCTATGTTTCCTTCTCCATTTTCCATCTCTCTATTTTTCTATGTTTCTCCTTTTCTCCTTTTCTCCTTAACATCGCTAGTGTGCTTTCCGTGGTCGTTCATCAATTTCGTCTCAGCATTCGTTCGTCTACTTTGTGCTTATTGGTTGCAAATCTGATTTGATTGATTGCAAATTAGGGTTTGTTTAGGAAATTAAAATTGAGGTTTATAGAAGTTAATTTTGGGGATTTTGTTTTAGTTGGGTTGTTATGTTTTTGTGTGGAAATTATGGCTGTAAACTATGGGGATTGCATATTATTTGATGTGCTTTTGAAGGTAGATTGTGCAGCTATATTGTTATAGCTTTTTTTTTGTTGTTTTCCGTTTTGAAATTTTGGGCTAGTACCTCGGAAAAAAATGAAGTCGGTGTAGAACTGGAAACCGAAAAATTAAAAAACCACACCGAAAATTGGCAGTTCGGGTTGGTGTGGTTTCCCTCCCATTTTTTCTAAAAACTGCACCGAACCCCACCAGTTGAATAGTGCCGGTGCCAGTGCCGGTGCCAGTGTCGGTGTGAGGTAGAAACCGGACCGTGCCCACCCCTATAACATACCCCAGTCTTTTAAATTTGTTACAATTTGGTTCCGCCGTTAAGGTTTCCTTCAGATATCTCCGTTAGTTGCCTACGGCATTGTGGGTCCCACATTTTCAATTTTTGTTACTTTTAGATTGATTAAAATATAAATAAAATATTAAAATACAAAAATATTAACCACAGGATGAAAAATCTGTTTTGGACCCATCTTAACTGGTTGAAAAACTATAGGTATGATCGTCGAATTTTAAAGTCAAAATAAATAAGGAACAAAAAACAAAAGCAAACAATTATGCAAACAATTAAAAAAATTCTCATCTTGTGGGTTCTTCGAGATTGGTATTTCTCTAAGATTATTTTCACAAGGCACAAACATATATTTACAAATATTTTATACATAAAAAGACAAACAAACCTGTCACGAATCTGAAGCTGGTCGATCAAGGTGGCCATTCTGTGCTTATCTTCGTCAGGAAGACCCTCCAAGTCCGCTGCCAGCATGCCCTTGTCCATCTTCGTCTTTGATTCCAACAATTTTGGGGTTTGGGGTTTAGAGCCTCTGTCTTAAACCCTTTAACGCATTTAGGCCGCTTGCTGGCATATCCTGCAAGTTTTTGGTAATTCAAATTTTGACCATGCGGGCCCACTTAATAATATAGAAAGAAAATAGTGGGCCCCACCGGCCCACGGCAAGTTTGCTTCCCAAATCCAAATTCAAACTAGAAAAGCGAGGCCCAAACTTTTGGGTTCTGTCTGTACCAACGGTATTGTCAATTAATTTCAAAATCACCTTCTTCTTCCCTCTAATCTACTTCTTTCAGTTACAATTCCCTCCTCTCTCTCTCTCTCTGCAAATTCAACTCCCCAATCTCTCTCTTTCTCTTCAAGCCCAAGCTAGAATTTCTTCTTCTGATGGCTGGTGGTCTAGTTCTCGACAGTTCTGCAACTCCAGCAAAAGCCATGAGCCCTAATTCAAGTTCCAAGGTCAGGGTCATTGTGAGGGTTCGTCCTTTTCTTGCCCACGAGATCGCTGCCAATAATGGAGATCAGACGCCGTGTGTTTCAGTAATTGAACAAGAATGTGAGTCTTCTGCTGACGAAGTGGTTGTTTATCTCAAAGATAAAGAATCAAGGTGAGGTTTTCTTAGTTTTCTGTCAGATAATTCGAAGAAATTTATTGGGTTTTTATCTTTTTTGGGAAGCTGCGTTTTGAATTGTGGATGCTTTTTTGTTTTATGGCTGTAGCCGAAACGAGTGTTACCGGTTAGACTCTTTCTTTGCCCAAGAGGACAACAATGTTGGTCGGATCTTCTACAGAGAAGTGAGCCCTTTGATTCCAGGACTCTTTCATGGCTGCAATGCTACGGTGTTTGCCTATGGAGCTACCGGCAGTGGAAAGACTTACACTATGCAGGTTTGAATTTGATTTATCCAAAAAGATGAAAGTTCTGTTGGTTCAGTGTTTTTTTCCCCCATTAGTAAGGCATTTAAATTTGATGAAGTCATTAATTTGGTTAATCATGGATATTTCTATGAATGTGGAAAGTTAAATGCATTGGTTGTCCCCAAAAAATTTCAAATCTTTGTATTAGAATCAATGAAGTACTGAATTTTCTCTCTACTCTGCTCCCCAAAAAATGAAAATTCTGAATTATAGGTTAGAGTTGTCCATAAATTTTTTTGTGTTGCCCAAGTTACTAAATGCAGCTTTAAGTCCTTGTTTTGAAGAATTTTCCTCTGCATTATTTAATTCAGCATGTGATTCATGTTCCCAGGGCACAGATGAGATGCCGGGTCTAACGCCGCTGGCCATGTCCACAATCATGTCTATGTGCCAGTGCACAAGAAGCACAGTTGAAATTTCATACTACGAGGTCTATATGGACAGGTGTTATGACCTGTTAGAGATCAAAACCAAGGAAATTGTGGTTTTGGATGACAAAGATGGTCAGATTCATCTTAGGGGACTCTCTCGGGTCCCTGTAAAGTCCATGCCTGAGTTTTATGAGACTTTTTCTTGTGGGATTCAGAGGCGGAAAGTTGCGCATACAGGTCTGAATGATGTTTCTAGTAGGAGCCATGGGGTCCTTGTGATTGCCGTTTCCACTCCTTGTGATGATGGTTCTGGGGCTGTTGTTACTGGGAAGTTGAATCTCATAGACTTGGCAGGTCTTTTTCTTACTCCTAACCTTTTTCCAGTAGCTTAAGTAAGGTGAAATTCACTTGGGAATTGATTTTGTTTATGGTTTTTGTCTTCTCATATTTAATCAACGTGTGTACTTCAAACAGGCAATGAAGATAATAGAAGAACTTGCAACGAAGGGATTCGTCTCCAAGAGAGTGCAAAGATCAACCAGTCCTTGTTTGCCTTGTCTAATGTCATTTATGCATTGAACAACAACTTATCCCGAGTTCCCTATAGGGAGACTAAATTGACTCGGATATTGCAAGACTCACTAGGTGGGATGAGTCACGCTTTGATGGTTGCTTGCTTGGTAAGGAGTTTGAGTTAGCAATGCTTTGGTCTGGCCTGTCACTTGTATTTTTTTTTCAGTGATTTATTTTGTAATCCGTTTTTCCTTGATAATAGAATCCAGGAGAGTACCCGGAATCTGTTCATACGGTCAGCTTGGCAGCTCGGTCACGCCACATCACCAATTTTGTTCCTTCAGCTCAGAAGCAAGAGACTCCAAAGGTTAAAGTTAACATGGAAGCCAAACTTCGTGCTTGGCTTGAATCTAGAGGAAAGACAAAGAGTGCACAAAGAATTCAAGCATTCAATTCTCCCTTGTTGGGGAAAACTCCAAGTTCTTTTGCCAATGTCAAGAAACCCACCATCAACCTCAGCTCTGTGAAAGCCAAGGTTACGACTAACAGAAGCTCCTGTAATGCCAAACAAAGGTACAAGTAACTAGTTGAATGGGACATCCTTATGCTATGTACTACTCACTCTTGCCTGATTGGTTAACATTTTTTTGCAGGACAATCACTGTGCCTTTCAGGAACATTTTTTATAACGAAAGTACCGTTGATTCTAATTTGGAGGTAATTACTATTTAATAATGAAAATCCCATTGATTAACATTCTCATTCTAATTATGCGGCCTTGGCAGCTATGCTGCAATTTAAGGCCTTTATCATGTATTGTGTAACTGTGGTTTCCACATTATTATCTAGAGATGCTTTATTGTGAATGATATGTCATTGTGTATTTATGAGTTGGATTTGCTTTTCAGAGTCTGCAATTAGCTGCTAAGGATGATAAAGAAGAGGTTAATGCTGGAGCTGGTGAATCTGTATTGGAATCAAATACAAGTTTACCTGGTATTTTTCAGCTATGCATGAATTGTTTACTTGCTATATTGCTTCAAACACCCCCGAACAAATTGAATGATTGTCTTATTTTGGCATGTTTAGTTATTTGAAATATTAATAGCTTCTATATTGATACATGCATAGATGAGGCATCAAACCAGGAAGAAAACTCTTCAAACATTTTCGACTCATCACCTGTCAGTGAGAGGAAAAGCACACTACGAAGTTCCTTAAGAAAAGCTCTCTCTCCTCTCAACACCAATATAAAGCAAATGCCCCTCAATGAACCCTTATTCACAAATGGAGATTGCAGCCTCCTCTCTGAGCCAGACACTCCAAAAACTCCTTCTCTGGTGACCAGCACGAACAATAGATTTCAAAAAACAGGCACCCCACTTCATAAATTCACTACTTGTGGGTCAAACTTAAAGGTACAATTGTTACTTATTGTAACTCTATAAGTTTAAGGTGTTGAATATGCGATCCTCATCTCCCTGTTCTTATTTCACAGAACGTCCTACTTAAAGAGTATATTGACTTCTTGAATACAGCCAACAGGTAACGGTTCATTGTCTTTTCAAACTATCCTCATTTTCATTTCTTTCATTTTTTTTACACTCAATCGTACAAATGAAATTTAATATTTCAACTGTTTTTTCTTAATTGCAGGGAGGAGCTACTGGAGTTGAAGGTTCATGTCAAACAAACAGCACATATTTGTGTTCTTAAAAATGATTTGCTGCCTTGTGAAATTCTCTCTCTTTTGTGTATCATTCAGGGAATAGGTGTCAAAATGGCTGAATACATAGTTGAGCTCAGAGAAACGAGCCCTTTAAAATCGGTAAGCAAAACTCAATGAAATGAACTTTGAATTACATTTAACAGAGTAATTCTGAAGTTGAATATGTCATGTTTCAGCTGGGCGATTTGGAGAAAATAGGCCTCTCATCTAAGCAGGTAAACCTCGAGTCAAAACTTTTTCCATTAAATGATGTATTAGATGCTAATCTACTTTTAAATTCTGTTTAACAGATTGTTAACCTGTTTAATAAAGCTGCGGTAGGAGTATTTGATAAGCGAACGCACGCAACTCCCAGTTGCTCAGAGATTTCACAGGTTTAGTAGTCAGCCTTATGAAGCAGACTATGTACAATTTAAAGGAAGATTCGAACTCAGGCGCAGAGCAGTAAACACATAAAGGAAGATTGGAACTCAGGTGCAATCTTATCTGATAATGGCATTGAGGATGTTCTCAATAATCTATCAATTACAGAAAAAACATGGGAGTAGAATTCCACTTTTCTCAAGAAAAAGTTGATGGTTGTCCACTACTGTCACATTATTTTGTTGGGTTACAAATTTTTAGTAATTTGTATGGTTAATAACATATTTAAAACTTAATTGAAATTTATTATAGATAAGTTTAAGGTCTTGTTACCACATGTACATTTTTAACAGTAGTTACATATCATTTTCTCTTCCAGATAAGTATTGACTTGTTGTGTTCCTTTTGGCAAATCCTTAAATAATGCACAAAGACTTTGACAAAGATGTCACAATTATCTGCAAAACCATCATCTCTGTTGCATGGATAGTTTCTAGGGGTATGCGAGTATCTGATACGGCGATACGACTTCGATATGGCACCGATATGTATCCGATACGTTCGTAGACTTTTCTGGGATGTTGACTTGACAATACGGCTCCGATACTCCATGGATACTTCACCGATACAGCAAAAAGAAGAAGGAAGAAGGAAGACTGAAGAAGAAGAAGGGGAAGGAAGAGAAGAACTCACCACCAACAATCACTTTCGGCCCATCTCCGATTCAATATTTTTTTTGGCTCTGGAAAAGATAGAATTAAAGAAGAAGAGGGTATATATAAGCTATTAGGTATTTGGCTGGGCTTTTGAGTATATGGGCTGTTGGATATATGGCTGAAATGTTGAGTATATAGGGTGTTGGATAATAATGGGTAATGGGTATATGTCAATGTTTCTATTTATATATATTATTTTAATATATATTATTTTAATCACCAATACAGTATCCGTATCCTAGTTTTTGAAATTTACCTTATCGACGTATTATATCGTATCTCCGTACCCGTATCCGTATCAGTGCAATATAGACCATCATTAATCCCACAAATTAAAGTAAAAGAAAGGAGCTAGGTTTCATTCATAACATCAAAAACTCTCTTTCCTCTCACAATTACATAAAATATGATCCACCAAGTCAACAAACACATCAGAAACCCACATACATTATAGATACTACTTTTGTACAACGAAAACAGACACAAGCAGGCATGCCCTGGGATCACCCTTATCAGATCCTAGCCTTAAAGGATCTGCAAAGAGACAGGCCATGACCACTTTATTCTAAAACTCAGTTGCTAAAAACACAAACTTCGTTTTTTGGATCATAAAAACCACACACACATAAGATTACTGCTACCATATTAGAGCCCCATCATCCTCTGCTTCAAAAGCTGTCATCTTTCGCTCACTTTCCACACTTGCAGGGGTTGCAGGTGCAGTTGTCTCCACACTTACATACATTCTCAGCAACAACACCCATCTCAGAAGCCAGGGCCGGTTCTGAGATTTTGAGGGCCCTGTGCGAAATTTAAATTGAAGCTCTCACATAATCTAATATGAAAATACTAAAAAAAAAAATTGCAACGACTTAATGTCATAAATCAATTTTTTTATAACTAAAATTTATTATCAATTACCATGTAATAACAATCACAAATCAAATTCATAAATTTTTTAATGTTTTCATTTTATAAAGTTAAATATTAATATGTTCGGTAAAAAAATAAGAGTTCAAGAGAAAAAAAAAGACATTAATATATATATTTTTTGTTTTGAGTGGAAGAAAGTTCCCTTTATTTATTTAGGAGAAAAAGTTCATTTTTAAAATTTATTTAAAATTTTGTTGTTATAATGAAAAAAGAATAAAATTATGAATAAATTTACATTATCGAGACTCGAACATGGCCTTGTACCAAGAGATATACACTATAAACTAGTTTCACCAAATACACTTATGTGTCAATGCTTTGCACGTTAGAGTATATTCCAGGTTTTATAATATTAATATATATTATAAAATAAAAAAGTTTCGGAAGCCCTTAAAAATCGGGACCTGTGCGGTGGAGCCACTTGCACCATGCCAGGGCCGCCCTTGTCAGAAGCCTCAAAATGACTGCAGATTAAAAACCCAATTACAAATTAATTAGCAAAAAAATTACCACAAAATCTTCAAATGAGAAAAGTGTGAAAAAATATAATATGGGATTTTTCATGGATGTGACAAAATACATACGAGGTTTGAGGTGCAACCCCCTTTCCAAGGGTCTCAGTTGTGGTGCTCTGTTCCATGGAAATATCTGGGCACCTACATGAAGATTCATAAACACCAACATATTAAATAAATAATAATAATAACAACATGATCAGGGGCTGATCTAAACACAACAAAAACGAAAGAGGAAAAACAGAGCAGAAAAATTTTCTGGGAAACTTTTCTTTTCTTGTTTCTAGGAAAACAAACAGAAATATTACCCTCCACAGCTGCTGGGGCACTTGCAGCTAGCCCCGCAACCACATTTGCCTCCACAGCGCGACGACATTTTTTGGAATGAGATAAAAAATCACAACGGAAATTTATGATCAAGTTGATATAAACTAGATAAACACTAACTCTGTTTTGAACGAGTTTTATGGAGGGCCATGACCCTCACTTTATAATGCAGGGAGGAGAGAGAATGTGGTTATGTGCACCGTACACGTGTCATTATCATACGTCATGTCTATCCATGCATATCGGTTATTTTCTTCCACATATCTGTCTCACGTCCTCATGACCTACATAATTATTTTGGAGCGTTTTTACTCACTATTTTAATTTAAAATGTACTCTAATTACTATCTTCAATACTTTTTTCTGGTGTCTTCTTCGGTTAAGTTTCTCCACCGTTAGATTGCTGATGGGTAAGATCAAATTATGATCAACGGTGCTGATGGAGATGATGTGCATGCCTGTGACGTGCCATCATGGCTTCCCTCGTCAATGATCAATCATATTTGTGTCATCCTATCTGCTCATTAGTATTTGAGTATATGGAAAATATAGTAAATAATAAATCCTTCAAAATATCTTTGCTTTTTTTACCAATATTCTATATTATCCAGCATGATTATAGATAATAAAATAACTAATGTACCGATAACTCTAAGCATTAACTCAGTCAAATCTTCCTTTGCCACTTTCCCCTCTTCATCAAAGTTTGGTGACTCATTTTGACGATACTGTAAACCGCGTCCAAAATTCTGTTAAATCTAATAACGTGTCATGAGCTTTTTAATAAGGTTTAAATGTCAAAATGGTCTATGTGTTTTACTCATTTGACCAATTTAGTCCTCGTGTTTTTAATTTGGCCAATTTGGTCATTGTGTTTTACTCCGTTAATCAATTTTGTCCATTCTTTTAAATGACTGTTAAAAGTTCATTAAAGTTTTAAAAATGAAATAAAAACTTTAATTGTTTATAATAAAAAAATTACTGAACTAACCAATTAACAGTGTATAAAGAAACAAAACTAGTTTGACTTTAACTTTGAGTACTGAACTAACCATGTTCTACCACTCTCACTCAATTTCTCAAACCCATTTGGCAGTTGCTGTCAATCAAAACGTCAACAACTTCATTGACTTGAAGCGAAACTGATTGAGCAATTATATATGTATGGTTTGCTTACAAAATTTCCGTATAGACTAAGAATAGTAATTAAACCCATCCATTATTACTCACTACTAGAAAAAGGGCAAAAGCCAACCAGCAGAAATGCACACTATTTTTTTTTAAAGCTTGATTATCTATATCGTGGTTGGCAGCTGGCAGCTTATCATTTTGTGATTATTTTAAGCAATGGTTTTTATAAGTTGACCAATCATAGCCATTAATAGCAAGGATCCACGGGTGGTTGCTGGGATGGCTCACCGAAATGAGAGAGAGAGAGAGAGAGAGAGAGAGAGAGAGAGAGGTGGTGGCGGCTGGGATGGCTTACGGGTGGTTGCGTGCCTGAGAGAAGAAGATAGCTCAGAATATGCTGCCTAGGTTTCCTACTTCTTTTCTTCTTCTTTTTTCTTTTTTTCAATTTTGTTAACTATTAATTTTTTTTTAAATTTTAAATTGAAATGAGTAATTTTTTATTATAAACAATTATAGTTTTTAATTAATTTTTAAAATTTTGATGGACTTTTAACAAAATTGACAAAATTAACTAACGGAGTAAAACACCATAACCAAATTGGCTAAATTAAAAATACGGTGACTAAATTGGCCAAATGAGTAAAACACATGGATCATTTTGACATTGAAGCCTTTTAATAATGTCATCCATGTGGCCTCTTTTAAAATAATTTAAAGAAATTTATAAGAGCTTAAATTAAAATAAAAAATAAAAGCCAGCAGCCACCATCTTCTCCACATCGCACCACCATCCCCGTCAAAAAACCCAGCCGCACTAGCCCACCCCAAATTCAAGCCCTACCTACCAACATCGCTATCCAATCTCTACCATCGACACCCAACTTCAAGAACAAGCAAGAATCAAGGGGCATATAATCCAAATCTGCCGCCCCTCAATTGTGGGGGTGGGCCACCTGTGATGGGAAAAAGAGAAGAAGAGGAAGGGATGGTGCTGCCCCTTCTGTCCTCTTCCGCTTCCCTTTCTCCCTTAATTGACACGCTAATCTCCTAAAAAGAGATGGCATACAAATGAGGTTTTTTGCTTTTGGTTTCTGGGTATTCATGGGTTTTGATCCATTTGTTGTGTGGCTGATTGGTTGTGTGTTGGGGTATTGGCTATGGGCTGTGAATGATTTGATCTCTGGGAAAGATTAGGGGAGATGGTGGCTGTAGGGAAGAAGGTCGGGGTTGTGGGGAAAAGGATGGGGGATTGTGATGCCAAATTTTTTTCTTACTATATCCTTTTTCTTTTTCTTTTTCTTTTTCTTTTGGATTTGAATTTTTATTGTTGTTTGATTTGTTTATTGCTTATGCGGAGTCCATGTTAGCATAAAATAGCCCATATGTTCAAAATTAAATAAACACCCCTGTCACATTATCAATTTTAACAAAGTTTTAGATGGAACTGACAGCATGGATAAAGTGGGTTACCAAACTTTGGTCAATGGAGAAAAGTGAGTCATTTTAAATTTTGGGGCGAAGTGAGATTTGACCACAGTTTCAGAGGTAATTATGTAATTAAGCCTTGAGTTAATAGTTGATGCACGTATCATAATTTATTAGGTCATCCCCAATGGTTGGGGCTCTAAAAGGGGTTGATAGAGCCCCATTTAGAGTTCCGATGGAATCTTTAGGGCTCTAAAGTCATCTCTCCTACAATGAGAGGCTCTATATTCATGGCGGGCTCTATTTTTTTTATGAAGTAATTTGATTTACGTGATTTATTTTTTGTTAACTATTTTACTTTAATGTTTGTTCATGTTATGTTAGTTTTTTGTGTGTGAACATTTCAACCAAAAATAATAATAATAATTTGGACAAGATTTGAAAATCAATATTTTATTTCATAGAAAGTTTTGGAATAAAATTATGAAAGATATGGTGGATATTTATAGAAAGAATTGAGTTGCAAATTTTTTTTTTTTTTTTTTTTTAAAGAAGAATATGGCCTTTGGTCTCACTTGTAGCCGTTGGTTCCACAACCATTAGATATTTGAAAAAGTGGGTCAGCATGGTGGCAAGCATGCTGTCGACAAAAGCGAAAAAAGGCAAGTATGGCTTTCCACAGTCGCAAGGCAAGTGAATGACAAAATATGTGGATTGCAGCTTTTCTCCTTGCGGGACCCACTAGGTTTCAAGGGCTTCAACCAAGCATATAGATTTAGGTAGTGCCCGGTTGGGCTTCAAGTTTTAGAGCCTTCAATTTGCACCATTGGGGATGCTTTTTAAAGGAGAATTTGTATTTATAGGACCTTATGGTGGTTGAGCCCCAAATAGAGCCCCCATTAGGGATGGCCTTACGTACAAGTGTAGTTGAATTTAAGTTTTGAAAATTAGACAACAGGGTGAAGAGGATGGTATGTTTGGGAGTACTTTTGGAATAGTTAAAATCGTTTTCTGACAACCAAAAGCGTTTATGACAGCATTTGACAGAAAACTCTAGAAGTATTTTTGGGTCATAGAATAACTTTCTAGAGAAGCACTTGCTATATGCTTCTTCAGGAATTACTTAGATTTCTTATGAAAAAATTCAGCTGCATACACATTGTTCCAAATATTAGATTAGTTGCCTGAATTTAAACACAACATGACAACAAATAAAATACTTGGTAATACAGCCAAGACTAGGTTTCTAGTCGTGTGTGTAATTTATATACTGTTCTACCCCTTTTTGGTAATTTACAACATAGGTAGAACGAACAGTAACACACCCCAGTCTACTGGGACATCTGTGTCACATGATTGGTTTGCTTTGATCGACTTGGGTATCATGTGCTTGGCTTGAGATGATTTTTAATGTTAATGATTTGGGTTTTGTAAATTGGTTGAGGGAGTTTTGTTCGTTTTAGTTTTGTTTTTTTCCACTCGTTAGTTTTGTTGCACATTTGAACTTAGCCAATATAATCAAATAATAGGAATTAAACAGACATTGAGATTGCCAACGATTATTTGAGACACTCATTTCTCATTTTGTTGAAAAAATATCATACGTCTAATTCTCATGAACCACGTTGAATGAAATAAACTAGATGAATGAAAGATATAATTTGGACAGTTCAAATTGATGCCTTATGTAACGTGTTCCATTGATAAAAATGGATGAAAAATCTGATTTGGAACAATCTGACATGGTTGAAAAACTATAGGTATTTTCGTTGAATTTTAAAGTAAAAGTAAAATTAGAATCAAAATCAAATTACATGGATGAAAAGTGTAAATCCACCACTTTTTTTATGTTTTTTTAAGGACATTTTCTATTGAGATGGGAGATAGTATAGATAGTATACTAAACTCACTACACATATGCTAGAACTCGAACCTATGACCTTGCCTGAAGGAGTAAATACTCCAAAGCACTACACTAGTGGGTCATTTGCACCACCTTTTTTTTATGTTTCGTCTCAAATAGCAATGATTTAGGGAGTTTATGAGACTTCAGATTTCAAGTTCAAACTTAAACAAAACACTAAAAACAACCATATGCAAGCACAAAATTGACTATATATCATAGCATATTCAATTCAAGCTCAAAAGTCAAATCCTTTTACCAACCAAAATTGTACTCTAAACTAATGCCAACACTAAGCATCCCTCTGTTGGTTCACTGTCAAGATCACTGTCCCAAATAAAGTTCAAGTATAATTTAAAGGAAACAAAAGACCCAGTTACCCACCTTCTCTTCTTGTAAACTCACACAATCTGATAAAGATTCAAAAGGGGCAAAAGTTTTTCTTCATGCCTTTCCAAGAACATATGGAAATGGAACAAAATTTATATATAATAAGTTAGCAACTGATTCATATCCAGCTAAACTGTAAAACCTGACAAGAAGTTTCTTCTTTCGGAAGGTACAAATCCAATCAATGTAAGAAGCATAATTCTAAAACCAAGGAGGGTAAACCAATTGCACCTGTCATAAACCAATTCAAAAGGTTTATAAGATTTCCGTGCCAAAGATGATTCATATGGAGTTTAGCTTAATCTTGAGTTGCTGCTCCTTGGTTAAGCTCTGCAAATCTCATGCCGACGCGCATCGAATGCTTAAGGAACTTTTCGGCACACCTACGAACACAAGAATCCTCTTGCTTGGTCAGGGCTTTGCGCTGAAAGGTGTCTACACAGTCAGTAAAGCATCTCTCCACCAATGAATTATACATCCTCAGGCTGCAATTTTGGACAAACATAACAGAAATCAGAGACTTCATCATTATAACTCATGATGATATCAATATCTGCACATTGAAACCTGCACTTGATTACACTGAAATTGTCATCCTAATTCCATATTTTCAATACACAATTATGCAAACAATTAAAAAAATTCATCTTGTGGGTTCTTCATGATTGGTATTTCTCTAAGATTTCAATCTACCATGCACCATATCAGAAAATGTCTCACTAGATATAAATTGATGAAAATAAATTCACTTTTCCAAGAACAAGAAATCAACAAAGACACTCCATTTTCACAAAGCACAAACATATATTTACAAATATTTTATACATAACAAGACACACAAACCTGTCACGAATCTGAAGCTGGTCAATCAAGGTGGCCATTCTGTGCTGATCTTCGTCAGGAAGATCCTCCAAGTCCGCTGCCAGCATGCCCTTGTCCATCTTCGTCTTTGATTCCAACAATTTTGGGGTTTAGGGTTTAAAGTCGCTGTCTTAAACCCTTTAACCCTTTAACTCATTTAGGCCTCCTGCTGACATATCCTGCAAGTTTTTGCTTACCACTTTAACTTAAAGTGTACCATCACCATGCTCAACACTTAATACGTGTCTATAGGCATAACCATGATTCCATAAATACAAAGCAAAAGTTAATTATGGTTATGCATATGGACACGTGTCAAGTGTTGAGAATTGTGGTGAGGGTACACCTTGGGTTAAAGTGGTGATCAAAAATATTTCCTTAAATTTTGGGAGCTTCACTATTATACCTAAAATAGGGGCTCAAATGATTTTTTTTTTAAAAACCCACATTGAATGCACTTTAGAAACACACTAAAAACTCATTTACTACATAAGAAATGGGTGTTGAATTTTCTATAAATTACGTGACTACCACTGATAAACTTAAAAGAAGCCCAACACATAAAATTAAAAAAAAAAACTCAAAATAAGCCCAACCCCTTTTTTTTTTATAAAAAAACCCAAACAATTTATTAAAAAAAATTCACGAAAACCAAGGAGGGGCTCTTTATTTCTAACACTCCACAGGACCTCTGCAAACAGAAAACTCCATAAACATCAAGCTTCATCTTTTTTCAAAAACCACCACTACACCTACTATAATATCCCGCTCCTAAAAATATAATTAAATTCCTAAATTATAAAACAAATGACAATTTTACCCTTATGGTCTCTTAGTGGTTTAGGGTTGATTATTTTTCGGGAATGGTTTTAGAAAATTTCTCGGCTCCATTGCGTAGTGTTTGAGCTCATGAGTTCATAGACACGTAGTGGGCCCAAATCGGAATTGAAACGAAGAAATTGTGATATGCGGAAGTATAAGTTTCGTAAGTTTAAGTTAAAAGTAAAAGGTTAGATTCCCCCTCCCTCATTTCTCTCTCCTCCCTCCCGGTTCCTCTCTCCCTCGCGCGACCCCCTCCCAATCACTGTGAACAGTGACTGTGTAACTTCATCGGCGAAGTTTGTCGTCGTCATGTCGTTCCAGACGGCGCCACCACCCACAAAACCTTCCTCTCTTCCTCCTCTACCTAGCCCACCCCTCAATCAAACTCAAAAACCCTGAGAATCACTAGATTTTGGAATGAAATCCACGATCCAAAACACTCAACGATGCCGGCGGTTTCAAGGCTGTTTCTAGTGACTCCGGCCATCAATTTTGACAAGGTATGAATTTTCATCATTTCTCCATGTTTTATCCATTTATGTAGGTAATTTGGGCTGATTTTGAGGATTGAAGGGTTGATCTAGACACCCTTGGAGCCAGCGGCTTTGGCCGTGTACTTGATTTCGACCTAGAATTGTCCCCTTGTCATCCCAAGCATAACGGTATGCTTGGATTAGTTTAATGTAATCGTTTGAGTGAAATACCAAAATTTACCTATTAGGCATAATTCGGGTTCGATATATTCGGACCATCGGATTGTGACGAAACTTTTGGGACATGTTAAATGGAGTATGTTGAACATATAGAAACAATCATATCAATAATCAGAGGTCGTGGGTCCCACGGGGCCGATTGACCAATATGGGAATTTAATCGCATTATCGATTTCAGGTCTTATAAGACCATTTTATGTTTCGAGAAATGAGCCTAGGAACTTTTATAAATCGTTCACACCCACTTTAATGCCAGGGGTTAGGTTTTTGAATAAATATTTATGTTGGAGTTTAATTATTAATTAAATCTTGTAATCGCTCAATTAGGTAACCAGGCTCCACGTACTCAACAGGAGGGACCCTCGAATGGTCAAGCAAGCTCGAACTCCCAGTGAGTGGACATTGTTTTATAAATGGTTTTTATGCAATGATGTTGTGAAATGCTTTATGAATAATTGATTTATGGTTTTACTTTCCGAGCATGTTGTTTATGTTGATAATAAGTTTTATGATTTCGTATCTTGTTAAATGTGATGAGCTCGGAAAGTGGGGAAATGAATTTATAACATACAAGTTTACCTGGTATTTTTCAGCTATGCATGAATTGTTTACTTGCTATGCTGCTTCAAACACCCCGAACAAATTGAATGATTGTCTTATTTTGGCATGTTTAGTTATTTGAAATATTAATAGCTTCTATATTGATACATGCATAGATGAGGCATCAAACCAGGAAGAAAACTCTTCAAACATTTTCGACTCATCACCTGTCAGTGAGAGGAAAAGCACACTACGAAGTTCCTTAAGAAAAGCTCTCTCTCCTCTCAACACCAATATAAAGCAAATGCCCCTCAATGAACCCTTATTCACAAATGGAGATTGCAGCCTCCTCTCTGAGCCAGACACTCCAAAAACTCCTTCTCTGGTGACCAGCACGAACAATAGATTTCAAAAAACAGGCACCCCACTTCATAAATTCACTGCTTGTGGGTCAAACTTAAAGGTACAATTGTTACTTATTGTAACTCTATAAGTTTAAGCTGTTGAATATGCGATCCTCATCTCCCTGTTTCTTATTTCACAGAACGTCCTACTTAAAGAGTATATTGACTTCTTGAATACAGCCAACAGGTAACGGTTCATTGTCTTTTCAAACTATCCTCATTTTCATTTCTTTCTTCTTTTTGTTTACACTCAATCGTACAAATGAAATTTAATATTTCAACTGTTTTTTCTTAATTGCAGGGAGGAGCTACTGGAGTTGAAGGTTCATGTCAAACAAACAGCACATATTTGTGTTCTTAAAAATGATTTGCTGCCTTGTGAAAATCTCTCTCTTTTGTGTATCATTCAGGGAATAGGTGTCAAAATGGCTGAATACATAGTTGAGCTCAGAGAAACGAGCCCTTTAAAATCGGTAAGCAAAACTCAATGAAATGAACTTTGAATTACATTTAACAGAGTAATTCTGAAGTTGAATATGTCATGTTTCAGCTGGGCGATTTGGAGAAAATAGGCCTCTCATCTAAGCAGGTAAACCTCGAGTCAAAACTTTTTCCATTAAATGATGTATTAGATGCTAATCTACTTTTAAATTCTGTTTAACAGATTGTTAACCTGTTTAATAAAGCTGCTGTAGGAGTATTTGATAAGCGAACGCGCGCAACTCCCGGTTGCTCAGAGATTTCACAGGTCAAGTAGTAAGCCTTATGAAGCAGACTCTCTACAATTGCTCTGTAATCTCGGGTGCAGAGTAGTAAACACATAGGCTGTAGCCTTATTTTTTATATACAAGTCCATATATGCGCCTTTGTGATCTTATCTGATTATGGCATTGAGGATGTTCTCACTAATCTATGAATTACAGAAAAAACATGAGAGTAGAATTCCACTTTTCTCAAGAAAAAGTTGATGACATATTTAAAACTCAATTGAAATTTCTTATAGATAAGTTTAAGGTCTTGTTAGCACACATGTACAGTAGTTACATATCATTTTCTCTTCCAGATAAGTATAATATCTTATTGACTTCTTGTGTTCCTCTTTTTGCAAATCCTTAAATAATGGACAAAGGCTTGACAAAGATGTCACAATTATCTGCAAAACCATCATTAATCCGACAAATTAAAGTAAAAGAAAGGAGCTAGTTTTCATTCATATCATCAAAAACTCTCTCTCTTTCCTCTCACAATTACATAAAATATGATCCGCCAAGTCAACAAACACATCAGAAACCCACATATATTATAGATACTACTTTTGTACAATGAAAACAGACACAAGCAGGCATGGCCTGGGATCACCCTTATCGGATCCTAGCCTCAAGGGATCTGCAAAGAGACAGGGCATGACCACTTTATTCTAAAACTCAGTTGCTAAAAACACAAACTTCGTTTTTTGGATCATAAAAACCACACACACATAACATAAGATTACTGCTACCATATTAGAGCCCAATCATCCTCTGCTTCAAAAGCTGTCATCTTTCGCTCACTTTCCACACTTGCAGGGGTTGCAGCTGCAGTTGTCTCCACACTTGCATCCATTCTCAGCAACAACACCCATCTCAGAAGCCTCAAAATGACTGCAGATTAAAAACCCAATTACAAATTAATTAGCAAAACAATTACCACAAAATCTTCAAATGAGAAAAGTGTGAAAAAAATATCATATGGGATTTCATGGATGTGACAAAATACATACGAGGTTTGAGGTGCAACCCCCATTACAAGGGTCTCAGTTGTGGTGCTCTGTTCCATGGAAATATCTGGGTACATCCCGCACCTGCATGAAGATTCATAAACACCCACATATAATAATAATAATAATAATAACAACATGATCAGGGCCTGATCTAAAGACAACAAAAACGAAAGAGGAAAAACAGAGCAGAAAAATTTTCTGGGAAACTTTTCTTTTCTTGTTTCTAGGAAAACAAACAGAAATATTACCCTCCACAACCGCTGCCACACTTGCAGCTAGCCCCACAACCACATTTGCCTCCACAGCACGACGACATTTTTTGGAATGAGATAAAAAATCACAACGGAAATTTATGATCAAGTTGATATAAACTAGATAAACACTAACTTTGTTTTGAACGAATTATATGGAAGGCCATGACCCTCAATTTATAATGCAGGGAGGAGAGAAAATGTGGTTTTGTGCACCGTACACGTGTCATTATCATACGTCATGTCTATCCATGCATATCGGTTATTTTCTTCCACGTATCTAGACCTGGTAATATTGTACACGACACGAATTCGTACGAAATTATTAGTATTTGGGTTTGCCTTATCGGGTCAGGTTGATAACGGGTGAACCCGTTATCTTAACGGGTCGTTTCAGTATTTTTCGCGAATGACCCGTTAACCCGTTAAGAGCAGGGGTATTTTTGTAAATTTAAAATCCCTATCTAAGGAAGAAGAATAAGGAAAAAAAAAATAGAATAAGAGAGATATAGAAGTGATAGAATTTTGGGTTTAGTTTTGGTAAAGGAATCATAAGCTTTTAACTAGCTAAGGAATCATTATGAAAAAAAAAAAAAGTGAAGGAGTCATTAACCCAACTCAATTTAATTTTTTAGTATTAAAAGTTAAGGAATCATTATGAGACCTAAAAAGAAAGTGAAGGAATCATAAGTTTTCACTAGTTTATTTTATGAATTTATTGTTGTAGGCATGATGGATTTGCTGCACTAGGTAATTCAATTGATGAATTATAAGCTTTGGTTTTCTTTTGCAGCCGATGGATGATACATAGACTACCAATGGTGTGGGAGTCATGGATGAGGGGTTTGTTGAAGTTTCAATGGATGGTGTTTCATATACTGAAAATGCATAAGATAAAGATTCAAGCCCAACAAATAGATGGTGTTTCATATAGTGATAATGGTATGGGAGTTATGAATGAGGGGTTCGTTGAAGTTTCAATAGATGATGTTTCATATATTGAAAATGGATGGTGTTTCATATATTAAAACTTGTTTAAATTGTGATTAATTTGAGGCTCATGTTGTCTAAGTTTTTTTGTTTGTTTTCTAATACGTAAGATGTATTTAAAGATTTCATCTTTATTTTTATTATTTTTATTTCAATGTGTTAAAAAATATTGTTTATTTTTTAAATTGGTGAAGCGGGTGAAAACACCACCCATTAGTTATAACGGGTCGTGTTGGATTTTCGCAAATTTGAACGGATCGTGTTTGGGTTTAGTATATTTCACCCGTTAGTTTAACGGGTTGGGTCGTGTTAACCTGTTTTTCTTAACGGGTTGACACGAACACGACCCGAAACCCGTTAACACGACCTGTTTGCTAGGTCTACACATATTTGTCATTTTTCCCTCTCCTCCTCGAGAATTTATACAGTGATACGGTATCACCATATCAGCTGGTGATACTCCCACTCAAATCTGCCATGTGTCCTTTTTGAAAGGAAAATTAAAAAGAATTTACACCTGGACTTTGTCTTCCCTGTGCTATCGATGCCACCACCGTCTTTGCATCTTCCTCGCCACCTAGTCGTCTTCACTCCTCCCTCGCCACCCACCCGGCCTTTCTGTGCCTCCCATTCTTAGTAAAAAGTTAAACGTATTTAGAAAACCCAGAAATCTTGAAAATCAGTGCAAATCCATTAAACATAAAACAAAAATCTTCAAAATCTCCTATGACAACAACCCACTAGTGATAGAAGGGTATGTTTGATGCTGATATTATTGGAGGGGGACTGCAGCCAAGGGGGGCAGTGCAAGGTAGGCAGATTGCCGATAGGGGAAATTGCTACAGTCTTCTTGTTTTCTTTTTCTTGTTTTTTCAATTTTTATTTTATTTTATTAAGGGTAAAGTTGGAAGACAAAGTCCAACAATGAAAAAAATTTAATTTTCTTTTTAAAAAAACACGTGGCAGATTTTGAGTGGGAGTATCATAGCAGACGTGGTGATACGGTATCACTCTAATATTTCTCCTTGTCCTCAAGGCCTGCATAATTAATTGGGATCATTTTTGCTCACAACTTTAACTCAATGTGTATTATTATTATCATTTTTAACACTTGATATGTGTTCATATAATTAATTAGGGTGGGTGTTTTCTGGTGTCTTCTACTAGAGCTGTACCTCTTCGTTTAAGTTTCTCCAGCGTTAGATTGCTGATGGGAATGATCAAATTATGATGAACGGTGCTGATGGAGAAGATGTGCATGCTGTGACGTGCCATCATGGCGTACCTCGTCAATGATCTATCATATTCGTGTCATCCTATCTACCCATTAGTATTTGAGTATATGGAAAATATAGTAAATAATAAATCCTTCAAAATATCTTTGCTTTTTTTTACCAATAACAGCAGCTTGAATTCTATATTATCCAGCTTGATTATAGAAAATAAAATAGCTAATGTGGTGCCGTAAATAGTAATCCCAGATATTATAGCAAAGAAAAGAAAATTACGATGATAAACGAAAAAAATTCATCGTCATATATTTAGTGCCGATAACTCTAAACATTAACTCGGTCAAATCTTACTTTGCTAAATCAAACCTACTCGACCAAGATTAGGTCACTCATTTTGCCCTTATCGTCAGCTTTTTAATAATTTCATCCATGTGGCCTCATTTAAAATAATTTAAAGAACATTTTATAAGAGCCTAAATTAAAATAAAAAATTAAAAATAAAAGCCAACAGCCACCATCTTCTCCACATCGCAACACCATCCCCGTCAGAAAACCCAGCCGCACTAGCCCACCCCAAATTCAAGCCCTACCTACCACCATCGCAATCCAATCTCTACCATCGACACCCAACTTCAAGAACAAGCAAGAATCAAGGGTCATATAATCCAAATGTGCCGCCCCTCAATTGTGGGGGTGGGCCACCTGTGATGGGAAAAAGAGAAGAAGAGGAAGGGATGGTGCTGCCCCTTCTGTCCTCTTCCGCTTCCCCTTCTCCCTTAATTGACATGCTAATCTCCTAAAAAGAGATGGCATACAAATGAGGTTTTTTGCTTTTGGTTTGTGGGTATTCATGGGTTTTGATCCATTTGTTGTGTGGCTGATTGGTTGTGTGTTGGGGTATTGGCTATGGGCTGTGAATGATTTGATCTCTGGGAAAGATTAGGGGAGATGGCGGCTGTAGGGAAGAAGGTCGCGGTTGTGGGGAAAAGGATGGGGGATTGCAATGCCAAATTTTTTCTTACTATTTTCTTTTTCTTTTTCTTTTGGATTTTGAATTTTTATTGTTGTTTGATTTGTTTATTACTTATGCGGCGGAGTCCATGTTAGCATAAAATAGCCCATATGTTCAAAATTACATAAACACCTCAGTCACGTTATCAATTTTAATAAAGTTTTAGATGGAACTGATGGTAGGGGTAAAGTGGGTCACAAAACTTTGGTCAAGGAAAAATGGATCATTTTAAGTTTGGGGGGCGAAGTGAGATTTGATCGTAATTTCAGGTAATTATGTAATTAAGCCTTGAATTAATAGTTGATGCACGTATCATAACTTATTACGTACTTATGTAGTTGAATTTAAGTTTCAAAAATTAAACAACAAGGTGAAGAGGATGGTATGTTTGAGAGTTTCGAAATGGTTAAGCGTCTCCTGACGTTTGTGAAAACTCTATAAGTGTTTTTGGGTCATATAATCACTTTCTGAAGAAGCACTTGCTATATGCTTCTTCAGAAGTACTTAGATTTCTTATGAAAATCTCAACGTTATTTTTATAAAAGCGTTTATGAGCAGAAGTGCTTTTCGAAAAAGTAGTTGCAAATCCTTTGTATTTTTAGGTTTGTGCCAACTCAAATTATAGCATTTATGCTTTGATGCAAGCAATAATTGACGTCAAGAAATGGCCAAAGCTTGGCTTGACTTCCATGAAAGGTTTGCTTGGATTTTAGGCAATGCCTAATTAGTGGGATTATGTTTTTCATTAAGACGAGCTCCATGAGGGCGTGACATGCACGAACAAATCATATATAATATCCTAGTACTTCAATTCTAATCAAGTAAAGTGAAGAG
This sequence comes from Prunus padus, assembly GCA_024362665.1. Lineage (NCBI taxonomy): Eukaryota > Viridiplantae > Streptophyta > Magnoliopsida > Rosales > Rosaceae > Prunus > Prunus padus. Next base: position 6,651,069 of record JANFAM010000019.1, read on the forward strand.
GAGGTGAAGAAAAGTTGACAAGGATAGGTTTAAAGATGACAGGCACACACAGATCTTGCCAGTTTGTTGCATTTGGATGAGGATGGTAAAGAAATGAAAAGCAATACTAGTCTACTTAATTATAGTCTATGTGTGACATTGTGTGTTGACTCTTTAGGCCCCCTCAATACGTTCACTGAGAATGACTTGTTACCTAATCCTAATCTCAAGTCTCAATCCATACATTGCAACAAATTTTTATTACCAACTTATAAGTTATGATGTGGTAGGATTTAGTCGCGATTATTATTCCCGTAAACTGAATCTTGGGATTTGCTCATCACTAGAGGTTGTGACTTGGTCATAATCATTTTGTAAGTCAGTTGAGAAAATCGTTCACGTGTGTATAGATGATGGATGATAACACGGCTCTTCAGTTGAAATGAATAGTCTCTTATTGTCTGATATTATAAAATATAAAAATGATGTGTTGTGGTGGGTTCTTCAACACGGCATCTATTTTGGAAGTGGGTATTGATTATTTTTGTACTTTATCAAATGGGACATTTTAAATTATTGTACAAGGCTCGATTATCAGCCGTTCATGTGTGTTCTCGAAAGAACACTTGTGAAACATGTCCCCTAGTGTACCAAAAGGCTAGAATAGATAGATTTTTGCACTCTCTATCTCTATCTCTATCATTATCACTTTTGAAACATTGCATATTAAACAATTAAACAGTTAGAGGAACAAGTATCTTGTGTAAAATCACCATTGCTTTAAGTTTGTCTAAGAGACCAGGAAAAGAACCAATTCAAGGTACCAAGGATTCCATTAATCACTTTGATAAAATAAAGGGTGGTCGTTTTTGCTTCTATGATTATATATAGGGCTTCTTAGTTCTAGGTCTAAAAAAATTAGTTGTCATTAGGCTAAGTCTTCACCGTTTTGGTTTTAGATGCAAGTCCTTTGACTTTTTTTTTTTGGGGTGTCAATTTTACCCTTTCAGATAAATAAGGAAACACATTGAAAATCCAAATTTAATGCATTATTTCATTGTAATTGAATTTCATAATTTAAAATTTGAATTATTTCCTTGTGAATATTTACTATATAAAATACAATTTAATCAATAAAAGTAAAAACTCACATATTACACTAATCGATGGAGCAAGCACCCACATGAAATTATATACCTATGCATCGTAAAAACTTGAGAAAAACAAAATAAACAAGAGAACTATTGATGACATTTTTATGTACCTAATATATAGGTACTATGAGCTAATGTGCTTTATATTAATATATGTATATATATAGGTAGAATTTTCTAATGTACCTAGTTACTAGGTAATATAAGATTATGTATCTAATTACTTGGTAAATGTGAGATTATGTACATAATTTACTAGGTAAATATAGGATTGTACCTGATTATCGGGAAGTATAAGATAATATATAATCTACCTGACATATAGGTATTTTGTTATTTTCAATATACCTTTTTTTTTTGGTTTCTTCAATCTACCTAATAAAGAGGTCGTAAACAATAAGAAATAAAGCCAACTATTTTTTGGGTTAAAATAAAAGAAGGAAAAACAAAGACAACGTTAATATACAAAATCATGGACAATTAATAGAATTCATGGATGCAATTAAAAGAAGAAAAAAAAAAGTCAACGTAATTAATATACCAAAACCATTATGGTCATAAGCACTTAATTTGTTAATTAATTATGGTCATAAACAATTCTTTCCCATAATTATCACATAAAATACATTTACCCGATTCAAGGTATAAGGGGCAACATTGGAACAAAAAATGATTTTAAAAAATAAAAATAAAAAGATTACATCATAAAATATTAAAAAAGGAATGTAATCTTATGTGGCACAAAAGTCAAAGGACTTGTATCAAAGTCACCAACTTCGAGAATTAAAACCAACTTCTTAATGGGAATTTGGATCTATATCAAATTTTCTATTATATATATGGCACTCTCGTAAGATTGCGTCTAAAGAATTTGTAGCTAAAGTAACATTTTATTTTTATGATTGTATATATCATAAGATTGTCGTTTCGATCTAAAAAATTTATAACTCAAGTAATTAAGAATAAATTGTTTTTCCCAATATTACTTGTAACTTGTGTATCCACTCATGGTATTTACAACCTACTACAGGGTACAGCAAATGAGCTACGAGACCAGTCAGTGTTAGAAGAGCTGCATACTTCTCCCTTTTTGTGAACATTAGGAAGGCCCATCAAACAGGACTATGCAACAGTTGGGCCCACGTCCTTTCTCAGTGATGCTAAGTTTATTGTGGTGGGCCCCAAGTTCAGTTCGTCCGTTTACTGTGGATTGTGGAATATCACTTTTGATGTAGATGCGCCTCATAAAGTCCATCACTTTTTCTTTATCTTTTTTCAGGCACATGCATTGCATTGCTTGATGCATCTCAATATACAAGCATTGAAGCATGGCTTTGTTCTGCACTGCAGCTTTCACCTTCCACCAAAATGATGGAGGGGAATTTCACGGAACCAAGAACAAAAGCTAGCCAAGAAGATAGAAGATACCAATATCAGATAAATATATATCTCCTTGGGAGCTTGAATGAAGGCTAATCAACAAAATTGCCCAAGCGATTGAAATTTATTTTGATTGATTAGTTAAGCAGCAAATATAAACAATTTACTATTTCACTAACTGTACAGAATGTATGAAGAATATAAACAAAAAGAATAAATTTTCTTGCTAATCTTTGTCCCTATACTCTTCATGAATTATCAAGTGTGTAAAGCAAGGTGAAGGCACCTTAGGAAGGAACCTGATCCATCCACAAGCTCAAGCTAACTTCCTCTAAAAGTTCATCAAAAATCAGGTCTTCCAGCTCAATTCCTATGCACTCAGAATCAAACTGGAGGTTCATCCACCCATCGTTCTTCGCCAAATCTCTGCTCACAACATAATCCAATGATTGATCAAACTCTGGCCTCAAGCTCAAGTACCAACTTACAAGGGCCCATACTTCCTTGAGAACATGGTGCCCTGCTGGCATTAGAGGGATGTTACATAGAGAAGACAAGGGCATTGGACAGTAGGTGTATGACCTCCCATATATCTCCATCAATACCTCATTGATCAGATCAAACAGAAGAAAATGATCACATTTGCCACCTTCTTCATTTCCTGAACAATCAGGATCATGGACCAAGCAGCCTTCGTACGCTAAAGGGTCGACCGGTTGGTCATCCGACTGCCAAGTCCCAAGAGACTCATTCCCACTGAACCCAGACTGCTCCAATACATCTCTCACATAGTTAAATTCAGCCATGCCTCTTGCATCAACTTGAAGATGAGACACGTCATAACTCAAATGCTTACTGTGACTTTGTGCTTTCTCTGTATCCAGTCCACTGTGAACCACCTTAGGGGTATCAAGAACAGGATCTTCCCCTTGCTTGGCCAAGTTCTCCAGTCCATCTCTGGGCTTTAATTTCATTTCTGCTCCTATAAAACCAATATCCAAAGCATGATCCATTACAGCCCCAAAGGTCACAAGTTGTTGATTGATGCAAGAATATATGAGAATGGTTTAAATGTGAAATCTAATTAAATGAAAATAACATTTTCTACACTGCAAAATGCTTGTTTGATTAAAGACTAATAATCTGATAATTCCCCCATTTGGATTGAGGGATTCCAAATCTATGGATTTAGATGAGATTATAAGGTAAAATTATTTGTGTAGACTATTACAATCCATGTATGCCAAGATTTGGACAAGAAAGAAAGGAAAAAAAAACAAATGGATTTCAAATTATTCCTTACATGTAGTCATTTCAAATTTACTGCATCTAGTTATTTCAAAATACATTCAATCTAATCCAGTTCTTGTTTTTGTAGCAAATTTAGCCTTGTTGTCAAATCCAAATCCAAATCCTCCCATCCAAACAGACCCTTATAGTTATAGATTCTTAATACATACTGGTTGTTAGAGCAAACAAAAATTTAAAGTTTTGAAGAATGCATGCACTTGGTTTCAGATGATGTAAATATTGAAGTAAAAGCTGTTGATGAAAATTGAAAAGACAAACCTTCAGATAGAGAAACATTGAAGTCATGTACAGAGATTGGAAAGGGCTCTGCATGATTAATAATGGACTCACTTCTACGCCCAACATTTTGTTCCTCATAAGAAACACTGTTCCCTGCTGTTAAGTTTCCAATACAATCAACAATCGAATCCACCGGAGCACTTGCCTCATTGTTTGCAACTGATGTTGATGCCACCTTAAACTCACCAACTTCAGCCATGTTTTCTGTCTTACTTTCTACAGGAGCATCTAACTGCAAATGATTTTCTGAACCAATAGGGATGTCTGGACTATTTTGTTCATCAAAGCTACTTCTTCTGCTTGCCCTGCCATCCACAGCAAACCTGGTTGGAGCTCCAGAAGAAAAAACATCTGAAGATTCCTCACTCTGATACTTGTATGATTTGATTTCAGGTAAGGAAAAAATCCTCCCGAGCGTTTTCGGAACAGGCTGCCAAGGTGAGTCTACCCTTTCTTTTCTTAATTTCAATCTCTCAGATGTATGGCCTCTGCCTTCTCTGCTGCAACTAGTCTCATACAACTGACAGTACCTGTCAAGTGATGCATTGAGGGAAGATGCTCTTCTCATGTGGCGCTGTTTCTTTTTCTTGAGGGAAGAAACCGAATGATCGCTTTCATAACTACTTCCTGGACTGTCTTTACCTTCTATACTCATTGCAAGGTCCATCGAATGGTTATCGATCTCCTGCTCCAATTCTTTAGTAAGCTTTTGGCCACGAGGAATCTTGTGAAGGAGGGCATCCATAGTTATCATATGTCTCTCTTTTCTGCTCTCCTTGATTACATGTTTTATTTTCTGTCTAAGATCCTTAAAACGCTTAATTGCCATTTCATTATCGGCAGAAACAGAATAAGAATTATCAGCAATTGCTTGGTTTAGCTTTAGAATTCCCTCTTCACTGTATTCATTGATCGATGGCATTGACCGTTCACCAACATATTTCAAAGAAGTAGACCCTGCTAACTTTTGTGCTTGACTGCCAATTTTCGACTTACTTTCTTCTTTTGCAGGACACCTTATCAACTCATGCTTGTGCTTGAGCTTGATAGGCTCAGAACCTCTTCTGTCTGAAGGGCCAGGGAAAGGGAATGACTCTGACTTACTTAAACTCGTTTTTGCACTGACTGCTTGCTGATTGTGGAAGTGCTGGGCCAAAGGAGATCCTGGATCATGTAAGATTTTTACTAACAACTCCTTGTTTACATTGATTATATCCAAAGCCTCCAGATACTCCCTTTGATGGTGTAGGGAAGCATCTGCGTCGAGTTCTTTTACATGTATCAACTTCTGCTCTAGCATATCTTGCATCGTGTTATCGTCTAGCTTATCTTGAATACGTGTGTGATCCTGTTGATTCTCATCAACCTGGTCATGCACTTTGTGATCTCCAAGAACTATTGGGCAACTCTCTCCACAATTTTTGTTGCCACTAGTTGGTTCTTCATAGGATGTCGTGGGCAGTGATTCTGGTTTGCTTGCAGCAGCAGAGTTCTTATTGTTTTGGTGAACAATTCTAGGACTTCCCTCATTCAATACTATGTCAGCAATTGGATCCAGGTGAGATGGTGGTTCCAAACGATGGATCGATTCTGTTCGCTTCAATTGCGATCTTGCAGGACAGCTTGAACTCCGGTTATGTCTTCCCTTCTTCTTCAATATCTCTCCAGTAATCCGTGCTTTTATTCGGTCCCTGACATTCTTGACTGTGGGAATGGACTGCCTCATCTTTCCTTCAGCCTGATAAATTTCAAACCAAAGGATGCTTTCGTTTATTCACTTATTCAAATGCATGCTACCAAAAGTTATTTTGCTCAAACTTACAGTAGATTTGTCAATCTTAGCATCATTTTCTTCTTGCATAGAGGCATTTGCATCGCTTCCCAGATTTCCAACTCCTGCAGTAAAGCAGGCCAAAGTTTTCACACACTAAAGATGTACATCAGATGGGATTAAAATCCTCATACAGAACCATTTTACTTACCCACAGCTTGCTTGTTACCGCGATGCCTCTTGTGCGCAAGTCTTTTCTTGACATAATGCCAGTGGTGATACTTCATGATATGAAGTAGCCCCCAAACGCACCCTGCTGAATGCTCATTCCCTGATGGATTGTGTGAGTTTTTGTCTCGCAAATTCTTCCCCATGGTGGATGAAATTCACCTCCCAAACCCTACTCTCAGACTGTGACCAATAGCGTCAGCTTCAAGCTAGCCAAACCTGACCCAAGTTACAAGCAGAAATGAAGCGCTCTATTTGTATAAAATACAAAATGCTTTACATATATATAGAGAGAGAGAGTTTGAGTTCTAAATGTCTCAAAAATTCCTCAACACTGAGTGCAATGGTGCATATATTATTACTTAGCCATCAAAGAAGTCACGGCCCAGATAACAACATGTAATCTCTACCCCCAACAACAAATTAAAGCAGCAAAATTCTCTTCGACCCAAAAAAAAACAGCAAAATTCCCTTTAACTATTTCCCTAATCAGAGTTTGATTGATGCTCATGGAGGGTACTTGATCATGGGAAAATAAACAATTTTTTTTTTTATAGAAAAATTCACTATTTCCCAGATAATTTTACGTTTGAAATATAGGGAATTCTGGGATTAAAAAAGAAAAGAATCAACAAAAATAACAAGATTCAATTTCTCAGCCCTTTAAAATTGATCCCACAACTAAAATCATATAAAATAAAGAGAAAAAACAAAAGGGTAGGCAGTAATTATCATTATTAATCATATTTCATACCACTGAATGAATAATTCAAAACCGTGAGCTAAAACAGAGTCCCCCTGCCTCTTCGCAGCGGCCACCCACATGACCGTTTAGGACAAGAACTGGAGAAGCTTTCGTTTTTGTTTGTCCGTAGGTTGAAAAGTGGATTAGATGAGAGAATTAAGTAAAAATTGAAGACCCCCCAAAGTATTGGGAACTCAGCCCCCCACCCACCCTGTGTTTTCGGGTTGGGGTCTCATTTTGCTTGTCTGGTCTTTACGTTCATTCCTTAATTAGTTACTCTTCTTCCCACTTTACCCGCCAACTCTTTCAGATCATACATTTTATATAAGAATTCTTACTTTTATATATTATTATTATTATTATTATTCATTTCCAGTTCTAAATTCTAATATGCTTTTGGTAAAGCTTGTCACTTGCGTTATTCTTTTTGTTTGGTTGTCAGATTTTTGGGCGCAAGATCCACATGCTAATTAATCTCATCTTCAACAAAAAAAAAAGTACCTAAAGTCAAATTCCCACTTGCAACAAAGTCAACTCCATAACTTCATTACTTTAGAAAAGAAAAAGAAAAAACAGCATGAATGGAAACATGGGCTGTACTTGCTACATAAGAATTCGAATGACTGTCTGCTTCGAATTTTTTTGATTTAAAATCATACTTTTTTCAGGGAATCGGATGCTTTATTCATATTTTTAATGTTGATATTATGTTCATATCTAAACCTATTTCGGCTTAAATTTGTGAGAAAATTGTTTTTTGCCCTTACCTTTATAACGACATTCTTTCTAATATTATCTTGTTAAAGATCCTTTTCCATTTCTGAGTTACCTAAGAAGAGGCAATTACCCTATCTTAATTGGAACCTTACCAAATCAACAAATAACCATTACAAATTTGTCCATGAAATTTGGACTTGAATCATTCTTTAATAAAGACAAATTAGACGTTATCGGTATTTCAAAAAAATGTCATCATGCACTTTTTTGTTATAAAAATATGAGAGAGAAATTGCACATTAAGTCGCAAAACGAATCAAGATTTACAAATAAAATTTTAAAAAATAAATAAACCACAAAGTAATTTCCCTCCATACCTCCATGCCAGCGAATGCATGATGTTTAGCTGATTGTGATGCAGAGTGACAGAAGCTCTCAAGCAGCTGCATGAATTACACCATTGTTTGGGTTGTTGACTTTTTGGAAAACGCCGTTAATTAATCACAAGTTTCTACTCAAACCCCACACGCTTTTACTCAAGCCACACCGCTCTCTCATAGTCAACCCCATCTATAATTGATTAAAATAAATTCAAACCCATTTTATATTAAATTAAACACCATGTTAGAAAAGCAATACATTCAAAAAGTCAACTCTCTCTCTCTCTCTCTCTCTCTCTCACAGAACAAAACCCATTTATTTGTGACTTCCCTCATTCCCTACTCTGTTTGAGCTGCTAATTGCGCCGAGAGCCATGAACAGTCCAATTTAACACCTTCAAACACTCCAATCAACAAAACCCAATTCTTTCATTCTTTTTTTGTTTTTTGTTTTTCTCATTTCGAATGGGAAACGGCGTCGTAAAAGCTGGTCGCTGTTTCTGCACTGCCGGGGAAATCTCCCAGCGACACGACAACTCCGTCGGCGTACCGGACCCACTCGACGAGGGTTTTGGCCATTCGTTTTGCTACTTCCGGCCCGACTCCGAAACGTCGTCGTCGAAGGTTTCGTCGGAGGACCCGAACCCGCCGACGACGACGTTCCGATCAATCTCCGGAGCCTCAGTCAGCGCCAACACATTCACCCCTCTCTCCACTTCTCTTTGCGATCTCTATCAGTATAGCGCCGGCTGCGACCGAGCGGCGAGGTTCGAGAGCTCGACGTCGTTCGCTTCGATACCTCTGCAGCCGGTGCCCCGGAAGTCGTACCAGGGAGTTTCGAGTTCTGGTCCGATCGAGAGAGGGTTCTTATCGGGTCCCATAGAGCGAGGGTACTTGTCGGGTCCGATTGATCGTGGGTTGTATTCGGGTCCGATTGAGAAAGAGTGCGAGAGATTAGAGAGAAGCCTCTCTTTTGGGACTGAAACCAAACACAAAAGAAGGAGCTTGCTGAAGATTATAAGAAGAGCGATTTCGAGTGCAGTGAGTCGTGGGCAGAAATCGAGTGTTGCGCCGGTAAAAGGAGGCGTATCGGTCAAAGAATCGGATTCGGAGAAGGTGGGTGGTGGGAATGCGACTCCGAGTAGCACTAATTTGAGCAGCCATGTGAGTTTGAGCAATGAGAATGAAGACGGCAGTGGAGATTACTCGATGGAGAGCCAAAATCTTCATTGGGCTCAAGGGAAGGCGGGTGAGGATCGAGTTCATGTTGTGGTTTCAGAGGAACATGGTTGGGTTTTTGTGGGGATTTATGATGGGTTTAATGGCCCTGATGCCCCTGATTATTTGCTTTCTAATCTTTACTCTGCTGTGCACAAGGAACTCAAGGGGTTGCTCTGGAATGACAAGTTCGAAATGGAAATTGAAACCGAATCATCGGCAGTAAAATTATCGAATACGTACGTGGATTCGGGTTCTTTAAAGGAAATTGATCGACCCCAGATGAGTATTGGGATGGTTGATGGAGTTTCATTTGAAAATGGGAATGTTGATGCAGGTGCTTGTTCAAAGAGAAAACAGAGCAATGGTTTGGGAAATAAGCTTGAGGAGACTCAGAGGCGGTGGAAGTGTGAATGGGATAGAGAAAGGCCAGAGCTTGATAGGAAGTTGAAGGAGAATTTGAAACGTCCAGTGTCAAATGGTGTGGCGTCTGTTGATCCTAAAGATGTTCTTAAAGCTCTTTCAGAGGCCCTGAAAAAAACAGAGGATGCATTTTTGGATATTGCAGATATGATGGTGACAGAGAATCCTGAGTTGGCTCTGATGGGTTCTTGTGTTTTGGTGATGTTGATGAAGGGAGATGATGTTTACTTGATGAATGTTGGGGATAGTAGGGCAGTTTTAGCTCGGAAAGCGGAACCCTACATGCGGCGGAATTTGGAAAGGATTTGTGAAGAACCTTCAGATGATCTTGATTCATCAAATGCTGATGAAAGTTACAGTTTGAATAATTTGACTGCACTTCAGCTCACAATGGATCACAGCACATATGTGAAAGAGGTAATATTTCTTGTCTCCAACACTTCTCTGTAAAGAAGAACGTTTTTTGTGTGTGCTTTTGTTCTCTGTTTTGATGGTTGATTTTGAGACTAAACTCAAGTTCTTCAAATCTCAGGAAGTTCAAAGAATAAAGAATGAACATCCTGATGATGCTTCTGCAGTAATGAATGACAGAGTGAAAGGTTATTTGAAGGTCACTCGGGCCTTTGGAGCTGGCTTTCTCAAACAGGTATGAGGAACCTCAACAAGTTCATTACTTGATAAATGTTACATGAATGAGAATTGGTCCTGTTAGAAAATGTGATATATTTGTCAGCTGTGATCTTATAATTTCAATTGTTTGTGCATATCGTTGCCCATTTTTGAATAGCCATTAACATCTGGTTTGGTTTTGTTGCAGTCAAAATGGAATGATGCATTGCTAGAGATGTTTAGGCTCAACTATGTTGGGACTGCCCCCTACCTCACTTGTATACCATCAGTCTACCACCACAAACTCAGCCAAAGAGACAGACTCTTAATATTGTCTTCCGATGGACTCTACCAATACTTCACCAATGAAGAAGCTGTCTCTGAAGTTGAGTTGTTCATCTCTTCGTTTCCCGAAGGAGATCCTGCACAACATCTCATCGAAGAAGTGTTGTTTCGAGCAGCAAAGAAAGCTGGTAAGCCTTTTTGTCTCAGTGAACAAGTTCTGAAGATGTGACTAATTTATGAAACTATAAAGCTTGATGTGTATATTGGGGTTTTGCAGGAATGGCCTTCCATGAGTTGCTTGACATTCCACAAGGGGAACGCAGGCGGTACCATGATGACGTTTCGATCATTGTTATATCGTTGGAGGGAAGAATATGGCGATCATCAGTGTAAATAAACATAAACAACTGCAAATATAAAAGTCATTCACAGAAGGGTTTGGATGATGTTGCCATACATTGTTTCATTTTTACCCCTTAACCTTTGTAAGCATACCCATTAGGCTCCACCAGAGACAGTTGATTTCCATGTCAAGGTTTGGAGTTCTTGTTTTGGCACATATGTAATTACAAAATAGTAACCCTTTTGCTTCTTCCGAGTTCTAAAAGAGTATTGTAAGAAACTAAGAACTGAGATTTCAACTCAAATGAAAAGAGTGATCATGATGCAAACTCAATTCCTAAGTTCGAACGCTCGTAGACTAAAAAAATACCCGATTTTACCTAAACGCGCGATTTTCATTTGATTGCATGTGTTTGGTATTTATCACAAGTCTTTGTTGTAGCCAACAAAAGCATCTTAGATTTCTTCAATCTCTGTTGTCATGATTCTCTGACAAAGGAACTAAAACAGAGTTGTTGGGAACAAAGAGTCCGATTCTTGTCCTCATGGGGCCAAACCCACCACAGATTCTGTCTTCTTCACGCTTTATGATGTAAGTCAACATCATACACAGTCACACTGCGACAGAAAAATGAAACCCTAGAATCTTTAGTATTTAGGAAATGGAGTTGTTGATGCATAACCTAATGTTTAGTTCAATTTCAACCTAAAGGGTTCTAGATTTGAAGCATGAAGTCACCCTCAGCCCTGCTTCTCTTTACCAAATCTGGAAAATAGAAACCGCGTAGCTTTTTCTGTCCCAACATTTCATGGGTTTGAACTTCTACATACATGATACATCATAATCAACACCTTTTTCTGAGCCATTTGGTTTAGGTATTAGCTGAATATGACTTTCCTCCATATTGCGCCGTTTATGGTTAGAACTTAGAACTTATGCGTAAAAGCAAAAGGTTTTTACTATTTTAAGTGATTTTTTTCCCCTCAAAGAATTTCAAATGGTGTTCAATTTTCCTGTTACCAAACATGATTGGCACAAGAAATGGGAACAGGAAAATTGAACTCTTTCAAATGATACTCCTTACTTTCAAGTTAAATTTTAGTTAAAAAGACTACAAATTTTTTTAGAAGCTCTTTAAGAATGTACGCTTGAAATTGAAATTCAAAATATTTTCAGAGATGAATATGAAGTATGGTTGAGATTGAATTTCCAACTTTTCTCAATTTTAATGTACAAGGTTATTTGGGAGTCTATCAAAGATGCTGTTACATCATGAGATTTAAAACTTGGTTAGAGATACCTCACACCATGCGGTTGATGATGAAATTATCATTCAACACTTTCAAAATTGAAAATTCGTCGTGGGGCAGTGTCAATATAATAAATAAATGTGTAAGCTATGAGTTCAACTTTTGTCTTGTCATAAAAGTAAAATTCTTCTTAGGGAGGAGGAGTTGAAGATTTTGTACATATGAACCGCATGAAAAGGGCAGCGCACTTGCAGATGATTACGATGGTCAATCCATATCATCCATTGTTGTTAAGAGGATCCTTGACACGTTTTTCTGTAATTATTTATGTTGCATCATGACTTTTCCTATTTTCAAAATTCTTATTTGTTCTTTTTTCAAATAATAGAGGTCACGTTCATATTACGGCATTGCGATAATTGACCAAAATTTTTGAGAAATGAAATTTGCAGTTAAAGGCTTATTGAATTTGAGCACGTCAGTGGTTGGTTCGTAATAAATGAAATACTTGGGTTTTAAAGAACAAAAGTCAGAGATAAACGTACCACGCATACTTTATAATTGTAAGAAGTGTGTATGAAATTCAAGGTGTTAATAGTATTTACTGATATATTCGAAATTTTGTATTCGATTGTCCTCTCGTTCAAGGTTGAACGTATTATAATAATAATAAAATTACTCACAAATCTGACATATCCAAGTAAACTCAGGTGACTTATTGTTTGTGTGTGATTGGGAAACTCTGAACATCTTCTTAGTTCCCATGATTTTGGGAGACGAATTGAAAAGTTGAACCTTTGGGTTGACTTTCAATGTAAAAACAAGGTTGTCCTTCTCAACCGCAAATAAAATAGTTGGAACAGAAGAGCAGATGAGAAAATGAAATGTTTGAGTTCATGTCCTGCGTGCGAGTTGGGGGACCAGCTTTGGTCTCCACAATGAGACGTGCCAGAATTGTCCAGTTGATCAAAGAAATTTCAAACTATATGTACATTTCACGTACCAAGTGCTTGAAAGTTGAAAGTCATCTCAAAACTTTCATTTCAATCAGCAAACACTCCAAACATTGCCCTTATTGTAGTTGACAACAATCACATAATTGACTTAAAATAATTCCTTTTTGGATGCTGTTTTTAAGTGTGGGCCATGATGTGGCTTTCATTTGCTGGTCCGAGCCTTATTGTGTCTGTTTTGGGCCTTAGGCTTGGTTATGCCTTCTCTCAATGAAAATAAATTAATGGTGTGTTTACTAACCTGTAATCGGAATGAGAATAAGGAAACCGATTCCGATTGCAGATTATACCTGTATTTACTAAAATTGGAAGGAATCAAAAGTGCGTGGGGTCCACACAAAAAATGGAATTCAATTCCAAAATTTGGGTGATTTGGATTCCCAACATAGATAAGGTATTTGGATTCCGGGTTTAGGGAGCAATCAGAATGATACTTTTTTTTTCCTTTATGCCCTCATTTACTTTCATTATTTTCAATATTATCCTTAACCCTAGGAATAAAAACAAAATCATTTTAAGTGTTAAGAATTAACTAATAGAAATACTTACATTTATTTTAAACAAATAAAAAACTTAATAGAAATACTTAAATTTATAAAAAAATAATAATAATAAACAAAATCATTTTAGTGTGTCTATGAAATAAAAAAACAATTTAATTTTTTCTTACTATTATATACTATATCAAATTTCATTAAAAAAAGTATATAAAATATTTGATTTAGGATAAGGGCATTTTAGTAATCATACTGGTTTATATTCCGATTCTGCTGAATTAGTAAACAACTTTGTGGAATTCTATTCCGATTCCAGAAAGGTTTAGTAAACAACTTCAATAGGAATCTGATTCCGATTCCGCCTCATTTCAATTCCTCTTCAATCCAATTTCTCCTCAATTCAATTCCTCTCAATTTGATTACAGAATAATAAACGCGCCATAAGAGTGTATGCCATAAACAAAGGATAAAATCATACAATCGGAGGACCGTGTCCTTCCTAATTGCCTTTAGGTCTCGTTTGGTGGGTAGATGAAGTAGTACGATTGGATTAGCTTAATCCAATGTTGGTGTTAAAAAATGAACGTAGATAGGATAAAAGATAATTTCATTATAATCTCATTATGTGTATTTTTGTAGAATAATTTAGCGTACAAATAAAGTGGAATATATAATCCCACTAATCCAACCCCTTAACCTTAGACCCAAGACCCAGGAGCCATGAAACAAATCCGGGGAACTAGAGATAATGAAGAATACTTATCATTTCCAATCATACTTTCTAATTCAATTAGACTATTCAACATAATTATGCAAACAATAATAACTGGTTTCACTTAAAAATCTGGTTAAAGATAATTAACAAAGGCATAGCAAGTGGTACCTAACCTTGTGCAATGGCGGCGGTCCCCCATTGCACATGTAACCTACAAGTTGCCATCAGGTATCTCAGCAAGAGTACTATCAGTTGGGTAGGGGAGTTCTGTGCAGAAAAAGCTGAGAGAAACGAGAGACAATATGCTGCAATTCGGAGGCCATGATAGTGAAGACTTCAACTTTACTGTGGGACTTGAGAGTTTTGGTGGAGATGGGCAAGTTTGAAAAGGAGGTTGATGTGGCCGCCCAAGTTATAACTTCTTCTCTATAGACATCACCACTGGCAAGACGACCTATAGTGTTTGACGAGCCACTTCCTCCTCCACCATGGCCAGTATTAGTGTTGTTGTAGGTAAGTAGATTGCCCTGTGTGACGAAGATCATCGTATCAAGTGGCTCCCCCTCTCGAATAATATAGCTGCCCCTATATAGTTTACTGGCTCGAGATCCCGCAAGATTGCATCCAACACTTTTTGGTCTATATCTTGAAGCATTGACACCTAAGATGAAGTACATGTAAGAAACATAAAGAGATCGATACAATATCCAATAAGCTACAAATCCTCTTGCTAATATGGACGATAATTTATTGTGAGAGAGAGAGAGAGAGAGGTGGTGTTGATTTTTCAATACTTTTTTGGGTAGACAAAGAAACATACTGCCTTTAGTTTAGCCAAGAAAAGATGGCGCTTGATAATGTGTTGAACTTCTGAGGGAAGAATAGAGAATATATTCTCCACATCAAGATTCTTCATCTCGTCGAAGTTGTCTATGTACCATTATAAAGAAATCCAAGAATGCACAGCCGATCGAGGCCATATTCTTTTAACATTGATACTAGTTTTGTGCCTATGTTCAACATCTTCAGATTTTCCCTGTTAGTCTCCTGCATAAATGTCTATTCAACCAAAAAAGTAGGTCCAGTACTTAATGCTATCCTCAAGGCCCTTTTACATAGAAACCACGTACTCAAAACAAGAAAAGTGATATATGGAAATGGAAGGAGGAGCTTTAAGCTTAAAAAGAAATAATTTTACATAAACACCAACCTGCAAATGTCCAAGGAGATATAAAAACAGTATCAGGCCACTTAAAGTAATGAAAACCACAAAGAGGGTTTCCCACGCGTACCATTTTTGGAGCCCGCCAAATTTTTAGAGTTTTGCGCGACGAAATGTTGGTCGCCCAAAACTTTGCGCGACGAAAATATTGGTCGCGCAAAGTCTTTAAAAAAATTTCTAAAAAAATTTCCCACGTCCCATTTTTGCGCGACGAATTGTTTGTCGCCCAAAACTTTGATCGACGAAATAAACTATTGGTCGCGCAAAGTGTTAAAATTTTTTTTAACAAAACTCCCGCGTCCCATTTTTGGAGCCCGCCAAATTTTTAGAGTTTTGCGCGACAAAAATATTGGTCGCGCAAATTCTTAAACAAAAATATAATAATTTTTATGAATAATAAAAAAATAAAATTATTTTATTTTACGATTTAAAATATAAATAAGGTTTAGGCGACCAAATGTGTTTTCGTCTCACAAAGAAATAATTTAGTTTAACAATATAAAAATAAGTAAATAAGGGTTAGGCGACGAAATATTGATATTCGTTGTGCAAAGTTTTCAAAAAATAATACAAAACTTATGAAAACAACTATATCTTAAAATTTATAATGTATAATTTAATAAATAAAAAAATTGGTTTGCCCGACGCATGTTTACATTATGACGTCGTGCTATTGGTTTTTGCACAACGACCCCATTGTTATATTTAAAAAATATATATTATAAAGTTTACAGAAAATGTGACTTTACTCCCTTCAAATTCAATTTTTTTATACATAAAACCCACAATAATATATTTTTCTAACAAAAACCTAATCCTAACTATAATAATAAATTTAAAGCTGCTAATAAATATATATACTATTCAATTTCTTAAGTGTTATACGTACAAAATAAATAAATTTAAAGCTACTTAATAAATATATATATATATACACACACCATTCAACGATCCAACCGTCAAACTTGTTTGTATATACTTCGAGATTGTATACCCAAAAAATCACAAAAAACAAACATTCAGAGATCAAGTAACTAAACAAAACTTTTCGACGGTTATAAACGAAAAATCACAATTTAACAGTTATTTTAACTCCGATTTTGATGATTTTTTTACAGCTACACTCCTTGACCCTATATGAATACAATGACTAAATTTGATCTTCAATTTAAAATATTTACACTAGTGGATACCACAAAATCTTATGTTATATTTAACGAAAGTATAATAAACTCTTAATTGTTAGTGAATATATTGTTTTGATGGCATACAAATTATACGAAACTAGTTTCAACGATCCAACCGTCAAACTTGTTTGTATATACTTCAAGATCGTATACCCCCAAAATTGGAAAAAACAAACATTCAGAGATCTAGTAGCCAAACAAAACTTTTTGACGGTTATAAATGAAAAATCACGATTTAACAGTTATTTTAACTCCGATTTTGATGATTTTTTTACAGCTACACTCCTTGACCCTGTATGAATACAATGACTGAATTTGATCTTCAATTTAAAATATTTACACTAGTGGATACCACAAAATCTTATGTTATATTTAACGAAAGTATAAATAAACTCTTAATTGTTAGTGAATATATTGTTTTGATGGCATACGCATTCTACAAAACTAGTTTCAACAATCCAACCGTCAAACTTGTTTGTTTATACTTCGAGATCGTATACGCCAAAAATCGGAAAAAATAAACATTCAGAGATCAAGTTATGGGACAAAACTTTTCAACGCTTATAAAGAAAAATCACTATTTAACTGTTATTTCAACTTCGATTTTGATGATTTTTTACAGCTACACTCCTTGACCCTATATGAATACAATGAACTAATTCGAAATATTTGGATTACGTCATGCAGATATTTTTAAAAATAATTTTTTTTATTTTATTTATTTTTGTAAAGACTTTGCGCGACGAAACACTCTTGCGCGACGAAAAACAATTCGTCGCGCAAGACTTTGTGCAACAAAGTTAGGGTTTCGTCGCGCAAGACTTTGTGCGACGAATTTAGTGTTTTTGCGCGACGATGTGGTTTCGTCACGCAAAAGTTCGTCGCGCAAAGTTACTTTGTGCGACGATGTGTGTTTCGTTGCGCAAAATTTACTCGCGCAATACTTTGTGCGACGAAGTTTTGATTTTCGTCGCGCAAAGTGACTTTGCGTGACGAATTGTATTTCGTTGCGCAAAGTTTGGTCGAGGAAGGGTTTTTTTTTACTAGTGTAACCTATTCAAAGACACATAGGTGATGATGGAAGGTTCTGGGGGGAAGGTCGGGGAAGAGTTGTGGTAGGCTGGTTGTTCTTTTTTCTTTTGTAATTTTTAATTTTAATAAATAAAAAAATCATTGATTATAGGGTAAAATTGGAATTTGATGATGCAATATTGGGGAATGGGTGGCTGGACAAAATTTTGAGGTGTAAATAGAGCATTATCTTGCACAAGCATGACCACCATGGAAATAACCCATTGATAATGTGATCTAATATTGTTTGAAACAATGTCAATAGAGCAAACAAGAATCACACTCAACACAATTGTGTAAACAAGAATAATGTATAATATATTCCTTCCAAACTTTATGTAATTGGTTCGAACTAAAATCTGGTTACAGATGAAGGGTTCATAGTCTTGAGGCCTCCTTGCACAATGCCGATTGCATGTAAGTTGTAACCCAGATTAGTACCCGTTGGGTTCATAGTCTTTGACATTGTTCGGCGTCAGATGTCCGAGTCTTTAAGTATCATTTGAAAGGCATTTTCCATGCATGACTTGAACTTCTGTGGATCTATCAGACCTTTTTCCATTTTGAAGGCAAGCCTCACTTTTCCCATGTAACTTACAATAGTTATGTCAAAGCCCTGTAGATCCATGTGTATATCATGTTACGTACATTAGTTGCTAAATTGCATAATGGATATTAGACTAGTAAGACAAAGGCATTGAATTTCAAAAGTACACAAGAAGATTCATCAATTTTAACTTTAGGTTTTAACCTAAAATCTAAGCGTACACAAATCCGTGACTAAAAACCTCATATGTAAGCTTTGAAAGGAGAGTCTACACGTGATCCAGACCAAAAAAGGAAAAAGAAAGGAGAGTCTACAACCTAAACAATTAGCCATGTTAATAAGTAGGATCAAAGCTCGGAAGAAAATTGAGTACATTTGTGATGTTGTCAATGGGTTCGTTCTTTAAGAAAGAACAAACGTTTTTGCAGAGAAGAGTTCTAGCTATAGATATATAGGGCTTTTAATTCAATGGTCTCTCAACTTATACCCGAGTTCAATTGGGTACGCAAACCTTTTTTTAGTCAAAATGAAAATAAATAAATAAAGAAAACCTAAAACCAAGAATGGCAACGGACTGGTTCAGGGTCAGGTATGACAATATCGTCCATGTCTTTGCTCCCCATTCCTGTCCAAGTCCTCGCCTCCATCCCCAATAAGAATTTTCAGGAAATTCCCGTCCCCCGTCCAGGAGCAATCTATCTCCCAAACCAGCCTCGAATCCCCCATTTTTAAAATATAACAAATACTTATCCTACATTATAACACTAATTTCACCTTAAACTATGTTTCAACTCAATTCCCTTTAGACAAATTGAAAAGCATTAAGACATCAAGTTGTGACCAACAAAATTTGCGAACATGGTTTCAAGAAAACACTTAAATGACAACTATTAATTGAGTGGTCAAATGATTTTGGGAGTTTTCGCAGAACTGATGATTAAGGGTCTATTTCTAAGAAAAAAATAAATGTATGGTCAGTGTTTGTAGGTATTTTAAAAATTATCAAGAGTTAGAGGGAGTAATTAATTGATTAATATCTTTCCAACATTTATAGGATGCATAACAATGTGTGACATACCTCAGGTAAACCACCAAGCAAAAAGTATAAACCTTTAATTGGATGATCAGCCAAAGACATTTGTTCCACTGGTCCAATCAAATTTGAGATTATCATGCTCGAGTTCTTCAATGTACGATAAACGTATCTGCTGGATGCCTGCATGAGCAATATGTTAGATTAAAATTAAAGAAAAATCTAAGACTCCAAAGTATACTTAAATTTTTTCTAACAATTTTTTTTTCTTCTGAAAACAAGACAATCTAGCATTCGAACTGGTTCAAATGCCAAAACATTATAACTTTACTAACCTCATGGCTTCCAAATTTGTTCACAATCCCCAATATCCAACTATTGAAATAAGCAGCCGAAGAGTTTCTCTTTCTCTTAATTATTTTGTGTGTCTTCCAGATCAAGTCAAGGGCATTCGAGAGTTGAGTTAACTCTTGGGTACGGGTATATGCACCCAAGTAACACGATTTCCCCATGGCGCCTTGCTGTTGGGTTTGATCATCTCCTCAATTGGCACATAATCCCCCATGATCCTTGTGTTGAGAGGCACAAGTGTTGTACAATCTGCTTTGCTTGAACTTTCGTTAGTCTCTTGCATGTACAGTCGAGTTCCCAAGGAGATCATCCCGGTTAGAACATCATTTACAGTCTGTAATAGTAAAGTACAAAAGTGTACGTGACTTATTTATAGATATTGAAGAGCTATTACTCAAATTACGTGACTTATTTTGAAGATGCAAGAAATGCATAAATTAATGTTTTATTTCCTTGATGATTTCCACCCAAGTGATGCTTTATTTCCTACTTGTTTCCAACTTTATAAGGATTCTTTATTTTCTATAGAATAATTGATATATATCCAAATTTTCATTAAGGAGTTGGATTTAATCCTCAGATTTGGTCACTTTTGTTGGAGATTTGGCTCACCATAGATGCAAGCAGAGGAAAGAATTCAGAAGTGGTCGCAGAATGCGACCGGTCGCAAGGTTGGTGCGACCGGTTGTTTTCAGACAGAGTCGAAGCTTCGTTGATTCGCAGGAAGCGACCGGTCGCAGGTTTTGGCGACCGGTCGCTTTCAGACCGAGAGAATTGCGACCGGTCGCAAGTTCCTGGCGACCGGTCGCCCGCTGCCTGTGCTGAATGTTTTCCACGCGTTTTCAAGATGCTTTTTCACATGGGTCATTGTCCTACCCAACTCCATGTGCCTCCAAGAGACTTTTATGAGTGCTAGGACACATGATAGCTGCTGGGAAAGTCCTAAACAACATTAAGTATAGATTGGTGGGTTGTATGATTGCCTACCACTTTGTGCTTTCCTTGAATCATGGATCTGGTTTTTGGGTGGCTGGTTTGCCACATGTTGGAGACTTTTACAGGGTGGCTGAGGTTGGTGGGAGGCTTCTCACTTGTATACTTAAGTGGGAAGTGCAGACATTACAAGAAGGGGGCTCAAGAGAGGAGCCAAGTGCTAGAGTTTGAGAGCAAAGGCTTGAAGAGCACAAGGGGGAGCTTCTAGCCCCAAGTGGGGGGCTGGGAGTTCCAAGTGCTTAGAGAGCAAGAGAGCTGAAAATGCAAGGTGTCCAAGAGAGCTAAGGCAAGAGGGCTGAGGCTATGGGGCAAAGGGGAAACACAAGGGAAACAAGCATTGTAAGCTTTGCAATAGGGCAAAGCAGGGGCATCAAGGGTTTGAGCAAGGGTGTGAGAGAAAAGTGAGCTTGGGGAGAGAGTAGTGTTCTAAGGGGTTTTCTGTGTAAAACAAAGTTGTAACATACTCTTTCATTAGTGAAATTTCTCAAGGGGATCACCAAGAGGATGTAGGCAAAAGTTGGCCGAACCTCTATAAATCTTTGTGTCCATGGTTGTATGCTTGTTCCAAAGGTGTTTGCATTCAATTCATCCGTGTATGTTTGTGTGTGTGCCAGTCGCAGAGTCCATTGATAACAAGTTCTTGGGGAGTTTCCGCAATCCAAGAGGTCTTGGAATGCTCTGTCGCTCACCGAGTGGCATCCGGGCTCGTTGGTCTAAACGAGGGGGTGCCAAGGAGTCTCGTGTTGGAAGCGAATTGCACAACAACTTTGATCCAAGTCTTTTTGACTTTTCTGCCACATAAAATCACGTCCGATCAGTCGCTTTCTTCAACCCATCGGTCTTTTTATACAAAGAACATTCTTCAAGTTTCGGCACCATTCCGACTGGTCATTCAATTCCAACGACCAGTCGTCCGCACTTGTATTTTGAAAAACCTCCAACAGCAAATGGGACTTTGTCCCACAATCCTAACGAAATAGAAAGACAAAAAAATTAAGAATGTAAGAAATAAACAAAGGATAAAATCAGCCGTCCTAATTAATAACCCCTAAATCTAAGATTAAGGATCACACTCAACACAATTGTGCAAACAAGAATAATGTATATGTATTCCTTCCAAACTTTATGTAATTGATTCGAACTAAAATCTGGTTACAGATAATGAACAGGGTTCATAGTCTTGAGCCCTCCTTGCACAATGGCGGTCCCCGATTGCATGTAACCCAGCTACAAGTTGCCATCAGTTATCATAACAAGAGTATCCATTGGGCGGGGAAGCTCTGTGTTGAAAAAACTCGGGAATTCAGAGACAATATGCTGTAAATCGGAGGCCATGAGAGTGAAGACTTCAACTTTTTCGTGGGACTTTTTGTGGGACCTGACAGTTTTGGGTGAGATGGGTGGTAAGTCGGAAAAGGAGGCAGATGTCGCTGCCCAAGTTATAAGTTCTCCTCCATAGACTTCACCTGTCTTAAGAATGCTTGAGGAGCTACTTCCTCCTCCACCATGGCCAGTACAAGTGTTGTAGGTAAGTACACTTCCCTGCGCGATGAAGATCACCATATCGAGTGGCTCCCCCTCTCGAATAATAAAGCTGCCCCCAGCATAGTTGACTGGCTGAAGCTGTTCCAAGATTGCGTTCAACACGTCTTTGTCTTTGTCTATATCTTCAAGCCCGGGTACCTAAGGTTATTTCATGTAAGAAAAATAACGAGGACAAAATCCAATAAGCAACTTCGTTACACTAATATGGATGCTAATATATTGCGTGAAGAGTGGCTAGTAATTAATTTTGTTTCTAATGTAAGATTATAATGTTCTCAAGTGTGTTCAATACAGATGTAGGTTTGGACAGTTGATCAGGACATTGTGTTCCCAATGATGCGGAGCTCTGCCATTACAGCTTTGCTGCACATTCCTCTCTGTTGGAATCTTGTGTTTAAATCTGGACTTGGAAGCAGGGAACTGCCTTGGCAGTTCAATCTCTTTTTGGATCAATGTGCTATTATTGGCACTTTATGTCAGGTTCTCTTCATCATGTTCCAAAATTTGGACAGGCCTCTCGAAGGAGGCATTTCACAACATTATTCCATTTGTTAGACTCGCTATTCCTTCCGCTGTGATGGTCTGGTAATTTCGTTTTCTTAATATTTCACAAGGTTGTCCACTTCTAAGATCTGTTATTTTTGTGTCTAAGATCCTAATGCAGTTGACCATGAATTTTAACAGTTTGGAAATGTGGTCATTTGAATTGATTGTTCTTCAATCTGGTCTTCCCCTAACCACCTCTTCCCCAGCCCCACCTCTCCCCCGCAGCCACCATCTTGCCCCAAACCCAGCCACATAGCATGTAAATTTTACTCTGAATTCGTCGAAATCTCAAACTCATCTCAAAATCCCCATAGGGTCGATGTCAGATCTGTTTCGAAATTCAAAATCCCCAATTTCAAAATGAAAGTTCAGAAAAATTGAATAAAAAGCTTGAAGACGAAGTGACTTCACCTACTTTTGAAGTGAGCTTGCTTCATGTCTCTGGAGAGATCGGCGATCTTCTTGTGAAGATCGGGGAGATTCAAGTCCTGAATCGGGAGGTCGAGGACGGGGATGGCGACCAAGCACAGAGGGAGGCACTTAATGAGGACGAAGATCTAGGGTGGGTTGGTGGGTGCGGGAGGAGGCAGTCGGGGTGGGGTGGGGTGGAGCTTGGAAAAGAGAGAGACGAATATAAAAAAACTTTTGAATTTTAATTTAAATTTAATTTAATAATATTATTTTACTTCTTTATAATTATTTTTGAATATTTGTTTGTTCACTTGGAAATCCATGTCATTAAAACAAAGGGGCATATGTTCACCACATCATCATTTTAACAAATTCATTAACAGTTTGTATAACAAATGAGGCAATTTGTATGGTTTTCGGGGATTTGAGTATGTACTCGTAAATGTCGCCAAATGTGGGTATGAACTTGAAAATGATAATATAGTTTGGGGGTTTTATGTAGTTTTTCCATATATATATATGTGTGTGTTTGTTTGTGTGTATATATGTGTATATGTATATACTTACTTTCTTTAGTGTAGCCAAGAAGAGATGGCGCTTGATACGTCCCTTAAGTTGCGACGGAAGTAAAGAGAATAAATTCTCCACAACAAGATCTTCCTCTTCTTCAAGTCTTTTTTCTATTATTTCTGAGATCGGCCAGCTGGCTTCACGAGGGAGCCCATATTCAGATACCATGAATTCTATTTGTGGATCTATGGTTTTCAGCTTCTGCCGAATCTTACGTGTTCTCCTAGTTGCCTGCATAAATGTCTATTCCAGAACAAGCAGGGTTCAGTTGATTAAATCCTGAAATTGATAAACATGAGCACCATAGTAGATACATTCCATTATTGACAGAGTTATTGGATG
Source organism: Prunus padus (assembly GCA_024362665.1). Classification (NCBI taxonomy): domain Eukaryota; kingdom Viridiplantae; phylum Streptophyta; class Magnoliopsida; order Rosales; family Rosaceae; genus Prunus; species Prunus padus. The sequence continues at coordinate 6,675,184 of JANFAM010000019.1, forward strand.
ATGGGATATCACCAACCGTTGAAAAATCACAGCAAAAATATATCTTGACTTTTTAAGAAATTTCTCCGCCATATATATAGCATCATATAATTGATTTTTTTTTTAATATACAAGGAATTCTTTTTATAATTTAAAAAAAAAAGTCATTTTGCACTCCTTGTAAAAATGTAAGAGAGAATTTGCACTTCAAGGATTGCATTATGATCTTTTGGAGTGTCAATATATAAAATCAAAGATGATGATTTGATATATAATGCCGAGAAATTTCATAAAAAATCTAGAATCTACCATGCATCTCATTAATCTCACCGCAAAGGAATGAGTAGATTAATATATGATCAGCTTCAAGTTGTCATAAACAATAGACGAGTTGAGTAACAGAAATTAGAATAGAAACTACTCAAAAGAGAGAACAGAAAGACAATATACATATAAACTCATGATCACCAACCTGCATATGTCCAAGGAGATATATAAATAGTATAAGGCCACTTGTCGAAATAGAAATCACAAAGAGAGTTTCCCATGCATAGGTACTGCTGTTGAGATTCGAAGCAAATGAACTGCAAAAATCAATACAGCGATATAAGTACGATATCTAAAAATGAACGGTTTACTACACAAAGACGTCTACCAATGGAAGGTAATTAAGAATCCCCCTTTCTTAATTTTTTAAAAAAAAACGAATTGACTTCTAAGAACTAGGCTAATTCTAGCTAGCTTCCCCACCCACCCTTGCCACTGGAACTAACCCGAGCCCTATGCATGTTTGGTTTTTCATATTTGAAGTTTATGGTGGAAAACTACTCTCTAAATATTACCCTTGTTTGGTATCCTACTAAAAAACCATGATTCGTTTTAAAAACATAAGTTTTCAAATACTGATTTTAAGATTAAAAAGTTTTTTATTGAACTTCAAAAACTATTTTTAAAATCTAAAAAGTTTTAAAAACACATTCACCTACCTCTAGATCTTAGAGAGAGAGAGAGAGAGAGAGAGAGAGAGAGAGAGAGAGAGAGAGCCTTACGAACGTGAATTATGAGCTTTGGACTCAAAAACTGTTTTTGAATATAAAAAATTGGATTCAAATCCAAAACCACACTTTTTGTGTTTTTAAAAAATGGAATTTTTGGAGTTATTTTTTAGTTGAGTTTCTGAAAAATGGGCCTTACCATACACGAATTATGGGCTTTTGATTCAAAAACTATTTTTGAATATAAAAAATTGGATTCAAATCCAATACCAAACATGACCTAGATTTTGGTTAAATTATTTGTCTATGTGCCATTGAACTGTCAAGCTCGAAACTTTCTTAGCTCGTTACTGTAAGTTACTTGTGAAATTGTTTTTCTTTCCCATAAAATTATTGTAGCATGTGCAGATGTAAGTACATAAGCAAATTTCTCTGACCAAAAAAAAAAAAATTCAAACCTCAGATTTCGCAGGCCCCAGGAAAAACATTGAAAGAATTTTTGAGGAAAATCTGTTGAGCCCACTAGGCCAGACTGGAGGGCATAAAGAAATATGCCAAAATCGAACACCGTTGCATTTGGCGGATTTATAGGACATAAATCATTTAGAAGTGTGGTATTGGTGAATGTCCTTTTATCACAATGAAAAGTAGTAACCTCACATGCATTTTTACTTCGACAAGCATGTATCCAACAATCCATTTGTCGTTGAATAGAAAAGAAATACCAAAAGCCTCCGAGTATCTAAAGAAACAATCAAGAAATATGTAGGTTAACAATCAACAAAATTTCAAAGCAACAATATGGAATGCAGCAGTAGGAACTTACATGACTAGCAAGGATGTACATAGTAAAATTCAATACACCTAGAATCCATCTTTTGTCTTTGCGATGTAGTTTCTCCTTGTTAAATTCCGTACATAAATAGTAGATGGGATAAGCTCGCGCCGCATATTGTAACAGAATAAGTGAGTTCAAAAACTTCATTCCATTCAAAGATCTTGGGCCCCTTATTGTTGGAAAGAAGATTAAAATCACCATCTGCACAAGCAAGCAGAAGCACTAGTTAAAATCTAATGATCACCTTAATTCGAAAAATATCACATGAGAGTTGATACTCAGTTAACAGGGTAGAATCCTCGCATTGTAAACAAATATGGAGATTATAAAACAATTTACTTACCTGTGGAATAGGAAGAACCCCTAAAGTTGACCCTAAAGTTGCCCCTAAATTTAACAGGAAGAACCTCCAACGTATTCGCTTAAGCAGTGAAAAAAATTGACTCCCCGACTCTGGATTTTCTGAAAAATCGCGATATGAGAATAAAACTGTATAACAAATACGCCCAACAATTAGTGCAATATAAGGGAGATCTGTCAAAGATCGCAAGATAAGAGCTGTTTTCTTCAATTTTTGGTCCAACATGAGACACTTCATATCCTCATTGATGATCGGGATGTACAAGAACAGAGTATCCACTGAGACAGTTAAAAAACACCATGTTACAAATAGGATTTCTCTCCATTTTGAATCATCCTCCGCAGGGTTTTCTTTTGCAAGCTCTAAAAATTCACGGCGGGACAAACTGAAACAATACACAACATGTTATATATATATACGTGTATTTTTTGAAAGAAAAAAGAAAAGTGTCTAAGACTTTAGAGTTAAAAAAACTGACTTTGCAAGGTCAATTGACTCGTCATTAGAGTTCTCCTTATATGACTGAAGCACAGACATGATACGATACCACAAAGTTCGAATGTTGTCGGCTCCTGAAATTTACAAATATGGACAAGTCAAAGTTATTAGAGAATTATCAATGTTAGTTCCGGCCAAGTGTGAGAGGCTCTGCATGCATGTTAACCTGAGAGAGAGAGAGAGAGAGAGTGAGAGAGAGAGTGAGAGAGAGAGAGTTTAACTAGATGTGCACCAGTGAAGTGATACCTTGATGCTGAAACTAGAAGCTGGCTAGGATTTTATTGCAAATCCAAATCTCTACACACAGCAGACAGAACAGAACTGTACAGAACTGAGTTCATGTTCAAGTATGGTTTTTATTGTAAATGAGTTCGACCCAATTGAAGGTATCGTTTAGACAAGTTGTTAGAATTATAATCGGAGCACGTGGCCCAAAAATAAAATAAAGAGGTAGATATAACCCGAGTTTAGTTACTCCAATTCTCACATTCATTGGAAGCGGTGGGAGGTTTTATGGCTCCCAAAGGCTGAGGATGGCTTGGGTTTCAGAGAACTAGAGAATTTCAATATTTCCCTCCTTGCAAAGCAATGTTGGCTTATATGGCATAATCCTGACGCTTTTTGGGTGCGTGTTCTGAGAGCCAAGTATTTCCCAGATGGAGATTTTCTAAAAGCTAGAAGAGGGCCTTGTCCTTCTTGGGCATGGGCTAGCTTACTCGATGGTTGAAAGATAATGTCTGAAGGTGCCATGTGGCAAATTGGCAATGGGCTGAAAGTGAAGATCTGGAGCGACAACTGGCTGCGCCATAAAACCATACAGCGACCTAAGCCAGTCATCACTATTTCCGGTCCTATTCCAACATTGGTTAATGATCTCATCGATCAGAACATGTGCCTACAACTTTGACCCAATTACCAAGTCATCTCAGCCAGATAAAATTACAAGAAACAATTAAGTAGATCTTAAACAGAATTTACAGATTTCTTATTGACTAATAAGACCTTCAAAATGACGTGTGCTAAAAAAAATAACCAACGTCATGTTTAACGTGCAAATTGGCATTGAAGTATAACGTAAACTCCACTTATACTAGTGATACAGTAGCAGGTAAAGCTTCCCCATTTGCACCTGAATTTGACTTGACCGTATTTGCAAGTTAATCAAATCTCTCTTCTTCTTTTTTTCCTTGTCTGAAAGAAACTTCATTTAGGGAGAAAGAAAAACTGCAAATAGGAAATACATCCACATAAGCGATGGGTGTTCTTGCTCAAAGGGTGTGCGAGCTGAGCTGCGCAACCGCATAATGTGCAGCAAAATAAGGAGCTTGCAATTAAATTAACTCAAAACTTCATTTTAGGTGGCCATACATATATTTTTTTTCCCATGATTTTGAGAGACCTTGAATGTTGAAACTCCTGACTTCCAATTGAAAACAAACTTTGTCCTTTGTAGCCCTCTCAAATAAAAGAGGTTACAACAGTCCATTACCAAAAACATGAAAGGTTAGACTTGAGGTCATCATCGGAGCCCAACTCCACAGATAATTATTCGGTGTGACTGTCACACCCAATGAAATAGAAAATCAAATATTTAGACAAAATCAACATAGAAAAAGATCATACAATTTGAAGAAAATAAGTTATTAAGTAGAAATCCACAGGTTTGTAGTTTTTGAAAATATAAACAGTCCCTAATTTTAGTTCAAAGTGTTAACAATCATAAAAAGTATAGGGTGCTGTTAAACAAACCCTAAAATTAACTGAGCATACCCTACTACCAAACTATTTATTGAATTACTAATTTATCATAATATAAAATGACAAAAAAGGATATATTGAATATTGAAACCAAAGTAATTTTAATAAGTACACCCTACTCAACATATTGAACCCTAATCAAATTAAAATTTCAGAGTTTGATTCCAAACTGATTTGAGATTCAAAGTTTTTGTCGGGTGTAAATTTTTTTTCTATCACTCCAATAGTTCCTAACATCAAAGAAGAAGAAGTTTTGAGAGGAAAAACAAGCCTGTATCTTGTCTGTACAGGCACCAGCATGGTAGAAGTCACGCATTTTTTTCTTTTGTAACCAAGGGTGAAGAAACCAAACCTGAAGACAAATTCCTAATAAGACCCAACTTCTTTCAATCAATGCATATGATAGCTGCAGTTCTGCATGCTATGATTCTTAACACTTTATCAATGCCTAAGGTCGTTTATCAAAGCCAAATTTGCTTATCAATCCAACCTTTAACGAAGCCATCACAAATAATCTCTGCAAGAACACAACCCATATCCCTAAAGTGATGAAATCGCTTTGAATCTCTCACCACAATTTCCCGATTAATAACCTTGGAAATCGCTTTGCATCAGCATATATATTCGAAAGCGAGATGTAGTACCCGCAGTTATTTGGGTCCAACTCAAACAATTTGGCTTCATATATATTTGGCTTCAGTTTTGGTGAGACTCACATAAGTTTCGTGACGACAATTTCAAAGGTGAAGAAACCAAACCAGCCGAACCCTCAACTCTCGCGGTAAGTGCCTTAACATTTTCTTCGGGGGTTTACTTGTTTTCACTCTCAGATTATATTAATTAAAATAAAACGAAATTATTTGCATACTTGATGGAGGAAAAAGTTTTAAAGTGGAAATGTAATCATAGAAAGCGAAATATGTTATTGATTCAAGGAGATTCATTCCACCAAAAAGGCAAAACAGAGACGAACAATTCATGTAAAATAGGGTGTACTTAGTATTAGAGTGTTGTGTGATAGAGTGTATTAGGATGTATCAGGGCTATTTTTGGTAGTTAAATAGAGTGTACTTAGTTAATTTTACATTTTGATTTAATTACTAGGGTGTACTCAGTTAATTTTAGGGTTCGTTTAACAGCACCCAAAGTATATTAACAATCATAGAAGGTGTACTAACTGTCATAAGAAAGATCCAATTTTCTGTTAAATCAAGTCATGTGTTGTGCAGGTGGGTTTTTTACAAGGGCAATTTTGTCAATTTCCTCATCAATATTTAAGATTTTTTTTTAATGTATAATAGGATAGTTTTAGTAGGAGGTTACATGTTTTGTAATTGATCAGAGACAATGGCCTTTCCTGATGAAGTTCTCTTGTTTTGATACCATGTAGAGCCAGGCATCTTCTTCACAGGCAATGCAGGTAAAAACCTTGTGTACCCCATCCCCAACGTAATATAAAAACAAAAAATTATTCAATTTAAAATGCAGCATTTCATCTGCAAAGCAAGGTACAAAAGACATCCACAGCACACTTAATTACATCGCAAAGCTGTTTCAGATCGATCCCTACATTGAAAGGAAAAGGCCTTTCATCTGGTTAATATGTGCTTCTCCTCTAGGTAAATAAGTGATCTTGTAATATAATAAACTGTTTTCTTTTCTTTTTTCTTCTTCTTCTACACACCTTCATTCTCAGAATCTACAAGGATCCCAATACAAAGTTGGAAGCGTTCTTGAGTTCAATCAACCTCGTGAGAAGGCAGTGAAATTCATATGATAGCAGGTGGGATTGCATGGAAACGGGCAGTCAATTTGCTTTACGACTTTACGACTAAAGTACCAATCGCCCACAGACTCTGCAATTGTCTATCAAAGTTCAAATCAGTCATATACAAGTTTAGTTCAAAAAATGACAGAAAACAATTTCTTTTTGGGTTAATTACAATTTTGGGCATTGAGGTTTGGGTCGAAATCAAATTTAGTCACCGTGATTTTAATTTTCTCGATTTCATCGTTAACAAATATGATCCCAGCGTTCGATTCCGTCAGTTTGGCAGGGACTTTATTGTCTTTTCCTCCCAACTCCCCCTTTTTACCCCTCAGTACAAACCGGAGAGAGCGAAATCGAATCTGATGATTTAAACGAGGCATCTCGCCGATCAATCACGGCAGCAATGGCATCAGCCTTCTCCTCAGCTAATGAAGCTGATTCGAATCTCAGCAGGGTTACCAAGCCGGAGGAGACCAGCAAGAATCCTCCTTAGACTGGCATAATCCCTCATGACTATGGCCTTCTGCACAGGGCTATGAGCATACTTCAAAACATCAATTCCAGCCATGCCTCAGGAGAATATAACACCAACCCAAACTAATATACACAACCAAAAACCCAATCAATTATCCAAAACTGGAACATAAAAAGATAAGGTGGATGATCACTATCCCTTCAAACACAGCCCAAAATTAGAACTCAAAAAAGGCCATATAGTATAATCAGAACCCTGAAATGAATTGATTAGTCTGAGTAGTAAATTCAACAAATGAAACAGACCCAGTTCATAATTGGCCAAGAAATTGACAAATTCGTTATAATCTTTCGAAGAAACGAATCAAACCCAAATCAAATTACACATAGATGGCACAGGAAAACAGGAAAGAGACCGTTTACGCTTATACCAGAGACCCAAGAAAAGAATATGGGGTGGCCCCAAGGCGAAGATCAAAGAGTCCAAAGAGACCAAGATTGCACCAAAAGAGACCCAGGCACTAAACCCCACCACAAAACTCTCTCTCTCTCTCTCTCTCTCTCTCTCTCTCTCTCTTCTCTGCAAGTTAAAAGAAAAAGAAGAAGCTAAGCTTATACAAGAGACCCAAGAAAAGAATATGGGGTGGGCCCAAGGCGAAGATCAAAGAGTCCAAGAAATCTCACCTTCTTCTTTGACCCCCCCAAAGAGACCAAGATTGCACCAAAAGAGACCCAGGCACTAAACCCCACCACAAAACTCTCTCTCTCTCTCTCTCTCTCTCTCTCTCTGCAAGTTAAAAGAAAAAAGAAGAAGCTAAGCTATCCTTGTGATCCAATCCAGATCAGACAAACCCAAGAACATGCATGTGGGTGAGTGAAACAAAATGCTATTTGAGAAGAATAAAAGAGAGAGAGAGCAAGAATCTGGGGAGAAGAAGAAAAGAAATACAAGAAAGCAACAAAACCCCACCACCCAAGCAAAGCAAAGAAACTGTTTGTATGGAAAAGGAATAACGAAGGAGGAATGAAAGTGATGTACAGAAAGAAAAACCCATTTTGAAGCTGATTCAACCAGAGAGAGCGAAATCGAATCTGACGATTTACACGAGGCTTTGAGTTTTTACGTGGGTTGGGAGGAAAAGAAAATTAAAAACAAGGTGACTAAATTTGATTTCAACCCAAACCCAAAGACCAAAATTGTAATTAACCCTTTGTTTTTCAAAAAATACGTGATGCCATAATGCCAAAATTGTGGTATCTTAGACTTTCAGTTGCTACTGTGAATGCCTATAACATATACACATTTCGTAAAACCACATGACAGACCGATGTATAACATGATTTATCTTACAGATGAAATAAAATATTGCTGCCCTGTAAACATCCAATGTTTTGAGTGCGACATTGAAGAGTTCCAATGCTGGTGCTAAAGTCGCATAGAACTCACTCAGATATATGTATATCATAATTATATGCAAGTATAAAGCTTATGAAGAGCTTCATGACCTAAACACTGAACGCTAACCGCAGTGGGAGGGAGCAAACAAGCAAGGGAGGGAATGCCATGTTTATTCGTGGAGAAGTGGGTGAATGCCATGTCTCAGTTATCCATGACTGGCAATGAATAAAACATTAATTTATAAACATTCCTCCCTCCTTATTTTTTTGGAATTCGTTCAGGGCCTTCAGCATCGAACCACGAAAACCTGTATGAAATAATTTGGTAAGTTAAAGCATTCACAATGGGCTCCCTAAACCACCTCCTTAGTTAAAATTTAGAGAGGAATTGAAAAAACCCACCTCCAACCATGCTCCTTATCTAGCTCCTAAAATAGGGAGATCTCTAGGAGCTCCGAAATCTGAGGAGAGAGAAAAGACTCCTAGTGCCTCTCTATAATTAAATGCTTTTATATTTAATATTATTTTAAGCATTTATTTAATGCCAACCTATTTTTATTGTTGCTTTTGTGTCTACACTTTATTCAAAAATTGAATTAAAAAATATTAAAAACATTTATGATTCTTTAAATTAGGGAGCATGGTTGGAGTTGAAATTTTATAGAGAGCTTCTAAAATACTTTTCTAGTGTTTTTAGCTAAATTTTAACTAAAAAATAGAGAGTATGATTGTGGATGCTCTTAATTGCCACAATATTCTGTTTACAATTACTATTTCTTTACGAATCATGTTTTCATCTCCCAAGAAGCCTCAAGTTAGTGAAGCTAAAAAAAAAAAGTACATGTAAGATGAACCAATGCCATAACTTTTGTCTGTTGAAAATACATGTGTGCTACATGGGTTCGGGAATACTAAGTCCCACAAGATATTTCCTTGCTAAAAGATAACCTAATAAGATGACGTTAGTAATGCCCACTGTTTGCAACTTGCAACCGTAAAAGATGCTGGTTTATGGTCCACAAAATCTATGACCAGATTGTTGTTGGGCTTTTGCTCCTCTTGTTACCAAAGAAAAAAATCTATAACCAGATTGTCCCAGTGAGATTTTTTATAGAACAATTACCACAAAAATCCTATTTTAAGTGTAAGAATTTTATATGATAGTGTAAATGTGACATGATGAGAAAACCCAAACTTCTTGTTGATTACAACTTGCAGGCTGCAAGCATTATGTGTACGTGACTTTCCTAGACTGTCAGGAAATACATATTGGGTCACAAGATGCATATCCAATTACCTTGTAGTATTTCAAGTTGGCTAGGATTGCAATTGTGAATGCTCAGTTTTCACTTTTTCCAATAGCCATGTGGATCTGATGCTTCAGGTATCAAGATATGTTGTATCTAATGATATCCAATTAGGAAATGAGAAAAATGTAAAATCAATTCTGATGACAAGAAAATGAAGCTTGGGTTCTGAGGAGAATTACCTGCCAAAAATCGTAAGCTGGGTTGACTATGAACACTGGAGTGTTAATGTTTTTAATAATTTCTTCAGGAAAGAGACACTGTCATAAAAATTCACAACAAATAATAGGAAATAAGAAGAAACCTCTCAAATTTTCTCAGTGGTATCATATAAAGAAGAGGAAAAGAAAACTTGCCTTAGAGGGTTCCATTCTTGTAACACAATCCTTGTGCAAACTTTTTGCTAAACCCTGGCAGCATGACCAAAAAATAAGCTAGAGATACCAATAATGATTAAAGAGTTAAACCTACAGCTTTCAGCTAGACCTTAGTATCAACAAAAGTACTGTTTAATGATTCATATAGCCTTGCATGACAAAACATTTTATTTTCACTTAGGTCATGTTGAAATGATAATTTTCACTAAATAAATAAAGTATAGAGAAAAAAAAAAGGTGGCTATTATGTGGAAATTTTGTTAAAAAAAATGAATACCCACAATGATAATCCATCTAGCATGTGTTCAAATAGAATAAAAATTCTTTTGACAAAAGCTATTGTACTTAGAGTGTTTGTATCAAACACTAAGGCCAAGGAGTGATGTTTTACTAAATCTCAAACTCCTCAAAACTTGAGGCCTATAAAAGTGATGCCTGCAAAATAAAAAAGGGAGCAGAGAAAGAGGAGAAAGCAGAACAGCCGCAGGAAAAAAAGAGAGCAAGAACCATCATGGTTCTATGAACATGTTTCCTTTGCTTCTCAAGGCTCCATGATACGTTCAGCGTCAAGTTTTCGATCAATCCATGAGGATTGCTGGCTATGATGACTTCTATCATCATAAACAAAGTTAGGAATCTCTCTAAGCCAACACTCTGCTCAAATATTCAACATCCCGTTTCCGATCAATCCATGAGGATTCTTGATTATGATGATTTTTATCGTCATAAAAAAAGTCAGGAATCTCTCTCCAAGGCATTGTCTCAACAGGCACCTCTGATCAAATATCTCCAAAATGTGTTTTAACATCCAGTTCACAAGCAATTCGTGAGAATCGCTTGTCAAAAATTGGCAAACCATCACAAAATCAAAACGGGCCTACAGGGCTGTTAGCCAACGTGGAGGAAGTCCTGGAGTTATCTGGGTCTCTACAATAGCCAAGATTTGTGCAAAGATTGTTTATCATGATGTGCACAGCAAAAAAGGTAAAAAAGAAGAGGGAATAGAATAAAAAAGAAAGGAAAGCCACCATGTGATGATTGGACTTAAAGCTGACTCGTGACAGAAGCAGCCGTGAGGCTGCTGAAGAAAAAAAAAAAGGGGGGAGAGACTCTGTCGCCTCTGTACGAAGCCTCTGTATGAAGCCTCTAAAAGACCCTCACGGCAATTGAATTGCCTCCCTATAAAGCACTTGTTACCAGCAAGTCAAAAAAAAAATCGAGCAGAGGGAGAAAAAGAATGGAGCAAAAGAAAAATGGTGGGTTTGCTTTTGTGTTTAGTTGCAAAGAGACAAAACATAGAGGGGGGCTGCCAGAAGACAAATAAAAATTAAAAAGGGGGCTGTGTCGCACAGCCCCTCTCTCTCTCTTGGATGATTGTGCTTGGTCTATTTTGACTAAAAGAATGAGTAAAGAAAAAGAGATCACGTCTTGGTTTGCTATGGCAACAAGAAAAGGATGGCTACAGTAATAAAAAGAAAAGAAGAATAGGCAAAGCAATTACTCAAGCAAGCTTTGTCTTTGGTTTCTGAAGCAAGAAGACAAACTGTTTTCTCAGAAATTTCGAAGTCTTCAATATGGCCCAAGGCACCCTTTTAGTCTGTATATGCAGAGAGAATGAAAAAAGAGTCAGCCACATGGAAACAAAAAGAAAGAAAGAAAAAAAAAGAAGAAAAGCAAGTGGGCAGGTGGGTAACCTTGAGAAGTTCCTGTGAAGAAGAAGAAATTGGTTTCTTCTTTTAGATGATGTAGCTTATGGCTTCGGGAAATTCCAATAGAGAAAAAGCAATTGGTCTCTTCCTTGGACAATGAAGCTTACGGCTTGGGGACATTCCAATAGAGAAAAAGCAATTGGTCTCTTCCTTGGATAATAAAGCTTACGGCTTGGGGAGTTACAGAGAAAAAAAATATCAAAGGCATATCAAAACTATCGTTTTGGGTCTGAGAGGAAAGCTGTCGTTTTGGGTCTGAGAGTGGCTGTGTGCATATGGCCCTTTTAACAGAAATCCAAATGGCCCAATCCTTTATGGACAAGGGATTTACTGCTTTCCTTGATTCTTAAGGGGTTCCAATGCGATAAGGAGGAGGCTAATTCAAATTTCAATTGGAGAAGGATTTTTATCCTTAGGTGTCTTGATCAAATTACAAGGACACCAAGTCGTAAAGGAACACTTCACTTGAAGAAGGATTTTTATCCTTGGGTGTCTTGATCAAATTACAAGGCACTTGTTTTTGACACTAAGTCGTAAAGGAACCAACCGTAAAGACACTAATAAAAAAATTAGTTGGGATTGGCGCAGTGGATATTTCTCTCAAGACCCGACAATCTCAAGCCAATATTCCAAGATTTGACAGTCTCAAATACTGCGGGCTCATTCATTACGAGTTTCAAGCCCAATGGACTTGATTTTTAAAAATAAAAAAAAATTATTTGGCAATCAATTGGTGCAAGTTCTCAAGTTCGCAAATTATGGATTAATGGGCTTAAATTCCAAAATCCCCATTAATTCCCAAATAATCAAATTAAAGCTCAAGTGGTACAAAATCACACTAAATCTCAAGTGGTACAAAACCACATCAACGGTCCGAAACAAATTATTGGGTTATCCAAAATGACCCATTAATTCGAAAAAGCCCAAATGCCTATTTCATGGTTAATGGATCAATTATAAATCCTCACAACCATATTTGAGTCCAAATGCAAATGTCAATTGCACAAAATTAATGGATTCATCAAAATTACTCATTATTTTTCTTGAACATTTACAATAAGAGAAATAGTACGAAACCATTCCACATGGGTCATCTACCCATGCAAATTTCAATGAGATCAAATTCAAATATCTCTCAAACCCTTCTCAATTAGTGGGCCACACTTATCCATTAATTTTCAAATTTTGGAAACTACATCGGTTTGATCCCTTCAAAATTGTACGTAAGCAGTCTAGCATTATAATAGACGCAACAGCAACCAAATTCACAAATTCTAAATTAGTGGGCCACAATTACCCATTAATTTCCTCTCAAATACAATCCAAACAGAATTCATGGTTCTTAACCAAATTCGCCCCAAAACACAGTTTCATATCGAATTCCTGGTTTATTCAGCTAAATTCACTCAAATACTTTTCAATCAAATTCATTCAAATTCCCCATTTTGCAATGAGTCATTTATTCATTGCAATTCTTTGAACTACGAGTCGCTTGATTCTCGCGAGTGATACGTAGTCATCTTGAGGTTCAACTTGGGAGCAGCTGCAAAATCAAACATACACGTTCTGTTTCTTTATGTTGAAATCAAAGTGTATTTCCTTGAAGTAAGGGATTGTAATTAAGAGACATCACATCTCGAATGAGTCGAACTTAAAAATAATAAAACTCTATTATTTAAATAATGGTGGTGAAATTATATTGGGAAGATAACATTTTTCTTCAACAGGTCATATAGATAAACTAAAGATGGATGAAATCATGTCTCAAATATGACGTGTCAGACTCTCAAAAACGAAACAAAAAGTAGCTCGAAAACTTCTCTCCTTTTGTATGCAGTATCTAGAGCACATAGGATGCCTTAGGGGAAAACAAAGAGAAAAATATCATACATGTACAGAAACTAGTTACTAAAGCATGCAAGACTTTTCAACATTCCTACTGTAGGAAGAATTTCAAATCTTTTAGAAAAGGGAACGGTATGATATGTAATCCATTTTGATAGGAAACAATGAAGAGTACACACAAGAAATAGGATCCTAGAAAAGACTCCATACTGAACAGATTAGCTAAAAAATGTTGGTGCAGAAAGCACTAGTACACATAAAACATACTCATGAAGAAAAAAACCTGCATCAGCAAGACATTTGACGGTTGTATCCTTAGGCAAAAGCCGTCAAAAGTCATCACAATGTATAAGAGTCGCCAACCCACTGGCAAAGCATCCCGAAAGAAGGGCCTGTAAGATTGTCACTCATACATATTAGCGGAAATGAACCACTCTGATATTGGATGCAGGAAACTATAATTTATGCGAGGCATTAAAAAGATGTTCATGCAGGAAACAAAGTTTTGTTCTGCAGAAGTTCATTACAAATTGAGGACCAATCATATCCTTATAGAATTAACCAAACCACAACTTGTGTAGTCGTAACTCATAACCATCAAACCATGTAAATGCATAAAATTTTCTTGATGTTTAAAATCTCTAAGTTTACAGATCACGATTATGAACAGGCGACCTTAATTGGAGTAACCACAGAGATACCTGTTTCGCTTTTGACAAGCCAACTGACAAGAGTTCATCCATAACTGCTTCCCAGATGAGCTGGCCCCTAAAGAAAAGTGTTGATTCATTCTAGGAAATGGAGGAACAGACAATGTTAACTTAGAACTAACAAGCAAATTTCTTCCATATAATTCCTCACAGACAATATTCTTCCATTTATAAAATTATTATAACCGGTTCCCAAACAGGGCAGAAAATCTCCAAACATAAATTTACGTTCAGCTCATTTTCTGGGTGGCCAGCTAAGGACGCGCCATAACAGTACCGGATTTTGACTTTGTTCCAGTTAAAGAATTCTAAATAATGCTCCAAAATTGAATTGAAATTCATCAATCAGCTGGTCAACAACTTAACACTGAGTTAAGATTACAAAATGAAGCATTATGGTGATAAGACATCAGCTGAGGCAAATTAAAGTACCAGGATTGTGTGATGGGTGAGAGCTTAAAATCCCAGAAAAGGGAACTCGACGGTCTATGTATTTGGCAGACCCTAATGGGCTCCGTTTACGCCATGAACAAAATTCTAGTGTATTGCACCAACCTCCACCCTGCATTTCAATTTTCAACCCAAAACCCAAAACCCATTATCCAATTTTGCTTTCTTAACAAACATATCAACTAGAATATGTAAATGCACTGAAATCGAATGAAACTATAAGACCTCAATGTGAAGCAGCCAATTGTTAGCGCCAGATCCAATGCCCTTTTTGAAATGGTAGCCAGGTAGACTTCCATCTAAACATACTGCAAACCCATGAATTTAAGAAATGAATTAGGATCTGAAAACACAGAGAAACAATCGAAAGTTAGTTGGCAAGCTGAGGGGATGAGATTGAGTACGGGCGCCTCTAGCTTTGGCGTTTTGCAACAAGGTCAAGTCCACCAAATCGGAGGTGGTGATAGGAAGAAATGGGCGGGTGATTTCGGAGTCTGGTTCATCGCGCCAAGAGTTGGCGAGGAGTGTGAGAGCGAAGGCAATAACGGTAAATCCGACTGCTGCGATTGCCCAGTCCTTTTTGGCCCACCGTCTCCACCATAGCAGGCTGCGAAGCCTAGGATTTGCCATTGACCCACCATCAATTGGCTCATAGGTTCATTGCTCACGCAGTCAACTGGAGACTTAAAACTAGACCCGGCAATATCGTACACGACCCGTTAACACGACACGGATTCGCAAAAAAATTTCAGTTTTCGGGTTCGTGTTATCGGGTCGATGTTCTTTATCGTGTTGAGCCGATAGTCACACGAATTGTTATCGTGTCGTTTCGTGTTGATTCGCGAAAAACACGAATTAACCCGTTAAGGGGGGTATTTTTGTAATTTTAAATTCTAAAAAAATCCTTACTTTGCTTACCAACCCTAGCTCTCTCTTCATTCATTCTTCATTTCAGCCGCCTCCTTCCTTCACTCTCTCTCTCTCTCTCTCTCTCTCTCTCTCTCTCTCTCTCTCTCTCTCTCTCTCTCTCTCTCTCTCAAACCTCATCTTCTCTTCTTCTTCCAACTCAGGCTTCGTCCTCATCTTCTCTTCAAAGTATGGCAACAATGGTGGGCTCACACACATAGCTTCTCAGGTAACTAACGCAATGAGTTTTCGTTTTTTCTTGATAATAATTTCCTCATTTCATTTCGGGATTTTGATTTCTTTCGTTGTACTGTGCCTGTGCTCATGTTTTTGTTTGGGAAACAATGAATTTTCATATTACAATGTTTAGAACAGGAAAGTAGAAGTTGTTCTTCTTAAATCAAAATGCTTGAGTATTTATGAAGTTCATATCCCATGTGATATGTTTCCCCCCTTCAGTTTGTAATGTAATGTATTTTTTCTAGGAAGAATGCAGTGTGTTTGGTATATAGTCGACAATTTTGTTAAAAAATCAATATCGGAACACGAAAGTTGAGATGAGAGGAAAAAGCAGAGGAAAGAGACCAACTTGAACTCCCTTTTTTTTCCTTTAGTTCTCACCCAAATTACGATTAACTATTATTAATTGCCTGTCATTTGCCAAGACTTAAGTCTTGGTGAATGCTTCCTCACATGATTTTTGTTCATTTTGTTTATGCCTAGTTGCCAATCTAGCCAACTTGTAAAATGGGTTGAATACTTGGAATCTGGATGGCGCAATGATTTGGATATTCATTTTACACTTTCATGGCCTCCTACAAGTTTAATGATTCTGCCCAGTTCCCATCTGCACCTCACCACAGCGAATAAAATTTTGTATGAAAATGTATAGCTTTGCAAACTCATTCAATTCTAACTTTCACCTCAACATTGCTCGCTATTTCCTTCTTTTCTTTTTGGCCTCTTCATTTCCACACACTGGTAATGAATTGCATAAGTATTTGGATGAGGAAAGATTAGATAGAAAACAAGACATAGATGTTCTTTCTTGGTGGCAAATGGAGCATTTTTATTATCTGATACTTTCACATCTAGCTCGTGATGTGTTAACAATTCATATTTCTACGGTTGCATCGGAATCGGCTTTTAGTGTTGGTGGTGTACTAGATCAATATCGAGTTCATTATTGCCTGAAGTTGTTCAAGCCTTGTGTACTCGAGATTGGCTTTTTGGCAAAGGAGGTAATAATTATATAACAAAAAACTAGTGTTTTATTTTCTGTTTTATTTTTCATTATGTGAATGCTTTGTAATTTTTGGGTTTTCAATACTTAGCTATGGAGGAAGAGAGTGCTACTGTAAAAGCCTTATTGAAGATATCTTCAAACTTAATTGTGAAGATGCTAGATCAGGACAATGCTCCAATAGTATTTCTCTTGATGATTGATGATGAGCATGAGAGGTATTGATAAGTAATTGATATTTTATCAATGTAATATTTGTCAATAATTGTATGCTTTCTCATAGTTTTCTATGTTTTCTTTTTCATCCAGGAAAATTGCAAGTGACATGTTGAAGTTTGGATCATGTTCATGGATGGATGCTATGCTACTTCATACATGTTATTTCTACTTTTGTTATCTCAAGCTTGGTGTAAATGTTTAATACATTTTAAGCTATTTTTGGAATGTTATTGCTTTTTTTTTTGGGTATGTATAATGACATAATGTACTTGTTTGGACTTAGACTTTGGAGACATTTTATTTTAAGATTTTAAAATTTATTAAAAAAAAATATTTATTTTTCTTATCGTGTGATTCGTGTCGTGTTACCCGCGAATTGTAGCAGGTCGTGTTCGTGTTGGACATTCTCAACCCGTTTCTTATCGTGTCGTGTCGTGTCAACCCGTTAAGAAAACCGTGTTGACACGAACACGACACGAACACTGATAACACGACACGAATGCCAGGTCTACTTAAAACACCAATTCCCAACCTTCAACAAGACAACAATTTTTTTGCTTTTTTTTTTTTCACGGCAAAAATTAGCCGCATTGCTATTAAAAAAATTTGTTTTTTGCAATAAAAGAAAAATGACACAATAGGCAAATTGACTTCCTGCGGTAAACAACATGGATTGGATTTTATCTAATTCAACGAACTCCAAATGTAGTAGGATTATGAATTATACTAAAAGGTCATAATTAAGTTTGATTGGATTATGTCTAATCCTACACATCATTAGATTAGTGTTATAATTTTCAATCCAATTCTACTTCATAATCCAATTTAATCTTAGTCACCAAATATGACTGAAGTGTATTATGCAAGATAATTCTTAACTATTGATGTATATGAAAGTCATTGCATGCTTCATGTTTCAATGGCAGCATTAATTGTATAGAAGAAAATGTTATGGCTTGGTATCTACAACCATCTACATGTAACATGTATGATATATTGTGATTGAAAATATATGGCTCCCTTAACTCAAGTGACATGAGATTTGTAGAGTGGTGAGAGCAGAGATCTCGAAATCATGTATCTACAATTTTCAAGCACTAAATTGGGGTTATAATTAGGGGGTGCAGTATTTACAATTGGTTTATGTTAAGTAAGATGTACATAACATAATCATAGCAATTAGCATACACACATCATTGAGCTGTTTCAAAATGATCGCTACATTGAAAGCAAAGGCCCTTCATTTGGTTAATTTGTACTCTGCAATGTGCTATACAAAATGCAAAGCCTTTTTTATTATCCTTTCTCCACAAAATTTATATTTCTTACGAGATTTCGTGGCAAATTCCCCCATTAATCCTTTTAATCTAATGTTATGCTGTCCTGAACAATAATGTGTGTGCGATTTTGCTCACTAAATTATTTGCATATTGTTAATTTAGTTTCTTACCAAATTTTTTTAGTAAATTAAGGACTCCAATTGTTTAAAAATCGTCAATTGAGGGCCCACTGTCAATATTTTCAAATTCCATCCAAATGTTTTGCAATATGCAAATTATATTTCTAGAGAGAGAGAGAGAATATATTAATTCTCCACAACAAGATCTTCCTTTTCTTCATGTCTTCTTGTTATTATTTTCCAGATCATCCAGGCTTTATAAAGGAGCCCCATATTCAGATATACCATGAATTCTACTTCTGAATATATGGTTACCCTCTTCTGCAAAATCCTATATGTTCTTTGACTTTCCTTGCCTGCATAAATGTATATTCCATAACAAATAGGTTCAGTTCATTAATTAAATCCTGAAATGTATATACATTCAATTCCATTCCATTATTGAGAGGTTAAGACGTAGATGGTGTTGATGTTGGTTAACCTAAAAGATGCGGAAGGAATGAAGGAAGCAAGTAGTCAAAATGAGTTGACTGAGCTCTGGTTGGCGCTCGAGCAACAGAGAAGCGATTTATCCCAGACCCAGGCGCTCGAGCGGCAAAGAGATGTCTCTAGCGTACGCAGGCTCGAGGTGCGCTCGAGCGGGAGGAGCGAATCCAGCACTGATCCTTGGCAAATCAGGATAGAATTTTTCCTAGTTTTGGGGAGTTTTAAGTTTCCTATTCCTTATATGATTGTACTAACACAAGTGCAAGAGATAAAACAAGGGCATCAAATTGAGTTTGAGCAAGGTGAGAGAAGAGAGAGCTAGGGGTTGTGAGAGAGCAAATGGAGTTCTTCATTGTAACCAAATGGGTTCTTTCATACTAGTGAATTTCTCAGGAATCACTGGAGAGGACGTAGGCACAACGCCTAATCTCTATAAATTCTTGTGTTCTTTGTGTGTGTTTACTTTATGGTTCGAGTGTGTGCTTTATCTTTGTGTGGTTTGTGTGTGGTAGTTACATAGTCCATCAACGGCAAGGTCTTGAAGTGTTTTCGCACAACAAATGGGATATCACCAAACGTTGAAATCACAGCAATGACATATATATCCAGAAGGTACAATATCACTTAATGTTGTAATGTGCATGCCATTAGAGCATCTCCAACAACCTCTTCAATCACTTTGGGATGCTCAAATAGGTGAGCCACATCAGAAAAATTTCCTCCAACAGCCTCTTCAACCTCAGTCATCAAATCTGCAACCCCATTCTCTCTCTTCAAAACTGGTAAGTTGACATTGCCTCTTCAAAACATTTATTTTGTTTTGGGAGAATCAAAATCATATCGAAAGGCTAAAAACATTTATTTGCTTGATGGGTTTGATGTACATTTCATAAATATGATTTATTTTCTAGAATATTATCTTTTTAAAAAAAGAATTTTATTAATTATTATTATTTAAAGTCAAATATTGTATTAATTAAATTGAAGAGACTGATAAGGCACAAAATATTAAAATAGCAAATAAGGTTCTTCAAATTGCCACGTAGGTCAACAAAGTTCAATTTGAAGAGATTTTTTTGCTACCACTGTTGGAGATGCTCTTATAGTATCACATAAATAGTATGAGTATTAAAGTTAGAGTTGTTTTGGATACTTTTGGGTACTGAAATATAAATTATAAATGACACTATGAACTTATTTATTCATAGTAAATAAGAAATCGCTAATGAAGGATTAGATACGTAACCTCATCATTTTTTTTTTAATAATCAAGGTACTGAAGATTGTGTAAATTTCCCTTCTAAAAAATATAGTTAGTAAAGGATTATTAGTTACCATCTAATGGCAGTCTTTTAATTTTATTTTTTCATTCAGGGTTACTATGAACTTATTTATTCATAGCAAATAGGAAATTGTCACATTAATTGATGATCTCCATTATTGCTAAATTTTTACATTTCATTTTTTGCTACTTTTTGTTATGTTATATATTGTAATAATCTCAAAATTGGGATTTTTTTGTTATTAATATTCCGAAAAATCATACAAGGTTAATTAAATGTGTGGGAAATTTTATGAAGTTGGTTTGGTTTGGAAAAGATTGGATTAAGTGTGTTTAATCTCAATTTGGACTAAAATGCTCTTACGTTTAATTTAATGATTTTTCAAAGGATGTTCAAGAAATTGAAGTGAGAAAATTATGATTCTTGGATGGAAATTACATCGCTATGAGCATGTGGTCATTTTCGGAGAATTTTTCGGAACCGGATGAATTTTTAAGGAATTATTGAAGTTGGACAAAAGAAACAAAAAACTGGTACTGTTCACAAGTGTAGGGGGCCCACCAGTTGACTTCTTCTTCTCCTCCCCGTGACATCATTTCTCCTTCTTCTTTATTGTTCTTCTTCATGAGCAAAATGAAAGAAGAAAAGAAATGAGTTTTTTATTTATTTATTTTTAAAATAAAAACTTTGGAAATTCATATCTTATGTTCTAGAGCTCGGATTGTTAAATCGTTTTCGCCAACGCGATCGTGAGAACGAGGCCTACGATTTAAGGTAAATTTCGAAGCCTCTTTCCCAAATTTCAAAATTGCTCAAATAGTGAATTTTTGATGATTTAAGTTTTAAGTTCATAATTCAAGGTTATGTTAATGTCCTTGATGTCCTGAGTGCGGTGGTGTGCTTCATTTTGCGAGATTTCGTAGTTTGATCGACGATCGGAGCCTCGCAAATTTTGGACCGTTAGATCGGACTTTGGATCTTGTTCGATTTTATATATATTGTAGTTAGTGTTGTGAGGAGTCTGTAGGTACAGACGGATTGGTGATCGGACGTCCCAATCTTAAGTTGTTGTGTTTTGAAGTTTATGGTGAGTGATCGTCGTTCGATCGTCCGATCAAGAATGATCCTACTGTTGGATCCGGCCAAATTAATGTGGTGTAATGTCGGGACTATTTAAAGTCCATTGGTGCGATCGGATTTGAAATATGAGGTTGTGGTCTTAGGGCGAATTTTTGGAAGGTCGGTTGGACGTGTGGGACCCGCGGGACCCAAATAGTGGCTTTTTGGACAATGGGTGTCTTTGGTCATATTTTGACATCGACAGTGTGTACGTCATAATTTTGGAGTATTTTGGACCATAATTGATCGCGTTGGACCCCGGGTTGGTCCGAAGGGCATTTTCGTCATTCGAGAGCCGAACTTTGAAATTTTGTGCTAAGTTGAGTTACGTACTTTGCTTAGGTACAGTTGGAGCTTGGGTGGTTGTTGAGGACTCGTGAGCTGGTAAAGTTGCAGCAAGGACGAGAGGTGAGTAAATCAGTATGAATTGTGAGTAAAACCATCCGGATCGTGAGTAAAATCATGAAGTATTATATTTATTATAATGTAGTTCTGATAATGTTAATGGATGTAATTAACATGCCGTGGTGGTTTTTGAGAAACTGTTTTGTTGTGAGTTTAAAATCAATTAAATATCTTTTGATTTTAAAAGAGTGTTTGCAGGGTTTTGAGAAATGTATGGTATTCGTGGAGAACAGCCATGTTATTTTATAATTGTATTAAGGTGTTCATAAGTGAATGACCATGTAGATATATATAATTAAATATATATTGTTGTGATGGATGTATCTTGGTAGAAAACAGTACTTAATGTGAAAATGACATTTATATTTTTTCAAGTGAGTGATGTTGTGATTGGAGGATAGAAGTGAGAATGCACTGATTCCTTCAATGGGAAGAAAATCTTTGAGAGGATTTGACCATGGCAAGTAATTAAGGATTGTGGGTGCGAGGCCCCAAACCAGTTAGAGCTCTAGCTGTCGCCATTACAGTGTTTATGAGGGTAACACATAGTCACTTTATATTTTCGTGGAATTGTGAACGTGCATCGTACCATTTCGAATGGTGTAGGTGTTTGTGTGTCAAGAGAGTCAAGCGTATTCTCACTTCTGTTGTCCAAAAGTGACATTGATGGTTGGGTTTATAATGAATTTTGAAACAAGTTTTGGGTCAGTTGATGACCGGACAGTTCTTATAAAATAAAAGAATTGTGATTGTGGTGAGTTGGTTGAGTATGAGTACCTTGATTATACAAGGATTGTGGTATGCTAATGAAAATGCATGTCAATATTATGTGTAAAATGACATATTTATACTGATGGTTGTGGTTTACTTATACGAGCTGCAGAAAGCTTACCGGGTTTGTTGGTGATGAACCCGATACACTATTCAACGGTGTAGAGGCTAATCCTACAGGTGGTAGAGACCGTGAGCATGGTAACTAAGGTTAGGAGCAGAAGGCTCTTTGGTGTACTTGCAATGTACAAAGTGTGGTTTGAAGTTGTTGGTGAGTTGAGACTTCCGTTGTGTGAAATAAACTTTGAGGAACAGATATGTAATAGGTTGAAGTTTCAATTTATTTTTTAACTGTTAGAATGTAATATTTGACTCAGAAGAGTTGAGTCTGTATTTACATTGAGGCTATGAACATGTGGTATTGTATTATGGAAAAAGAAAAAAATTCCTTGTACATTTGTTGAAGATTCACGAGCTTCGCGTGTCCGAATCGGCTTGCTTGTAATAACTAATCAGGTTATTTGTTATTGGACATTCGGGACGTGACATATATATATTTTAAATTTTAAATAAACACAATAACAACTTAATTATCATTTTAAAAAACAAACACCTCCCTTTCATTGTGCATAAAATCTTCTACACACCATTCAAGATGCTAAGTTTCAAGAATGTAAAATATATCTTCATTTTAGGAAAAGTAGAGTTTAGATTTACAGCATGCAGCCTACTTACAAAGAGAACAATTATTGTCAGATTGCCTACCAAACGTAAGTATTATCATACACAAACATTGTCTGCATGGAAGAATCCCCAGACCCCATTGTGGAGCTAAGGACCCACCTATAATATGTGATCTAAATGTTTGAAACAATTGAGCGCACATATTTAGAGAACCTGCAAACCAAAGCAAATGTTGGATATTTGTGTCTACAAAGTCTGTGGGGTTATGGCTTAATGAAAGTGTTTAAGATAGAATGAGAATGAGAGGATGAAAGATATGTTTCAAGATGCTTATGAATACGCTATCTTTTAGATTTTATTTGCCCCTATTACTTGTGTGTAAAGTGGTTAAGCAAATAAGCCATGTGGATGCTATGAATGTTACAAGGATGCTCAAGATTCTAGAGGTTAAATTCTGCAGAAACTAATCTCTAGATGTTTTTATCTTTTGTGAAACTAGATGGAGAAGAGTTAGGATATTAAACTTGGATCTTTCTTGGATATTTTGTTGTAGAGAATCCTACTCTATTTATAGAGGAGTTTGAGCCTTTTCAGAATAGGCATCACACCCTATTTCAATAAATGTATCTCTTGGACTACATCTCTTCATCAAGAGGTACCACTTCATATAGGACAACTCTTTTCATGCGTGTCTTTGAATTTAAAGTCATGCATATGAAGTGTTTCAAACGTTGATATATGATTTCCAAATATTTTGGCATCAAGATAAAACTTAGGGTAATGTTAGGGAGACCATCTATTTGTACCACATTTGTGTACCAACTGATGTGGCTATTGAATTGGCTATGCCACATCATTAAATGAATTTTTAATATTTTTAACATCACCAAAAAGTCCACAACCCCACCATCTCTCTCCTCTCACGCCATTGCACAGGTCAGGCTAATTCTACATCCCTCCCCACCCCCTACTCACCACACCCACCCCCTTCCTCACGCCAGCCCCTCATGAAAACCACCACCACGCCACCACCCTTTTATCTCTCTCTCTCTCTCTCTCTCTCTCTCTCTCTCTCTCTCTCTCTCTCCCTCTTTCCACCCAACCCAAAAATCCTGCCATAAACACAGCCACATCCCAGATTCTGAACAAATTTATTTTCACTTCAACACAAAAAATTTCAATTTCTTATCCACATCTCACAGGGGAGTTTATGGCGAGGTGGGTGAATTTGTGGTGTTGGTGGGGCTGGGTAGCCTAACAAATCAAAGACTGCAAGTATGGAGGGAGGCATGGCAAGCCAAAGTATGGAGGGAGGCAAGGCAGTTGTCACCGTCGTGGGGGAAAACTCTGGTATGATTTATTGTCGTTGGCAGATTAAGGAAAAGATAAGGGATGAGGAAGGAGAGGAGGTAGGGGAAGAACCAGATGAATATTAGTGAAACAAAACTTCTCAGACGCTTAGGTTTCTGTAAAGTAAAAGATTAAAAAAATAAAAAATAAAAACTCATTTAATGATGTGGCATAGCCAACTCAATAGCCACATCAGTTGGTACACAAATGTGATACAAATAGATGGTCTCCCTAGCATTACCCTAAAACTTAAGACTGAAAAGGTGCCTGGAAAACGCACCTCTGCGTCGAACCGATCAGTCGCTTTCTTCAACCGACCGGTCGTTTTTATACAAAGAACATTCTTCAAGTTTCTGCACCATTCCGACTGGTCATTCAATTCCGACGACCAGTCGTCTGCACTTGTATTTTGAAAAACCTCCAACAGCAAATGGCACTTTGTCCCCCAATCCCAACGAAATAGAAAGACAAAAAATTAAGAATGTAAGAAATAAACAAAGGATAAAATCATCGGTCTCTAAATCTAAGATTAAGGATCACACTCAACACAATTGTGCAAACAAGAATAGAGTATATATATTCCTTCCAAAGTTTATGTAATTGTTTCGAACTAAAATCTGGTTACAGATAATGAACAGGGTTCGTAGTCTTAAGCCCTCCTTGCACAATGGCGGTCCCCGATTGCATGTAACCCAGCTAAAAGTTGCCATTAGTTTATCCGAACAACCATTGGGCGGGGAAGCTCTGTTTTGAAAAAACCCGAGAATTCAGAGACAATATTCTGTAAATCGGAGGTCATGAGAGTGAAGATTTCAACTTTTTTGTGGGACTTGACAGTCTTGACAGTTTTGGTGGAGATGGGTAAGTCGGAAAAGGAGGCAGATGTCGCTGCCCAAGTTATAAGTTTTTCTCCGTAGACAGCACCTTTCTCAAGACGTAGAATGCTTGAGGAGCTACTTCCTCCTCCACCATGGCCAGTATCAGTGTTGTAGGTAAGTACACTTCCCTGCGTGATGAAGATCACCATATCGAGTGGCTCCCCCTCTCGAATAATAAAGCTGCCCCCAGCATAGTTGACTGGCTGAAGCTGTTCCAAGATCGCGTTCAACACTCCTTTGTATTTGTCTATATCTTCAAGCCCGGGTACCTAAGGTTATCTCATGTAAGAAAAATAACGAGGACAAAATCGAATAAGCAACTTCGTTACACTAATATGGATGCTAATATATTGCGTGAAGAGTGGCCAGTAATTAATTTTGTTTCTAATGTAAGATTATAATGTTCTTAAGTGTGTTCAATACTGATGTAGGTTTAAACAGTTGATCAGGACATTGTGTTCCTAATGATGCGGAGTTTCTGCCATTATAGCTTTGCTGCACATCCCTCTCTGTTGGAATCTTGTGTTTAAATCTGGACTTGGAAGCAGGGAACTGCCTTGGCAGTTCCCTCGAAATGAATACCTGCTCCCTATGGTCGCCTGCACCTTTTCTTGATCGCCGGGCTGGTGGCTGTTCTTTTCAAAGATAGTGGTGGTATGCCCTGGGAAGCGCTGCGTTCTCATGTTATTCTTTATTCCCCGGAATCATAAAAGTAAGTGAGAGGTGAAGCGTCAATTCAAGAGGTCAATAACAAGTATTCCCCAAATCCACGGGAATCATAACAACAATGATGCAATTTATTGGAAAGAATTATTCATTCGGGCCCAGAAAAGGGTTTTTGAATTCCCGCCTTTAGACCACCCTCCTCTATGGTAGCAAACGAGCTACTCGACGCTATTATTGGCACTTTATGTCAGGTTCTCTTCATCATGTTCCAAAATTTGGAAAGGCTTCTCGAAGGAGGCATTTCACAACATTATTCCATTTGTTAGACTCGCTATTCCTTCCGCTGTGATGGTCTTGTAATTTCGTTTTCTTAATATTTCACAAGGTTGTCTACTTCTAAGATCCGTTATTTTGGTGTCTAAGATCCTAATGCAGTTGACCATGAATTTTAACAGTTTGGAAATGTGGTCATTTGAATTGATTGTTCTTCTATCTGGTATTTCCCCTGACCACCTCTTCTCCAGCCCCACCTCACCCCCGCATCCACCATCTTCCCCAGCCCCACTTCTCCTCCACAGCCACCATCTTCCCCCACACCACCCCCAAACCCAGCCACATAGCATGTAAATATTACTTTGAATTCGTCGAAATCTCAAAGTCATCCCAAAATCCCTATATAGGGTCGCTTTCAGATCTGTTTTAAAATTCAAAATACTCAATTTCAAAATTAAAATTCAGAAAAATTGAGTAAAAAGCTTGAAGACTAAGTGACTTCACCTACTTTTGAAGTGAGCTTGCTTCATGTCTCTGGAGAGATCGGCGATCTTCTTGTGAAGATCGGGGAGATTCAGGTCCTGAATCAGGAGTTCGAGGACGGGGAGCCATCCGAAGATGGCGACCAAGTACAGAGGTAGACGGTTGATGAAGACGAAGATCTAGGGTGGGTTGGTAGGGTGCGGGAGGAGGCAGTCGGGGTGGTGTGGGGTGGGGCTTGGAAAAGAGGGAGACGAATAAAAAAATCTTTTGAATTTTGAATTTTAAATTAATTTAATAATATTATTTTACTTCTTTATAATTATTTTTAAAATATATATAATTTTTTATTATTTGTTTTTTCACCTGGAAATCCATGTCATTAAAAAAAAAGGGCATACGTTCACCACATCATTATTTAACAGATTCATTAACAGTTTGTGTAAAAGATGGGGCAATTTGTATGGTTTTCAGGAGTTTGAGTATGTACTCGTAAATGTCTCTAAAGGTGGGTATGAACTTGAAAATGACTTTATAATTTGGGGAGTTTTATGTAGTTTTTCCATATATATATATATATATAGGGCGGATCCGTGGCACTACATTTTTGACACAAGTTTTGACACAATTTATGGGCCATTAGATTACTCCACTTTTAATGGTTGAGATTAAATCTGACATGACAATTAATTTTCATTTTTTAAATAGACAATCATTAATTTTGTTTTCTCTCTCATAAAAATAAAAAACAAAATAATTTTCTCTCCCATCCATTTTTCTTGGAAACGTATTTGATATTAAATAGGAATTAACTACATCTGCTCCTTTCCTTTTTTTCATGGATACGTATACTCCTCTCTCTCTCTCTCTCTCTCTCTCTCTCTCTCTCTTCAATGATCCAGAAAAGAAAGCCTTGCCTTCTCCTCTTTCTCTCTCAAACTCCATGACCAGATTCAATAGACCAATCCCTCCAATCATTATTGAAAATCTTTAAACAACCACACACAAAAAATGGGAAAATCGAAGCTTTGAGTTCAAGTATAGCTACAGGGAGATTCAAATTCGTAGCCAATCCCTCCTATCATTTTTGAAGACCAAGCCTCTGATTAATAAACGGATTGTTGAAGACTTATTAATTTTCTCACAATTTTTGCCTTCTTCGTCGGGAACAAAGCTTTGTTCCAGGTACTGATTTCAATTTTTGATTTGTTTCAAATTGTTGTTAGGATTTCTGATTTTGAGGGTTTGATTTAGGGATTTTAATCTTCTCATATGTCTGAGTTTCTTGAATGCATTATTTTTAGGTCAAGTTGTTCAGATTATAAATTTAGTTTATGATGTAGATTCTTATAATCCTAAAACCTATGGACCTTCAGTTCGAGAATGTGATAATTTTCTACTATGTATTTTCTAATGGATGAATAACTCTCTTCTGTAATAGCATAATACTATATTTGTATTTTATTTTGTACATTGCAGAACGAAAACAATTCCTCGCACATTCTGGATGGCATGTGCACACATATTTATGATTGTATCATTCGTTTTATATTCGTTAGCTCTCAGTGGTACTCTCTATGTTGCAACAACTCTGTTTGGTATCTACTATGGGACTCAGTATTCAATAACGGTTCCAACTTCCTCTGAACTTTTTGGCTTGAAACATTTTGGTGTAAATTACAGCTTCATGGGACTTGGCAATCCTATTGGTGCAATACTTTTCTCAGTTCTACTTCCTGGTAATGTATATGATGTTGAAGCTGCAAAGCAAGGAGGGTTCACCTACAATTGCTGAGATTTGAGCTATGAGTTGCTCCCCAAGTTGGCCTTTGGCTGTGTGAAAATGGGAGATTAAAGAAGAGTCATTTAGTTTCTTTTGTAACTAGTATATAAACCAAAGTCTATGGGGGTATGATTTTGAATTTGATGTGTAATTAGAATGGATATATGTAATGTTTCCGATGAGCTAAGAATAAGTTCTCTTCAAAATCATTTAGGAAGGATTTGCGGATGACGCTTGTTGTGCAACAATTTCCCACAGAGAATGCTACATACATTGTTTCCATACTACAATACCATATTGGCTGTTATATCATATAAGAATTGAACTTTCTTCATTATATTCCCTCACACTTGCAGACTTGCAGTTTACGTTTCTCATTTCTTATGCCTTTTGAAATGTTGTTATGTAGTTCAGTAACTTCTTTTGATAGGTACCTCAAGGGGAAAACTTGCTGGACCATTTTCAGGGCATTTCTTCTCTTCCTTCTTTTTTTTTTTTTTTTCTATTTTGTGGTCCTCATAATTACTTTAGCAGTATGTCTTAAGGATTCTAAAAAGAAATCTAGTTGACAGGAAATCTTCATGGTTGGTGAGTATGTATGCTTCTAAGATGGAAATTTGTCCAAGACATTTGAAGGATAAGAAGCACAATTTTCACTCAATATCATCACAAAAAACAAAAACGATACAAGTAACCAACCATCAGTGATGCAAAATGATGCCCTTGTTTACTATAGTTTTGCATTCCTGACAAAATCGTACACAAGAACAGTAAAATACTAGTGCTTTCAATTATAATCAAAGAGAAAGACAAGTGACATACAAAAAAAACAGGAGAGACAATGTCATTACTCAACTAGACCCTCTTGGCTATTAAAGTTTGCCAAATGCATGACCCACATACACTGAAAAAAGCTAACCAAAGTCTTGTGAAGCACAAAGCCAAAACCTCACTTGGTGGAAGAACCCAAAAAGTCTTGTGATCTCTTCAACCCCAGTCGACCAATAACCTCACTGGGCTACCATTTGTGAGCAACAACATGCTGCCTTGGTTGTTGGCCATGATCATCTTCTTGTTCAAAACAGCCCAAGCTCAATAACTGTACTCATCTTCTAATTCATGCATGTATGGTATGAATTTCTTGAAAAAGAAATATAAGCGATGATCTGTCTGTCTTTCACAACTGCAAGAGCTTTCCCTTGACGAACATAATTGACTATCCCTAATGCAAGACAACAACGAAAGATACACAAAACGACATTTTATTTGCCTAATGAGCATAAATTAAAGGAAAAGAAAACAAAATTGACCAAAGCTTTAAATAAAAAAAACTCACCATTAACAATATTCTTGGTCATCACTCTCCACATCTTGGCAAGTGTCTTCTAACTCTTCATTGTCTGAATTTAGATTCATAATAATCAAGTTAAACATAAGCTTATGACCTTATTATTAGAAGTAAAAATAATAAAAAGTGAACGAACTTACATGGATTTGTTGATTCATTCTTTCTTCTTTTCAGATTTGATGGACAATTTCTTTTGTCATGTTGTGCTATCTTTTTGCATAATGCACACTTTCTTTTCTTCTTGTTTTGAGCCAACTCAATACCACTTTTTTATCCTTTTGGAACCGCTAATATTGTCCTTCTTTCTACCCTTAGTTTGTGAGATATTGGGGTCCAAAAGCAACAATTGAGAGGAATCAATATTAGTACTACATGGATCACCTGTTGTTGTGGAAGGAATTGTTGCATGCTGCGTACAATTTTTTGACAGTTTCTTGGACAATTCATTTATAGCTTCCATAAAAGTTGTGTATGCCTCATTTGAAGATGCTACAATGCAAGCCAACTTTGTTGCTGCAATGCAAGCCAACTTCATAGATGAAGGTAACATACCTGAGATAGGCACTGAGAGTTCGAGGAAATATCTTGCGTGTGCTCCAACATTTTGATGAGACAATATTGTATTCTCTCCCTATTAAAATGATAGGGTTTGAAAGGATCAAATTATATTTTTTTTGAAACAATCAAAAAACACAGCAAAATTCGAATGCAGCTAATAGGGTATGAAACGATCAAATTATATTTTTTTAAGGGAAAAATCCTTAAATTAAAAAAAAACAGTAAAATTTGAATTATTATTTTTATATATGAGAAGATTAAAATCTCTAAACCAAACCCTATAATCAAAAATCCTAACAACAATTTGAAACAAATCAAAAATTGATATATGTACCTGGAGCAAAGCTTTGTTCTCGACAAATAAGGCAAAAATTGTGAGAAAATTAATCAGTCTTCAACAATCCGTTTATTAATCAGAGGCTTGGTCTTCAATAATGATTGGAGGGATTGGCTACGAATTTGAATCTCCCTGTAGCTATACTTGAACTCAAAGCTTCGATTTTTCCCCTTTTTTGTGTGTGTTTGTTTAAAGATTTTCAATAATGATTGGAGGAGTATACATATCCATGAAAAAAAGGAAAGGAGCAGACGTAGTTAATGCCTATTTAATTTCAAATACGTTTCCAAGAAAAATGGATGGGAGAGAAAATTATTTTGTTTTTTATTTTTATGAGAGAGAAAATCAAATTAATGATTGTCTATTTAAAAAATGAAAATTAATTGCCATGTCAGATTTAATCTCAACCATTAAAAGTGGAGTAATCTAATGGCCCACAAATTGTGTCAAAACTTGTGTAATAAATGTAGTGCTACGGATCCGCTATATATATATATATGTGTGTGTGTGTGTGTGTGTATATATATGTGTATATATATGTATATATATACTTACTTTCTTTAGTGTAGCCAAGAAGAGATGGCGCTTGATATGTCTCTTAAGCAAGGAATTAAATATCGAAGGTTTCAGAAATATCGGTGGTTCAAAAACACGGAAATATCGATGGAAATATCGGGAAAATATCGATATCGATAAAAATTGGATAAAAACCACGGAAATAATAAGAAAAACTTGAAAATTTTTATTGAAACTTTGGAGAATGTTTATTTAGTCAATTATCTATTAGTTTATCACAAAAAATTGGAAGGAAATGCATTGCATGATATGTTTAACTGATATAAGTTAATTATATAGCGAGCCGACAAATATTGTGCTTGTAGAAAATATGTAGTAATTAATGAAAGAAGATTAAACACACCATAATCATTTATATATAATGATTTACTACAATATTTTACACTTTATACATTGCATGGTAAGATACATGAGTGACTTATGAGGTTCAAAATTTTCACTACTTCATCATCTCTATGTGTAGAGTAAGTATACGCATGATATATGCAAATTTATAAACTAAAAAACAATTAAAATCTTGTTATATATGATTATATAATAAAATCATCTTGTTACATTAAGTTATATAGTAAGATATTAATTTTTGGAAGTTAGTAAGACTGTAAGATATTATTTATATATATATACACGGTACATAAGAGTGCTCAAATACTAATCAATCATATATATACATGGTATATACGAGAACTCAAATGCTAATTGATTAATTATATATATATATATATATATCTCTCTCTCTTAAATGCTAATCGATTAATTAAATGTATATATATTTTTAATTAATACTTAAAAAGAGGCATGTATAGCACAAATGTAAAAGTTAGTGGTGAATGGATGATTGTATATTAACGGCCCCTCCATGTAATATCTAAAGTTTCGAAAACAAAACCTGTGGTTTTAACATTCCAAAGCAGGCAGAGGCAAAACCATGGGCATCGTCAAATCCAAGAAGCCCAAATACCAAATATTAAAATAAAATTAAAAACAGCCAGGGCCAGCTATAGCTCTCTACGACAAATCTATAGTACCCACAAAACGAAATTGTAGCTTCTCTCTTATGCAGATTCATTTTGCAACGAAGAGCTCCTCTCATAAGCTCTCATTAATCTTCCATCGACGTCCGGGATCAGAGCGAGCCAATCCCCGCACCACTCACCCCGCCCTTTGTCCATTTTCACACCTTCTCCTCTCTCCTCTCCTCTCCTCTCCTCTCCTCTCCTCTCTCTCTCTCTCTCTCTCTCTCTCTCTCTCTCTCTCTCTCTCTCTCTCTCTCTCTCTCTCTCTCTCTCTCATTGCCATGGCCACCAACTGGAAATCATAATCGGCACCGCCTCCTTGCCGTCTATGAGTTTTGATAGGGCAGGTTTGAACCCCTGGGTTTTTTTTCTTCAGTTTTTCAGTTTTTCCAAAATATCGCGATATTATCACCATTTCAAAGATAAATTGGGCGATAATATCGGCTGCGAAATTTTCGTCGAAATTTCGACGATATTTTCGAAAAAATCACGAAATCAAACTGGAAGTGAACGATAATATCGATGACTGAAATTTCAGAAATATCGCCGATATTTCGGCGATATTTTCGATTTTTCATACTATGCTCTTAAGTTGCGACGGAAGTAGAGAGAGTATATTCTCCACAATAAGATCTTCCTCTTCTTCAAGTCTGTTTTCTATTATTTCTGAGATCGGCCCGTCTTTACCATGGAGCCCATATTCAGATACCATGAATTCTATTTGTGGATCTTTGGTTTTCACCTTCTGCCGAATCTTATGTGTTCTCCTAGTTGCCTGCATAAATGTCTATTCCAGAACAAGCAGGGTTCAGTTGATTAAATCCTGAAATTGATAAACATGAGCACCATAGTAGATACATTCCATTATTGAGAGAGTTATTAGATGATGGGATATCACCAACCGTTGAAAATCACAGCAAAAATATATCTAGACTTTTTAAGAAATTTCTCCACCATATATATAGCATCATATAATTGAAATTTTTTTTAATATACAAGGAATTTTTTTTTTTAAAAAATTCATTTTGCACTCCTTGTAAAAATGTAAGAGAGAATTTGCACTTAAAGGATTGCATTATGATCTTTTTGGAGTGTCAATATATATCAAATCAAAGATTATTTGATATATAAGGCCAAGAAATTTCATAAAAAGTCTAGAATCTACCATGCATCTCATTAATTAAACCGCGAAGTGTTAGCGCGAGTAGTCTCATTCTAATTGAGATTTACTTCCTAGTATATTCTGATTTTATTTATTTCCTTTTGTATAAATATTATGTAATTAAGATTTATCTTATTTCCTAGTATAACCCTACTAGGGTTTGTAACCTTGTATTATAAATACCTCCTTTCGGAGAATAGAATACAATATGAAAATATTCTACTATATTGTTTGACTTGGCATCAGAGTCGACTTTCTGGTGACCTGTGTATTGTGCCCACTTGTATTCTACTGTGTGCCGTAATTTCTTTTAGGGTTCTCTTGTGCCTGTGTCTGTGCTGTGTTTGTTGTATTTGCTTCGTGTGGTGTTTCTGCTGCTATCATGGGTGATGATTCCAGGGTTGTGGTTGGTTCTAGTGTTTCTGTAACGAATGAGGATCGTCCTTCGCGTGATTATTCTACTCATATTACTTATGACAAATTGGATGGCTCCAATTATACCTCTTGGTCTCGTGGTGCTCGCCTTACGATTACTGGTCGTCGTATGGAAAACTGGATTAATGGGAAGAAGCATGCTCCATCCCCAGATTCCTGAAGGCATCCAGTTCCCGAAGGCAACACTTTGTCCGAAGACATTTATATTTCCGAAGGCAACATTTCAATTTGAAATCATTTAACAAATATATAAATAAGCATATAATCATATCATTAATTAAATCCTTTCCTGAATAGGTTATAAACTATTTCTCAACTTATTTTTCAAATCCAGTTCTCAAATCATCCTAAAATCATTCCCAAATCATTCTCAAACTTTCCAAGCTATTCACATTTATCAACATGCATAAATATTTAAAATCATTTCAAACCCAGACCGAATGCTTGGAAAGTAAAAAAAAAGACAAACTTAAATCATCCATAAAACCATAATTAAATTATTCATGCAATATTTCATGAAAATCATTTATAAAACAAACGTCCACTCACGTCCTTTCCCAAGTCTTTTCTGCTAATCATAACCACTTAAATTTATTAATTCGAATTAGACCATCTACATAGCTTCCATATACTATTCTCAACTCCAATCCAACTATGTTCTCTGTGACTGGGGTAAAACCAAGTAAGTCTAAGAAAATATTATATCTTCTAGCAGTTTCAATTACTTAAGTTTTGTTTGTTGAACACTATTCCAAAAAACAAAAACAAAAAAGCTTAAGCTGTTAGGATGTGGAACAACAATTACTTATACTTGAACACAACTAAGGGGTTAATCTATAATTTTATACCTGATTTGATTGGTATAAACACTCTTTTAAAAAAACTAAAACCAATAACAGAAGTAATTGTGAAGTTTTTCCAAACATTATTATTTTAAAATCTTTATTAAGCACCAATGGGAAGCATTATCTACAAAAATTGTACACTTATTAGATAATAACAATTGCATTGAGGGTTAAAGAATAGACAAGGCATTAATTAATTGAGCTCCAATGTGGTTTCTAATTAAAAATTGGAAACCACAACATATTGATTATGAAAGAGAGGCATTTCTTACCATTCCTACAAACCGATATAGTATTAACTATTACCTCTATCATGTTAGGTTTTTCACTAATCGTGATCACAATATTTCTTGTTTAAAATAAACTGGTTCGTCAAACCAAAGTGAAAGTTCATACTAATCTCAGTGCACAAATTCTAGAACCATAACGCTGACACAATTTTATGCCAAATTTCACTTAAAGTTTACAGAGTTGTCCACCAGGAAACATGATATGAGCTTATATAGTTTGATATGGTTAGAACACCCAAAAAAAATCATAGGAAATAGAAGTAAACATATTAGGAACCATCTAGATACAAGTCATCGTTTATTTATTGCAACCCACACCTCACATTTTCTCTTCTTAATGCGACTACATCTTACCCTTCTTTCTAAGAGGTCCTCCTTCCATTGTTCTTGTATTCCTTCTCCTATATTATGAGACAGAATGTGTGTATCTGTGTGAACTGATTACAAGATAAATTTAACAACACATTTCTAAAATACTATAGAGACTGGGCCAAGGATCAACTCAAGGCACAACCATGGATTTGACATAAGCCTTAAGTACAACTGTGAGCGCCAAAGAAGCATAGAGTCACACTACTATATGTCAGCTCTCAGTGGACACTTTTTCATACCACACAACTGTTCTCATGTTAAAAGCATGCACTCAAAATCAAACTAAATAAAACACATGAATTAACAATTAAGCACTGAGTTCATTTATGACTTCAGACCTCCAAAACTTACTAAAACATTCAAACCAGTAAATTATAGGGTACCAAATACAGTACTAGTTCACATTTGCTTTTGAACCCAAGATCGGAATTTTAATGACAAGTAACAAGAATATCTTAAGATTCAGTTAGCAATCAACAACTTGGAGCAAGGAATGGCCGCGATAAGATCGTACAAGAATATAAATTGACAAACCGTCGGCCCAAAATTTGGGTTTCCAAATCAAACTTCCAAACAACAAAATTGATCCTAACCACTTGCATAAACAACTAGAGGATGATGAGGGGATGAAAAACCGTACCTCACTCGTCGGAATTAGTGACCGGAGTCGCCGGAAATTGGATGACAAAACCGGCCAAAACTTCCCTCGTTTCCAGTCGCTACCACACGCGATTTCGAGCTGTGAAAACTAGTGGATTAGGTAGAGGATGAAGAGAGGAGAAAAAAAGAGTGTAAGTTTGCATCAAGAGGTGGCCGGATGAGGGAGAATTTGGCCGGCGAAATTCCGGCCAAATTGAAGGTGTCGAACAGAGAGAGGGAGAGGGGAGGTTTTCGTGAGGTGAGAAAGAAGTGAGTGAAAATTTAAAATCTGATCTGCCCTTTTTTTAAATTTTTTTCTTTACTTTTTACTTTTTTACTTTTACAATTAAAATTTTATACTTTCAAGACTCGTAACTTTCTCGTTTCAACTCCAAATTGAGCGTACCACATACCCACGAACTCGTATCGACGAGCCCGACACAACGGTGCGGCTCAATTCCCCAAATTCTTTTCCGAACAAAAGTCAATTCCAAACTCACTAAATTACCCTCGAAATAAAATTATCTTTTACTTGAATAATTTAATATAAATTTAGGAACGAGATATTACAGTTAGGATATTAAACTTGGATCTTTCTTCGAAATTTTGTTGCAGAGAATCCTGCTCTATTTATAGAGGAGTTTGAATCTTTTCTAAATACGTATCACACCCTATTTGAATCCATGTATCTCTTGGATTACATATGTTCGTCAAGAGGTACCACTTCATATAGGGCACCTCTTTTCATGTAAGAGTGTGTCTTTGAATTTAAATTCATGCATATGAAGTGTTTCTAACGTTCATATATGATTTCCAAATATTTTGGCATCAAGATCAAACTTAACACTGAAAATGAGCCTAAAAAACGCACCTCTGTGTCGAACCGATCAGTCAACCGACCGGTCATTTTATACTAAGAACATTCTTCAAGTTTCTGCACCATCCGACTGGTCATTCAATTCTGACGACCAGTCGTTGTATTTTGAAAAACCTCCAACAGTTTGTCCCCCAATCCCAACCAAATAGAAATACAAAAAATTAAGAATGTAAGAAATAAACAAAGGATAAAATAATCCGTCCTAATTAATAACCCCTAAATCTAAGATTAAGGATCACACTCAACACAATTGTGCAAACAAGAATAAGTGTATATATTAATTCCTTCCAAACTTTATGTAATTGGTTCGAACTAAAATCTGGTTACAGATAATTAACAGGATTCATAGTCTTGAGCCCTCCTTGCACAATGGCGGTCCCCGATTGCATGTAACCCAGCTACAAGTTGCCATCAGTTATCTGAACAAGAGTCTCCATTGGGCGGGGAAGCTCTGTGTTGAAAAAACTCGGGAATTCAGAGACAATATGCTGTAAATCGGAGGCCATGAGAGTGAAGACTTCAACTTTTTCGTGGGACTTTTTGTGGGACCTGACAGTTTCGGGTGAGATGGGTGGTAAGTCGGAAAAGGAGGCAGATGTCGCTGCCCAAGTTATAAGTTCTCCTCCATAGACTTCACCTGCCTTAAGAATGCTTGAGGAGCTACTTCCTCCTCCACCATGGCCAGTACAAGTGTTGTAGGTAAGTACACTTCCCTGCGCGATGAAGATCACCATATCGAGTGGCTCCCCCTCTCGAATAATAAAGCTGCCCCCAGCATAGTTGACTGGCTGAAGCTGTTCCAAGATTGCGTTCAACACTTCTTTGTCGTTGTCTATATTTTCAAGCCCGGGTACCTAAGGTTATTTCATGTAAGAAAAATAACGAGGACAAAATCCAATAAGCAACTTCGTTACACTAATATGGATGCTAATATATTGCGTGAAGAGTGCCTGCTAAAATATGAATATGGGTTTGAATACTTTAGGTTCGTTGTATTCTTCTCCATAAGGAGGTATATATAGGGATTTACATGAGTGCTTTACAAGGAAATAGATACAGTACTCAATTAGGATAATATCTCCTAATTACACAGTGATTTGTCAACTATCTAAAATAAGGAAAGTAAATCTCTTAATCAATCAAGGAAATAAATCTCCTTGATTGATTAGGACTCACTCACGTTAACACTCCTCCTCAAGTTGGTGCATATACGTCACCAATGCCCAACTTGGTAAGTGAGTCATAAAATACTCTTCCACACACGACTTTGGTTAAGACATCCGCCGGTTGATCTTCCGATTTCACGAACGGTAGGCGGATGATCTTTTTCTCAATTTTTCTTTGATGAAGTGTCTATCCACCTCAACATGTTTGGTTCGATCATGTTGAACTGGATTATGAGCAATATCAATAGCTGACTTATTGTCACAATGCAACTCCATCGGTTTTTTGGTTTGAAGCCCAATTCACAAGAGTCGTCTAATCCACAATAATTCACAAACTCCGTGAGCCATTCCTCTATACTGCTTCGCACTAGACCGAGAAACCACATTTTGTTTTTACTCCGCTAGTGACAAGGTTACCTCCCACGAATGTAAAGTAACCGTAAGTAGAACGTCTATCTCAGAATCTGACCCAAATTTACCAAAGATCTCAGATATCCAATGACTTCAAGATCTCCATGTTTTGAGAACATTAATCCTTTTCCAGGGGCTGACTTTAAGTATCTTAAAATTCGATCAACCGCATTCCTATGAGAGACACTAGGTGAATGCATAAACCGACTAACCACACTCACAACATATGCAATATCCGGTCTTGTGTGTGCTGTATATCAACCTTCCAACAAGGCGTTGATACTGTTCCTTATTGGTTGGTTCTTGGTCCATGTCTTCACACAACTTGTGGTTCATCTCAATGGGTGTGTCAGCTGGCTTACACCCGAGCATTCATGTTTCCGTGAGTAGATCCATTACATACTTCCTTTGAGACAGAAATATACCCGTGTTTGATCTTGCTACTTCAATCCCAAGAAAGTACTTCAGATCACCTAAGTCTTTCATCTCAAATTCGTGAGATGATACTTTTGCGGCTTGATTGCTCTTCTGTCGTTCCCGATTACGACTATGTCATCTACATAAACAATCAATGCAGTAAGCCTTCCTCCGTCACGCTTTATAAACAGGTGTGATCTGAATTACTCTGCGTATAACCAAAATTCTTCATAGATTTGGTAAATCTGCCAAACCATGCTCTGGGGATTGTTTCAATCCATATAAAGACTTTCTCGAGCTTGCAAACGTGATTCTTCTTGTCATGGGCTAAGTTACATCCTGGTGGTAGGTCCATATAAACTTCTTCTTCCAAGTCTCCATGTAAGAATGCATTTTTACATCAAACTGATGTAATGGCCAATCTAGATTTGCAACTAGAGACAGTAGAACTCTAATAGTATTAATCTTGGCTCTTTGGGGCAAAAGTCTCCTGGTAGTCTATCCCATATCTCTGTGTATACCCCTTTGCCACCAATCTAGCTTTATATCTTTCAACGGATCCATCTCGCTTTGAGCTTCACAAGTATAAATCCATCTGCACCCAACTGTTTTCTTTCCGTGAGGTAAGGGTACGAGTTCCCATGTGACATTCTTTTGAAGGGCTCGCATCTCTTCATTCATGGCGTCCTTCCACTTTGGGTCTTCTAATGCTTCAAGAATAATCGTTGGGGACAGATATGTCAGCCAATTGCTTTACATAGTGCACACGTGCCTCTGATAATCTACTGAGAGATATGTAATTGTTGATGGGGTATTTCCCTTTGGCTTTAAGATCTGCTTCATATTGTACTCGAGGTTTGCCACGGTTCCTCCTTTCTGGTAATTGGTATTTGAGTTACGTGCCTTCAAATCAATTCATCATGGGATATTTCATTAGTGTTATCGGTTTCGGAAGAGGTTACCCAATGACGTCCTCGACATGTGATTGGTGTGGTACTCGGGCTGGAGCGGGCAAAATCTCATGAAAGCGGTTCAATTTCCTCCTCCCGATTTTGATCATGAGATAATCAAGAGATTCTTGAGCGACGATCGCCGACTTCCGGCAACCGGTCGTTTTGAAGCCGGTTCTCCAGGTTTGACGAATGCAGGCGACCGGTCGCAGGATTCTCGCGACGGTCGTTTTGAAACAGATTCTCTTGCGGCCGTCGCAAGGTTCAGCGACCGTCGTTTTGAAGCGTAGTCACGTCCTCCTGGAGAAAAATAAAAAATTTGAGGTTTAATGGGTTCTTGATTCTCCTCCGTGCAGCTGAAAAATATTTGTCATGTTCCTAACACAACATCCAATGAGGTGAAGACTTTTTGACTTGGAGGATGGTAACACCGGTACTTTCTCGATGTGGTGCATAACCAATGAAGACACATTTCTCGGCTCGGGGATCCAGCTTTGCTTCGTTGGTGATCATGTAAGTGGACAAAAACCACACACCAAAGATCCGGTTCCGTGTTTGGGGTGAGAGGTATTTGGCTATGGTGGTGAA
Source organism: Prunus padus (assembly GCA_024362665.1). NCBI lineage: Eukaryota > Viridiplantae > Streptophyta > Magnoliopsida > Rosales > Rosaceae > Prunus > Prunus padus. Next base: position 6,715,586 of record JANFAM010000019.1, read on the forward strand.
GTGTTTGGAGTGGTGTTTGGAAATTGAGGATACTGGAGGGAATCCGGTTGATGATGTATGCTGCAGAGAGGACCGCTTCTCCCCAAAAAGTGCGGGGCATATTTGCGTCAAAGAGAGAGGCACGAACTATTTCCAATAAGTGACGGTTCTTTCTTTCAGCCACTCCATTTTGTTGAGGAGTGTAGGGGCATGAGCGTTGATGTATGATGCCACGATCTTGTAAGAACTGGTTAAGATCATGGTTGAGAAATTCTCCACCGTTATCTGAACGAAGAACCTGAATTCTGGTATGGAACTGAGTCTCCACCATTTGATAAAACTGCTGAAATTTGGAACTGACTTCCCCTTTAGTTTTGAGAAGGGAAACCCAGGTCATGCGGGTGCAATCATCTATAAACGTGACAAACCATCTAGCTCCCCCCGGAGTGGTAATTTTTGCAGGGCCCCAAACATCAGAATGAACAAGAGAAAATGGAACCAAACTTTTATTTGAACTTAAGGGAAAAGGAACACGATGGCTCTTGGCCAGTTCACAAATGTCACACTTAAAATTGGAACTATCTAAACTGGAAAATAATGACGGAAATAACTTCTGTAAATATCCAAATGAAGCATGTCCAAGACGCCTATGCCATAACCATACTTCTGCAGTTTGCTTCTCAATACTAGCACCCCCAATCTTGAAAGCTTTACTCGGTGCCAAGTCCAGGTAGTAGAGTTTGCCCCTCCTAGTACCACAATCAATCGTCTTGCTGCTAAGGATGTCCTGAAAAACACAATGAGTAGGCCAAAAAGTTACGGTGCAATTCAAGGCCGTAGTAATTTGAGCAACGGACAAGAGATTATGATGTAAGGATGGAACAATCAATACAGAATCCAAATTTAGAGAGTCAGAGAGAGAGAGGGAACCCTCCCCAATTACGGGGGAGGGGGTACCATTAGCATTAGACACCACAGATTGAGGAGATGGTGTATGAGAGACAATTTGTCCAGGATCAAAAGTCATGTGATCAGTGGCTCCAGTGTCAATGATCCATGTGTGTTTCTTTGATGTAGTACTCAAAACATAACCTTGGGTACCTGTGGTGGCTATAGAGGCGGATGCTGGAGTCGGTGTAGTTGAGGCACCAGGAGTTGTAAGATCTACTTCAGCAGATGTGTTGAGGGATTTGCTCCTATTCTTGCGGGGAGCTTTGGAGTGATCCCACCAATCAGGGTACCCAATCAATTCGTAACAGCCAGCACGGGTATGTTTATTGCCACCACGGTGGGTGCACTTCACGCTCGACGGGATCCCGTTGCCTTAGTCTCGAGTTGAGCCACCGGTCGTGGGGCCCTTTGGTCGTTGAGAGATCGTGACAGCGATTTACGGCACACTCGTCATGGTCGGCCGTTGTTGAACTTCGCGACGAACATAGGCAAAGGTTTGATCAAGGTCTAATTTGGGATCCTTGCGTAAGATTTCCCCGGACTTGATCAAACTCGGGGTCAAGACCGGCGAGAAAGAGGTGGACACGAAGACGATCCAATTCCGTCTCGCTCGGTGGCGTCGGCGTCGCGGTGCATACGGCTAGGATCGCGATGGTCAATCTCTTGAAAGATGCTCTGCAGTGATCGTAGTATTTGTGGACGGGGCACCATTCTGTTTAATAGTGAACGCCCGTTTGTTGAGATCAAAAGATAAGTTTCATCCCCACCATCATAGTAGGTCTTCTTTACGGCAGTCGCATTTCTTTGGCGGTACTCAAGCGGATAAAACGACTCATCAAGTCGGGAGACATGGAGTCAATGAGCCACCCTTGACCCGAAAGTTCTCGCACACCATTTGTTGTATGTGGACGAGAGCCGAGGAGGCTGTGGAGTGTCGCGGTGAGGTACCCCAATTTTTCCCGGCTGCAATACGCATCTCCATGACCTGGGACCATAAGGCATAATTGGTCTCACCAAGATGACGCTCGTAGGGAACGGGGAGTTGTCACTGTGAATAGTGACGATCTGAGGAGCGGATGTGGAGTCGTCGGTGGGTTTGAACGGGACGGTCTCCATGGCAGCGGAATGATTTGAGGGTGAGATAAAGGTATGTGTTTAAGGATTTTGATAAGAGGATTTGAGGAATTTAGATATGAGGGATTTGAATTTGGGGATTTGAAATATGAGGAATTTGATTTAGGGTTCTGAGATTTGAATATGAAAAATTTGATATGAGAATTTAGAGACAATCGAGGATCGATTGCTCTGATACCATGCTAAAATATGAATATGGGTTTGAATACTTTAGGTTCGTTTTATTCTTCTCCATAAGGAGGTATATATAGGGATTTACATGAGTGCTTTACAAGGAAATAGATACAGTACTCAATTAGGATAATATCTCCTAATTACACAGTGATTTGTCAACTATCTAAAATAAGGAAAGTAAATCTCTTAATCAATCAAGGAAATAAATCTCCTTGATTGATTAGGACTCACTCACGTTAACAGTGCCCAGTAATTAATTTTGTTTCTAATGTAAGATTATAATGTTCTTAAGTGTGTTCAATACAGATGTAGGTTTGGACAGTTGATCAGGACATTGTGTTCCCAATGATGCGGAGCTCTGCCATTAGAGCTTTGCTGCACATCCCTCTCTGTTGGAATCTTGTGTTTAAATCTGGACTTGGAAGCAGGGAACTGCCTTGGCAGTTTCAATCTCTTTCTGGATCAATGTGCTATTATTGGCACTTGATGTCAGGTTCTCTTCATAATGTTCCAAAATTTGGACAGGCTTCTCGAAGGAGGCATTTCACAACATTATTCCATTTGATAGACTCGCTATTCCTTCCGCTGTAATTTCGATTTCTTTATATTTCCATTTAATATTTCTTAATTTTTCCTCGAAGGAGGCATTTCACAACATTATTGGCACTTGATGTCAGGTTGTCCAATTCTAAGATCCGTTATTTTGGTGTCTAAGATCCTAATGCAGTTGACCATGAATTTTAACACTTTGGAAATGTGGTCATTTGAATTGATTGTTCTTCAATCTGGTCTTCCCCTAACCACCTCTTCCTCAGCCACCATCTTGCCCCAAACCCAGCCACATAGCATGTAAATTTTACTATGAATTCGTTGAAATCTCAAACTCATCTCAAAATCCCCATAGGGTCGCTGTCAGATTTGTTTCGAAATTCAAAATCCCCAATTTCAAAATTAAAATTCAGAAAAATTGTATAAAAAGGTTGAAGACAAAGTGACTTCACCTACTTTTGAAGTGAGCTTGCTTCATGTCTTTGGAGATATCGGCAATCTTCTTGTCAAGATCGGGGAGATTCAGGTCCTGAATCGGGATCGAGGACGGGGAGCCATCCGGAGATATTGCCAAGCACAGAGGGAGGCAGTTGATGAGGAAGAAGATCTAGGCCCCGTTTGGTTCATGGGAAAGGAGGCTTGGGGATGAGAAATCAATTGCTTTCCCATGTTTGGTAAATCCAGGCATGGGAAATGATTGCCTAGCACATGGGAAAGTAGGGGGGAAAGTGAAGCCCTCCTCTCCACTTGGGTTTTGATTTCCCTTCTCATGGGAAAGTTTGGAAAAATGAGCCAGCATTCAATGCACATTTTTCTTGACCATTTTGTCCCCATGAACAATTTAGAATTACAATGTATAATTAAATGCTTTCTTTTTTTATTTGATTTAATATGGGTATAATTGGAAAATTATACAAACTTTGTTTTCCATTCCTACTCAAAACAAACATGGGAAAGGAAACAAAGTGAAATCTTCGGATTACTTTCCCGACATTACCAAACGTGGGAAAGGAATCTTCCATTCCCATCCCTTGGGAAATGACATGGGAAGTGATTTTCCCTCAAATCCGTTCCGTGAACCAAACGGGGTCCTAGAGTGGGTTGGTGGGGTGCGGGAGGAGGCAGTCGGGGTGGGGTGGGGCTTGGAAAAGAGAGAGACGAATAAAAAAATTTTTTTGAATTTTAATTTTAATTTAATAATATTATTTTACTTCTTTATAATTATTTTAAATATATATATATAATTTTTTATTATTTGTTTGTTGACCTGGAAATCCATGTCATTAAAAAAAAAGGGCATATGTTCACCACATCATCATTTAACAGATTCATTAACGGTTTATGTAATAAATTGGGCAATTTGTATGGTTTTTGGGGATTTGAGTATATACTCGTAAATGTCACTAAAGATAGGTATGAACTTGAAAATGACCTTATAATTTAGGGAGTTTTATGTAGTTTTTCCATACATATATATGTGTGTGTTTGTATATATGCGTATATATATTACTTACTTTCTTTAGTGTAGCCAAGAAGAGATGGCGCTTGATAGGTCTCTTAAGTCGCGACGGAAGTACAGAGAATATATTCTCCACAACAAGATCTTCCTCTTCTTCAAGTCTTTTTTCTATTATTTCTAAGATCAGCCGCCTGGCTTGAGGGAGCCCATATTCAGATACCATGAATTCTATTTGTGGCTTTATGGTTTTCAGCTTCTGCCGAGCTTTATGTGTTCTCCTAGTTGCCTGCATAAATGTCTATTCCAGAACAAGCAGGGTTCAGTTGATTAAATCCTGATTGATAAACATGAGCACCATAGTAGATACATTCCATTATTGAGAGAGTTATTAGATGATGGGATATCACCAACCGTTGAAAATCACAGCATAAATATATCTAGACTTTTTAAGAAATTTCTCCGCCATATATATAGCATCATATAATTGATTTTTTTTAATATACAAGGAATTCTTTTTATAAAAAAAAAATCATTTTGCACTCCTTGTAAAAATGTAAGAGAGAATTTGCACTGAAAGGATTGCATTATGATCTTTTTGGAGTGTCAATATATAAAAATCAAAGATGATTATTTGATATACAATGCCGATAAATTTCATAAAAAGTCTAGAATCTACCATGCATCTCATTAATCTCACCGCAAATGAATGAGTAGATTAATATATGACCAGCTTCAAGTTGTCTTAAACAATAGACGACTTGAGTAACAGAAATTAGAATAGAAACTACTCAAAAGAGAGAACAGAAAGACAATATATACATATAAACTCATGATCACCAACCTGCACATGTCCAAGAAGATAGAGAAATAGTATAAGGCCACTTATCGAAATAGAAATCACAAAGAGAGTTTCCCATGCATAGGTACTGCTGTTGAGATTCGAAGCAAAAGAACTGCAAAAATCAATAGCGATATAAGTACGATATCTAAAAATGAACGGTTTACTACACAAAGACGTCTACCAATGGAAGGTAATTAAGAATCCCCCTTTCTTAATTTTTTTTAAAAAAAAGAAAAAGAATTGACTTCTAAGAACTAGGCTAATTCTAGCTAGCTTCCCCACCCACCCTTGCCACTGGAACTAACCCGAGCCCTATGCATGTTTGGTTTTTCATATTTGAAGTTTACGGTGGAAAACTACTCTCTAAATATTACCCTTGTTTGGTATCCTACTAAAAAACCATGATTCGTTTTAAAAACATAAGTTTTCAAATACTGATTTTAAGATTAAAAAAGTTTTTTTTTTATTGAACTTCAAAAACTATTTTTAAAATCTAAAAAAAGTTTTAAAAACACATTCACCTACCTCTAGATCTTAGAGAGAGAGAGAGAGTGAAACCTCACTTTTTTTGTTTTTTAAAATGGCATTTTTGGAGTTGTTTTTTAGTTGAGTTTCTTAAAAATGAGCCTTACGAACGTGAATTATGGGCTTTGGACTCAAAAACTGTTTTTGAATATAAAAAATTGGATTCAAATCCAAAACCACACTTTTCGTGTTTTTAAAAAATGGAATTTTTGGAGTTTTTTTTTAGTTGAGTTTCTGAAAAATGGGCCTTACCATACACGAATTATGGGCTTTTGATTCAAAAACTATTTTTGAATATAAAAAATTGGATTCAAATCCAATACCAAACATGACCTAGATTTTGGTTAATCATTATTTGTCTATGTGCCATTGAACTGTCCAAAGCTTAAAATTTTATTACTATAGATTGGTTGAACATATAAGTCAAGCTCGAAACTTTCTTAGCTCGTTACTGTAAGTTACTTGTGAAATTGTTTTTCTTTCCCATAAAATTATTGTAGCATGTGCAGATGTAAGTACATAAGCAAATTTCTCTGACCAAAAAAAAAATGCAAACCTCAGATTTCGCAGGCCCCAGGAAAAACATTGAAAGAATTTTTGAGGAAAATCTGTTGAGACCACTAGGCCAGACTGGAGGGCATAAAGAAATATGCCAAAATCGAACACCGTTGCATTTGGCGGATTTATAGGACATAAATCATTTAGAAGTGTGGTATTGGTGAATGTCCTTTTATCACAATGAAAAGTAGTAACCTCACATGCATTTTTACTTCGACAAGCATGTATCCAACAATCCATTTGTCGTTGAATAGAAAAGAAATACCAAAAGCCTCCGAGTACCTAAAGAAACAATCAAGAAATATGTAGGTTAACGATCAACAAAATTTCAAAGCTATGGAATGCAGCAGTAGGAACTTACATGACTAGAAAGGATGTACATAGTAAAATTCAATACACCTAGAATCCATCTTTTGTCTTTGCTATCCAGTTTCTCCTTGTTAGATTCCGTACATAAATAGTAGATGGGATAAGCTCGCGCCGCATATTGTAACAGAATAAGTGAGTTCAATAACTTCATTCCATTCAAAAATCTTGGGCCCCTTATTGTTGGAAAGAAGATTAAAATCACCATCTGCACAAGCAAGCAGAAGCACTAGTTAAAATCTAATGATCAGCTTAATTCGAAAAATATCGCATGAGAGTTGATACTCAGTTAACAGGGTAGAATCCTCGCATTGTAAACAAATATGGAGATTATAAAACAATTTACTTACCTGTGGAATACGAAGAGCCGCTAAAGTTGCCGCTAAAGTTAACTGGAAGGAGCGCCAGTTTATTTGCTTAAGCAGTGAAACAAAACGACTATCTGAAAAACGGAGATCTGAAAATGTCCAGTAAAAACCCACAAAAATTACTCCAATATAAGGGAGATCTGCCAAAGATCGCAAGATAAGAGCTGTTTTCTTCAATTTTTGGTCCAACATGAGACACTTCATATCCTTATTGATGATCGGGATGTACAAGAACAGAGGATCCAGTGAGACAGTAACACAAAAATATGTTACAAATATTGCTATAATCCAGCCATTTTTAATCGCCGCAGGTTTTTCTTTTGCAAGCTCTAAAAATTGACCGTGGGACAAACTGAAACAATACACAACATGTTATGTGTATACGTGTATTTTTTTAAAGAAAAAAGAAAAGTGTCTAAGAGTTAAGAGTTAAAAAAGCTGACTTTGCAAGGTTAATTGACTCGTCATTAGAGCTCTCCCTATATGACTGAAGCTCAGACATGATACGATACCACAAAGTTCGAACGGCTCCTGAAATTTACAAATATGGACAAGTCAACGTTATTAGAGAAGTATCAATGTTAGTTCCGGCCAAGTGTGAGCCGCTGCGCATGCATGTTAACCTGAGAGAGAGAGAGAGAGAGAGAGAGAGAGAGAGAGAGTTTAACTAGATGTGCACCAGTAAAGTGATACCTTGATGCTGAAACTAGAAGCTGGCTAGGATTTTATTGCAAATCCAAACCTCTACACACAGAAGATAGAACAGAACAGTACAGAACTGAGTTCAAGTTCAAGTACGGTTTTTATTGTAAATGAGTTCGATCCAAATTTAAGGTATCGTTTAGACAAGTCGTTAGAATAATAATGAGGGCACGTGGCTCAAAAATAAAATAAAGAGGTAGATATAACTCGAGTTTAGTGAAGAAGTCGTAAATTGTATTTTGATGTTAAACAAAGGGCACAAGAGGCTTGGTTTTTCTCCACCAACCAAAAGCAATATAGGTTTACTTAGCAACTGTTTCCTCCGACTACAACTTTGACCCAATTACCAAAAGCGAATGAGAGGCGACTTTCTCGACAGGACATGTGCCAACAACTTTGACCCAATTACCAAGTCATCTCAGCCAGATAAAATTACAAGAAACAATTAAGTAGATCTTAAACAGAATTTGCAGATTTCTTATTGACTGATAAGACCTTCAAAATGACGTGTGCTAAAAAAAATTAACCAACGTCATGTTTAACGTGCAAATTGGCATTTAAGTATAACGTAAACTCCACTGATACGAGTGATACAGTAGCAGGTCAAGCTTCCCCATTTGCACCTGAATTTGACTCGACCGTATTTGCAAGTTAATCAAATCTCCCTTCTTCTTTTTTTTCCTTGTCTGAAAGAAACTTCATTTAGGGAAGAAAAACTGCAAATAGGAAATACATCCACATAAGCGTTGGGTGTTCTTGCTCAAAGGGTGTGCGAGCTGAGCTGCGCAACCGCATAATGTGCAGCAAAATAAGCAGCTTGCAATTTAATTAACTCAAAACTTCATTTCAGCCTGATTTTAGGTGGCCATATATTCTTTTTTCCCATGATTTTGAGAGACCTTGAATGTTGAAACTCCTGACTTCCAATTGAAAACTAACTTTGTCCTTCGTAACCCTCTCAAATAAAATAGGTTACAACAGTCCATTACCAAAAACATGAAAGGTTAGACTTTCTATCATGATCGGAGTCCAGCTCCACAAATAATTATTCAATGTGACTGTCACACCCAATGAAATAGAAAATCAAAAATTTAGACAAAATCAACATAGAAAAAGATCATAGAATTTTAGGAAAATAAGTTATTAAATATAAAACCACAGGTTTGTAGTTTTTTGAAAATATAAGGGAAATCCACTAGGAAAATAAAGTTATTTGCCCATTTTTGTAGTTTTTGAAAATATAAACAGTCCCTAATTTTAGTTCCAAGTGTTTACAATCTTAAAAAGTATATGGGAGCATTTTTGCTCACCACTTTAACTATAGGTGTATCCTCACCACCATCCCCAATGCTTGACACGTGTCTATAAATATAACCATAGTTAACTTTTGCTTTGTATTTATGGAACCATGGTTATACATATGGACACGTGTCAAGCATTGGGTATGGTGGTGAGGGTACACCTATAGTTAAAGTGGTGAGCAAAAATGCACCCAAAGTATCATAGAAGGTGTATTAACTGTCATAAGAAATATCCAATTTTCTGTTAAATCGAGTCGTGTTGCGCACGTGGGTTTTTTACAAGGACAATTTTGTCAATTTCCTCATCAATATTTAAGATTTTTTTTTAATGTATAATAGGATAGTTTTAGTAGGAGGTTACATGTTTTGTAATTGATCAGAGACAATGGCCTTTCCTGATGAAGTTCTCTTGTTTTGATACCCTGTAGAGCCAGGCATCTTCTTCACTGGCGATGCAGGTAAAAACCTTGTGTACCCCATCCCCAACGTAATATAAAAACAAAAAATTGGGGCAAAATAAATAAAGGAAAAAATTATACAATTTAAAATGCAGCATTTCATCTGCAAAGCAAGGTACAAACGATATCCACAGCACAATTACATCGCAAAGCTGTTTCAGATCGATCCCTACATTGAAAGGAAAAGGCCTTTAATCTGGTTAATATGCGCTTCTCCTCTAGGTAAATAAGTGATCTTGTAATATAATAAACTGTTTTCTTTTCTATTTTCTTCATCTTCTACACACCTTCATTCTCAGAATCAACAAGGATCCCACTACAAAGTTGGAAGCGTTCTTGAGTTCAATCAACCTCGTGAGAAGGCAGTGAAATTCATATGATAGCAGCTGGGATTGCATGGAAACGGGCAGTCAATTTGCTTTACAACTTTACAACTAAAGTACCAATCGCCCACAGACTCTGCAATTGTCTATCAAAGTTCAAACCAGTCAGATACAAGTTTAGTTCAAAAAATGACAGAAAACAATTTGTTTTTCAAAAAATACGTGATGCCATAATGCCAAACTTGTGGTATCTTAGACTTTCAGTTGTTACTGTGAACTCCTAAAACACATGAACAGCAACATTTATAAGTATATAACATATCACATTTCGTAAAACCACATGATAGACCGATGTATAACATGATTTATCTTACAGATGAAATAAAATATTGCTGCCCTGTAAACATCCAATGTTTTGAGTGCGACATTGAAGAGTTCCAATGCTGGTGCTAAAGTCGCATAGAACTCACTCAGATATGTATATCATAATTATATGCAAGTATAAAGCTTATGAACAGCTTCATGAGCAAAACACTGAACACTAACCGCAGTGGGAGGGAGCAAACAAGCAAGGGAGGGAGAGGGAGAGAGAGATCACTGAGGGTCTCTCTCTCTATCTAATACTTCGTGGAATATTATTCTAGTTCACAAGAAACCTTCATTTTATCTCCACATTCAAATAAGATCATAAAACTTTCCTCACCTTATTGTTTATTCGTGGAGAAGTGGGTGAATGCCATGTCTCAGTTATCCATGTCTGGCAATGAATAAAACATGAATTTATAAACATTCCTCCTTATTTTTTTGGAATTCCTTCAGGGCCTTCAGCATCGAACCGCGGAAACCTGTATGAAATAATTTGGTAAGTTAATTGCCACAATATTCTGTTTACAATTACTATTTCTTTACGAATCATGTTTTCATCTCCCAAGAAGCCTCAAGTTAGTGAAGCTAAAAAAAAGTACATGTAAGATGAACCAATGCCATAACTTTTGTCTGTTGAAAATACATGTGTGCTACATGGGTTCGGGAATACTAAGTCCCACAAGATATTTCCTTGCTAAAAGATAACCTAATAAGATGACGTTAGTAATGCCCACTGTTTGCAACTTGCAACCGTAAAAGATGCTGGTTTATGGTCCACAAAATCTATGACCAGATTGTTGTTGGGCTTTTGCCCCTCTTGTTACCAAAGAAAAAAATCTATGACCAGATTGTCCCAGTGAGAATTTTTATAGAATAATTACCACAAAAATCCTATTTTAAGTGCAAGAATTTTATATGATAGTGTAAATGTGACATGATGAGAAAACCCAAACTTCTTGTTGATTACAACTTGCAGGCTGCAAGCATTTGGTGTACGTGACTTTCCTAGACTGTCAGGAAATACATATTGGGTCACAAGATGCATATCCAATTACCTTTGTAGTATTTCAAGTTGGCTAGGATTGCAATTGTGAATGCTCAGTTTGCACTTTTTCCAATAGCCATGTGGATCTGATGCTTCAGGTATCAAGATATGTTGTATCTAATGATATCCAATTAGGAAATGAGAAAAATGTAAAATCAATTCTGATGACAAGAAAATGAAGCTTGGGTTCTGAGGAAAATTACCTGCCAAAAATGTAAGCTGGGTTGACTATGAACACTGGAATGTTAATGTTTTTAATAATTTCTTCAGGAAAGAGACACTGTCGTAAAAATTCACAACAAATAATAGGAAATAAGAAGAAACCTCTCAAATTTTCTCAGTGGTATCATATAAAGAAGAGGAAAAGAAAACCTGCCTTAGAGGGTTCCATTCTTGTAACACAACCCTTTTGCAAACTTTTTGCTAAACCCTGGCAGCATGACCAAAAAATAAGCTAGAGCCAATAATGATTAAAGAGTTAAACCTACAGCTTTCAGCTAGACCTTAGTATCAACAATAGTACTGTTTAATGATTCATATAGCCTTGCATGACAAAACATTTTATTTTCATTTAGGTCATATAGATAAACTGAAGATGGATGAAATCATGTCTCAAATATGATGTGTCAGACTCTCAAATTCAAATGCACATTGAATTTTACGTCCCAATTATCATATGCTGGGCCTCTCGAACTTTATAGTATCACCATTTGGTAGCACTTAGATTTATACAGGGAAAAAAGGATGAGTATCACTTAGCTAAAGATTACATATATACTAGTACCTGTTAAGGTAGCTTGCTTACGCTAAGGAATGCGGAAAAAGATCAGTAGCGGAGCCAGCATGGGACCAGTGTGGTCCTAGGCCCCCACTCCAAAAAATTTTTTTACAATATGTATATTATATATGATATATAATATTATAATAATATTATATTAATTTTAGGATATTTATCTTACAATAAAATAATATATTAGGTTCTTTTCGTCTACAAATTAACTATAAAATTTCTTGGTTTCTCTTTTACTCATCTCCCTTAAATCTTCTAGGTTAGTTTATGATATTTGCACTAAAAACTCCTAAAGTTTTAACCTTTCTTTCTCTTCCTCTTTTGTTTAAAGCTTTGTGAATTTTTTATTTTCATCATTTTTTTATGTATGAGTTGGGTACCTTAATATTGCGCTTTATGAACTCTTTTTTTTCTTCTATTTCTGTTCTCTTTTGGATTATAAATTATCAAATTTGAAGTCCTTAATAGTGTAGATGATGATATTAGTATTTAATCAATTTAAAATATGAATTTCATAATAATTTTGAAGAGAAGACGAGGTTTATGAAAGGCCTCCTCCAATGTGAAATCCTGGCTCTGCCATTGAAAAAGATCATAGTATAACCTGAAGGATGACAACATCATGATAGAAAGATCTCATGGTCCGATGTTGGAGAACATCTTTCCTGAAAAGTAGGAAACAAAAAGTGGCTCAAAAACTACTCTCTCCTTTTGTATGCAGTATCTAGAGCACATAGGATGCCTTAAGGGAAAACAAAGAGAAAAATATCACACGTGTACAGAAACTAGTTACTAAAGCATGCAAGACTTTTTATCATTCCTACTGTATGAAGAATTTCAAATCTTTTAGAAAAGAGAACGGTATGATATATAATCCATTTTGATAGGAAACATTGAAGAGTACACATAAGAAATAGGATCCTAGAAAAGACTCCATACTGAACAGATTAACTAAAAAATGTTGGTACAGAAAGCACTAGTACACATAAAACATACTCATCAAGAAAAAAAACCTGCATCAGCAAGACATTTGACTGTTGTATCCTTAGGCAAAAGCCGTCAAAAGTCATCACAATGTATAAGAGTCGCCAACCCACCGGCAGAGCATCCCGAAAGAAGGGCCTGTAAGATTGTCACTCATACATATTAGCGGAAATGGACCACTCTGATATTGGATGCAGGAAACTAGAATTTATGCGAGGCATTAAAAAGATGTTCATGCAGGAAACAAAGTTTTGTTCTGCACAAGTTCATTACAAATTGTGGACCAATCATATCCTTATAGAATTAACCAAACCTCAACTTGTGTAGTCTTAACTCATAACCATCAAACCATGTAAATGCATAAAATTTTCTTGATGTTTAAAATCTCTAAGTTTACAGATCACGATTATAAACAGGCGACCTTAATTGGAGTAACCACAGAGATACCTGTTTCGCTTTTGACAAGCCAACTGACAAGAGTTCATCCATAACTGCTTCTCAGATGAGATGGCCCCTAAAGAAAAGTGCTGATCCATTGTAGGAAATGGGGGAACAGACAATGTTAACTTAGAACTAACAAGCAACTTTCTTCCATATAATTCCTCACAGACAATATTCTTCGATTTATAAAATTATTATAACCGGTTCCCAAACAGGGCAGAAAATCTCCAAACATAAATGTACCTTCAGCTTATTTTCTGGGTGGCCAGCTAAGGACGCGCCATCACAGTACCGGATTTTGACTTTGTTCCAGTTAAAGAATTCTAAATAATGCTCCAAAATTGAATTGAAATTCATCAATCAGCTGGTTAACAACTTAACACTGAGTTAAGATTACAAAATGAAGCATTATGGTGATAAGACATCAGCTTAGGCAAATTAAAGTACCAGGATTTTGTGATGGGTGAGAGCTTAAAATCCCAGAAAAGGGAACTCGACGGTCCATGTATTTGGAAGAACCTAATGGGGTCCATTTACGCCATGAACAAGTTCTAGTGTATTGCACCAACCTCCACCCTGCATTTCAATTTTCAACCCAAAACCCATTATCCATTTTTGCTTTCTTAACAACCATATCAACTAGATATGTAAATGCACTGAAATCGAATGAAACTAGTAGACCTCAATGTGAAAGCAGCCAATCGTTAGCGCCAGATCCAACGCCCTTTTTGAAATGGTAGCCAGGCAGACTTCCATCTAAACATACTGCAAACCCATGAATTTAAACCAGAAATGAATTAGGACCCGAAAACACAGAGAAACAATCGAAATTTAGTTGGCAAGCTGAGGGGATGAGATTGAGTACGGGCGCCTCTAGCTTTGGCGTTTTGCAACAAGGTCAAGTCGACCAAATCGGAGGTGGTGATAGGAGGAAATGGGCGGGTGATTTCGGAGTCTGGTTCATCGTGCCAAGACTTGGAGAGGAGAGTGAGGGCGAAGGCAATAACGGTAAATCCGACGGCTGCGATTGCCCAGTCCTTCGTGGTCCACCGTCTCCTCCATAGCAGGCTGCGAAGCCTAGGATTTGCCATTGACACACCATCAATTGGCTCATAGGCTCAGTGCTCACGCAGTCAACTGGACACTTAAAACACCAATTCCCAATCTTCAACAAGACAACAATTTTTTTCACGGCAAAAATGGGCCGCATTGCTATTTTAAAAAACAAAAACAAATAAGGGTAAGCATTATTTTGATTCTTCCTGACAAAAAAAAAAAGCATTATTTTAATTAAAAAAATTGTTTTATTGATAAAAGAAGAACTTTATATCGCAAAGCGTCGCAAGGTTCTGGCTATCGAGTTAAATCGCTTAATGTTTTTGTGTCATTCGTAGTCGCCGAGGTTAGTATGTATGATCGCGAATGGTCACTGCAGATTGGGTTCGTTAAAAACTCAGTTAGTTTCTTTGACGTGGCATATATATATCACAAAACATCCCGAGGTTACGCACCTATCACAAATGGTCCCTACGAATTTTTTTCATTTTTAAATTTTATGAATTTTAAATTATTTAAAAATATATATTGTATTTTAAATACACGCGACACTATATTATTGGAGATTTGGGCTACATATATGTCACATCAACAAACTAATAAGCGTTTTTTAAAAATAATTTAAAATTCATAAAATTTAAAAATGAAAAAACCAAGGGTTTAGGGATTCATAAATGTTCCTCAAGGTTAAAATCCTTATATAAATGGTTTTTAATTTTAAATTATTTTTAAAAACTTCATTAGTTTGTTGATGTGACATATATGTGGAGCCCACATCTTCAAAAATATAGTGTCACGTGTATTTAAAATACAAAATATATTTTTAAATAATTTAAAAAAGAAAGCCAAAAATTTATGAATTTTAAATGAAAAAAGTTCGCAAGGACCATTTTGTGATAGGTGCGTGAACCTTAGGGATGTTTTGTGATATATGTATATGCCACATCAAGAAACTAACGGAGTTTTTGATGTAACCTAACGGCAGGGACCATTCGTGATCACACATACTAACCTCGAGGACCAAGAATGACACAAAAAACATTAAGGATGCAATCTGATAGTTTCGTAAACCTTAGGGATGTTTTGTGATATAAACCCTAAAAGAAAAATGACACACTTGGCAAGTTGACTTCGAGCGGTAAACAAGATGGATTCGATTTTGTCTAATTCTACGAACGCCAAATGTAGTAGGATTATGAATCATACTAAAAGGTCATAATTAAGTTGAATTGGTGAGATCTCGAAATCACGTATCTACAATTATCTCATGATTTACAAGTTTCAAGCACTAAATTGGGTTTATAATTAAGGGGTGCAATATTTACAATTGGTTAGTGTACAGAAGATAATCATAGCAATTAGTAAACACACATCATTGAGCGGTTTCAAAATGATCGCTACATTGAAAGCAAAGGACTTTCATTTTATTTAATTTGTACTATGCAAAATGCAAAGCCTTTTTTATTAGGTTTAATTACACCTATGCCCCATAAAACTTCGGTCAATTCCCACTTTGTCCTCTAAAACTCAATATGACCCACTTTCATCCCTTGACCGAGGTTTGACGACCCACTTTGGGCCCTACCGTCAAGTCCATCCAAAACTCTATTAAAGTGGCTGACGTGTCATGAGCTTATTGGTAATTTGCACCATGTGGGACCTTTTTCCATCATATTGGAGGGTGATGTGGCATAGTGGACCCCGCCCAGCCCTAACCCCATTCGCCCAACCCATTTTAGCACGAATTTGAGCCCTAAGAATGCGTGAAAACTGAAACCTAAATATAAAGGCAAACATTAAAGTTGGGGGGGATTTAGGGTTTTCCAATTTCAATAAACAAAAACAACGGTTTGTTGCAGAGGTGAAGACTGAGGGTATATTGGCTGTCAGAACGTGTGAATCTTGCAGAGGTGTGGGGGACAATGACGGTTCTTAGAGAGCCAGGCGATGTTCAACCCATTTACGATAAGTGTGGCCCCTTTCTTATTTTTCTCCATCGATAATTCCTTCTATTTTTATGTGCGAATCTTGTCTTTATGCTTTGTTGTGATTCCTGTGAGCATGTGTTTGGTATTAAAGAAGCTCCAAGGTTGGTCTTCATGTTTTGTTGTGTCGGGTTGAGCTGGCTTTGTTGAAATTAAATAAGTTGGTTTGAAGGCTTAAAGTTGTGGTCCCTTTCCTTTGTCATCTGCATATGGTTGAATACTTTAACTGTTGTTTTTGCCTTTTTGTGTGTTGACTCATTGTTAACATAACTTTGTAATTACTGAGAAATTGATAAATTGTACTTTTGGGTTGGGCAGATGACAAAGGGGTTGTCATAATTGAAATGCATAATGAAGGCTTACTAGTTTGGTCTGGAAAAAAAAAAAAAAGTGGACTTATGTGTGTGTGGGGAGGGGGAGGTCTGTTGGATACTTGGATTGGTGTGTAGAGGAATACATGTCTATGTTAGAGATGTGGGGGATGGCTAAAATGCTTGGATATAATGAGACATTATATTGGTTTGGAATAAAGAAGGGCGAAATAGTTAATACAAACACTGACAATAAGCTACTGGAATGGTGTGCTTCGGTCCCACTTAGCAATGCAAGAGTGGTGGTGTTGTACTTGCAACAATCTAATATAACTCCTTTGTTAGTGAAGGGACCATGTGTAAGAAACATTGCCAAGGAATTTAATTAGGAAGAGGCAACTGGAAATGAGCATTGTGAGGAGGGGGCAACTGCATATGAGGAAGTATATGTTGAAGACTCAAGTGATGAGAAAAGTGTTGAGGAACATGTTGAGGAAAGTGTTGGGGAAAATGTTGATGAAAGTGATGAGGAAGAAGCATCTGACACTGAGTTTATAGACAGTGCTTATGAACAAAGTGATGCTGAGGAAAGGTTGTTAGAGAAGGATGATAAGGCATTTGACAACTATGTTGATCACAATGCCGCTAACACTGACCCAAATACCCCTGAAGTTGAAGGAGATGGATCCATTGATGTAGCTAGAAGTGATTTGAACAGCTTGGACAGTAGTGATGGTGAGGAGGCTAAGGGTCCTGTGAAAAGAAGAAAGAGGACATTGCCAAAGTTTGACGACTTTAGGCCTGACACAGATTTGAGAAACCCCATCTTTAAAGTTGGTTTGAGGTATCCAACAGCTCAAATATTTAGAAAAGCTATGAGAAACTATGTAATTATTAACATGAGGAAGATTAGATTCGTCAAGAACGATGCATATAAAGTGAGGGCAGTTTGTAAAGGGGTGGAAAAAGGCCATTGCCCATGGGTTTGCTATGTCTCTGCTGTAAATGGAAGTATCATGATTCAAATTAAACGTTATGATGATGACCATGTGTGTGGGACTGTTGAGAGGAATATGCATGCTAACTCATCTTGGTTAGCAGAAAGGTATACTATATAGTTGTCGAGAATCCACAATTGGGATGTGTGATCTTTTAAAGCCCAAGTAAATGAAGACCTCAGTGTGATTGCTTCTAAGTCCCAAATTTACAGAGCAAGACAAAAGGCAACTGTCATAAATGATGTTACATATACAACACAGTTTGAGTCACTTTGGGATTATGCTAATGAGTTGAGGAGGACAAATGATGGAAGCTCAGTTATTATCAAGTCTGATATGGAAGGTGAAATGCCAAGATTTGAAAGGATCTACATTTTTCTGGCAGCTACAAAGAAAGGGTTTCCCCAGGGTTGTAGACCAGTGATAGGGTTCGATGCATGTCATATAAAAGGGCCTCACCCTGGTCAATTACTCAGTGCAGTTGGTGTTGATCCAAACAATGGGATGTACCCCATTGCATATGTTGTGGCAGAGGCCGAGAACTATGCAACATGGAGCTGGTTTATGGAGCTGTTGGAAGAAGACTTGTGTATTCAAAATAGCAGGTCCTTTGTTTTCATTACTGATAGGCAAAAAGGGTTGGTTGATGCAGTAGCCGATGTGTTTCCAAATTCTGAGCATAGGCACTGTCTTAAACACCTTCATGCAAACTTCTTGCTTGTTAGGTATAAAGGACTTGTGCTCAAACATCAGATGGAGGCTATTGCAAGAAGCACAACAATACCTTAGTATCAAGCTAAGTTCAAAAAGCTCTAAGATTTGTTAGGTGCTGCATTTGATTGGCTTTCCAAATTAGATCCACAATCATGGTGCAGATCTCACTTTAGAACTACATCAAAATGTGATATTTTGCTCAATAATATGTGCGAGGCCTTCAACAATGATGCAAGAGACAAGCCCATTTTTACATGTCTTGATAGGGTAATGTATTATATAATGTTATTAATGGCAAGTAGAAGGGCAGCTTTTGAGAAATGGCACCATGATGTAGGACCAAGGATTTTCAGTATAGTTGAGAAGCGTAAGAAGGAATCAGCCTAGTGCATTCCAAAGCTTGCTGGGGATCAGACATATGCAGTTAAAAACTTTGGGGGAAGTCACGTGGTGGTTGATTTGAGAAGAAACACATGTTCATGCAGACAATGGGATATTATTGGAATCCCATATAAGCATGCTTGTGCTGCAATTGGCCAACTGAATGGAGACCATCTTGGGTATGTGAATGATTGTTACAAGATGGAGGCCTTTATGAGAGCATATGCAGAAATGGTGCATCCCATGTCAAGCAAAGATTTGTAGCCTAAGTATAATATGGCACCTTTACTGCCACCTAAGTACCATACCCAAACAGGGAGGCTAAGGAAAAATAAGATAAGGTCAGCAACTGAGCCACCCCAACCTCTCATCTTAATGCAAGAAAACTGCCAAGGTATAATGTGGCAATTAAATGTTCAATTTGCAAGCAACCTGGACATAATAGAAGGAAATGTACCAAGACAGGACAAGGAAGCTCAAGCAGTCATGTATATCGCACCCGTCATGTTTATTGATTAAGACTTTATTTATGTAAATTTAGTGTGATTAATGGAGTGCAATACATATGTTTGTTAGGTATCTACAAAAAACAAGAAGACACAACCAAGCACATCTACTGACACAATTACAAGACAAGCATAGGGGAAGGAACCAAGCACTTCTACTCAAAGGATTACAAGACAGTCAAAGGGGAAGGAACCTGTAAGCATATATGAAGTCTGCAATTTCAATTCCTTTTTGCAAGCTTTCTAATCTTTCATATCTCAATACTTGTTTCAGGTCAGAGGAAACACCAAAAAGAAGACAACTAAGGCTCAGCCTAAGTCTCAACAAGCTTCTCAGTCACAGCCTATGTTTGAACAAGGCTCTGCGTCTCAGCCTATGTCTCAACCAGCCTCCCAGTCACAACCACAACCACCAGCTCAGCCTCAGAAAAGAAGGTTCGAGTCACCAGCAAAAAGGAAAGCTTTTTTGGAAAAGCAGAAAATATTGGACAGATATCAAGTTTGAAGATTCTGAGATAGTTGGGATTAGAATGAAGCCAGGATTTGGAATATTTTGCTGACTTTATATTTTGGACTATGACAGTTTGAACTTGTCTTTTGAACTTTATTTGGGGTTAAATGGCTTCAATTTATGGTTAATTAGCATTGGCATTATGTGGAATTGCCATTGGAGTTGAATTGGATTTTGGCAATCTGAAAATGTTGGTACTAATGTTGTTTTGCTCTAAAAGATGTATTTTGAACTTCAGGCCAGTTTCTTGATTGTGAATGGTTTCAACTTTATGTATCAAGTTGCCAATGTTTTGGACAGTTTGTTGACGAACAGTTTATTTATTGATCATTAATGCTTTGCCAGTTTCTTAATTATCATTGCCACTGAATATTTATTCATTTGATACATAACAACTTGTTTAAGATTGGTTTATTATAAGGTTCAAAGTGAGGTAATGTTAGGTATGATGTTAAACAGGTAATGTTAGGTATGATTTCAAGTAGCAAATATCATTCTCAAGTTGCCAAAATCAACTTTATGTAACATCATTGCGTAGTCGATTTTACACACAAAACACCAACTTCATAAGGTGCCCTAAACCCTATTTTCCATAACATTGCTTATTCTACTTTACATCAAATTGCCAAACTTCACACAAATCAGTACAACCCATGACATAAACAGAGCAACTCATAGCTTCCTCTCTCTTGCTCGCATACGTACAACCTCCTCTTCCAATTGTTTCATTCTCCTTAGTAGCCAAGCCATCACACCTTTCTCATGTGGAGGCATCTCAATATCAAACCAAGAGAAAAACCTACACTTGTTATTTCTCCTCTGCAAAAGCGAAGCACAAAATTTCTTTAAGTTTCTAACTTAGAAGCAAACAATTACCAAACCCTAAATATCTTCAAGTTTAAAATTTAGAAGCAAACAATCAGTACATAGCAACATTATCACTTACCCCAGATCTTAAACAAGCATGAAACCTCCTACTTGGGTTCGATTCAGTCCATGAGGTTTGAAGCCAAGCTATTTTCCCACAGAAGCAACGAGGTGCTACAACGTGCACCTCTTCTCCACCTGGAGGATCAGGTCTCATCTTCGTTTTCAAGTATGAAGGATGGAGTCTAGATGAAGTAGGAAGGAATAAATCTGAAAACATTGAAAAAATTTAGCTTTAGACACTTTTATTGAACATCATAGGTGGCATTTGCAAACACTTATGGCTCAAATTCGAGCAAAAATGGGTTGGCCGAATAGGGTTAGGGCTGGGCGGGGTCCACTATGCCACATCACCCTCCAATCTGATGGAAAAAGGTCCCACGTGATGCAAATTACCAATAAGCCCATGACATGTTAGCCACTTTAACAGAGTTTTGGATGGACTTGACGGCAGGGGGCAAAGTGGGTCGCCAAACCTCGGTGAAGGGATGAAAGTGGGTCATATTGAGTTTTAGGGGGCAAAGTGAGAATTGACCGAAGTTTCAGGGGGCATAGGTGTAATTAAGCCTTTTTATTATCCTTTCTCAACAATATGTATATTTCTTACGAGATTTTGTGGCAGATTTCCCCTTCCAATCCTTTAAATATGATGTTATGCCGTCCTAAACAATAATGTATGGGTGGTTTTGCCCCTGAACTATTTGCATATTGTCAATTTAGCTCCTTAATAATTTTTTCAGTAAATTAAGAACTCCAATTGTTTAAAAATCGCCAATTGAGAGCCTACCGTCCATTTTTTCAAATTCCATCTAAATATTTTGCAATATGTTGTGAATTCTATTTCTGGAGAGAGAGAGTGTGTGTGTGTTAATTCTCCACAACAATATCTTCCTCTTCTTCAAGTCTTCTTCTTACTATTTTCCAGATCACCTAGGCTTTATAAGGGAGCCCCATATTTAGATATACCATGACTTCTACTTCAGGATATATGGTCACCCTCTTCTGCAAAATCCTATATGTTCTCTGACTTGCCTACCTGCATAAATGTATATTCCATAACAAATAGGTTCAGTTCATTAATTAAATTCTGAAATTTATATACATTCAATTCCATCCCATTATTGAGAGTTTAAGACGTCGACAGTGTTGATGTTCGCTCACCTAAAAGATGCGGAAGGAATGAAGCTAACAAGTAGTCAAAACGAGTTGACTAGGCTCTTGTGCTTGAGCGGAAGCTGTAGGGGCTCAAGCAGCAGAGAGGTGATTTATCCCAGACCCAAGTGCTTGAGCAGCAAAGAGGTGTCTCAAGCGAATGCAGGCGTGAGGCGCGCTCGAGTTGGAGGGGCGAATCCAGCACGGATCCTTAGCAAATCAGGATATAATTTTTCCTTGCTTTGGGGAGTTTTAAGTTTCTTATTCCTTATATGATTGTACTAAAGTCCTATAAACTATAAATAGGCATTTTAGTAGTGCTAGGGTTTTATCTAACACAAGTGCAAGAGATAAAACAAGGGCATCAAATTGAGTTTGAGCCAAGGTGAGAGTAGGGACGGACTCACAGTGGGGTCAATGGGGTTAAACGACCCTATGGACTCCATGAAAACAAGCTTGAAGGTCTTATTCACCTGGCTTTGTGACCCCATGAATGGCTGAAGATGGTCTGGTCTGGTACAAGGCGAGGAGGAAGAAGAAGCATAGAGCTTCTGTTTTTTTTTTTAAAAAAAAACCCGCTGGCCAAAACGGCGTCGTTTTGGTCCAGCGTTATTTTTTTTAAATGAGCTGGCGTTTTGGCCCAACGACTCTGTTTATTCTTTATACCATAATGTTGTTGATCGGTGCATAATTACATATCATTTTGTACCCTTCTAACTTATGATTTGATTATTTTTTTGAGTTAAACTTGTGCTTTTAATCTATTTTGTGTTTGTTTCAGTATAATAAGCTTAAAACTCATTAAATGCATTTTGGAGACAAGTTAGCTCAAAACGGTGTCTGCAGATCAGTCAACTTCACGGATTGGACTGTACTTGCTCAAGAAGAACCAGATAATGAGCCATACATCATTGGAAAGATACGGAAGTCTATTTTCTGGAGCATTTTACGGTTCATGATTCCGAGTCCTCTAGAGGAAGTTATACAAGTTTTGGCAGCTTAAGGTCAAAATCGGCAGGATCTGCGTTACTGGGCCAAAAATGACATTTGAAGGTCTTTCCGATTTTTCCTTGAGCTGGGCTGCATATGCTTGGAAAGATAATTCAAAGAACTTCAAGATCCATATTTTTCCAGATTTTTCAGAATGGAGGAACAAGCCCAAAAAGATCCCAAAAGCAGACTGCAATGCATTGTCATGCATGACATATGCATGAGCTAATTATTTTTAGTGGGGAAGTTAGGTAAAGTTGGTGAATTGAGTGTTGTAAGTTGGTGAAGTGAGTGTTGTAGGTAGAAGCAATACTCAATTCAGAATTTTACTTCCCTTAAGCCTATATATAGTGAGGTTCTCCAAACTTGTAAACACACCCCAAGGGGGGGAGCTCTCAAACATCTCTCTAGAGCTCCTCTCCCTTCTCTCCCTCAAATTCTCTTAGTTTTCCTTTTTAGTTCTCAATTGTTGTAACAAAATCCTTTTGCTAAATTTTCCTTTAAGTTTCTCCTAGTTGTAATTTATTTTTCATTGTAATGTAAATTCTTTTCTTAAGTTTTCAAGTTTGATTAGTTTTCAAGTTTCAATTATAGTTCTTGTTCTTATTCATTATGCTTATAAGTTAATATGCTTGTTTGAATGATTGATCACCATTAAAACTTGTATGTTAGCTATCTTGGTTTGAATTAAGAGTAGACACCATGCATTAATTCAAATTGAACTATGAATAGGAAGAGTATGTATGGACATTCGACAACAGGGATTAGATACATACTTGGTTGTTTAAAACATTCTTCTTTGCTTAATGGATTTCTAATGCTTAATTTAGGTTCGACAACAAGGATCTAATTAGGGAATTAGGAATACAAGGTTAGGACCAGACACCATGGCTTAATCATACTTTAGCTAGAATCAATCTGTGAATCTAAATTGAACTTGGTAACTAATTTGCTTGAGTTAATTATTTTCTTTCTTTCTTTCTTGTTGTATTTATTTTATTTTCATTTCTGTTTTGTGTAGGGAATCAAATTGAATCAATCTATCATCAATCCTCGTGGGATTGACCTCGTACTTACACATGCTATACTACCCAACGCCTCGTGCACTTGCGAGTTAACAGTTGTACAGTGACTCTCTTGCTAAACTGAAGCCCACGACAGTGACTATCTTTTTATATTAAAGCCCATACATTTTACTTGAAAGCCCTTAACCCAAATTAACGGATAAAATAAGAAAAATGGACCTTGAATACTTCAGCTTTTAATATATAGATTTTTTTAGGGTGCTGTTAAACGGACTTTAAAATTAATTGAGTACACCCTACTACCAAATTATTTGTTGAATTACTAATTTACCATAATATAAAATGACAAAAAAATATATTGAATATTGAAACAAAAGTAATTTTAATAATTACACCCTAATATTATCAAAGGTCCACTTCGGAACATGATGGGAGATCAATTGTTGAGTGATAGCTTGCTTGTTTATGTTGAGAAGAATGTTTTTGATTGTATTGAAAATGAAGCTATAATGCTACGTTTTCAAAATATGAAACCTCGTCGTGGACAATTGTAATTTGTAATGTTGTTTTTGAAATGAATTATGAATGAACGTACTATAGTTTCATTTTCAATGTTATTTTAATCTTTAAAAAAATTGAACTTTTACACTATGACCCTATGAGATAAGATTCCTGGGTCCGTCCTTGGGTGAGAGAAGAGAGAGTTAGGGTTTGTGAGAGAGAAAATGAGGTTCTTCATTGTAACCAAAGATGTTCTTTCATACTAGTGAATTTCTCGGGGATCACCGGAGAGGACGTAGGCACAACACCGAATCTCTATAAATTCTTGTGTTCTTTGTGTGTGTTTACTTTATGATTCGAGTATGTGATTTATCTTTGTGTAGATTGTGTGTGGTAGTTGCATAGTCCATCAACGATAAGGTCTTTGAGTGTTTTCACACAACGGATGGGATATCACGAAATGTTGAAAATCACAGCAATGACATATATATATATCCAGAAGATACAATATCACTTATGGCGCGTTTACTAATCCGTAATCAAATTGAGAGGAATTGAATTGAGGAGGAATTGAATTGAGAAGGAATTGAAATGAGGCGGAATCAGAATTAGATTCATGTTGAAGTTGTTTACTAAAACTGTCTGGAATCGGAATAGAATTCCATAAAGTTGTTTACTAATTCAGCAAAATCGGAATATAAACTAGTACGATTACTAAAATGCCCTTATCCCAAATCAAATATTTTATATACTTTTTTTAATAAAATTTGATATAGTATATAATAGTAAGAAAAAATTAAATTGATTTTTCATTTCATAGACACACTAAAATGATTTTGTTTTTTTTTATTTATAAATTTAAGTATTTCTATTAAGTATTTTTTTTATTTTTTATAAATGCAAGTATTTCTATTAATAAGTATTTTTTATTATTATAAATGTAAGTATTTCTATTAGTTAATACTTAACACTAAAATGATTTTGTTTTTATTTATAGGGTTAAGGATAAATAATGAAAGTAAGTGAGGGCATAAAGGGAAAAAAATTAGCATTCCGATTACAGATGAAATCCGGAATTCAAATACCTTATGAATATAGGGAATCCAAATCACCCAAATCTTGGAATTCAATTCCATTTTTCGTGTGGGTCCCACGCACTTTTGATTCCTTCCAATTTTAGTAAACACATGTATAATCCGTAATCGGAATCGGATTCCGAATTCTCATTCCGATTACGGGTTAGTAAACGCGTCATTAATGTTGTAATGCGCATGCCATTACATAGTATCACATAAATAGTATGAGTATTAAAGTTAGAGCTGTTTTGGATACTTTTGGGTACTGAACTATTAATTATAAATGACACTATGAACTTATTTATTCATAGTAATAATCGAGGTAGTGTTTGTATAAAGGGAGCTTTAGTTTAAAATCAATTGGGAGTTTCATATTTTGATAGATAGGAAATTAATTTCACCTAATTTGCTTAAGGTCAAAGACTAATAAATGTACTTAAAATTACTAAACTACAACTAATAAATCCTATAAATTACAAGGAATGCCTCTAAAGGTTATTTTTATAATTTTATTATTTCATTTGAGGTAATATTATCTTCCTGCATTTTGATTTTTGAAATTGCCTTCTCTTTCTTCTCTCCCCTCTCAATTTTACTTCCGAATTCAATTCTTAGCTGTTTTACTTTTTCTAAATAATAATCCAAACTTCCAATGGTATAATATTATTGGGGATTATGTAGCATTTGGTTATCTGATTGGCATCTCCATATGCATTAGCCAGTGTGCTTCATGAATTTGGATCATTTCACGTTCACTTCCCATTTAAACGCTCTCCCCTTTTTGCCTGACGAATTGACCCTTGTTGGCCTTCTTCTCTGGTTATTGAAATCTGGTTCCACCGAGAATTAATTGCCCTGGATTGTCCCTTCCGTTTCATCTTCTGCTCCAAATCCCTGGTTTCCCGCATCAGCCCCCTTCCAACATTCATATTCCTTGTATCCCTGATAATTGCATGCTCACCAAAAGAAGACAAAGAAGAAAGAGAAAAACGATTCAATCTAGCTCTCTCTCACTAACGCATTAACGAGTGTACTTCCTTATATTATGATATTCTAGCAATTTGATATTATGGTTTTCCTCCAACTGTCCACCAACTCCTACAGACCCACGCCTACAGCTCAAACTCCTGCATTGCACGAAACGGAAACTTTTCGTTTCTTGCAATGCAGTTTCCATTTTATCCAACATCGATTCGCGCACGATTTGTTTACAAATCCATCATAATCTAGAGTTATATATAAATTGCAATAAACTACCACTCTAAAACAAAACAATGCAGATATCAATGAAGTAAAACGAAAACAAAAATCATTTACAACTATAATAAAAACATAACAAAAACAGAAATTGCATAACAATTTTATTTCTTTTGGGTTTTGTGCCCTTCAACATAGACACTAAATAATCATCTAACATACACACAACATTGTCGTTTATAATTTTGCCAATCTATTTAGCCAATTGTAATTAAACAGAAACAGAAACTGCAATTGCAACGGAAACTGCAATGCATTTTGTGGTGATCAGTGCTTCTGCTTCCCAATAGGCCAAGACTAAGCACCCGTCACTGCTTCTGCAGGCTTTGCTTCACGCTTTGTTGGTGCTTCTACTTCCCATTGAAGACGGTGATCTACTGTACACCAATGTGTTTGATGCAAACAGTATAATTTGGATTTGTCAGCCTCTATTGAAAACAAAGGCCTTGCAGCTGTGGAAGATGTAGACTATATGCTGAAGAGGTGGTGTGTTTGTTTTGGAAAATAAATGCTAAAGATTTGGAGGTCTTGGCAAAAAGCATTGACTATGCTCGTACCCTCAGAGACTGTACTGCTTTGGGTTATGGGTGTTCTTGCAATAATCTCAGCCTCAAAGGAAATGCTTCTTATGCATTTAACATGTATTACCAGGTGAATAGCCAGAAAAGCTGGACGTGTTGTGGTGACTGATGAAAATCCTTCTGTTGGGGACTGCCAATTTCCAGTGACGAACAAACGGCATTCTTTTGATGAACCACTCACCAAGGCCCAGGACAGATGCACCCAACCATGATGACATGAACACGCCAACATGAAATATGAACGTAATGGAAGTGACAAATCCAATACCTAAAATGTATACAGAAGTTCAAAGGTCAATTAGACATCATGAAAACAGACAGCAAAAAAAAAAAAATCACTGAACAAGGGCATGCTTGACTTTAAACTCTGCATATTTAATGAATAATATGACGAAACCATGTTTTGTCTTATGCTGCATTAAGAGTACATTTTCTTTTCAAACTCCAAATATTGACCATATGGAAATCCCTGCAACATAAAATCCCAACACAAATAACTAATGCAAGTTACAGTATACCCATGGAAAGAATG
This sequence comes from Prunus padus, assembly GCA_024362665.1. NCBI lineage: Eukaryota > Viridiplantae > Streptophyta > Magnoliopsida > Rosales > Rosaceae > Prunus > Prunus padus. The sequence continues at coordinate 6,743,403 of JANFAM010000019.1, forward strand.
GGGGTAAAGGAAATGTGCTACTGAATCAAAGCGTACTTACTACTTACCAAAAACGTTGATTCCAAGTTGAGCATAGATTGTGGCCACAAAGAGAATAAACCACAACGTTATATAGAAAGTGATTGCTATCGAAAACAGGATCAAACTGCAAAAGAACAAAAAGTGAGCAACTATAATGGCATTAAGCAAAAGGCAGTAAGAACATGTTGACAATAAAAATCTCGTTTAGCCACTACATTAAATGTATGCACCAAAAGACAATCCAAACACACATGATAAGCATAGAAAATTTCTATGATCTGTCTAAAATTTATAAGAAGCTAAACAAAATGGATTCAAATAAACAATATACTTATACCCTCAGAAAAAGGGAAAAATATATTATAAACACATGGCAACAATCTGCTAAGTCGATGGTCCTATCACCTCCAAATCATTCCATCTGTCAGCATGTCAAAACTAAGCATAAATTCAACAAGTACTTCTTCTAAATTTCAAGAATAACCTAAAATCAAAGAACTTGTATACTTGCAAGAAAACAACCTTAAACACACAAATTGATTAGACCCTCACCAAAACATATAATAATTTAATGGTTTACACAAACATACATGTATCAACTGTAAATTAGAATTCCATATGTACATGGCTTGAAGGAAAATAGGAACCACAAGAAAGAAATGCGCACTATCCGGTCATGAACTTTTTTGATGCCCAACTTCTAACTACTTTGGAACAAGTCTGCACAGAGACAATAAGAGATAGCATGACTTACCGTTGATTCCTTTAACATCTTCACCCATGGAAACTGCGCAGCAGTCATTGCAGAGAATGCACAGCCAAAATAATCCACAAACCACATTACCACCCGTACGAAGCCTATTGCAAGGATCAAAATTCAAATTAATTAAAAAGATTCAGAAACTTTGCAAGCCTATTACAAGCCAGAATTATCTACAAGTGAACAGATGAAGCTAGATCAGAATCAAAACTCACCGACATGTCAACGAGGAACGCATAGAGATTGTTTGCATCGTCGATCTTAGCTGCCGCCACAGCAACCGTGACCTTAGGCATCTTCGGCTTCTTAGGCTTGGACACTTTTTCGCCTCCTCGGCCTTCACGTTCTGCGCCACAGATTCCTGATCGCTGTACTCCCCGTCCTCGTCGTCGGACCAGAGCTTCGATCTCACCAGAGCAAAACCGTCGAGTCGGCATTGCCACCCTCTGAACTTCGAGAATCCGCCGGGCGTAGATCCTCTGATTGAAACCTCGTGGTGGTTGCGACCTCGTGGTCTTCAGGAATGAATCCAAAGCTGGGGTCGTTGGGTGTGATTTTGTGTCTCTGAGTCTCATATTTGACTCCATATAAAATACACAAGGGTATAAACGTAATTTAAAATACAAATTAAACAGCTACTAAAGCCCTTGACAAGGAGAGAAACTTTGTTGTAACGGGGATAGCACTGTTTTGCTATCCCCTTTCAATCACAGGAGAAATTTTTAAATGTTCCGGGTACACCACGTGGTTGGTGTACCATCCAATAGATTTAGGACATATGAAATTACTCTCCAACTTAATGAATTATTTTTTATAACATGTGGGCGGGCTGCATTGGAAATATTCCACATGTCTTCCATCTAGTGGATGGTACACCAGCCACGTGGTGTACCGGGAACACCCAAAAATTACTCCAATCACAGCCCTTCATTTGAAAAAATTTGTATGGATGGAGGGCTGTAATTGGAGGGGGAATAGCAAAACAGTGATATCCCCGTTCCAACAAAGTTTTTTTGCTTGACAAGGCCATTGACTTCAAGCTAAGAAATATTTAAAAACAGTTGATTAAGTTCAAAACAGAACCGGCCTATCGATTATATCCTTATTACTTTCTATTATATTGAGTGTCACCAAATTTTTCTTTGCATAAATTTTTCTTTTTATAAATTTTTAATAGCAAATAAGAAATTGTCACATTAATTGATCTCCATTATTGTTAAATTTTTACATTTCATTTTTTGCTACTTTTTGTTATGTTATATATATATTAAATTTTAAATAAACATAATAACAACTTAATTATCATTTTCTAAAACAAACATCTCCCTTTCATTGTGCATAAAATCTTCTACATACCATAATGTATTGAAACATTATATGGCCAAACAAATTCAAGATGCTAAGTTTCAAGAATGTAAAATATATCTTCATGGTAGGAAAAGTAGAGTTTAGATTTACAGCCTGCAGCCTATACTTACAAAAATGAACAATTATTGTCAGATTGCCTACCAAACGTAACAATAGAGTATTATCATACACAAACATGGTCTACATGGAAGAATCCCAATGGTGGAGCTAAGGACCCACCAATATTATGTGATCTAAATGTTTGAAGCAATTGAGCGCGCATATTTACAACCTGCAAACCAACGCAAATGTTGGATATTTGTGTCTACAAAGTCTGTTGGGATATGGCTTAATGAAAGTGTTTAAGATAGAATGATAATGAGAGGATGAAAGATATGTTTCAAGATGCGTATGAATGTGCTATCTTTCAGACTTTATTTGCCCATACTACTTGTGTGCAAAGAAATTAAACAAATAAGCCATGTGGATACAATGAAGCCTAGCCTAATAGCTATTTGTTGTCAATGTTTTGCACAACCAAAGACAACCCCAAACACACTTTATAATTATTACTAGGATGCTCAAGATTCTAGATGTTAAATTCTGCAGAAACTAATCTCTAGATGTTTTCTGGAGAAGAGTTACGATATTAAACTTGGATCTTTCTTGGATATTTTGTTGCAGAGGATACTACTCTATTTATAGAGGAGTTTGAGTCTTTTCTGAATAGGCAGCACACCCTATTTGAATCCATGTATCTCTTGGATTACATCTCTTCATTAAGAAGTACCAATTCATATTGGACACCGCTTTTCATGTAAGAGTGTGTCTTTGAATTTAAATTAATGCATATGAAGTGTTTCTAACGTTCATATATGATTTTCAAATATTTTGGCATCAAGATAAAACTTAAGACTGAAAAGGTGCCTCGAAAACGCACCTCTGCGTCAAACCGATCAGTCGTTTTCTTTAACTGACCGGTTGTTTTATACAAAGAACATTCTTCAAGTTTTTGCACCATTCCGACTGGTCATTCAATTCCGACGACCAGTCGTCTGCACTTGTATTTTGAAAAACCTCCAACAGCAAATGGGACTTCCCAACGAAATAGAAAGACAAAAAATTAAGAATGTGTTTACCCCGAAAATGGACCCGCCGGCCGTTGAGCGCGTGGAGTTTGCTTGTTGCGATTGCGTAGGCGTGCCACTGTTGGCAGTGAGAAACTCCAACAGACATAATTGTAAGAATGGAAAGTGCACTCCGATATTGACTTTAATCAATTGATTTTGGATTGGGAGGGGAACTGACCCAATATAAGTTCTTTTCTATGCCTCAATGAAGAGGACTTCAATATTTATCTAGTGCGAAAATGGCTTGGAAGATACGAAGGGTACCTAGCCAAACAGAGAAAACCGAAGTTGTGGTTATCGTACCCTTGATTGGGTTCAAAAACCTAATTCGGACCTAAGATAACCCTGGATTGGGCTAGTACTTAGGTGATTCAGACATGAAAACCCTTGTTCTGGGCCTGTCCAGTAATAAACATTTATATTTAAAAAGTAAAGACTTGAATATAAATTGCTGGAAGGTAAATTGCAAGAAAGATAAACAATATAAACGTAAAGTGCGAGTAAATTAAATTGCAGAGAGAGTAAAGTCCCTGGGAAATGAGATTTCTCTATCCAATACGGGCATGGCAGATGATTAAAGCAAAAACTAAAGATTTCTCCATTTAGTTTTGAAAAGGCAAGTTACAGTAGTAAAGAAACTTGATAACAAGATGACTGGAGATTTCTCTATCCAACCTGTTACAAGTTTGAGCTGGTTTTACAAGATAGCTAACCCAATCAGTTTAAACAAATATCATACCAAGAAGATGGCAGAGCAATAAAAAATAAACACATTAGTTGTCAACTGGCTATCTGGAGAGAACAGGTTGTTTGAAGGCTTAAAGGTTTTTCAAGTTATAGACATTGAGTCTGATTTTGGAGAGAGAGTCCTGTTTTGCTGCTGTGGAGCTTCCATATTTATAGGCAAAATATCTTCAGCAATGGCAGTGGAGGATTCAAGTGTGAAACTTGAGTGTGCAGACTTGCCTTCGTAAGTTGATCCATGAGGTGCTGGGCTTTTGATGAGAAAAGACAGGAGTTGCCACTGTTTAGACTTAAAGAAATCAAAAAGTATTCATCCACTTGCCATTGATTGGTGAGTGACACCCAAAAGTAGATGACTAATTGAATAAAGAAATGGAGAGATAAATAACACAATCTCTACTTCTTTCTTTATTCATTCTTTAAGCCCACTTGCACTATTATTTTATTCTTCTTTCAACCAACTCACTGTTCATGAAGTCCTTCACTGAATTTTCTCCTCCGAACATGCCTTGATGCATAATAAATTGGGAATGCTAGACTAATCCAATTGCTGCCAATTTCGGATATGTTGTTCCCCACATAAGTAGGAACAACTTTCATGATAAACTCAATTCCATTTGAGCAATAGAAAATCTGGTTTAGTATGGTCACAGCTGACTCGTCGTCACAGACTGCTGTTACGAACAGAAATCATGATTTAATTCCCTGAAGATTCAATACTTGTGCAAATGATGCCAAATTCGAATATGTTCTAGTAGACATGCAAATGAACAACTTTCATGAAGAAATAAAATTCATTTGAGGACTGGAAGCTGGCCTGAATTGGGCCCTACTTAGGCCCGAATTGCCACTGCTATCAGCTTTCGCTGTTACTGATATGCTTATGATGTTTGATGTCCTGAAGATTCCACATTGGTCCGAATAAACCCAAATTTGGATATGTTGCAGTAGACATCCTAATGAACAACTTTCATGGAGAAAGACAATTCATTAGAGTATTGGAAATAGGCCCGAATTGCTGCTATAAGCTTTTTGCTGGCGCTGTGCATCTGGTGTTTTCAGCCCCGAGGATTCCGCATTTGTCCAAATAAACCCAAATTCGGATATGCTGCAGTAGACATAGAGATGAACAACGTCCATGAAAGATGAAACTTGATTTGAGTGCTGGAAGTTGAAGTTTGGGCCCACTCCATTGACTGTAGCAATGTATGTCTAGCCTACTTTGGCCATTTTGATGCTCATAGAACATTATCTTCCATTTTATGCAAAAATACCATTTTTGGTACAAACAGAATGTAAGAAATAAACAAAGGATAAAATCATCCGTCCTAATTAATAACCCCTAAATCTAAGATTAAGGATTACACACTCAACACAATTGTGCAAACAAGAATAATGTATATATATTTCTTCCAAACTTTATGTAATTGGTTCGAACTAAAATCTGGTTACAGATAATGAACAGGGTTCATAGTCTTGAGCCCCCCTTGCACAATGGCGGTCCGCAATTGCATGTAACCCAGCTGCAAGTCGCCATATCTCAATACCCGTTTGGGGGATGTTGAAACTCGGGAATTTAGAGACAATATGCTGTAAATTGGAGGCCGTGAGAGTGAAGACTTCAACTTTTTCCTGGGACTTGACAGTTTTGGGTGAGATGGGTAAGTCGGAAAAGGAGGCAGATGTCGCTGCCCAAGTTATAAGTTCTTCTCCATAGACAGCACCTTTCTCAAGACGTAGAATGCTTGAGGAGCTACTTCCTCCTCCACCATGGCCAGTATCAGTGTTGTAGGTAAGTACACTTCCCTGCGTGATGAAGATCACCATATCGAGTGGCTCCCCCTCTCGAACAATAAAGCTTCCCCCAGCATAGTTGACTGGCTGAAGATGTTCCAAGATTGCCTTCAACACTTCTTTGTGTTTGTCTATATCTTCAAGCCCGGGTACCTGAGGTTATTTCATATAAGAAAAATAACGAGGACAAAATCCAATAAGCAACTTCGTTACACTAATATGGATGCTAATATATTGTGAAGAGTGGCCAGTAATTAATTTTGTTTCTAATGTAAGATTATAATGTGTTCAATACAGATGTAGGTTTGGACAGTTGATCAGGACATTGTGTTCCTAATGATGCGGAGCTCTGCCATTACAGCTTTGCTGCACATCCTCCTCTGTTGGAATCTTGTGTTTAAATCTGGACTTGGAAGCAGGGAACTGCCTTGGCAGTTTCAATCTCTTTTTGGATCAATGTGCTATTATTGGCACTTTATGTCAGGTTCTCTTCATCATGTTCCAAAATTTGGACAGGCTTCTCGAAGGAGGCATTTCACAACATTATTCCATTTGTTAAACTCGCTATTCCTTCCGCTGTGATGGTCTGGTAATTTCGATTTCTTAATATTTCACAAGGTTGTCTACTTCTAAGATCTGTTATTTTGGTGTCTAAGATCCTAATGCAGTTGACCATGAATTTTAACAGTTTGGAAATGTGGTCATTTGAATTGATTGTTCTTCAATCTGGTCTTCCCCTAACCACCTCTTCCCCAGCCCCAACTCTCCCCCGCAGCCACCATCTTGCCCCAAACCCAGCCACATAGCATGTAAATTTTACTCTGAATTCGTCGAAATCTCAAACTCATCTCAAAATCCCCATATGGTCGCTGTCCGATCTGTTTCGAAATTCAAAATCCCCAATTTCAAAATTAAAATTCAGAAAAATTGAGTAAAAAGCTTGAAGACGAAGTGACTTCACCTACTTTTGAAGTGAGCTTGCTTCATGTCTCTGGAGAGATCGGCAATCTTGTTGTGAAGATCGGGGAGATTCAGGTCCTGAATCAGGAGGTCGAGGATGGGGAGCCATTCGGAGATGGCGACCAAGCACAGAGGGAGGCAGTTGATGAAGACAAAGATCTAGGGTGGGTTGGTAGGGTGTGGGAGGAGGCAGTCGGGGTTGGGTGGGTGGGTGGGGCTTTGAAAAGAGAGACGAATAAAAAAATATTTTAAATTTTAAATTTTAAATTAATTTAATAATATTGTTTTACTTCTTTATAATTATTTTTAAAAATATATAATTTTTTATTATTTGGTTTTTCATATGGAAATCCATGTTATTAAAAAAAAAAGGGCATATGTTCACCACATCATCATTTAATGTATTCATTAACGGTTTGTATAACAGATGGGGCAATTTGTATGGTTTTCAGGAGTTTGAGTATGTACTCATAAATGTCTCTAAAGGTGAGTATGAACTTGAAAATAACCTTATAATTTGACGAGTTTTAACTTTTATGTAGTTTTTCCATATATATGTTTGTGTGTATACATGTGTATATATATACTTACTTTCTTTAGTGTAGCCAAGAAGAGATGGCGCTTGATATGTCTCTTAAGTTGCGACGGAAGTAGAGAGAATATATTCTCCACAACAAGATCTTCCTCTTCTTCAAGTCTTTTTTCTATTATTTTTGAGATCGGCCCGGCTATAACAGGGTCGAGCCCATATTCAGATACCATGAATTCGATTTGTGGATCTATGGTTTTCACCTTCTGCCGAATCTTACGTGTTCTCCTAGTTGCCTGCATAAATGTCTATTCCAGAACAAGCAGGGTTCAGTTGATTAAATCCTGAAATTGATAAACATGAGCACCATAGTAGTACATTCCATTATTGAGAGAGTTATTAGATGATGGGATATCACCAACCGTTGAAAATCACAGCAAAAATATATCTAGACTTTTTAAGAAATTTCTCCGCCATATATTTAGCATCATATCATATGATTGATTTTTGTTTTTAATATACAAGGAATTATTATTATTTTTTTAAAGTCATTTTGCACTCCTTGTAAAAATGTAAGAGAGAATTTCCACTTAAAGGATTGCATTATGATCTTTTTGGAGTCAATATATAAAAGATTATTTGATATATATACACAAAGCCGATAAATTTCATAAAAAGTCCAGAATCTACCATGCATCTCATTAATCTCACTGCAAAGGAATGAGTAGATTAATATATCATCAGCTTCAAGTTGTCATAAACAATAGACGAGTTGAGTAATAGAAACTACTCAAAAGAGAGAACAGAAAGACAATATACATAAAAACTCATGATCACCGACCTGCAAATGTCCAAGGAGATATATAAACAGTAAAAGGCCACTTATCGAAATATAAATCACAAAGAGAGTTTCCCATGCATAGGTACTGCTGTTGAGATTCGAAGCAAAAGAACTGCAAAAATCAATACAGCGATATAAGTACGATCTCTAAAAATGAACGGCTTACTACACAAAGCCGTCTACCAATGGAAGGTAAGAATCCCCCTTTCTTAATTAAAAAAAAGAAAGAAATGAATTCTAAGAACTAGGCTAATTCTAGCCAGCTTCCTCACCCACCCTTGCCACTGGAGCTAACCCGAGCCCTATCATGTTTGGTTTTTCATATTTGAAGTTTATGGTTAAACCATGATTTGTTGTTAAAACATGAGTTTTCAACTACTAATTTTAATATATATTTTTTAATATTAAACTTCAAAAACTATTTTTAAAATCTAAAAAAAGTTTTAAAAACCCATTCACCTACATCTAGAGAGCGACAGAGAGAGAGAAATTGTGAAACCTCTTTTTTTTTTTTTTTTAAAGGGCATTTTTGGAGGTTTTTTTAGTTGGGTTTTGAAAAATGGTTACCAAACACAAATTATGGGCTTTGCACTCAAAAACTATTTTTGAATATAAAAATTGGATTCAAATCCAATACCAAACATGACCTTAATTACTATAGATTTTGGTTAATCATTATTTGTCTATGTGTCATTGAACTGTCCAAAGCTTAAAATTTTGTTAAATAAACCGCAAGTTTATTACTATAGATTGGTTGAACATATAAGTCAAGCTCGAAACTTTCTTAGCTCGTTAGTGTAGTTACTTGTGAAATTGTTTTTCTTTCCCATAAAATTATTGTAGCACGTGCAGATGTAAGTACATAAGCAAATTTCTCTGACAAAAAAAAATGCAAACCTCAGATTTCGCAGGCCCCAGGAAAAACATTGCAAGAATTTTTGAGGAAAATCTGTTGAGCCCACTAGGCCAGACTGGAGGGCATAAAGAAATATGCCAAAATCGAACACCGTTGCATTTGGCGGATTTATAGGACATAAATCATTTAGAAGTGTGATATTGGCGAATGTACTTTTATCACAATGAAAAGTAGTAACCTCACATGCATTTTCACTTCGACAAGTAGATATCCAACAATCCATTTGTCGTTGAATAGAAAAGAAATACCAAAACGCTCCAAGTACCTAAAGAAACCAATCAAGAAATACCTAGGTTAACAATCAAGAAATTCCACTAATTCCTGTTGGGCTCGCAATCTGACCTATAATTTTGATACATCCGGAACATTTCAAAGCAACAATATGGAAATGGAGCAGTAGGAACTTACATGGCTAGCAAGGATGTACATAGTAAAATTCACTACACCTGGAATCCATGTTTTGTTTGTGCTAGCAATACTGTTGTCATCCAGTTTCTTCAGCCATAGTAGATTAAATTCCTTACAGAAATAGTAGATGGGAAAAGCTCGCGCCACAAATTGTAACAGAATAAGTGAGTTCAAAAACTTCATTCCATTCAAAGATCTTGGGCCCCTTATTGTTGGAAAGAAAATTAAAATCACCATCTGCACAAGCAAGCAGATGTACTAGTTAAAATCTAATTATCAGCTTAATTCGAAAAATATCACATGAGAGTTGATACTCAGTTAACAACAGGGTAGAATCCTTGCATTGTAAACAAATATGGAGATTATAAAACAATTTACTTACCTGTGGAATAGGAAGAGCAGATAAAGTTGCCCCTAACGTTAACAGCAAGAGCCTCCAATTTATTTGGTTATGCAGTGAAACAAATTGACTCGCCGACAGTGGATTTACTGGAACACGGAGATCTGAAAATGTTTTATAAAAACCCACAACAATTACTCCAATATAAGGTAGATCTGTTAAAGATCGCAAGATAAGAGCTGTTTTCTTCAATTTTTGGTCCAACATGAGACACTTCATATCCTCATTGATGATCGGGATGTACAAGAACAGAGGATCCACTGAGACAAGAGCAATCAAATATGTTACACATAAGGCTGTCATCCAGTATGATTCACATTTATTCTTCGCAGTTTTTTCTTCTGCAAGCTCTAAAAATTCATGGTCCGACAAACTGAAACAATACACAACGTGTTATATATATACGTGTATTTTTTTAAAGAAAAAAGAAAAGTGACTAAGAGTTAAGAGTTAAAAAAAACTGACTTTGCAAGGTTAATTGACTCGTCATTAGAGCTCTCCCTATATGACTGACGCTCAGGCATGATACGATACCACAAAGTTCGAACGGCTCCTGAAATTTACAAATATGGACAAGTCAACGTTATTAGAGAATTATCAATGTTAGTTCCGGCCAAGTGTGAGCCGCTGCGGATGCATGTTAACCTGAGAGAGAGAGAGAGAGAGAGACAGAGAGAGAGACAGAGACAGAGACACTGGCGGACTCAGAAATTTTTTAGTGGAGGTGCAATTTGGAAAGGCAAAAAAAAATATTTTGGATTGAGCATCTAAGGTTTTTTTACCTAGATTGACCTTAGGTCCAAATGGGGGGTACTTCCTTATTTACATTGTAAACTTAAGTAAATGGAGTAATATAAAAATAAATTAAAGTAAAGGACAAAGACATTTACTTAAATGTTGAAAATGAAAATAAGGTAATCTGTCTGTAGAACATGAAAGAGCGATTTGAAGACCTAAATGATTTTTCCGCGAAGGGAGGTGCAGCTGCACCTCCTTGCGCCTTAACAGGTCCGCCAGTGGACAGAGAGAGAGAGTTTAACTAGATGTGCACCAGTGAAGTGATACCTTGATGCTGAAACTAGAAGCTGGCTAGGATTTTATTGCAAAAATCCAAATCTCTACACACAGGACAGAAGACAGAACTGAACAGTGCAGAACTGAGTTCAAGTTCAAGTACGGTTTTTTTGTAACTGAGTTCGATCCAATTTAAGGTATCGTTTAGACAAGTTGTTAGAATAATAATGAGAGCACGTGGCCCAAAAATAAAATAAAGAGGTAGATATAACTCGAATTTAATGAAGAAGTCCTAAATTGATGTTAAACAAAGGGCACAAGAGGCTTGGTTTTTCTCCACCAACCAAAAGCAATATAGGTTTACTTAGCAACTGTTTCCTCCGACTAGGGAATGAGAGGCGACTTTCTCGACAGGACATGTGCCTACAACTTGGACCCAATTACGAAGTCATCTCAGCCAGATAAAATTACAAGAAACAATTAATCAGAATAAACAAATTTCTTATTAACTAATAAGACCTTCAAAATGACGTGTGCTAAAAAAACATAACCAACGTCATGTTTAACGTGCAAATTGGCATTTAAGTATAACGTAAACTCCACTGATACGGGTGATACCAGGTCAAGCTTCCCCATTTGCACCTGAATTTGACTCGACCGTATTTGCAAGTTAATCAAATCTCCCTTCTTCTTTTTTTCCTTGTCTGAAAGAAACTTCATTTAGGGACGAAAGAAAAACTGCAAATAGGAAATACATCCACATAAGCGTTGGGTGTTCTTGCTCAAAGGGTGTGCGATGCGAGCTGAGCTTGCGCAACCGCATAATGTGCAGCAAAATAAGGAGCTTGCAATTAAATTAAATTCACTCAAAACTTCATTTAAGCCTGATTTTAGGTGGCCATTTATTCTTTTTTTCCCATGATTTTGAGAGACCTTGAATGTTGAAACTCCTGTGCCTTCCAATTGAAAACAAACTTTGTCCTTCGTAGCCCTCAAATGAAATAGGTTACAACAGTCCATTACCAAAAACATGAAAGTTTAGACTTTAGGTCATGATTGGAGCCCAGCTCCACAAATAATTATTCAGTGTGACTGTCACACCCAATGAGATAGAAAATAAAAAATTTAGACAAAATCAACATAGAAAAAGATCATACAATTTTAGGAAAATAAGTTATTAAATAGAAATCCACAGGTTTGTAGTTTTTTGAAAATATAAGGGAAATCCACTAAAGTTATTTCCGTATGTTTGTAGTTTTTGAAAATATAAACAGTCCCTAATTTTAGTTCAAAGTGTTAACAATCATAGAAAATGTATTAACTGTCATAAGAAATATCCAATTTTCTGTTAAATCAAGTCAAGTGTTGTGCACGTGGGTTTTTTACAACGACAATTTTGTCAATTTCCTCATCAATATTTAAGATTTTGTTAATGTATAATAGGATAGTTTTAGTAGGAGAGGAGTGTGAGAGCGAGGGAGAGGCTAGAATGAGGGCTTAAGTGCACCTCCACTGCTGCAGTGAAGGGCAGGCAGGAGGGGGCCTGTGAGCCAAAATTCGTTTCCACTGCAGCAGCCCCAGCCAGGGCAAGGCCTGGGTCCCACGGGCCTGGGCAAGCTCAATGGCAGATCTAGCCTGCCAAGCTGCCTGAGGGCTGCTGACATCTGCAGCATAAAAAAATTGAAAAAAAATCTGAAAAATTCCAAAAAATTCAGAAACATTTTTTTATACACACCTAGCAATTTTAATAGTATTAATCTCATACATATAAATAAAATTAATCCCATGTGAAAATATCATACAGAAAATCTTATCCGAAAATTGATTTGAGATTTTTATAATAAATAGAGACACGTGGCAACCGAAAATCTCATCCAAATTAATTGTTTAAGTATAAAAAAATAGGAAAAAAACAGTTAAAGTGAATAGTAATTGACTTTGACAATTGGTACTTAGGTGAAGAGGAGTAAATTTCACGACACTCAAACAAAGACACAACAATCTTCACGCACTTTAAACCTTGACCAAGAACACTTATGACTAGTCAACTGCCAGTCATGAATAACCATAACCAAGAACATACACAAAACATACCAATGTACCTGCAAACCTAGAAGATCACTAGTGACAACCTATGCACTCAGAAGGACCCGTCAATCTAGGCATCCCCTGTGCTAGCAACAACTATGGTGAAAATGTGTGAAGGCATTATAATCAAAATAAACAACAAACTGCATATAATGATGACTAGTCAACCGCAAGAACACAAACCTAGAAATGCAAGCGATGACTAGTCAACCGCAAGAACACAAATCCAGAAATCCAAGCGATGACTAGTCAACTATCAAGAATACAAACCCAGAAATTACAGACATACAAACCAGAAATTGTTCACCCAGAAACCCACCATTAAGAAAAACTTGGGGTCATCAACCGACCAGGCAATCCACTAAGTAGAAAAAGATTCTTACAAAGAAACACAAGCAAGCTCAAGAAAACCTAGATCTATTTAGGAAGATGAGATATACCTCTTTTGTGCAATCTTCTTCTCCAACTTAGCACAACCAGCAGCTTAGTCATTCATGACAATGGCAGCTCATTCTTCAGCTCTTTCATCCCATGGCACTAGCTAGCCAGCTCAAACTCAGACAGAAACCAAAATTTGGATTCAAAGGAAAATGACCAATTTCTTCAAGAAACCATACTCTTGAAGAAATCCATCTTGAATCTGACCTAGATATATATGATAGAGTGTTTTGATGAAACTAGATGCAGATTACAAATGTTTCAAATGCAATTTTCGAAATACAAATCAATTTGGAAAACTCATATATGAAAAATAAGATGGTTCTTCTTGAGGAAGAAGAAGTTAAAGTTTCAAAGAAAACTTTCCAAAACTTCCACCCAAAAGGGACAGCCACCCAATGAGGAAAACAAAGGCTATATCACTAAAATTCCCTAGGTTAGAAACGTACCCAATGGCAGTAGAGATAATTCGCATAATAGGACAAAACAAATGGTTAGAAGGTGGTATATCTGCCTCCTTGCGCGACAAATATTATAACAATCGGCGCGCAATCCCTAAACCTCAACCCTAGAAAATTATAACAATTGCGCGACGCTGGCTTGCTTGGCGTAGCTCAAAGAGATTTTGCGCGATGAAAGTCTTCGTCCGGCAAAGTTTATGCGTCCAATGACTTCTGTTTGTCGCGCAAAGTGTTTTTTTTTTACGGGAACCATTTTTTCTGTATCTGTATAAATGTATCTAATCAATATTTTACCCCCAAAATCTAAAAAAACAAACATTCATAAATTTTACCCCTTATGTCAGATTATTTCTCATTTTCATTTTATAATAATGTTTTGTCAAAATAATTTTCAAAATAATTATCAAAAGGGTTTGGATATATTTATTTACAAATGTTTTATAACTAAATTTAATGTCATTTCTCATTTTTTTTCACCTTGCGCAATTTATTTTAAAATGTTTCATTTCTCCACATATATAAGGTTTTGATATAACAAGTACCTATATTCAAACATTTGTATTACACAAAATCTGTACACTAACATAATAAAATTATAAAAATATTCATTATTCATCTTCTGAATTATAATAGCTTTCGTTATCGTCGCTACCATCACTTTCGGTCTCCCAATCCTCCTCCTCCTCCTCTATAACTACATCATCATCGTTGTTCGGGCCCACTGTAACATCATATCGCGGAAGATCATCGAGGTCAATTGTAATTGACTAAATCGGTATTTCGATTGAAGACACTCCTTATATCTGAAACGGTTCTTGTATAACATTTGTATCTTGAAGTGTTTCCGCATCATTTTCCATTGAAGATTCTAAACGTTGGTCAGCCACGTTGTCGACGTCGTTGTCAATAGGGTCTAGTTCTGGTATAGCATGCACGTTCCTACGATCCATCTTCTGAACAACTTTCCAACCGCTCCCAGCTTTAGGGTCATCTAGATACACAATCTGTGTTGCCATGTTTGCCAAATTGTAAGGGTCATCATCATACCAAGTTCTGTTAATGTTCACAGATAGTAAGCCATGGTCGATTTTAACACTTCCCGGCCTATTTGGGTTGGTATCAAACCATCGACAATTAAACATGATCACTTGGTATCGGTCTTTGTAAAGCAATTGCACGACAGTTGTGAGTTTGCCATAGAAATCAATGTTCGTACTTTCCCCTCCACCTGGGACATGGACACCGCTGTTTTGCGTACATAAGTTGTCATCTCGTGCAGTCCTCAAAAACTTGATGCCGTTAACATGACATCCCGAGAACAATTCAGCGCGAATCGGGCCAAACGCCAAGTTATATAACTTGTCACTGTAAGTGGGGGAATTCGATGCTTTCAATTTATTCACCTAATATTACACAACAGCATTGTCATGTTAGTTTCAGAAAATTAAATACTATATTATATATTTGTAACACTTATAACTTACAGAATCCAAAAACCATTGTGGAAACAATTCACGGTGTTTGTTGGCATACAAATGTGATGGATGTTCTCGCTTCATCATTTCTTCATGCTCATCTAAGTATGCTATTATCTCATCACAATTTTTCAGAACGAACCAATTTGCTACCTCCATGTCATTTCTAGAAAACGACTCTCCTCGTCCAGGATCTCCAAAGGGTCGTGCACTTTGGGCAAAAACAAAAAGTTTTTCATTTCTCATACCTCCTTCATTATTGCGTTGAGGACGATTGAAAGCCGTCTCCACATCTTTTAAATGCATTCCACAGAAAGTAAGCGACTCATATTGAACCCAAGCCTCTATAATTGATCATTCGAGCTTCGCCATGTTGCATACACTTTTTTTCAGCTCTCCGAGAAGCTTGCCAAAATAAAACGATATTATACAAATTAGCAAGCGTGTGATAATGATGCATACACAAACAATAAGGATTACATACCTTTCTATTGGATACATCCAGCGATAGTTGACAGGACCAGCAAGCAATGCCTCTTCTGGCAAGTGAACCATCACGTGGATCATACTTGTGAAGAAAGCTGGAGGGAATATCATCTCAAACTTGCATATGACTTGGACAATGTCATGGCGCAACTGAAACATGTCTGTCTTTCGCAATGTTTTTGCCGTCAGTTGGGAAAAAAATCTGGACAACAACATGATTGGCTTCACTACATCTTCCGGCAATAGGTGTCGAATACCCACAAGAAGTAGGCGTTGCATAAATACATGGCAGTCATGGCTCTTAAGTCCAGTAAATTTACCCCCGTCAACATTCACGCAACATGCAATATTATAAGCATATCCTTCAGGAAACTTTACTGACCATACAAACTTTAGGTACTCTTTTTTGTCATTCGGTTTCATAAAAAAATGCAAGATCCCTTCTAACTTTACCATTGTCCCTATTCATCCATAAACCCCTTCGTATACCCATTCTTTCCAAATCAAGACGAGCTTTGATCGTGTCCTTTGTCTTGCCCTCGATCAGAACATGTGCCTACAACTTTGACCCAATTACCAAGTCATCTCAGCCAGATAAAATTACAAGAAACAATTAATCAGAATAAACAAATTTCTTATTGACTAATAAGACCTTCAAAATGACGTGTGCTAAAAAAACATAACCAACGTCATGTTTAACGTGCAAATTGGCATTTAAGTATAACGTAAACTCCGCTGATACGGGTGATACCAGGTAAAGCTTCCCCATTTGCACCTGAATTTGACTCGATCGTATTTGCAAGTTAATCAAATCTCCCTTCTTCTTTTTTTCCTTGTCTGAAAGAAACTTCATTTAGGGACGAAAGAAAAACTGCAAATAGGAAATACATCCACATAAGCGTTGGGTGTTCTTGCTCAAAGGGTGTGCGATACGAGCTGAGCTTGCGCAACCGCATAATGTGCAGCAAAATAAGGAGCTTGCAATTAAATTAAATTCACTCAAAACTTCATTTAAGCCTGATTTTAGGTGGCCATATATTCTTTTTTTCCCATGATTTTGAGAGACCTTGAATGTTGAAACTCCTGTGCCTTCCAATTGAAAACAAACTTTGTCCTTCGTAGCCCTCAAATGAAATAGGTTACCAAAACATGAAAGGTTAGACTTGAGGTCATGATCGGAGCCCAACTCCACAGATAATTATTCGGCGTGACTGTCACACCCAATGAAATAGAAAAATAAAAAATTTAGACAAAATCAACGTAGAAAAAGATCATACAATTTTAGGAAAATAATTATTAAATAGAAATCTACAGGTTTGTAGTTTTTTGAAAATACAAATCCACTAGGAAAATAAGTTATTTGCGCATGTTTGTAGTTTTTGAAAATATAAAGTCCCTAATTTTAGTTCAAAGTGTTATCAATCATTAAAAGTATTTGAACAATCATAGAAAGATCCAATTTTCTGTTAAATCAAGTCATGTGATGTGCACGTGGGTTTTTTACAAGGCCAATTTTGTCAATTTTCTCATCAATATTTAAGATTTTTTTTTAATGTATAATAGGATAGTTTTAGTAGGAGGTTACATGTTTTGTAATTGATCAGTTCAGAGACAATGGCCTTTCCTGATGAAGTTCTCTTGTTTTGATACCATGTAGAGCCAGGCATCTTCTTCACAGGCAATGCAGGTAAAAACCTTGTGTACGCCATCCCCAACGTAATATAAAAACAAAAAATTATGACAAAATAAATAAAGGAAAAAATTATACAATTTAAAATGCAGCATTCATTCTGCAAAGCAAGGTACAAAAGATATCCACAGCACACTTAATTACATCGCAAAGCTGTTTCAGATCGATCCCTACATTGAAAGGAAAAGGCCTTTCATCTGGTTAATATATGCTTCTACTCTAGGTAAATAAGTGATCTTGTAATATAATGAACTGTTTTCTTTTCTTTTTTCTTCTTCTTCTACACACCTTCATTCTCAGAATCTACAAGGATCCCACTACAAAGTTGGAAGCGTTCTTGAGTTCAACAACCTCGTGAGAAGGCAGTGAAATTCATATGATAGCAGGTGGGATTGCATGGAAATGGGCAGTCAATTTGCTTTACGACTTTACGACTAAAGTACCAATCGCCCACACACTCTGCAATTGTCTATCAAAGTTCAAACCAGTCAGATACAAGTTAAGTTCAAAAAATGACAGAAAACAATTTGTTTTTCAAAAAATATATGATGCCATAATGCCAAACTTGTGGTATCTTAGACTTTCAGTTGTTACTGTGAACTCCTAAAACACATGAACGGCAACATTTAAAAGTATATAACATATCACATTTCGTAAAACCACAAGATAGACCGACGAATAACATGATTTATCTTACAGATGAAATAAAATATTGCTGCCCTGTAAACATCCAATGTTTTGAGTGCGACATTGAGGAGTTCCAATGCTGGTGCTAAAGTCGCATAGAACTCACTCAGATATGTATATCATAATTATATGCAAGTATAAAGCTTATGAACAGCTTCATGAGCTAAACACTGAACACTAACTGCAGTGGGAGGGAGCAAACAAGCAAGGGAGGGAGAGGGAGAGAGAGATCACCGAGGGTCTCTCTCTCTATCTAATACTTCGTGGAATATTATTCTAGTTAACAAGAAACCTTCATTTTATCTCCACATTCAAATAAGATCACAAAACTTTCCTCACCCTATTGTTTATTCGTGGAGAAGTGGGTGAATGCCATGTCTCAGTTATCCATGTCTGGCAATGAATAAAACATGAATTTATAAACATTCCTCCCTCCTTATTTTTTTGGAATTCGTTCAGGGCCTTCAGCATCGAACCGCGGAAACCTGTATGAAATAATTTGGTAAGTTAACTGCCACAATATTCTGTTTACAATTACTATTTCTTTACAAATCATGTTTTCATCTCCCAAGAAGCCTCAAGTTAGTGAAGCTATAAAAAAAGTACATGTAAGATGAACCAATGCCATAACTCATGGGTTCAGGAATACTAAGTCCCACAAGATATTTCCTTGCTATAAGATGACGTTAGTAATGCCTACTGTTTGCAACTTGCAACCGTAAAAGATGCTGGTTTATGGTCCACAAAATCTATGACCAGATTGTTGTTGGGCTTTTGCCCCTCTTGTTACCAAAGAAAAAAATCTATGACCAGATTGTCCCAGTGAGATTTTTTATAGAACAATTACCACAAAAATCCTATTTTAAGTGCAAGAATTTTATATGATAGTGTAAATGTGACATAATGAGAAAACCCAAACTTCTTGTTGATTACAACTTGCAGGCTGCAAGCATTAGGTGTACGTGACTTTCCTAAGACTGTCAGGAAATACATATTGGGTCACAAGATGCATATCCAATTACCTTGTAGTATTTCAAGTTGGCTAGGATTGCAATTGTGAATGCTCAGTTTGCACTTTTTCCAATAGCCATGTGGATCTGATGCTTCAGGTATCAAGATATGTTGTATCTAATGATATCCAATTAGGAAATGAGAAAAATGTAAAATCAATTCTGATGACAAGAAAATGAAGCTTGGGTTCTGAGGAAAATTACCTGCCAAAAATCGTAAGCTGGGTTGACTATGAACACTGGAGTGTTAATGTTTTTAATAATTTCTTCAGGAAAGAGACACTGTCATAAAAATTCACAACAAATAATAGGAAATAAGAAGAGACCTCTCAAATTTTCTTCAGTGGTATCATATAAAGAAGAGGAAAAGAAAACCTGCCTTAGAGGGTTCCATTCTTGTAACACAATCCTTGTACAAACTTTTTGCTAAACCCTGGCAGCATGACCAAAACATAAGCTAGAGATACCAATAATGATTAAAGAGTTAAACCTACAGCTGTCAGCTAGACCTTAGTATCAACAATAGTACTGTTTAATGATTCATATAGCCTTGCATGACAAAACATTTTATTTTCATTTAGGTCATATAGATAAACTGAAGATGGATGAAATCATGTCTCAAATATGATGTGTCAGACTCTCAAATATGAACTAGCAGATGATTCAAATGCACATTGACTAGTTTTTACATCCCAATAATCATATGCTGGGCCTCTCAAACTTTTTAGTATCACCGTTTGGTAGCACTTACATTTATACAGGGAATAAAAAAGGATGAGTATCACCTAGCAAAAGATTACATAAACTAGTACCAGTTAAGGAAGCTTGCTTAGTGCTGGCGCTAAGGAATATGGTAAAAAGATCATAGTATAACCTGAAGGATGACAACATCATGAAAGAAAGATCTCATGGTCCGATGTTGGAGAACATCTTTCCTGAAAAGTAGGAAACAAAAAGTGGCTCAAAAACTTCTCTCTCCTTTTGTATGCAGTATCTAGAGCACATAGGATGCCTTAGGGGAAAACAAAGAGAAAAATATCATACATGTACAGAAACTAGTTACTAAAGCATGCAAGACTTTTCAACATTCCTACTGTAGGAAGAATTTCAAATCTTCTAGAAAAGGGAACGGTATGATATGCAATCCATTTTGATAGGAAACATTGAAGAGTACACATAAGAAATAGGATCCTAGAAAAGACTCCATACTGAACAGATTAGCTAAAAAATGTTGGTACAGAAAGCACTAGTACACATAAAACATACTCATCAAGAAAAAAACCTGCATCAGCAAGACATTTGACAGTTGTATCCTTAGGCAAAAGCCGTCGAAAGTCATCACAATGCATAAGAGTAGCCAACCCACCGGCAGAGCATCCTGAAAGAAGGGCCTGTAAGATTCACTCCTACATATTAGCGGAAATGGACCACTCTGATATTCGATGCAGGAAACTAGAATTTATGCGAGGCATTAAAAAGATGTTCATGCAGGAAACAAAGTTTTGTTCTGCAGAAGTTCATTACAAATTGTGGACCAATCATATCCTTATAGAATTAACCAAACCACAACTTGTGTAGTCGTAACTCATAACCATCAGACCATGTAAATGCATAAAATTTTCTTGATGTTTAAAATCTCTAAGTTTACAGATCACGATTATAAACAGGCGACCTTAATTGGAGTAACCACAGACATACCTGTTTCGCTTTTGACAAGCCAACTGACAAGAGTTCATCCATAACTGCTTCCCAGATGAGCTGGCCCCTAAAGAAAAGTGCTGATCCATTCTAGGAAATGGAGGAACAGACAATGTTAACTTAGAACTAACAAGCAACTTTCTTCCATATAATTCCTCACAGACAATATTCTTTCATTTATAAAATTATTATAACCGGTTCCCAAACAGGGCAGAAAATCTCCAAACATAAATTTACATTCAGCTCATTTTCGGGATGGCCAGCTAAGGACGCGCCATCACAGTACCGGATTTTGACTTTGTTCCAGTTAAAGAATTCTAGACAATGCTCCAAAAATTGAATTAAAATTCATCAATCAGGTGGTGAACAACTTAACACTGAGTTAATATTACAAAATGTATGAAGCATTATGGTGACAAGATAGCAGCTGAGGCAAATTGAAGTACCAGGATTTTGTGACGAGTGAGAGCTTAAAATCCCAGAAAAGGGAACTCGAAGGGCCATGTATTTGGAAGACCCTAGTGGGGTCCCCTTACGCCATGAACAAGATTCTAGTGTATTGCACCAACCTCCACCCTGCATTTCAATTTTCAACCCAAAACCCATTATCCATTTTTGCTTTCTTAACAAACATATCAACTAGAATATGTAAATGCACTGAAATCGAATGAAACTGTAGACCTCAATGTGAAGCAGCCAATTGTTAGCGCCAGATCCAACGCCCTTTTTGAAATGGTAGCCAGGCAGACTTCCATCTAAACATACTGCAAAACCATGAATTTAAAAAAGAAATGAATTAGGAGCTGAAAACACAGAGAAAGAATCGAAATTGAGTTGGCAAGTTGAGGGGATGAGATTGAGTACGGGCGCCTCTAGCTTTAGCGTTTTGCAACAAGGTTAAGTCGACCAAATCGGAAGTGGTGATAGGATGAAATGGGCGGGTGATTTCGGAGTCTGGTTCATCGCGCCAAGAGTTGGAGAGGAGAGTGAGAGCGAAGGCAATAACGCTAAATCCGACGGCTACGATTGCCCAGTTCTTTTTGGCCCACCGTCTCCACCATAGCAGGCTCCGAAGCCTAGGATTTGCCATTGACCCCACCTAATTGGCTCATAGGCTCAGTGTCAGTGCTCACAGTCAACTGTACACTTAAAACACCAATTCCCAATCTTCAACAAGACAACAATTTTTTGCTTTTTTTTTCTCCCGGCAAAAATCAGCCCAATTGTTTATAAATAAAAAAAAAGGTAGCATTAATAATTTATTTTATGCACTAAAAGAAAATTGACACACCTGGCAAGTTGACTTCCGGCCGTTGATAGGAGAAAAACTTTCTTGCACTGGGGATAGGATTGTAGTTCTATACCCCTCCAATCAAAGCTCGCCACGTGTCGCTGTCTCTCTCTCTTTTTCAATAAAGTTGTCCACGTGGCGAGCTTTGATTGGAGGGGGATAGAACTACAGTCCTATCCCCAGTATAAGAAAGTTTTTTTTCCATTGATAGGCCCGTTTGTTGAGTTGGATTAACGTAGTTTGATAGGATTCAAAATCTTAGGCAAATGTTTAGTGGTCTAAAAACAACATGGATTGGATTATGTCTAATCATACTAAAATGTAGTAGGATTATGATTTCTACCGAAATGTAGGGATAAGTTGGATTGGATTATGTCTAATTCTACTAAGCCATGCAATAGCACATTTCAATTCATCCAACTTATTAATCATGCTTAGTACTAAATACATCATTAGATTAGTATTATCATTTCCAATCCAATGCAATCCAATTCTACCTCATAATCCAATCTAATTTCAGTTACCAAACATGACCTAAGTGGTACCACGCGAGATAACTCTTAACCATTAATGTATATGAAAGTCATCGCATGCTTCATGTTTCACAAGGTAGCATTATGTTTAGAGAACAAAAGATAAGGTGTACAGGAGATTCGAGGTATAAGTAAGGTGTACAGAAGATAATCAGAGCAATTAGCATACACACACATCATTGAGCTGCTTCAAAATGATCGCTACATAAGAAAGCAAAGGCCTTTCATTTGGTTAATTTGTACTCTGCAATGTAATATACAAAATTTAACAATGAATATCTCCTATATGTAAAGAAGTGACAACAATATAAACTGTTTTCGTCTAAAAACACCTCTATTCTCGGTATCTACAAAAATAGGATCATGCACTGGAGAAGACGGAGAGTATTCCCACCAGGGGAATACTGAGGAAGTAAGGACATACAGTTGGGAATAACCCGCCAAAAACTCGGAAGTGTTCTTGCGTTCAATCAACCGTGTGTGAAATTTACATGATAGCAGGTAGGATTGCATAGAAACGGGCAGTCAATTTTCTTTGATGCATTTCGATTAAAGTACCAATCGCCGACGGACTCTGCAATTGTCTATCAGGAACAGCAAAGATAAACAGTTAGATAACGAGTTTAGTTACGAAAATGACAGAAACCCAATAAATGGATAAATTAAACACATTTGATGCCATGATACTGAGCTTATAGCACTTCAGCTTCAGTAGGTAAAATCACATGACAGACAGAGATTGTATAACATGATTTAGCACAGGGACGCCCGTGTAGGGGGCGGGGGTTGGGGAGAGGGGAGAGAGATGACTGAGGCTCTCTCCCTGTAGTAATCACAGAGAAACGTACTGCAGGGATGAAATACTTTCAGAAATAAAATTCTAGTTAACAAGAAACCCTTATCGTATCTCAGCATTCAAATACGATGATAAGAAACTCCTCACCTTATTGTTTATTCGTGGATAAGTATGTGCATGCCATGTCTCAGTCATCCATGCCTGGCAATGAACAAAGCATGAACTTATAAACATTCCTCCTTCCTTATTTTTCTGGAATTCTTTTAGCGCCTTCAAAAGAGATCCGCGGTAACCTGTACAGAAAAAAGTTGCCAAGGTAATTTGCCACAATGTTATATTTACAACTAAACTTAGGGTCCAATGCATGAATCTTATTTTCCAAATGACAAGATCTCAAGCCAGTGAATACAAGTACACATAAGATGAACCAATGGTGGATCATTGTCCGTGCAAAAACATATGTGCTACATGGGTTTGGGAATACCAGTCAGTTCCCAGAGATATTTCCTAGCTAAAAAAAAACCTAAAAAGAGGACCCCCAGTAGTGCCCCCTGAATGCAACTGGAAGCTGTTTAAAATGCTGGTTTATGGTCCTAAAACTCTATAACCGGGTTATCTTCACTGACATTTTCTCTGGTTCAGTGAGCCTAAGAATCCTAGTTTAAATGTAACGTAATAAGACCATAAACTTCCTGCTGATTACATCTTGCGGGCTGGAAATATGGTGGTTTATAATCCACATAAGTCTACAAATGGCTGGTGGCAATCAGCAATGTACTTTAGCTAACAATTATAAGACCACTGAGATAGTATTCCTGGAAGAGAGGGCCATATAATCCCTTGCTACATAGACTCAGGCCAATTTTAGCCGTATGTCATTTTATGGAACTGTCAGGCAATACATATTGTGTCATGAGAATCATACTTTGTAGTATTTCAACCTGTGTAGCATTGCAATTATGAATTTCCTGTCTGCACTTTTGCCAGTAGTGATACGGATCTAATCCATCAGGTATCAAGATATTTTGTATCTAATGATCATCCAATTACGAAAATAAAAATAATGAACGTGAAATCAAATTCTGATGACGTGCAAATGAAACTTGGGTTCTGAGGAAACTTACCTGCCAAAAATCATAAGCTGAGTGGAGGAGGAACACTGGGGTGGTAATGGTTTTAATAATTTCTTCAGGAAAGAGACACTGCGAAAAATCACAACAGATAATAGGGGCTTTGTGTTATGAATCAACAACTGAGCAGAAGAAGAATTAAGAACATCTCAAATTTGATAGAGATACTGTATAAGAGTTCAAGAAAACCTACCTCAGCTGGTTCCTTTCTTGCAATACAATCCTTGTGCAAACTTTTTCTTAAACCCTGACGAGAAAAATAAGCAAGAGATATCAATAATGACTCTTGTGTTAAACCTGTAGCTTTCAGCTAAACCTTAGTGTCAATGAAAGTACTGTATAATGGTTATAAAATCAAAATGGATGTAACCCCGTCTCATGTATGAATTGTTAGATACTAAAATAAGCATTAGAAGATGCACCATATTAAAGATTCAATTTTATATTGACTAGTGTGTACACCCCATATTCACACCATCTGTCAAACCCAAGATCCCGAGAACCCAACAACAGTATCACCATTGTTACTAATCAAATTTATACAGAGAAAACAAGGGTACGTATCACCTAGCTAAAGATTACATAAGCTAGTATCAGCAAAGATCAGAGCATTACGTGAAGGATGAAAACATCGTGAAAGAAATATCTCATGGTGGGATTTTCGAGAACATCTTTCCTGAAATGCAGGAAACAGAAAGTTGCTAAAAATCTTTCTTTTCCCTGTGTGATCACTATTCGGAGCACAGAGGATGCATTAAAAAAATAATAATAATAAAGCATTATGCACATACAAGCAGTTAGTAAAAGCATGCAAGAAAGTCAACATTCCTGGTGTTGCTTGATACGAAGAATTTCAAAGTTTCTAGTATGTAGGTGTTTAATTATGATAGGTTTTCAATTCCTGATGTATGAACTAGAAATAGTAGGATCACGAAACTGCATGTTATCACATGAAATTTTATATTTAGGAGATATAAGTGAAGAAAGAAAGTATGATCCTAAGAAGAGTTCGCATAAGAAAACATGATTCTAGAAAGACTTTATACTGAACAGATTAGCTAAAAGATGTTGGTGCAGAACGCACTGGTACACATAAAACATACTCATCAAGAAAAAAAACCTGCATCAGCAAGACATTTGACAGTTACATTCTTAGGCAGAAGACCACAAAATTCATCACAATGTATAAGAGCCGCCAATCCACCAGCGGAGCATCCCGCAAGAAGGGCCTGTAAGGTTGTCACTCATGCATATTAGCAGAAACAGACCTATTTTGGAGGAAGTCTGATGCAGGAAAGTGAATTTATGTGAGTGAGAATCGACAAATTATATCAGTAAAACATCAATGAAATTAGCTCTCTGAATTAGAGTGAGAATCGATCTAATCATAATCATCTAACCATGTAATGTACATGTATAGAACATTTAGAGCTTAATCTGCAGAGATACCTGTTTCGCTTTTGACAAGCCAAGTGAGAAGAACTTATCCATAAGTGCTTACCATATGAGCTGGCCCCTAAAGAAAAGGTGTGTTCCATTCTATGCAATTGAAGAACAAACATTGTTAATTACTCAAAAAACAAAAACAAAAACAATAACTTCCATTATTAAAATTACAACTGGTTAAAATATCCAAATAAAAACTTACCCTCAACTCATTATCCGGGTAGCCGGCCAAAGACGCACCATCACAATACTGAACTTTGACTCTGTTCCAGTTAAAGAATTCTATTGCATGCTCCAAAAATTGAATTGAGTCACATCAATTAGCTGGTTAAAAGCTACAAACTTAAGCGTTATGGTGACGGTACAACAACAAAGCAGGTGAGTCAAATTGAAGTACCAGGATTTTTTGCTTGGTGAGGGCTTAAAATCCCAGTAAAGTGAACTCGACGTCCCATGGGTTTGGAAGACCCTAAATGAGTCTCTTTACGCCAAAAACACGATTCTATTGTATTGCACCAACCTCCACCCTGCATTTCAATTTTCAACCCAAACCCAAACCCATTACCCATTTTTGCTTTCTTAATCAACATCTCTAATAGAAAAGGCAAATGGAATGAAAGAAAAATGAAAAACATAAGATCTGAGTTGTTAGGACCTCAATGTAAAGCACCCAACTATTGGCGCCAGAACCAAAGCTCTTTTGAAAATGGTAGCCAGGAAAACTCCCATCTAAGCAAACTGCAAAACCGTGAATTTAAACAAGAAGAAAATTGAATTAGGAGCCGAAGACACAGAAATTTTGAAATTTGGCTAGCAGGGGTTAAGATTGAGTACCTGCGCCTCTACGTGTGGCGTTGTGCAACAAGGTCAAGTCGACCAAATCAGTGGCGGTGATTCGATGGAATGTGGAGCTGAGGTTGGAGTCTTGATCAGAGTTCCAAGAGTAGGAGACGAAAGCGAGAGCGAAGACAAAGACGGCAAATCCGATGGCTGATATTGCCCAGTCTCTTTTGCCCCAGTTTCTCCACCATAGCAGGCCGTTAAGCCAAGAAATATTCGCCATTGAATTTGAAGCCAAATTCTCCACCGCCATGGCTCGTGAGCGTTTGAGGTTCGAGGTTCGAGGTATGAGACAGAACCGAGTTCCATGGCTTGTAATTCAAGCAACCTCCGACTTCCGTGGCTTAGAACTTCTTGTGACCTTGCAACTCGTGGCTCGTAAACTCTACGGAGGATCACTGTTGACCACTGTCAACCAAACACATAACTCCCTCAGTTTCAATCGAAAATATTTTTTTTAATACGAGGACCAAAGCCCTTGAATCCAACCTAACACCTCGAGTGCACGTACAAGCCCCTTGAATCGAAAATCAATTTCAAATTTACTATCAAATTGGGTTTTGGAATATTTAAAACCATTGAGCATAAAACCCAGATTTTTCGGATTAATGAGAGATGGCACAATGATAAAATAAGATTCAAACATTCATGCAGGTAAGAAAAACCAAAACTTTATCATTTCATTTCTTTATAAATGAATTCAACTAGTACAAAGCTACAACAAATAGTCATTACAATGAACACCAAGAAAACAAAAAATTCATACGGCTAATTGTTGAAGAAGCTTTTAGCATCTCTTGTGAATCTAGCTACCATATAAACCTCTGGGTCCCTGGCTCATGGCACCAATGGAATGGACGATACAAGAACATCATCATGGTGAATACGTTGATGGTTATATACAGAAATCCCGTGAAGACCAAACTTCGATAATCGTCCGTATGTGAATGTAGCATCAAGAAAAAGAAAGGAATGGTATAATATCTGAACTCGATTAGTGGCGCTGGAACCAAAACTGCAGCGGTTGCCAAGAAAAATGCCAGCACCCAGATCTTCCTCTGAAACTTCCCTGCCATGGTGAAATAAAAACAAGTATTTAGTGAAAAGAGATAAGGAAGCTTAATCAGATATAATGGCTAAGTGATCTTTTTACCAACCCAATCTAGTGATGATGGAAAGCCATGAATAAACATATAGTGGGATTAGTAGGTACTTCATTGACCAGTGAGCTTTGATGACCTTCCGCCAAAGATAAAAGGGATAATGCCGATTATCAGCAAGTAGATAGGGATGCGCTATGCTGCAAGAGTCAACGAACTACGTTATAAAATTGTGACATAAAACTTTTAAATGAGCAGTCATAATGCATTGGATGTGAAAACAGAAGAGGAAACGTCCCTCATTCTTGAAATTGGAGAAAATGTAATAATTTCATAGCCGAAAAAAGCCAGAAAACAAACAGATGAAAATTGCTTTCTCAAACATTATTTAAGAAGTCGAACTTCATGCGAGGGCATGCCAGCAAGCCAAATGAATGGCTAGTAGTAACAAAAATCTGTGAAAATTTCCTCTTCAACAAATTCAGTGCAACTATTCTTCTAAAAGCATTAAGCTAAAAATGTTAAATAGGCCTAACCTGAAAAAATGAATAGAGATGAACCCAGCACCCAGTGCTAAAGACAGTTGAAACAAAGTAAGGAACTTGTTCCTCCACATTGACCGGAATAAATCTACAGCTTTACTCCAACTACAGTGCATAGGAGCCATAAGAGCAGAAAACAGACCAAAATACATTATCTGTGCAAAATGTAGAGAAACCGCATGAGCTTCTTTCGCACCTACAACATTTGGACACAGTAAGAGACAACAGTAATAAAGACCACTTTATATGCCACAATGTGCGAAAGTAAAAAGAAAAACAAGAAAAGAAAACGATGAGTCATACCTAGAACTACACTCCCATTCCAACGAACAAAAGCAATAAAGGCTGCTAATACTACAATAAGAGGGCCAAAAGAAACCAAAGCTTCCAACTTCATTTGCCATAATCTTAGAAATATGGCCTTAATTTCATCAAGAAAACCTGCAAAACAATGCCACCAAGATGTGTTATAAGCCTTAGGAACAAAAAAATATCCCCGCAGGACATGACCAATCAACTTGGCAAGTTACGTGAAGACAAACCTGACGTTAACTTTTGAGATGAAACACTCCTAGTTGACATTAAATGTATTCCAGTATCCACTGAACTTCTAAGCTTCTGCTTTCTCAGGTTTGAGCCTAATGTAGTACTGTTTGCAGGAGTTAGTTCAACATTTTTCCAAATGGAGAAGTCAGTATCGTCTACATCTATTTTATCTCTTTGACCACCCAAAGTAATATTTATAACCTCGCAGCAGCAAACAAAAAGCATCCATACAATATTAGTTTGCCGAATAACAACTGCCAAGACGCCAAGCTGCATTAAAAACATCAAACTAAGTTACCACTTAAATGGACAAACATGTAGGTATAACACGTCTGTACAAGTGTGTGTATTTGCATCAGAATCACATCCTTATGTTCAAAAATTATAAAATGACTTTTGGAAGAGACTTGAGCCTTTACCAATGCACTAAACCAGTACTTCTTCTTCAAACACGCAAGATACATAGCAAGCACTGCACCAAGTGATGCAACATCTGTATAATACAGAAAAGTGAAGAACCAATGGAGAGGGTACATGGCTACGACCACTGCATAAAGTGTTGCTTTTCTTTCATCAAGAGCTGGTCTCAAATGGGTGATTATCTCATATACTAGAACACTGAAAAGTACGGCCAAAACACCATTGAAGGAGCGAAGAATCGATGTGGAGCAGACTTCAGAAAATGATGAGGTTGCTTTTATGAAGGACATGCCTGGAAACAAATAAGCAACATGGGCTAGTGAAAGATAGTACCTGCAAAAGTTTTAATTAGCATATACTAAGTTCTTTGCTAAGACAACATGATCCTTAAGTTCTCCATCAAAACATAGCAAATCCAACAAATTTGCTAAAAGAAAGTAAGACCCTTTTTTTCCCAAACAGAAATTAGCTGGTTCCATACAAAATTCAATACAAAGTAACAACAAAAGTAGAATTAAGAAATGCTAGAACATACAGGCCAGGAGGAGTGGTGATCATGGGATCCCAGTTTCTGAAATTGCCTTTGCAGTACTGTTGAGCCTGAGGCACATGGAATATCTCATCCTACAGAACATAAGTGCATGAACTTGTCAAAAACAAAAATTTACACAAACCCAAGAATCTAAAACAGATAGCAGTCACATTGAACCAACGAAAGTGGCGGTCTTTTTGGTGGGCTTACCATGTAAGGCTCGGGAACAATGTGATTCACAAGAATGGAGATGGGAATTACCCACAAGCTCACAATCGCTGCCACAGCTATCCTACCCATGTTTCTCTGTAATTGCAGAGTCAAATCCCAAGGCTCTGTTTGGTTGCATGAATTTGGCAATGGAAAATGTGCCCCAACATCACGAGCAGAGGTATCAGCTGAGACTAGAGATTTTGAGCTCCAAATTTCTTTTAGCTGATCGTCTGAGCCAAATCTTGTTAGGCGACAGTCGTCCCTCCAAATCCGGTTATGACTCCTGATTGTCCAATTCCAATTTCCCTCTCTGCAAAAGCCCTAAATTTTGGGCCTTTTTTTCTTGAAGAGAAAAAGTGTACATTTTATTAATTATTTTTGTAATCAAAATTTTTAGATATCCCATTTTGGTTGATTTGCTTTTCTTATTAGAAATAAGTGAACAAATCACATAATGTTACATTATTTGATAAATAAATTTATGTGTAGCAACCCTTGTAACAAAAACTAAAATGCAATTCGGAAATCAATATTGTATTTTCAGTATATTATTATTAGATTGCATTTTAGTTTTTGGAAACATGGTGGCATTGACAACGAAAATTTGCTTTCAAATTTAAAAACTAAGAAAATATTGTTGATATTTTAAGGACATTTCATATTAAGAGGGGGTTAATATACTAAACTTACACATACTACACGAATGCTAAAACTCAAAAATATTATTGATATTGATATACAAAAACGATGAAAAAAAATGCACAACTTTGGGGTTGATACTTGATAGTCCGAATTTGGCATAATCGTATCGTTTTTGCCTAGTTTTTAGATATTAAACTGCACAATTTCATGTGAAAGCAAGAACCAATTGATTCAAGTTGTCACAGTCCCGATCTCTTGGACCACAAGGGTCCGAGAGATTTGTGATCACTCACTCTTAAATATAAATCTAAGAGTTCAAAAAAAAATTCTTAAAATAAGTCCAAGAATTGGTGAACAATTGGATATAATCCAATGGTGGGTGACCACAAGTCTCTTGAACCCCAGACCGTGACTGTCAAATGCCAAAGCATATAAGTAACCGAGAAAGAAAATTACAGAACAAAAAGTTAAACGAAACAGATTAAACATGCTACCACAAGGCTTCCAGACGGCGGGATTAGTCAATGACCACTGAGAATATGAAAAAACATCTTGGGAAAAATTACAAATAATCCAGCGGTAAACCTACAACGTTATAGTTCCGGAGAGTAAAATAATAGAAAGCAAAGAAAAATTGGACAACAAAACCAGATAACAAGAATGCAAGTAGCATTTTCTTTCCAAATAGTGATATACTTGAGTCTGCCTATCCTTGATTGTAATCAGAAGCATTTCCTGTGCACAATTGAAGGGCCGGATTCATCATACTCGGCTTTGGCAATCCACATCTGCACTCAAATGAAATCGGATTATTAAACAAGAATCTCTTTAAGAGCAGTTTGTACAAGGAAACTAAGTAAGTATATTACGAAACCAACCTGCTGGAAGGTACTGAGGGAAGCTAGGATGGAGCCTCCGATCCAGACACTGTACTTTCTTTCTGGTGGGGCAACAACCTTGATCTTCATGCTGCTGGGTGCTAATGCAGTAATTTCCTTGCTCATTCTATCAGCAATTCCAGGGAACATGGTTGAACCACCACTAAGAACGATGTTCCCGTACAAATCCTTCCTAATATCAACATCGCATTTCATTATGGAATTGTACGTGGTCTCGTGAATACCAGCAGCCTCCATTCCAATCATGGATGGTTGGAAGAGGACCTCTGGGCATCGGAAACGCTCAGCCCCGATGGTGATCACCTGACCATCAGGTAGCTCATAGCTCTTCTCAACAGAAGAGCTGGTTTTAGCAGTTTCCAATTCTTGTTCATAGTCAAGAGCAATGTAAGACAACTTTTCTTTCATGTCCCTCACAATTTCCCGTTCGGCTGTGGTGGTGAATGAATAGCCACGCTCGGTCAAGATTTTCATCAGGGCATCAGTCAGGTCACGACCTGCAAGATCAAGCCGCAAGATGGCGTGTGGAAGAGCATACCCCTCATAAATGGGGACTGTGTGGCTGACACCATCTCCAGAGTCAAGAACAATACCTGCACACAAGCACATAGAAAAACAAATCCTTGTTTAAAAATCATCATAGATATAGCTTCAGCATTAGCAAGTTAGAATTTTATTCAAAATGTCAAACCTACGCCATTCATAATTTTACCTGTGGTAATTTACTTGCTGATCTAAACAAATCCAAAGTGAGTTTTTACCCAACATCATTCTCATAGATAATTTTATCCTGAGTTTCCAAAATCATTTATAATATCTTCCAAATAAACTGCATATGCCCATCTTATCTACTGGTGACCCCATTCAGAGGGATGTTTTACCTACCACCAAACCTTTTTGAGAATTTTAGGCTGAACCATCACAATGCTTGTTTGTCAACCCAATTTATGCCAAGTAAAACAATTTCAATAACCATCTCAACCAGAAACGGTGCCTGTGATAGTTGGTACCCAGCTATTACAAGTATACCAGTAGTTCTAGTCTTAATTCAGTTACCAAAGTTCTTTTAATGGAAAGGAAAAGTGGTCACTATATAAGCTGATTGAATAGCTTACCAGTAGTACGACCGCTGGCATAGAGAGAAAGAACAGCCTGGATGGCTACATACATAGCTGGAGCATTGAAGGTCTCAAACATGATCTGGGTCATTTTCTCACGGTTTGCCTTAGGGTTGAGAGGTGCTTCAGTGAGGAGAATTGGGTGCTCTTCAGGAGCAACACGAAG
The DNA here is from genome assembly GCA_024362665.1 of Prunus padus. Taxonomy (NCBI): domain Eukaryota; kingdom Viridiplantae; phylum Streptophyta; class Magnoliopsida; order Rosales; family Rosaceae; genus Prunus; species Prunus padus. Next base: position 6,776,514 of record JANFAM010000019.1, read on the forward strand.
TTCATTGTAGAAGGTATGATGCCAAATCTTCTCCATGTCATCCCAGTTGCTCACAATTCCATGCTCAATGGGGTATTTCAGAGTTAAGATACCACGTTTGGACTGAGCCTCATCCCCAACATACGCATCTTTCTGGCCCATGCCAACCATAACGCCAGTGTGACGCGGGCGGCCAACAATGCTAGGAAAAACAGCTCTTGGAGCATCATCTCCAGCAAATCCAGCCTACATAACATATTTTAGCAGACTAAGTCCAGTTTTTAGCATCTAAGAGCTATACCAGCTAAAACATTCAGAAAGATAGATTAATAATCTATCACACATCGCCATAGACAGTGACTGAATTCTGTTTTGCATACCTTCACCATTCCCGTCCCATTATCACAGACAAGAGGCTGAATGTCCTCGGCGTCCGCCATCTTCTATTTCCTGCAAGCAAATAACCAGCATTGTATGAAACAACCCAAAAGAGAAAAATTAGCCAAGTTACACAGGTTTAAACAATCATGCATCACATATCAATGGAATGAATGGAATGATCACTTGTCTCATACACATATTAATCAACATCGATCAGCATTGGTGCCCATACAAGAAAATTTGAATTTAACAAGTAACAAAGATGTAAGATCAAATCCACTCCAGTCCAATTCCCTAAGAGAAAATCAAAAAGAAAAAGGACATAAACAATGGTCTAAGCTCAAAAATGGATTAATTTTTTTCTGAAAAAATAAAAATATATAATCAGCAACGCAAATCCTTCATTGCCTACAAACAAACAGATCAAGGGACAAATCTACCATAAATAAAACGGAAACGAACAAAAGTCTCGCAGACCGATCAAATATTACAATGCAAACCAAATGTAGCAAAAATCATCCACCACACAACAAAATCCGAACAGAGAAAACCCAAAGTCAAACAAAATCATGGAAATTCTGAGCACATTATGCGATTATAATCGGATCGAAGTGGAGAGAGATTCACCTTTTCGAAACCCTAGAATATGCGTTTTCCTTTGAGGTTCGAATGAGCTGCCCGCCTTGAGGGCCTTGGTGTTGGTTCAAAATGGAAACAAAAAGAAAAACGGACACGAAAAACCAAGCGAGCAAAAAAAATGGGATGCCAAATTGCGGATGAAATTAAATGGAAATGAAAATGGAACTCGGCCCGAAATGAAATGCGCCTTAAATGCACTGCAAATTCGGTTTCGCTCTAATCCCCACCCTTCGTCTTTGGCATGAGTACTGGATCTACGGTCCACGCGACGCGTCACTTTGATCTGGGCCTCTACTCTGAACAATTTTTAAATGTACCTGCACCACGCCATGGTGGTGTCTTCATCCAATAGGGCATTTGGAATTACTTTCTAATTTATTCGCATTATTTTTATATGGCATAAGCATTGGAAACATTCCACATGTCACATCGCAGTGGATGATGACACTGTACCACGCGTGGTGTAACACCCAAAAATTACTGATCTACTCTCTAGTGGATCCGGTTGTCCTTTAGCAAATCCGTTGGTGTCCTTCGGCCTCTATTATTCCCACTTGAAGTGACTATTTTACCCTTAATCTTTATGCAGAAGTACCCATATATATGCTCTCTCACTCACGTTGGTAATTTATGGATGCGTATCCTAGCCGAGTTATAATAACAATTCAGTATGTGTCTGCTCTCTGTCACGTTGGTAATTTATGGATGCGTATCCTAGCTGAGTTATAATAACAATTCAATATGTCACGTAATATTACAGTCACACACAATAACATTATGTGGAAACTAAAATGAAAAAATAGATAATTTGGGTTGGAGACTTGAGCCGGGATGTTGAATTTGAGGTTTGGGAGTTGGGATTAAAATAAGTAAATATACATAGGAAAATTTTAAATAAAAAAGGGCCTAGATTCGCCATGCCTTTAAAGTTGTTCTGCTCTTCGACACACAAAGACACATGTTCCAAGCATAAAAGAATCCCTCTCTAACACGAGCAATAGATGATCAATTCATATCATGTACTAATCCATTTACTGCGTTGTTCTTCATTCTTCAAGACAATATATAAATCAAATTCAATAATTTTTAGAATGGTTTGCTTGTTATTAGTATTTTTTGTTATATTGAAATACAAGATAGTAAGTCTACAAATACAACAGTATCCCTGAAATAAAATTAATTAAGAAATTCCTCGTTGAACCTCATTTTGTTCATATAAGTACTACTTAATTAAAACTAACTATATACTTGAAGTATTTTGTGACCCAATTTAATTGGTTGCTCTCCTCTAGGAAAAAAAAATTCTAGCCCCCCAAATCCTTCAGTACCGCACCAAGGGGTGGAGGTGGTCTCTGCCCCTCCTCCCCTATCCCCAATCTCCCCTCTTTTTCCTTCATATCTTCCTCCTCTTTCTTCCCTCTCAACCACTCTTTTTTCTATCTCCCCTCTTCTCTTCCATTTCCTCATTTGCTAGGGATTGGGGTTTTGATTTGTGATGAGGTTTTTTGTTGCCTAGATCCACATGGATCTTGGTTTTGTTTTGTTTTTTTGTTTTTTGTTTTTCTGTTTTTGGTTGAGGGCAGAGGTGGTGGCGCAGACGTCGGTGAGGTAGCAGCAATTGCTATGCTGGTTTGTAGTTGTCGTTGAAGCAGCTACTGTGAAACATCATTGTCGCCATGATTTAGTTGTCGTTTTTGGCCCAGATACACAGGGTTTTGGCTCCATTTTAGAGTTACAATCATGGAAGTTGCCGGTTTGTGTGGGTTGGGGTGTAGCTGGTGCAACACTAAGGGTTTAGTCGATATAGCGTTATGGGTCTCCTCGGTTTCCAAAGAAGATGTGGAACGGTGATCCTGTTTCTTTGTTTGTTTTAGTCTATTACTCTTTAGAAGTTTGTTGTATTTTATTTTAATTCTCATGTACTCATTAAGAGTTTGGTGTGTTTTGTATTTTAATTTTCATACTGAGATACGCCGCTGTGCAATGGATTTGTATTGTTAGTCTGAGTACATGCGCTTTGGGCTGCTGAATCAGAGATTTGAGTATTTGTTGCGTAATTCTCTCCATATCAAATTAACTTATTATTGTGTTTGATCACCGAATATATTGTATTCATTTTAGCACTTTTGTGACTTTGTACTTGTTCAGTTTCATCAATAAATACTATCTCATTTTTCCTCAAAACTATATACTTGAAGTTAACTACATATAATAGAGAAGGTTTTGCTCTAGATGTTGATCTAGGTACATAAAATCATCATTACGAAAGTTGTGTTTAGGATGGCTTAGATCCCATCCCTGCCATACTATTCACTGAACAAGCGACACAAAACAAAATAGTTGTGGGCAATGGCCTTTGCACTCTAAAAATATAAAGTTTTACAAGGCACCTTCCAAAAGTTGGCGAATCATGTATCGATTCGGAGTATAGTGTAGCCATGGTCCCAAATCTCCATAGGACACATACACGTGCATGCTTCATATTTATATGGTTGACAAAATAGGCAAACGGCAAGGAGGCCACAAGACTTTCATGGATTGTTGATAAGTAGTGAGGACCATGATTAATTGATTAATTACATATAATAGAAAGGGTCAAAATCCCAAGCTAACTCCAAGACTACAAACAATTCTTCAAATCTTTATGTATCCAACCTAACCTAGAGAATTGTTTGAGGAATTTGAAATTGTAGAGTTGCTTACAATACCACATTTGTCGATTGAAGTAAGTGATTGTCAACTATTAATGTAAATAAATATTATCACATTTAAAAACTATTCACATGCGAGCGGTTTGTAGCTAATACAACTCTTTAATTATCCGAGAAGGCAAAAATAGTATAGAAGAAACAATAGAAACAAGAAAAGTTTGGTGTTATAGCTAGCTAGGAATATTCTGGGTAGGGTTCTGATTGGCAGCCTGGCTAATATGGAATTTATTTATATTAATAATTAAGCGAAGTCCAGTGAAGATTGGTGGGGTTGAGAGAGGCCGGTGTTGCATTTGGGGCAGGAGATTGATTGTGTGACATGAGACGTGATGGTTGGCAATGGGGGCAAAATCATGAAGCAGATGCAAAAGCCTTTACAATATTTCCCCATGCGAGTTGTGTGTCCTGTGTTAATTACTATTATATTTTGTTTTGTACCTTACTGTATTATTAATTACTAAGCAAAATGATATTTATTCTTACATATTCTCTAAACATTTACTTAATTAATTCCAAAAGTGCTAAGACACTTATGATTCTCATGCCTCAAGAGATTTTGATCAAATACTTGAGTTTGCTACACTTTAGATGGAAGCATTTCACCTTGCTTCTTATTTTTCAACCCAGTTTTTGTCATAGGTGTAGAGGTAAAAGTGCTCTACCATGTGACGTAAAATTCTTCCATTGTATTATAACAATCTCAACCGTATATATATACGCTCTCAAATAATGCAAGAGGGCGGAAATTTTATATATATTAATACAAACAATACTCTAAATTATAATGGGGAATGAGATTATAATGGGGAATGAGGTTTCACACATACACATTATCACCAATGTGTCATGGGGACTCAGATATAAAATCATTGATAAGTTAAGACCATTTTTCAAAAAGTTAGACCTCGTTGGCAGGCAGAAATAATATTTTAACTAAATTTTTAATTGGCTTAATATCACAAAACGTCCATAAGGTTTACGAAACTATCAAATTTAGGGGTGGGCGCGGTCCGGTTCGGTTTTAAGCTCACATCGGAATCGGTACTATTCATCTGGTCAAATTGAAGTTGACTTTGAAAAATATTAATTATAAAATTAAAAATATAGCATTAGATTTTACAAAATATGTAAAAAAATATGATTTAGATAGCAAACCTTCTAAACTTTAAGAATTAAAAATATAGCATTGTTGACTTTTTGGTCAACCGATTTTTTTCTTTCGGTCCGGTCTGGATGCCCACCCCTAATCAAATTACATCCTTAATGTTTTTTTTGTGTCATTCGTGGTCATCAATGTTAGTATGTGTGCTCAAAAATGGTCCATGTCGTTAGGTTCCGTCAAAAACTCTGTTAGTTTGCTAACGTGGTATATATGCATCACAAAACATCCATGAGGTTCATGCACCTATCACAAATGGTCCATGTGAAATTTTTTTACTTTTTCATTTAAAATTCATAAAATCTTTGTTTTCTTTTTAAAATTATTTTAAAATATATATTGTATTTTAAATACACATGACCACATATATGCCACATCAACAAACTAATGAAGTTTTTAAAAAACAATTTAAAATTCAAAAAATTTAAAAATGAAATGTAACATATATGTGGAGCCCACATCTCCAATAATATAGTGTCACGTGTATTTAAAATACAATATATATATATTTTTAAATAATTTAAAATTCATAAAATTTTAGAAAGAAAACCAAAATTTTATGAATTTTAAATCAAAAAATAAAAAAAATTCTCATGGACCATTTGTGATAGGTGCGTGAACTTTAGGGATGTTTTGTAATATATATATATATCACGTCAGCAAACTAACGGAGTTTTTGACGGAACCTAACAGAATTAATTTCATGAAGATACATACTAGTCTTGAGGACCACGAATGACAAAAATAAATAAAAAATTAAGGATGCAATATGATAGTTTCATAAACCTTAAGTACGTTTTGTGATATTAATCCGTTTTAATTTGAAGCCAAATCATTGGACTGTTATCGTCACGTTACCAAAAGAATGTGGAGTGGAATTTCAATTCCAAAAGCCACAAACTATTTGATGATGAAAACCATGCACTCCAACGGACCCGGTCCCCGCTTTACACTCAAACCGCGATTTTCGTTTTTCTCGCTCGTTCATCATATCGTGGACGAAATCTTCATTGTAACTTATATCGTCAACAGAACGAACGGCTCTGGATTTGGAAGGTTACCAAATCCTAACCCCTCTATTCTATTTTCATGAGTTGGGAGAATCCTAAGCTACAAAGCACCAGGGCGTATTGACAAACAGCATCTTTGTAGCTGAGGGATGATTAAATAAGATTAGCCAAATTCTTAACTTTCTATTAAAGTAATTAAATATTGGTCATTAAGTCAAAGGATTTAATTAGTTTATATTTATTTTATTCGGTTAGGTTAATTGGGAGGTGACCCACTCCCCTATTTATTTATTCAGCCAGTCATTCTTTCACACAAGTTAATCACCAGCTAGGTTGGTTGTGGTTTCTGGTGCTGCATGCAAAATTGGTAAATTTGAGCTACCATAGACCCATAGCATGGAGAAATTCTAAAGTGTGATAGTTACCCTGATAGGTTTTCAGACTACATATCGATATGTCATGGAGTTAGGGGTATAATGTTAATATGTAAATAATACGAGTAGATTGATAACACTACGATTGTGTCACCGTCACACCAAAAATTTACTCATACTGGAACTATACTAATTAAGACTCAAGAGTGCAATATACTTGTACATTTCCAAACTTGGTCATGATGCAGACCATACTGGTAAATGTGACCCACACGTCCAATAGTGCCCATAATGTATGACTTAATTAGAGAAGTTAGAATCACATATATAAACATAATGGTGATGTTGAGTAGAAATTCAATCATGTGGATGGTCGCATTATAAATGAAGGTGGTAGAAATAGTGTAGGACTATATATAGTATGTAATATTATAGCTACCACACCTATGTAATATTATCACCCACTTTGTAAGTCGGTGGTTCCAACCACCCTCAAATTTTGTGGGAGAAAAATGCAAGCGGCTTCAAGGGCTCAATAGATGCCTTAATTTGCAAAAACTCATATTTTCGGGAGTCTCACATTAAAATTTGAAGGTGGTATATGAAAGATGGAAGCCTATATAGAGCTTCTATATCAGGTTTAAGTTTACAACTATTGTACCCTAATTTTTTTAGTAACTAGGAAACTTTGTATAACTTAAACTAGAATATTTGAGACTCTGCAGTATAACTTAAACTCGAACATATTATACTTGAAATTTTGTATAACTTAAACTCGAATGTTTTTTAGGACTTTTAGATTGATTGCTCGTCCAATGCTTATTCTTTAACTACTAAAATCACATCAAAACTAGAACAAACTTTAGAAACCAAGAAAGTGGGGAATACAAACTCCGATTTGTTTTGGGTGCTTTGCTTGCTGGATAAACAAAGCACCTTGATAATATCACGAGAAGATAATATTCACAGATGACATTACATATATGTGGTCCCCATGTAGCAAGCCACGTGGGTAGATGCATAAAAAGTTCGTAAGAGATCAGAAAAAATAAAAGCGTAGTGTGCTCGAACAAACGCGTTATGTTGTACCAAATCAGCTAGAGAGAGAGAGAGAATTTCAATCGGTTTTAGTGGAGGCTTCCTCTTCTTTCTTTCAAACCCTCTTGGTGTAGGATCCAATGCTTCTCTCTCTTTCAAAGCAATCCCAAACCTATTAGGATTAGGAAAACGAAGGTGAATTTGATCATTATATATATATATATATATATGTGTGTGTGTGTGGTTTAATTCTCTATAATTCCCACACTCTAAATCATCAGCCCTTCTCTTCCCATCATTGATTTCCATATCCTCATTATCAATCATCTTTCATGGAGTCAAAACTGGTCAACCAGATCTCCGGTCTAAAAGTCCCGAATTCAGATCCTTGTTTCCATCATGATCACGATGATCAAACCCAGGAACCCACGTTGGAAAATCCCGAACAGCCCTCGGATCACGATCATGCGCTCCATGATGACATCAGCACTCCGGCAAAGCAAGAACGCAGAACGACGTCGTCAAAAGAGGAGGAGTCGGTTGATGTGGACGACGACGACGACGGGTTCAAAACGCCGACGTCGCTGGAGCACAGAATCCGGCCGATGACAGAATGCCCGCCTGCGCCAAGAAAACCGCTGCGGAAGAGAAAGGCGGTGACGTCATCGTCGCCCTATAGCAGAAGGATCCAATTTGATGATCTGGACACAAAACAACTGGAGGAATTCTTTGCGTCGAATTTTCTTCTCCGGGATTTGCGCGCCAAGATCAAGAAAGCCAAACAAAGCTCATCGTGACGAAACCCGGTGATTAATTAGTCATATAATTGTACCATTATTGTTAATTTTTTGTTCATCAGGTAACAAAGTTAATCCATGTAAACTCCTAATTCGTAATTAAGATTTCAATTTAGTTGTTGGCTGAGATCTTGGTTAAAGCTCAGATGACGTTGTAAAGTTGGAAAAAGATGAAAGAACAAGTACAGACCAAGAAAAGAGACGCAGTGAAAGACAGATATGTTTCTTTTGTGCTCAAGGTGTTATTCTCATTTAATAAAAATTAAAGTTTAATTTTCTTTTCTTTTTGAAGAGATTCTTTCTTTCTTCTTTCATGTTACACCTGAATCAGAGCCAACATAAGCTGGTTTTACCGTTAGCACAGTTAGATTTTCCGATGCCACTGTTTGGGTGGTTGCTCGATCGAGTCGGGAAAATGACAATATCAATTTTGTTTGTTTTTTTCTTTTTGGTCTGAAAAATCAATTTGTTTTGGAGGGTACTTTCCAACCTCGATGCGGTTTGGGATGTAGTTCTTATTCATTGTACTATTACAATTTCACTATTATTTTTCATTTTTTTATGGGAACAATTTGCACTATAGTTAACCACATTATATTTCAATTAATTAATATATCTAGGTTTTTTTTTTCCTGATGGGTTATTTCAAGAACAATATGATATTTATTATGAGACATAAAGTCCCAAATAAAACAAGGTTTTTCTTAATTGTTAGGTGATTATATGTAGACAGTTAAGATTTATATATTATATTATTGTGATGTGTTCACCAATGTGCTCTTATTTAACACCATTATATCGGAAAGAGTAATCTTACTTACCATTTGTATCCACATTTTCATACCACCTTATGTGGCGGATGAAGTGACAACCACATCAATTAAAAGTGTCAATAAATCATAAAAGAAAAGAAAATCTTAAATTAATTTTAAATGATGTGTTGTCAATTTATCCGCCACATAAGGTGGTATGAAAATGTGATATCTGAATGTGGTAAGAGTAGCATTATTCATATCGGAAAATCTCTCTTTATTTGTTAATATTATTATTATTATTTAGAACCTTGTAATTTGTGAATAACTGCTAATAGAATTTGAATTCAAAACTTCCTTCAACTAAATAAAAGAATAAGTGACACTTGCCATAGACTAATTAGAGAGATATTTCTGGTTCTTATTATTACTTTATGAGGAAAATGGGAGATATCAGTACGAGAAAGAGTTTCCAAGAATGGATGAAAATAATACATACAAGTAAACCCAGTAACGGAGCCAGGAATTGAGGTTAGAGGGGGCCTTCTTGCAAAATATAAAAATAAAGGGAATGAGAGCATAACCACTAGAGCTTCATGAAAATCATTTTTAGACCCCTAGACCAATATAGCCTAAAGTAAAAATCAAGAAATAAACTTTAAATTACAGTTTTCACTCATCAAGTTCTGATTGTTGCATAATAAAACTCTTGTATCCTCTTTCAATATTCAATTTAATTCATACACACAATATTCAATTTAATTCATACACACAATATTAAATTATTTACACGAAGAGAGATAAAGAAAAGGGGAGTGAAATGACTTGGAAGAGAGTGAAATGGCTTGGGAGAGAGAGACAGAGAGACAGAGAGAGTTTAGTAGGGGTTTGGGACCCCTCTGGTCCCTACGTGGCTCCGCCACTGAGTAACCTAAACTAAAACTAAAAATTATTTACTTTTTTTTTGTAACATTGGAATTATATTGGACAATACATATGGTATATATCTTCATCTTTTAATTAGGTATAAATTTATTTATACATATACTTTTTTCTCACATCTCTCCTCTCTTTCCCTTTTCTTTAAAAAACAAAAATACTATATACAAACTTTCCCTTTTTTATTATCATCATAATATATGGTATTACTATTTTAATTGGTTTAAATTATCATTTGAAAATGTGGTGAGCTATAGTTGTTTATGTCATAAAGCTCACTTTGACATTTTTAAGGGTTAATTAATTATCAAGAGGCCTTCATTTTAAAGAAGGGAAAATGGACTAGGGATATGTGGGAGACCTCAAATCCCTAGCTTGCTTGCCCATCTGTTGGTATAATCTCTCTTAAATTAAATATGTATAATATTTTCAGGTAAGCTTCCCAAGAAAGGCAAACATGCTCCATTTCCATGATGAGCTTCCTCACTTACCCAAAAAAAAAAAACTATAATACCAAAATTAATAGTTGATGAATATAAAGTGAATAGGCCGAGGAGGTAGCTCAGTGAAAAATGGCAAAGAGTTGCATATTAGTTGTCTCGTGTTCGAATCCTAATGACATATTAGCAGTGTGTGTGAGAAAAACTCCCCTCTTCTTTCCGTAACTTTGGTAATAATAATAATATATCTATATATAGTCAATTTATACAAGAAATTGTCATTGGTTAATGCAAACATTAAAAATTAAAATTATTAATTAAATGATGATAATATAGTGAATTTATATTTTTCTATTAAAAAATTTAAAAATAAAAATAAAATCATATAATGGGTCCTATTTTTATGGAACATAATTACCCATTTTTCTTTTCTTAATTCTAAAATAAATAACAAAATTTAAAACAAAACAAAATAAAAAGAAAACCAATTGGCACACGCATGAGCCAAGGGACTAATAATAATCTATATACATAAAGCAAAAGGCAGAGAATGGTGAAACATTCAAAATACCATAAAATGTCCTTGGTTAATCCAAACATTAAGAATTGAAATTATTAATTAAATGAGGATAATATGGTAAATTCACACTTTTTTATATTTAAAAATTAAAAAATAAAACAAAATAAGTTAATGGATCCTATTTTTATGGAAAATAACTATCCATTTTTTATTTTCTTAATTCTAAAAACTAAAAACTAAAAAAGGAAACCAATTGACACACGCGCGTGAGCGTGTGGCAAGGGGTTAGTAATAATTTAAAGTGAATAGACGTGGGATCTACTACTCTATTGTTTCTCATGAAAAACCATGAGTTGTTGATAAATATAAATATATATATATATGTACTTTTTTAGAAAGGAATATACTTTTTATATCTTCTCATCATTTATCGAGTATATATATATATATATATATATATATATATGTATATTGGTTTATTTTATTATTGGTAGAGATGAATCGAAGAAGACAGAGGGATACAATATAAGATTAAAAAGAGAACATTCTCACATATATGTATCATGTATGGTCCAAGAAATTTTTACTCTTGTCTCGATTTGCCAATCTCATTTTTAAAGCATTGGTCGATTTGTACAGCACCAATCAGGCTGAACTTAAGTCTCTACAATTATGGGGACTTAAAATCCGTGAAGGCACGCGGGATATATATAGATTTGATTTCTTTCAGTTTCTAGTTTTATAATTAATCAATTTCAGTGTCCATCTGGTTGTGATCATGTTAAATTTGTAGTAACGTGGCACCAACACTTGCCTTATTAGTTGTTAATCTTGTGATTAATTATATATCTTATTAATCATCCTCACAATCATCACACCCTTATCATTATTGTCTTTGTCCCAATTATATCTCACTCTTCCAAACTTCGGAGAACCTGCTCCGCTTGGGCTTCTTAAGCTGCGGTTCAGAAGCGACGCCGTATAACTAATTCAGTACGTAGTGACGTGCCAAGAAGTGAGTGGCAATAGATGCCGCACGACATGCATGCAAATTTGGAATAATATCCAATTATCGCACTTACTAATAACGAATCAAAAGACGTGAAGGAATGTAATGTACTACTAATAACGCGTCCCACTAATTAATTATTAATTGTAAAAATAAAGCGTTCCTTTCCTCTTGACTATTTTTAGTTTCCTCAATACCGGTAATTAACCACCAAACACCCTCCCTCCCTCCCTCCTTTTTCTCTCTTCCACAATCTCTCTTTCGGTCTCTCGCGCAAAAACACAAACACAATCAAAACATACCAAAACTCTTCTCTCTTTACAATCGCCACCACCACCATTGCCATTTTTTTCTCCATTGAAACGCACGCAAAAGCTAAGCTAAGCTCAGCTCGGCTCGCTCGTCTTGCCTGATGCACTATGACCATGGAGCGGAAGAAAACGCTGACGATGAACTGGGACGGCCTCCGGGACGACGAAGACGACGACCGCTTCTTCGAGTCAAACAACCGCATCTCCTCCGCCATTCCTCTCGACCTCGACGCCTCCTCCTCCGACGATGAGGACTTCGACGACAGTCGTATGTCCTTCGCCTCTTGCATCTCCTCCGTCCGAAGGGACGTCGACTTTCGCGCTTTCTCCACTCCCCAAACGACGCCGCCCTCAACGACGCCAACCTCCCCGACTTCCGAAGCGACGACTCCGGCGTTATTGGCTCCGATGTCGCCGGATTACAATATCTGGATGGCGGCGCCGGGCTCCATCACCGAACGACGGAAACGATTGTTACAGGGCATGGGGTTGGCCGACAGACTTGGCAAAGACCTCACCAGCTTCAAACAGTTTACTAGCATTAAACGCCTCATTTCGAGCAAAATCCCAAATGGCGCCGTTTCCGTCCCCGGTCCGTTACTCGCTCTAAAGAACACGTAGAAAAATCGACAGCTCAGCTGGAGCCTGAGCCTGAGCCGGAGCCGGAGACTGAGACGTTGCCACTGGTGCTTGTCAGATCGAGGTCTGAGGGCGACATCGAAGCTTTCTCGGTGGACAAACAGAGGAAAGAGGAGATAATCGGAACAATCTCGAAGCAACGGCTCACGAGGACTTGCTCCACCATAGCCGGGGCTCGCTCGACAATATGTCCGTACACGGAATCGGTGAGAGCTTCGCCGAGCGAAGTCGGCGGCGCCACCCCCGTTGCCAGCCGCCCGGTTCGAACCGGCGGCGGATTGTCGTCATTGTGTTCGAACAATAAGTTAGGGGCTTTCTTCTTGATCAAGAATCTGGATACAGGAACTGAGTTCATTGTCAACGAGTACGACCAGGACGGGTGCTGGAATCGGTTCAGTGATCTCCAGACAGGGAAGCAATTGAACATGGATGAGTTTGAGAAATGCGTTGGATACTCGCCTGTGGTGAAAGAGGTGATGAGAAGACAAAACGTTTTGAGCGAAGGCGGGGGAGATAGGAAGGTAGGTAACGCCAATTCGTTTGTGTCAAAGAGCCTGAGAATGAGCAAGAGAAGAGGGGTTGCTATGTTGAAGAACAGCATAAAGGGGATGGGATCCGCCGTGAGTGTGTTAATTGGGGAGAAAGACAGGGAAGCGGCTACGCCTACGCCAACGCCGCCACCGACACCGCCGGACCCCAAGTCGGGGAAGAACACGACGTCGTCTTCGTCGGAGTGGATCAAAGTTAGGCAGACCGGGAAGCAAAACAAGGAGCTATCGGCATTGCATATGTGTCAAGAGATTCAGGCTCATGAGGGCTCAATTTGGACTATTAAGTTTAGTTTGGACGCGAGGTTTCTTGCAAGCGCGGGAGAGGATCGGATTATTCATGTGTGGGAAGTTCAGGAGTGTGAGATTATGTCGTTGGATGGAAATTCAACCCCACTTCATCACTCGTTTGGCTCCTCCACTCCTGATCGATCTCCGTTGATTTCTGATCAGGCTGCGATTGTGCCCTCTGAGAAGAAGAAGAAGAAGGGAAAGGGAGGCTCTGCTAGAAAAACCAATCCCATCCCGGAGTATGTACATGTGCCCGAAACTGTGTTCTCATTTTCGGAGAAACCTGTTTGCTCTTTTGAAGGTCATTTGGATGCTGTTCTGGACTTGTCATGGTCCAGAAATCAGGTCAGTTCTTTGTTAATTGTTATGTTTTTTAAATTATAGCTCAAGTTCAGTTGTCTATTAGTTGGCCTTATGAAAAATTCAGTTTTGATAGAAGTACGAGTTAAGGCTAATTTAATTTGATATGACTAGGAGCTAGGCTGATATAACTTGATCAATTTGCAGCTACTGCTTTCATCTTCAATGGACAAAACTGTTAGATTATGGGATTTGGAGACCAAGACTTGTTTAAAGTTGTTTGCCCACAATGATTATGGTAAGATATCCATGCATAAATAAGTCAATGTTTGTTTAGCTGTTGTGCATATTTGGTTTTTGACACTATAATGCAGCACACATATTGTATAATGTTGATCCTTAGGTTCTTGAGTTTTGACTTGGTTTCTGGTCTGGCAGTGACTTGCATACAGTTCAATCCTTTGGATGACAATTATTTCATCAGTGGCTCACTTGATGCGAAGATTCGATTGTGGAACATACCTGTTCGACAAGTCGTGGACTGGACTGATCTTCATGAAATGGTCACTGCTGCTTCCTGCACTCCAGATGGCCTGGTACAACTCCTTTGTATATTGCTTTTGTCAAAAGCGTCTTCTCTGGTTTCATGAACTCTTCAACATGCTTACAGTTTTCAGGAAAAGAAAATACAGCTTTCCATCAACTTAGAAAACTTCATAATTATTTGGATTAATCCTGCTTCGAATCTGTTTCAGCCCTTTCGGTGATAGTTTACCTTTTCATAAATGCAGGCGTGCCTCATTGGTTCCCACAAAGGAAACTGTCGCATGTACAGCACAGAAGGTGTGAGTTTGGTCTTCTGGTTTATTTTTCATACACATTGCAAACTTTTTGGTCACAAATCCTGCATAACCTTACTCTAGTTTCAAAACAATTCATACAAACAGACAGTCTATGATAAAGCTCATCTTGTTTGGTAATCCAGATTGTAAATTAAGTCAGCATAGCCAGATTGATATTCAAAACAAGAAGAAAAATCAAGCAAAGAAAATTACAGGTTTCCAGGTAATGTAACAGTCCACTCTCTAATCGAACAGTTTCCCCCATAAATTCATATGAACTGCTTCTTACTCAGCCGTTCTTTTTCATTCATACAGTTTTCGCCAATGAATCCATCTGAAATGCTTGTCACCTCTGCCGATTCCCGCATTCGAATTGTGGATGGTACAAATGTCACTCACAAGTTTAGAGGTATGCATCTCATCCAATCCTCAGAAACCATTCACTTCTTTTTGGAACTTGCCTGTCAATAATGCCTTATATGCAATTTGACTACAAACAGGTTTCCGAAATACCAGCAGCCAAATCGGAGCTTCATTCAGTCCAAATGGGAAGTATGTCATATGCGCCAGTGAAGATTCTCATGTATATGTTTGGAAGCGAGAAGAGCCCCGACCCCCGGGGGCCGGAAAAAAAAGTATCATCAGTTCAAATTCTCATGAACATTTCCAGTGTAAAGATGTCTCAGTAGCAATCCCATGGCCTGGCACCATAAAGGGTGACCCTCCACCAGTTCCTGTGCAGCATTCTAAGAGGCACTCAAAACGCTCCGCACAACAACAACAACCCCCTTCAGGAAACGCATCACCTACTCAAGAAGACGCAGCAGGCCTGAGCAAGAGACTGTTGCCCCCTCTTCCCAAGAAAAACAACACCAACAACAAGGGAGATGCGTTGGATCAAAGACCTTCAACTCCTCCGCCGGTCGAAGATCAAGATCCTGCTCAAATTTCCCGGACAGAATCAGGGATTGGAGAGTCATTCAACTCAGACCCTTCCTCTATTAGGTATGGTGGTGGTGATTCTTCTATGTCTGCTGGCAGTGCATCCACTTCCTCTTGGTCTTCCTCTTGGTCCTGGCTTGACAATATTGGCAACAGCCATGCGAACCAAACAACGCAAGCAACAGCTTGGGGCTTGGTCATTGTCACAGCTACTCTTGAAGGTGAGATCAGAGCATATCAAAATTTTGGGCTACCTAGGAAGGTGCAGAACAATATCTTTGGAGGCCCCACATAATAGTAATAATTGGTTTTTAAACTGGTCACAATTTTATCTTTTACATGGAGACAAATTTTATCTTAGAAACAAACATCCTCTGTCATGGATATATACATACATAGATTGTACATTGAGTCAGAGCCCTGGTTTTTTTTTTTTTTTGGTTGTAAATGTCAAAGCTGCTCATCATCAGAAGTTTTTGAAAATTACACCCCATCCATTTCCATGTAATGGATGCTTGTAAAAGCCTATTATTTTTGTTGTATCAGGCAAAAGAGAAGAAAGAGAATGCCATTTTGTTGTAAATTCAGAATTTTTGTAAATTGCTACCTATTCTAATTTTTCTATAGTGGGAAATTCATAAAGAGTTTTTTTTTTGGTCTGAAAATACTTCAATAAAAGGCTCAAAAACCGCCAGCAAAAACAACAAGACAGAAAAACAAACAAGATGCAAGCAAACTAGGATAAAAAAGAGAGCCTAGAATAAAGGATACACCCAAAGTAACCTAAGCAAATTACTGAGCAAAGACCTCCACGGAAGGACATGGAAGGCCATCGGAAACCAAAACACCCACAAGAGACGGTGGTAGCCTTACAACCCAACATTCCAGGAGTTCGAATCTCTGAATTCAATATTCTTTATTAGAGTATAGATGAATCACAATCCATTTAATTGTATTCAAGATGCACCCCTAATTATTTTTTTCCACATAATGAATGCTTGTAAATGGCTGTGATTTTCAAATACCAGAAACAATGATCACAAGAATTCTAGTGTTAGTTTTAGTTAATCAACTGTCAAGCCCCAATTATGTTATATTAAGGGTGCTGTTAAATGAACCCTAAAATTAACTGAGTATACCCTATGATATAAGTACACCCTAATAATTAAATCAAAATGTAAAATTAACTAAGTACACCCTATTTAACTACCAAAAATACCCTAATACACCCATATAAAATTAACTAAGTACACCATATTTTAACTAAGTACACCCTATGTACTAATTCGTTTCTCTTAATTAGACAATTATAGCTTTCATTCTAATCATTTGTGTTTAACTCGGAAGTAGTATTTTCTTTCTCTCTTTTTTTTCCCATGAAATATTTGTAAACCGTAATGGACTTTTTTTCCTGATCCTCTGTTCTTCTTTTCTTTTCCCTTGTTTTCTTTTACTTAATTTAATAATGGAGCAGATTTTTGTTGTGTAGCTTCCTGGTTGGTGAAGGTGCCCGCATATGGGCAAAGTCCAAGGGCATTGCATTGACAGCAAGCACACCAGTTGCTGATGAGGTAGTTTGTTTTAGTTTTTATATATAATACTCATCTCAATCACTAATCTTTATTTTTGTATGCTTATGTTCAAACTTGGGAATTTTAATGGCTCTAGCAAATTTATTTTTAGAAGGGATGAATTAATTGTGTGTGTATTCAAAACAGTGGCTGGTGACAGAAAGGGCAAAAGCACAATGGAAACAGTACAAAGCAAGGTGGATGATGCAAAATTAAAGACAGATATTTCTTCTTTTGGACTTTCTTGTAGTCCTCAAGAGACTGGTATTTCATGACCTTTTGATATAAAACAGATGAATTCTGTCCTTCAAAGCTGATATTTTTATAATGCAACTTACCATCTACATGTATACGTGTCCTGGCAATGACACTTAAATAATCTGATACTATGTTGACATAGCAACAAAATTGTTGATTTATTAACTTCTCCAGAAAAAATATATTGATGATCTGTTCCTTTTATAAGGATGTTTTTCTTGGTTCTTCTAGTCTACAGACTAGCCTCTTGTAATTTTATTATGTAGTTTGTATGACCTTATTAAGAAAAAGAACTAAAGGATTATACTTCTCTATAAGTGATCGTTGTATCTATATTTTAGAATTAGAAGCTCAATCCTATGATTCTTTGAAGAGTGATTAGTAGGGTGCATTTATTAAAATTATTTTTGTTTCAATATTCAATGTATCCTTTTTTGTCATTTTATATTAGGATAAATTAGTAATTCAATAAATAGATTAGTAGTAGGGTGTAGTCAGTTAATTTTAGGGTTCATTTAACAGCACCCTATATTAAACCAAAAAGTGGGTGTGGGACCCTCGGATGAGCTGGAGGTTATATAAGACAATGGGTGGTTCGACTTGCTTTGAACACCAAATCGCGCGCGAAACATGGCAGAGAGGAAGATAGCCAAAACTACTTCAACTTGCAGCCCTCTGGCCACCGTTGAAGAGATTCAGAGACGCCTCGTTCGACCTTCCTCCACCTCCATCTCTCCGCCACCGACCTCAACATTCTCATCGATGTACGCACTCTCTCTCTACTCACACACCGCTTCGAAATTCTTCAGTAATTTCTATTTCAATCGTTGACTCCAGAGTTTCTTGTAGGGACGATGTTCAAAGCTGCCACAAGGCCCCTGAATCTTCGCAATTCAAGTTGAGAACGACGCCGAAGAAGCTCGAAGATTACTTGGATTCGGCCCTGCTCTCTCAGATCTCGTCCAAGCTGAGCCGCGGGAAGAAGGTTCCAGAGACGAAGTTGCAGAAGAGAGAGGTGAAGGATTTTGAGTGGCCGATCGAGGAATTGAAGGTATTGGCTGATTCGGACAAGGAAGATGTGAATCTCAATGAAGATTTGGATCTAATTGAGGAATTTGGGGCCCGCGATGTTGAATCTTGCACTCCGTTTCGGCGTTTCGAGCAAATTACCGCTCAGCGTTTCGAAGGGTGAGGATCGCAAACGATGGAGTGTTTGAAATTTCAAATAGTTTGTTAGAGAATCGCATGCAAGGTGATGACCCGTGTACTTTGTGTAGGAAATGGAAACGGCTACTCTGTTTTTCTCTTTCGTTTTTAAAGGAATATTTTGAGTGAAAATTAGGAAAGGCTATGATAATTCAAAATTGTACTTGTCCTCTAAATTTTTATTGTTTACGGGAAGTATATTTTTTATGCACCTCCATATTTTTTAATTCTATCTTTTTATGAATATGTCTAGTTAAAGAAAACATAATAAATTAAGTCTTTATGTTAGTTTAAATAGCGAGAGAGAATGAGATAATGAGTTATGATTATGATAGGCATATATTTCGATTCCCTCTATTGAAATCAGAAAAAGAAAGCATAGTCATTAACCTATACTATTTTGAAATGAAATGAAAGAGAAATGAGTTCACGAAAATAGAGATTCAATCTCGTATGCAAAATACTTGAACACCACTAACTATAAAACATATATAGAAGCATATGAGCTATGTGGATTGTTCACTCAAAGACTCATAAAAATAAACTTACTCCAAGCACCCCTCGACTGTGGGGAATAGTGTTATAAGTATTAAGAATGAATAAAATCATCCACATTCTATTAGTGGGAGAGACTATGATCTTGTTTTTAATTTTTTTGGGTATCGATTTATAAGGTCTATTAATAGAAGAAACAAAAAATTGTAGTGTGGCGTCCGAAACAACAATGGTCCCACACGTTTCTCTATGAGAGGCGGGCCCGTCCACAAAGTTGTTCTTCTCCCATAAAGCAGTGGACCAGGGTATCAATTGGGCCATGTGGTTGGGCCTTAACCCAGCCTTGTCTTCCTCCCCAAAATTGAATTCTGGGTACTCGCGCGCCAGATCAAAATCAAGCTCCTCCACTCTCTCCCATGGCCTCGCCCAACCTCTACCCTATCGTCGACGACAAGGACCTCGACGACGCAGCTTTGTGGGCCGTCATCGACTTCGCCGCCGCCTCACACTCCTCCTCCAAGTACAAGCCTCAATCTCGCAAGCCCCTCGCAATCAAATACCCAAATTACCCTTCGCCTCCACCGAAGCTCTTCAAGACCCCGCGGCTCCCCTTCTCCGGCGACTCAGATTCAAAGTCTTCTTTGACGGAGGGCGAGGTCATCGAGGACGCCTCGGCTTTCCATCCTCCGAGGAAAATCGCCAGAACCTCTTCTTCTGGAGTAAACGACACCAGTCCTCTTGTCGTAGTCCGAAATGTGCAGCGAACGACGCCGACCACGCCTACGACGCCGTTTTACTCGTCCCCGGAGACGCATGTGTCGCCTGGCATCGGGAATTATGCTAGCCCTGTGAGCTATGCGCAGAGAGATGAGAGGGATAATAGCCCTGGCTCTGTGCATAGCTTGGCCGGGAGGTTCCCTTCAGTTTCTTTGTTCAAGGAGTATCAGAATGCGGCAATGGCGGTAAGAGTTCTTATATGATTGATTTTTCAATTCAATTGAATTTCACTTTCTTAAAGTTTGTTAATTTGTTATATGATTATTAAGTCAAGAAATTTGGGAAATATTAAATCAGTAGATAGTTCCGTTGAACTAATTAGTTGCTATGTTTGTGTGATCTCAATTGATAGATTTTGGAGAAAACAGATTACACTATGATTTCTGGGCATCCTTTCATAAAAAAGTCAGGTAAAGAAGGTTATGGAGATGTTCTTTGTTTCAAGATAGAATGCTGGGAGTGAGTAACATGTGGTGTGTATCATGTATGTGCTGTGTTGTATAGGTTGGAGGAAGATATCATTTTACTTCAATCTCTCCTTTGAGATCAAAGACAAGACCATTGAGTTTGATGAGAACCGGAATGTTCTGCGCGCTGAATTTGTGGTTCGGGCACATATGCAGTATGAATTTTGGATTTTGGGAACTTAAAACATTAAGATAGTGTAATTCTAATCATATGTCACACTCTGTTATGAATATGTTTGCTATTTTGCCTCCTTCCCTTGTCACTAGGGGCGGTAGGTTCTCAGATGGATGGGGCGCGTGTGACCGGCGTGAGAAGAAATTCAATAAGCCAAATCATGATATTCCGAGTACAGCAGAGACCAGGGCCAAAAGCAAAGCATCCCAGGTAAAACTGTCTCTTCCTTCTTCTCTATATTCCTTTGTCACATTTTGGCTGCTTCATTTACATGTCCTTGCTATACATTGTATTTGTATGCTTTGTTCAAGTAGAGCTTAGCCTAACTTGATGGTCATCTCATCTAGGAAGTAGCTTCTATCACGTTACCACACTTAGATCCTTATCATATTGAAATGAATATGTTAGCAGTTCAGTTCCATTCTCTGTGTTTTCTTGTTGATCTGACTGTGAACTTTAGGACAAGATGGAAAACACTATCAACCCCAATCACTTTAAAGTGTACCTAACTACTGCCCAAATTTGTTGATTGTCATTGGTTTTATCCCCAAGTTCCATGATTTAAAGTCTAGAACACAGAACTAATAGTTTTTTCTGAACCCCATAAGGTTGGTTTCCAAGTGTCTACTTTATGAGTTTGATAACCTTGCTAAAGTATGCGACTTAATTTGTGCTTTCATAGAATTGGTTCTCATATTCTCTTGAAGCTTGCTTTCCATGGAGGGCAAATGTTGTAGTTGTACACAGAGTGAGGATATGATGTTCTTTTTGTTTTGAATTGATAAATGGTGAGGGTAAAACGAGAGCTTCCATTGGGAAGATCACCAAACACAGAGATTTCTTGTCGGGTTTGGAGTGAAGTTCAAGATCAAGACACATACCATCAGGATTAGATAATCTAGTTTAAAGTGTCAGAATCATGCATGTGCTATCTGTTTACGTGCTTAAATTACAGGCTTTGTTTGCTAACCCCATACATCAAAAAGCTTGATAATTTGATTAAATTATCACAGGCTAAGGGCATGGTTTCTTGCCTAATTTATTTAAACCCATGTTCTTTTCTTTTTGCTCCTTATGCTAATCAACAATCAGAGAAATGGTCCATTATTATTATTTTCCCAATAAAATGTACCTTCACATTTGCAGGACCTGCTAGGAATTGGAGAGTACCGACCAGGCGCAAGCCAATTCCACCATTAACCATCATCAACAATTTATTCATGGTGTGCTTTTATGGTATATTCTCGGAATTACATATCGAAAAATGCTCTTGTTGTACCGAAGCTTTAGAGAGCAGTAGAATCCAAGTGATTCATGCATCTTCTTAAGAGATTTGTTGTGGCCATAATGTCCTTCAAACTAGAAACTCATCCACGGACAAGAACAGTGTTTAGGCCCTATCTTCCGCCATGGCGGGCACCGATGCAAATCATGCAACTGTGTTTGTTATATTCATAAGACAGACGAAAGAATGAATGTAAGGTGCTGTTGGAAAATTATAAAAGAAGTTCTGTTATGAAATTAACATGAAATTCGTACTATATTTTTTTTAGTATACATGAACTTAACAGCAGAGAATAATTTTGATGAGAAAAATAAGCGTACAATAATTTATTCAACTGGTATGTAGAAGACACTGCAGCAGCTTGGACTGGACCGGACTGGACTGAACTGAACAGAGCTTGTGACTGATTTGTGTGGACCAAAAAGAAAAAGCGTCCTCAAAAGACAGGATGAAACAGTTGATATGCTGCACCAAAAGAGGAGAGAGTCCTTAATTAATCACTGATATCTTCTTCTCTCTTCATGATTAATATAACAACTCAATCTGTGAGGCCAATACATCCACCGCCTTTAACTCCCTTTTTCTTTCTTTCTTTTTTTATTCAAATCTGTAGGGAGTGAACCAATTTATTTCAAAATAGTAAAGCACATCAATTGATTTTTCCTTTTGTGACAAAAAAGCATTCTCATATAATAACAAATAAATACATAATATTTCATTGTATATAGCCATTTCAAAGACGTTGCATTTAGTATTTTAATAATAATAATAATCTTCTGATCAGTGTAAGCTTATTGTCAAAATTCAAATTCATTCTTTAAATTCTTCAATACGAATAAATTCCGAGCGTTACGTGTCATATCTATTTAGGGTAACATTAGATGTGCAAAAAGCTTTGAGGGCCTAAATTATCTTATAAATCAACATGATGCTTGTGATGCATGTGTAACAGAAATATCTATCTAAAAAGAAACCAATTTTATAGCAGATTGTCTTAACAAGAAGATAGCCGTGAAATGAGACTGATATGGGATAGGATTCATACGAAGCAACGAAACTTAATGGTAGGGGCAAAATGGTCATTTGAAAACAAAATAAAGAGGTCTTCTTTTTAATCTGTCCTTTGGTATCGTGTTTTTGTGCCCTTTTCTCTGACTCGTACAAAAATTGTTCTCTCTCTCTCTCTCTCTCTCTTCTTCTTCTTCTTCTTCTTTTCTGTCTGCCAAAAACCAGTCTATGCTTTCACTAAACGGTAAGACGTCACTTTCACACTCCTTCTCCTTCTCCATCTCCATCTCAGATTCTCAATATGTGTGTCACGCTGTGTTTTGTTTTCTTATCTTCTTTAATAATTATTTTCTCAATCAGTTCATCTTTTCTTTATTTTCAGAAATTAGAACAGAGCATGTTGATGGAATGGAAATGACAGTTATTCTGTTTCTGTGAAGTGATAACCCCTCAGTTTCCCAGATACTAGGGAGGAAGACAACAATGGCTCATCAGGTTCAGGTAGGTACCCTTCTCTCCTCTCTTTTCCTTGTTCTGTGTTTTTGGCTTTTAATCTGAAAAAGCCATTCTTGGATGGAGAATAATGCGAAGCTCTGTTTTGAGTGAAGTGGAAAATGCCCATTTGTCTGGTTTTGATTGTAGGATGAAGGGTGGCCTTTGGGATTACGACCACTGAATGCAAGAGTTGGGTTGATCAGAAGCCGGGATTTCTCTGCTGGGTCGGTTTCATTCAGCACTTTGGTCACTGGCTCTCCCACCGCTTCTTCTTCTTCTTCCACAGATCTTGATACAGAGGTCAGTATTTTTCTGAATTAAAAATATATTGGAATGGCATTGCCAAATATATTTTTGTACATAAAATAAAAGAATCCCATCATGCTGCTCTATATTTTACTTCCATATACCACCATGCTTGTTGGGTCGTCATCATCCTCTCCATGATTTCTCTGACGTATCATTTATCATTATCGATTTTGTGTTCAAATATAGTATTTCATGTAAATCAAGAAAGTTCTGATCTTAGTGATTCTTTCATGAAACTTGTGTTCAGTCAACTGGGTCTTTCTTCCATGACAAGAGCATCACTCTAGGGAGCCTCATTGGTGTTTCAGGCATTATAGGCCTCTCGCGAAGATCTACAAGGAGAAGGGCAGTTGAAACCTCCAAAGGCAAAAAAAATCACAAATCCAAACTTTGGTTGTTCTCACTCTGCTCCAAGCTAACCAGCGACTCTGTGAATGCGAGTAATAACACTCCATCCTTAGGTCACTTTCTTGAGGCAGAAAGGAGAGCAAGTAATAACAACATTAACAGAAGAAATCACGGTGGACCGATCGAATATGGGCCTGAAGATTTCTCACCGGCTGTACCAGTTTCAGACCCCGACAGGCTATTCAGTGATGGCTTAGTATAGTAGCAGCTGGTCAGCCAAGTTCCTCAGAGAGAGCGGATGGGGGAGCCAGATCCAACAGGGAGCTATTAGAATATGGCAATGGAATTGGAACTCCATTTACTGTCTTCATGTTTGTGTGGACAGCTCATTAAATGATTGACCCTCATTGGAATTTATGTTTATATTTTCATTATCTGAGTGAGCTCTGGATTTGTTGTTCATAATATTAAAAATTCAGCTTGCAAATTGTTTCAAGAGAGAGAAGAGTGCCAGGCTAGTGGTATGTAACTCATCAATGGAGCCTAAGGGAAGTTTGAGGTGAACTATATTATTAAAATCTGAAATTATTCTTTAATTAAGGGTTCTAGACCAAATATGATTCCTAATTACTAAATACTGCACAATTCCACATTCGTGGTAATGGTGAGTTAGTTTCACATGCTCTTAGGTTAAAGAGAGATCCAAGGGGTAACTGACTTCTACATGCAACCGGGAATTGCAGCTTGAACCCATGGAAACGCCTATTTTCACATAAAAACTCTTAGCAGGTGCATGCAGAGATGTCAAAAGGGCTCTGTTGATTCATCGGCATAGATGGCCTAGAACCAAAAATTAAGTAACATGGTAAGTGAGATAACAAAAAGAACCCACTATCTCCTTCCATGAAAAGGGTAAGGTAATTGAATTTTTATTTATTTAATATATAAATCAGTGTTTTCAAAGGCCTGCCTAATTGCGCCTTGGAGCGCGCGTCGGAGCGAGGCGAATGGAAATCGCCTCAAGCGTTCGTCTGTTTAGCTTGCTACACGTTTAGCGTAGTGAGGCTTGGTGAGGCGTGGCGAGGCGGAGTGAGGCGTGGTGAGGCAAAACGGCGCAGTGCTGTATATGAGATGAAGAAGATGGCGCCGCTGCTGCAATGAAGAAGATGAAGGAGATGAAGTCGCGTCAAATTTTTTTTTAGGTTTTCTTCAATAGAATGATGTCGTTTAAGTTTTTTTTTTTCTTTGAACAGTGCTTTTAGTTAAACGCACGTTTTAACTTAACTTTTTTATTTATTTGTTAAATGGCTTTTTTTCTTCACTGAACAGCCTTTAACGCCCTTACTTCCTTTTTTTCTTTTTTCTTTATTTTATTTTAAAAAAGTCTAAATATCTTAACATGGACCTATATATACTATAACCTTAATATTATACCCTTACCCAATATTCT
Organism: Prunus padus; assembly: GCA_024362665.1. Lineage (NCBI taxonomy): Eukaryota > Viridiplantae > Streptophyta > Magnoliopsida > Rosales > Rosaceae > Prunus > Prunus padus. Next base: position 6,801,979 of record JANFAM010000019.1, read on the forward strand.
CCATCAATTTGAGAATTCTCTCCATACTCGAACCCTAAAGTATAAATATCTTAACATTAAATGACAATTAGTAGTTATATTTGATAGATTATTATAGTTCAATACGAATTAATAGTACAATTTAGTTGTATTGTATTATTTATAAATTTTTGTTATTAAAATAAATTAATGTTCAAAAGGCTTACGCCTCAACGCTTCAAGGCTTACGCCTTGCATAGCGAGACTAAAAACGCATCACCTCTACGCCTCGCCTTTGAAAACATTGATATAAATATAGAATTATATTTATAATTGGGCAAGAAACCCTTGAATGTTTTTGCTGCTTCTTTAATTTAAAGAAAAACAGACTCAACATGACTCAAAGAAATAAAAACTGCAGATCCAGCGTAAGGACATCTATATTCTCATATGCTCTTTAGCATTCAAGACCCTCCAAACGAATCAGAAAACATACCAGTGACGATCAATCTCCCTAAGTTAATCCAAGACAGCTTAGCTCCTCCATCTGCTGGACTACGAACTGGTTCAAAGAGAACAAGTCCACAACTTCACTTGTCAGGGCTTATGGATCTCCTCATTCGTTTCAGCTGCTATCTTACCTGAACCACGACCGCCCATCCTTCCAAATGAGCTCATAGGAGACAAACCCTTGAAGCTACTGCTACCTTCACTGACATTAGACTTTCTTGATCTCCTCGGCTTCGAGGGACTCATTTCCGGCTCCACATCATTGTTGGCCTTAATATTGGCCACAACCAGTTGGGTAATGCTGGTTCGGCAAAAGGGGCAAACAGGGACTGTAGGACAAGTAGTTGAAGGATCGGGCTTCTTGTGGCAGCATAGGGCAAGGGTACAATGTGCACACATTTGATGACCGCATGGTCCGACCTCAATTGAGCATAACTGGTCAAAGCATATGCAGCATAGATCCACATCGCTAGCCTGTTTGGTATGAATTCACCAGTGAATAAGAAAGCTACATGCATTGCCCAATAAATTGAGTTCTACTAAAGATTTCATTGCATCTGTGCACAGGAGGCACTATTATACTAGAAAAAGCCATAAGATCATCACAACCAACAAATTCGTTATACGAATGTGTTTCTGCACATGCCTTTTTCATGGAAGACAATAACATACAAATCAGATTCTTCTGAAAATTTTCCACTATTAGAAAACAGGGGCATAAAATGGAAAAATGTGCTCATTCATAAGTTCTTTTCAAGAGTCATATACATGCAATCCTGAAATTCTGTCAATAATTCCAAGATAAACAAATAGATTTTAAATCCTTTCTATTGACCAATCACAACAAATATGAAAAACTAAACAAGAAGAGAAGGCACATTTACCTCAGAGGCATTATCATCAGTCTCTGCATCTGAATGTAAAGGAGATGGAAGTGAGTTTACTGCCTCCTTCAAGATAGCTTTCTCTCTCTCCATGTTTGCTTCTGTTAACGCCCTTTCTAACAAAGCTTTAGCCTCTGGATTAAGCTCACTGATGAACTTCAAAGGTGATGGCCAAACAAGAGGCTCCGCTGATGAAGGGTTCAGTACAGCTGCGCAAGCTCGATGCTTGCGCCTCAGAGCAACTGTGTACGGTATTCTCCTGCAGAGAACAATTATTTCAATGTCATGAAACCATACCAACAAAATATTGAGTCCTACTTTTACCTAAAGCAGAGCATTTATAACTTAAGGATGGAAGACTTGTGGAATTAGAGGCTCCATTCGTTTTGTGATGCCAATGATTTTGCAGTATTTAAACCTACAAAATAGGATCAACTCTAAACACTAATAGTAAACTCACATTTTTACTGGTGTGCACATAGCTAGAAGCGATAAGGACTTAGGAATAAAAGAAATGAGCCATTCGTAATTAGGAATCTACTTGTTCTTTAAAATGCAACAGTTCGCTAAACTTCATGACAAGCAAATGATACTCATCTTTATTGACTAATATTGACTGCATAGTTTTTCAAACATGTCAAGATGCATAATCAAATATTCACACTATCCATTTAAGGAAGTTTACCCAGATGCATCTAATTGAAGCCGATCTGCTCCCCAAGCAAGCAACTCTCGGACACAATCTAAAGATCCACCACGTGCAGCTAAGTGAAGCGGTGTGCTTCCAGGGTAGCTGCATATATATGGTAGTTCCATCAATCACATAGGCAAATTACTACTATTGAGCTATAATACCAGGTCACGACTATAGATAATTACCCATATCCACCACCAGTTGAAGCACAAACAAGAGCCCCATTGTCTAAAAGAGCATGAACGCACTCTGGCTGACTTCGGCGGGCTGCTAAATGCAATGGGGTTGCACCACCTGCATCTCTTATGTTCACAAATCTTGAAAATCCCCTGTCAATGCCATCCAATGTAAATTAAACACCAATCATGAGAGAGAGAGAGAGAGAGAGAGAGAGAGAGAGAGAGAGAGAGAGAGAGAGAGACCAACCAAGAACTTGCTACAGGGGAGGAATGGGCAGCAGAGAGAATGGCTTGGAGGCAGTCCGCATGACCATAGTAGGCAGCATAATGCAGGCAGGTTCTTCCATTCATGGAATCAAACATCAATATCTAACAATTACACACACACAAACCCCATGATCAGCATATCTAATTAGTAGTACAAGTAGAAACTGTACACAGAAAGCAAAGAACATACATTTGCTCCTGCTTGGATAAGCTTTTGGACGCAAGCGATCCTCCCGTTTATTGCAGCCAACATCAACGGGGTCTAAAAACGATCACATAGGAAAACAGTTCAAAACCACATAAGAAAAATAATAATCAAAATTCAAAAGCATGCAAAAGAACTGATCTTGATTGACAAAAAGCATAAAAAACAAAATCCCATTACCAGTTTATGTCGATCTACCACATCCGGATTGATAACAGACCGATCCAAAAGCAGAGAAAGAACCTGAACTTATCATCAGACCAAGCACCACAAACAAATCTCATAATCTAAACCCATCGACACCATTAATAAAGAGAGAAAAAACTAAATCCCAGAAAGAATCCATCAAAAACCAATCAATAAGAAACAAAACCCACCTCGATCTGACCCTCTACAGCAGCTACATGCAGCGCAGACAACCTGGCACGACCTTTCCTCTGCTGCAAAACACTTGGGTCTGCTTCCAGCATAGCCTCAATGAGGTCCAAGTCCCCATCCTTGAGAGTTCCAAAGAGTCCACTTTGAGGGGTCTCTCTGCAACTCAGTCCCTGACCCATCTCGCCAAACTCTACCCTTATCGCATTGAAAGAAAGGTGGGCTGAGATCACTTCCTCCAGCGCCACCTTCTAATGGAGATGGCTATGGTTGTGGTGGGAAGAGAACCAGCAGTGGCTTAGGCTACAATGAAGCTTTGATGTTCATAGGCAATCTAAGTAGGCACTGGGACTAATGGGACTCGGAGTTCGGACCTGCCCGCCGGGATTTTGGGCAGCTTGACCGCGCGGCCCCTTGCTCCTTTATAATGAACAATTACAATTTCTAGAGTTCGGGCAGCTGTCAGAAATTTACGGGGTAATTTTAGATTTTATATGCTTTCGTATCCATCAATGGCTTTGACATGTATTTGTTTTTGGTTTTGTAGGGGTACTTGCTACTTGGCCCTATAAATAAGTCTTTGTTTCACACATGGTTTTTTTTAAAATATTTAATTAATCCCTTGATTTTTATTTATTGGCATGCATTTTCAACGCGTTTTCTGAATCAGCACCGTTGAATATCAACCCTTCTTTATCTTTCCGTCCGATCAATTTATTTTCTTCAATAATTTATATTAAAACTGTTCTATAATTTATATATTCTTCTGCAGCCACATTGCGTTTTACAGGGAAATGCGGGTGAATGAGAAACCAGAAAGCAGCCACAAAATAAATACACAAGAATTTTAGCCGTTACACACATAACAACTTGGAAATTTATACATATTATTCATAGATTACTAGAAGTTGAATGATCAACTCTTTTTTTTTGGTCGAAGAATGATCAACTTTTTGTTTGTTTGTTTTGGTTGTTTGTTTTTTGTATTGTATTGTTGTTGGATGACAACAGCTTTTCTTCTTTTGGACCTCTTCGTACTTGTTGTGTCCATTCTGGTCGCCGACCCTTAGCTAGTCTGCTTTTTATCTTTCCCAGCTTTGGTCAATTATATACAACTCTGAAGATATATATCTATATATTTTTTAAAAACTTTTAAACTCAGAAAAAAAACGGTATGGAAAATTTTCACTTTGAAAAAGTTTCATATCTTTTTTTAATGATTTTTCCTATTAAAAAAGACGATAGTATACTAAACTCACAGACACTATACTAAGATTCAAACTCAAGACTTTATCTTAGGGAATAAATATTCAGGACCTTTCGTATTATGAATGTATGTATACATTACACAAAGAACAGGGAGCTCTCTGTAAACCAAGTAATTGGGGGATTTGCTTTTAACCGAAAGCCTAATAAAAGTTGGTTAAGTGAAGAGTTGAACAAAAGGATTTTTGGTCCACATCATTGAGGAGGATATTGGAACATGAGAATTTGTTTGCAATAATTCCAAGTAAAGATTCTATATTTATTACTCGAATGTTGTGTTAGCTTTTAACTTGTACGGCTAGATGCTCAAATATTTGGACTCTTGTTCGTCAATGTCATTGTCCCGCCAATTTGCTTTGTGTCTTTTCCTCACAAAGTTGGCAAATTTGGGCCTAAAATGGGCCAAGTGATCATGAGTTCTTGCATGCCCCATCAGCTCATGATTCCGATGAAATGAGGCTGCTCATTCGGTCGAATTTCGCCCGTAGAAATTAAATAACTATGAGATGCTATAAAATCTTAAACGTGATATATTAGGTCAGTTGGCATGAGCTGTGAGGCCGTCTCTTTGCATTCAAGTTTGAGTCTTCCTCTTTATAAATTAGATTAATTTAGAATTATTTACACTATCAAAAAAGCTAGACACAAGCTACTCATTCAAACAATTGAATTTTTTTTTTCTCTTCTGGGTGCAGTTTGAAGCTCCAAAGACGTTAAAAAAACCTAAAATTAGCAGCCATGAATTCTCTTGGACCAATTGATCCATATCTATTGGGCTGGCCGCTGATGAATAGCTCAGAGAAACATCAAAAATACAAAAAAGCTCAAATGATTGGTTTGACCCATAAAGTAAAGCCTGACGGGTATGGGCCGAGAAGGTTTTGGAACCCACGATACCCACGCAGTATTTAAGAGGCAGGGGCATTAGGGTTTTAGTATCTCACACACTAGGTGGCCGCGCCTCTCTCAACCGCCAAGATCTAGGGTTTGTTTCGAGCTGAATCGGAGGTACCAATCTCGCTCAAATTTCCCAGTATCAGTTACCAAGCATCCTTTTATTGTGTTTGTGTTAGATGATTTTGTTGAATATTGACACTTTTTCTCGCAGGAAATGGCTCCTGCTGCGCCCAAGAGCGGGATCTTCGTTGGTTTGAACAAAGGCCACATAGTCACCAAGCGTGAATTGGCTCCCCGGCCATCTGACCGCAAAGGGGTAAGCTTTGATTTGGTCATTGATTGTTCATACAAGTTCATTTGATTTCTGGGATTGTATTTATTTTATTTTGTTATTTGGGTTTTGATTTGGTGGTGAAATAGAGTGAATAATGTTAAAATTTCTATGCTTTGTTGGTTTTGATAATGAAGAAAACAAGCAAGAGGGTGCATTTCGTGAGGAACCTGATCAGGGAAGTTGCTGGGTTTGCTCCATATGAGAAGAGGATCACTGAGCTTTTGAAGGTTGGTAAGGACAAGCGTGCTCTTAAGGTGGCCAAGAGGAAGTTGGGTACCCACAAGAGGGCTAAGAAGAAGAGAGAGGAGATGTCCAACGTCCTCCGCAAGATGAGGTGAGATTTTGTCTTTTGCCTTTACTGTGTGCTTGATATGTGCTGATATGGCTTTTGCATTTTATTTCATAAGTGGTGGAAGACTGGATTGAAGTAATTTTTGAATATATTAGACAAATGTGTGAAAATGCAGCTTCAGTTAAAGAACTCATGTTCCAATTTGGATTGCTTAAATGTGCTTCAATATTATCAAACTCAATGTGACAAATTTGTTCTGGTACATTTGCAATCAATATCAAAATTTGTTTATAATAGAGTGGTTTTCTGGTGTCAACTCAGGTTTTGTGTGCCATGTCTGTAACATTTGAATTAGTTTTCTCTGGCGAATGGAAATCTGTTTCTGATTCCATTTTCAGCTATTTAATTGCACTAACATATTATATGAGGAGTAGATATCTTTTGGGTAGCTCATCCTTTCATTTTCACATTGTCTTTGGTGGATTTATAATGTTACACGATTTATGTGCCTCGTATGCTGATCTCGGAATTGTTCATGTGCAGGTCTGGTGGTGTTACTGAGAAGAAGAAGTGAGAAGTTGAAGTGTTGTGTTTATGGTTGTAGTTCAGTTACGCTAATAGTTTTGGTTATGTATTTTCTTATGAGAATTTTACGAACTCTCTAATTTTGAATGTTTTGAGACCATTTTGTGATATCTTCTTTGCAGCAGATATTTGTCAATTTGGGTTATTCAGCTATTTCTTTTTCAGGTTATTGATTTCTTTAGATTTACTTATAATTTTGTTACCATGATGGAAGTGAAAGTGTGATAGTTTACTACTGACCCAAAATGCAATTTAGCTTCTTCCTTGTAGAACCAAATAGTTAAAGAGTGCTGGTCTTGGCGCCCTCCATCGTATATTCCCCCACACACCCAGCAATTTTTCTCCTCAGAAAACATTGTGTTACTCAATTCATATTTCAAACAAAATGAAGATAAATCATCTTGACCTTTATTTTTCGTGTATTTGAGATAGAGCCTCTGGCTGCCGCTATTATCAATGATTAGGTGGTGTCTTTGAGTGGTTTATGGTTCAGCAAGCCCCCCTCGATCTGGCCATGGTTGTGGCAAAGTTTGTCTAAACTTTGCCAACATACCCATCTCCCATCTCATCTGTGCAAATTTACTGTAAGCAGAAATTTGATGATAGCGTAATAATGTAACAAGAGTGTTTGGGTAGTTCGGTTTGGTTCAGGTTGATCTTAAATTTGGGGAGAAATCCAACCAAATCAATTCAATAGTCGGCGGTTTATTTCGCGTCCAAATCTAATAGTCATGTGAAAGCAAACACAACAATTTTATAATTGAAAGTTCAAAGCAACCCATCATAAGAAAAAACCGAAGTAGTGGAAATTGGTCTGATTTGGCCGGTTTAATTGGTTTTGGGCGGTTTGATAATCAACATCATATAGAAAGAGAGATTCAGTATATTGGCACTACAGCGACGGAGGAATCTGTGGTGTGTGCCTGGCTGAACCATCAGAATCAGATCAATCCAACTCCAATTTAGTGATCATCTCTTGGACGTAATTGATTGCAAGTGCGACAAGCTTGAAGCCGTCTTCCAGTCGCCACCGTCATCTGCAAATTGTTTTGTTTTAAACTACTGTTCTTCTTCTACCTTCAAAAAGTTAGGTGCTTCCTTTTCTTTGCTTTGCATCAAAATAATTGAAAAGCTTTGCTCCAAAATTATACGTGCCTCTGCCTCCATCTAGCGATTGTGATATGTAAGATATCTTTCTTTTTTTTTCCAAGACTTCGGGATTGGAGGAGAAGATCAACAGGTCCATAGGATAGGATGGGTTGGCTAAAAAAGTCAACAAATCGGTACCGAATTGGACCGGACCGGTTGTGGATTATTTTATTTTATTTTACAAAATTGTTTAAATCAAATGTTACATTTTTAATCTCATAATTAATATTTTCTCAATCCCAACTTCAAAACATATCTATTTTCTAGGCCCAATATCCCTCTTTACATGAAATTGGATCATTTGTTAATTTTCAAGGCCAAATATTTTTTTTTGAAATTTGTATAAAATAATAATAATAATAATACGGTCCAAAATTGAAAAAAAAAAAGAACGCTCTCAATTTGTTGATGTTTTAATTTGAGGATTTTTTTGGGAGTTTATGAAGTATCAATTAGGATTTGCAATTGAAACTTATTAATTATCAATTAGGGATCTGCAATTGAGGCTTATCAGTTTTAGTTTATGAGTTATGAATTATCAAATAGGATTTGTAATTGATTTTATTGTTCTTGCTTATTAAATAGGTGTATTTTTTTTTAATCAATGAAATTACATTGTACTATTAAGTTTTCTATCTAATTAGTACCTTTGTACGTAAGATAAATTTAGTCCCCTCATTTTGAAATCCTGACTCCGTCCTAGTCTAAGGTCTAAGCTTCGTTTGTTGTGTTTCATTTTCCAAGAATGAAGCCAGGAAGATGTTCAGTTCAGTCAAAAAAAAAAGTGTGCAGTAGAGTGTTTGATTTCTTTTGATTTGTGATGATCTACTAATCGATATTATGTGTGTGTGGTGAGATGAGTGAGGTCATAGCAAGAAAGAATATGGATATTGGGGTCCACTTTGTGACTTGACAGAGCGTTTTCTCCGCGCCCTGCTTGGACCAACATTGATTCAAGAATTTTCCTTTTGCTTTTAGCTTTGTATTATATAATTGCCTTCCTCCAATCAAATAAAATAACACAATCACTTGCTCCTCCATTCAATATTTTTATTTCTTCTTCATATATAACAACTATAATATATTTAAACATCACAATCAATCTCAGTGCTTTCTCTCGTAAGCATCCATTCCATGCATATATATATATATATATATATATATATATATATATATATAATTAATTATGAATGTGTATTTAGTTATGTCAACAGCAGCAGCAGCATGTATTGTAAATTGTATGGAATTACAACGTAAATTATGAATTGCTTTTCCTAAGTATATATTATATACTTGTCCAAGGAAAAAATTGTACACTTGATTTGAACTTAATAACACCATGAATTTGCATTAGATATTCATGATCTCCTCTAAACACGTTTTGTATAGCTTTGTTAATTAGCTGCTGGACCAAGTTGGGAATAATTAACTTTACCAAGGGGTTTTGCTAATCTGAAATCAACATGTATAAAGTCAATTACGAAATGCATGGCTGTTTTTGAAATGTTGGGAAAGTGACTTCATATTCATAGGATGCTATTCTCACCTAAACAGATATGGTATGTAGGGGACCTAATTGGGAATAATAATTTATATCCTATATTTGACCATTGTGAGCTACACTCATTTACTGCCAAATGTAATCTTTAATGTTGTAAAGGGAAGCTCCTCAAAACTACTTGGATTTGATTTCCAGCTTACCTGTTTAACATGGTAAGTATTACCACATTAATATATATATTGCATTCATATTCATGTAGATTAAGTGGGGCAATCACAACTTATGTTACTGGTTGAGTTATCTACGCGCATAAACGATTGTGACATGTTAATTTACGTAGAATCTACGATGGATCAACAATTCTTACATTCCTCTAGGTAGAATACCACAAAGAATCTAAAAGAGGATATTTTTGTATATGCGTGTATAATAATTGAGATCAAAACATGTGGGAGAACGTGAGGTCTATATCTCAGAAGAGCTTGGAATCTCAGTCTCTTTCTATGTGTCTCCACCTGTTGATGATGATGAGGATAATAGATATCCATAGAGAGAGAGAGAGAGAGAGAGAGAGAGAGAGAGAGAGAAACATTATGTGTCATATATAATAAGGACAACATGTTAAAAGTGAAAGCTGCTGCTGCTCTCTATCTTTGTGTGTATAGGTCTGTGTGTGTGTGTGTGAGGAAGAGAAGAGCGCATGACACAAACCCATGTGGCCATCATCAACATGATGAGGATCGATGTTAGAAACTTAGAATATATATTTGGCTTGGATTTTGGAGTCTCCAAAATTCCTTGTTCGTAAAAGTACAAAAACACTAACAGCTTCATCTTATTATTTAATTAGTTGGGGGTTGTGACTTTTAATTTACAAGTACTGCAGATGATCAGAAGAAGATGCCATTATGATATCATCTCCAATTTTGGGATCCTTCAACTTCCTCTGATTTCCACACACACACACCCAAATTCCAATTAAGCTGACCAAAACCCATGACCATATATTTGAGGGTGTTGATTTTGAATATGCTTTATTCGTTCTTGGCAAGGCCAGCCTTGGTTCTTGCAAAAAGCAAATCCAAACACCCTACATATATTCCTTTCTTTCAACATGACCATTCCAACTTGGAATACATATATTTACTTTATATATTGGTAACAGCTAGGAACATGTAAGGGAGTTTCTCAACTATACTGAAAGGGAGATTTGCTATCAATTTGAGGTTTGGTCTAACTATAATATTGTACGTAACAGCAGTCTTTCTTAGTACCCGATTTATACCAAAACATTATAATATAGAGCAGATATTGGTTGCTAGACATATTATCCCTACTTTCGGCAAACATCTTTATAAATCTTCAGCCTAGCAAGAAACAATTATATGTCTAGGCTGGCGCTTTGAATACTTAACCTGCAAGGCTGCAAGGCTGCAAGGCTGCAAGGCTGCAAGGCGCTGTTTTGTTGTTTGGTCCATGACCATGATCAAAATGCATCCCAAACTATAGCTTTGCCAAATATGCTTTCTATTTTTACTAGAAAGGATTCGCTTTTATAGTTAAATTGTGGTGGCCTACTATACTACAGTTTAGTTAAATTGCAGAAATTCGGGATTCTAATTGATTCATACCAATCAAATTACTAATTTAAGTCAATGGAATGACCTTTAATTACTAGGTTAAAGGGGACAACAAAACACTGTCGATCGAGCCAATCTAATCTAGATCGGGTTTTCAGATTGATACAAGTTTAGTGCTTGATTTTCAATGGTTAAAGTAATTAATAGAGAGATGAGAAACCAAAGTGCTAAATCTAGAGCTTTGATTGGTTCCCAATTCTTGCAAAAAAACCTATAGGAACCAAGTTGGAAATCATTTATAAACAAAGGCCAAACAAGTAGGGGAACAATAAATCTCGTTATCCAATTCTACCCAGAAGAGTCATTTTACTTGGCTATCTCTTGAGGATGACATAATAATTGAAAGATTGAACACATATAATCCGCATTTAGACATTATTATCCAACACTGAGCAATGGGGAGGGGCCTATTTCCTAGCTTCATGCTAATCTACATGTTGGACCACTTAACTCGGCCACAAAAAAGATAGTCTGACCACGAATTTTCACAAACTCGCATATATCCATACGATATTCTCTCCAATTTAACTGAATTACCAAAGTTATATGTTTTGAAATTATGTGTCTCATCCAATTCTTTATATACCAACTGATGACTCCGTACAAATTTACCATGAGATTTCACTCATGACTTGAATTTAAAGCCAAGTTTCAAGCTAACACTACACATGTTTCAATGTACACTATGTTTGGTAGATAAGATTACTATAATTAAATTGGTTATAGTCAACGTTTTCCGACCTAAAACATGATGGCTAATTACGATTAAAGGTGGATTATGAATGCCCTTGAGGATTGGAAGGATCGATCTCACTTTCTCTAAAGAAAAAATGGTACATAGTTTTGTTTGAAATTTTTTTTTTTTGGGAGGAGTTGGTTGGACCGCGAGCAGTGTGTGTCAGAAATGATGGCAAATGAGAGAGCAAAGTAAAAGTTACAGATCAACTTGGAACTGGAACAAGCAGCTATAGCTAGCCAGCCTCCTCCTCCTCCATATAAAATAAAAGAAAGGAAAGTAGCACGCAGCTCTGAAGCGAGTGCCAACGTTATATCGAATCACTGGGACCCTCTGCCATGTCAGACTGTCAGCTCCACGAAACCTGACAAAACAGTAGTTTGTCTGCTAGTTAGCGAGACCTGGCCGGTCAGACGTTCTCCCTTCCATGTTCCAATGAGCATGAGATCAAAACTTGAAAATCTTTCAGCAGCACACAAAATTCGAGAAAAAAAACAAACGCAAACGAAAACAAAAACAAAAACACAAAGCGTTATGTTGTGGTGGGTGGGTATGAAAGTGGAAGACCAAAAATCTATGTCTCTCGTTGTCTTTGATTTTGGATTGTGGAATTTTGGTTGTGTGGGAATTGAGGGGTGATTTTGGCGTCTTTTGAGAGACTTGTCCTACATACCAAAAACCAAACTCACGAAATTAACGCAGCCTCATCATCAGCAGCACATCTCCTCACAAGGACACATAAAATTATTACAAAATCATTTTTTTTGCTCTGTGTCGGTCCAAAATCTCAGTCTCTCTCTCTCTCTCTCACCAATCCAATCACTGCTATGTGTGATTCCAATTATTGGAATATATATATATATATATATATATATATCAATCATTTAAAATCATGCGCATAATAATAGTATTAATCTATAATAAAACAAAACTTAGCCATGCATGTCTTAAGTAAACAATTGGTTTTGTTGGAGAGTTGGATGTCACTCAACTCTCTCTCTCTCTCTCTCTCTCTCTCTCTCTCTCTCTCTCTCACGGTGGAATGTGTATGCATACATACATATATATATATATATATATATATATGTGTGTGTGTCTCCATTAGGTTATGTTTGGAATAAAAAGAAGTGGGAAGCTGATTTCTCTGTATCTTCCATGCATATGGAACGGAAGCAATAGAAAGAATAAATATTTGAGAACTGAAATTTATGGCGCTTTGTCCCCACAAATCAATGGATGAAGATGGACACGCTGATTTTGCCAAAATCTATGGCTTTTTGAAGATCACTCTCCAGCTAAGCTAGGTTTATTCTTTATATGTCCCCCAATCTTGAAAGAATTATTTAGTAATTATAGCATAAAATGGTGGAAGATAAATACACACACACATATATATAAACCTTGTATAATGTTTAATTACATAAAATGTTGTTGTTGAATTACCTGACCTGGTAAATTAATTATTGAAGTAATCATCTAGAGCAATTAAAACCGAAACTAGTTACCGTGTTGGTTGTTGAAATAGGATCAGCATATTCTTGACAAAAGACTATCAGATGTATGTATAGTTTGATTAGAAAAGGCAGTCTGAAATTGTGCAAACTATAGGCTACTAAAAGTCTTTCTGATTTGATAAATGGTCATGGACGACCTTGTTATTCACAAGGCCGACACTTCGGACGCATACAGTCATAAGCTTGCTTAGACTGGAAGCTTAGTCGTAATTGCTGTCAAACAAAGGTGGACTTTAGACTTTTTTTGAAAATTTGTCAATATAATAACATGCTTCTGCAAGCTAACAAATTATCAACTTTTCATGTATTAAATGGGGGCCGGGAATCAATTAAAGTCAAGAAAAGAGACTTCATTGAAGTATATTGACCCTTTGCCCTAAAATTATCGCAAAGACTTCATTCACTTGAGTTCGAATCCCCCTCCTTTTTGTTTAAATTAGATTAAACTAGAATATCGTTTCTATAAAATAAAATGAAAATCATTTTTGGTACTGCATCAAAGTCACACAGTTTGCATACTGGCTAGCTACGCTGTTTCTCAAACTGGTGAACATTCTAACATATTCTCCTCCCACTCTCCCGCAAGCAAACGTGAAAGTTGATTTCAAAAGATTAAACAACAAAAAGAAGCTGTTAACAACGATATTAAAAGAGCCATCTCTAACAACATTATATCATTACAGAGATTAGTGGAACAAATTAGATGGAGTCATTTGCTGCAGGATCAAATATTAAATAGCGGAAAGTTCAACTGAGAAATGGATATATATATATATCATAGTTGTATGTAACAATTGCTACATATACAGCACAGAAAAGATAATGACGGCAGCTAGCATATATAGAAGAACATCAAATTCCATGAAAGAAAATTATTGAAGTACATGTTCGATTCGGATTTCAAAACTCCATGAACTACTCAAAAAGAAAAGGAAAAAAAACCTCAGCTCCCAGAGATGAAGCTGGAAATACAAAAAGAAAACGTAAATTAAAAGCGAAAAACCTACCATTTCTAGGGATTACACTACAACATCACGATTCACGACGAACCAAGCCCATCACCCACCTCCCAATCTTCCTTCATCTCATTCAAGGGGCAGACAGATCTATAGCTTCATCCAATGGATCAGTATCTTTTTCAAGTTAACTTTCTATAAAATTAATTGAAGCCACACTAAGAAATTAAAACCCGAAGCCAGCTTCACAGCTAAGTATATTAGATCTGAAGAGACCAATATACCACAAAAGATCATAATCTAATAGAAATTGAATTGTTATAGGGGATTATTAATGTTGTGACTAGGTGTGGAAGTTGTAGAGCTAAACCCAGAAAGATCAGTCCATGCAGTATTACTAGTGCCGCCACCGCCGCCGCCATTACCCCAATACTGATCATTTCCCGAGCTCATTCCCATCAACTGCCTCGACAAATTCAACTCCTGGTTTTGACTTTGATTTTGATTTTGATGATGTTGTTGACTTTCTAACTCCATCTTGACCGCAGCCATCTGAGAGTTCATCCCGGCAACACCATGGCCTGATGGTGTTCTCGGCCGCACCTGATTATAACCCGTCACCTCAACTCCACTGCTCTCGAAAATCATCCCCGAAGCCGCCGGCGAAGGGTCCAGCCCACTGCCAGCTGTCAAGAAAGGAAACGACGGCGTTTGCTGCTGGAAATTGAAGAGCGACCCACCGATACTCCCTAAGCCGCTCCCCATCTGATGAAAACTGTTCAAGTCACCGACTCCGCCGCCGCCGAAATTATTAACGTTCATGCCGTAGTTTAAGGCCATGTCGGTGGCAAAAGGAGACATGAAACGCAGCGGTGGGATTTGTGGGCTCATCATCATATTGGTATCTGCTGTGCTTGCGGTGTTGTTTAAGCCAATATTTGCTTGACCTGATGAACCGGCCGAACCGGTTGGCCGGTCCGAGCTGCTCACCGGGGACTTGGAGGCGCTGCTGCTGCTTCCTTTGCTTCTTTTGTTCCTCCTGCAGCCGCCTCCCACTGGGACGTTTCGCAGCGCGCCACCACGTGTCCAGTACCTTCGGCAGGTCTTGCAGAAGTGGCGGGGCTGGGAGAGGCTGTAGTTGTTGAAGTAGCAGAACTTGGTGTTGGTGGAGTCGCACCGGGGGCATTTTAGTGCCGGTTCAGGGAGCGGGATGTTGGCCATGCGGGCTCGATCTGCCATGGAGCCTGGCCTGATCGAGCCCACGCCAGCTGGGCCACTGCCTCCACCATGAAGGTTTGAAGGCGGTGGGGGAGGTGGAAGGAGGTGAGAATTGTTGTTGTTGCTGGTGTTTCCTGTTAAGTGATGATGATTTGGTTGCTGCAAAATGAAAGGAGAAAATTAGATTAGAAAGCAGAAATCAAATATCTGGTATATTCAAGAAGATCATGAAATACAAAAGTAAATAGAATATTTGGCTTTTGAAATGTTTTTACTTTCTTTTGGGGGAAAGAAATTCCTCAAGAGAACCAAATTGAAGAAGGAGCTAGAGGTTACCTGCTGCCAGTTGGCTGGATCAAGATAAGCTGGAATGGAGGAAAAAACCATGGCTCTCTCTTGTGGTGCCCTTTCTTTCTATCTTTTGTAAAGGGTGATGGGTTTTTGGAGATAATAGTGGAGAATCACATCAACAACAAAGAGAGAAGCTAGAGAGAGAGAGAGAGAGAGAGAGTTGCAGAGAGAGAGAGAGAGAGAAAAGAGAAAGGAAGACAGAAAGAAAGAAAGAAAACAAGGGAGAGGGGTGGGAGTGATGAAGAGCAAAAATAAAGGAGGGGCCTTTTGTGTATTTATATACTAATAATTTACTTCTTGTTGTTACTTGTTTGCTGTTGTTCATTCTCACTAGGCTAAGACTACTCTTTTTGTTTTATTGCTTTTTAGGGTTTTGAGAAGTATATATGTTTTTCTCTCTCAGTTTCTTAATCCATAAGCTTCTTTATGATGCCTATCGCTCTCTCTCTCTCTCTCTCTCTCTCCCCTCTCACTTGGGAAAAATTAAAAGATTAGTGGTTGCTCTTATCTTGCATGGAAAAAGTTGATGTTGTTTATGTGTATGTGGAGAGCAGCTTAATTATTATATTAGTTATATGCTAGTTTAATTTGGTGCAGATGCTGTACATGGGCAACTCCCAATTTTGATATTTATATGGATTAAAATAATGAAATAATGAAATAATGGATGATAAATTAAGGAAAAGAATTTTAATTAAAAAGAAAAGGTGGTTCTTGTGCTTTGGTGGGTGTGGGTGTGGCCTCACAGTCGAAGAAGTGTCCGCCCCAGTGAACCCCTTTACCCCGGTCCGCTCTGTTCCCATCCCTTCCCCACTTTGCTTTATTTTTTGCATGGGGAATATTATATTATTAAATCTCACCATAATCCTCATTTCTATGTTCTACCAACCCACGCGCCCTTTACAACTGTTCTCGTACTCACTTCTGCCCACCAGATAATAAAGTTGAATGCAATCTCCTTGACTTGACTGCACTTTTTTGGTTTACTTTCTTTGAATTAAATGTGTCAATAAAAACAGAATTATAGAAAAGGAGAAAATTACCTTCAAGCCATTTAGAAGAATAAGGGACTTGAAGAAATTTAGAAGAACAAGGGAAAAACCTATAACCATTTTTATACAAAGTTTTATAAACCTATTAAAGCATCTCAACATTTGTTCATTTTGGAATTTGGGGTTTCTGTTCCAGAGTTCCAATAGAAGGGTCTGGCGCCTCCAGATACAATGCTGGGACTTGGAGAAGGCAAGGCGGGTAAACTGAAGAACTTTGGGACACATTTGTTCTTTCCTGTCGGTGACGCCGCAATAGCTTCAGAATGTAAGTTTCATCGTGCAAGAAGAAGGGCGCACTGCCAGAGAGACAAATTAGTTAGAAAATTATACGAGTCACAACTACATTAAGTCTCCGGTAGCAACACAAAGTACTGATACCTATTGAAATCGAAATGCACCATGTGCTTGTCTTCCGAAATCTCAATCTCGACGGTAGCATCACGGCTTGTCTAGAGAAGTAAAAAGATTGAAAGTTAAGAATATGCACTGTCACACATATACACACATCAGGAACAGGGTATGCCTTTGTTTAAAACAAGAATTGAACTCTTGGTCTAGATGGTAGATTGGTGATTCAGCCATTTAGGAACAGGGTAAGCCTTTGTTTCAAGCATACTTTCTACACATTCCACCTACGAAAGAAGCCTGAAGACTGAGCTGAAATTAACAACCAACAGATCTCTACCAAGTGAGTATTGCAGATTAATTTTCATGCAGGAAAAAAGTCCATATGTGCACTAGCTGATCAACATATCAATGATGACAAAGTACAAAGTATGCATCAGCTGAAATTTCAACCAAACCAGTGCCCATTCTGTCCTAATTCGCAACGAAGATAAGTGCTCAAAATTTCCAACGCAAAGAAATGCTAACTACATGTTTCAACTACGATTGTTAGAATTCAAAACAGATTTTTTTCAGCTTTAAACAAGTCATGGTCATACAAACATACAAAAGATAACAAAGTAATATACCTGGACCAGTATAAATGGCAAAGAAAATCCCCCAGGACGAGTGTTTCCACTCTTCACCAACTCTTTATTGCAAAACATCAAATTTTGGAGATCTGCAATCTTTATTATATTTTTCAACAGAAATAACAAAGACCATTAGAACAAAAGCTGGTAGAGTAATTCCATTTGGTAGAGCAAAGCATACTAAAAAACGTTAAAGCCTATATTTTCTGTTCTTTATAAAATAAAATAAAATAAAAATCTACTAACAATCACGCCAACTGTCATAGGTTATTGCGATTTAACAATTAGTGTTCCAACACAAGTCCTACTAGCAAACCATTCCTACAGGGAATGAATAAGACTAAAACCACAAGATACACTACAGGGGTTTACAAAACTTATCAGACTAAAAGCATGTCAGATATCATTACTTGCTCTTCTAAGTCTTTCAAGTAAGCTGTTTTCCTTCCAATACTATTCACCATTTTGACACACTCTGCCTGAAAGGATAAAAAACAAAACCAACATTGTCAAATTCTTCAATCCCCAAATTTTATAGCATGTTTATGTATCACGCGATCAAAATAATGACATTCACTAACCTTCATTCCTTCCAAATCCATCTTTCTGTCTGGAAGCCCATTCCACTTGATTTCTTTTTTAACTCTTGTGATGATATCCAATGCCTCAAGAACATTTAACGCATCATATACCCGCCGTGGTATATTTTTGTCATTAAACTGAGAAGTTGAAAAATCATTTGCACAACATACTTTCAGTAATTTCCACAAAGGCAAAACAACTGTGACAATAATGATAGTCATTAAAAGAAGCATAATATAGATAGTCATATTTATCGGTCTGAATTGAACCTCACTCAAAGATGTTGCTGTTTCACTGTCATTTCCATGTAACTCTGACATTATGTAATCTGCAAGCTGAACACCATCACTATAATTACTGGCACTTAAACATTCACTGATCAAAGAAGGAATAATAAATTACAAAAAACTGAAGATTATGTGACACTATAAATAGAAGCTATATCCATTATCCGCAAAGAAAAACCATATGTAACACTATCCTAGAAAAAATTACTACATAAAGGATCTCTTAATTCTTTTCCATAATGATTCTTCACCAAATAACTTCATAGTTACTTTAGAAATATATACCTCAGCATAGGTTGTTCTTCCCTTGCTCTCCAACAAGTCACAAACTGAAACAGAAAAGGAGATCTATATGTTTACTAACCCCACCTTGATAGATGATACTCTTTAACAACAGGTTTCATTTCACAAACACATGCACAAACTATATTATCATGGACTGAACAACATGTTGACTTGTGTAGATCAATTACTGACCTATGGCACTGAACTGGCGCAGACCTCCACCCGTCATTCTTGAAACCCTTTTCTTCTTTGGTGCATTTCTTTTTGCAGAAAAAGAAAGAACATTTCAGAAATAAATACCCTTGGGTATCACTTTGAAGCAGCTATCAAACAATTTCTTAAAATGATGCTATCGCAAACATAGTGCTTCAGTGGTTCTGGTTGAACTGATAACATATGTAAACGAAAAATGCATAATATGATGTGATGCATAACCAACTTTACTCACGTGTCAACATCTGCACTACCAGTATCGTCATGATCGAAAGTGATAGATCTCCGGGCACTCCCAAAAGAAGCTGCATTGTTCAATGAAGCTGAAACAGAACTTTCTGCACTAGAATGTTTCTGAAAGAATCCACCAAATGAATCCCCCGAGTAGTTATCCTCCATAATGTTCTAGTAGGTACACCCTGCAAATCAAACAAAAATAATTCGAGGTGTTTACGGTGAGCAGTAAAAACACACTTCTTTGCAATTTCTCCTGCATCATAAAAGGAAAGAAACCGCAATTCAATTCATAAAAGAAACAATGCACCAACACTAGCACCATTTAAATTCAATTATTCAAGTGATTTTAGTGTCAGTATCCAATGGCATCAGCCATCTCCACCATAACATTTTCTTAACTGAGACTTTGCTAATTTTCCAAACCACTGGCTCAAGCTTTCTCAAACCGAAAGCAATTGAATCGACAAACACTACAGAATGATCAAATTGATGAGCTTCCAAACACATACAAGTGACGCCACAGATTTCACAAAAATTACTGGAATGATGAGAATCACAATATTGCTCATCCATCACAAAAATAAAGAAAATTAAAGAAAAAGAAATAGAGAGATGTAAATTGTTGCGTTAAAGAAAAATGGAGGCATTCAAATGAAAGAGGAGCGCGAACCTGGAGATCTAGGTGTCTCAAAGGGGAAGCGCGAACCCTAAAAATAGGGGATTTTTCCAGCATATTATTATATAAGATTGAAAATATGTATATATATATTTGCAGTTCCCGCTTTTCGCGAATATGAAGACGACGACGAAGTAGGAAGAGATGAAAGAAAGGCAGCAGAGCGTGCTAAAATTTAAGAGACATCCAAATGGGCCCACCCGTGAAATTTGATTTTTGCGCCACCAGGATCGCGGTTTTGCCCACATTGGATTGGAGTAGCCCAAAGCAAAATTCATATTTTATTTCCATGCCATTGTAATTATTGCTCCTGAGGGAAGGTCAGGGCACAAAGGTGTCGTGGTGTAGTTGGTTATCACGTCAGTCTAACACACTGAAGGTCTGCGGTTCGAGTCCGTGCGACGCCAATAATTCAATTTCTTTTTTTTTTCCTTCTTAAGAAGCATATAATCATAATGCACGGCTAGCTGCTCTTAATCACTTAAACATTTTTTGGTTTTCTTAAAGTGTTTCTCTCCCAAGTGTTTTTTTATCTGCTTTTTGATAGGCCATAAGAGTCGAGGGTAAACTATAGACCACAGTTGCAGGATGAAAAGAAAAAATGTAAATGTGAGAGGGAGTGAAAATCAAGCATAGACAAGACTATTTACATTGCTTAGGCCGGAAAGTTTCAGAATTAAGAAGTTTCACAATGAGTTTCTCTAGCCTCTTTGAAACCACAGTTGGTTTTACAGCACTTGGGTTGCCATAAACTAAACACGGATCTTTACCTAACTTCCCTAAACACCAACCACCAGGTGTAAACTGGCCACTTGATCTCCTCAAGAGCTCCTTGTCAATTTTGTTGAGAACCGGATCGTCCCTGGCAAATGAACCAGCAAAAGGAGCTCCACTTTGGACCATGTCATTGTAATGTTCCAGCGTTAGGTTAATTGGATTTGCCTTCGGAGGACTATCCCACCTTATGTAATGCAAGTTATGATTCACGGTCGTGTTCTGGTAGTCCTTGTGGTTGCACGCAACGGTGTGGAAGTACCCCTCTGGGGATGACAAGAAATTGGTGTAGTACATGAGAAGAGTGCGGGGAAGATTGTCCCATCCCCAAATACAGAACTCAAGAAAGGATTTGGTCAGCACCACCCATGTGGATCCTGAAAGTGGAAAGCAAAATGCTTCTACAAACCATCAGCCACAGATTGTGCAACTAAACAAGATAAACTACTCAACAGCTACAAGATGTGCTCTCCATTTGCATAATGTTAAATGGCATTTTCAGGTTCCAAATCATGGTTGCGGAACCCCAGAATATAGAAAATTCATGCGTTCCACTCTTTTGGATGTAAAAACTGTAGGCTATGATCAAAATGGCAAGATTAAAGTCTTCCACCAGACTATTGCAGCATCATATTGGTTATGAGCTTATCATTATATAATGATATTGGTAGTAAGGAACTGAGAAACCAAACTGTAGGGTTGATTAGATAATGATATTATAATTCTCCGGCTTTAAGGAACTGAGAAACCAAACTGTGCTCAAGGCAGTTGCATTGATTATGTCAAGAAACTAAATCTAAACATAATTCTAGGAAATCCCACCTTATTATGGTTATCTTCTCATGGTAAATGTGTAATTGCAAAATCAGAGTCAGGAGGTTGTACATAAAGCTCAAAAATGAAGAAATACCAAATTCGTTTTGGATTTTGAAGCCATTTCTAAATTCGTTCTAATTCACCTAATATAACCCTGTTAGTCTACACTTGATTAGCAAATGCCAACACATCCATTAATATCTAACAGAAAACCACATAGAAAGACTAGTACACCAATTTCTATACCAGCTTGGCATGAGAAAATAAACCCAGAACAAAGTATGCTTAAATTCAGAAAAGGATAATTACCCATGAATAACTTGAAGGAAGCAGGCGTTGACCTTCTCTCTTTAGCCCAAAACACACCGGATTTCTTAGAGTGGTACAAGCCAGGATCAACAATAATAGGCCTTGCCCTTTGATTTCTGTAATATTCCCACAAAAACATATGCAAATTACGAATATCAAGCCCAATACTAGAAAGAAACCAGTTGTTGAATTGCGTTAAAAAATTGGGTGCTTACTCTTTCCACCCAATATTGCTAGTGTGCTCCAAGAAGTTGAGCTCCCTCGGCAAGTATGCAAAAATATGCAAAAGCTCTGCAACAGCAACAATTTAGCAACTTTAATTTACCTGTAATTAAGAAAATAAAACTAAAATTACTAAAATCAGTAAAGTTACCATCTTGGGACATAAGAGGATAATCTGAGGCGCTGAGATTAATAAACCAATCCCAATCCTTAGCCCGCTTGAGCAAAATCGCAATGGCGTGAAGCATGGAGGCGGTCATAGTGGGGCCTTTGGCGGTGACCAAATCGGCGTTTCCGATCACCATGGCATTCCGAAACTCTCGAATCACAGCCTCCGATTTCACGAATTTCGCCAGCTCGAGCCTCTCGGCGTCCGAAGCTTCGAGATCGAGGTGCAGCAAATAGTAATTTCTCGGGTGGTAAAGCGCCTGAAGCAACCGCCGCAGCTGGGGACCGTCGCCCTTGGAGCCCGATATGAGGTAAGCGAATCTTGGGAGTTTCGGAAGCCCTAACCGGTTGCTGTCGCCGTCGTCGTCGTTGTTTTCGGCAGTGTCTCCGAAATTTTGGTCGAGAGTGGTAAACTGGCGCTGCTCGTAGTAAAAATCGGAGGCGCCGGAGGAGTATTTACCGTGGCCGGTTAGGGTTACGGTGAGGAGAACGATGAGGAAGAGGAGGGAGGTGGCTGTTAAAATCATGAGCCATTGACCGTGAGCTCTTTTCATGGAGGTAAAAAAAAGTTCTTTTTTTTTTTGGGAGAGGAAATTGGAAAATGACAAAAAAGATGAGAGATTTGGTGATGTAGGTTGGGTTTGGAGGGAGTGAGAAGGTAGGAGGTGGTGTCGGCGTGGAGCTTTTTCTTCTTTTTTTGTTTACAATTACAGGTGGGAGAGGGAAAAGCATACCCGTTAGTATTTAATTTGAATTGTCGGTTATGATCTGCTACCGCTAGACCGTTTGTGTTTGTGGTACACCTTAACTTCCTTTTGTTTAATACAAGGGCGTTGCTAGGGTTTCTATCTCAACTCGTTAAGAGCAGTTACTCGTGCAAGATTCTTGTCACTTTTTAGACGGAGTGAATGTAAGCTATGTTGCACGGACACAGGTACGGGGACACGGAAACGCGACACGTCGACACGTCGACAAGGAAAATCTCAAAAAACTAGGACACGGACACGGCAATTAAAATTATAATAAAATTATAATAGTATATACTTATATATATATTTTAAAAAAAATTGCATATTCAATAACATAAAAACATTACTTTGTTGGGCAATGCACCTGACAAAACATAAAAAACACATCACATTGACAACTCTCTCTCTCTCTCTCTCTCTCTCTCTCTCATTTTTCCTTTTCTTCTCTCCCTCTCTTTCTTTCAAGAGTCCGATTCAAAGTAGGCGTTGTCTTCTTACCCAAGTGCACAACGCCTTCTTTGCAATACATAAAATTTTCTCATTTTGTTCAAGTCGTGTCTTGATTATGAGTTGACCAGTGTTTTGACTGTGGACACGGCGTTGACCGTTGGACACAAGTGTCCGAGGAGTGTCCGAGTGTCCAAGTGTCTGACGCGCCGACACGGCGGCTCGACGGAGTGTCCGTGCAACATAGAATGTAAGTGGAACATAGGTAATTTAGATTGTAGAACGTATATAGTAGGAATGCCTCTTGTCCAAAAAAAAAATCATATATTAGAGTCAAAAATTAATCAATTGAGCCAACAAGGGTTGATTCAATTAGTAAGGTCTCTGTTCTGTGTGTAGCTCTACCAGGGTTGAAGTTCCGTTGCCAGCAGTTCTATTTGGTGCGCGATCTATAAATTCCTATGTAAATCCATACCAGTGGTAACTTGCAGTTGGGTGTCACGCGTAAATCTTTCCGGCTTGAGGTTGTGAATATGCCTTGACACTGGTGATGAGAGTAACCAATCTCCCCCTAAACTTTTCTTCATTAAAAAAAAAATTCAATTGAGGTTATCCAAATATGCAACACGTAGAACTCTACACTGAGGACCAGAGCTCCATTCTCTTTATAATTTTTTTATACAAACAGACATGATACGAGTTCCATACAGATTACTTCTCAATACAATGTATTTCAAATCCATTGAATCTAAGAAGAAGAAAACGTGATTTAGAAGGACCATTGAATTCTAAACATTGCGAACACTTCAATTTGAAAAGGGTTATGAGTCAATGGAAAAAAGAAAAAATATATATATCAGGTGGCCTTATGAGCCAATCTAGGGCCAAGTCGCTTTTGTGATTGAGGACACAAATAAGACAATGGAAAAAAGGGTAAAAAAACAAAAAAAGTTTTGTTACCAAATGGGCCATACCTAATGACTCGTGTTGATTGGTGACAATGGAAATTTCCTCCCAAATTGCATATGAACTCTTTTCTTTGTTTGTAATAATTTTCAACTAGTGCAGATACGACTTAGTTAAGTTGATTAGAGTGGATGTGTTTTCGACTTTGCATTCAAGTTCAAATCCCCTTTATAATTTGAATTAGATTAAAAAATTTCAAATAGACCAAAATCCTAACATAGTAAGGAACCAAAATCCTAACTAAATAAGGCCCCGCCAACACTCCCCCTCAAGTTGGAGCAAAGATGTTTCGCATGCCCAACTTGACAAGCGAGTCGCAGAACACCATACTTGAGAAGCACAAATTGTAGATAAGGTATTTTCGTCAGCCACAAGTGAAACAAGTGACAAACCCTAACAAATAGGGCACATAGAAGAACACATAAAAGCATAACACAGTAAAACCCCGTGAGCACGGCAAAGAACACGAAACCCTGCGAGCACGGCAAAGAACACGAAACCCCTGCGAGCACGGCAAAGAACACGAAACCTGCGAGCACGGCAAAGAACACGAAAAACCCGTGAACACAAAGAAAGAACACGAAACCCCGTGAACACGGCAAAGGCAAGGCAAAACCAAACCCTAAAAATAGAGTAAGGCATGATAAAGGCAAAGCAAGGTAAGGCAAAGCTTGGCAAGGCATGGCAAAAAAAGACAAGAGCAAAGGTAAGGTAGACAATGACGACAGTAGCAAGGTAGGAAGCAACGGCGGGCTAGGATTATAGGTTAGATGTATAATGCAACAGAAATAGGTATTGTTTGGGGTTAGGGTAGAGACGGATCAAAACACAACAACATCATCGGCAATGACCATAGCAACGGAAAGCGAAGCAAGCAAAGACAACGTTAACGGCGGCAGCAGCGGCAACAACCACAACAGCCCCAGTGAAGGAGAATTCCTCCATATCAACTGTAGCTAATTCACGCAGACACAACTTCTCTTCACTCTCCATCTCCCCCTGAAGAGAAGGGGTCGTCGGAGTCAATAAATAGGTAATATCTTCATGTGAAGGAGAAACATATCTTTTTTCACTCCCCTCCCCCCTTGAAGAGGAGGGAGGGACGAGAGGGGAGGAGAACGCAAGCACAGTCACAAGAAAACCAAGGCTATGATACCAAGTCAAATAAAGCAGGGCAAATATTCTCATATTTTCTCATATTTTTATTCTTCTCCAATATGGAGGTATTTATAAAGAAGTACAACCCTAAATAAAATAGGAAGTAAATCCAAATTACAATAGAAAATAAATCTAAATTACAATTGGAAATAAATCTCAATTATAATAGGACTAGACAAATAGGTAAGTAACCAAAATCCTAACATAGTAAGGAACCAAAATCCTAACTAAATAAGGACTCGCCAACAAATTAGGCATGGAGGTCCAAAATAAGGCCGTAATCATACAAGTTGGTGCTCACTGCACATTTTAATCATATTATTAGTTGGACTGATTGATCAAGTGCTTATTATAACCCATGTCAATGACGTGTCACCTTATAAATGATCAGACACCAAATGGGGTTGTTGACAAGCAAATGTTTAGGTCCATCTTATATTGTTGTTTATTGATAAATTAAGCAACAAGGACCCAGAAAACTTTACTCAGACTGTTCTAAAGAAACTTTCATGACTCACCCTCACCCACTCCACTAAAGTCTTTATCAGAAACTCACCTTAAAAATTACAACTACATTCACTTCTTTTCTTTCCTTTTTTTTTCTTCCACGAAGAAGCAAAAACCCTAATTAATTTCTTTTTG
This sequence comes from Prunus padus, assembly GCA_024362665.1. Classification (NCBI taxonomy): domain Eukaryota; kingdom Viridiplantae; phylum Streptophyta; class Magnoliopsida; order Rosales; family Rosaceae; genus Prunus; species Prunus padus. The sequence goes on from JANFAM010000019.1 coordinate 6,828,050, forward strand.
TTTTCCATTTTTTTCATGCTGAAATGAAAGTGCTTACAAAACAATCAACAAAGGAGGAAAATTGAAGGGAGACAAAATATAATCTGATATGACTTCACTCAACTCTACTAGGTTTTCTTGTCCTAATGTTCACATGGCTGACAGTATATATGTTTGCTATAGTTGAGAAATGATTAGGCATGCCATATGGTAATGGTGATTAAAACAAACATCATCTGGTTTGAAATTCAGCCCAAAGTTTCAACCTTCAAACCTTCAATTTTATCTCCTCCAGCTACCAAGAAACTAGGCATAGGAATGTCTTCAAATTGTTGACTACTTTCTAGCATCTCTCTCTTTCTCTCTCTGGAGTAAATAAAAACTAATAAAAAGCTAAACAAATTGTAGCTACAAGTTTACAACTTTGTCGGTGAGTTTTCGAAAACTTCAAAAGAAAGCAAAAGAATTAACCCAATACCCCAGCTGCCACATGTTGTGATCGTCATCTTCCACCAAGAACAAAAGGAAGAAGACAAAATTAATTTAGTGTCAAACCATAGACGAAACATCAGGCAAACCTTGTTGCTGATCATCTCTATCTCTAGCTGCACCAGACGCCGTTCCATTATTACCACTACTACGATCGACGGCAATAGAAGCTCGACAAATGGGGCAATTGGAGTGGTCTTTAAGCCACATGTTTATACACACAGCGTGAAAAGAGTGCTTGCAAACGCTCAGCTGCCTGACCTCTTCGCCATCAGCAAACACAGACAAGCAAACAGGGCACTCTGTTCCAATTTCCTTCACATGGGTCTGTTTCTGGTACTTGACGTCCGAAATGACGTCGTTCCGGTCGAGGGCGTTGGGTTCAGGTCGGATGGGTCCGGGTGCGGTGGAGGAGCTCCGGTGATGCCGGCGGCGGAAAGGGTTGGGAGGGCACTTGATGGAGAAGAAGAAAGTGTAGACGAGAGCAGGGATGGCGATGACGGCGATCAGGCCGAAGATGAATTCGAGGGCAGAGAAGTCGACGCTTCTGGGCGGTGCCGGGAAAGGTGGGGGTGGCTTGTTTAGAACGGTGGGTGCGCTCTCCATGATAAGCAAGAGAGAGAGAGAGAGAGAGAGAGAGAGAGAGAGAGGGTGAGGTTTTGGAGTTTTTCTTGAAGTTTGGTGGGGTTGTGAAAAAAAACAATGTGTTTTGTGTTTGTGTGTGCTGTGGTGGAGTTTTCTTTGGGTTTGTGAAGAGCAATTATTGATGGGAATATGTGGGGTTTTCAGGGAAAGTCTCAAGTAAAATCATGATAGCTACACATTTTACTGGAGTTAGTATCAAGTACTTTAGGATCATCACATGTATTCTAATTCTAGTATACTTTTATTATATGCTACTTAAATGGAATCACCTAGTATAATTGGTTTGTTTGATAGACGATATAATTCATTTTCCCATTTTCAGAGTATATTGTCAATAAATATTCGTTTGTATTATAACAAGTGAACAACTTATGCTAATGTTAGTCGCACGTTTACAATTTTTTACTCGTATTATTGAATATAAGTAATAATTTAAATTATAAGATGGATGATTTTTCACACATACTACCAATATATCATGTGGGTTCGAAACTAAGACTGTTAGTCTGCAAGTTAATTTTTTTTTTTTCTACTATAAACCCCGTTAGCTACAATTTTCACATATATACTACTAAGGTGTCATAGGATTCGATCTAGTTTGCTACAATTTGAAAAACTAAACATGTGGTGCTCATGACACGAATAGATTCGGGAACGTGAGAGACCGACACTTATGTACATATCAAGGTTTGTTTAGGTCCTACCCATAAGGGATCTTGTCTGTGGTTTTGGGTCCTCAGTGATGGGTATAGACCAGAATGGATTAAACCAGCCCTGGCACAAGCTGGGCCAGAGCTCCACTAAGCATACCCAAGTTGTAGAGCAGATTTTGTCAAAGCCCTAGAACATGATTTTCTGTCTGGACCCTCACCACCCCATCTTGCAATATAAAACAAGAAACAATGCATTCTGTGCAATTGGACGATTGGCTGGCAATTAGTTCCATGTAAAATCGAATCAAAGGGAGTAATATAGTTTTTTTTGTAAGATGGTTTACTGTTTTAAACCATTAAAGTGATCTTTTAATCGAATAAGGTTTCCTATTAGCTCATGGTTTATCAGAAATTCTATTATTATCAGATATGGAAGCCTAATACAAGTGTTCTAGATATACTATAAGGCTAAGGATTCCTACTTTGATAAGGATTAAGATTACCTAAACCTACAAGCATTAAGGTTGTCTCTAGGAGTTTCTTGATGGGTAGAATTCCTAGAGATATGCATATAAATAGGAGGCTCCTTCTTGAGCCGAGACACAACAAACACAAGATACGTAAATTCACCCCATTAGAATTCTTTGCATAAGGAGTTCTCGGCATCTAGGAGAAAGTCTCTGGTTTTCTCAACTTCAACGTGATCCTCACTTGGTTGATCTTGTTCAATATGTCGATACAGGTTAGTAAGTGTAATTCATGTTATATCTATTAAGACTTACATGTGGTATCGAGCTTTAGTTATATCATGTTTTACCTAACAAGTCTGATGCAGAAAATTTTAAAAAAAAAAAAAAAAAATACGAGGCTTAAGCGACGGTTTGCAAGTTATAAAGACAAGAACGTGATAACATTATAAAGAACTCACTTTATCATGTTCTTGACAGTATTTGATCATGTTTGCGATTGTCATGGGATAATTGAGCAAGCTAAAGCGGCTAATTCATTCCATGATAAGCGCATTCAAAGTATATGATCTAAATTTGGCATCATAGTTGAGAACACATCAAAAGGCTCTGTCCAAAGACGTGAGCGCTTTGATATCGCTTTGACTATGATGGATCGACATGGAACATGCACAGTTATAAAATAGCAGAAGTTTTCCTCTATCCAAAGATGTGGACAGCTTCTTGTTCAAGAAATTTTATAACTGTTTGTGTTTCAGTGTCAATGAGCATACTTAAACTTCCTATCCAAAGGTATGAGTTAAGTATGTTTAAGTTAAAGATTTGGGGAATTATTCAAGGTATTGATGTTTTAAACCTGTACAGTCAATCACAACTCAATCCAGACCCTCACTGGCTCCAACTACAAGAAGTGGAGAGAAGATCTTGAAATAGCTCTTGGCTTATTGGACTATGAGATGGTTCTAACTGAGGAAGCACCAGCCACACCAGCAGCTGATGCATCTGTCGAGACTAGGACCAGGTTTGCAAAATGGAATAAGGCCAACAAAATGGCAATCTTGATCATGAGGAGATCGATTTCAGAAGAGGTAAAAGGCAGCATCAAAGAATCTAATAATGCAAAGGCATTTATTGAGGCAATAGCAGAGAATTTCCAAGGCTCCAAAAAGGCTGAGATAGGTACACTAATGAGCAAACTCACAGATTTTAAGTACAATGGAGAAGGATGCATAAGGACTCATATTCTGAACATGGTGGAAATTGGAAACAAACTGAAAGCTCTGCAAGTTACAGTGGACGAGACCATGATGGTGCACTTTGCTCTTAACTCCCTACCTAGCATTTATAGGCAATTGAAAACTACTTACATTGCTCAAAAGGAAACATGGACAGTGGCTGATCTAATAGGGATATGTGTGCAGGAAGAACAAAACATTAGAAATGATAATGCAAAGGAGCATGTGAATCTGGTGCAGGTTTTCAAAGGCAAGCCAAAGGAAGGAAATAAATCCAACAATGCAGAAAAGAAACAGAAGAAGGAAGAAACTACCAAAGGGACAGGTCCTATAGGTCTAAAATGTTTTTTCTGCAAAAAGTTTGGTCACATGAAGAGGGATTGTAGAAGGTACAAACGCTGGTTGGACAAGCAAAAGGCTAAAGGTAAGAAAAATACAGTTTCTGTGGTTTATGAATCTAATTCACTTGAAATATTATCCAATACATGGTGGTTAGACAGTGGTGCAACAGTTCATGTAACAAATTCCTTGCAGGGGTTCAAAACAAAGAGAGTGCCAAACAAGGATGACTTGAAGGTGTTCGTGGGAAATGGAGAAAGAGTTAAAGTAGATTTTATTGGTTTAGTGAATCTAGAGTTGCAGTCTGGATTCTTTTTGGAATTAGTTGATGTCGTTTATGTTCCTACTATGACCAGGAATCTTTTATCAGTTAGTAGGCTTGTAAAATCAAACTTACAGTTTGAGTTTGATGATTTTGGTTTCTCCATTTCAAGAAATAAAAGAATTGTTGGTAATGGCATGATTGTTGATGGAATGTTTCGTTTAAATTGCAAACTACCAAAGCAAGGCACTGAAATGATAAATGTAATAAGCACAAAGCAGTTTAGCAATACAGAATCATATACTCTTTGGCACAAGAGACTAGGACATGTCTCAAAAGAAAGACTTAATCTCTTAAGCAAGGAATCTATGTTACCACCACTTAACCACCATGAAAGGGATAAAACATGTATTGAATGTGCAAAAGGAAAGATGACAAACCTCAGAAAGAAAGGAGCTATAAGGAGTGAAAAATTACTTGAGTTGATACACACTGATATCTGCGGCCCTTTTCCAGTCAACACTCATGATGGTTACAGATATTTCATCACCTTCACTGATGACCTTTCACGATATGGATATGTGTACCTAATAGCAGAAAAATCAAAGGCATTGGACATGTTTAAAATTTACAAAGCAGAGGTTGAGAACCAACTGGATTCAAAAATCAAGGTAGTGAGATCAGATAGGGGAGGAGAATTCTATGGGAAATTCACTGAGAAAGGAAGAAATCTAGGACCTTTTGCCCACTTCTTACAACAAGAAGGCATTGTAGCTCAGTACACAAATCCTGGAACCCCACAGCAAAATGGAGTTGCAGAGAGGAGAAATAGGAGCCTAATTGAAATGGTGAGAAGCATGATGAGCTGCACAAAACTTCCTAACTTCTTGTGGGGTGAAGCACTTAAAACTGCAAATTACCTGATAAACCGTGTGCCTACCAAGAGTGCTGACAAAATACCCTATGAGACTTGGTGCAATAAAAAGCCTAGCTTATCACACTTAAGAATCTGGGGATGCAAAGCTGAAGCAAAATTATACAATCCAATGCAGAAGAAACTAGACTCAAAAACAGTGAGTTGTTTTTTCATGGGATATCCAGATAGAACTAAGGGGTACAGGTTTTACTGTCCTAATCAAAGTACCAGATTTGTAGAGACACAAAGAGCTGTTTTTATTGAAGAAGAGGATGAAGAAGCAGATACGGCAGGTTTTGAGTTTGAAGAAATCCTAGAAAACAAAGAAACTGCAGAAACTGAAAATACAGAAAAGGGAGTAACTGTCTTGAATTTCGACAGCTTGAATAGAGAGATCTCACCTGCACATGTAGACATAAACTACCAACAAAATGCAGAAGTTGAAATGCAAATAGAACTGCTAGAACAGCCTCACACATTGGAATTAAGAAGATCCCAAAGAACTAGAAGGCCAGCTCTTCCAAATGACTATTTTGTCTATTTGCAAGAGTCTGAATTTGATATTAATCACATTGAAGATCCTGCCACCTATAAACAAGCTATGGAAAGTGAGAAAAACCAACATTGGTATGCAGCCATGGAATCTGAACTGGAATCAATGAGCAAGAATGGTGTATGGAGTTTAGTTGAATTACCATCAGATTCTAAACCTATTGGCTGCAAGTGGGTCTACAAAACCAAAAGAAATGCACAAGGGAAAATAGACAGATATAAGGCCAGATTAGTGGCAAAAGGATTCACACAACAAGAAGGAGTGGATTATAATGAAACCTTTTCTCCTGTGTCAACAAAAGACTCATTCAGAGTCATCATGGCTTTGGTTGCACATTTCGATCTACACTTGCATCAAATGGATGTCAAGACAGCTTTTCTAAATGGAGATCTAGTTGAGGAGATTTACATGAAACAGCCAGATGGTTTTATCTTAAAAGGGGGAGAGAATTTAGTATGCAAACTGCAAAAATCAATTTATGGTTTGAAACAGGCTTCAAGACAGTGGTATCTAAAGTTTGATAAGGTGATAAAATCACAAGGTTTCATTGACAATCCAGTGGATGAATGCATTTACATGAGGTTTAATGGAAATGATTTTATCATTCTACTCTTATATGTGGATGACATTCTCTTAGCAAGCAGCAATTTGTCCCTGTTACATGATACTAAGAAAATGTTGTCTACTTATTTTGATATGAGTGATCTAGGAGAAGCCAACTATGTATTAGGAATCGAAATTAGTAGAGATAGAGACAGAAAGTTGATTGGTTTGTCTCAAAAGGCTTATATCGAGAAGGTACTTAAAAGGTTTAATATGGAAAATTGCACAGTGTGATGTACCATTCTCAAAGGGTGACAAGCTCAGTGATGAAGCAGTCTCCAAAGACTGATCAAGAAAGGATTGAAATGCAAGACAAACCTTATGCCTCATTAGTAGGAAGCCTTATGTATGCTCAAGTTTGTACTCGACCGACCTTGCATTCGATGTTGTTCTTGGCAGATTTCAATCCAATCCAGGCCAGGCACATTGGGTTGCGAGGAAAAAGGTGTTAAGATACCTACAGAGGACTAAAGAGTATAAACTGGTCTATAGAAGGGTTGAAGAGTTGAAGCTAGAAGGCTATGCAGATGCCGACTTTGCAGGCTGCTTGGACACTCGTAAATGCACATCAGGTGTTATTTTTCTTTTTGCAGGAGGTGCGGTGGCATGGAAGAGTGTAAAACAACAATATGTGTCAACCTCCACAATGCAGGTGAGTTCTTAGCAGTTTATGAAGCCACATCCATGGCAACATGGCTCAAGAATTTTATGTCAATGTTAAATATAGTAGAGTCAATACAGAGGCCTATTCAAGCTGTGGAATGATAACGATTGCAGCAGATACTTCGCAAATGGGAATAAAAGATCATCTGGTATGAGGCATTTAAACTTGAAGTTCTTGTCGAGAAAGGAGAAAATTCGAGATGGTGAGACTGCCTTAAGTCATATAAGAACAGAATTGATGATAGCAGACCCTTTAAACAAAGGCTTGCCTAATCATGTTTTTCATAGGCATGTTGCTAATATGGGATTGCTGATAAGTTTTGATGCTTAAAGACAGTGGGAGTCAGTGGGAGTTAAAGTAATTACAGTTTCATTTTGTTTTTCCGTTAACTAGTTTATGCATACAGTTTTGATTCAGCTATATTAATATTTACAGTTTTCTTATATTAGCATATGCAGTTTTATTAAATGACAAATAGATTGAAGCCAAACTGTGACAATGCTAGCAACTTGTTTCAGTTTGAATCTATGAATGAGTCATTCACTGTTTTGTTATAAAGACCTTGGAAGTCATTAAGGGCGAGCTAAACAAGTTATGATTGATTACACTTGACAGTACAATCATGACAGTTTCAATCTTAATCCAGTTGGAAGCCTAATGTGTTTTTGATAGTTCATATATGTGGTTGTAAAAGCCTTAGATGTTATATATCTGAGAAGCTTCGACAGTCCTTTTGAACTATTAATTATGACAGTGGCTTGATAAAGGAATAAAGATAAGAGTAGAGTTTCACATGGCCATTAAGTGATGACAATGAGCTAGGATCGATTATTTGATCAAGTGGGAGAATGTAAGATGGTTTACTGTTTTAAACCATTAAAGTGATCTTTTAATCGAATAAGGTTTCCTATTAGCTCATGGTTTATCAGAAATTCTATTATTATCAGATATGGAAGCCTAATACAAGTGTTCTAGATATACTATAAGGCTAAGGATTCCTACTTTGATAAGGATTAAGATTACCTAAACCTACAAGCATTAAGGTTGTCTCTAGGAGTTTCTTGATGGGTAGAATTCCTAGAGATATGCATATAAATAGGAGGCTCCTTCTTGAGCCGAGACACAACAAACACAGCATACAGAAATTCACCCCATTAGAATTGCTGCATAAGGAGTTCTCGGCATCTAGGAGAAAGTCTCTGGTTTTCTCAACTTCAACGTGATCCTCACTTGGTTGATCTTGTTCAATATGTCAGATACAGGTTAGTAAGTGTAATTCATGTTATATCTATTAAGACTTACATTTTTACCACACATATCATCCTCTTGTTAGAATTTAGAATGTTATGAAATTGTTATTCAATTTATTTGGGAAACAGAAATATGAAAATTTGTAACAAGGAGAAATGGCAGCCAAATCATTCATAAGCAAGTTTAGCTTTGTTGCGATTCAAAAGGGACCTGGGGAGAGCATAATTGCTGAGTTATACCTTTCTTACAATAATACCAATGGACAAAAAATTTACATGAAACCTCCTCCAATTGTCGATGCCAAGATGAAGTGCTCCCAAGGCCTCCTTCACTGAAACTTGGCATCGACAAAACAACATGTTGAGGAGGAGGCTCAATATCTGTGCGACAAAGTGGGCAATTAGAGTGAGAGCTCAACCACATGTCAATGCAGCCAGCATGAAACAAGTGCATGCATTCTGGGAACACACGAATTGCCTCGCCATCTTTGAACTCAGACAAGCACACAGCACAAATTCCATCTTTGTTTTCTTTGCTGTATTCGACAACTGGGATCAACTGACAACATCGGTTGATTTGAAGCCCCTGAGGTTGTTGTTCATTCTGTTGTTGCTGTGTGTTGTTGTTGTTGTTTCGCATGCACCTTTTGCTCGGCAAGGCACTGATAGTTACAGCGACGATGGTTCCAATTGCAAGGCACAACAAGAGGCCTTTGAGAAGTGTCTCAAAATCGAATCCCATATCGTCTCCGGCGTGGCTTTCCTCCATCACCTTCCATTAATCCATAATGGAGAGAGATGAGGAGGGGTTAGAGATAATGTAGCAGATGAAGGAGGAGGTGTCTTGGGCTCAGGTTAAATTGGCGTTGGTTGCTAGGTGAGTTGGAGGTTTGAGATGCTGTCTTGGGCATTTGTGACAAAACAAAGACTTCACTATGCTGTTTTAGACGTGGGGGTTACGGAGAAAAAGATAAAGAAAATTTGACAAAATGGGCCTTACCCCTCAAAAAGCCCAATTCAAATTTTACGAAATTTAGGTGGTCAGGCTGAGATATATTGTGGGCTGGGGGAGAAGTTGGCCCAATTTTGTTACAATTAGGGAGCTAAGTCATTCTATAGTTAGGGCGTTATATATGGCCCTTAAGTAAGGTCATATTTCTTAACCGTTGAATTAGGCTAACAAATTTGATTCAATGACTAACCAATTTGATCAAACAGTTAATAAATAGAGTCTCACATAAGGGCCATATATAAGGCCCTCACTATAAAGTTCTTGTTAGTGGGCTAGGTCGAGGAAGTGTGTGAAGGAGTTCAATCTAGATCAAGCCATCCAATGATTTTCAAAAACCCCTCATTATAATCTCTCATTATAACTTCTCACTATAGCCTCTGTATGATTTTCAAGGTAGACTTATACCAAACATGTAGTCAACATCAATAATTCATAAGTGAGTATAGTTACAATTATTTTAAGCAAAAGTGGCTTAATTAACTCGAAAGTGAGGCCATCCATCCATCCATGACTTGCAAGATCAAGTGCTCCTCCTATAGGTCTCCCCCACTGAAATGTGGCATCGACAAAACAATATGTTGTGGAGGCACAATATCCGTACGACAAAGTGGGCAATTAGAGTGAGAGTTCAACCACATGTCAATACATCCCACATGAAACAAGTGCATGCATTCAGGCAGCACACGAATTGTCTCACCATCTCTGAACTCACACAAGCACACAGCACAAATTTCCTCTTTGCACTCTTTGGTGTATTTGAAAATTGGGATCAAATGGGCAGGTGGAGAATTATTATTGCTTGTAGGCCTATGAATATTTGGGTTGATTTGAATCCCCTGCCTTTGTTGTTCATTCTGTTGTTGTTGTTGTTGTGTGTTAGCATTTTGTAGGCGCCTTTGGCTGCAACAACAGTTGTTGACAAGGCATTGGTATGTGGCAACAACCACGACTCCGGCGAAAACACCCATTAGACCGATGAGCTCTGGCCCGAGCTCGAATCTGTGGTGTGGTGGTCCTCCGCCGTCCATGATGGGGGGAGGTGATGGTGGCAGATGGAGGAGAGGTATGTTTGAGCATGTTACATTGGCGTTGGTTTTCTAGGTGACTTAAGAAGGTTTGATATGTTGTTTTGTGCAATTGTGACAAAACAAAGGCTTCTTCATGACTAGGATTTTTAGGCGTAGCTGTTACGGAGAAAATGAAAATCACTTTGTTAAAGGTCAGCTTGCCTATCCACAGGAACTTTTATTTATGCTAAAATTTGATTTGATCAATGAATATCACCAAGAAGATGGTAGTTAACAGAATGGAAATGAAAGTCAATGTTGGTCAATTTGAGCATGTGGGTCTTAACTTAGCCCAATTCGAGTCAAAACAATTAGTTGATCCAGCCCAAAACTTGTATCAAAGTGTAATTTTAGAAGTTAGAAATTGGAGTGCAACATGGAAAGGATAACCCAAACTTAACATGAAAGTTGTGCATGTATCATTCTATGGCTATGCTTTTTTTTTTTTTTTTACTCAGAATTCTATGGAAATGTTGGAAAAGGGTAATTCTTCTATATCAATTGTTCGTATTTTGTTTTTATCTCTCCTATTATGTCATGAGATAAATATGTTCATGATTATATACAACCGATTACACTTAGACTTCCTCGTTAAAAAAGAGTATAAGTTGAGTCTTGATTGACAAATTATACTAACTCAACCAAACTAAACCAAATTCATCGTAACCTACAGTTGTAATAAGGGTTTTTCCGTGGAGGGGGTTTTTTTGTGTATAAAAAAAAATGCAAGTCTAACAATTTTTTATTTTGTTTTATGTGGACCCATGGAGATTCTTTTTAATCGCAGGCCTGAGGCCACTCTACCTCTCACTACATATTCCCTCAGGTCCACAATAGATGCATCTTCATGAGTTGCTAGCTACCATCTGCTACTTAGGCTTTTGTTGGAGAGAGAGTGGAATATGTGATGAGTAAAACATATGGTGCAAAATGGAAGCAATTCTACACATACTCAAGGCACTGCTAATGTTGCTCTTTAACAATCTCACCACCATGTTAGCATATACCACCTTTCTAGCTTTCTAAGGATGGAAGCTGAGTGGATCCAAATCGAGTATCCAGGTATTTTTAGTTTGACTTAAATACATCGAAATCGAGCTGTATCAAACCGATTAACACTATATGAACATAATTATGAACTTCTATTGCTTATGCATTGTTAGCTAAGCAAGCACCTACTATTCCCTCCCATGTGAATCTTTTGGAGGCACATTGAAAAAGAGAAAGTAAAAAAAAAAATTAGAGCATCAAAATGAATGAAAATTATTGTTAGTCCAACTAAGCTCTTTTTGTAACTTTGTAATCAAATGCATCATGCATGATGACACCCACAAAGATTTGATTCCAACCAACTCAAGAATATCAAACATGGCATGGTTCAACTTAGTTATCAAGAAGATGTTGCTTTTCCCATGAAAAATAAAAATAAAGATTGCACTTTTGTATCTGTGAGTCGACTAGGATCCCAAATGCCACCAATCCTCTGTCCCAACATCTCAACAATCTCGTTTTCAACATCTACATAGTCTCTACGAGTTGCCTCAATTATTGAGATAATTTTAATCATGAGATGACACAAATTTTATAATACTAGATATCAAATACTGATTTTCTTCTTCATTTGTTTTTTTAAATTTTTATAAATATATTTAAAATTATCTCATTTGGATCTTGCAACACGTGTCCAAATGCCATGGCAAGGGTCGTCGGGTCGATATGCTTCTTCCGGGCTGCCGACATTGCTGATGTTGCAAACTTTCTACCAACAAACATCGTCATAATCCATTTGAACTTTCTTTTTCCTTTTTAATTTCTGTGTTGATAAGTTGTTATCCTAAAAATTCACATCATAAATGTACATATACAAAATTTACATGATATTGTAGTGCAAGTTTAATTGAACGAATAATATAAAGTTGATGGACCATTTAAACGAATAATTTAATTGAGGGACCAAAATATAAATCGAGTACAAATTTAAGGACCAAATGAGTAATTAACCCCTGCATATATATAGGTGATATATGAGGCATATTCATTTAATCTACACTTTAATGATTAAAGAAACCCATTTTTTTAACTTTTGTTTGTATAAGTGGAAAAGAAACTGAAGATTCCTACATCCAGTTTCATATTAAGACAGTTTCTACTGAATTATGCACTGTTTTCCCATTAAAAAATTGACTCAGTGCCTGGAAAGTGTTTATCCTAATGAGAGTGCACTTCAGTTTCCTCCTTTCCTAGCAATATGCCCATAGATTTAGAGTTGCATAAAAGTTAATTCAATGTAAAAATAAAAACATTTCATATACATATCATTTGAGAACATTTCGATATATAAATAAGCTCGTACGCTTATTCATGCGCGTACAAAAATTCGTGTTAACGTTATCTAAGTAGGGAGTGACTACATGCGATGTACTTATAATGAGTTTTCCAATTTCCATTTTTGCACTTACCCAACTGATGTAATGACTTGCGTCTCTGTTTTTTACCAAAAAAAAGCCTAAAAAAGCAAAAACAAAAAGAAGATGGGTTGTTGTATGATAATTGGGTGCAAGTATCAAAATTTTGCACACATGAAAAAAATGTAGTTAAACTATAATTATATATGGTAAGCAAGCATATGAGGAAACTTTGTTGTCACCATTGGCTTTACACTTAATGGGCCATGAAGCCATTATTGCACATGTGGTGGGACAAGAGACAAAAGCAAGGCAATTATGGAATAATATAATTAGTTTTATAAAATATGGTGGGATTAAGCCTAACTAGGAAAGGTTCATTGGGACATTGTTATTATAAGAAGATTAAGGGAAAAAAATTAACTTAGCCATCGATCCCCTCTCAATTTTTAAAATTACATGAACCATAAGAAAAGTAGAGAAACCACCCATTGATAGGCGCCACGAACCACAACATTATATTTTTTATGTATATAAAAATGAAAATAAAAAGCAGTCACACTTTTTGATTGGTGGGATGGTGAATTTTTGGGTGTTTAGGGAGTGCGGGGAGGACCCTCTGAGATGAGAGGATTGATAGCCACAACCACCATTAAAAGAGTAGAGATGGAGAGTGGACGACACACTTTCTTCCTTGAGCTTTAATAATACAACTTACAAGGAGCTATAGCCACAGTTTTCCTCAACTTCTACATCATTTCCATCTCTTCAAAAACATATGTAAAGTTGAATTGGAAGGAAAAAAACTGCATCGAGAACCTTTAAAGTTCATTCAATCAATTAAAAAGTTTCTTTTATGTTTCCTTAATGGCATTCAAGCAGATCAAATTTGATACGGATGGTGCTACATTCATTATCCTCAGTAATGTGTAATGAGTTTGAACATAGTTTCTTCGATGGTGAAAGCTTTCGTGCCGAAAGAAGGTCTTTCGCAGCGCAAAATGGTTTTAGTGACGGATTTAGATTTGTTGTAAAAAGATCTTGATGCTGTGGTGAATGTTCATTCATGCTTTCTTTTATTTATATAATATAATATAATCAGCTTGAATGAGAATTGACTGACGAAAAAGCATATTCAAACTTTAGAACAAAAGTGTCAAAAATACGAAAATAACAAAGTGGCCAAAAGGGGATGCAGAATAAAATGAAAATGTGTCAAAAAAACAAAATGGGTACTATTGTAAATAGAACAACGTACCAAACTGAAATGACAAAGGGAGAGATAAGGGTTGAATGATAAGTTGAGGGAGAAGAGAAAGTCAACATGTGTGTTTGCAATTACTTGCCTACTTGTTATTATAAAACTTGTAGGGAGTTGGTTTTGATTGGAGACTCTCCATTTTCAATTATTTATCTCGTATTGGATGACCTAATTGGAATTTTCCGTCCCACAGAACTTAATCATTTTTAGATTGTTTTGTCACCCCAATTAACTATTAGTCTTTTTATTTTGACAAAATGATATTTTAAATTATTCCAATTTATAAGCACACACACTGCCCCTATATATGCGATAAATAAAAAGAATAACTCTGTGAACAAAAGGCTTATCACTCAAGTATTTAAGAGTATTTATTCTGCGCACGAAATCACGATGTTTGATTTCTCCCTTTTTAAATATTGCATGTGAAAAAAAGAAGATATTGCTTGCCTCTTTTCTACGAATCATAATTTGACGTATGTGTAAAAATAATTCAACAAAAACACAAAAATAAAAACGTTTGTACATATCACACTACTATTGTCAAGATTTAGGAGAGAAGTATTTTCTAAATAAATAAATAAAACCAACTCACACCGTCACGGCGGGTGAGGGTAGGCAAAATGGGTGACATCTAGTGCAGGCTTTAACCCACCACCTCTCTCTTTATAACCAGATGCTCCCACACCACTCTGTTTTCTCTCTACTCTCAGTCTCATTTCTCACCCCAAGACCTAAATCCAATTTAGCCCTCTTTCACTCTCTCTCGCCGATGCCTCTGTATTTTTGGACGGCAAAATAGGCCAAAAAATTAATTAAAATTAAGATTAAAATTAGAAATAAAAATAGAAAATAAAAACTGGAATAGGGAAAAGCGAATATGGTAGTTGATGATACGCTGGAGATGAGCATCATGGTCGCCTGTGGAGGTCCCTCTTGCTTCCGGTTCCCCGATGCTTATCCCAAAAGGTACTCTCTTTGAAGATCCCCATCGATTTTCTTCTTCTGGGTCTTTTTGGATAAAATTTTGTTCTTTTTTTTGTTGGGGTCTGCTTTTTTAGATATTAAAAAGAAATTATTTTATGGATTTGATGGTTCTGATTCAGTGTCTCCCACCTGGGTTTGGAGGAATTCAGGAGATTCTTGGGCTAGGGTTGGATATAGTCTTTCTATAGCGTTTTAGAAATCTCTCTCTCTCTCTCCATTGGTTGAGATTGAAGAGATTTTTACACAGATTTTATAAACCATATACCGTCATTTTTTTTTCTTATAGATCTTTCTCTCACTGTCTCACTCTCTCTTTCTTTTTCCATAGAAAGTTAAATTCTTTTTATATTTGTTTATTGGGTTATTGAATCTTGTTTTATTTTGTTGAATTCTTGACGTGGGTGTGTGAGGAATTTGTTATTTGATTTGATAAATCTAGGGTTTTGATGGAGGGGAGATATAGTGGGGATTGATATGATGAAGGTCTTTATAAGGTTATTTCTTTGAATTGTTTTTGGGAAATGGCAATATTCAATCCACCAGCAACAATACCCTCCCAGGAGTTGTTCAGCTGAAATGGGAGATTCTCTGCTCACAGCCTTGTCAATGGAGAATCATCACCCTTCCACGCTCTTGTCCATGGATTCCAGTGCTTCCTCTCACGACGAATTGGATTTGGAGATGAATCGGCAAATCATACTTTCCCGTCCCCCTGATATCAATTTACCCCTGTCAGCTGAGCGCAGCCCACCTCCACCGTCATGGAATTCAGACCCTTGTGATATTCTAGATGTTGGGCTTGGTCCACAGGTTTACGAGACCGAGAGTTTACTTACCATCCCCAAGGTTGGACGGAAATGCGCCAAGCGGGTAGACAGCATATGGGGTGCTTGGTTTTTCTTCAGTTTTTACTTCAAGCCTGCATTGAATGAGAAATCAAAGGCCAAAATTATCAGGGACAGCAATGGGGTTACTGGGTTTGAGAAGTCTGATCTCAAGCTTGATGTTTTCATGGTTCAGCATGACATGGAGAATATGTACATGTGGGTTTTCAAGGAGAGGCCTGAGAATGCATTGGGTAAGATGCAGCTAAGGAGTTACATGAATGGACATTCCCGCCAAGGGGAGCGTCCATTTCCATTTAGTGTTGACAAGGGTTTTGTTCGATCTCACAGGATGCAGCGGAAGCATTATAGGGGTCTTTCAAACCCCCAGTGTGTGCACGGGATTGAACTTGTTCGGGCACCTAATCTCATTGTCCTTGATGAGGACGAGCGTAAGAGGTGGATGGAACTGACTGGGCGGGATGTGAACTTCACAATCCCTATGGAAGCAGGTGATTTTGGTTCATGGAGGAACCTTCCAAATACAGATTTTGAGCTTGAGAGGCCACCTGCTCCACTAAAGAATGTGCCAAATTCCCACTCAAAGAAACTTCTGAATGGATCTGGGCTGAATTTGTCTACGCAACCATCTAACAACAACAATTCTGATGGAATGGACCTGTCTCCTGTCAGCAAGAGGAGGAAGGAATTTTTTCCCCATGGGAACGATGACGATTGCTTCCTGGCTGTTAATCCTCCATCTGATCGAATCCCAGATATGGAAATCCATGCAAATGGGTCGCAATGGCTAAATCACTTTAGTGGTGTAATGAAGAATGTTCATGGACCTGTTACAGCTGCAAAAACAATCTATGAGGATGATGCAGGTTATTTGATCATTATCAGCTTACCCTTTGTAGATCTCCAAAGAGTGAAAGTCTCTTGGAGGAATACTCTTACTCATGGTATCATTAAGGTGTCTTGTATGAGCACATCTCGCATGCCATTCATTAAGAGACATGATCGGACTTTCAGGCTTACAGATCCATCCTCTGAGCATTGTCCTCCAGGAGAGTTTGTCAGAGAAATCCCACTGTCCACCCGCATTCCTGAAGACGCTAACATAGAAGCTTATTACGACGGGCCAGGTTCGGTGCTAGAGATTATGGTTCCAAAACTCCGTGTTGGGCCAGAAGAACATGAGGTTCGTGTTTGCCTCCGTCCTCACCTGGGAGGCAATGATCTTATGTTGACTTGATATTTTTATAGAGTACTGTAAGGGTTATTGTCATGGTTGGTGCTTCATTGTTCTACTAACTTTGTACCATACTGTGTATTTTATGAAGGAAAAAGAATGTGCTTCTCACATTTGTCTTTGCAGTTTTTGCTACAAATCTATGCATCTGGTTAGGTTTGACTCACTATTCTTGATTCAAATTTACATGCTAAACCATTCTTGCTTTATGTTTGGTTCCTGAAACTGAACTCTTTGTTTGCTTCTTTCTCACTTCCATAGCAGAAATTAATTTGTAAATCCATAATCCAAGTTGAAAAACTCAGCCAGGCGGTACCTAGAGTCAACTTACTCTTGAAGGAATTTGTTTATCATCATATTAAGTAATAAGAATTAGGGATGACAGATTTCCCTGACGAGACCCGTCGGGTCCCCGGCCCCAACCGGGGGAGATTTCTGGGGAAGATCGGGTACGGGTACTCCCTGAATGTTGAAAATCACCGACGAGTATGGGGCGGGGATGGTATTGAATATTGATATCCCCATCCCCGAATCCGGCCTGATAGTAATAAATAATTATATATAGAGAATTTTTCATATGTGGACATCCGAATGTTATTATCGTGTGGACGCCATGTATTTTTTACTATCCATCCATGTTTTCCTGCCAGTTTATAATGGCATCAACGTGCGGACATTCGGATTTATGACGTGTTCATATTAATCTTGAAGTATATCATTACTAACGGGCGTGAGCGAATTCTAATTGATGGTTGATGCATTGTGAGTCCCACATAATAGTCAAAAATTATATATATACAGAAATTCTCCTATGCAAATATCTGGACGTTATTATAGTGCGGACACCATGTATTTTGTACTACCCCTCAATGCTTTCTTGTATGTTTACAATGGGATCCACATGTTCCACACGTTAATACATCCGGATAAGAGAATAACTGTATATATAAATTCTCCTATGCGGACATTTGTCACTTTTGTCAAAGAATTATTTCAATTAGTGTATTATTTTTCTTTCCATTGTTTATTTAATTTGGGGGTGGGTGATGAAGACTTGAAAGCGTTGTATTGTAGCAGAACAGGTGTTAGAGTTAGATAGATGTCATTGCCATGATTGTGAATTATAAGCTATCTATGACTTATAGCATCTTACGGAGTAAATTATGTCGTCACCTCACCACCACCCACTCATGTCTTAAACTAGAATCTTTAAAATCAGAAAAATTTATTTGTAACGGGAATAACACTGTTTTATTATTACCAACCAATAATACAATGACACGTAAAAAAGTTATCTTACGTGTCATTCCGTTATTAGCAGGAGATAGCATAGCAAAAAGTGTTATTTCCGTCACATGAAAATCTTTCTCATCTAAAAGAAAATAGGATCTCTAAGTGGGAAGGTCTTATTAGGGTTTTAACTCATCCGGCAGTGGCATTTTTCGAAGTGTACAAAAGCACAAGCATCTCTTGACTCTTATGCGTGGCCATTGCCCAATCACAGTACTTCTAAATAATGTCCCAACTTATGGCAGTCATAGTCTACTTTGGGAAAAATATCCCACGTTGCTTCTACCTCTCTACAAACTCATCTTCATTCCATGTAACCCTTTAGAGTGGGTTGCATTTCACTATTCTTGCATACTTGTGCGAATGAAATTTTAGTCAAAGAGCCACCAGGCAGAGGGAGATGGTAGAAATAGTAGAAGAGGTCAAGGATGGCGCCTGGCCTCTCTCTCTCAAACGACACCTTTGCCCGTTCCAATTTTCATGTCAATTTTCCATTTGTCCTGCCTTTCAGTGCTCACACTTTGCTTGACACGTGGATTCCACCACGTTCAGCAAGCCGGTCCGGAAGCATTTTTGTTAGAAGCATTTTTCACCTGCCCTTCAGGAAAGCGCTTGGAAGTTTGATTACGTGCAAGTGATTTTAGTCAACAATTTTCAGGCCTAGTTAGCATTTACCATAAAACAAACAGACAAACAAATAAGAGGCGAGGATCATATCGTGTCGTGTCGACGTGAACTTGACTCTTACACTGTACACACACCAGGTGTCTTCGTCTCCTTAACATGCTGCTGCCATAGCCTTCACTTCATGTGCTTTTAGATCCAGGCACACCAAGACAAAACAATAATTTCCTTAATTTGTTCAAACACATTAATTAAGTTATTTAAGTTGGCAATTTGAGCAATAACAAAATATAATTCCTTGAAAGCTTTGGCTAAAAAGTAAATTATAATAGATCCAAAAAATAATAAGGCCCCGGTGCAAAGAGATCCAGGAAAAATATACCATGGCGCCTATAGGTTCCGCAAATTAAAAAAAGCCTTGACATATAACTTCAAGGCCAAAATATAAAAAAAGCATAAAAATATTCAGTTCAAATAAAACTAAATTCCGATTTTAAATTAAACCCAAGAAGAAATTTAGTCGACTTCCTCAATCTTGGGTCCAGGGCCGCTTGCACCAGCTGGGGCTTCATCATCAACAGGGCCTGCACCGTCAGCTCCGGCACCCTGGTACATCTTGGCGATGATTGGGTTGCAGATGCTCTCCAACTCCTTCATCTTGTCTTCGAACTCATCGGCCTCTGCGAGCTGGTTGGTGTCGAGCCACTGGATGGCGGTTTCGATCGAGTCTTCGATCTTCTTCTTGTCTGCTGGTGGCAGCTTGGCCCCGATCTTCTCGTCCTTGATGGTGTTCCTCATGTTGTAGGCATAGTTCTCCAAGGCGTTCTTGGCCTCAACCTTCTTCTTATGCTCTTCATCCTCAGACTTGTACTTCTCTGCCTCCTGGACCATCTTCTCAATATCCTCCTTCGAGAGCCTGCCCTTGTCGTTGGTGATTGTGATCTTGTTCTTCTGTCCGGTGGTCTTGTCCTCAGCCGACACGTTCAAAATACCATTGGCATCGATGTCGAAGCAAACAGTGATTTGGGGAACGCCTCTTGGTGCAGGTGGGATTCCGGAGAGCTCGAATTTTCCGAGCAAGTTGTTGTCCCTGGTTCTGGTTCTCTCTCCTTCGTAGACCTGGATCAACACACCTGGCTGGTTGTCTGAGTATGTTGAAAAGACCTGTTCCTTCTTGGTGGGGATGGTTGTGTTTCTGGGGATCAAAACGGTCATGACACCACCAGCAGTTTCCAAACCTTGAGATAGTGGGGTGACATCCAATAGAAGAAGGTCCTGGACCTTCTCGTTGCCCTCACCGCTGAGAATGGCAGCCTGGACTGCGGCACCATAGGCGACAGCCTCATCGGGGTTGATGCTCTTGCACAGCTCCTTGCCGTTGAAGAAGTCCTGAAGAAGCTGCTGCACCTTGGGAATTCTGGTTGATCCACCAACAAGCACCACGTCATGGATTGTGCTCTTGTCCATCTTGGCATCTCTCAAACACTTCTCGACTGGCTCCATACACTTTCTGAAAAGGTCCATGTTGAGCTCCTCAAATCTGGCACGGGTGATGGTGGAGTAGAAGTCAATACCCTCATACAAGGAATCGATTTCAATGGTGGTTTGGGCAGTAGATGAGAGAGTTCTCTTCGCCCTTTCACATGAAGTCCTCAACCTCCTAAGAGCTCTTGGGTTGCCGCTGATGTCTTTCTTGTTCTTCCTCTTGAACTCCTGAACAAAGTGGTTCACCATTCTGTTGTCAAAATCTTCACCTCCCAGATGGGTGTCTCCGGCTGTGGCCTTGACCTCAAAGATACCCTCCTCAATAGTGAGAAGAGACACATCAAAGGTACCACCTCCAAGGTCGAAGATCAAGACATTCTTCTCACCAACGCTGGTGGCCTTCTTGTCAAGACCGTAGGCAATGGCAGCTGCTGTGGGCTCGTTGATGATACGGAGGACATTGATTCCAGCAATGACACCGGCGTCCTTGGTGGCCTGTCTCTGAGAGTCGTTGAAGTAAGCAGGGACTGTGACCACGGCGTTCTTGATTGTGCTGCCAAGGTAGGCCTCTGCAATCTCACGCATCTTGATTAGGACCATGGAGGAGATCTCCTCAGCGGCGAAGACCTTGTCTTCTCCCTTGTAAGAGACACCGATCATGGGCTTGTCACCTGGTCCGGGGGTGACCTTGAATGGCCACAACTTCATGTCACTCTGGACAGAGGCATCAGAAAATCTACGACCAATCAACCTCTTAGCATCTGCAATGGTAACAAATCAATGATTAGCCTATCATGGTATACTTCACCAAAATATCAAGACAAAACAGATAATTGAAATCATCCCAGCGAAATAATTATACATACAGTTTATTTTATTAACTTAGCATATGAAATTGTATGAAACAAATCAATATCCAATCATGATGCCTTTATTTACTATCAGCATATTCAATTCGACCTAAAAACAAATCATTGTCTTCATACTATGAAAATATGTATGCATACAATAAAGGTGCTCTGCTCTGCTCTGTTTGTGTATACAATTCATATTTTAAAAATATTTTTTTATGCAAATCATAATAACCAAAACTGATTATGAACATTTAATCTATAAAGATTAGTGTGCCTCAGTGATAAGTTGTTCATCAACGAAGAAAGGAATTGTAGTTTATTAAATTATAACTATATTAAACTGAGTTCCAAATCAAATAGACAATTTTATCAGATCTATTAAAAAAAAAATTCAACTTTTTCAAATCCAGTATTCGAAGACCCAACTGAAGATCTAATCTTAAGTCAATAACCATATACAGCAGCGCGAACCACGTAAACACAGATCTACACAAGTAACTAGCTAATAAATTTACTAATCAAACAGTCAAATAACAAAAGAAATCTAGCATACACAGATCTATAGCATACCAGTCACTGTAAACAAGATCTATGAGCAAAAATATGGATCTAAAAACTACTGTAAACATCAATACAGATCCATAAATTAATATAAACAACAATACAGATCTATAAGCTACTGAAAGAAAACGGAGAAAGGAAATCGGATCTTACCGAAGACGGTGTTAATGGGGTTCATGGCGACCTGGTTCTTAGCAGCATCACCGATCAAGCGCTCGGTGTCTGTGAAAGCGACATAAGAAGGCGTCGTTCTGTTACCCTGGTCGTTGGCGATGATCTCAACACGGTCGTGTTGCCATACACCAACGCAAGAGTAGGTGGTGCCGAGATCGATACCGATGGCTGGGCCCTCTCCTTTGCCGGCCATTGTATATTCTAGGGTTTCGTCGACGACTATATCAACGAAAACAAATCAAGGAGCGGATGAAAAACTACTGGCTGCTAGGTTTTGCTAAGTTATGAGAGACTGAGTATCGGAGGGGTTTATATAGCCATGAGCGGGGTTAGAATTCCAGAACGTTCTATAACCCTAGGGTTTTGGAGCCGTGGGATGTGGGGAGAAACGGACGGCCTGGATTGTTTCCAAGTTGCTTTCGTAGACCCGTAGTCAAGTTTGATTAAGATTCCCACCAATCGGCCCGTCATTGGGTTTTCCTACAGTTAGTCGGTTGCGTCCTTTTTAGGTCTTTGTTCGCTCCGGTCGTCGACCATCAGCCATTCACTTTTACGCGTACACAGTTGGTTGGAGCCCACTCCACCTCTGAATCGTGGTTGATTGTGATTATATATGCAAATTACAATCTAGGCTTTTTACTTCTGGAAGAAAAGGTACTTTGTAAGTTTGTACCTTTTCCCATTTGAAGTAGAAACGTTCAAAATCTAATCAAAAACAATTTGATCGTTATATAGAATGTTTGACACATCTTTCCGTGAAATCCAATTCAAATCTTAATTTGGTTGGCATTTAAACCTATTATGAGGATTTGTACTCTTGTATGTTAAGAGTATTTAGCTCCTCTTTGAGATTACGTTTTTTATTTATTTTAAAGTTAAGCAATTTAAGGTGTTTGGTACACATTAAATATCATGATTATTATAAAAGTAATGGCTAATTTCAGTTTAGTACTCATAACTCTTACTTTTAAGACACGTTTGCACATGCACTCTCAATTTTAACAATTACATACCCTAATTTTTTTAATTTTTTACAATTTGGTTCCGGCGTTAACTTTATTGTCAAAATTTTCGTTAATTGCTTTGTGTGGCAAGCTTGTGTCCTACCTATTTACTTCTTTCAATGTAGTTGAAGAAAAATGGTTTGGTATTAATGCGTATAATGTGTTCTTCATGACATGGAAGACACCGAATACCCAAAAATACTCATCAACAGACATTGCAATAAGTGAATAGGTGAGACCTATGCCTGCCATGCAAGCAATTAACGGAAATTTTGATGTTGAAGTTAATGCCGGAACCAAATTACAAAAATTTGAAAAGCTTAGGGTATGTAATCGTTAAAATTGAGAGTGTAGGGGTAACCATGCCTTAAATGTAAGAGTTCAGGGTACTAAATCAAAATTAACCCCAAAAATGATGGCCCATCTAACTTAAAGTTATAACTTCAAATTAATTATGAATGCAAAATAAACAAAAATTTAAAATTATAATAGTTACAATACATATAGTTTGCCTCGTCCTTAGCGGAAACAAATCAAATGATTCACATTCTTGCAAAATATGGACATGTTGTAAGAATCAGTGTATTGGATAGGTCATTTTCCTAAAGATGTTTCACATAGATTACACTTTGATATGTATGGTGTAAAGATCCCACAAGGATATTATTTTTTTAGGTCTAATGATCCCTGAATTTTGACCCGATTCGCATTTTGGTCCCTAAATTTCAAAATTGTTCTCGTGGTCCTTCAACTTCACTTGTGTTAGGACAAATGGTCATAACGTCAATTCTGCACCCATTTTCTTCCTCTTCTCTCTCCAACCTCCATCATTCTCCTCAATTCATGTTTCTCAGTTCGTAAAAATTATGCAACTCCGTTACTCTCTCTATTCAATCACTCCGTCATCACCTATGGATTTCTCACCTTTTTTTCCCCAAATATATTTAAATTGCTGATAAAAAAGTGATAATGGAATAGCTCAATATGGGGAGAGATTCCTCATATTTTTAGGAGAGAGATGGAAACTTAAATTGGTTTCTAGCTGTCAATATTTTATTGGATGGGGAAATGATGTTGGATGCTGACTGTGGAATCCCTGTGACAGGGAAGTTTTCCTCCCAATAGTGAAGCAATTTCCGATTTTGACCCTCAACAATACACCATGTGTCATGTACATGCTCAAATTTAACAGAAAAAGTTAACAAAACTGACGGTATGATTATTTGTCGTAACGAAACTAAAGTTAAAGGACCAAGGGAACGATTTCGGAAATTGAGGGACCAAAATATGAATCGAGTCAAAGTTTAGAAACCATTGTACCTAAATACCCTTCTAAGGTTTTTGTTCGTTCAAAGAAAATTACAATACTTAGAGCATCCACAATGGGCTCCATAAACCACCTCATTAACAAATTTTAGGAAGGAAATTGAAAAATACAACTCCAACCATGCTCCTTATGTTTGTTAGGCATCCCGAGCCTCTACATTTAGAGTTCGTGCATTTATTCACATTTTACTTAATCTAAACTATTGTAATAATATAACGGCTTAAAACATTATATTTCAACTGGTAATTTTTTTTAGAACATTTCCTATTGAGAAGGGAGATAGTATACTAGACTCACACACACTATACGGATGCTAGGACTCGAAATGAAAACCTTGCATGATGGAGTAAATACTCCAAACCACTACACTAGTGAGTCATTTGCGTAAAGTTTAGTTATAAAATAAAAATAAAAATTAATGGGTATTGACGATTACTAACTACCGTTATCTTTATGCCTCTCTTTTCCATCACGATACTATTCTTGTGATTTTTGGGACCATGGCTTGAGCTAACATAAGGATTTTCGGTGAGGATCAATTTGAGAGATTCTAGAGTCCTGCATGTAGAGCTGGCAATATTGTACACGACCCGTTAACACGACACGAATTCGCACGAAAAATTCAGTATTTGGGTTTGAGTTATCGTGTCGTGTTGTTATCGTGTTGACCCGTTAGCCACCCGTTAAGTTATCGTGTCGTGTCGTGTGAATTCGCGAATTACCCGTTAACCCGTTAAGTTCAGGGATATTTTTGTAAATTTATATTTCTTTTTTTTCTTTTCTTTACTCTTCTCTCTCTCTCTCTCACTTTCCCGTAAAAGAAACCCAAACCCATCTCTGCAACCCCAAACCTATCTCTCTCCAAACCCATCTTTCCTCTTCTCTGTTAGCCACTTCATGATTTCAAAACCAAGCAACTTCTCCTCCTTAAACTCAACTCTCATCCCTGGCTAGCCTCTTTTTGTCCCAATCCATTGTTCCTGCAATTCTCCCAACGCCACCATGACCATTTCTTATGCCAATCTCCCAATCACAAAAATGGGTTTGGGAGAAGGAGAACCAGGTTTTGTATAGGAGCAAGCAGGGATCTAAGAAGTCAAAGGAAATGGAGGTGAGTTTGATGGCTGATGTTTCAAATTGCTTGGACAAGTACAGAGTGTTTGGAATTGAAGACTTGAGAGAGGCTACAAATGGATTCAGTGAGAATAGCTTGATTGAAGGCTCAGTGTACAGAGGTTCCATTAATGGAGAGCTCTATGCCATCAAGAAGATGAAGTGGAATGTCTGTGAGGAGCTCAAGGATTGGTTATGGGTTTTGAGATACAGGCTGCGTAGGGAGTGGTTAGGGGTAGATTTTATTATTTCAGTTTTTATTTATTATTTATTTTTATTTTCTTAACGGGTGAAACGGGTCGTGTCGTGTAATTCGCGAATTCCAGCGAATCGTGTTCGTGTTGAATGTTTTCCACCCGTTTTCTTATCGTGTCGTGTCGTGTCAACCCGTTTTTCTTAACGGGTTAACACGAACACGACACAAATACTGATAACACGACACGAATGCCAGGTCTACCTGCATGGCTTGAACTACTCCTGAAGCTGCTCTTATGACTTCATGGTGGGAGGGACATACAGAGATAACGACAACTAAGCCAACGTTGAAAGCAATAAAATATTTAGAAAAAAAAACTACCATTTGACATGACATATTTTAAGCCGTTAAATTATTACAAGAGTTTAGATTAAGTGAAATGCGGGTAAATGCACGAACTCTAAATGTAGAGGTCCGAGATCCGTTTGTTAGCCTTAATGACTACAAAAGTGTGCTCGCACCATTGCACCTTAGTTCAAATTCCAAATTCGTAGAAGTAAAGTAATAGAGTGTCAATTTTACCAAAACAAAAAACAAAATTTAGAATATTAAATTAAATGATATGCTCTAAATTGAGACTTAGTTGATTACAAAATTTAATAGTTCTAAACAATGCCCCTAAGAGCACTTCCACTCCAAATAGCAAGGGCAAGGCAAGGTTTGTCACTATTTATGTGAATAGTGGCAACCCTTGCCTTTTTTGTTTCCACCCCTATGGGCAAGAGCAAGGGCAATTACTATTCACTTTAATTTTTTTCCCTATTTTTTATACTTAAACAATTAATTTAGATAAGATTTTCGGTTGTCACGTGTCACTATTTATTATAAAATTCTCATATCAAATTTCGGATAAAATTTTCTTTATGAGATTTTCACATGAGATTAATTTTATTTATATATATGAGATTAATAATAATAAAATTGCTATGTATGTATAAAAAGAATGTTTCTGAATTTTCCATATTTTTTTAAAAAAAAATGTTCATTGCTGACGTCAGCAAACCCAGGCAAATATTTCCTTTGGGCCTGCTCAGGCTGGTGGGTCCTACCCCTTGCTCGGACTGGATCTCACGCGCTGGAGCTGCTTGCTTGACCTTGAGCCCCCTCCTGCCCGGTTTTTTGTTGCGCGGTCGACTTGCTCTAACTATGGATCAAGTATGGGCTAGGGTTCTTAAATTTGTATAGATCAAGTATTCAAAACCGACTCGATGATACATTATATGGATTACATTCGAAGTTTTTTTTTTTTTTTTGAGAAGCATATTACATTCAAAGTTTAACATGCATTGAGTTTGACTAGCATTTTTTTTTAATACGAGAGTTCGACTAGCATTGAATCACAAAATATTTATATAATAAGCTCAAATGGGCTCTTCTTCCTTTATTTGGTCGGCAACAACTCAATTGGGCTCTTCTTATCAGGCCAGCTCAGCTCAGTGCAATTGTCCAGCCCGTCGACTCGAGACTTGTACTGACGTACTGAGTAAATAAATGCCTCTGGAAGCTAACTTCACTCCACAGCTTGTGCGTGTACAAAAACACCAAATAAAATAGTCTTCCATAGCTTCCATCTTCGTCCCATTTCCATTATTGTTCATCACCCAAAGAGACGATTATAACCTGAGGGATGAAATGGGCACTACCAGTGAGGCAGAGAGTGTCACTGAGCTTGAAGCTATGTGCAAGGAAGATTCGTCTTGGCATCCATGTCAAGTCTTTCTCAGGTGAGCCATCTAACTGAACCAATCCACTTAACATGGTTTCCACACTATGATCCTGTTGTTTATTGGAAAATGCAGTAATGGGTTTTTGCCCAATAGTTTTAGTGAGCTGGGTTTTGTTCATGTTTTGAATTTTTGTTCTAGGTGTAGATGATCTTTGGGTTTTCCTTGGAATTGTGATATCCGATCGTAGTGTGTACATGCATTCAGCTTATCTCTGTAACACTAAAAAAGTTTGTATCCGAATAACGGATCATGAAGAACAAAATTTCTCTACTCAGGCAGTAGTGTTTTATCGCCCTATTTTTGTCAAGTTTGAAATATCAACTGTTAGAAATGCAAACAAAATGTTTTAAGGTGGCTCCTGATTGTGTTCCACAGCTCTACCAAAGATAGCCTAATTGTAGACTTCGGGAGCCAGGAGTTAGAAGATATGGTGTTGAACAAGGATGAAGCACTTAGGCGTCTCCGTTTTCGCTCTGCTCCTCTTCAGGCTGATGACTGCACTCACATTGAAGGAGAGCATGTTCTTGCCATCAAGAAGTCACAGTCTAAGAGCCACTTCTACGATGCCAAGGTGGAAACGGTACTTATCTGCTGCCTAATTTATTTACAGCATCTTCCGAACCAGGGCTATCATCTATCTACTCTCTTGAATTAATTGTTGCTCATTGTTTAAGTGCTTGATTATGTAATGACTAGTCAGTCTAAAAAAGGATTATATAATGCTGAAGAGGATGTTCCATCAAATTTACAGGGGCAATTGGAATGGCCCTGAGTACTTATAAATTGAGAAAATTTTCTTTCCTTGCGTATCTGGTTAATAGCTATAATGGGAAAGAAATTAGATTAATTTTGTTAACAAATCATGTTTCAGCGGGTTATAATCATCATGTTCCGTCGGTTATAATGTACTGCAGTCCTGAGCTCATTTGATAATTATTTACTTGGCACCTTTTGCTTGAAAAAATATATTCTGTTAATTCAGTCCATGTCCTCACATCTTAACGACTAGGTGCTCAGAGTGAGACACTCAACGAGGGTCCATTGTAGATGCACTTTTATGATCAAGTGGCTTCACCAAGACCTCAAAGGACAGATGGTGACTGTACCATCTAGTTCAATCATGAAACTGGCAAGCAAAAACATCAATGTCCATCCAACTGTTGCTGCATTCTTGAAATCAGTTAAACAAATGGGTTTAGATAGTGCATCTTCCGTTCCAGTCATGGTTGAGATTGAGGATTTTGGTGTTGAATTGGATCTTAATAAATTTCTGGAAAAGCAAATAGAAGACATCAATGTTTCAGCTAATGAATTCAGCAAAGAAATTACAGTAGACATTTTAGAGGGGGTTAAAGGTAATTAGCCCTGCTCACTACTTTATATGTTTAATGAATTCAGGCCTGTTGTTGCAATATCTCTTTCTATCTGTCTCTGTTTATAATTTTAAGAAACTCGTCTCCATAAGCATTCTCTTTTAACCGTGTGTTGCATCTGCACCTTGAACCTGAAATGCCCTTCTTAAGTTGAATTAGAGGAGTATGGTACTTGCAAAGTGATGTAGTAGTAGATGGGCTTTACCTTGTGTATGGTCCAAGGCATATGCATAATCCAATATGATTAAATGTACACATATTTTAATCATGTGCCTTTTCATTTTCTTAATTTTAGGGGAGGAATATTTATGTAGCTTACATGAAGGAACTTTTAGCCCTTAAATATTTCTGGTTTTTATGAAAGAGTTTGGCCACCTTATGGCACTGGACTGATAATTGGCTCAGTCTTAGAACTTGCCTGGTAAACCCCCACCCCCTTTACTCTCACCAACAAATGAGATTGACATCAATGGTAAGGCTGAAGCCAGATACATGGGAGTTATGCTGGCATGCTGGCAAGGGTTAACTGCATGATACCCGGGTGATATTTTTTCAATATTGGTGGCTCTATTCAAACTTAAAAGTTTACTCAGTTAGCCCCTTACCTTTTTCTTTCATTCCATGGAGGTCATTTTGATTGTGTAACTTTTTGAAGTTTGAAAAGAAATACAAAAAATAACGAGGGGATAACTAAGTGGTTTCATTAACAGAATGAAATACAAAAACTAACAAGGGGATAACTAAGTGGTTTCATTAACAGAACTTAGGGGATGCTAACTGATCAGTTTTCTTTTGGTTTTTACATCATTGATGCAAACATTTAGATTATTCCTGGTTGTGCATGCAGCTGATAACAAGGGAGATATTCGATGCAAATATATTGCTGCACCCAAACTAAGCATTTCAAATGCTCAGGTTTCTCATGACCAGGATCAATCAGAAAGTATTGCTCAGAGTCCTGGTGAGCTGGAAGTAAACATAGAAGATGAAGGCCCGCAACCCCCTTGCTCATCCATACAAGAAGAGCATTCAGAATTCAGGTCCCGTCTTAGTCCTCTTGCGGCTCGTGCAGCTTTGGCCTTGCTAGTATCGAGTACTCACAAGCATATTGCTATAGGTGGGACTGAGCTATTCAACTCATGTGACAGTGACAATATGGCTAGTAACAAATTATCTTCTGAAGCAACCAAAGCTCATAAGAATGAAAGTGAGACCTCAGATGCTAGAAAAACTCTCTCAGCAGTTCAGAAAGGTTTTGAAAATCAAAACAGTGATTCTCATGTGAAAGATTCTGTTGAAGAGAAGTTAAGGGCCTCAACCAACACAAGAAGGTTGACTCGTTCAGCAGTCCAAGAAGAAAAGGATAAATCAACTATGCCAATGTTGGAAGAGAGCAAGTCAGCTCATATTACAGGATCAATTTCCTATGAAGGAAACGTCACCATTCATGAAAGAAATGTTTTGAAAAATAAGAATGATGCATCGAAAAATAAGAAAGCAGTCTCTTCTCCACTTCATGCAGAGAGTAACATCCCTATGGAAGAAAGTAATGAAAAGCTGATGCCTGGTGATGCTGGAGCCATTCAAGATATAAATGTTCCAATGAAGACTTGTGCTAAGGACAAGAAGTCAACGATTCCAACCAACATGAGGAGGTTGACTCGTTCCACACATTCTTCTGAGGAGAATTTAATAGTACCTGAAAACTACGGAATGGAAAAGAAAAGTGGTGGATCAAGAAAGAAGAAAGTTGTCTCTCCTTCATCTGACAAGGACAACACTATGCCTAGCGAAGAAATCAATAAAAAGAACATGTCCGGTGCTGTCACAAGACTTGGAAACATTCGACAAAGTGAAGGTTATATATGTTTATATTTACATGTGCATGTATATATTCTTGTCCAATTATAATAATTTGTGTTATGTTACTCATGCAGAAACTATATCTGATTTGCAGAACATCTCAAACATTTAACTCAATTTGATATTCTAACTGAGAAGTGGTTTTGTCATCCCTTATTCAATTTCGACTTATTTAAACTGTAGTTTGAATCTATTTGATTGCATGAGTTAAGAACGGTTTTCATTTTTCATTTTTCATTTTTTTTTCTTGTTGCACACCACATTTACGTCCCCCCTCTTTTTAAATTTCGGCATTTTAAGCTTTGAATGATGGCAACTGCAGGAAAGGTTTCAGGAAGTGGTGGTACAAGCCAAGGCCAGAAGAGGAAGTCTACTTCCTCCAGTATGCAAGAGCTGCGATTTTCTCCACGATTAAGGTTTCTCCCTCGGACTCGCTCACAGACCAAGTCTTAAACTATCTTCCTTCATCAGAAATACTCACAATCAAGCGAGGCAGCCTTTTGGGGACTGGAAAGAGGTAAAAGCCCTGCTTGCCTTTCATATGTATAAAAGAGAGAACTGAGACTATAAGTGAAACTAATATAAGGCATGCTTGTTTGTATTTGGGATCATCTATGTGAAGTGGGCATGGGTGAACATAGCAATAGCTTAGTATGGCTCTTTCAGGCCTTGTTATATCTATTATCCTTCTTCTGGGTTTTAGTTTGTCCTGTTGAATGAATCACAGATGGAATAGACAGCATGGTAGGACAAAATTTCAGATAGCAGAATAGGGACCATCTCAGCGTCGTAATATCTGTCTTGTTGGCTCTTCCATGTTTTACGGTTTTATTTGTTGTTTCCTCTTGAAGGAATTATTTATAATGTCAATTCCATTGGTCTTTCCATTTGAGTCCAATCAACCATGCTACACCACAGTTGAGACAGTGTGAATGGTGACCAAAGATGAGCCAACTCACGACAGCACTGGGCTCTGAATGTTCACATGATTGCAGTTTGGTGCATAAGTGCTTGGTGGGTTAATGTAGAAGCCAATTTTGAGCCCATACATAAGAAGTTACATCGCATGTTGGGCAATTATATGTTTTACCCCCCATGGATAGAACTGAGCCTATTAGCTTTTGGAAAATGATACACAACTAACTGTCCATAGTGCAAGTTTTAATGGAGCAAGAATGATATCACATAATGTGGATTCTTAATCCAAGTAAGTCATCATCACGTATATTTCTCTGGACAGCTATGAGTCTCACTTAGTTGAAAAGTGTGTTTTAATTGAGCAACCAATAAGCACATGATCTCTAAGATGCTTAGCTTGAGCATAAGTTATTTTCCATTTGTTTGATTAGCTCAGGTTGAGGTGTAAAACGCTAAAAGTTGTGGCATATGAGGTGTGCTCATGCTGATGATGTTTAGTGAATTTGTCTCTAGCATTCGTGTGTAGTCTAGCTATTGAATTGAAACACTCCTCACACGAAGAGGGGTGGTTGATAACCTTACGATTAGGATACAATGACATGCTCAGAATCCAATTATGGATGTGAACTGGTAGCATGCATGTTTTGATTCGGTCGTGCTTATTGTCCAGTTTATTTCATTGTTGGAGTAAAGTTGTGTATATTTTGTATTTCAATGGAAATTAGGTATTTTACATCTTCATAATTATTTTCGCGGTATCTGAGCATTTTCTGGACCGGCACCTTCTTTTCTCTGTTAGCATTTCCTAAATTCCTATTGCATTCTAACCTTTATCGTATCAAGTCATCTTTGTGAGACCTTACTGTACCCTATTACAAAGGGCACAAGTCACATCAAGTCGAATTTACACCAATTTTGCATCATATCCTTTTGCTTCAGACTCTGTTACCAATCCTGACAATAACCTATTAGGAATTCCAAGTTGAGGAAGGTAACTTGGAGAGAAACTTCCATGTTGCAGGAAAGTTTAAGTTATTTTGAGTTAGGCCTGTTTTCATGCATTGCCGAAACATGAATTTGTTTTACATGATATCGCCCGTGTGCATGTATGTATGCTTTCTGTTAGGAGCAAGCAGGTGTTTGTGAAATTAAGCAACCAGGTAGGCCTGTTTTTTCATGTTCTCTTGTTAAAGACTGTTATGTTCTTAGACCGTTAATCAAAGACCATTCGACTAAGTGAAATTTTATTTGAATGTGTGGTCATGATTCACAGTCTAACGACGTACCATGAGAGATTATATCTAGCTCGGAAACATATTCACGCATGTTAGAAATTCTTGTTTGTTAGTAATTGTTGTCATAGTTAGCTCAGAGCATGTTGCCAGGTCTTTTCACACGACATGATGATACTGTTAAAGTGAGTCTCCTAATTAATCAAGGAGATTTATTTCCTTGATTAATTAAGGGATTTACTTTCCTTATTTTTAGATAGTTGACAAATCATTGTATAATTAGGAGATACTATCCTAATTAATTACTATATCTATTTACTTGTAAAGCCCTAATGTAAACTCCTATATATACCTCCATCCTTATGGAGAAGAATAAAACTTAACCAAAATTATTCAAACTATATTCATATTTTAGCAGATACATGGTGAACCTCCATGACACATTTATTAGATGGATTAGATTTATAACAGGATGTCACATTAATATATAGTTGCTTCCACCATGATACTTGGATTTATTTTGTGCCCCTTCAAATCTGTAGTTGGGCAGTCTCCTTCCTGTCTTAATTAAATATAAGCGATGACGTGATGGAAATGAAGATTTAGTGAATGCTTGAGTACTTTGACAACTGGTTTGCCCTCATTTCATTTGGTTCTTTATTAGAGGCAAAACAGAAAAACCCACGAACCTGGTCATACGTATGCCATTACCCTTTTGGTATAAGTTATTGGTGAATGCTAGTCATATTCGTTCATGCTCATGTAGGATGATTATCGGGCATTTATTCCATATATACATCAACAATTTCGTTCATGGGTTTGTCGAAACGAAAATCAATTCTAAGAAAAAACACAAACCCAACTGAGGTTTATAAGATTTCACACGACCTCCAAACAGTTACCTGGGAATGTAGCATAACATGACTCGCATGCCCAATATTGCACAATTTGTTATGAACTCAAGTCAACCAACACTTTTCTACTAGTAGCCCTTATCATTAATGACTATGTTTAGTCACTTAATCTCCGGCTGCCGATGAATTTGTACTTAGGAGTAAGATGATTTGCTTGATTAATTATCTACTTACTGCCTTGTGGTTCACCAATTTCTTTCCATTTTAACACAAAGCTGCTTCAACATTTCTCAACTGTTCAATTTGCCCATAAAAAGGTAGGGATGGATGGATGGATGGATGGATGGATGGCTGGATCTGATTCTATAAGCAACACAAAAAAGATGTGGTTTTCTTCTGCTGACTGACACAATAATGGCCATGATATCAAAATTACGTTTTTAAAAATATTCTTATTCTAATTCCTGGTTAAATTAATTTTACTCATCCAAACCCATCAATTTTCATGTCACTTTCTTGGGATATATATATTTTTTTAATAAATAAGCAGTTCCTAAAATGTTGGGTTCTACAAAAACAACGATTACAAAGTCCCCATCATCGGTGCTTACCAAAAGCTACAAGATAAACAAGCAAAACCCAAAATTTAAATTGACATATGAGATTGTAGTAGCTTAATTCTGAATGGCAGATTTTTGCTAAACTTAATCAAATGAAAGCTAAAAATAAATACAAGTTTTTTTTTTTTAAAGTACAAGCGATAATTTGAATTACAAGCTTATACAAGGATATCAGAAAATTCAAATTTGATTAGGAGATTTTTAGTTGCTAATGATGGTAATCAACCGACCACATTAATCCAACCACTTTGGACTATTATCCCACATAAATGCCATCACACCTAGATTTAACAAAAAAATCAAAATTTCTCAGATGGTACAGTTATGTGAAACTTTTCTAATAGGGAAATTTGCATAAACACATTACCTTTTAGGTATGTACGTCATTACCATCTGAATTTTTAATTTTTAATTTTAACAACCTAAACTTTGTTAAGTATTGTAATCCACCACCTACGTCTAACTCCGTTAAAATTTCCATTAAGTATAAAGACATTTTCATCAATTCAATAGAACTTAAAACTAAAAAAATTAAAAAGTTAACCTATTTACCCCTCACCCTTTGCATGCACTCCTAACTTCTCTGTCTTTTGCCGTCTCTTGGAGTGGGTTGTTGAAATTGAAGGGGCATGCATTAAATGAAATGGACGACCTCATGCAAATCCAAACAGAGTTGCAAGTATACATAAGGAAGTTATGCAATTTCTATTTTATAGAATATAGTTATAAAATGACTTATATGTATATAGAGAGTGTTTTGGAGGGTTGGGGGAAGGGGGAAGGGGAAGGGAGGGTGGGAGAGTGGCATTGGAAAGGGGAAGGGGAAGGCGGAGAGTGCTTTGGGCGGGGGGTCGGGGGAGGGTGGAGTGGCATTGGAAAAGGTAAGGGAAGACGTGGTATAATTAGGTTAACTTTCTTTATTTTGGTTAACGAAAATGCCCCCATACTTAACGGAAACTTTAACGGAGTTATATTTAGATGGTGAATTACAACACTTAACAAAGTTTAGGTAGTTAAAAATAAAAATAAAAAGTTTAGATGGTAATGACGCACATACTTAAAAGTGCATGTAGTATTTATGCAAATTTCCCATTCTAATAAAAGCAAATCTCTCCTCTCACTTTTTTTTTCTTTCTCCATATTTTAGTTAAAAGAAGTAGAAAAGATAATGCACAAATTTGTCATAAGAAATCATAACAGTTTTATAAAATAACATCTTCGGTTAATATAACCAAGAACATGTAGACAAATTATTATTATTTTTTAAATTTATTTCACAACTCTTATTTTCTTCTGTAGCAAAAAGATAAAGAAAAGGTCCTACAATATGCCTCTGCTTAAAATGTTTAGTTAGGACAAAGCTTCTAGTATAAATAATAGAAGTTGCTCCATGAGCAGACATGTCCTCAAAGGAGCAAAGGTGTTTTCCCTCTCCTCCAAACCAAACCTAGCCCTTCATGCTGATCATCTTTTATGCAACAACAACAACAAGCTTCTCAACACTAAAGGGCAAAAATCCTTTGATCTCATTTTGACACACCATTAATTTCTTGTTTCATAAGTAACCCCTAAGACAAAAACGGCAGCCTCTATTTCATCCAAAAAAATACGGCAGCCTCTACAACAATGGGAGATTACCAAACCCAATCGGAGTGGCGCCGCCCACGCCTAGGCTCCGCTCTACGCACTGCCTTGGCGTGCACCATAGTCGGCTGCACCACCCTCTATGGACCTCCACAACTCCGAAGGTACTTAACATACCCATCTTTTTCTTATATGACCACCATTCTAATAGTCCCGGACGCAAAGCTTGGTGATGTCCTGAGAAGCTGTTGGCATGTCATGTATGCGACTGTCCAAGTAATGGTGCTTTCTGTGCTTACCCTTTGGCTGGTTGGGCCAAAAAATTTCGACATCTTGCTGGCAGCAGTGGCTGTGGCAGTCAGTGCTTTTGTGGTGGCTTTGCCAGAGTCTACACACTTGATGTCTAAGCGGATTGCATTTGGGCAGTTTGTGAATGTTTATGTAGGCACTGTGGTTCATGGGGCTCAAACTGGAGTTGTCATGCACCCTCTTGGTGTTGCAGCAAGCACAGCCCTTGGAGCTCTGGCTTCTGTCCTTGCTTTGCTGTTTCCCTACCCTCGGCTGGCTTACTATGAGGTAACTAATTAATCTTCTTGCTTTTACTCATGCACATTCATCAAATGACAGCCAATTATATTGTTAGACTATGAATATGAACCAGATACTCACGTCTAGCAATGTCTCAAATAAGGTCATTTCAAACTTTATGTTGCTAGACAAATTGTTATTTTGTGAGACTATGAATCGGAATCATATATTCAAACAAGAATCCAACTGAGTAAGGACTCGGATTCTTAGTTTGGAATAGGAGCTCATTGTGTGACTAAACAGTCTGGCAAAAGAAGATTTCTTTGTATTTAGCGACGGGGTGTTGAGCATGATAAAATACAAGCACATAAACATACACGGATAAAACAAAGAGACCTCCATATATAGGAGTGAAAGATGTGTTTTGGGAAGTGTATATATATAACATACATGCCTACAAATATTTATCGATAATAAAACTATAATAATATTTTGCATTTTATATCTTTTAAAAACTCAACTGTTGAGCTTTGACAGCTGAATGACAGCTGAACCAACCAGAGTGAAGCAAATTATAATGCATGTGTGCTAGTTGCCAAGTCCAGCTAATTTGGAAACAAAGTTCTAAACAAAAGCATCATACGGCAAATGGCAGCTTGTTGATTGAGATTGCCGGAATGAAACAAACAATTTATGATTCTTTTTTCTCACAAAATCAACAGAGTGAAAATATGGGATTATTTAGAATTTCAGATTGTCATGTCCAAAAAGGAAAAAGAGTGTTAATTGGTGGCTCTCAAGGGCAGGACTTGGTCCATGCGTGCAGTTCATGGACAGTTGCCTAGTTTGGGATTCGTGGACCAATAAAAGCCCCTTTGGTCCTGTCTGAATGTTGTCTCTTAAACCAGACAACAAAAAAGGCAAAACCCTATTCATGGTATAATGCAAACTGCAAAGTTTTATTGGAAGATCATAACATTTGAAGAAGAACCTGTATTATTGTGTTTCCTCTGTTAAATGAAACATCGATCCCAAATATTCATTTGTCTAAATCTGATGTAAAATCTAATACGAGCGAACAGGGATAGAACTTGCCTCTACAAAACCGGCTTGTAAGGAAAGGGTGCCCAAGAACTCGTATATTATAGCAAGATCTCCTATTTTTCTAACGTGGGATATTATATCAAGAACTCATAAATCTAAGATGACTTTAACACCCAATTGCAGTTGGCAAATACTGATGGTTGTGCATTGAAATGCATTCACAGGTCAAGAAATCATGGAGGATGTATGCTGAAAATGCTTCCCAGAGGCTAACTCGCTTTGTTGAGGCCGTCTCTGCCCAAGACAAAAGTGGAGCACTTGAATTCATTGCTCAGGAGCAATCTCTCTCTAAAGCAGCAGCTAAGCTTCATCAAAGCATCAGCAACAATCTGGTAAGCTAACATTGACTCATGTCCAGTGGAAAAAATGAGTGTGAGCTTCATTTAATTTGTTCAGTAAGCTAAAGATTAAAGCCATTCATTTCGTTGTAAGCAGGTAGGGATGTTGTGGGAGAGACCACAGATGAAATTTCTAAAGCCAAATTATATGAGGTTGGGTGAACAGTTGCAAGAAACTGAGATTCCATTGAGGGGGATGGAGATAGCTTTATCTAGTTGCTCTTCATTTCCTCTTAATCTGATTGACGAAGAGCTAAGAGGTCACTTACAAAGTTCAAAAGTACAGATAAGCCTAAGGCTGCTGCAATCTAGGTACTCTATGCCTTCTGATGCAACAACAGCTCCAGAGACAAACGGAGAGATTTTGGACAATGCCCTTTGGATTGGCAAACCCACCACCATAAACCATGACAACATGGCGGCTGCGTTCTTCTTGTACTGCATGGAACTCCTCCTAGAAAACCAACCCATTGCCCGAAATCCTGGAAACACTATGAAACCTAACCCTAACCAAGAACCAAGTGGTGCACAAAATCAAGCGCACTGTAACTTCAAAAAGGTTTGGAAAAACATAACGCCAAGCCTCAGGAGTTTAGTTTTTGCCCTCAAGTGCTCACTTGCATTAGGCCTTGCTGTGTTATTCGGATTGATATATAACAAAGAAAACGGATACTGGTCAGGCCTCACCATTGCCATCAGTTTCGTAACTGGACGGCAAGCCACATTTACCTTGACAAATGCTCGAGCACAAGGAACGGCGATGGGGTCTGTCTATGGAGTCATATGGTTATTTCTTTTCCAAGGAATTGAGCACTTTAGACTCTTACCACTAATACCTTGGATCTTTTTCACCCATTTTCTTAGGCATAGCAGGATGTATGGCCAAGCTGGTGGGATCTCAGCAGCCATTGGGGCATTGCTAATCTTGGGTAGGGAAAATTATGGCCCTCCAAGTGAATTTGCAATTGCAAGAATGACAGAGGCATTCATTGGGCTGATTTGTTTCGTTTTAGTAGAGATTGTCTTTTATCCTATGAGAGCAGTGACCCTTGCAAGAAATGAGCTTTCGAAAAGCATGGGGGCACTTCGAGATTCCATCAAAGACATTAATCTTTGTGTACCAGCTTCTGCTGGACTGCGGGAAAAGCAGAGGAAACTAAAATCCCACCTTAAAAGGTTCGAAAGCTTCATCCAAGAAGCTGCAACAGAGCCTAATTTCTGGTTCTTGCCCTTTAAGGGTGCTAGTTACAGTAAGGTCCTAGGATCGTTATCGAAAATGGCAGATCTTTTACTATTTTTGGCCTGTGAAACAGAGTTCCTCTCACAAGTAACACAGAAATTGGGAGGTGCTTCAGAGGAACTTAGGCAACATATGAATGCTGACCTAGAGCTTCTAAAGGAAAAAATTATCTCTTTACTGAAATGCCTTGAGGAGGTGACTTCGATCAAGTCCGTTGCAGCATTTGAGACAGAGGCGCAAGATGATTACCACGACAGCGAATTGGGCAAACCAGCAAACGCGTTTAGGATTTTGGGTGCAGGAAATGAAGAGGTTGAGACTAATGTAAGTATTCTTCTTCAACATTTTCAGGAAGTAGCTCACAACGTACATAATAGTGACGGTGAAGAGAAATGTAAAAGCCAAATGGTTCTTTGTTTGGCTAGCCTGGGATTCTGCATCCAAAGTTTGACGAGTGAAGCAATGGAGATGGAGAAAGAAGTGAGGAAACTAGTAAAATGGGAGAGTCCTTCAAGGCACAAAACATTTCTTAATATTTGTTATAAAGGTAATGCACAGGATGCACATACATAGTGCCTAATAAGAGGTGTGTTAGCTCTGACCATACATCTAACCGATTGGCATTCAGACCAAAAATTAAAAAAAAATAAACCGATTGGCAAATGCTATTAGATTTGTCAATCCTACATTGACCTCAGTACGCATTGTAATTTGGCTAGATCATGTAGACAACTAAATGAAACCTAATCCTTCTGAATATGCACCAAAACCATTCTTGTTTTCCATGCATTTTACTTGTAAAATTCACAAAGAAAATCACAACTTTGAAACCCTTTCGAGAACATGTTCTTTCGCATTTGTTACAAACAGCAGATTACTGCCACCGCCAACGGTAAGCTCTCAAACAGAACTCGCATTTGATCACGGGCACATCCTTTGAATGTTAATGCAAAGGTGTGAAAAACTTTATATGAATCAGAGATAAATTAGTGAAAGAAAATCACCTGTGTAAAACAACAAACATTCACATTGCATAACAAAGCTTTTACCTAAATCAAGTTGAATCCATTGTGAAACAGCTCAGGCTACAAAATTAACAGGGTATCTCTATTAGTCGCAAGAAAAATGCGTTTCTCTATTACAAATACATAAAAAAGGAAACAGATCCTTAGTTGCCTTCGTATTTTGGGTCGGCCATCACATAATGATACGCTATTACCAATACAAATATGAAGATGCCAAGAAAATTGGCAAAGAAGCCCAGGTCCTGATCGTCCATCATCTGTAACATCAAATTCAACAATTGGAAAATAAGCAGAAGGACTCAGTGTACCTCAATATCATTTCTAATACTTGTTAAATAGGTACCCTACATGCACACAAGTTGGAAATATTGAAACTAACTGACCTAACAGAAAAATCACATCAAAATGGAGTTCAAACTCAAAACCATATTTGCAATAAGCAACAAGAACTTTTTTTCCCATGAAATATAACCAAGCACCAAAAGAAAGGGATATTAGACAGTCATCAACCAGAAGATAAGCACCATCCTATAACTTAAGAAAATCAACAAATATCAACAGCGTAATTGATCCATCTGTGCTATTCCCTAATTGAAGCAAGTTAGAAAGCCAGCATACATAAGAAATTGGGTTGTAGTTACAACTTGCAACTTCTAGTTCTAGCCACACCACCCTCTTTTGCAGATTAGACAAAAACGCTTGT
The DNA here is from genome assembly GCA_024362665.1 of Prunus padus. Taxonomy (NCBI): domain Eukaryota; kingdom Viridiplantae; phylum Streptophyta; class Magnoliopsida; order Rosales; family Rosaceae; genus Prunus; species Prunus padus. The sequence continues at coordinate 6,868,713 of JANFAM010000019.1, forward strand.
GTTCTGAAAGAAAAAAAAACCCTCAAACCCAACTAAGCCTTTAAGATGAAGAAATCACACTGCCATTCTCCCTACCATAACATAGAGAAATTCAAACCCATTGACAACATTTTGTAAATTCATTGAACACCCATTATACCAAAATTCTTGGTTCAATTTACATTAAGCAAATCTTATTGTTCCCTTGAATTACCCTTCATTTTCCACAATTAGACTAACACTATCAACTATTGCTTAAATTTTGCATTCATGTTTAGCTCGCAGGCCGCAGCCCATTTCACCTACCGACTAAAGTTTGATTCTTTCAACCAAACCAACCTTTTGGCGTAACATTAGAAAGCAAAAAAAAAAAACTGCAAATTACTCTGTGAAGGCTATAGATCTACGAAAGGGATGAACAACACCATAATTGCTTAGCAGAAAAGAAAACATTGAATTAGAATTGCCATCATAAACAACGAAATATTACGGATCAAGATCACATAATTACAAGAATTGAGGAAGAGGTTGAGAATCTTACAATTCTGGAAGAGATTGCTCAGTCAATGGCGGAAGCTATAGCGTTCTGAGACCTGCTGAAACAGAGTGAGGAAAGAGGGTGCTGAAGCTACTTGTACGCTTTATACAAGGGGAATGCGAGAGACAATTTTGCCCAATATTTTACGGTTCACGAACGACGTCGTTCTATGGGAATAGTGAAAAAGCTAAAAAAGTTTGTTGCAGGTGTGGCTGCTGGGATTCGAGCCCAGGTCTCCACGGCCACAACGTGGAATTCTTACCACTAAACTACAGCCACGAGATGTTAGTTTGTTAACAAAGATCATATTTATATAATACAGAGAAAGAAAGAAGCAACTATTCATTTATTTATTGTTCAAAAGCCAAGGTTAGTTTAAACCAACATAATTAAATGGGTAATGCTAGGCTTACTACATTTATACCACCTCTCTAATAGAGATGGAGCACACCAATACAATAAGCTCACCGAACCAATACAACGAGGCCCACCTCTATTAGAGAGGTGGTATAAATATGGTATGAAAAATATGGTAAGCCTAGCATTTCCCTAATTAAATAGGTTGACATATTTGCTTGTGAGTATGTAATTCAATCTAAGTCATATTTCATTCATTTATACTATAATAAGCATCTAAAACTAAATAAATTATGAATAATTTGTGTCATTTGATAGGATTATTCCTAATACAATATAGGGAAAAAGTCCCACTATCCTAAGCTCTTATTAGATTGGAAAATTCAAAATCCAATTTATATTCAGATGCAAATTGACTTAAAATTAACCATTCTGGACTGTGGATCGCTCATACCATGTCTTTTGCATATATTTTTCCCTTTCCTTAAAAAAAGGCAGGAACAGAGGTAGAGCAAAAAAAGACAAGATGGTCATGCCAAATGTAATGTGATGTCAAGCAAAACATTACAAAGAAACAGATTATCGACAGAAATTGCTTTGAGGTACAATTAGCCCACGAAAATGAGAACAAAACTGCTCCTACGTCCAAATCTTCCCAAGGAAGCCAATTGGTTTCACAAACAACACAGAACCCGTTTCTCCACCAAGTAGGGTACAATTCACAATGTAACACTGGTTGGATTGGATTGATCATCAGCTAGCAGTTGGGTAAGTTTCTGGAGATGCTCACTGTCCTGGAATTCTTTTTGGTCGTGCAAATTCAGTAAAAATTACCCATCCATCAAGAAACTGCCTCACACAAATATATAATTAGAAAGTATAGCACCAGTTATATTTGTACCATGTATTAAGAAAATATGCAATCAAAATAAAAAAAGTACAAAGAAGATGGTTGTTGCAAGACATGCAGACCTCTGCATCCATCCCTTTCACCCCTTTCTCGGCGTCTTCTAAAGTGGCATAACTCACAAACCCATAGCCCTTTGAGAATCCAGAAGCACGGTCTATCACTACCTTTACTGAAACACTAGAAGAAATTGTCAATGCATAACTATAAAACAAGGCAAGCTGCAAAATTTGGAATCTAAGATGACCAAATCCATGGCATACTCTTACACGGGGACAATGATGGCGATTGCTCAGAAATCTAGAACAAAAATACAAGCCGACTGAAATTATGACCATGTGCTAATTTATATCCCAACCCAGACACCTAAATCCCAACCTTTTTGTGTTGCCTACACAGGTTCTATTGTATTCTAATCTAATACTACAGACACCATTCACATTTTGTCCCATTCCTTTTCCCGGAAAAGCCTTGATTACCATCATGCCTGAAAATCTTGCAGAGATGGTATGAAACTAGAACCATATCATTTACAAGAAATGAGATTTTCTTTGCACCTCCGAAACTAAACAGCCATCAGTTCCACTGATATCTCATTTCAAGCTTAAACCGCATATCAGTTTGTTTCTGCAAATTTATATCCTAAAATATTTAACTGCACAGTAAATCTGTTAACTTGCAACACTGATGAGACAGAAAAAGAAATTTAAAATCTTGATCATGAAATTTAGTTGGGGGCTACATGAAGTTGAAAAAATGAAATCCAAATGAGCAAGGCAGATGAGAACCCCGTATTACCATTAACGACTTCACCAAATTGAGAGAATGCTGCGAGAAGTTTTTCAGGCGTGGTTCTCTTGTTAAGCCCTGCAAGCACATTTGCAAGAAAAACGATATCATCAAAGCACAGCCATGCATACTCCAATAACCCAAAAATGTAGCATTAGCAAAACAAGTTGCTCTGCAACTGCACCCCAATCAGCATAACTTGGAGGCCCAATTTGGTTATCTAAAATAGCAGTATAATAAGAAATCAAACTTCCCACCCGCCATTACAGAAGCCCAAATTTGGCTAATTATCAAACCTTTATAATATAGAAATTGGGATCCATTGGTTTCTGGAAGCTCCAATTGTCACAAACAAATAGTTGCCAGAAAAAAGTTTCAAGCTTTCACAGTTTTCTCATCATAGTTAGACTAATTTTCTATAAACTGACCAAAACCCACAAAGAAACAAAGCTGGATAGTGTTTGATAATTATAGATTTTTAATGGGAAATTGTTACCAGAGACGAAGAGAGTGGTGTTAGGTTCTGCGGTAGCTTTATCACTGATGGTGTTGGAATCAGCAGCAGAGGCATAAGCCGATGACGCAGCAGTTGCAGCAGCTCTAGACTGAGAAGCGAAGATTGAAGTAGACAGAAATCGCCTTACAAGTCCTGCCCTCAGCGCCATTTCTTCTCTCTCAGTTTGCCTTGCTCTGTTCCCAAAATTGAAGACAAACCCTAAAGCCCGAATTTTTTTCATTTTCGAAATAGCAATTTTTTAAAATAAAAAACTGATGTTTTTATTTTAGACTTAATTGCTACAGTACCCCTGAAAAATTGATCAAATCTCACTTTATCCTCTTAAAGTCAAAGTGACCCACTTTGCTCCTCAACCAATGTTTGATGTTCCACATTGCCCTATACCATTAACTTCATCCAAAAATCCGTTAAGTTTGATGATGTGGCAAGGCTGTTTTAGTAATTTTATGCACCTAGGTCTTTTACTTATCAACTTGAGTGAGTGAAGTGGCAAAGTGGAGCCACTTCCACCATAAATTAAAAAATAATAAAAATTATTTACTTTAAAATATTAAAATACAAACATAAAATTTGAAACTTTAAAAATTTGAAATTCTCTCTCTCTCTCTCTCTGCAGAGTGAGCTGCGATGGGGAAAGAGAGCTAGAGGGGCACGAGTCAGGGAATAGGGGAATGGGTATTGGGGCTGGGGTTACGTGGGAGTGGGACATAAAAATTAGAGGGAGGGGGCAATAGGTCTTGGTGGGTTGTGGTGGGGAAATGGGGAGCATAGAAGAAATTGGGGGATGGGGGAGGTGTAAGAAATCGGTGAGGTGGGGGCGATGGGTTTCTCCTTGATTTGGCCCTTGGTCTTTAACCATCCCAACCCCAACCCGCTAGCCATCCCAAAGACCTCCCCTAGCACCTCCATCCCTCCCACCCACCCCAGGTGACAATGCTTTTTCTCCGATCCCACCACCTTCCAATACAACCGCTCTAGCCAATGCCTACCTATCCCATCAGCACCACCATCGCCACCTTCTCCTCCAGAAAACTAATCAAGACACCTAGCCACCCCTCACTACTCAACATATCTGCAGAAAACTAACCAATAGATCTGCAAACACAAAAAACTGCCCCAACCCAGCCTACCTACTAAGAACTACTATTTCAATTTTTTTTAAACTGATTAATTATAACTTATTTGATGGTGTTTTTGAGAAACAGAACTTGGGATGGGAAAAATCTATAGCTATTTGCAAGTTATTAAAAATCAATTGATAGACAAAGCTGTATATTGCAGAAAAAGTTAGTTTTAGGTTACAGTGGTGGTGGAAGTGATTTGCGAGCTAGGGTAGGGAGGGTGGAGGGGTGGAGGGGTGAAGGGGCGGATCGAGAGAGAGAGAGAGAGAGAGAGAGAGAGAGAGAGAGAGAGAGAGAGAGAGAGAGAGAGAGAGAGAGAGGAATGGGGTCGGAGCATTGGTGTTGGGGGTAGGTAAGGATGGGGTTTGAGGGTGGGTTACGGTTGGGGTAAGGTTGGAGCTGGGGATGGAGTGATATCAGGCAGTAGAGAAAGGAAGAAGGATAGATACAGCAGAAAGAGGACTTAGGTTTGTTTGTTTGTTTGTTTGTTTTTTTTTCAATTTTAGGTAAAAGTGTAGCAATGGTCAATCGACTAAGATCTAACTTTACTTTTCGTCCCTCATGTCGTAAAATAGTTACGGTGGTGTTTCAATTACATCTCGCATTGCACCACTAGTCATTTTGGTTAATTATGTTTGTTTTTCCGTCAAAATTAATCACAGGTCAGGCACATGATAAATATTTTAGGGGTAAATAAGACTTTTACCTAGCCACCAATTCTTCGTTATTTCTCAATTAATCCTATCTTTTTCTTTCCTTATGCCTTAATCAGTGGCTTTCATAGTTATTTTGTATTGGAAGATGGGGTGAGTTTTTGACTCACCCTAAGGTCAGATCTATTGGGTTTTGTATTGTTGTCTTTGTTTTTTTTTTTTTTTTTAATCATCTCTTATTTGGAAGATGTTGAAACCTTTTTGAAATGAAAACCAACAAGCAAATGCCTAGAATCCATTAGGGGGTCGTTTGGTATCTTTGAATTTGTTATGGGTGGACTAAATCACGGGATTGTCTTGGATTGGCTTGACCTGACATAAGCTGGATAAGCCTTATACTGCGTTTGGTGTATGCTTGGATTAGGACTATATTTTTTTTATTTTTAAAAACAGATCAAGTGGATTTATTATTATTTTATTGACTTTTCTTCTCTCTATGCATCTCATTCTCTTCTTCTTCTCCATCCTCTCTCCATCACATGGGTTCCACAAAATCATCACAATCAAATTGTTATTGTAAAAATCATTGAACATCGAAGGGGAAATAAAAACAAGGGAAGAAAATAAAACCCATCAACCCCAAAAAAATCAATAAACCAGAAACCCAAAATCCCAAAAATCAACAAACCAGAAGCCAGAAACCCAAAAAAAATATGTCGGAGAATGAGGGTAGGTGGCTGTGTTTAGTGGGGCCCGCATTAGTAATCCCCACTTAAAATAAGAATGAGGTGAAACAAACATGGGTTATAATTTTTAGTAAGTTAGTCCAAGCCTAGACCGGGTAACAAACAAGCCCTAATGGATTTACAAGACCCACAAAATTGCAACTGCCAATTGCTAGTGACCTATTGGTCAAAAAACGCTTAGACGTATAGCCAAGCAAAATCGATTACAATTTTTTGGGGTTTTTCATTCTCTCTTTTGTCTTGCCTTCCTTTATTCTACTCTTGTTTCTATTTTGGGTTTGATCTGCATATTGACTTCTCATTTCTCTCTGCCCTCTCTATCCACCACAATGAACAAAAATCCAACATCGATCCCATCTTCGAGAAATTGGTTCTTTTACCAGCAAATAATAAAACATGGAATACACCTCTTTTGGTAACACTGGCACTCGAAATTATTTTTTTTACTAATATTTTTTTTGGGTGTAATTAAGCCATTTTTTAAAATGAGTCTATTTACCTAATAAATATTTTATATGAATTTTTCAATTTGCTCTTAATTTTGACAGAAAATTTAACTCTGTTGACGAAAAGACCAATGATGCAACATGAAATTCAATTGAAGGATGACCATAATAATTTTGCGACATGAGGGACGAAAAATAAAGTCGGATCATAGTTGAGGAACCATTGCTACAATTTTTTATTTTATTTTATGGATTTTAAAATTTAAAGTAAATCATTTTTATCCATGCTGGAAGTGGGCTCCACTTTGCCACATCACCCACTCAAACTATAGTAAATGACTTAGGTGCACAAAATTACTAAAACACCTTTGCTACGTCATCAAACTTAACGGACTTTTAAATAAAATTGATGGTAGGAGAAATGTGGAACATCAAACCTTGATTAAGGGGTTAAATTAGATCATTTTGACTTTAAAAGAATAAAGTAAGATTTGACCAATATTTTAGACTGCACAGTAGCAATTAAGCCTGCAGAAGTCTCACATAAAAAATGTTCGATTTTAGATTTCCCGCTATGTCCTCCTCCTAAGTTTCAAACCGTCACTTTCATCCAAATAACTGCTGATGCCCATTTTCGTCTTTCACTACCGACCAGTAGCCAAGCTTCATTCTCATGGCTTCTACTCCGAGCTCGAACCAGACCATCCATGGCGATAACAATGCCGGCGTCTCCTACTTTCAGAAAACTGTAACTACTTTCTTGCTTTTCCACAATAAAATATGCTCTTCTTTCTTCTTAACATATATTGTTTTTTTATTTTGGGTTTTTGAATTGTGAAAGGTATGTTTGAACGATTGGTGGTTGATTAAAGCCGAAAACGAGGTTGAAGGAAAGTGGCTAGCCGTCGCCGGTGTATCTTCTAGAAAGTGAGATGCATTGATTTGATTCTAAGTTCTAGGGTTTCTTTCTCTTCATTTCTCTTGTTATTGTTTTTGAAGGAATTAATGGCTATGGTGGTATTGATCAATTTTAGGGAAGGTGCCAGGCGAGTGTTCTCCTCTGCACCAATAGCCAAAAGATTCGATGTTTTCACTCTCGAGACGGTGGATGGCATATGTGTATCCATCAAAGGGTTCATAAACAAGCAGAAGACTACTGAAAATGGGTTTCCATCTGAGGTAGTACTTAAATTTGGCTTCCATTCTTGCTCTTTCATTGCTGATTGTGGTTTTCATTATGAAGTTTAGGTTTTGAACAATGAAGTAGTGGTAAACTGAGTTAATAATAGCTATGAACATAGACAATCGGTATAGATTATGGAAATTCAAAATTCCTATTTTGTTTTTGTTTTACAATTATAAGTGAATGATGAGCACTAAATGTTTCTGCACCCAAGTACTTGGTAAGTTTATTGTGCTGAACGATTCGGCTGTTGCTTTGCCTGTCATGCTACAAGGTCTGCTTTTGTACACTCCATTCACTAAAGGAATGCTAACCAGTGTAAGGGTGCTTTGCAAGTCGTTGTTGCTGCATAACATGTTCACTGAAGTTAGAAATTTAACATTACACCTTGCTTTATTTATTATTTTGGGGCATTCCCAATTGATCTTTGCCTTCGATCCTAAACAGGTTTTCAGTCATTTTCTGTTTGGCTTTCCTCCTTACTGGGAACAATGGGTTGCAAAGTTCTTTGGTCGAGAGTCTACCATTACTTGTGCGGTTTCTGGAAGTATTTCTGATTCAGACAAGTTAGCTACCCAGCCCGGAAGTAATACATATTTATAAATTACTTAAATGTCCAACGTGCACTATTCTTGCCTAAATTTTTATGTAAACTAAATTATCTAACATTGATGTTTTGATTCTTTTCTCTCTTGCTGTGGAGTGGCTGCAGGCATAAAACGTTCTATTCCATCGTCCTTGCATTTTGACCAAGAAGAAACTCCAGTTGAGCAGGTCTCTTGTGAAGATAGGCATGATGTTGAAGTCCCAAAACAGTTTTCTTCGAAGCTGCCTATGAATGTCGCTGTTGACGACTCAAAAGTTGATGACTTGCCTAAACATGCTGCTGAGGAGGAAACAGGCAGCGCAAATATTGGAGCAAGTGATTTTCAGAGTATTGGTAGACCAAAGTATCTGGTAAGCAATCAGAAGAAACCGGTATCCAGATGCTTTATGAAGCATAAAATTACAAATTCTAGTCCTGCATCAGAGGCCTCTGAGAGCCTTGGTGGAGTATCAGGTGCAACCACTCAGTCTGGGGGGAAAGTGGACGTATCAGAGGAATATCCAAGCTATTCTGCAGGCAGAGTGTCCAGCACTTTGTCAAGAAATTTAAGTAGAAAAGGGAAAAAGAAGAAAATGGTGGGAAGTGGCTTGAACTCTGAGAGAAATACAGTGGATTCTGTTCCAGCGGTCTCTCAAACTTTGAGCAAAAGTTTACAAAATGATAATTGTAAAGTAGGAGGGAGAAGTATGTCCCATCCTTCAGATTTTGAGTTTCAAGAATCAAATGATTTGAATGTGATAAAAAAACTTGATTTTCGGGGTCTAGAAGATGATTTCAAGCATGCTCACAATGCAAAACAGGGACAGAAATGTGGAAATATTACAACTAAAGGTAGCGTGCATACTGGGAACAAATTATAAGCTTGTTTATCCTTTAGCCTTGCTTGAACTAATCAAACTAACAACTTGAATATTGTAGTCGAAGGAGAAAGTGATGCTAAAGAGGAAAACACGTTCAGGAAAAGAACTAAGACAAACACTACCTTTTATACAAAGGTAAGCTGGTTATAGTATATGCAAGTTAGTTGTCGCATGTCCCCAGTAGTCTAGTTATTATCACACATTCATTGTCCTTTTTATGCCTGTTTAGGAAAATCCCACTCTGGAGGTGAACAAGAAAGTGTCTATTGCTTCTCCTGAATCTTTGAATATGAGACGGTCCAAAAGTGGTGAGTGTGTGACTCTCTATCTCTCTCTCTCTCTCTCTCTCTCTCTCTCTCTCTCTCTCTCTCTCTCTCACACACACACACACACACACACATACAGTCTGCCAATTGCTGCTTATATAATCGCAAATTGAAAATACATAAGCCAAATTATAGTTTCCATGGCTAGTTATATGAGGAAACTTTGGATGCACGCTTGTTCAAACGAATGGTTCATAGCATTTGAAACATGTCTATGTTGTCTTTTCTATTTTCTGTTATTACTATAATCTTTGGGAGAAATTGAAACATCAGAGTTTCAATTCGTACTGTTCTATTTAACTCTTCTTGTCCCATACCACGTTAAATTGATTTTGTCTGTGACAGTGTGTATCAGCAAATAATGATTTGCCTGTGTTGCAGGGAGACTACTTCTACCAACCATGGAATTCTGGCGCAATCAGTTGGTTATATATGACTCGGTTTTTCCCTACCTTCTTCTTTATTTTTATTTTTCTTTTGCCATTTTTCTTCTTGTTGGGCTTCTGTGTGGTTGCTTAGCTTTCACCTGCATCTATGTGTGCACAGCCCACTGGCAATAGGCATGCACACTCACTGGTGGATAGCTGGAAATTGAAGTAGAATATGTTGACATTCTTACAACTAGAATTTAATTTAGCAAAATGTTATAACACAAAAACTCTTTTTAAGTCTAACCACACTCTGTAGGGGGGGTTGGCTACATGATTTCCTTTTATATTCATGTTTACTTTCATAACTTTAAAGTATGGCGTATTATTAGCTTGAGGATACATTGACTCTCTCTCTCTCTCTCTCTCTCTGGTGGTATATTCAGGATCGTAAGGTTACTGGAATTCAGGAAGACCTACCTGTAGTAACACCATCAAGAGGTTTGTCCCTTATAAACTGTATTAGACTGGCACCTCTTTTCCTTCCTTTATGTGAATAAGAATGACTTTATTATTTTGTCAACCTCTTTTCCCTACCTCACCCAAAATTTGGCTTTAAATAACTTGATCCTTAGAATATTTTCTGCTTCTTGTTTTTGGTTACTATAATACCTGCTGATTATAGTGTGTCTCGCTTTTAGGCAGTAGCTCTGGGTCTCAGAAACGCAATAGACAATAGAGGTTGAATTTCTGGCAGGGCTTGAGACTTGTTTCATACCTCTCGTAATTATGGTATCTAATGTGAGCTGATTATGATCTCTTAAAAATTCAAGTTACCTTAATCACCAATTTAAGATTCAGCTTTGTCATTATGGACTCGCACACAGGTAACAGCTTGGAATATGAACCTCAAGGAGTTTGGGGGGTAATAAATTGAAGAAGCATATGTCAATAATTTTGTAGAGATTCTACGGCAGATGAGAGAAAGAGGATGAGAACTCATGTCAAGCTGACCTCAACTCAATTATAACAAAATTTTCAAGCTGCAGGAGTATGTATAGAAGACATAGAGCTTGGGCTCTTTCCATCAGAATCTGCAATCTGTCTATTTTGATTCATGCTAATCCTTTTAGCTTATCCAAGTTCGAATGTAGCATTCCTGGAAAAAAAAAGTTCGAATGTAGCATTGAATCCAACTTTACTCTTTGGAGCATCTGGTAGTAGTTTTTGCTTATTTCGGATTTATTTATTTTGCTTTTGGTAATACTGGCTCAACTATGTTAAGTGATATGTGGAACATCAAATGAATTTTCTCTAATGTAGGCGCTTGGGGTTGCTGATGTACAAAATCAAATTTGTCCATTTTCTCGGTGTCGAGTTTTTATATATATATATATTTTTTAATTTTTATTACATAATGGGATTTGTAACTGTGAGCCATTTGATGTATTTTGGGAAGAACTTGCATTAACGGCTCACAATCACATAATGCATCAAACGGCTCACAATCATCTACGTGACGACTAGTGATAAGACTACTTAAATTAAATCCCAACATTTCAATGGAAAATGTAGACTTCTTAGGGTATATTTATGTATAAGTAATGGATATGGAAAGAAAGAATGATTTCCATTTCTGACTTTCCCCGCGTTTACTTGCATTCAAGAATGAAAAAATGTGGTCCCACATCAAAATCCGTAATCAAATCCCCCAAAATCAAGAATCAGATCAACTAGAGGGGAGTAGTTGATCTGATTCTCATTCATGTTTTCCCTTATACTTTAAAAAAATACCCTTATCACTTTACGATAATTCCAAAATACCACAAACCCTAGAAGCCTTTTTTGTTTAAAAAAAAATCAATGACTGTTTATTAATCATCGTTGGAAAAATCAAAATTTTCCCCTTTTCACATTGGTTGCTAACCTTTACTTGTCTTGTTTTGCTTCTTATCACTGTGTCACATTTGTTTTTTTTTCTTCTTTATATTATATTCCTTATATTATTATATACTAGTTTTTTCATCATTCATCATATAGTATCATATATTATATATTAGTTGTAAAATAAAGTTTTATCAATTTATTTTTTTACAAGTTACTTATGTGAAAAATATATTTATATGTGCATGGCATTTTAGTAGTCAAATTAATTTATGTTATGATTCATGAGAATTAGTAAACAATAACAATGAGAATCAACTTCATTCATGTGTTGGTTCCATATTATTAGTAAACAACTTAATGAGAATGATTTTTCTCATACCGATTCATTACTTCTTTTTGGTGAAGAAAAGGGGTTAACAGCCAACAGATAAATTAAACAATGGCTCGAGGCCTACAGACTCCAAGTAAATCTTCACTAAGAAGAGACCTAATACTATCAGGAGGATCATGAAAGGTTGACAGACCCAACTCAAGACATGAATCCAATTCAGCTAATCTATCTGCCACCATATTGCACTCAAGATATACATGATGAATAGAACAAACCCAGTTTCTGTTTATATAGTATTGGCATCCCCACAACATAACAGTAAGAGGATGAATGTCTTCCACATTTTTGTTAAGCAGGTGTACTGTAATTGCTGAGTTAGACTCAAGCACAACTGCACTGCAACCTATATCCAAAGCAATTTTCAGTTAAAGATAGATGCCTTATAACTTAGCTTCCACAACTTGACCTACACTAAGATTACACAGCAAAGCATCTCATCCACTGCCCAGAACTATCTCTTAGTACACCCCAGCAGTAATGCGTCCATCCTCACCTTTTTTGCACCCGTCGGTATTAATTTTAATCACTCCAATTCCTAAATTCCCCAATTCTTTACTTCCTCCATTTCTGGTCAATAAATGGCCCCTTAATTTCCAATTGGCAAAAAGTCACTTTTGGTCCCTGTAGTTTGTCATTTTTACCACTTTGGTCCCTGTCGTTTCAATTTGGTCAATTTTAAGCAATTCAAGGACAATCTCTAATTTCTGTCAAATTAGAGTAACTTCCATTACCCGTAGAGGGGCAATTCGGTCAAATTATTTAAAAAAATCATTTCTTTTAAAAATAAACAATACAAAATGAAAATTTTAATTTATAAAAATAAAAATAAAAAAACTCTCTTCTTTCTCCCTCTCTCCCGTCCCCTCCTCCCCTCCCTAACTTCACCCACAGGCCCAACCCCACCCATTTTTTCTCCCCACCCATTTCCCAACCACCACCCACAACAACAACAACAACAACAACAACAACTGCTGCTGCTAAGTTTAGAGAGAGAGAGAGAGAGGGAGAGTTGAAATGGAACTATGGCAAATAGTAAAGTGAGATATGATGGAATTGAGAAGGAAGACAGAGAACTTGTTCAATAATAGTGAGCTACATAAAAGAAAGAATCAATTTTTTGAATTGGGTTTGTTTAGTTTGAGCTGAAAAGATTTCATAGCATGCAAAGAGTGGATGGTGGGTGTGAATTTGAGGAAGACTCAGAAGAAAAACGAAGAGCTTTTTCTGCACAAATCTAAAAAAACCCATTTTCTGAGCTTAACCCATTGCTCTGCATCTTGTTCTTGTTTCCTTGAGCAAATCTTCTGCAACTTGGTTTGATCTGCACAAATCTAAAAAGACCCATTTTTTGGGTTTGTGATATTTATGCAAGAGGGATGCCCTTTCATTTTCAACAAGGGAACGGGGTCTTAGAAATAGCAAATACAAGTTTAGCTTCAATTTTCACAGACAACATCAACAGCAACAAGAACAAGCACTTGAGCCAGAAAGTCGACTGATTTTTCAAAAACAGCTTTGTGAGCAGCGAACCCAACTCTGTTTTTCATATGAGAAGAAGTCCGAGCCCACCCACTTCTGCATCGACTCTCTCTTCGTCTTTCAACGGCTGTGTGGCGGCGAGGGTGACAAAACGATGCCGCTGGGGGAGGAGACATTGACTCCGGTGGGACCCGCGTCAACCAAAGACGAGTTGGCCTGGGAGCTTCAATCGATTCCGAGCAGCGGGTTGGAGGTCGTGACTGGATCAGGAGGCGTCGAGAGATGCGGGCTTGGCTTGGTGGGTTAGAGGCCTGGGAGACCATGCTCTCCGAAATGGCGGCGTCTCCGGGTCAAGACCAGTCGCTGCTCCGGTGGATCGCTGAGATGTGGACGACACATCATTTGGGCTCAAGCAGCTCTTACAGAGCGGCAGCAAACAACAACAAAAGCAAACCTCTTGGTTGTGGGTGGTGTTGTTGTGGGGGGGAGAAGAAATCGGCGGAGGTGGGTCTGTGGGTCAAGTTAGGGGAGGGGGAGGGGACGGGAGAGAGAGGGAGAAGAAGAGAGTTTTTTTATATTTTATTTTTATAAATTAATTTTTCTATTTTATATTGTTTATTTTTAAAAGAAATTATTTTTTTAATAATTTGACCGAATTGCCCCTCCACCAGTAAAGAAAGTTACTCTAATTTGACAAAAATGAGAGATTGTCCTTGAATTGCTTAAAATTGAAACTACAGGGACAAAATTGATCAAATTGAAACGACATGGATCAAAGTGGTAAAAGTGACAAACTACAGGGACCAAAAATGACTTTTTGCCTTTCCAATTCAGGTAAAATGCTAACATATCACCTTTCACTTAAAAACTGACTTTTTGAAAGTTTTATGGCTTGTCCCAACAGCCACTGCTAATTTTAAGGTTTGTTTAAAATTGTCATCTTCAAAATTACAGCAAACATTAAAAAAAAACCAATAGACCCAAACTTTTTATATATCTATACAAATTTGGTTAAATTTTTACTCCAAGGTGCTAGTAAAGAGACGTGCCATACCTAAATCACAAAAAAAAAATCACAAAAATTAACTCAGTCTGTCAGACGTCGATAACACTAAAATCCAACGGTTCACATTCATTTTCGTCTGCTGCCCAAGTCGAAAAACACAAAACTCGCCACATCATCAATCCTCGACGAAACACAATCCGCACTTTTCGATACCCACAGTATCGTCGATCCAACCATAATCGACGGTCCATGCAGACCAAAACATCGACGCAGATTGCAACTCTGAGCCGTCGATTGAAACCCAATCCAACCGTCCACACGTTCCCCCAAATCTCAAATAAACAAACACAAACACCACATCCCAAGTTCCAATTTCCTACCTCCCTATATAAGGGCCCTAATCTCCCTCTCCCTCAACACGAAAGTCACGAGACTCACACACTGAGTTTGAAAGTTCGATCCAAATTCAAAACCCTAATTTGCAGAAATGTCTGGTCGGGGCAAGGGAGGTAAGGGGTTGGGAAAAGGAGGAGCCAAGAGGCACAGGAAGGTGCTGAGGGATAACATCCAGGGCATCACCAAGCCTGCAATTCGTCGTCTGGCGCGTAGGGGCGGCGTGAAGCGTATCAGTGGCCTTATCTACGAGGAGACACGTGGCGTTCTCAAAATCTTCCTCGAGAATGTGATCCGTGATGCTGTGACGTACACCGAGCATGCCCGGAGGAAGACGGTGACCGCCATGGATGTCGTCTATGCGCTCAAGAGGCAGGGAAGGACTCTGTACGGGTTTGGTGGTTAGGGTTATTAGGTTTGCGGATTGGGAATTGTAAAGGGGGTTAATTAGTGTTGTTGTCTGTTAGTTTAGGAAGCAGTTGCTTGAATTTGATGTTCTTAGGCTGATTATGAAATGAAAATCTACTTGTTTTCCTAATCCATATTGTTATCTTTGATGCCTTGCAAAAATTGAAACTAATTTCTTAGTTAATTTTGATCTCTTTGATTTCCAATGTTGAAATTCCATTTTGCAAACACTGGTAGCTGGCTGGGCTAGCTTTGTGTTTACAGCGTTGGTTTCAGCTACAAGCAAATGGGTTTGGGCCATGGTAATTATAAGCCCTGGCTTTCTGGGTATTGGTTTTTTATAAGTGGACCAAGTTCATGTAATTCATTTACAAGTCTGTGTCCTACTAAATGGGCCAAAGCATTTTTGTTACAAAACTCATTTTAAATTTTGATATATTGGACCAATTGTCTAAAACCTGAAAATTATTTGGGTGTCCATAAAATGCTTGACCCACTTCGCTACTGGATCAAGAATTTTGAGTGGATTGTATGAACTGGGCCCAGTTGCCCTTTGGGCTTTCATTCATTTGCCAATTGTCTGTCAAAATTGTGAACACATTTCAACACCAAGTAAAAGTATTTGATTTTTGAAAGGTAACCCAAATTCATTTGCCAATTCTCCTTTTTTTGCAAGTGATCCAATAGTGTAGTAGTTTGGAGCAAATGCTCCATTAGGAAAGGTTTTGGATTCGAGTCCTAGCATTCCTATAGTGTGTGTGGGTTTAGTTTGCTATCGTTCATTCTCAATAGGAAAAGTCCTCAAAAAATGTTAAAATATAACCTCTTTTTAGTTATGGTTATTAAATGAGTTTAGCGTTCTTTGTCTTTGTGAAAATAATCATTGTCAAAGTTCTTTGTGAGATAAATCACCATGAGAGAAAGTAGTTTGGCGTTTGGTAAACTTTTTGTTAAAAGTGTTGTTGGTACTAATTCTCTTATAATCGAGAAAATAATTTCGCAAAATCATTAAATCCAGTACTCTTGGCTCGATTCTGCATAATCGAGAAAATGAAAGCACCTCATTAGTTGCTTTCCCTTATAGCTTTCTCTCGCAAGTTTTTAACAATAAGTGATTTTCTCATAGTTTACCAAATGGGCTTCCCAAAATTTTTTAAAAATCACTTATTATCCCAAATAAGCAATGCTAAACTGGCACTTAGAATGTGAGTATCTAACCCAATTTACCATCTCAATCGAGATTTGACCCATTTTATGGAGTCATTAAAATAGTTACTTTTCCATAGTCATATCCACTTTATATCATTTCCACCATAAAGCTCTTCATTTTATTTGATCCAGCAGATTTCACGTAAATCATATCAATCAAAATAAAGTTGAATTGGTCTCAACAATCAACATGTAAGGTTAAAGCTTCCTCTCTCTTCAAGCTATCTCCTGCTCATATGTAGATTATCAAGCACAATTTGAAATTGCATCAAATTTCTTTATTTCTTTTGTTTAATTCAATTTGAAAATCTAGGGTTTCTGATTTTCTAATTTTAATTTTAATTTTCTTTAGATCTTAAAAATAATTTAGAGTTCAATATCAAATAAGTTTTTAGATCTTAAAATTAATATTTAAAAACTCATGTTTTAAAAAAGAATCATAATTTTTAGTTTTAAAATCAGTATTTACAAACTCAGATTTCGCGTTAATCATATCAATCAAATAAAAGATGAATTGGTGTCAACAATCAACATGTAAGGTTAAAGCTTTAATAATCATATGTGCACGATCCAATGCGATACACAATTTTTCAACGAAATAATACAACCGAAACCTAAAAGTGTACAACGTTTTGTCTTTTCGCCGCCTTAACTATTTTATTCCATTTTTTCTTCGACAAATGAAACTTTGCTTTCTTTTGATTCTTCGATTGGAGAGCCGCTGAATCTCCAACAATGAAGTTCAATTATATCAAACAAAACAAGAACAACGATTTTCGCATGGAACCTCTCAGCAGAACTGTTCGTGTATTTGTGCAAACCCTAGGAAACTTCCTTTCAATCAATTAGGAGAGGTGATATATATGTCAATAAATCTATGTCAAGAAAGGATCACAAAACGAACATCTCTATTTCCATTCTTCTCTTGGATAATTGAAAATGTGATTATTTCCAAATCTAGGAGGTACTTTGTATCTAGCCTAGCTACTAGCATTTAGTTCAATGATCATGTTAACAAAACAAATCAAAAGAGATTCCTCGTGTTCTTAACTTGTCATCCATTTTCATAATCATTTGCTTAATTTGTGGTTTGTGGAATAATACTATCAAGGGCGGAAACAAGGCAAAGGCTGCCTTTGGTTGTAGCCCAGTGAAGATTTGAGAAAAAAATAAATTAAATATACATGTAGCCTAATATTTTAACTGAAAATAAATAAAAATATATACAATTTCAACACCAATAGGCATAGTCTAAGGTATTTCACATTTGTATTTGGTGTCAAAATTTGTCCCAACATCAATTTAAAAAAATTTATATTAATTTGTCTCCAAAAGAGAAGCATTTTTATAAATGAAATTCACCATTTCGTGAATAATATGGCTCTAATTTCATTTTTTTTCTTCTTGTGTTTACAATTAGCATGATTTATATAATTTAATATATACTATTATTTCTTAAAAAACTATAGAAAATGTAAGTAAAAAAAAATCATTAAATTTTAAGCTAATAACTTTAACTAGCCCACCCATGAAAAAATTTCTAGTTCTGCCCTTGAATACCATAACCTAATCAACATCTATATCGTTGTAAAGAGGTTTGTTCTTTAGCAACAGTCATCAATGCATATGTGGAAAACTATCATTATTGAAACTCACTATAGAGAATCTACATCCATCTATAGCTAACGCTTGCTCATATCTAGTATATACATTGTTCTAAACTAGTTTAATTGACTACGTTAGCTAGATATACATTGTTGTCTTGTCACCTAACAACTTAAGTAAGTTTTTAAGGTTTAATACTTGTCTAACATGATATCAGAGTTATCATTTCAAAGTATTCGATTCGAAGGTATGCAAGTGAAGCAAAGTACTAGTTTAAAATGTACTCTTTACACATTTCCAATTATGCTTTTGGGTTCAAGAATTGTATAAGAAAACCATTTATTTTGGGGGCAACTGAAAAAGGAGCTGAAACTCCCCTTGTATTAATTCCTCTATGAACTTCATCAATCTCTGCTTTGTCTATTTCTACTGAAACACAATTTGATAGGTGAGGCTACATCAATCGAACAAAGAAGGCGTTACAAGCAGAGTGGCTTCGTGGCACCACGCAGACACATTCAGCTTTGTTTTTCTACTTTTTGGACGATTTGATAATTAGGGTTTGCATGCCAATTATATTATAGATTTACATTAAATAGTTATTCAGAAAATAAAAGTAAAATAAAATTCATCCATGTTTTTCTTATTGAAATAAAGTTACGAAATTAATAAGTGATTTGGTTCGGGCGCCAGCCAGCCACAGCATGCTACTACCAACTTCTTGTGGCCATGAATCTCTCAATTCTCATACTCGGATATAAATAGTGGACCAAAGCCAAAAGAAGGAACAAGAAAGCAACTTAGCAGCTGATTTGTTCGACGTACAACTAAACATGAATCTTATTTTATGTGCCCATGCCATGCACATGTGGTTCATGAATCTTAGCTTTTTCTAGCTAATCGATTTTTTTTTTCTCTTTTGTTAGGACATTTTCTATTTAGATGAGCGATAACATATTAAACTTATATACACTATACATATATTAGGACTTGAATCCATGACATTTCCAAAAAAAAAAAAAAAAATTGCTCCAAAGTACTATACTGGTAGGTTCTTTGCCTAGCTAGTCGAGTCTTTGACTCTACGAACACTTTGCATTTCTAGCCCTCTCTAAGTTCCAAACCCCAAAACAAAACAACAACAAAAAATAAAAATGTACAAGTCTCTTAGTAGTCTTCAGGCTCGCTCTCTTTTTTATATTCCATAAAGAGAAAGGAGCACGACCATGGAAATAATGAAAAAGAAAAAGTTACGTCTCATTTTCGATCTAGTCAGGAAAAACATGGAGGGGCCATTCACTTGATGAGTATGGACCGTCTGATATCATGATCCGGTGTACGGGTGCCACGGGTTCAGTGTGGTGAAAAAAATTTGCAATATGCTTTTTTGCAAGAGTCTCGTGATTAGTTAATTAAAACTTCCAGAATTGGAGAATCCAAATTTACAGGTGTTTGGATTTGTTGGAAAGAAGAATGGGGCATGGTTACATAAAGGAGAGGAAGATGTTAAACCAAGATAAACCAATTTGAACCACGTGTTTATGGATAACATTAAATTAATAATTAAATATAAACCAAATTTCTGATAAAGCTGTGACTAGCTCACTTGCCCACACACATGAAACTGATCGTAGTCACACCAATGTCTAAAACTAAGAGCAAGAGAGGTGCAAATGTTTTATTAGGGTGGTTTTTACAAGTAACCCGATAGTAATTAACCCACATATCTTAATTAATTAATCCCTCACATTAGGCTAAAACTAAGAGCAGGAGGTGCTAATTTCTTATTAGGGTGGCTTTTACAAGTAATCCGAAAGTAATTAACCCACTTGGTTTAGCGGCTTAGTCATATCTTAATTAATTAATCCGTCACTTTATATCACGCCTCAAAATTGAAACACTTGACAGTGGCACGTATCTTGGGGATCCTGAAAATATAACACATAAATCCGAGGGTTACACTCCAAAGATTTCCAAAATAAGCTAAGCCTTATAAATAAAATTAAAACGGGTTGGATCAGATTGTTTAACAACAGTGGAAAAATAATTTATAATATTATACAAATTTAGTTAAGAGTTAAACCAACCCCAGAGGTCATGAATTAGTATCAACAACCTCAGAAATTGTTTTACAAACTAATAATGAAAATATACCAACTATCTAGAATTCAAGTTTATACATATGTAGTGAAACAAGATCAGCTATGAAGATTAGTATTCACAACCTAACAGCAACTTGAGACTCGAGCCAAATATTGACAAGTGACAAGATCACACCACGATGTCACTTACGGAAGGAATCTATGTTCATTTGCCCTGTAGGAGGCTCCTAAACAGGTTTCAAAAATAAATAATGAACATAAGAATAATAAGTGAAAGAATATGCACATACACAAACCGTATCCATTTATTGTGGATCCAAAACCAATTGGCATGCTCAAGCAATTTTTCGTAAACATTTTTCGTGCCCAAATATGCTTGTCTGACAACCGATCCTTTAAGGCCAACTACCCCTATCAGAAACAAAAATATAACCAACTTACCTGGTATGGTAGCAAGAGTGTCCATTTCAATGGTTACACCTCATCGACTATACCTCACGCGTAGAGTATTAGTAAAGTCTGTTCTCGTAACCCATTTGGAGGTTTAGGGAATCGAAACCCAAGAAAGTTGCTATACCCCTTTCACTCTCAGGTCGTCGAGGATAAGGCACGCATGCATATACCCTCAAAACTTTGGAGAACCAAAGCCAAACATTCATAAAACCAAACAATATGGCATCAAAAAACAGCCCATCTTTCGCACACAATAATATTTACTATGTCATACATACACACAAAATATAAGTCCAGGAGTGAGTCCCCCTACCTGGAATCCAAAACTGTAACATCCCAAATCAAAAATAAGGGAATTAAATAAAAAATAAAAAAATAAATTTTAATATCATTTTAATATTGGATATAGACGTGTTATCAATTCTTGGGTGTTATATCTCGATAATTGAAGTTTATGGTCGTAGTGGAATGATATTATTGTCTTGACATTAAATTATGGCATTGCATGAATTTCTCGGATTATATTTGATATTTGGATTTTTGTTATAAATTGGGACTTGAGGCCTATCATATTTATATATGTATATATGTTTGGGCATCGAGTCTTGGGAGTTTATGTGTGTATGGAATTTGAGTACTGTGCTGATGTGAGATTTCGGTGTTGCACCACGATATGTACCCCCTGGTTCATAATGTTACTATACCACACAGGCTGATGTAGGATTCCAGCGTGTAGGCCCACATGTTCGATGAAGGATGCTGACATGTGAGTTATGTTCTGATTCGGGCACCCTTGATCGGGTGGGCTGTGGTTTTGATGGGTAATCTGCTCGCGTAGGACTTGAGTTTGGGCTGCACGTGCGATGCGATGCCGACGTGTGTGCTACTGAGCATTAGTCCCCTAGTTAGACGTCTCAACCCTAATTAAGGGATGATGTGATACCGTCTTGTGCTCTAGTCAAACAATCCCCCGACTAGATTGTTTCCTCAGTACAAGTTCTTGGTGTAAGTACTTTATTTATATATATTAATATCCTTATATATATATATGCATATAGATATGTATATAGATATGTAGGTATTATTAGTATTACAAATTCTTTCTTTATTTTTTCTTGATGAGGAACATTCCTCGCTCGCAGTGCCTACGGCATGCGCTTGTATGAGAGTGGTACGAGTATGGGTTGAAGTTTGACTCTCTTAGTGGAAGTCGAGTCGGTTGTTTTGATTGGAAATTTATTATATTTTTACTTCTGGTTTTATACCTTGTACTTATACAGTTATGAGAGTTTATTCTCTATTTATATACATATATATCTACATGAGTTTGATTTGGGAGGTTATGCCTTAGGAAAGGGTTAGGTGGTTTGGGAAAGATTTTGAATTTGGTTTTCGCTTTGACTATTTTGAGATATCCTGGTTTTGAATCAATTATGTATATAAACGATTTCAATTGCATGTTTTTACATTTTTTTTTTTGAAATGGTGGGGTGAGTATGTTGTTTTAAGTATGTGAAAACCTTATTTTTGTCCACTAACGCTTTTCTGTTTTGCGCTCCCCAGGCAGTAGTAGTAGTGAATCGTTCAATTCAGCTGAGTCTACCTCTCATTGAGCTTCAACTTAACTATAGGACATTCACGTCCATTTCTGTAAACTTTAAATTCTGTTGTTTAAATTCTAATACTCTTAGATTTCTATGATGTTGCCTACTTAGGATTGAAACATAAGGCCAGAGGCCATTAACTGTAAACTGTCTGCGCTTAAAATTGTGTGTGCTGCCCGTTGGTTTAAATTGTTGTCTTTGAACATGTTGAAAAATTTGGTTAAGTTCGTTTTCCAAGGAAGACTCTACTGAATTTTTGGCAGAAGTCTTGGCCCTCCTTTCATTTAACTTTGAAAAAGAACACGTTCTAATTTAGTTGTGGGCCCGGCATCAGTTGGATGTCAGAAAAACCATAGGGTTGGTCCTGGGTTCCGAGGAATTCAGGCTGGTCTTGTCAAAAACTGATGCCTGACTTGCATTTTGCACCTTTGAACTCAAATTTGTTCTTTCTTGGGCAACTAATTCATAGTCCAATCATTTCAAAAATGTTACTATATGTTCCAAAAGAATAATTCAATTTACTTTTAAGGCCTCAAATTTTCAAAATTATAAATATGGCTATGCACTTTAGGTAATTACATTTTGACCCTTCACTGTTGATAAATTACCAAATCACCCCAAAACTACATAATAATTTGCGGCTTGGTCCATGATACAAAACCAACGTAATTCCAAGTCAAATTTTCACATTTTCCAAATTCAAAACAACTTTCATACTACTTAATCAATAAGAACTCTTGTAATTTCCTTTACAACTCTTATATTTCACTTAATACCATATCAAACTCAATAATTATCAAATTTGAAATTTATCCAAAATTTCAGAAAATTAGACCAACTCAAACTTATATCTTAAATGATATTTTATTCTCAATTAAGCTTCTCACAACCACAATCTACTCAAAATTCATATCAAAACATGATATTGAAGCTTAATTCACCATAATCTCCAAATAGTAGCAAATTCGAAATCTGCATAATAGCTCTTAAAATTTACCTTAGCTTGTAGGGCTCGTCCTCACGATCACATAGGCGAAAACATTTATCAATCCGAGCTCCAGAGAGAAAGTTATGAATTTAAGAAGATTTTGAAGAAAATAAAATTTTCCTCAGAATGTTTTCTGAGGAAGACAAAGAGGAAAGAGGCGTAAGAAGAAGAAAAAACGCACGGAATATAAAGAGAGAAAAGAGGGGGCGTCGGCAGAAATCATGTGTAAACAGTAATTTATATCCGAAATAAGAATTGTCGGCAGAACAGTAATGTGAACAGTGCCAAACAGTACTTTTATTCTTTTTTTAATTTAGTTGCCATGTGTCGCCTCTTCATTGGTCTAACTTCAATAATTCATTAAAAGTCCATCCGGACTCCGAAAAATTCTCCAAAAATTACCACACGCTCGTAGCGATGTAAACTATTTTTCTATAACATCAAATTATCTAAGTATCAGGAAATAAATCCTCTCTTGAATAAACCAATAGTTATTTCATAAAAATCCAAATTACAATCAATGGACTATGAATTTTTTAATATTTGGAAATTTTCAGCACTCTAGGCTAATTAAAACAACTCAATTATGCAAGGGGCTTGTAGTTCAAGTGGTTAAGAGTATTTACCCGTGCATCTTAGTCCATCTCTATTCATGGGTTATAGGCCAAATGCAAGGCTACAATTTAGCCCTCCAAAATATTATTATTTAAAAAATAGTGTAGGGCTAAATTTTTCCATCTCCGGCCATGCATGACTATATTTTTAGGTCCTCCATATTTTATTATTTTGAGATAAATTATGGTAGTACTCATACATTAAACTATTATGTATTGTCTAAATTAATTAAACTACTATTTAGATTCTTTATAAAAAAAATGATTGTAGAAAGTTGTAAATAAATAGAGAATGTAATAAAATTTGTAAGACATGAGTGAATTTTTTAAAGATATTTATAGGCATATTTTAGGTTTTTAAAAAAAAACGAAAAAAAAGCCCAACGGCCACGTTTAAAAATTTTGTTGAACTTCCCCAGTGTTTTGACCTCTCAACGGTCAGAACAAATTTTTTTTTTATTTATAATTTTTTAAAAAGAAAAAAACGAATTTAAAACATTCCAAAACTTTAAAAAGAAAAAATAATAAAGTAAAAGCATTGACGTCAGCGCATTAAATTGGAGCTCTTGGATCTCAACTGGCAATCTACTATGCCCGTTGGTTTTCAGTTGCATGATGTCTTCCCCTGCTCACAGCCACACCTGATTCATCCACTAATTACGTAGCACACATGCGTTGGATCCAAAAAAAATTTGACCTGGGTCTCGGTTCGATTCCCACTCCCTCATTAACGGTTGTATTAAAAAAAATAGGAATGCTAGCAACCTTCTCTCTAATATTCTCTTTTGGACATTTTTCATTCTCCTTATGACAAGTGTCACTTTCCTTACACTTAAAACAATATCATTAATGTAGTTTGTTTGAGCATGCCCCTACTTAATCAAAAAATTGGAGTTATCAAGTGGATCTTGGGCTGTGCGTGTTTGAGCATGCCCCTAGTTGGTTAAGTGCTTATCTTGTTGATGATTTGCTTGGAATTGTTCATTCTAGACTGGTCTGTTTAGACCATTATGTGTAGTTTGTTTCTTGGGGCTTTGCCCCCCCTACTTAATTTTAAAAAAAACAATATCATTAATGCATCACACAAGTTAATTTTTGTTTTCCAAGTTTACCCTTATTAAATGTATTAGCTTTTATATTTTCTTCAATTTATCCAAATTTTGTTACAACTTCCTTAGCACATTATTAAAAATTAAATAAGAAAAAAATATAAGAAAAAATGTCATTTATTTTGAAAAAAAATAAAGTTTGTTTCATGACATTGTTATCATTATTATTTTGTGTTTAACAAAACATACGTCATCTTTGGAAAAAAAATAAAAATAAAAAAACTTCATTTTTTATTTTCTTATTTAATTTTTTAACAAATTAGTAAGAAAGTTGTAAAAAAACTAGTTTGTTATTTTATTAAAAAGAGTTAATACTTTAATAAGGGTAAACTTGGAAAACAAAAACTAGTTTGTGTGATGCATTAATGACATTGTTTTAAATGTAAGGAAAGTGACACTTATCATGAGAAGAAGGGAGAATGTCCAAAATAAAAGGTTAGAGAGAATGTTACTAGCATTCCCCTAAAAAAAAAGGTCCAATCCAAACCGGAGCCCACAATGAATTCACACAACGACAAAAACCAACACTTCAATTGCCCAACCTCCCTCCCTCTATTTACTCTATATATTGCTTTGATTTTTCCATGCTATCCTACTACATCTTAGTTCATACATATATTTTACAACTATGGCTCCAGTGAACATAACTTCAATCAAAACCGCATCAAGTGGCTTATTGCAAGGCGACAATCCTCTAACCTTCGCCTTCCCACTCTTAATTGTCCAAACCACCTTAATTATTGTTGTTAGCCGTTTACTCGCCTTTCTTCTCAAGCCTCTCCGCCAACCACAAGTCATTGCCGAGATTGCAGTAAGTCATTAATTTACGAACTTAGATTCCCTTTCAATAGTATCAGAAATACCGAGCTACTTGATTCGTTTAATTCCTCAATATGCATGTCTAATTCCCCATTTAATAATATATAATATTCTTATTTTTTTGGGGTCAAATGTTAATCTTGTGTTGAATAATTATTATATAGGGTGGAATATTGCTTGGACCGTCAGCCTTCGGACGAAACAAACAATACCTACACAAAATATTCCCCTCATGGAGCACCCCAATACTCGAAACCGTGGCAAGCATTGGTCTTCTGTTTTTCTTGTTCCTCGTAGGCATAGAGCTCGACTTGAGCTCAATCCGACGTCGTAGTGGCCGGAGCGCTGTTGGCATAGCCCTTGCCGGCATATCAGTTCCTTTCATCTGCGGCATCGGCGTTGCCTTCCTCCTCCGGAAAACCATCGACGGAGCTGAAAAGGCCGGGTTCACCCAGTTCCTTGTGTTCATGGGAGTGTCCCTCTCCATCACTGCTTTTCCTGTGCTCGCCCGCATTTTAGCAGAGCTCAAGCTTTTAACCACTCGGGTTGGCGAGACTGCCATGGCTGCGGCGGCGTTAAACGACGTCGCTGCCTGGATCTTGCTGGCTCTGGCGGTGGCCTTAGCCGGTGACGGTGTTGGTGGACACAAGAAGAGCCCCTTGGTATCTATCTGGGTCTTCCTCTCAGGTATGGTCTGAAATTTCGGCAGTATAATATCCTCCAAAAATTTCATATTTTTCTCTAATACAATTTTTGTTTTAGTGCTTCTATTCCAAATTTTCATATAATTTTATTTGTACCATCTTAATTAATCATTAATTTAACGGAAGAGATTTCGAAAAAAAATAATTTAACAGGAGAATTTTCGGAACTAAATCTCAATTTTAATGGAAAATTAGTATATAGAACAAAAAAAAAAATAGTGAGATGAGTCGAACTCAAGTTTAAGAGGGCGATTCTCGAACACATGGCCTTGGTGGACTGACCTAACCCATATATGCAATTAGAAATAATTTTATATGTTCACATTTTTGCTATTTTATATATTTAATTTACTATTGGGTACATCCACGATGGCTTTTAAATATCAGGTGTTGCCTTTGTTGCTTTCATGATGGTGGTGATCCGCCCGGCCATGAACTGGGTGGCCCGCCGCAGCTCCCCAGAGCAAGACGCAGTGGATGAAGCCTATATCTGCTTGACCCTAGCCGGAGTCATGGTGGCCGGGTTCGTGACAGACCTAATTGGGATCCATTCCATATTCGGAGCCTTTGTTTTTGGCCTAACAATTCCAAAAGAAGGACAATTTGCAGACAGGCTGATAGGGAGGATCGAAGACTTTGTGTCTGGTCTGTTGCTTCCACTTTACTTTGCTTCAAGTGGGTTGAAGACGGACGTGGCAAAGATCAGGGGAGGAGAGGCGTGGGGGCTGCTGGCTCTGGTTATTTCGACGGCCTGCGCTGGGAAGATTTTGGGGACGTTTGTTGTGGCAATGATGTTTATGATCCCTGCTAGAGAGTCCTTGACGCTTGGTGTGCTCATGAACACCAAGGGCTTGGTTGAGCTCATTGTGCTCAATATTGGCAAGGAGAAAAAGGTCAGTTAACTTCTTTATTTATTTCGACCACATATACATCGGCATTTTAATTAATTATATACACTACGTACTATAAAAAGTATGAAAATTGATTGAATGTCCATGTATAATTAACATGTTCTTACTTGTAGTGTGATGAAAAAAGCTCATTTTCCTTGTCCCTTTCACACCTATTTAAAGGAAAGTTAACAATAATGGAAAATAAATTTATAAAGACAACTTAATCATACATGTCATAAAAATGTAACAAAAGGTATCCTCTACACATGTTCTCTAAAGGAATAGATTATAAATTTATAAATATTATGTACAAGTCCTTTTAGGATTTGAAATGTGAGAAGTCGGTCGACTGATAATTAAATAATTGATCGCCCCATGTACATCTCGCCAAACACAAGATCTCTTATGTGAAAAATGAATGTGTAATGTTGTTTGGTACCATGTTATGTCAGACTGTGAATTTACATTCAGACAAAATAAACTTAACTAGGGTTTAGCATGAGCATGTATCACACAACTAATTCATCATATCAGCATTTGACCAAAAAAAAAAAATTCATCATATCAGCAAATCAATACTGTTTAGTATGGGATTAACTTAAGGCAGGTTTAGTTGTTGGGGCCATCTTAGGGAATCATTTGAAAACCACAACTCATCAACTTTTACCCTCTTTGTAATATGTTGTTTACTTTTTTTAGTACAAGTGATTCTCTAAATTAGTGGGGATGATGATTTTTCACACACAAATAATGTCATGGAGGTTCAAGTCTGAGACCTCTTGTTTGCAACTCAAGACCCTTTTCCACTGTGCTAGACCATATGTCGTTTACGTTATTGTCTGTTTACAAAACATCATTAAGCGGCAATGATCCAGTGGAACTTTATATCACTTCTTTATTGTTTTATTGAAGATGTATTGATATCCCCCTCCATTTTCCTAAAAGCTTTTGGCCAATACATGCACTCTTTTGTGGCTCATAGCAATTCTCACACCCTGGATGATGGCTTAAGTTACATGTCCTCAGAAGATTAAAAAGCAACAAACAGTCGCACAGTGAGATAAAGTCACGAAAAGAATAGATTAAGGGACACACACACGTTTTGTAAAGGCTAAAAAGCAAGGATTTTGGGTCAAGTTGGTCCCGTTTGCCTTGGCGTTATTGCGAGTGCATCCAAAGATTAAAGTTGGGTTGTATAATCTCAATTATTGATGTAAGAAATTTGATGAATTATTACATTTTGTTCGTCTTCAAGACTTCAACTTTCTATTTAAGGGCGGAAATTGTCTGTAGCATTGCCCTTTAAGTTGGTGCTTGGCCTTTCTAGAAAATCAGTTAAATATTCTAAAGGTAATGGTTTTGGGCTTTGTGTTATATATGTAATATTATATCTTAAGAATTTTTTTTTTCTGTGTGCAAGACTTCTAACTTTCTATAGGAGCTGTCTATTTGCATTGTTTTATATGTTGATATATGCGTTATGTCGTGAGACTATCAATTAAACCTGTTTTTAATAGTAGTATTATGTAAAAAACTGAGTGACATGATATCAAAGATATGTGATTTTTGCTACTTTGGGTTAAACAATGTTATCTTATGAATTACTAGTTCTTTAATTACAGGTGCTTAATGATGAGACATTTTCTATTCTAGTCCTCATGGCACTCTTCACCACCTTCATCACAAGTCCTCTAGTGATGGCCATTTACAAGCCGGCACGAGGCATCTCATTGCGCCCTCACCGCAAGCTAGGTGACCTCTCGACCAGTGAGACCTTCAAAGACGAGCTTCGAGTGGTCGCATGTGTTCATGGGCCTGCCAATGTGCCTTCACTCATTGGCCTCATTGAGTCCATTCGGAGCTCCAAGAAATCCCAACTCAAACTCTTCCTTATGCACCTTGTGGAGCTCACTGAACGCTCTTCTTCCATTATCATGGTCCAAAGAGCTCTGAAAAATGGGTTTCCCTTCTTTAATCGGTTGGGCCGAGGCCAGCTCCACGACAGTGTTGTTGGGGCTTTCCAGGCCTATAGCCAATTGGGTCGAGTCTCCGTCCGGCCTACAACTGCAATTTCAGCCCTGTCCACAATGTATGAGGATATATGCCACGTGGCGGAAGATAAGAGGGCGGTGATGATCATATTGCCCTTCCACAAACAATGGAGGTTCGAGGGCGATGATCATGAGACGACGGAGATTGTGGGCCACAGTTGGAGAGGGGTCAACCAGAAGGTGCTTCAAAATGCGCAGTGCTCGGTTGCAGTGCTCGTGGACCGCGGATTTGGTTGCCTTAGATCACAAACTCCTGGGCATACAAGCACCATGACCCAACGGATCTGCATTGTGTTTTTTGGTGGGCCCGATGATCGCGAGGCCTTGGAGTTGGGTGGTAGGATGGTCGAACACCCGGCAGTTAAAGTGACGATTGTGAGATTCTTCGAGAAAGAGGGCTTGGAGAGTAATGGGCCTCATGGGTTTATGTTAAAGCCCTCACCCTCCAAGTCCACCGATAATCACTATAGCTTCTCCACAGCTAAAATGGACAGAGAGAAAGAAAAGGTACTTGTGCCTCACTATAATTTAGTCACATTGCAATATGTCCACCATCTATAACCACACATTCGTTACACCACCGTGTTACACTAACAGATTAGTCAAATCACACAATTTTAGCTCGTTTAGCATTTTCAGTATGTACTAATTTGTGGTAAAATTTGATCATCAGAAACTAGATGAGGGTGCAATGGCTGAGTTCAGAAGCAAGTGGGATGGGAAAGCAGAGTACGTAGAGAAAGTGGGAGCCAATAACATCATAGCGGGGGTGTTGGCAATAGGACGAAGTGGGGATCAAGACCTACTGGTCGTGGGAAAAGGGAGGTTCCCATCAGCCATGGTAGCAGAATTGGCAGACCGGCAAGCTGAGCATGCAGAGTTAGGCCCCATTGGAGACATATTGGCCTCATCAGGCCATGATGTGGTATCATCAGTCCTTGTGATTCAACAGCATGACGTAGCTCATGCCGTGGAGGCTCCAGTGTCGAAGATGGTGCACCGTGACTACGAAACGTTCATAGCAGATGAGTCTTCCAGCAATGTGCTTGAGATTTCTAAGGAATCTGTGTGACCAAAAGTAATTAACTTGTTTATATTAAGTGTATTGATTTGTTACAAGTTTCCTTGTCCAAAAATTGTGAGATTAGGTTTTGTTATCAACTTATGATGGTACCAAGTTGAGGAAAATATCCAAGCTAATGATTCAGAGTTTACAAATTTAATGACAAATCAAAGCAATGATTAAGGGATTAATTAAGAAGCAATATGATTAGCACTGGACTAATTAGTGGGACATAACAAACTTGACTGTAGTGGGAGGAGCAATTATCTGCCTTCTAGTTGGAGGCAGTTTTGTTTATATATGTAAACAGGGTAAGGCGGTAGGTTCGACTTGAGACCACTTGGTACTTTTCTTATCCCCTATAAAAACCCTCACCTACTTATTTAATTTCAAAATTCACCATTGTGAAGAACAAAGACGCCAGTCATTTAGGGTTCAAAGTCAATCTCACTTTCAATTACCACCAACCATGGAGCTCAACATAACCACTATGAGAACTTCATCAGATGGAGCTTGGCAAGGTGACAACCCTTTGCACCATGCCTTCCCATTGTTGATAGTTCAAACCACCCTCGTCCTCTTCGTTAGCCGCCTCCTCGCCTTACTTCTCAAGCCACTACGCCAACCTAAAGTCATCGCTAAAATATTAGTACGTTTTTTTGTGCTGATATATGCGTGCTTATGTCTAAAACTACGTTGTTTTTTATTTATTTTGTGCATGACTGAAAAGAATGTTTGCTTTTACTTTCTTGTGTACAATTCAGGGTGGGATTCTGTTGGGACCATCAGCACTTGGCCGGAACAAAGACTTCTTGCAGATCATATTCCCTTCATGGAGCATCCCCATACTTGAATCCGTAGCAAGCATTGGCCTTCTCTTTTACTTATTTCTTGTAGGCGTTGAGGTTGATCTGAGCTCCATTCGCCGCAGTGGCAGAAAAGCCATCACCATAGCCATTGCAGGCATGGTCCAAATTTCAATTTGATACAATATATTTTCCAATATTTTCTTTTAGTACATTTCACTCAAATTTTCAAACTTCCATCTTCAAATTCTCTCAGGCATTTCAAACCCCTTTCTCTTCGGAGTAGGGTCACATTCCTCATGCGCAAAGCCATCCTTGGAGAGAACAAAGTGGGCTACGCTCAGTGTCTTGTGTTCATGGGGGTAGCTCTCTCCATCACCGCTTTCCCTGTCCTCGCACGCATCTTAGCAGAGCTTAAACTGCTCACAACCCGCGTCTGCGAAACAGCAATGGCAGCAGCAGCCTTCAACGACGTCGCTGCGTGGATATTGCTGGAATTGGCCTTGGCCTTAGCCGGAGGGAACCACAAAAGCCCCTTAGTATCCCTTTCGGTTCTCATTTCAGGTGTTGCCTTTGTTGCTTTTCAGCTAACTTTGGTCAGGCCCTTCATGCAATGGGTAGCCAAACGCAGCTCATCCAATCAAGACCTAGTGGACGAGGCCTACATCTGCTTAACCTTAGCCGGGGTAATGATATCCGGGTTTACCACTGACCAAAAGGATTGAAGATTTTGTGTCTGGTTTGCTTCTCCCTCTCTACTTTGCTTCAAGTGGGTTGAAGACAGTTGTGGCTAAAATTCAAGGGGTCAAGGCATGGGGGCTGTTGGCTTTGGTGATATCAGTGTCCTCCACAGGGAAGATTTTGGGAACGTTCTTGGTTGCCATGTTGTGTATGATACCAGTAAGAGAGTCATTGGCTTTGGGTGTGTTGATGAACACCAAAGGGTTGGTGGAGCTCATTGTTCTCAATATTGGCAAGGAAAAGAAGGTACGTGTATTTTTGGTTTTACAAATACCCGCTTATAATATAAGACATAAACGAATTATGCCATGTGTTTTAAGTAATTCAAACCGAAAATATAGGTTTGGGTTTGATATAAGAATCAAATTTGGATTTTGAGTTTCAAGTGTGGTGTTTAGTCCTGTTATTACCACGTTGGGGGATTAACTTTTGGAAACTTTGCTTTACAGATTCTAAACGACGAGATGTTTGCTATTTTAGTCCTGATGGCACTTTTCACCACCTTCATGACTACTCCAACTGTGATGGCCATTTACAATCCCTCATGGGACGTCATTGCTTCTCCA
This sequence comes from Prunus padus, assembly GCA_024362665.1. NCBI lineage: Eukaryota > Viridiplantae > Streptophyta > Magnoliopsida > Rosales > Rosaceae > Prunus > Prunus padus. The sequence goes on from JANFAM010000019.1 coordinate 6,901,001, forward strand.
ACTCCCCGTCTCTTACATTCTCCAACCAAAACCTCAAAGAAACGAAAGGACCTTCGGATCCTTGCTTGCATTCATGGTCCCGGAAGCGTACCCTGTTGAAACCAATTGTCCCACATCGGAAAGAGGGAAGGAGAAATAATAGTTTAAATAGAATTACCCCACTCTAACACACACCGGCGCTTTTGTGATAAAACCCCACACCGAGGATTGTGCGGGTGGTTAAGTGGAAACGATGCTCGGTGTTGTTGGAGTGGGCCTCGGCCGTCGACCTGGAAAGTTCAACATGGTATCGAGCCAGGCGGGCCCGTTCTGCCACGTGATGGGTGGGTCCCCATTTGGCGGGTCCCCATTGGCCCCGCGTGATGGGTGAGTCCCCTTTGGCTCCACGTGGTTGCCGATGTGTGGATCTCCACGTGTGGTTGCCGATGTGTGGATCTCCACGTGTGACCCACAAAATAGGGTCTCACGTGCGGGGGAGTGTTGAAACCAATTGTCCCACATCGAAAAGAGGGAAGGAGAAATAATAGTTTAAATAGAATTACCCCACTCTAACACACACCGAGGCCTTTTGTGATAAAACCCCACACCTGAGGATTGTGCAGGTGGTTAAGTGGAGATAACCCCACACCTGAGGATTGTGCAGGTGGTTAAGTGGAGACAGTATCGGTGTTGTTGGAGTGGGCCCTCGGCCCGTCGACCTGGAAAGTTCAACATACCCTCCCTCATCAACCTCATTGAGTCAACCGGAACCGCCTTCGAAAACTCACCCCCGCTCAAAGTTTACGTCATGCATCTTGTTGAGCTCACTTATCGTTCATCTTCGATTATGATGGTACACCGTGTTCGAAAAAATGGTTCTCCCTTCATCAACCGCTTATGTCGAGGTGTTTCGCAGGAACAAATCCCGGCAGCATTTAAGGCGTATGGTAGAGTTGATCAAGTCACCATCCGCCACACGATGGCCATCTCGGCATTGTCCACAATGTACCAGGACATACTGCACGTTGAGGAAGAAAAGAGGGTGTCGATCATCATCTTGCCTTTTAACAGACACTGCAGAACAGAGGGTGAAGAGACAATGGAGAATTTGGGGCATGATTGGAGAGGGGTCAATCAGAGGGTATTAAGCAGTGCAAATTGCTCGGTAGCGTTGTTTGTGGATCGTGGATTTGGTGGCAGATCTGAGAGGCGTGCAGTGGCCTCAAGTGCCGCCGTTTCAAAGAGGGTGTGCGTTTTGTTTGCGTGTGGACCCGATGACCGGGAGGCTTTGGAGTTTGGAGGGAGACTGGCGCATCAAGTGTTATGGTCACAGTTGTGAAGTGCGTTCAGGTTGAAGGAATAGACAGCTTGGAGCAGAGCAATGAGAGTGAAGTTGATGAGGCTGCAGTAGCAGAGCTGAGGAGGTCTAATGAGTCAGTGGAATACATAGAGAAGGTGGTGGCCGGCAATGTTGCAGACATGGTGGTGATTATTGGTCGGAACACAGAATACGACCTGGTTATCTTGGGGAAGGAGCAGCACCACCCAGCCATGGTTGCAGAACTGGCTCACCAGCAGCTTGAGCATGCTGAACTGGGGCCAATTGGAGATGCATTAGTTTCGTCCTCACATGGGATCTTGTCCTCCATACTTGTGATACAAACGCCACGAAGTAAAAAATGAATTGATCGAAGGCAGTTGGAGACCAGGATTTGTAATTGTAGCCGTGTAAATTAGTTTGTCATTAGCCGAGGCAGACTTCACATGTTAGGAAAATAACGAATAATGGAGTTCATTTAATTATGTTAGCAGATCAGTCAATGTATTTGCTAGTTTATCTCCTTGTAAAAAGTTAAGAAAAAAAGACACCCCCCCAGTTTTATGACCTGAGGATGGAATCAGCGCTTAAGATTCTTGTAGGATTATGTGAAACGAATAAGGCAGTAGAACAAGAAGAACGTTGAGGAAGAAAGATGCTGGGTTGAGATTCGAGAGGCAAAATGTAGAAGACCAACTTTAGATGACCTCCCTACATTTTGCCATTATGCAAACTATTTTTTCGTGGTCTCAGAGGACATCGCATCGGAACGGTGCTATTAATAGCAGTAAATTACTCTATGGAGACAGAACTATATACCACCAGGCCAATAATTCAACGAAGAAAATTGTTCAATCGATTGCTGATTACTGGGATTTCACACGGAAAACATATCAGAACACAAATGAAGGATAACATACTTAGAACCATTGCAAATTAAAAGAAATTTTCATTCCTCAAATCTCACAAACAAATTCGAACATTTCAGTACTCTTTTGAATTGGGCAATTAACCCTCTTGTGAATACTTGTACGCATATAAACAACTTTGAAAAACACCAAATATCCCCAATTAAGTTACATAAAATGTTTTAAGATGAAAGAAAAAAAAAGGAAAAAAAAAACGTTTTCTGCAAATATACTAACCTCAACAAAAGTGTTTTTTCCATGGAAATGGATCTCAAATCCAATTTATCACCAACTAACCAATCAGTCAGCAGCAGCTGCAAACAAATTCCATATTCACCAAATTCCATTTCCTTCACCCTAGGCATCAATCTTGGCAGCCATCAATTTGAGTGCTAATAATTTGTGTCCGCAACTTATGGGTCAACCAGAAATTTGTTGAGACCATGTAAGATTCTACTTGGACACACAATGCAAAACACAACCAAAACAGGAATGAGACTCAGAACTTGCATATCATAGCCAAATACAATTCAAGACAAATAACGTTTCTTGCACCCTCTTGTAGTGGTGGAACAGCATTGTGGTGAACATAAAATCTACTTTTAAACACAAAACATGACAAAATATGGAAAAAGTTACAAATTATAATGAAAATATGTTCCTCCGGGTACACTAACCTTAGTTAAAGCCTCCCCCAGTCCATGTTGAATCAGATTTCCCATTTTGACCAGCAACCTTCGAAACAGATGCACTCTGGTAATGATCAAATCCATCGTCTTTGCCATCATCCCAGCCAGCCCAACCGTCACTGCTATTGGATCCCGTTCCCTTAGTAGTCTCTTGCTTCCTATTGTCCTTTTGGTCCCAATCATCCCAAGAACTCGAGCCGTAAGAATTAAAATTCCCACTCAATGACTGCCCCCCTCCAGAAGAATTCCATTGTTTATTCTCCGGTTTAAACTCTTGATAATATCCATTTTGCTCACTATCATTTCGTTGCCAGTTATTATCAGCCTTCCAGGTTGTTCCGTCTTTAGCGTACTCTTCAACCTTTTGTGAAGCCATTGCCATGACCCCTTTCATAATCCCCCAAGTCCTCTGTCCTATCTCTGAAGTCTTTGCAGTGACAACATTAACAGTTTCATTCACCTTGTAATCATAGCCACCCTCTTTCACCTGTTATAAGATTTTAATCACACAACTTTTTTTTATCAAAGTTCAGAAATTGGAAAGATGGCTTATAATATATGCATTCCTTGTATAAAAAAATGCAGAATATTTAGTTAATGCGAAAGCAAATAACACAATTCTCTCTCTCTCTCTCTCTCACACACACACACACCCCCGTAGAGATAAAGACTAAAAACACACAAACCTTTCTCAAAACTCAAAGCAATGTACAAAAGAAAAAAAACAAAGGTAATGGGTGACTACCAAGATCTGTCTTCCTCACAATAGATGTTCTTTGCCCCCCGAAATAGCCTTACATTTGTAGTATGGTTCATAAATTTTCAAACCTCAGGACATTTAAGTTGATCTAATACCCAAGGGGGAATAATATTTAATATGGCTGTTACTTAAAACAATGACTAGCAGTGGTGGTTTGCCAGTAATTGACACCATGAGAAGGCTGGGCTAGAGTGTTTTGGTAATTATTTTTTATGTCAATTGGGGATGGTTACAATTTATAATGGTACTTTGAGATGTTAAGACAGAAGATCAAGCCACTATGAGGGGTGTTTACTACATCCATGAAGCAAGTCATTAGCTTCAAATTCTGAGGAGTTAACCTATTAAATTTGGAATTTGATAGTTAAGAAATAGTAGAAGTGGTGAAAAAGGGTGAAAATGAAAAACAGAGGTACAAAAAAATGAATAACAGCGGCAACCTTTTCTTGGTGAGACAGCATAGAAATCACACAATATCAGGGCTGTTCACCCAACTTATCTGAATATTTGAAAGAGCAAAGAGAATGTAGCTTTTTCATTCAATACTAACTATTTTCTATTCCTTGTCCTTCCCTAAAGGTGATCCAAATGGAAAGCAGAAATTGAATTATTTTAATGAGTACTTGATATTAGTTACGTTACAAAGTAAGAGATCTATTGGTTTTAGTTTTTTGTTGTTGTTTATTTCTGTTTTCTATTGCAGTTAAGCAAGAATTAACTAGCTCCAAATGCATTGTGAGTTCATATCACAGGCACATATTACAGGCAAGGAGCATGAAGTTGTATGTAATTGGACTGACAAAAGCACATACAAACAGAAAAAGTGATGCCAAACATATATCATCGCAGTACACATACCAAGTTCCTCCATTCACAGCGTTCAATATAAGCATTAAACCTATTACGTCTACAGCATTTCAATAACCACAATGGCGGATTCTTCTTGCTTAGCATTTCAATAATTTCGAACTACCACTATAAGAGAAATTGCAAACCAGCAACTCTAATGGAACTAGAAGACATAATAAATATGCATGAACAGAAAGACAACGCCTGGCAGAATGGTCATCTAAAATCAAACAAAAGTAAGAGTGACAAGTAAAATACCTTCGTAGTGAGCTCTTTCGTGCCTGCCTGGACTACACTCGCAGCCGACTGAGCCGCAGACGCAGCAACCAAAGACAGCTTACCAATACCCTATTCAAATGACAAAAGTGCAAAACCAAAAACAAACATGCAATGTGTATTAATATTCAGCCATTCCCAGCTACAATCAATCACATATAAAAATAAACACAGAAACAAAAATAATGCAACCTGAGAAACAACAGATAACACATCGCCTTGCGCATTCACATTCTGATGATTCTGGGAAGGCGCGGGGCTCGATCCAAACCCGACATACTTCCCGCCCTGCGAGGGCGGGAGCCCGTCAGGCCGTGACTCGTTCTCTGCCATTTTTCTCGCGAAAAAGCTCTCCTTATTCGCCGCCGAGGCCTCAAATTGTGATCTCGTAATGTCTTCCGTGGACCTCGACCTGGCGGGCATGCTTCCTCCATATCCACCACGATCACCATGACCACCACCACCACCACCAGCTCTGAAGTCGCCGGTCGACTGGTTCCTCCTTATATCGTTCGACGATCTGAAACCGTCGTCGTCCCAACTATCCCACCCCCCATTGTTCCCGGAATTACCACCCCTGCTGCCGCCACCGCCGCCTCCATGGGCCAAAGGCGGCTTTGATTTCCCGAACCCTAGGCTCTCCTTCACGACGGGTGGGTCCCGCCAGGGACGCCTCTCCGCTAGGGCTTGAATCCGATCCCGGTAGACGCTGGCGGCGTTGGTGTTGTACTTGGTGACGATATCGGTCTCCTTGGGGACGCCGTAGCTGGTAAGGAAGGCGTTGAGCTGCTCGTTGCCGCCGGCCTCCATCTTCTTGATCTGGATCTCGGACCAGGAGTCCATGGTGACGGATCGGACGAAGGAGATGTGGACGCCAAGGCCGCGGTGCTTGCCGGAGCACTCTAAGCACATGAAGACGCCGTAGGATACCGAAGCCCATTGAGGGTTCTTCTGGGAGCAGTCGACGCAGATCTTGTTCCCTGGCTGCGATTGCAGGTCCCGGAGCCGCCGAGATGCCGCCATTTTTTGGGGGTCCGATCCGTTCCGATCTGAATCGGATTGTACAAAATCGGATCAAAAAATTGAGATAAAAAAAATTAAGATAAAAAAAAAGATAAAATTTTATTGAGAGGAAGGGACGCGGAATGTGACCCTGTTTGCGGAGAGGACTTAGAATTAGGGGAACACCGACAGCGTCAATTCGTCGAACACTTTTTATAGTTTTATCATGGATTAGAAGAACAGATGGACTCCACTGCTCTCTGGCTGCATATCTCACGGGCGGCACGTGCGGTCATTTTTAGTTTTACTTTTCTGTTCCTTCCTATGAATTTAGAAACAACTAACTTACTAAATTTGTTTCAACAAAAAACAATATGTACTTGATTGGTTGGTTAACGTATTTTGTGTGACAGTTTTATTTGATCTTTGGTAAATGGCCCATCATTTCATTCAACATTCATAAAATTATTTTTTCATTTTCTTGTTAAATTGTATAATTATATGCTTCACGTGTAAGTTTTTTCTGTTTTTTTTGTCCGTTCACGCACAAATTGATAACTAGTTAAAATTTATTAATTCAAACAATTACTTACTCGTACATGGATGATTATTTACTCGAGCATGAACATTGATATAATACATTTAATTGGATCTCCATTGACTTGTGGAGGGGGCCATGACTATCATCTAGATTATAGGGTTACACTAAAAAGATTTTAATGTGGCATGTATAAGCATGGCTTAATAGCTGAGATATTGAAAGTGCATGTCGACCAAAGTTCAATGGGAGTATTAGGCAAAAAACAGGAAAGTTAGTTAGATTTGTGAAAAAAACAAGATCCATAAATTGGTAAGTTGGGAAAAGAAATACGAAACGTGTAATTATGGTGATGAAAATATTTCAGGGCAACTAGTTGAAGAGTTATAATTCCATTATAATCTCTCACTCTATTTTTCAGTTGTTTTTGTTGATTTAGTATACTTGAATTATTGTTTCCGTATATTAGAGAGTATAACGAAATTAGATGTTTTGGTTATAAAGAAGGTGAATGAGAGGGTAGCTTCGACCTCTTGCCCTGGCTATGCGGTATGCTCACGAAATTTAATTAAATCAATATATGTAAAAGGCCCTTCAAGAAACCCACTACATCGTTTTTTTTAATAAAATAAAAAACATTTGCCAACGAAATTTCGTCGGAAGAGGTCTAATCCTGCAAATATTTGCCGGCTTAGATCTGTACCGACGAAACTTCGTCGACACAGGTGTTTTCTTAGTTACAGGATATAGCTAGGCGGCTAAACTTTAAAATATTTTTTTTGGGTATAGCCGCACGGCTATACTTTTTAGATATTCTATTTTGGGGTATAGCCGCACCGCTATACTATTTAAAGGTATAGAATATTCTATTTTTGAGTATAGCAGCACGGCTATACTTATAAAATATTCTAAATATTCTATTTTGGAGTATAGCCGTGCGGCTATACTTTTAAAATATTGTATTTATGGAGTATAGCCGCATGGCTATACTATTTAAAGGTATAGAATATTTTAAGGGTACTATACTCTTTGAATATATTATGTTTTAATTACTTTTATTTATTTAATGAAGAATTAGTATTTAAATATTTTAATTAATTTCATAAAAATTACTTAATAAATACTATTTAATTATATTTAATTATCTTGAGGGGCCATAAACAACTGCCATTGCCTTCACATTATTAGGCAATGGCTTGGGGAAGGAATATTTTATACAACATTCATTAGGCCTAGAAGCCCACTCTAACTTTGGATCTTGAAACTGAACATTGCCACATTCAAAAGAAAAAGGTGGAAAGGATTTCAGAAGAATGGGACCATAAAGGTAGACAAATGGGCTTATGGCTTTGCTAGATACTGAAAGGCCCAAATGATTATTTTTCACTTACAATAAAAGGCCCAAATAATTTCAAACATGTAACATTTCTCTACAATAAATTTTGTAAAGAAATAAATAAATAAATATGCCTACTCCATAATTTATGTAGTGTGTGTGAGTTTAGTATACTATCACCCATCTCAATAAAAAAAGTCCTAATATATATATGCCTACATGAAATATTTATGGAAAATAAATGCTATGTACTAGAATGGGATGATTAGGAATCTCACACAAGGAACAAAAAATCAAAATTTTCGCAGAAATATCGGCGATATTTCGCTGATTTTGGACTCGCGATATTATCGCAATGATACAGAAATTTTTCGTAATTTTTTCGAAAATATCAGCGAAATATCCCAATATTTTCGAAAGAAAATTCTGGTAGGTTTTCACAGTGGGTTTCGAGGAGTTTTTGGGCGAGAATGGATGGTGGGCTGGGTAAATCGGAATGGGGGAGGGAGTTTTGAGAAGTTTGGAGGGCTGGCTTGGCCAGAAACGGCTTGAATAGCCATCGGCCGTTCTTGTTCAAAACTGAGAGTGAATGAGCTATCGGGGAAGACGAAGGGAAAAGGGATCTGGGGGAAGCACGTGCTGGTTTTTTTTTTTTTTTTTTTTTTTTGGTCGGAGGCACATGCTGGTAGATTGGCCAGTGTGTGAGGGTTAAAAAATTTCCATTTTTGAAATTACCAAATTGCCCTTTTCGGTTTCTAGAAGTTTTCGTGCTCTTTTCAAGTCGAAATCGAACGTGTCATACGTCCACGAACTCATTTCGACGAGCCAGACGCAATGGCGCAACTCGTTTCGTCAAATTCTTTTCCAAAAATTTAAGTTGACCTTTTTGCCCCCTTAATATTATTAAATGTTTAAATTCCAAAATTTTTAATTAATTTCCAAAATTTTAATTTAATTCATATTATTTTATTTCTTTTCTTTTCTTTTCTTTTCTTTATTTTTAATTTAATTCCTTTATTTTAATTTATTTAAGTCATTTTTAGGGTCAGGGTGTTACATAAGAATTCTACATGCTCAACACAAATATATCAAAAGCTATCACAAACAAAGAAGCACATCTATATTCTTATACATACCACATTCTCCTTTTTGCAAGAGAAGAGCACCAAGCCACGTGCTCAATCCCTTGCCAATGCCATTGATGAGATTTGATTCTCTTAGATTCCTGTTTCATTTCGTCAGTTTTTGCAATCTTTAAGATAACTTCCATTAATTACTAGAGGGTGTTTAATTTTCTTTCATTAATTACTCCATATTTTCTAAGTGACAGAGTTTGTCAGCTCGCAATAGAATCAACTTAAATCACTCAAACCCACTATGCAATGCATTTCCTTCCAATCTTTTGTGTCAAAATAATAGATGATTGACTAAATAAACTTTTTATAAAGTTTCATTAAAAATTTTCATGTATTTATCACAATTTCCGTGGTTTTTATCCAATTTTTATCGATATCGATATTTTCCGATATTTCCATCGATATTTTCGTGTTTTTGAACCACCGATATTTCCGAAACCTTCGATATTTAACACCTTAATCTCACATGGGACAATTAGAATGAATTGGTAGAGACAGATGATTGGTGTCTTATTTGTAGTCATTTTCGGAATAGGCCCAATTTCCTTATCATATATTTGTCAACAAAGTATCATACTCAATTATTTTCTAAGTTTCCAATTTTACCCTTATAATTTTTGTAATTAAAAAAATAAAAAATAAAACAATTTCTACAATTGGGAAAAGAAAAAATATAAGAAATTCTTAACCTATATTTGTCAACCGATAAAAGTTGCTTTGTGATCCTTCACCCAAAAAAAAAGTTGCTTTGTGATCCTATCAATAGAAAACAACCCCCACGTGCGGGCAGTCAATAATATAGGTTGAGCTCTGCTGATTTTAAACTTTTAATTAAAGCCTCACACGTCCTTATTCAATTAATTAGTTTTAGGGATATTTGTAGAAATGTCATCTGAATTTATACATCAGTTTTAATTTGTCACCTTAAAGAAAAATTTAAGTGAAATATCACTTTAAGTTTTCAAAATTCATGATTTGTCACCTGACTTTAACATCATCCAATTTTCCATCCATTTTGAAGGGTATTTTAGTCTTTCTATCCATCAATCTTTACAAAGAATTTTCCATCCATCAATCTTTTAACATCATCCAACCAGATTGATGGATGGAAATATTAAAATACCCTTAAAAATAAATGAAAAATTGGATAATATTAAAGTCATGTGATAAATCATGAATTTTGAAAACTTAATGTGACATTTCGCTTAAATTTTTCTTTAAGGTGACAAATTAAAACTGATGTATAAATTCATGCGACATTTCTACAAAAATCCTTTAGTTTTAAAAAGTGATAACTTTTATGCACTATTAATTGATTTTCAAATTTAGGTATTGAAATTTTGACATCCAACTGCATCTTCACCGTTTTGGTAAATAGAGCTAGTTGGGAGAGGGGTCAGTCATTCCAGGGGGCGGATGCACCAAGGGACAAGAGGGGGTCAATTGATCCCTTGGGATGCCGGCATTTGACAGTGAAGGTCTCAGGTGAGCAGTTGCGGACCCCTTGGCCAACAGTTTTTTGACCCCTTGGGCGCACTGAACGTGCTCGACGAAAGTCCCCAAAGAGAGAGAGGTGGGTTGATGAGGTTATTAAGATGGTAATGGACGGTGCAATGGCAGTGGGTGAGTTTTAATTTTGGAGAGAGAGGTCTCAGGAGTGAGAGAGAGAAAAAAGGAGAGGAGGAGAGAGGATTGGGGTGGGTGTTGGAGAGTGAAACTGTGAAAGAGAAGATGGGGATGTATTATTTTTTGTTTTTCTTTTCTTTTGTTTTTCAAAAGGGAGGTGTGGGTTGGGTTGCTTCATTTTAAATTTTAAAAAAGATAATTCTAGTCTCTATATATTATAATTGTATTCTTTATAAAAAAAAATGATATTCTTTTTTAGATGAGATATTAACAAAAGTGCCTAAAACTATTGAAAAATAAATTATTTATGAAGCTATATAATGCAATGTTTTCAAAAGAAAACTCGTCGTTCACAATTGAAACTTGGATGAAAGTACTAATTTTCTATTTTTTAGTGTATTTTCTTCCAAAAAAATTTCAAAACTTTTGAACTGTGACTCTTTAACCCTAGAATCCTGAATCCGCCGTTGAGTCATTTTATATTGGCTATTTATATTATATAAGCGCCGTACTCTCTTTTTCTGTGGTCTCACTCTCATGGACTTTTCTTGACCCTCAAAGGATTTACAATAATACTGCACAGAGAGACAGCTATCGATAATTGATCAGTCACTGTAGCCAATAGGCACACATCCCTAGATTCTTTTATGACATTTCAAAGGATGGGATGAGCATGAGTATATTTAATGTCATTGCATGAACCATCATATAATTATTATGATTATCTGGATCGTTGATATTTTCTTATTGATTATCACCATATTATTATGTTTCATTCAACATATTGATACAATTAGGGCCCGTTTAATAACTATTTCAGTTTTTAATTTATAGTTTTCATTTAAAAAAAAAATTAAAACTTGTTTGATAATTAATTTCAATTTTCAAAAAAAGTGAAAACTAAAAGCTCAACACAAGATGTTTGGTAGCTGATTTTAATTTTCAGTTTTTAGTTTTATGTGAAACTTGGAAATTGAAGTTTTTAGAGTCCAATTGTGAGTTTGAGATCACAGAATGAAAGTGCATGTTACAAAGAGTTCATAATATTTTTCGGTGAATTTTTTGGAATTAGAATATTTTTTTTGTGAATTTTGGAGATAGAGTTCCAAATGCTTGGATTAGGTCCGTGGCCAGACACAAGAATAGAGCGACCGAGTCGAAGTCAGGAGGTCCCAAATACCAAATTTTGGAGAAATTTTTAAATGTTCCGTGACACCACGTGGCTGGTGTACCATCCAATAGACCTAGGACATTTGGAAGTACTTTCCAATTTATTGCATTATTTTTTATGACACATGGGCAGACTGCATTGGAAATATTCCACATGTCCTACATCTAGTGAATGGTATACCAACCACATGGTGTACCGGGAACACCCAAAAATTACTCCAAATTTTGATAACTGAAGTGCATTTCTTGTTCATGATGTAAAATTAATTAATTAATAAAATAGAAGAGCAAAAAAAAAAGAAATCTGAAAACATAAAACATTTTCAAGTTGTTTCAATAATAAGGTTGATTTTAAAAACTAGATTTCACTTTTTTTTAAAACAGAAAACTAAATCTGTTACCAAACAAGTTTACAGTTTTCAAAAAAAGTGAAAAGTGAAAATGAAATGCTTACCAAACAACCCATTAGACTATTAGTTTGTTTACTCATAGGATCTATGGAACAAAAGCAACTGACGTCAACACGGCGTCACGGTTGACGTCAGTAGCCTTCGGGCAGCGAGGCGAGCTACTTCTCCCCACTGTTTGCCCGGACTCTCTCTCTCTCTCGCTGGAACCTCCTTCTGCTGCCTGGGCTAAACCCAAGTGGTGGAGGCGCTCCTAGATGTTTAGAAATTAGAATGGCGGTTGCATTGTTTGTTTTATATGCGCTTGTTTCAACTTTCAATTATAAAACTATTGTGTTTAATTTTACATGCCTAACCGTCCCTCAAACTGCATCGCGTGCTTATCAGTTGACTAATTTGACCGCGGTTAAAACGATGGATTGCTTACCCCTGTATTTTTCCAAACAGTAAGCATGGTCCATTCAAGCAATCTGATCATGATGAAGATGTTTTCATCATTACAAGCTAGGATGGGGCCAGTGGTGAAGATGTTTTCATCATTCCAAGCTGGGATGGGACCAGTGGGATCCAATCGATTCACAATTATAGCACACATTCGTAGTTGGTGTTGTTGTTGGGCAGTTTGGTTTCATATCACAACACAACGTATGATGATAAAAATAGAACCCAATTGATATGTGATTGATAGAGGAAGAATCCCCAGTACCAACAACAAAAAAACAGCTCTGAATTCAAAGATCATGGCTTCCAATTTTCCAAGGCACCCAAAAAACAGCCTAACGAGACTATAAAAGTAAAGAAAGCTACGTTGTTGAGCTGTTGAGGGGTTGGTTGTGGCCAATTAATGCTGGTTAACACAACAGTGTAGTAGCTCCAGTTGAACCCAATCTATTACCTACATTCAACCAGCCCATACTCATATTAATTTTCCATGCATTTCCTTCCTCCTTTTTTTAATTTTTAATTTTTCATCTATGGTTTGAGGCATCTTTTGTCTTACCCTCTACCCCCTCTCCTAATGCTTTGTTTCCAAATGCTATAAGATAGAGAGAGTTCTATCAGTTTGTCTCACATATTTGTGGGGTGACAGAAAAAGGGCAATTTAGCTCTGAGCTTCTGTGTGAGTTTTCTGATTGGGTTGGGATTAGTTCTTTTTTGTGATTTGAGGAAATGGGTATCTTTGCATTGGTGACAGGATGGCCAGGACCTAGTGGGTTTGGATCAGCTTCTACTGCTGAGCAGGTCACTGAAGGAGTTGATGCTAGCAACCTTACTGCTATTGTCACTGGTCAGCTATAACTTTGCATTTTCCTCTTTGAATTCTGTGTTTTTGTTTCTTGATGGATTTTCTTTTGGGGTTTATGGGGCTACCAATCAGATGCATTGAGCCATATTATCAATCTTGGGTAGCTACCTAGTTTCAACCCAACACGTTTTCCTGTTTGTAAAATGCAGGTGGGGCTAGTGGAATTGGGTTTGAAACTGCAAGGGTCTTGGCACTTCGCAAAGCCCATGTCATCATTGCCGCCAGAAACACAGAGGCTGCAAATGAAGCAAAGCAGCTCATTCTTAAAGACAATGGAAGTGCTCGAGTTGATGTTCTAACACTTGACCTCTGCTCCATCAAGTCTGTTAGAGCATTTGTTGACAGCTTCAATGCTCTTGATCTTCCTCTCAACCTCTTAATGTAATGATCTTTTTCTCTCTTATTTATTTAGGCTTCATGTAACATATTAGCACCTGCATCTTATTCAGTTTTTAAACAATTGGTGGTTTATGTTGTAGAAACAATGCTGGTGTCATGTTCTGCCCCCACCGGCTTTCGGAAGATGGAATAGAATTGCAGTTTGCAACGAATCATCTTGGTAAGTCCTACTTATTTGCTTTCTGATTTGGGAATTATTTTAGGGCCTATCTCATATTCTGAATTGGGAAAAACAAGTTGACGAAAAAGGGTTTTAAACTTTTTTAACTTATTTGCATATCTCATATACCAATTTTTACAGGTCATTTTCTCTTAACAAACCTTCTCCTTGAGAAAATGAAGAACACTGCTAGAACTACTGGTGTGGAAGGCAGAATTGTGAATCTGTCATCAATTGCTCATGTACACACTTATAAAAATGGGATTCATTTCGATAAGATCAACGATGGACTTAGGTATCTTTTTCCACACTCATTATTTATAAATAAAAAGATTATGATAAGCAGCTAGTTCATAGTTCTTTGACTCGATGTTTTTTTTGTGTCCCCTCAGTTACAATGACAAAAGGGCATATGGGCAATCCAAATTAGCCAACATACTTCATGCCAACGAGCTCTCACGTCGATTGCAGGTGATCTTCCTACATAGTTAATTTTACACATTTGTACCTCTACCCTAATACAAAAATTGCTCATAAAATCCTAGCTCAACCCCAAGCTATCTTTATCATTTTAGCCAAATGAAAACAGGTATATGGTACTTGTGGTAGGGGAATGTTTCCTAGTTTCATTAATCACTGGCCTCAACTAGTTAGCTCTGCAATAAGCATTGGTGAGACCTACTTGATTATGGAGGCACATGAAGTGGTGAGGCTGGAGGATGATATAGTATTGGGGACGGTGTCCTCTCCCTTCAACAGTCAATAGTAGATTTTACTTTAACTAAAGATGGCTCTCCGTGCGTACAAAATGTAGAAGTTTTCAATGCTTTGCAGGGGAAAAAAAGCATAGATGAAATAAATAATGGAAGGAGAGGAGGCCCATAAATAGAATTTTAAACTCAATCACTGCCCCATTCATGGTTCCATAGACAGACATTTACCCTGTATTCACAATGTTTTGAACTTTGAATTATGGTAAACGACAGTTTCCATGAATGACGGTCAGCCATTGATGAGATTCTCTATCCTCAAGGAGGAAGGAAGTGAACTTTCTCTTTTGTAGGGTAGGTGGGTAGGAATTTTGATAAATTGTATCGTACTATCAATTAAAACCGTGTAGGGTCGACATGATTTCATTCGATTAATGATCCCAATTCACTAAAACCTAATCAGAAAGTTTTAAAATTCCACGCAAGCAATTTATTGTGTTGGACGAACTGTGAAAAGTAAGACAATGAAGGTAGATTAATATGCAAGTAATCTGCTCTAATTAAGTGGCAAATTGCTTGCCGTGCTGTGCTGTGCAGGAAGAAGGTGTGAACATAACAGTCAACTCAGTCCACCCAGGATTGATCATGACACCTCTCATGAGGCATTCTGCTCTTCTGATGAGTATGTTCCAATATTCCATGCATAATTTGACATTCCCACCAACATATATATATATATACACTTCCACATATTGTAATTTGTATCACAGCTAGGCCATTAACTTTGATCATCTTTGTTATGCAGGAACTTTGAAGTTGTTCACCTTTTGGATTTGGAAGAATGTCCCTCAGGTGATTAATTACTTAATCTCCATCAAATAATCTCAATTTTTCTTTTTAGTACAAGCGATTGGGGGAAGGGGCGTTTACAAACAAACATTCATGGGTGTCTGGGGTTTCAAACCTCTGCTCACAGGGCTTGATGCCAAAGAGAGCTCAACCAACTGAGCTAATCTCAATTATAATTCCTTGTTTAATATATTTTTGCATGCATTGTCTGAATTAAACGTTTTATATCAGGGAGCAGCCACAACACTGTATGTAGCCCTGCACCCAAAATTGAAAGGCGTTACAGGAAAATACTATGTGGACTGTAATGAGATGAAACCCAGCTCATATGCTAGAGATGAAAAGTTGGCCAAAAAACTCTGGGACTTCAGCAACAAGTTGATTGAAGGAGCTTCCAAAAGCTGATTATTTAGGAAGCATCCTCTCAATCTGTGATGCCTATTTTTATATAAAGCTTGCTTGCAAGGCATAAGCCTTTTATGTTGTGGAATTTGGGCTTGATTAAAATGGTTCATAGTGACTGTTATTTAGTCGTTTGTTGATAATTATTTTGTATTGTCAAAAAATTAATGTAATGGGATTTGGACAGAGCAAGGAATCTTATTGGGTGGCGGTTGTGCTGGTTTTATTTTTTATTTTTTCTCAAGGACAAATGCACACAGCCAAAGCTTATTAGCTAAGAACAATAACAAAGTATAACCAAGATTAAACAAAAATAAACCTTCAATCATAACCAGAAAAACAAAAGACTACTAGACAATTCAGACAAAGGAAAATAAAAGACGCACAGAAACTCACAAAAACCATAGACACTAAAGACAGAAAGCCCAATTTACTAATACATACAAAGACTATACAAACTTGCCAATGAGAGTTGGTTGAGTTGGTTAGAGCATCTCCAACAGTGGTAGCAAAAAACACTCTTCAAATTGAAGTTTGTTGACCTACGTGGCAATTTGAAGAGCCTTATTTGCTATTTTAATATTTTTTGCCTCATCAGTCTCTTCAATTCAATTAATACAATATTTGACTTAAAACAATAATAATTAATAACATTTGAAATAATTTATAACATTCTTTTTTTTAAAGATAATATTTATGAAATTTACATCAAACCCATAAAAAAAATAAATGTTTTTAGCCTTTTGATATGATTTTGGTTCTCCCAAAACAAAATAAATGTTTTGAAGAGGCAAGGTCAACTTACCAGTTTTGAAGAGAGAGAATGTGATTGCAGATTTGATGACTGAGGTTGAAGAGGCTGTTGGAGGAAATTTTTCTGATGTGGCTCACCTATTTGAGCATCCCAAAGTGGTTGAAGAGGCTGTTGGAGATGCTCTTAGAACTGTTATCTTTGCTATCAAGGTCTAGGTTTGAGTTTCGTTGTCGACAATCTCTCTTGGTGGGTAGTCTGTAAAAACCAAAAAAGGGGCTAAAATTCCCTTTCTAAGTCTTGAAAGAGATTTGGGTATGCCCTAGCCCTCGAATGGGTAGCCTACCCTCCTCCTAAACTTGAGTCCAATTTTCCTGTTACCAAATTCCCTGTGCCTTCATGTTTCCTCCTTAGTTTTGTGATATATGGCACACAACTTAACAATAATTTAACTCTGTTAGGCCATCTCCAGTCATAGGGCTAAATGTAGTTCAGGCTAAAAATTTAGCCCTCCAAAATATTAATTTTTTATAGAATAGTACAAGGCTAAAATTTTCCATCTCCAGCCATGTAGGGCTATATTTTAGGAACCTTCATATTTTATTATTTTGAGAAGCATAGGGCCCACAAAAAAAGTAGATGAATTTTAATGTGCAATATGAAAAGCACATGCATGGGGCCCACAAAAAATTTGGCATAGGCCAAAACTAGGCTAAATGTGGCCTAGTTGGAGGGCTAAAGGGCCAAATGTGGCCCTCCAAATTTGGCCAAAATTTTATTTAGCGCATGGCTGGATATGGTTTTTGCATTATTTTAGGGCTATATTTGGGATATAGCCCATGACTGGAGATGGCCTTAACTCTCTTCAGCGCTTTCCTTAAAAAAAATAATTAAAATATATTAAAATACATGTTTGACAAAAGAAAAATCCCAGCACCCACCCATCGAACTTCAACAGCCACCCAACACATGACCACCACCCAACCCCAGCAGCGTCAATCCCCTATCCTCCACAACCCAATCCCAATTTTCCCGATTCAATCCCAATTTGACAAAAGAAATTGAAGTAAACAAATAAAATCCCAGCACCCAACCACCACCCAACCCGAACGGCGGCATACCAAGCCAAACCAGAGAAATAAAAGAGAACGAAGGCGCAGAAGAAGAGAGAATCCAAGACAAAAATGGAGTTTAAAGTTAAAGACGATTGGAGCAGCTTCACAAAGACATATCGAAGAAGCAGAAGTTCGAAGACGCTGTCGCCTCCCTCAATTCGATGCTTCGCGACCACTACTCCTCCGTTTCCCCTTCCCTTCGGAAATTGTATTACGGCATCATTTGCCCAGTCACCACCGTCTTGAAGACTTAGTACACCTTGCCGGGTTTCTAGACCACCGAACTCGCCCTCTTCCGCGCGTGCAGCGATTGGAGTTAAAATCCCAGCATCACTTGATGGGATCGGGAATTTGGGTTCATTTTGTTCTCTCTAGGTTTCTTCTCTTTCTTCATTTTTTATTTGAAGTTTTGGGTTTTGGATCTCCATTCAATGTGTCATCTTTTCAGGTTGTGAAAGTCGAAATTGAATTGGGAAAATTGGGGTTGGATTTGTTATTTATGTATGATTATATGTTTTTACTGGTGAATGGTTGGTTACCTGGATGTGATATGAATCGGGAAAATTGGGATTGGGTTGTGGAGAATAGAGGCTGGCGCCGCTGGGGTTGGGTGGTGGTCATGTGCTAGGTGGCTGTTGAAGTTCGATGGGTGGGTGCTGGATTTTATTTGTTTACTTCAATTTCTTTTGTCAAATATGTATTTTAATATAGGGTGATGCTAGGGAGACCAACTTTGTGTACCAACTCTCTAATAAAGGTGGAGCCCACCAATACAATGGATCACACACTCTATTAGAGAGTTGGTACACAAGTTGGTCTCCCTAGCATTTTCCTTTAATATATTTTAATTATTTTTTTTAAAGAAAAGGCTGAAGAGATTTAACAGAGTTAAATTATTGTTAAGTTGTGTGCCACATGTCACAAAACTAAGGAGGAAATATAAGGGCACAAGGAATTTGGTAACATGAAAATTGGAGTCCCTAAACTTGTGCTTACCATAAAAAAGACTACACAAAATTTTTTTGGTAAATACCACGAGATGTCCCCACACCTGAAGGGTGGAATTAATCCCTGCTCGGGATTCGGCTTGCCTCTGACCACAAAGTGCTTCCAATGAGTTTTGAATTCCTGCCATTGAACCACTAGGTAAGACTACACAAACTTTATATTATGTTAATCCAATAATAATTCGATTTGATATTCAATATTTAATAATTCGATTATAATTGAATTTGGATTCGAATTCCGAATTAACAGCAATGAAAAAGAAATAAATACATAAGTTGTTCAAAATGGATGATTTGACATCCTTCCAAGCCGGGACCAGTTGGATGGGGTCGTTTCACAATTACTTTACAGACATTTGTTCTTGACTATTAACAGATTAATGAGGCTATTAAATAAGAGCATTTAATATTATTTCTATTTTCTCTGTCGAAACTTTTTGGGTGTGACGGGCTTCACAATCAGGCTCATGCTTAAAATTAATGGAGTTTTGACACTTATGAAATTCTAGCAATATTGACAAAGTTTCAACAAAAAAGAAATAAATTTATTAAAAAAATTTGACATGTTTAAAAATTACATTAGTTGTAAAAAGTAGTTCCTCCTCAATTTTAAGGAGTCAAGCTTTTTACGTCAATTGAACCAAACTTATTTTTTTGACGAGATAGGGGGGATAAAACCCCAAAAAATAAACAACTAACTAATACAGATCAAAAGAGGCCTAAAAACGCCTAACAAATCATCCACCAAGCAAGAGCTAACCTAGGCAGGAGCCTCATCCAAATAACAAACCTCTAGATCCAAATTAAAGCTCCAATTAGCCATACAATATGCTACAAAATTTCTTTCTCTGTAAACACGAGCAAGGTGACAGTTGCCAATATGCCTGATAAGAACCACACGTACTACTTACATTCAACTCATCCTAATTTTTCGGTTTGGCATTATGGTACCACTCCACTCGCGTTTATCTATTCATTAACACTACGTGCATGACACGTCAACTCTGTTGATCACCGAACGTTTATCTATTATAACCCGAGGATGAATCAAAACTTGTGAAAACCATCGCACTAAACAAATTCTGGCGCGGTGTTGATATTTATTCCCATGCATTTGTTTCCTCTTTTTGTCATCCTAAACCCTGCGGCATCTTTGTCCTTTACCCTCCAAGTTTCTAGTCTCTTCCAAACTTGTGTTTCCATTTATTATAAAGATAAGAGTCCATGAGTTTGTCTCACATATATGTGGTGTGACAGAAAGTGTGGAATTTTTAGCTATGAGCTTCTGTGTGAGTTTTCTGATTGGGATTAGATCTTTTTTGTGATTTGAGGAAATGGGTGTCTTTACATTGGTGACAGGAAGGCCAGGACCTAGTGGGTTTGAATCAGCTTCAACTGCTGAGCAGGTCATTGAAGGAGTTGATGCTAGCAAGTTAGGAACCTTACTGCTATTGTCACTGGTCAGCAATAACTTTGCATTTTCCTCAATGAATTAATTCTGCTGTTTGTTTCTTCTTCTTATTTTTCTGGTCTTTGTGGGGTTCTTTAGTTCATTGGATGTTGTTCTGTTTCTGGTGTTAATGGCCTGTCTTCTTCTTCTTTTTTTCCTTTTTCGTTGGGTTTTTCATTTTTTAAGTAACAAGAAGAACACAAAAATAGATATGACCCAATTAAACATAAAATTAGGAGTGGTAATATGACTTTTGAATGCAAATCATTTTCTGAATTGTGTTCAGAGCTACTCTATATAGAGAGCAGGCCAATATGCCTCTTTCTTTCTAGTTGGATTAACATTTCTGTTTCCTGTTTGTGAAATGCAGGTGGGGCAAGTGGGATTGGGTTTGAGACAGCAAGAGTCTTGGCACTTCGTAGAGCCCATGTCATCATTGCCGCCAGAAACATAGAAGCTGCAAATGAAGCTGTTGGTACCAAAATTAACGCAGGTTAATTCCTACAGTTAAAAAGTCAAATTTATGGCTTGTTAAAAAGATCCAAATCGCCAAGGGCTTACTCAGTATCTGCTAAAGCCCAAATGATAACCAGAAAGGCCCAAAAGCCTTTCGGACACAAGTCAGCCGCAAACATTGACCAGCGCGTGGTCAATGAACGCTTCGAAGACAAGCAGCGCCTCGAACACAAGTGTCTGATGCTACAGTTCATTGTTTCGGACACTTGTGTCCGAAGTTACAGTCCCTCTTTGGACATAGGAGATGTCCGACGCTACAATCATGATTTCGGACACAAGCGCTACATTCCCTCTTCAGACATAAGAGATGTTAGATGCTACAGTCCCATTTCGGACAGAAAATGTCTGAAGCAGTAAATGAACTATTGTATTAAATAAACCATTAAAGGGGTTTATTAATACAGCCCATGCTGAAATCATCAAGACTCATGCCACTCTCTAACTGACTTGAAGTGAAATAGAAGAGTTGTAATGGAAATTACAAGAGTTCTTGTTGATTAAGTGGTATGGAAGTTGTCTTAAACTTAGAAAATTTGGGAAATTGGCTTGGAAATTCATTGGTTTTGTATCAAGGATCAAACTGCAAAATATTTTGTAATTTTGGTGTTGTTTTGTAATTTATCAAAAGATGAGGGTCAAGTGTAATTAATGAAAGTTAATGGGCCAAAGTGTAATTATCAATAGTGAATGTTCAAAATGTAATTACCAAAAGTTCAAGGCCAGAATTATAATTTTAAAAAATTGAAGCCTTAAAAGTAAATTAGATATTCTTTTGGAACAAATAGTAACATTTTTGAAATGATTGGACTATGAATCAGTTGTCCAAGAAAGAACAAATTTGAGTTCAAACGTGCAAAATGCAAGTCAGGCATCAGCTTTGGATTCCAGGTAGGGGACTCACTCACGGACTTGTATTTTGTGTGTATGTATGACATAGTAAATATTGTTGTGTGCGATAGATGCACTGTTTTTGGATGTTGTTGAACCGAAAAAATTCACAACAAATTTTTTTTTATTGGTCAAAGCCCATGTCCAACAAACCTTATCTAGTCTGAGATGATAAGTGCTTCAAAACAAAATCTTCCTAATCAGATAAAGGAAGGGGATTCAAAGAGGGAAAAAAGGAGTTTGACCAATAGTAGGCTCTCTCATTAGAGGTTGGCAGTTCCGTTTTTTAGGGGGAGCTTATCATGATGTTTTCCAATTGAAACATCCTTTGGTGGGGGACCAATATAAAAACAGCAACAAAAGCAGAAAAGAGGGGAGAAGGAGAAGCAGCAGCCGTGAGGCTCTTGAAGAAAAACAAGGGCAGCCGTGAGGCTGCAGAGGAAGAAAAGGCCTCAAAGCCACAAGGACCGTGAGGTTGCTAAGGAAGAAAATGAGGTTCAACACCTCTTCTGCAGCAATGCTCCTTTCTTCCTCCATGCTTTGGGTATAAAACCCATCAACCAAATTCTTTGGATGGTAAAATTCAACTTGGGGTCAAAACCCACTCTCTATGGATGATGAAATTTGGGGTCAAAACCCATTCTCTAGGGATGATAAATCCAACTTGGGGTCAAAACCCACTCTACATGGATGATGAATCCAATTTGGGGTCAAAACCCACTCTTCATGGATGATAAATCCAATTTGGGGTCAAAACCCGCTATCTATGGATGTTGAATCCAATTTGGGGTCAAACCCACTTCCTGAATGATGAATTCATCTTGGGTACAAAACCCACAAACAAAACCATGGGGATTTAATCTCACAGCAAATGCAAAAATGGGTTCATACCTCTTCAGGCTCTCTCTGAACAATTCTCTCCCTCATTGCTAAAAACCACATTAAATTCTTCCTTGTCGGAGCAAATTGCACAGACCCTGCTTTGTTTGCATACGACAGAACAAGAAGAAGAAGAGTGGTCAGCAAATAATAAAAAAAAAAGGAGAAAGAAATCTTCAGAGAAGAGGTCACGGTGCAGCCCACTTTTCTTGAAGTCATCAACTTGTGACATACAGACAAAACGAAAATGGGTGACAGAACAAAAAACAAGAATAGAAAGAATGCCATGTTACAGATAGCCAGACCCATTTGGGGAAGGAGAAGATGGGATTACGAGCCTCTGCATTTAGTATTGGTGCATTTACACGCATTTAAGATAATGTTAACCATTAGATTAATCTAATGAATTTTAATAAGTCCACATCATCATATATATTCAATAACTCTGAAATTAAAAATTAAAAAAATAACCATTTGTGATTTTGGTTTAGTACAATTATGATGATGTGAACATTAAAATTCATTAGATTAATCTAAAGTTAATATTCTCTTAAATGCGTGTAAATGCACCGATGCTAAATGCAGAGACTCGGGATCCGAGAAGATGGCAATAAAAAAAGAGGCCAGCAATGAAAGGCACGCCTACTTTTGTGGTGCTGTGCGAAAAAGGGGTTTTGAAAGGTGAAGGCCATATGGCTTGCTTTGGTTGCCGAAAGAAGAAAAAAAATAGAATAAAGGGACATGAAGAAAAGTCAACAAACAAGAAGAAGAAAGTGGCGCAGCCACTTTGCTTGGGCATACCTTATGCTTTTACAATTCCCTTTGATTTCCTTTCATTCAAAAATCCTCCTACTGTTAGTCATGTGGCACGGCCCACCCATGGATGATGATGAATTTCTACATGACAAAGGTCCAAATAAACCAAAATTTGTTTTCGGGCCTTACGGGTCATTTTCACAATGAGCAAAAAAGGGCATGGTTTCATCAAGCTCTCTGGCCATCTTGCTGAGTCAAAGAGATTTGTTGTCAAACAGATGAAAGCAAATGAAGTTCTGCCTTGTGTTCGAACAGTCAAGGCAAAAGGAAAAAATGGGCTGATTGATAACAAATGCAAAGGCCCGAAATAGATTAATGGGTTATCAAACAATTACTCATTAATTCTTATGGGGCCTAAAATATTTAATGGGTGATACAAATAATTATTCATTAAATTTACAGAGGTCCAAATATCTATTTTATGGTTAATGGATCAATTTTAAGATCCTCTTAGTCATATTTTGGGTCCAAATGTAAATGTCAATTTTAGAAAATTAATGGGTTCATCAAAGTTGCTCATTATTTTTCTTGGACATTGACAAAAAGGAAAATGGTACAAAACCATCCAATTTGTCTCATGGGTCATCTACCCATGCAAATTTCAATGAGATTAAATTCAAATCTCTCAAACACAAATTATCAATTAGTGGGCCACACTTACCCATTAATTTTCAATTTTTCTCATGAGTCATCTACCCTTCAAATTGTCTTAAAGACACAAATTCAAATTAGTGGGCACACTTATCCATTAATTTCGATTTTGGAAATCGTCGGTTTGATCCCCTTCAAAAGGCATGCGTGGCGATCTAATATCCCAATAGACGAACCACCACCAAATTCAAATTCTAAATTAGTGGGCCCACTTACCCATTAATGTCTTCTCAAATACAAACTCTCAATTAGTGGGCTACACTTTACCCATTAATTTTCCAAATCTTGGAACTACGTTGGTTTGATCACATCATGGTGCGTAGGCGATCTAACATACTAATAGACGCAACCGCAACCAAATTCAAATATCGAAACACAAATTCTTAATTATCGGGCCACACTTACCCATTAATTCCCAAATTTCCGAACTACGTTGGTTTGATCCCATCAAAGATGCGTAGGCAGTCTAACATACCAATAGGCATAACCGCAACCAAATTGGAATCCTTGGTTTATTCTTAACCAAATTCGCCCCCCAAACACAATTCCATATCGGATCACTGGTTTATTCACCAAATTCACCCAAACACTTTTCAATCAAATTAATTGAAATTCCCCTTTGCAATGAGTCATTTATTCATTGCAATTTTCGAACTCATTCTGGTGGCTTGATTCCCATAGGGAGTACGTAGGCACCACGAGGTTGGACTTGGGAGCAATGCAAAATCAAACACACATGTTCTGTTTCTTTATGATGGAATCAAAGGGTGTTCCCTTGAAGTAAGGGATTGTAATTAAGAGACATCGCGTCTTGAATGGGTCGAACCTAAAATAATAAAACCCCATTATTCAAATAGTGGTGGTGAAATTATGTTGGGAGGTTCACATTTTCTTCAACAGATGTCATATTGTTTGGTTTTATGAATGATTGGCTTTGGTTCTCCAAAGTTTTGAGGGTATACGCTTGCAGATATTATCCTCGACTACCTGAGGGTGAAAGAGGTATAGCGACTTCCTTGGATTTCGATTCCCTAAACCTCCTGATGGGTTACACGGACAGACTTTAACAATACCCCACTTGTGAGGTACAGTCGATGAGATGTAACCGGTTGAAATGGACACTCTCACTACCGTACCAGGTAAGTTGGTTATATTTTTGTTTCTGGTAGAGGTAGTTGGCCTTAAAGGATCGATTGTCAGACAAGCATATTTGGGTCCAGAAAAATGTTTACGAAAATTGTTTAAACATGTCAATTGGTTTTGTATCCACAATAAATGGATACAATTTGTGCATGTCCATATTCTTTCACTGATTTTGAAATAAATCTATGGCTATTATCATTATTATGTTCATTATTTATTTTTGAAACTTAGCCCGGAGCCTTCTGCGAGGCAAATGAACGTATGTGACGCTCACCCCTACTTTTGTTGTAGAATCCTTTCGGGGTGACATCTTGATGTGACCTCCTCACTTGTCAGCTTTTGACTTGAATCTCACGTTATTGTCAGGTTGTGAACCCTATTCATCACAGCTGATCCTATTTCACTACATATGTATAAACTTGAATTCTAGATGGTTGGTATATTTTCATTATTGGTTGATAAAACAATTTCAGATATTGTTGACACTATTCCATGACCTCTAAAGTTGGTTTAACTCTCAAATAAATTTTGTATAAATTATTCAGTGTGACAGTAATACTATGCTAGCACTATCATGAAGCATAATATAGTGTTATAAGTCTACTTGAATGATAAGAAGATTACTGTTTTGATTTTGATGCAAAATTTAACTATGCATGCGTCAACGTTTAGAAATCGCTCACACGTAACTAACTCTTAAGTAATTAATATCTACCCTCACAAACAACAATTTCTCCTATATTTTGGTAAAGAATAATGTCTAGTGGCGGAGCCACTCCTAGGCTGGAGTGGCCTTGGCCCCCCCCCCATATTTTTATCTCTCCTTTATTATATTATATATAACATATATAATTTGTAATAAACAACTTATAATTTAAGTTAAAATTTCATCTAAAACAAATTAGATATGACTTAGTTAGAAAGATTTAGCTCAAAACATGTAATTATTGAATACTTAGATGTTTTATATACTTGTATTTTCTACTTCAGCCTCCCAAACTTTACAATTCTAGCTCCGCCCCTGATAATGTCATCCATGTATTTAAAACATGAGCCATCCAACTACAGAACACAGCACTAAAAACCTATTATCACGTCATAAACATTAATTAAGCACCTAAAATTCTATATCTTCAACAAGAGGAAAAAAAAACTCAAGTGCTTTTTCCACGAAGCAAGCCCAACAGGCCCAACTCAATGGACCTCATCAGTCTCCCACAAGCCCACGGCTCGAACCAGGAAAGCCGACCCAGCCACCACAACCGCCGCGAAAACAGGAGGCACGATGAAATCGATTCTGGATTTGCTGAACAGGTGAGCCGGCAAGCACAGGATATCTCCCGGCACGTCTGACGGAACCCTAACGGAGCCTTCCGAGTCGCAGACGCGCGAGAACGAAGACGTCGACGAAATGGCGGAGACGAAGGCAACCTCGGGGGAGAAGGAGGCCACGGCCACCGTCAGGATGAGCAATGTGGTCCATGCGGCGGCGTAGATTAGCACTGGCCAGCGCGAGGAGAGGGTCGTGAGGGTGGAGGTGAAGAGCGAGCGGAGCATGTTGTTGTTTGGGTTTGGGAAGACGAAGTGGTGAGGCTGGGAGTTTATATATGCATGCGATTGGGGGGTCAAAAGTCAGAGAGAGAGAGAGAGAGGGAGGGGACCTAATTTCAACGACTTTGTGAATTTTGGAGTTTAGGTGGAAGAAGATGGGAAATGACCCATATTTGTTGACTGCTCATATTTGTTTTGGTGGTTTTATTTAATTTTTTTATGTGTGTGATATTAACTTTCAAAAGGAAAATGGAAATCGTATGTTGCCAAACTATAAATCAATGTACACAATGAGTGGTTGAGATCAAATTCTGAATATTTGCACTCTTCACACTATACTTTTATTTCTATTGAAGTAGATGAACGTGTTACAAACAACAAATATGTAAAGTGGAATGGATTTGGAGACAGTAGCAAACCTAACATATACCTGCTTGTATAGACAAGGGTTTTGTGGAAAATGATTTCATGTTTACACATTATGAACTCGAAGATGGAAACGCTTTCTCTCGAAGCGACAGAAAAACAAAGGCACCGTATGAGAGAACGACTGCGCCAAGCATAATGATCAGCATTGCCTGCAATGAGATGTATGAATTGATAAAGAAGACGACTGCAATCGAAGCACTCTGCCAGACCTTCAGCTGTGCAAATGCTCCTTCCTGTTCCCAAAAGCAACAGACTGTGAGTATCAATACAAGTGGTTGTTCTGAACTTCATAAAGAACAATAACTTAAAAAGGAGAAGAATTAGAGAAAAGGTGTAGTCAAATACAGTGTCGTTCTTGAAGAATATCCCAAGCAAAGCACTGAGCTGTGTATTTAAGACTCCATCACCAATGCCCAAGAGAGCTGCCATTATAAGAGGGTAGATAATTCCAAGTGCACCACTCACTGGGCTGCAACATAACAAGAAGATAGCAATAGCTTGAAATGAGATATTTTCTATTTTGGCCAATGGTCCGAATTAGATATTACCGTAACAATTTCGGAGTATACAAAACTGTAGTACGCTACACGTAAATACTGCTAACCTGTATTTTAGAAGAATCCACAGGAATATAATAGCCTGAAGGAGGACTCCACCAGAAACTATAAAGGTGATGGACTTGACACCAGAGGTGAGTCGACCCGCAGTCAGTGAACACTGACATATGTTCACCCAAATGTGAGATCACAAATATAACAGACCAAAAACATATCGCATACCCAAAATCTGTCTTAAAAAGAATGTAAGCCTTCTAGCAAGCATGGAGTGAATATATGCCTTTAACTCCACATATTTAGCATACGTATGCAATATCATGAAAAGCTCCATTCTTGCTATCCAAGAAATGGTCTAATAAAGAAAAGCCATGATCAGGCGAGGGAAGAAATGTAGGTTATTGGTTATGGCAGCAAGAACTGAAGTTAACACACCCCCAACTAGTGAGGAGGAAAGTTTTTTTCTTATAATTAAGTTTCCACGTTTCTGCCACTCCCAAAAAAATATAAGACAACATAAAAGATGCTCAATTTGCATTAGCATTTGAATCAACCAAAAATATCGATTTTGAATGCTATGTCCACTGAACTAACTAATGGTACACACTGTATTGACAATTATGATGCAAACTACTTGTATCTGCATATATACTTACTATTGCATCAAAAGCCCCGTAAACTGCCATTGCACCACCAACACCAGACACACCGAGCGTTGGAGTAACAATATATTTGGTGTATACAGCCCTAAAATAAAAAAAGTTTTGCAGTGCTTAATGATGGAACAAACAAAAGAATAATCAGAATAAAACAAGTGATATTCTTTTGGCTATAAGAAAGTAGGCAGCAGCAATTGGTCAAGTAATTACCACACAAATGCTTGTTGTAATCCTGAATACGCCATAAGGGGGATGATCAATAACATCCGTACATCAAACAAAGGAGTGATGATTGACTTTGACAAAGATAACAGAGAAGCATAAAAGCTGAGAGAAGAACCCTGGGGGCCCTCCTCTCCTTTATCATTCCTTTTATGTAAGAAGCACATCAGTATGGTACCTAAAGTCATACTAATGAGAAACACACTGAACAAGTAGGTTGTGCCGCTAGTACTTCCCCCCTGCAGTGATGGGAAGGAAAATATAATCAAGGCACATAATTTCAAAACACATAATAAATTCTAAATGAGAAATCATTGACTAGTATATGTGCAGGACAATAATAAAATAATACAAAGAGGGACCAGTAAAACTTGATGCATTGTGTCAAAATCAGTATTCTGAAAGCTTACAAAACTAGGGCCATCATACTTGTGGGGTCTAACGAGTGAATAAAATGAACAGAAAGGACAAGAAAAACACAAGTGTAACTACAAGGATGGCAGTGGCACATACTTTTCCATCTCTTAGCATGGCGAGTGATACAAGATTTCCAATAAACTGCAAACGTTTAGAGTAACACAAAGTCATCAATAAGAGAAATTACTTTCAGTGAAAATCATACATCTATGCTCCCTAGAAAAGATCCAACAGATTCACCTGGTGACAGGCAAACATTCCCCAAAATTCTCCATTGAAGTGACCGATAACTGTTCCTTCATGTAAGTTATTATCTCTGGCATGACTACGCGCAGTAGAAGTTAAATAAGTCCCCTGATAGACCCAGACTCAGTTCAGAAAACAACATTTCTAGCTTTAACCACCAAATACTAAAAAGAGACTTAATACCTGCCCAACCCATATAATTGAAGCAGCAAATCCCATGTACAAAGAAGCTGGAACCATAGTATACCTACATGGAAACACTTCAACAAATAAACATATGTATTGTGATGCATTCATGCATGTATGTACACAAGCAAATTGGTACCTACCAAGTTGGTTTCAAATTTGCAGCTATGAACAACCAGTAGCCAGTAGTCCCAATAAGCAAAGCATTCTTTGATCCCAATGCTCGAACCACCGGAGACGCCACCAAAGAGAAAAATGTGAAAGACAAATACAAAATCCCAAGTGAAATGGTACCCAAATCATCCTCCTGAACCCAAAATCACAGTCCCAAATCATCAACCAAATCAATTTAGAAAAAAGTGAAAGCATTTATTTTCAATTCAAGATCCAAACTTTAAAAAACTCACAGTGTTGAGACTGGTCTCCAGGTTCTGAGCGGCACCATAAGCAAGGAAAATCAACAAGAAAGCACAGCTGAGAATATGAATATCTCTTGTATGTCTCCTTCTGCTTTGGATCGGCGAATTTTCGACGACGAGCGGCGTATCCTCATCACGAAAATCAGCAGACTCCATAGCTTTGAGTTCTCAATACAGTTTATCACAAAAAAGCTATAAAACCCTAAACATGTGTGAGAGAGTCCAAATTCCAAAAGAGTGAGGCCAAGAGGAGAGGTCTCTGCCGGCGAAGATAATTGAGAGCTAGTTGACAAAGAAAGAGATTGACTTTCAATTTGGGTTGAATTTTGAGTTCATAAACTCTGAGCACTGTTTTTGCTGTTGTCGGTTGGGATGGTCGGGAATCAAGCGGTAAGAAAAGTCTTTGAATCCACCGAAGAAATCTCAGGAAACGACAAACAGTTGCTGGAGAAGAAGAGGAAGACAACGACAAACGCCGGACGGGCATTTTGCCAATCAATTCGTTATTGTTGCCGCCAACATATAATTGCAAGGTTTTCTTTTTAATTACACTTTTAGCCTTGTAGTTTAATTTTTTTTTATGAAGTCCTTGTAGTTTAATTTAGCTTAATTTCAAGTTTGAATTCTTGTGCCGACTTTTTGGGTATTTCACATGTCCCCTGTCGACACTCCGTCAACTTGTCGGCGGAAATTAGCTTTCATAGGGAGACTTTTTACATTATAGGGACTTTTTTTGTTTTTTAAGAGAGACAATTATAGGGACTTTTTAAGTGAAATTTGAGCTTCACTACAAAGGGTAAAAATGTAATTTAGCCTTCTTCTATGTATAATTGCATATGGTAAGGTAGCGTTTCGGATTGTTGTAATTTAAAAATAAAGCAGCTTTAAAATAAGTTTTGCAAGTGAAAGTGTTTGGTAAACCAAATAAAGCCAGCTTATTTTAAAAACTAGGGTCATCACAGCAATTTCTCAAGTGTAGGGTCCACCAATACAATGGATCCCACACTCTATTTTTTTTTTTGGGTCATAAGGATCCCACACTCTTGCCTCTAGCATTTTCCGTTTCTCAAAGCAGCTTAGACCAGCTTTGATAAGCTGCTTTAAAATAAATAAAAAACTGGTCCTTTTAATGAAATTTTTGTTTTTTCTATAACGCCCTCGCGACTTTTCCAAAATGACAACCCTTATCCCTCCCATTTTGCACTCTCTTCTTCTTCCTTCTTCTACTGTAGATCAATTCTTCTTCTTCCTTTTTTTGAATAGATCAAACTTTTGCGAGAAAACCCAGATCATAAACTCTAGTCCACAAATAGTCTCATCACACACTTCTGATTTAACAGAAAACACAAACGAGCTGCAAAAAAATTTGAATTTGATTGAAAAATCCTAGATTTGGGATCTAAGAAAACTTCAATTCTTCTCTCTTCTTCTTCCTCACTCCACAAATGCATAGAAGAAAACATGAACAAGGGTGGCGGTTGGGTTGGGTGGGGTTCGAGGAAGGGGTTGAGTGTGGTGATATCTGGGTCGGGTGGGGTTCTTCTTCCTTTCTCTGTGCAGATCAATTCTTCTTCTTCCTCACTCCAACCACAAAAAATCTAATCCCCAGCTTCCCCACCTCGTCATCTCCAGCCAATGAAAATCCAACCCTTACCTTTCTCAGCAAAACAAACTCCAATCTTCGCTTTATTCACATACACATGGCAAAGAGAGAGTTGTGGAACTCAAACCAGATAATGTTGATTTTTATTTTTTTTGAGAGAGAGTTGGATTTTATTTATTTATTTAACTTATCTGACTTTTTTATTTGATTTAATCTTTTTTTTTTTTTTGTCGAAAAAGATATTTCTGTAAACTAATTCTCGGTCTAGTATTATATCTAGGGACATTCTCCAATAAAGTATTTAAGTTAAATGATTGGTTACATACTTCTAATCTCAGTTGTTGTATTACATCTAAGAGACTACCAATATATTTAATAAATGCAATCCAACGACCAAAATTAGAAGTATGTAATCAATCCTTAACATAAAATATTTATCGGAGAACCTACCGTATATCTATTTCCATTGTTAACGCTACTCATAATTTAAAGAAAACAAAAATATAATATACCCGAAATAACACAACACAATACAATAGTAGTCTTGAAAAATAAAAATAAAAAAGCTCTTGCACCAGAAAGTTCAATTTTATTTGTCTCCCAATAGACATGAAAGAGAATCAGTTCAAAAATGAACCTTTATAAGTGGAAACAAAAGAAAACAAAATTTGGAAAATTAGAAGTCCATCCTCTTGAAGTGGACTTGAGCCGAATTTTGAGTGCTTATCAACCAGTATGGAATGGTGTAGTGTGTGTGTGATGGTATAATGGTCATTTCAATTAGTTTTAGAAACAACAGAGGGGATGGTATTTAGAGACAGCACCAACATTAAAAAAAGTATAAAAACTTGTATGGCGATGCCTATGACACAAGTATATTTCTCTTTAAAGATGTTTTCATTCATGTGCACACATCATGAACCTGCGCCTGAACTTGAAGTGAGAGTGCCTTCTCTCCTTGCCGGGATAGGTAAACGAAGGCGGCATATGAGAGGCAGATTGCAGACAGCATAAGCACCAGCATTGCCTGCAATGAGATGTATGGACTGATGAAGAAGATGAGTGCAACAGCACTACACTGCCACACCTTGAGCTGTGCAAATGCTCCTTCCTGCATTTTCCCTCGAAAGCAACAGATTCGGGTCGGATTGTCAATACAAGTGGTTTTGATTCTGAAGTTCATGAATAACAGAACTTATAAAAAAGAAATATTAGGGAAAAAGTGTGGTGAAACTGATACCGTATCGTCCTTGAAGAATATTCCAATCAGAGCACTGAGCTGTGTGTTGAAAACTCCATCACCAATCCCTAATAGAGCTGCCATTATGAGCAGGTTTATGGTTCCAAGTATTCCACTTGATGGGCTGCATGATCATAACAAGGTAAAATAAGTAATTAGAGGTTACAAGGTCTTCAAATTGGAGATTGCAACTGCAATTTCATACTCTTGCAAAACTATAGTACAGTTGCAGGTAAATACTCCTAATTAACCTGTAACATAGAAGAAGCCAGAGGAATATGACAGCCTGAACGAGAGCTCCGCCAGAAACGATAAGAGTGATGGACTTGAGACCTGAGGTAAGGCGGCCAGCAGTGAGTGAACACTGACATAAGGGGCACCAAAGTGTGAGATCACAAATGTAACAGACAAAACACATATATAGCATACCAAATCTGCCTATAACAGAATTTATGTTGTCTAGCAAGCATGTGGATTGTATGGATTTTACTTTGCCTTTAACACCTAAAGTTGATCATGTTTCTTGCTTCTCTAAAACAGATTTAATGACCAAAATTAAATCACAGAGAAGGTACAAACTTAAACTCTTCTTTTCTGAAGGCTAGTTATGACAGCAAGTTATTCTTTTATACAGCATTTCTGCCCCCAATAAAATAAGAAAACAAGGAAAAAATGCTCAGTGTAAATACAATGAAAATGAATCAATCAGAATACTTCTTCCTGCATATATACTTACTGCTGCATCAAAAGCCCCATAAACTGCCATTGCACCACCCACACCAGACACACCGAGCATTGGACTAACGATATACTTGGTGAATTCAGCCCTAAAATTAGAATGATTGTGCAGTGAATTAGTAAGGGGAAGAGCAAATGATATTGTTTTGGCTATACGAAAGTAGGCAGTGATAATTGGTCAAGTAATTAATTACCAAACGAATGCTTGTTGTAATCCTGTATAGGCCATAAGGGGGATGATCAATAGCATCCGTACATCAAACAAGGGAGCGACGATTGACTTTGACAAAGATGACAGAGAAGCATATAAGCTGAGAGATTCAGCATTATGGGGGTTCTTCTCTTCTTCATTATCCCTTTTATTTAAGAAGCACATCAGTATGGTACCTAAGGTCATACTGCAGAGAAACACAGTGAACAATAGCGTCGTATCGCTTGGATTTTCCTCCTGCAGATCGAACAATGCAAATTCCAAACCCGATATCGCACAAGTATGTATGTGGATGATGACGATGTTAAAATCCAGAAAGGACAAGACAAACAAAATGATGGCACATACCGTTCCACCTCTTAGCAAGACGAGTGGTAAAAGATTTCCAACAAACTGCAGAAGTTTACAGTAAAAATTATAGGACAAAATGAAAAGCTAAATCTTGATTAACAATGTAGCACTTCATAAATAACAGATCAAAAAGATTCACCTGGCGGCATGCAAACATTCCCCAAAATTCTCCATTGAAGTTGCCAATAATTGTTCCGTCATGCAAGCCATTATCTCTGGCATGACTGCGCGCAGCAGCAGTTAGATATGTCCCCTGATGAACCCAAAATAAGGTTAGAAATAAAATTCTAGCTTTTGTCACAGAAAAGAAAACTGAGATTCTATAAAGACTTGAAGTAAATATTAGAGACTTGTATGTACCTGCTCAACCCATATTATTGAAGAGGCAAATCCAAGGTACAGAGAAACTGTAACCATTATATACCTACAAGGAAACACTTGAAGGCTAAAGCATATGCATTGTCATAAAAATCGTCACAGAAATTTTTTTAAGCTCAAGATTAGTCTTGGTATGAACAAATAATGAAACATTTGCTTTTGTGTTGGGATTTATTTTGGCCTAATGAGCTTTACCAAGTTGGTTTCAAATGTGCAGCTATGAACAACCAGTAGCCAGTGGTGCCAAGGATCAAAGAGTTCTTTGAACCCAGTGCTCGAACCACTGAGGACGCCACCAAAG
The DNA here is from genome assembly GCA_024362665.1 of Prunus padus. Taxonomy (NCBI): domain Eukaryota; kingdom Viridiplantae; phylum Streptophyta; class Magnoliopsida; order Rosales; family Rosaceae; genus Prunus; species Prunus padus. Next base: position 6,935,542 of record JANFAM010000019.1, read on the forward strand.
AGAAAAATGCGAAAGATAGATACAAAATTCCAAGCGAAGTGGTACCCAAGTTCTTCTCCTGATATGTCAATTTCAAAGTTCCAATCAAACCATCAAAAGACTCAAAAAAAGATGTAAAAAGAAACCGACTTTTGGTTTCTTCAAAACAGAGGAGATGAAGAAAAAAGAAAACCCAACTCACAGTGATGAGAGTGCTCTCTAGGTTTTGAGTTGCACCAAAAGCAAGAAAGATCAACAAGAAGGCCCAGCTGAGAATATGAACATCTCTTGCATGACTCTTTCTTTTCAGAACCGGCAAATCATCGACAACGAGTGGCTTCTCTAGGTCATTAGAAGCAGCAGAGTCCATAGCTTAGGTTCTCAACCCACTGATGACAGAAGCACTATGAACTCTAGAAAAGTGTGATGATGAGAGGACTTCAATAAAAAGGCCTAAAGGAGACTACTGGTGCAAGCAGCAGAAACATAATAATGAGCTAGTGGACACTAGAAACTAATAGAATTAAGGCTGGTAAACTCTGTTTGGTTTCTGAGAAAGTGCTAGGCATTCTGAATTTACTGCCGTGGCAGCTGAGAAACTAATTAAATAAAGGAGACATGCAGTGTCACTTTCCCAAAATAAAACAATATCTTCTTCTGAAGCTTATCTGATATGATCAGAAGTTTAGAAAAATGCTATTGGGTGGCTATTTGGATACGCATCTCTTTCACATGATGATGAGGGCAGCTGTACACAAAGTTGATTGGCACTTTGCACGCACATCTCATGAGAAAATGTAGCTACTCGGTCATGTTTCTCAGAACATGTGATGTGGGGTCAGATTTTTTTGTCCATGTTATCATGTAATTTGATTTCATGCAGAAACATATTGGAGCCTTGCCATTTAAGATGGCATCATGGGCCATTTTGTGATATCTCTGCTAGCTAGAAATCAAAGGCAGCCTATATGAATTATGAGCAGAAAGTTCTAGCAAGAAGGCCTTTTTTTCATTAGATTACTATTGGCAATTGGACAAGTGGTACGACAGAAACTGTTGATGCAAATGATTCTGTTGATTGATATTCTTTTTCCTATTTTAATCTTACCTTTAATTTCTGACTTATCTGTAATACCTCATAAGGATCACATTTGTTTTTTTTTTCCAGATGAGGCCACCAATCAAAGTTATGTTTTGGTTTGGTCTTGAATGTTAAATCCTCATCTAAAGAAGACATTTTAACTAATACATGTCATTAAATTGTTTATTGGGTTTAAATTAGATTAAAACACAATATATGCTAGCTAATAGCATACAATGTTTAACTTGATGAACTTTGATCCTTTCATGTGTTTGCTTTGTATGATTGGGTATTACAGGTAAGTTAGTACATAAATGTGAGACCTCATACTATGACATGGCTTGAAGGGTTTTCCAGTATGACCAGTTCTTGAAACTCTTTCTCCATCTCCCTTACTTCCCTGAGTAAACTACTGATGCAAAACCCTAGGCCAGCCAAGCAAACAACAACTTGGCTCTTAAGCTTCTGATCCTCACCAACTCTGTCAGATACTTCATTGGAATGTTGAAGAAAAGAATTTAAAATGCATTCAACCTCTTCCTTCTCTGTCTCCATACCCCTACACTCATTTGCTTTTGGTGATGTACCCAACCCAATGTCATGCTTGTCATGTACTGCAAGAGACTTCTTGGAAGACAGCTCTTGGAGGCATTGCAGTGAAGTCCCAACTTTTTTCTTGAAAAGCTCAAAATCATTTTTAATGCACTTCATGGGTTTTTGGAGGTCCTCTGAATCAACTTCAAATCTCTGTGAGACAACTGACAAAAATTCTATTTTGTTGGACATAAAAAGTGAAAGATCCCCCATCTTTGATAATGACCTCAGGAGCTTTCTGTAGGAAGCACCATTGAAAGGGATGAACCAGAAATTAGGCTCCATCTCAGCTTCTTCAATGAACTTTTGTAACTTATTGACATGGGACTTCAACTTCTTTTGTTTCTGTCTCAATTTTGGAAAGATTGAAGCTTGCGGATTGTTTTGGTTGTCAAAAAGAGCGATATCTATGATGCATTCTTGAAGAGTTCCCAAGCTAAGTGAAAGTTTATGTTTTGCTAGAGTTGCTGCTCTTGCAGGGTATGTGAGAATCTCTATGGTAATGAAACAAATCAATCCAATAACAGCCTCCGTGATTCTAGCAATTGCAAAATCAAGTGGAGGGCCATAGTGTCTCCTACCAAGTATCAGCAGTGCCCCTACAGCTGCTGAAATTCCACCAGCTTGACTATACATCCTGCTGTACCTTAGAAAGTTTGTGAAAACTAACCAAGGAAAAAGAAGTAAGAAACTTAGATTCTCAACTTTACTGAAAATAAAGCAACACAACACTCCGTAGATTGATCCCATTGCCGTAGATTGTGCTCGAGCATTGGCAATTGTAAATGTTGCTTGTCTTCCTCTGACAAAACTAATTGCAATTGTGAGGCCTGCCCAATATGCTTCTCTCTCATTAAACAGCAAACCCAATAGCACAGCAAGGCCTAATGAAACTGAGCACTTAACTGCAAAATGAAGGCTTGTTTTGCTTGGTATAATGCCTGAAATGCTCCAGCTCCACTTAATACCACCATGGCTTTGATTTTCTGAACCATGTGAACTTTCATTTTCAGAGTAGCTCTCCTTACATTCTTCAATCGCCTCAGTATTTTCTCGGAGGAGTTTCAAACAATCCAGAAAAAAGAAGGCCAGCAAATCTTCACGAAAAATGGTTTCGAGGGGCCAGAAGGACTCATCCAAAGATTTTTCCTTTTTCTTTAGTATGTAGAAGGGTGTAAAACGCTCAAGTTGCTCCAGCTTGTCATGTATTCGCCTTTTCATGTCATGTAAATCATCTGGTTGCACTTTCTTAATCAAGGCAACAGGAAAAGAAGGGCAAGAAGTTGCAGCAATTTCAATCCCTCTTAAGGGTATTTCTATGTCCTGCAATTTTTCTCCCAAATCCATGCAAGTTGGTTTCAGGATATTTCTGATTTTTGGTCTCTCCCAAATTAAGGCTTCCTATTCAAAAGGGTTTAGTTAATCACAATATCAGCACAGAGAATATGAGCAAAGGATCCAAGCTCTTGTATATATTGGTAGTTTACCTGTTTGTGTTTGATACTTCGAAGGAGCTTTTCTCCTACTTGAGCCAAGGGCTGTGCTTGTAAAATAAAGTCACGTGCAGCCGAGCTGTCCTGGGACAAGATGGCATCTGAATAGAAGTTCAACCTTTTCCTAGCGTTTTCAGCATATTTTTGGCACATATCTCTCACCTGTAAATGTTACAAAGTATTGCCTCATCACTTAAATCTTATTGAAATCTAGAACTGTTAGTGAAATCTTGATTGTGGATGGTTGCAAGTGCAAAAAATCCGGTACATTCCGTTTTGTTTCCCATTCCAGTCTTTCAAAACACTTCAGGTTTACTTCCATGAAGTAGAAAAACAAAACAAAAAATAGAATTATGTGGTGGAATATGGAAAAGACTGAATTGATAGGCATAAGTTCTAAGAACTTAATGCTGCCAACTGCTTGCTTTGAAGAAGCTATGTTTCATACTATCTGCAGTACAACATCTATTCCTCCACTGGCCCTTCTTTTAATCAAAGACTCGAGTTTTCATTTTCTTTCCTAATTTCTGACCCTCTTCATTAAACATTTTTTGTAAGTCATTGTATCTTTACCATTTTTAATCCTCTGTGAGCATGCCCTTTATAACCAAAAAAAGGAAAAGAAAAGAAAAACAGAAAGACTATATAGGGTCCACATGATTTGAACCATCATGAAATCTGCATTGACAAAATCATGAAAACTTTGCCCTCATCGCATGCAATAATTTAGGATCCATACAAAACTGATGCAAACATATGGAGTTGCTTCAAAAGCAAATCCAAAGACAAAACAACGCTTGTAACATGTTATATAGATTTATATTATATATACCTCGTGGTAGGCAAGGTAAGGAGACAGAAAAGTCGTCACAGATGCCTTTTGGTAGAAGAACAAGTTGGGAAACAGCATAGCCACAACAGATGCCGAGGCTCCAAGCATAGTACTCAACGCCACCTGAATCGGGTGCATAAGTGCCAAGTTATCAGCTTCTGCACAATGAATGGCAGTGCCTACATACACAATCACAATCTGTCCAAACGCAATCCGCTTAGCCATCAAGTGAGTTGCTCCCGGCAATGCCACAACAAAAGTGCACAGAGCCACTGCCAAGGCTGATATGAAGTAACTGAAGTGCGCAGGCCCTATCAGCCGGAGGCTCAAGATTGAGAGGGTCATAACCTGAACACAAGCGCAAAGGGCATGCCAGAAGCCTCTCAGCGTGTCCCCAAGAGTCGAGTCTGAGACGATCAGGATTGTGGTGAGGTAAGAATATGCAGGGTAGGCTACTAATTGCCTGAGAGGCTGTGGACCGTAGAGGGTGGTGGTGTAGACTATGCTGCAGGCTAAGATGGTTCGGAAGGCTGAGCGCAGCCTTAGGCACCAAAAGGCACAGGTCCAGCCAGATCTGCTGCCCGGACTCATTGATTCAGAAGTCTGGTATGTAAGGAGAAATTAAAACCCCCCAAGTTTGTAGGTATAACTGAATCATATCATGGTCATGATAACAGTAGTGCTTGTCCAACTTGGTTTAGTTGGTTTTGGGATCTTGTTAAAGATATATATGGTTGCTGAAAAGACATGGTTTAATGTTTGAGCTCGCAGAATGCCCTGCAGCTAGCTAGCCATAGCCATAGCTAAAATTGAACTCAAAATTTTTGCAGGTATATATATACATATGTGTTTGCTTTTAGCATGCAGAGTACAGCTAATGAAATGGTAACAGTGAAGTTTCATGGCATTGGTAGAAACAAAGATTTTTTGAATTTTTACTAAGATGTCAATGTGTGAAGATGGGCAGCCACAACAAGTTTAAAGGGTCATGATATCTTGACTTTAGGTAAAGATTAAAGAATAAATGCCCACTTGATAAAATTACTTTCAATGGGAGAATCAGTCAAGTTAAGAGAATTTGATGTTTTGGAAAATTAATTGATTGATCTGGTGCTTCTCCCTCTACACTTTGTGATTCCCTGTTTCTTGGGTTTGGCTTCATTTGACACTCATCATCAGTATAGTCCTTTTCCAAACCAACGTTAGAAACTAAAATTCCACGCATTGGGTTTGTCTTAGTGCTATGCTGACTTTCCCAACGTACGGCAGAAACTAAACAAAATCCAACTTGGCGTTGATTTTCCTTTTTGAGAGGGATTTTCTATGGAATTTAAACAGCTGTCTCTTTTGTTACACCCCAAGCGCAACATGGGAAATGAAGTTACGTTGTGGGAGTATACCAAAACGAGTATTTTACGTTATATTAACTTTCTAACTGGTTAGGACTTGAGCGTTGTTGTAACTTGTATATACTCTCTATTTGCATTTGTTCGACAAAGATTGTTCCTAGCTATAGCAGAATCTCTCTTTTTTCTGTTTTCATAATGCCTTTCTTGTAGAACCATTTATTATGCACCTTAAAGTGGTCAAAGTGAATTTCCTTTCCTATAGGTGCTGTTTCAATCAAAATGCAATCTAGACTACTCAGGAAACATGGTCGTCTTCAAAATCTGATTAAAAGTTGAGGTACTGGGCCTTTCATACAAAGAATTTTGTTAGCGTAAATCTCATGCGTCTCGTTGAAATTTGACCGTTGATGCATAAAGTATTTTGTTAGCGTAAATCTCATGCGTCACGCCAACGCAACGTAATCTTTGCATATGGGCTTGTTTGGGAGTGATTTTAGATAGGCCAAAAAGCACTTTTATGGAGAATCACTTCTCCAAATAATCACTTTAAGTGGTTTTAAGTGATTTTATGGAGAAGCACATGGGAGGTGCTTTTGCCTAGAATCACTTAAAATCACAAGTGATTATATGGAGAAGCACATAGGAGGTGGTTCTTCCCATAAGTGATCATGGCCTATCCATAATCACTTACAAACGAACCCTATGTTTAATTACTTGTGTAGCAAGGCCCATGAGGTGAGGTTATCAAATTATCAATTATAATCCCACTGAAAAATAAGAAATTAGTAGACAAATGGTAAACATTTCTTATGTCATCAAGATGACAAAGGACCCACTGGTGTAGTGGTTTTGAGCAATTGCTCCCCAGCCAAGGTCCTGAGTTCGACTCCTAGCATCCGTATAGTGTGTGTGAATTTGCCCCTCTCAATAGGAAATGTCTTCCCAAAAAAAATATACTAGGTATATTCTTCACAATGAGGACAGCATGAAATAAGTTCCAAACCAGGAGAGACTGTTGAAATAAGTCTCATCGTGGCTGAAACGAAAGCATATACCCAGCATGAGATTCACCTGCGCCTAAAGAAGAGGAGGAAGGATCTGATTCTAATATGAATAGAATTTCCTTCTAACAGCGTTAAATCTGATGGTTCCCACTTTAAGAAAGTTATGCAATCTTACAAGGTCACGGCACACAATGAGGCACAACTCATACCCCATATAAAACATGTTTGTGCCTGCCGGATGTTATACACATCTACATTTGGAGAAAAACTTACCTACACCCGTTGTACACGATAGGGGTTGGTTGGGTTACTCAATATGTTATAAACATGATGTGAAAAAGTGAGACACAATAGAAAAACCTATAGCTCTATTCTTAAGGTTTGGAATATTTTGTTGGTTTATGTATGTTTCCAAATTGCTATTATGCTTAATTGCTTCTTCTGGGCCTTGATCGATCGGTGTAAAACCAAGCACACGCAATTCCCAACATAAATTGAGAAGTTGCAGTTGTATGATTTCAAGTTATATCACCATGAATCCTATTGTTTACCATTGTTTCCAAAAAATCAAGCCATAAGCCAACTATTGTTTCTATATTCTAGCAATCTTTAATAAACACAAACACCCTCAAGGAGGGATGGCTAATACAATTGAAAAATGATCTGCAATACTTCTACATCCTCAATTCTGCTACATCAGCTTAGAAGATTGGGTATCAAAAGAGAGGATGAATCCATTTCCGGTGGAGTTATATTAAAATTTCCAAGACAGTACCTGAATTTCCCTTTTGTAGATGGGGAAGTAGAAGAGATGGTCACCATAAAGCCGGCCAATGAATGCCAATCATGCTAGAATGTTTCGATTTCAAGCTTCCTAACTCTGCGCATATCATCCTCCAAAACCCCTTCATTCTGTTTACTACATCAATGTTGCACCTTCTGTTGGACTAGAGGATGATACTCGAAACTGATTCAGAGTAAAATCATCTTTGCCAATAAGATTTTTTGGGCTTTTCGCTATTCAAGATACCACCAAGAGTGGCCAATGCATCTTGATATTTACGGATTTTGAGGAAACCTCTTATCATGGAAACTTCTCTATCTGAAAGTTTTGCTTTCTCCATGACCATATCAACAAGGTTAATTAAGGTATCCTCCATAGATAAAGCTTGGAGTCCTTCGGCCAGCATAGCAAATGATGAGAATTCTGGTAAATATCCTTTCTCCATCATCTCAACTGCAAATTCAATTGCTTCTGCAATTGGTCCTCCACCATTACAAAGCCCACGAAGGACAATCTTATATGTTATAGAATCTGGAGGATCACCTTTTTCCATCATTTCTCGAAAAAGCCTCATGGCTTCTGTTGTTCTCTTTCGTTTAAATAGTGATTGTATTACAGGGTTATAAGCCTGTGGAGACGGAACCAACCCTTTCATCTGCAGACTTCTGAGGAGTCTACTTGCAACCTGAATTCTACCTGCCTTACATAAACCCCCAATCAGGGTCCCATATGTGACTATGTCTGGTACACACCCATTTGAAGTCATTGTCTGAACAATATCTGCTGCCTTCTTTATATCCCCAGCCCTACAGAAATATGTGAGCAGGGAATTGTAGGTGAACTTGTCAGGCTTCAAGCCTTCCATTATCATCTGGTCCATAAGCTGAGAAGCTTCCTCCACCCTCCTACTCTGACAAAGGCCATCAATAAGGGTGTTGTAGGTCACTGAATTTCTTGAAATCCCCTGGAGTTCCATCTGATCAAAAATTTCCTCTGCATCTTCGATTCTCTTGTTTTTACACAATCCATCAATGAGAGTATTGTATATAACTACATTTCGTGCGCAGCCTCTCAACTCCATTTCTTTCAGCAGGTTCAGAGCCTCCTGTAGCCTCCCTCTAGAACAATAGCTATCAATCAGCATACTGTAAGTAAACCCATCAGGTTGACATCCATTCATCTTCATCTCCTCAAACAGTTCCACAGCAGCTTTATGATTACTGTTCAAGAAGAGACCTTGAATCAGGGAATTGACAGTACAAACATCAGGTAAGATTCCCTTGCTAGTAAGAACACGTGAGAGTTTAGTTGCCTCTTCAACCCGGTTCTCCTTACACAATGTGCTAATCAGAGTATTATATGTGACGGTATTTGGGGAACAGTCCCTGGAAACCATCTGATCAAGAATTTCCACTGCCTCTTCAATCTCACCCAACTTACACAACCCAGAAACCAATGAGTTATACGTATAAATATCCAGATCAAATCCCTGTTGGAGCATCACATCCATGATCTCCAAAGCATGCTTAACGTGCCCCACCCTGCACAACCCCTTCACCAACGTATTAAACGTAAACTGATCCGGAGAGAACCCCTCACTCGACATCTTTTCTATAAAATTCAACGCTTCCTCAACCCTACCCTCTTTGCAAAACCCATTAACCAAAACATTAACAGTCATATTAGTACGTGGGCACCCGTATTCTACCATCTGGTCCATCACTCTCAATGCACCTTTCATGTCACCTTCCTCAATATACCCCTGCATTAGGGTGGTGAAAGTTTTCTCATCCGGCAATAAGCCATGGTTTGACATCTCTTCCATCAACAAAAGAGCAGGCCTAATCTGATGAGCTCTACAAAGAGCCTTTATCAAAATGTTAAAGGTGGAAACATCCGGCTTAATTCCTCTATTAAGCATACCCATATTCGCAGTTTCTACTAGCTTAAGTTTGTCCCCCTCAACAATAACATTCAACAAGAAGTTGTAAAAATGCGTGTCCGGTTTGCATCCGAATTCATTTTCCATCATTTCCACAACACCAAGAATTTCATCATACAAATCAAACGCCGCATAGCTCTGAACAAAAATCAAGAAAGTACCTGAGCTAATTGGGCAACCAGCGAGCTTCATCTCGTCCAAGATGTTCCTCATGGACTCGAAAGACCCCACCTTTCCGAGCTTGCGAAGAATCTCCTCGTATATGGTGGAATTGGGCGTGAAATTGGGCTGCTTGGAGGCCCAGTCGAACAGGCGAAGCGCGGACGACTCGTCGTTTTGGCGACGGAGGGTGTCGAGAAGCTGCTGTGGGGTGAAGTCTGGAGGGAGGTGGTGGGTGGAGACAGGGGTTGAATAGGAGAGTGAGGAGTGGGTGACGAGCTGGTCATGGTGATGAAGGAGCGGGAAAGAGAGAGAAGTGAAGGGCTTGTGAGAGGAAGAAGGAGGCGGTGGCGGTGTCTGGGTTATGGAGTGTGTGAAAGACCAAGGATAGCATTTGAGACAGAAGGAGAAAGCCATTGAAGCAATTCAACAAACACATAAGATGCTTAGGCCATGGCAGAGGTTAGCAAACACAGCTTTTAAGTTCAGCTGAAATAGAACTGTCTAGTTTTTGGCTGCAGGGGTGAACAAACGACTTGGAGTACAGAAAGCGAGGGACGGATAAGTTGCGGTTGTTCTTGGACCTGGTCTGGTCCTGGGTTGCTTTTATTTTTTGCCAGAGGAAAACAGCACGACGCCGTATTGGCGAGCTTCTTACAGTTTACAGTTCACTAAACTTTTCGTTGTTCTCTCCTTGCCTCAATACGAACCGTTCGTCATTTTTTCAGTTTTTATAATTAGATCCTCGTCCTAGAAAATCATGTATTTAATTTAAGGAAACCTTACAAATTACGGAAGATTTCTCACTCGACTATGTCACACTGCCTGATCATTCTAAATTACCCTAATGTCCGGACTTGAACTTGAGTGCGAGGAGACAGACCTAACTAACCTAACCCACATCTACACCCTACAAACTTTTTTAAGATCATACAAAATTCAGGATCTAAAACAATGTCCGTATTATTATCATCGTGACGATAGAAAGAGAGAGAGAGGGGATATACAACAAGGGATAGTTAAGTTACTGCCTTCGACCAAGCACCATGTGGCTCTGCTCTGATTGTACCACGTCATTGTGATGCAACCATCGTAAGACACTCCAACTGCTAAGGCATGCAACACGAAAATTGAAATGGCAACATAATCACATCAACTCATCGTCTGGTTGAAACCACACTCGAATGGCTCGTTGAACCACTCATCAGAAACATCCCACTAGACAGATCAAAAATCCATTGAAGTGACACGATCAGTCATACAAAACAAACCAAGAAATCAGCAAGAAAGAAGGTCATAAAGCAAGCTCCTTTATACTGCTCCAAAGTAAAATGACAAGGGTCATATACAACACTTGAAAAGAGTAAGGTGTCGTCTAAACCCACCACAAACAGCTACATATTAGTTTGTTGACATGCAGCTGCTAAAGCAGCCACTCAACAGATAGGTTCTATAAAATAAACATATCATATGATATACCGGAAACCACAGACACTTGTTCAAAACGAATAAGAAACAATGGCGAAAACTTGGAAATTCATGCCATCATTAGCCAAGTCGCCATCCCACAATGTATAAACATTCCACGCAAGTAACAAAAGGCTGAAGGGAAGAACACTCCCAACCAAATAACCTATGATTATCTAGCTGGCACGGCTTTTAATGACATCAAGACCAATCTCAGTCGGATCAGTCGCTTGCAACTCAATCTGGATTCCATCAAGCTCTCTCTTAAATCTGTCTTTCGAGCTTGCATAGATCATCTTGCTTCTCACCCTTGATGTATCAGGAGACCTTCATAAAAACAGCAATTGAATTTTATATAAAAGATTATTAGACAACGAAGTAAGCACCAAATCAAAAATGATTAAAGAATTGGCATTACCAGGCAATGAAGAATATGCGACTCTTCTGAACACCTTCTGGTGTAAGGAAATCAAAATCGAAAACAGCATAACGGCATTCATCAGCGGGTAGTTTTTCCGCGAACTGCTCATAGGTCTCTGTTGGTTCACCAACAGATTCCACCACAACTTGCTTTTGCTTCTCCTCAATCTTGTAAACAATTGAGCGGTAGGTCCTCTTTGCCTTAAGCTCCAAAAACTTCAATTTGCAATCATCATGCACAGCCATACCAGATGCTGCGTTGGCCTGTAAATTGTATGCAATGAACAAAGATCAGACAGCAACACTACAATATAATGGGTGATACATAATATAAATTAAAAAGATATTTTAACAAATCAAAATTACCAAGAAAATATGAATCTCCACAAGCAAAAATAAATGGTCCATACGCACTCTCAACCAACCCATCATTTTTCATTCCCAACAGAAAAAGGGCATAACGCAGCTGAAATGCACACAATCTGTTTATCCTTTGTAAGTCTTTTCATGCTAAGATCTTAGAATTAAAATCCCCCTCAATGTCTAAGCATCCTAACAATACAACCAAAAGTGATCCATTTCAAACTCCCTTCATGAACCCCTTCAAACTTCTATTTGTTTAGTTTTGGTCCGGCTCATGTGAAATTAACTCAACCACAACACTTGCATACACATCCATAGCTAACAAAAAATAGATCAACAATTTGTTTAAAATAAATAAAACATGAAGATTAAGTATCGACCATCAATATTACACAATAAGTACCACGTAATCATTAATATAACATATCATAAGAAAAATAAACAATTAAATCTAGCACGGACCATCCCAACCCATCTGCTACAGATACTAGATCCACAACATTTCCAATCGGCAATAATCAGATAAAAATTCGGCGACAAATAACCAATCCAGACTAAAGCAAATCGCGATCAAACATTCAACATCAAAACAGATCTGAGAGCACGAGATGCAGAGATAAACAGTAAATGAGCTCAAATTCCAGCCAAATTGGTTTTTAACTATCAGATCGACGACAACCGACATAAAAATTTGAATCAATCAAACCGATGATCCGTTTGGCTGCTAAGAAATCGCAATCGGAGAAAAATAAAAAGAATCGTTTAATTTTCTTTAAATTTTCTCAGCAACCAAACAGATACTAAGGCCATAACCCTAGCGGAAAGAGTGAAAAACTCACCATCTTTTCTCGTTGTTTGGATTTTGTTGGCGACGAAGAAGGAGGAGAAGATATAGGAAAGGGTCACTCCTCCGATGACGACTAGCTGTGTCTCCCAGAAGAAATGTTGAAGCCCACTTTATATTCGGTGGCTCTCTGGATGCCAGAGGATTGACAACGTGGAGCTGATCGTATGATAGAGGAGCGACTAATAAACAGTTCAACCAATGGTGTGCCGCCACGACTTTTACGGGTGCTTTGTCTGTGGATACCTGATGGCTTTGCTTAAGTCGGCTTTCCTACATTCGGCCTATTAGATATGGACTCATCATTCCCCTTTTATATTTATAGAAAAGTTTATATATATTCAAATTTTCATTGAAGCTTTAGGTTTAATCTTTGGATTTCATGACTTAGATCTAAGTCTTTTGACTTTTGTGTGATATACGATTACATTCCTTTTTATAATATTTTTTAAAACTTATTTTTAAAATCATTTTTAGTTCAAATGTTGCCCCTTATGACTTAAATTGGGTAATAATCATTTATGTCATAATAATTAGTCATTTTTTTGTAGGTAACATACAATTTTATTTGTCTATTTTCATATTTGACTTCTAGGTAGTCTTGTAATTTATGTTCCTAACTTATAAGTAGTCTTCTAATTTATGTTTCTAACTTATATGTAACACGATTTGTCACTAAGTTTTTCTTGTTGCTAATAATAACACTATTGACCTTGATGTCAAGTACATAATTTTATGTGAGTGCTTGTCTGATCGATTGGTATATTATGTTAGTCTTTACTTTTCATTGATTAAATTGTATTTTATCCATATATTAAGAATATTATCAAGGACAAAATTCAAAATTTAAATTTTGAAATTCAATTACAATGAAATAATAAATTATATTTATATTTTCAATGTGTTTTTCTTATTTACCTCAAAGGGTAAAAGTCGACACGACAAAAAAAGTAATAAATGTCAAAGAACATACATCTAAAACTAAAAACATGTGAACTAAACCCAATAACAATTAATCATTTTGGACTTATATCAAATAAGCCATTATATTTACCACTCCAACCTTTTAAGAAAGATTCTAATTGCAAAACCTATCATATTTTTTAAAATATTTAAAATGGCATCCAAAAAATCAAATTAATAAACTGCTAGTATGGCATGGGTGGCAATTTCAAATATGCCTTAAATTCGCAAGGAATATTAGAGAGCCAATCCACACAATTAAATTTTCTAGTCATTTTCAGGTCAACTATCCGAAAAATACCTATATAACCCGTTTATTAAATGGGTCGTATCAGCCCGTGTAATACCCACTAACCAATCATCCTGTTTCTTTATTTCATCTTCATTTTTCACATTTTTTATATTTATTTATTTCTCTTTATTAATCTTCATACATACATAAAAATAAAAAATTATAAACTGCAATTAATTGATTAAAATATCAAAATTCATATTTTTTTTATTCATTTTTGATGACCTTGTGAATTTGATATGTGAGTTTTTGTTTTGTTTTTGTTTTGGTATTTTTTATTTATTTGTTAAACAGGTTATAAACCAAGTAACCTAATAACTTGTTTAGCATGACCCGAACTTGACATGACACTCTTATTAAATGGGTCGGATTTGGGTTGAGCATTCTTGACACGTTTATTATCCCGACATGACATGATCCATTGCCAACCCTAAATATGGATGAATCAATTCATTAAAAATTTTATTCTTTAATTGGGGTGAAAAGAAAGTCGATGACGGATTCAATTGGAGAGTAATAATAACATCATTTTGTAGTTTTTAATTTCATTTGGTCCACTTTTTGTTCCATCTTTGAGTTCATTTTTGTTCAAATTTCTAGGGTTAGCCTATGAGGTGAGCGAGGTGATGAAATGAAATGTGATAAGACTAGGTCAAGTGTCCATATCTATTTCATTATAACCAAAAAAATTAAAATTATTTTGTTAAATGGTTGTGTTGTGCCAACGTTTTATGTCATCTATAATTTTATTGACTAACGCGGATAACTGATACAAATTAAATGATTTCGAACTCAAACTTGGTGTAAGACTTGCAAGTCTTGGACTTAAACTTCTGAATTGCAAAATTCATGTTATAACTGTTATATTAGTTTTATCAACTTTTATCAAAATATTGTATCAATTTAAACTAGTCACAAAATATCAATAACCAATTCAAGTGTTCTTGTATTTTAATTTAATGACAATTTAACAAATATGAATAAATTAACATACTTTATTAATTGGGTGTTAGTTGGATTAGCCCAGTCTTTTGGTGTGCTCTCAAGGAGAAACACTTGCATGAAAGTTGAAACAAGGATATCACTATTTTGCTATCTCCGACCAATCACGGTATGTCATGCGTAATGATTTTTCAACGTTGCAGTATGTGATTGGTTGGGGATAGCAAAACAATGTTATTTCCGTTTCATACAAGTTTTCTAGCTCCCAAAGAATCATAAGTTCAAATCCCCATGATACTCGTGTGTGTGAGTTTCCCCTCTCCCTTTTCTAACTTCGGCAACAACAAAAAATTCAATATACTTTTATAGAGAAGTACATATTAAGTAATTGTCACAATTTATGTCAACTTTTTATTTTCAAGCAATTAAGGAAGACCATTGAAGTTTAATCCATAAAACTCTAGAAAGGTTAGTAGGTGAGCGAATATATGCCAACAAAATCTTCTTTCGAAATTGTTGTTTCCATGGTTGAATGGTCATAATACCATGTTTGTTTTTGAATATTCTCTTCATTTAGTCGTATTTTCAGTTGGTGAAATGTCTCAAAGAAACTGAAAGGTAGGCAACAAACTATATATAGTATAACCGTTGGATATATTTATATGGTTTTAGGGTTGGCGTGGCTGGATGAGCTCGGCTGATAAGCAGAGAAGCTGATGAGACGTCAGATAGATCTTTTGGTCGTTGACATGCTGTCGTTACTGGATTAACAGTGCAATCTTGGGGTTTTTTTTTTTCTTTCACAAAGTCACTTGTAATTTAATAATTAGACAAGAAAAAAGGTAATAACAAAATCACACACGGGCCGGCTGAGGCTCCCACCGAGATTCTTTTTCCTGCGTCGATACAACGCTACCACCTACTTTTATCTAAATTAAATAAAATTAAAAAAAATAGGCAGCACATTCCTCCACATGATTCAACTGGTTTTCAACTTTTGAAACCCCTTTCATCCTCCCTAAGCTTACACTAGTGTTCTCAATAATTGAACTAATAATACTTTACTGAGGTGGGTCTCCAGCTTAGATATTCTCTATTTACTTTCTTGGTTGATATTGATTTTGAGTTCCGTTTTTCAAGTACCCTTATTGGGGCATTCTATTAGGGTTCTGTTTATGTCTCACTGTTCTAAGTGGTAAGAGAGTATATTGCATAGTTAGTTCGGCCTCGCTTCTTTGAGTGGTACGAGAATAGACTACATAGTGAGTTCGACGGTTAGACTTTCATGCGTAGAGATAGTGGCGGAGCCAGGAATTTATGTGATGGGGGGCCAACATATAAACCAAACAAGACATTAAAAAATTTCAAATTTTCAACCTTAACAATGTTTGGGAAAATAAAATGTAGAAAATAATTGTTTATTCAATTAGGTATCAAAATAACATTTGTCGTTCTTTCATCTCTCGAAAACCATATATGATTTAGTCAATGCTAACTTTTCTGTAATTTCTTTTTCGATGTACATAATCAAAGAGTCTGTGAGAAATTCGTCTTCAATCTTGTTAAGAAGCCTAGTTTTTACTATACGCATAGCAGAAAATGATCGCTCTGCAGTTACTGTAGAAACAGGAAGAGTAAGCACAAGCACAACCACTCTATAAACAAGTGGATATGTCGTTGATCTTCTAGTTGTTACCATCCATTGAGATAGATCAGAAATTGTTGACAAGTTTTCGAACTCTGGAAGTCGAACGACGTCACTCTCAAAATGTTGAATAAAAAATAAAATCACAATCCTTTTTTATTTGGGTAAAAGTCTACTTCCTATTTGATAAATGATAATTTTTGAAATTTTATTTGATTTGCTGCTTTTATTTTTTTTATTAATATATTGATGGACATTATATTTCACTTTTAAGAAACCAAAGCTATTATTAAGTTGAAAAATTTAATGGAAAAACATGGTGTGTGGGTCTAGAAAGGTTCACAACCTTTGATCAAGTGGTGATTATTATATATACTTAATTTGAAAAGAGAAACACATCTTTTCTTTATTGTGAGGGGGCCACAAGCCAAATTAATATATATATATATATATACTTTTAAAATATGCAGAAATAAAAGACCAAATATCAAATATTGTCAAACTTTTAGGGGGGGCCCAGGCCCCTTCAGGCCCTCATATAGTTCCGCCTCTGCGTAGAGAGACTCACTTAATTCTCTTAACTAGCTTCCCTTTGTCCAACATTAGGACAAAAAAAGCGTAAGCATTTTCACTATTATTCAAATTTTTGATACCTTACATCTAAAATTCCCTTAATTCAATCTACATAAGAACAACTTTGATCTTCATAGGATTTAAAGAGAAATATGGCAATGTGCCCGACATATTAAAAACAAATATTTTGTATAAATTAATACATTTTCAATCTTATTTGACGTTGTACAATATCTTGACAAAACTGACATGCCCTTCAACGAAACCCAAAAAATGCTCGTACAATTTATGGTGGGCTTGTGAAAGATGGACCACACACAAAATGCAAAACAAGGTCAATGCTTATCCAAATTGGGACCCTTCCAAGACCAGATCAAATAGGAACGCATCAACAACATACGCTCAACATTATAATTAGAAGCAGAATGTGACATTCAGTAAATTTTTCTTGCGGACAAGCAAATAACTCATTCCTTATTTACCTTGCATATGCCATACAATTCTTATGGACCATATTGGATGAGACTAAATTGTTTTTACTTTATTATAAATATATATTGTTAATGCTTAATTTTAATTTTAATTTTATGATAGGTCAGCTTAATTTGTCAAGGTTTCAATTGCGATTTGTAGTTCGTTATTCATGTGTTGGGGATGTGGTGCCCTATTAACACGTGGCTTAATTTGATCTCAAGTCTCAACGCGGTGATGAACATATAATGATATTTTCACTCACCTAACTTTGCATTCATAAGACAATTGATCTCTTTAATGCACTACTTTATAATAGGTAATATGTGCACTTTTGAGTCAATTGTGAGCTTGTGAGATAAGATAAAATATGATTAGCCACTCTTGATTTTAAAAATTAAATTTACATGCAACGGAGTGTATATCTTCACGTATTTATTCCTCTTTATGTGAATCATAAATGTGAGGAGAGAGATAAACACAAGGTAGGTACATACACCCATGACACCCTTACACCACCAGTGAGGCCACTCTATAGACTATAGCAGGGTCAACCAAGCCTCCGCCAAGATTGAAAGAATCAATACATGTTCTCCAGCCATTTTTAAATTTTAATCCCATACACACTGCCCATATACATATTTTATGTGTGCGTATACATAGATATCAGCTGTAAAGACCTCCCCAACTCTTGGATTTGCAGCAAAGCCTCCAGGTCCACTGCCCTAATGCAGAGCCCAGAGAATCCATTGAGCTCTATTATTTACTTATTTCATTAATTATTTCAAACAAGACACATTAATTTATATTTGGACAGATTCTCTGCTCAAATGAGCCTCCACATTGGATCCAAAGAGATAAAAATAAACACAAGATCAGCAAGAATTCGTAATAAGAACCGATTAAATCAAAGGAAACTTTATCATTAATGTGATTCATCTTTGATTCTCAACACCATGAAAATGCTCAATTCTTGAGACATTCACAATCACAACCCAAACACATAACAGCAAAAACAAAAGGAACATAACATAACATAAACGGAACAATGTGTCTGCCGCCAATTGGGTTTTAGTTAGCAGCGTCTGTAGTTTTCTGGTTGTCCTTGGCCGGAACCTCCTTGGTCTCTTCAGCTTTCGGGGTTGGCGGCAGAGGGGGATATACCGGCTGCGGCGGCATAGCATGACCGGATGCCGCAGTAGTAGCCACCTTGTCTGCATCTGCAGCATCATCAGAAAGAGGAGCCAAAAGATAGTCAGGGGACATGAATAAGCTCTGGGATGGCCTTCTCTGGTGGCGATTGGCTCTCTGAGACATTTTCTGGTTTCTATTGGAAATTGAGGTTATGAAACAGGAGATAAGAGCGGAGTATGGGAGTGTGTATGGGGAAGAAAGAAAAGTGTTGTTGTATAGCTAGTTAGGTGTAGACATACAGGCATGTAGCACAGAGTGTTGACTCTGTTTTTATACTGCTGAGATGGGTTAAAAGCTGTAAGGTTGGGATTTTCTAATATCTAATGTCCCGGGATCTATGGAGACTATCTTGCAGACGAAATTGTATAAAAACTAGCTTTGTAATCCCATAATTGACCCCCACAATTGGAGTGGGTGGGGGTAAAATATATGGGACGGGGCGGTCATATAGGTCTTTTTGGCTATATACATATCGATTACGTACTGCTCATGAGATGAGATGATTGTAAGAAAATATTACTAAGAGTTTATTAGAAAGGTGTAAAAGGGGTGGTTGGCCATAAATTTTAATTTGACTACACCTTTGTTTTACCAAAGTTAATGACATGTGAAGATTTTTACCATTTTTTTGTTAAACTTATCGATAACGTGCTCGTCAGAGGATGAGATAATTGTGATAATATATCACTATTAGTTTTCTTATGAAGGTGTGAAACGGTAGTTAGTTAGTCCATAAATTTTAATTTGGCTACACATTTATTTTACATAAGTTACTCATATGTAGAGATTTTTTGCATCTTTTTGAGGGGATTTGACAATTAATGCAGTAGTTGATTTGAGTTTTATTACCTAAGATATGAATTTTTAAGCATATCACCAATTAAGAGGGCATATATATGTCTTTTTGATTACGTGCAACTAATTACCACAACAGTTTTCTCTTATGGAGGCTTGAAGAGGGTGATTAGTCCATGAATTTGAAATATGCTAATGCTATAGTTAACTATGGTTTCAATTTATGAAACTTGTGTAATTTAATACTCAAAAAATAATATCAAACACTACATTAAATTGCATTCGAGTCCCGATACTTAAATAAATATATTGTACAAGAAACAAGAGAGAAAATTTGCTGAACAATCGTAGCTGCTTGGGTGTGAGGATCAAGCATATATGTAATTACAAATATATAAACCTGTTATTGGATAAAATATTTGCTCGGAATCCATGTGATTTGAAGAAGAATATAAATGAGGCTGGGGTCATCTGTTCGTTCGTGCATGGTACCACTTGGAACCTTCGTCCTGTGTGTGTTTCAGATCCACATGCATCGGGTCCCTTTACTTTTTCTTCATTTTGTATTTTTTTTTTTCAGTTGAAGATAAGTTCGCTGCACCTAATCTCTACTTAAGCACTCTGTGGATCAATTGAATCTGGTGAATTATGCAAATCACTTAAGTTTTAAATGTCAAATTACAATCCATACCTCATTGTCGATGGTTCTATATTAGCATGATGACATGCTAGTTTCAAAAATGTTAAGATTAGTCGTGTACACGTGTGTGAACTGATTTTGATAGTTAATAAATGTGTCCGTGCACGTGTGCAGTCACACAGAGAGGGTGATATCAAAAATTATAAAATAAAATTATAGAATACTATTGTACTATCACATCAGCCTACTCTCATTCATAATTTGAGAAAAATTATAGATTTTGTACATTCAAATTTGAATTACAGTGTTACCCTTTAAACTAGGGGTGGCGCAGTGGTTCGGTTTCAAACTCACATCTAATTCCGATTATTCAACCGGTCAAATTGAAGTTGACTTGGAAAAATATTAATTATAAAATTAAAAATATAGCATTAGATTTTACAAAATATGTAAAAATATGATTTAGATAGCAAATCTTCTATTAAACTTTAAGAATTAAAATATAGTATTGTTGACTTTTTGGTCAACCGATTTTTTCTTTCGGTCCGGTTCGGATGCCCACCCCTACTTTAAACAGAACCATCAACCACCCACCTGACCAAGCACTGCCTCGCCTCCCACCAACCCCTCCCTCTCTTTCTCTTCCTCTTTGTTTCTCTTCTTCCCTTCATCTCTCTCTCTCTCTCTCTCTCTCTCTAAAACAAGGTTGACTCACCCATAAATTGACTGGGGTTCAATTGTACCTGCGGTCCATATCCCACCGACATATCTTGTTTGCAAATCCCATCCGTTCATGTAATTAATGGATTCATGGTGGGCGGCGACCAGGGGAGGTATTGCTAGGTTCATTGTTGGCGGTGGTTGTTGTACAATCTTTCAGTTATTCAAATTTTTTGTGGTTATTTTAATTTTGAGGGAGATGAAGACAACTCATTGAAGAAATTGAAGGATTGGGATCTGGATTACGATGCTGATGTTAAGGAAGAAAATGGCAAAATTTGAATGTGAGAGAGATAGAGGGAGGAATAGAAACAGAGATGGCGGCGAAGGGAATTGCCAGAGTCCATCTGTACAAATAATTTTAATTTTCTTTAAAAAATAACACATGGCAAAATTTCGGTGGGAGTATCACGCTGGTGATACCGTACCACACAATAATCTCTCGGTGATATTACTCCTCCTAATGAAAATCAGTTATTTATTTCCCTCTAATTATTGGTCTTGACACCAAGAGATGTATTTAAGAATTGAGATGGTATAGAATATAGTCAACTTCAAAATAGAAACAAGAGTGATTAATCAAATGAAGGAGATAAACTTAAGAGATAAATGATTTTTCTTTATCACTTCAGATGGTGAAAGTGGCACCTGTCAACTTAAAAAATAGTAGCACCGAGAATTTATTATTTTTATGACAATCTTTACTGGTTGGATTTCTTTTGAATACGGTTATTTCCACATCCCAGTCCTATTTTTCTACCCCCCACCACATAAATTTGAAAAAAAACATTCATATCTTTCCACCCACAATTATTCATAAAATTCATTTTTCAGAGAAGCAGACCTGATTTTTCTGGAAATTTTTTAGTTTATAGTTTTCCTTGTTTTAAAGCCCTCACCCCTCAAGTTTTGCTTCAGAATCCCCAAGGTTATCGGTGGGATTTCAATGGGGCTACCAGGAGCGGATCGCGTGTCCCCAAAATTGGTGTCTTCGTGTCCCTTTCCTATTTGCTTGACACGTGTCAACTCACTTAAAAGAAAATTAATAATAAATAATTTTGAGGACATATGTCAAGCAGATAAGAAGGAGCAGAGAGAAAGCAATTTTGGGGGCGATCCTCTCCCGAGCTACCTACCCACCTTGATTCTCAATCCACTTTCATGTTCTGTTTTTGGGGTAATTAATCCACTTTTACGTCAGCTTCTCCAAGCCCATTGAATAAACGCCTAGCCATGTTCTTATAGGCCCAAGAGTATCCCTTAAAGCCTAGTAGGCTGAACATGGCCCGATAAAGAAGAAACAAAGCAAAAGTCCACATGAAATCTTATTCAGCTACTGAAAAAAGTATCGGTCGACAAACACACACATCCCGCAATTATCTTGCAACTTTCACCCCATACGGAACAAAATTCAACAAACGCAACCACATGCTTGGTAAATACAAACGAACAGAACACATTTAGACCATAGTTGAGTCCCTATACATTATTTTACACTAGTCAAAGAACATTTGGACGACAAAGCATTCACGTTCTGTGACTTTGATAGTTTTTTTTAATGTTCTTTATCCCTACAAGTGATTACATCATAAACGGATAATTTTGAGTTTAGTCACAAATTGGACGTTAATTGCACATTTGACTATTGTCAGTAATTACCATTAAGAGAATATTAAAAATTCTAAAATGCTGAGGAAAATATTAATACCAATAGAAAAATGCATGGAAGAATATTAACAAAAGAGAGAAATATCCGCCACGACGGTTAGTTCAGTTGGTAAGGTCCTTATCTTGTGTGTATCATCGTGATTTGAGTTTATTTGTCGGTGGATTCTCGTTAATGCGAGATCTATAAATTCTACATAAATTCACGCTCGTGGCAGTTGGGAATTGGGTGCCATGCATAAGTCCATCCGGCTCAAGATTATGAATATGCCTTTGTGCTGGTGTTAAACTTTTGGTTAGAGAATCTTAATCTGGAAGAGAGAAATATCCAATATATTATTTGAAATCATAAACTTTTGGACAGTTATGTTTCTTTTGCTGTTTTGGCCTACGACAGTTAGGTTTGGTTTGGTCCATTTTAAGTCCCCCAAAAAAGCTTATATAATCCCTCCGATGAAGCCACCTGGACCATCCAACGGCCCAAATTCAGTTCGACACTAAAACTCAGTGGGAAAATACAAAATTCCCGCAAAAACATTTTAAAAAAGCGAGACTCACGGTGGCCAAATCCGATGACACGTGTCGCCCATGTGACAGTGCAACCCCAAAATGTCTGACAAGTCCGACGGTCGGAACGCAGCCATGCCACGCGGCGCGATCGAGTTCGTCCAAAAAGAGTGGGGCCATCAGCTTTATCCACTTGCCTTCTCGTTCTTTCCAAAGATACTCATTCGTCACCTTCTTTTTATTTATTTTCATTTAATTTTGCTTTCAAATAAAGATAAATATTTTCTGTCTTATGGGCTCTATCTCTCCCTCAAAAGTTGAATCTCGAGCGCGAACCAAGCTTTTCATTTCGCTATTTTGCCGCTCTGTACGTTACCCTCTGAAACTGAATTGAAAAACCCTAACCCTTACGACGTCCCGCGCTATTTCCTCTTGGATCTCACTCGACGAACAGGAGCTCTAAATTATTTCTGCGGATTTCAGATCTGTATTGTTTGAAATTCGATTCGAAGACGCTTTGGATCTCCGAGGCTTCTCTTTGTTTATTCGGATTCGGAAGCCTTTTTCGATTTGAATTTTGCAGATTTGGATCAGTAAAAGAAGGTAAGTTTGTGGAAGTTTCCTTTTTGGTTCAGTCTCTTGATAATTCCAATCACTGGTTTACACTTACTCGTTATCGATGATTCCAAGGGTCTATTTTTTTTCATGGTTTTGATTATATTCTTTGATTTTAGGATAAGACTGTTATTGAATTCTGGGGGAAAGATTCATCTTTGAGACAAATTCAACCTGACCACCAGCAAATTGGGCCTCAGTTTTCGCTTTGGTTTTCTGATTGAATGCTGTCTCACAGTCTTGATTTTCCGAGCCTTAGCAAATTAGAGTTTCCAGTGGAGTTGTTGTACTTGGATGGAAGAAGAGGCGGTTTGTTTGGGTCAATTAACAGATGTGGGAGTGGAAACTGACGAATTGCCAAGAACTGAATTGAAGCGAGAGCATCAGTGTGTCGTAGATGATACCGAGCCAGACTCATTTCCAAACAAGAAGCAAGCCAAGGAGCATTCCAATGAGGATATACGCTCAGAAGTTTCAAACCCGGTTGTCTCTCCGAAAGAGAACGGCTCCACTTTTCAGGACATAACTAGCCAACCGGCTGAACTGGAAAATAGTAACCAAGTTGAGTGCGGTGAAGTCACTTCCCCGTGTTTGGGGAATTCAAGCTCAGGGGAAACCTTGAGCGATGGACAGCGTGCTGAGAATTATAATTCTCTAATTGATAACGATACGAATGGTGATGTATTGACTTCTCGCGTTGTAGTTGAAATTCCTAAGCTTGCCAGTTCATCTGGGATTCGCAAAATTACGTTTAAGTTCAGCAAAAAAAAGGAGGACTATGACAGTCAGTCAGTGGCTTCAATTAGTCAGACTGCGAGTAATGGACTGGGTAGTGGCTTTCCACGTGGACGTTCTTATGAGGAGCCTGGAACAGACTTTCAAGCAATGGCTAGTACAAGTTGGGAGTTTCCAGCTCGTTCATATTCGAGGCAGTATGCTGAAACCGGAAACTGTCATCCATGTAATCCTAATAGGGAATTGGAAGCATCTATCAAGGTTGCGAGCAGCTATCCTACAAATGTCAAAAAGCTATTATCTACTGGTATTCTTGATGGAGCTAGAGTGAAATATGTTTCCACCACATCAGAGGTAATTTATGGAATGTATTCATTTTCTTCTTTTGGATGTATGCTTGCAGTATGAACATTTATTTATTATAGAGGTCCTAATAGAAAGTTTGGCAGATAACGCTGCATGGAATTATAAGTAATGGTGGCTATTTGTGCGCCTGCTCATCATGCAATTTCAGCAAGGTAAGGTTACTCATTATTTAGATTGTTATAGAGTTAAGTGCAATACTAGTTATAGATGATTGATTCAATGATATGAACAGGTACTCAGTGCATATGAGTTTGAGCAGCATGCTGGAGTCAAGACTCGCCATCCTAATAATCATATATACTTAGAGAATGGGAGGCCAGTTTATAGTATCATACAAGAATTGAAGACTGCTCCACTAGACTCGCTGGATGAAGTGATAAGGGGTGTTGCTGGTTCTTCTGTCAATGAAGAGTCATTCCATGTTTGGAAAGGTGATGGTTATTCATGTGATGTTTTCGTTTTGAGTAAAGGGTCACATTTGCAATGTTGGAGGACTGGAAATGCTAATGCCAAATCTTTCTTCGGAAAAGGGATTGGGTGAAGGGAAAAAAAAAAGAAAATTTGTTCTGTAAATATAGAAATAAATTATATTGAAGTACTATTAAGGCCCTAATGTTCCTTTTCTCTCTTAAAAATTTCTGCAGCAACTCTTCACCGACGTGATGAAATGGCTGAAGTAGATAAAAGACCTTGTGTGAAGCTTCCTAAACTGCCTCATTCGCTTCCTAAAATGCCTCATTCACTTCCTAAACTGCTGCCTCATTCGCTTCCCAGGTAACAAGCTTAACTCATGATATTTTCCTTTTCTATACAATGCATAATTGTCAATCATTAAATTTTGTTAAGACTAATCTAACGGTGGTTAAACTTAATTAAATTATAGTTGAATAAAACATTGTATGTTCTTTTTTATCATATTGGTTAATTCAGATTTCAGATACGATGCAGTCTTTTGCATTAGAAAACTGATACTGTGTCTGCTGTGCAGACCAAGCTCCCACACTCCTTACTCAGTTATGTACCAGAAGAAAACTGCTGAAGGTGGCAATAAGAGAAGGTTGCCCTCATCCCTTGTCCTTTTTAAAAAATTCCCTTTTATGCTTCTTCTTGAGTTTTTGTTTATAAGACGTCGTTCTGATAATGGGTGAGTTTTGCTTGATTGGGAAATTTGTGCTGTTGATAGGGATAATGATCTTCACCGGTTACTGTTTATGCCAAATGGGCTTCCAGATGGAGCTAAATTGGCATACTATGTCAAAGGCCAGGTACATTTCGATATATCTTTCATGTTGATCTTGGTTTCAGGCGTAGATATATGTCGTTTTCAATCTTTAATTGATCTGATGATTTGATATTTACAGAGATTACTTGGTGGCTATAAGCAAGGAAATGGTATAGTCTGTAATTGCTGTGACAGAGAGGTAAATACTGAGCTGCAAAGACACATCAAATTTGAGTTCTGCATTTTATTCTAGCCCCTCTCTCCCTTTACTCTCTCACGTCAAATCTGTGCTCTTTATGCATGAACAGATAAGCCCTTCACAGTTTGAAGCTCATGCTGGCATGGCTGCAAGGCGTCAACCGTGAGTAGCTTCCAAAGAACTTTTGTTGTTGTTCTAGTTGTTTAATGTGTCACGTGTAGATCATTTATGTCTTTTTGCAGCTACCGTCACATCTATATTTCCAATGGATTGACGCTTCACGATATAGCCATGTCCTTGTCCAATGGGCAAAACCTCACCATTGGTGGCTGCGATGGAAATGATGATATGTGTGCAGTTTGTGGACATGATACGGGGGATATGATTTTTTGTGATGGCTGCCCTCGTGCTTATCATTCAGGTTGATATTATTTCTAATTGGTTCTATTTTTTATACTTGTTTTTAGTTTGTAGGTTTATACATTTGATTTCAGGTGTGCATATCAACTTTGAAGATCTTATTTTGATATTTTTTTGTGACAAATAAACTCTTCGTGTTAAATGTCTTTTGTCCTTCCCTTGTTTTAGTAGTGCAACTGTGTTGAATATTTTAATCATTTGATCAATGGTTTTTGTTCCACATCACTAAGTCTTCTCAATCTAATAACAGCACATATTGGCCCCCACTGTGGGAAGAGATGCCTTATTACGATGTCTTTTGTATTTTGTATTCTCAAAAGGACTCATGTTAGTTTATTCCTCTTTGGACAAAAGATTAAATATATCAACATTTTCGTTGGGCATCAAAGTATATATATTGTAACTTGGTGGTGTTAAGATCCCTACGAGTCTATGGAACTAGTAGGTGCTGGGTGTATGGGTTAATGCTGATGCTTGTTTGGTGCGTTGATTTCTTTCATTGTATTGAGGTCTAACTTTCTTTGTGTTGCAGCTTGTTTGGATTTACAGTGGGTTCCTGAAGGTGATTGGCATTGTCCAAATTGTAGAGATAAATTTGAACCTGGTAGGAAAGCCGCTGCTGGGGAATCTTCAAATTTTGGACAACCAATTGTAATACGTTTGACAAGGGTTTTTAAAGCCCCTGAATTTGAAATTGGTGGTTGTGTTGTTTGCAGGTTGGTTGCACTACTTTATACATTTCATTCATTTTGTGTGCATTTTAAGTAGCATGAAGTGAAGATGGGGGAAAGGGAGAAGTTTTTGATACTCTGGGAAAAGTATTACACCTTCAGATGAGATCTTGGTATTAGGGAATGTGAATGAAGATTCACTTTTTTTAGTCTGGCCACATCACAGTCAACATAATGCTATGACTACAAACTGTTTCTTGGAAATTTGGTTGCCTGGATTCTAGTCAATTTCTTTGCAATATTTTTTATTTAACTTTTCTCAAGCACTCTTGAAAATTGATTTCTTCATTTGATGTACCCCATTTGCTTATGAGTTATAGATAACTGCTGACATTATTTTATGTTTATTAGGAGCCATGATTTCAGTGCGGCTTTATTTGATGACCGAACGGTTATAATCTGTGACCAAGTATGACTTGTTTTTCATTCTTTTGAACAAATTTTCTTTTCCATTATCATTGTTTTATTCTTACCCTTGCTTTTTGATTAGTGTGAGAAGGAGTTCCATGTAGGTTGCTTACGGAACAGTGGATTATGTGACTTAAAAGTACGTTCTGAATCTTGTAATGGTTAATATTTTTATGGTTTCTGGGGTATTAATTTATCTTTCTCATATCTTGCTGCAGGAACTCCCCAAGGATAAGTGGTTTTGTTGTGATGACTGTAATAAGATTCATGCAGACTTGCAGAATTTAGTATATAGTGGAGCAGATCGGATTCCAGCTCCATTGTCAGATACAATAATCAGGAAGCATGCAGATAGAGGTATATTTATTGATGGAGTGACAGATGATGTTCAATGGCGAGTTTTCAGTGGAAAAAGTCGCTACCCAGAAGATCTACCCTTTCTTTCAAGGGCTGCTGCAATTTTTCGAGTAAGTGTATATAATTTTGATGCCTTGTTATGATCTTATGACTCACTGAACTTGGACTTGGTGTTTTATTCTTTCCCAATTGTTTGTTTAAATACCCAAAGAGAGACCAGCCATTTAGTTTACTTGCAGCTTATGTTCCAGACAGAGCATGAAAACTCTTACTCGACAAATATATTTACCTAATTATATATTGTGTTCATTTGCCAGGAGTGCTTTGACCCTATCGTTGCACAATCTGGTCGCGATTTGATCCCTGTTATGGTATATGGGTAAGTGATCCTTTTAATTATTTTGTTCATTGACAAACAAAAAGACAGAAACTTCCCCTCAGGCATCCCAACTGTGCTTTTGTGTGGTTATGCATGTACATACATTGCAATTATTGCTTCTTGAGTTCTGATCCATAAAGAATGATGATGGGATTAGGTTTTTGTCTGTAGTGTTTGTTTATCCAATATAAATTTTCTGTTAGTAACATGCGGTAAGCAATTCTTTTTCCTGGCATTTTTCAGGAGAAATATATCGGGCCAAGAGTTTGGAGGCATGTATTGTGTAGTTTTAATAGTGAGGTATGTTGCTTTTCTGGTATTGGTGTTGCTTGTATTGTTTGATGGGTTTCTCCTTATTTTACACTTTTGGCAATCATTTTCTTTCATGTCCAGGTCTGTTGTTGTATCCGCTGGTCTCCTTAGGGTTTTTGGTCGGGAGGTTGCTGAGCTTCCTATTGTCGCTACAAGTAGAGAACATCAAGGAAAAGTATGTATATTGGGATTTTAAATCTGCTCGTCTATCTGATAATACTTTTGTTGTTTTCCCATTTCTATGAGAAAGTCGGGCTTTGTTAAAGTTGAACCTCATTTTTTTGAATTCGTTTTCTAGGGTTATTTCCAAGCATTATTTTCATGTATAGAGAGGTTACTTATTTCCCTGAAAGTGGAAAAGCTGGTTCTCCCTGCGGCTGAGGAAGCCGAGTCAATCTGGACGAAGAAATTAGGCTTTAGAAAGATGAGAGACGAGCAAGTAAGTGCATCACATAACAAGTTTGCACGAAATGTCCACAGAATGTTTTGTTGATTGAATCAGTCTAAACTTGAATTGGAATAATTATTTTTCAATAGAATACAGTTACAGAGAATAAATTTTTTAACTTGGTATTGTAATTTGGGCTATGCTTGTTTCACATTCACTAACAGTTGAAAATGTTATTTTATTTGCCAGTTATCAAAATACTTGAAGGAAGTCCAGCTGACAATTTTCAGGGGGACGTCAATGCTGGAAAAGGTGGTGAAGTTGATGGATTGACTGCTCGTCGATTTTCCGATAGTTTCCACTCAGAGAAGTTAGGTGTAGAAACATATTGTTTTATTATCTATATGTTTTTTTTCCTCACTGTTAGTGATTTACCACTCCTGTAAAATTGCTGCAATTTTTCTTTTCTTTTCTGGTTAGTGATTCGCCTCTCCAATAAGCTTTCTGTTGAGATTTATTTGTTGTTGGAGAACATGGAATTAGAGTAGGGAAAGAGAGGAGAAAGAATAATGTATGTAAAAAGAAAAGAAAAAGTAGTGCATGCTGACCTTTTTTCATGCATGCGTGATACTTTTGCTTGGTTTTTATATCACGAGAATGTTGTGTATTATCTTCCACGCAGAAACCCGAAATAATCCAATATTTTTCTCTGAATAGTTATCACATTACTGGATATGCTTTGTTCTCTTGCTGCTGGGTTTATTTTTCAGTTTCCCGAATCCGAAATTATAGTGTAACAAAACAAAATTACAAAATTAAACCTGATGCTGGTTGCAAATTACCATGGACTAACTTCTAGTTTGATTGTGGAGGTCCCTGGAGAATTCAAGTTTTTGGACCCTTTTCTTCCCTGAAGTTTTGTACTCAAAGCTCGACGAATCACTTACCAAATACAAGTGTTTGGTGAACAATGTCTCTTCTTGGCAAGAGTGTCAGCTGCCATACTAGCCTCCCGGAAAAAAATTTGATTAATACTCCAAGCTCAATTTACTTCTAACAAGTAATAGCATGTTTTTTTCTTTGCCAAAAAAATAAGACCCAAAAGAAAAGAAAACAGGACAGAAAGAAACCCAATTTTTGGGATGTTTTTTTTATGTAGTTGGAGTTCGGCTAAAATCCCAATTGGGCTTATATGTCTGGTCCGGCCTTTTGGTCGCAGAAAGTACGAGTACCTTCCGAGTTGTGATTATTAGGGTTTTAGCAGCCGCCCCGACCCGGACCAAAACCAAACCTGATATTTCTCTTTACTCGTTAAACCCTGAACACCAAAATCCCGAAACCACTGCAATCTCTCTGTCCATTGACGTCGGATCATATCAAATGGCCTTCATCTCTAGCTTCCGACGCGTTCTTGGCGGATCTTCCTCTGCTCTTCAATCTCAATTCGTCGCCATTCGTCACAATTCGACTCTCACTTCCCCCAAGCTATTCATCAGCGGTACATTTCAAATCAAACCCATCACTAGCTTAATTTCTTTCTGTTATTCTCTGTTTGCTCGCCAAGCAAGTTTTCATTTTTTTTCAAATTGGCTTGTTGGGTTAAAGGTTCGATCTTTTTTTTTCTTCCTAATTTGGGGTTTTTTTTTTCGAGATTTGGCTATGGGTTTTCTTCTGCTTTGGGAAATTAGTTTATGATCTCTACCCAGATAATGCGAACTTAAATAATTGGGTGCTCCTTTCGTATAGATTGTGTTTGTGGTTTATGAACTATTTGACCTTTATCCATTACGTATTCTTGTGCTTCAATCTGTGTTTATTTTTGTTGTTTGATTCTGGTTTTGGGTTTGATTACAAAGCTGCAAACTAAGAAGGTTCCAATTCTTTGACTGATTTATCAAAAATGAAAAAACACTAACCAATATGACTGCAAATCTGTTCAAGTCTTTATGTATAGCAGTCTACAGTAGATAGTAGCTACTACATAACCATTTGTATTATATACGAATATGAATACTGTGAATGTTGATTCCTCACTATTATTTCATCCATATGCAATGAGCAGGTCTTTCCAGATTAACAACAGATGAAAAGCTTCAAGAGGCATTTTCTCCATTTGGGCAGATTGTAGATGGTAAAGTCGAGGCAACTTGTTTATTTACTCCTGACATCCTTTCTTAGATTGCTTGCTTTAATGTTAACGTATTGCGCTGATGATCGTGCAGCGAAAGTGGTTATCGATAGGGCGTCGGGAAGATCAAAGGGGTTTGGTTTCATCACATACGCATCCATTGAAGAAGCCGAGCAAGCTAGACAGGGAATGAATGCCAAGTTCTTGGATGGGTGGGTTATTTTCGTTGACCCTGCGAAACCTAGGGAGCCTAGGCCTCCACCTCAAGCACAGCCAGATCCTTCTGAAACTGGTTTCAGAACAAACAAGACCATTGGATGGTGTGGATGACTGCATAAGTTCCTTGGGTTGATCTCATTGTGATGAAAGCAAGGGCAGTTGAAATACTGTTATACTCTCTGGTGTTATTTGTATTGAGAAATATGAAAGACTTGGTAACTTAGGTGAATTATTTGGGACAGGGGACCTTGTTAACCTTATGTATTGGTTCATTTTGGCCTCTGTTGGAACCACCTTAATGCTCTAATCTATGTGCCAATGTTGACTTCCTTCTTTTGTGCTTCATACTTTAAATTTTTAATTGTGCTTACTACCTGAATGATTAGATGTCATGATGAATCAAGAACATTGTCTTCTCATTCGGTGAATTTCATAGGGTCGAACGCCCCGAATTTATAGAACAAAGTAGATGGAAATAATCAATCAAGTAAATCGGAGAGGAGTTGTAAGTGACATGTGGTGCATTGTATCTAGGAGTTTTAACATGTTGGACTTGCATATTTGTTGCACTATAGATTCACCATTTATTTGTAGGATCCAGGTGGTTGGTTGATGCTAGGGACATCGTTTTCGTTGTATCAATCCGATTGTGTACGGATGTTTCATTAAGAAATACTTTAAGCTACCAACCAAGCTACACCAATTCACTCTTATGTCACATTTTTTCTTCGTTTTATTTTAGTACATTTCTATTAAGGGATACGATAATATACTAAATTCACACATCACTACACTAGTGGGTTCTTCACGAACAACTGACTTTCCTTACGTTTACTAAATTACTTACATACGATATCATACGACGAATCATTGTAACATAGGCTTTTCTTTTCTTTTATTTTTTTCTTGGCGGGGCTTAACGTTCACACTCACGAGTCACACCTAAGACAGTCCTGTCCAGTTACACCCTAGACTTTGTCCGTGTACCCAATTGTCTGAGAGTGAGAGGAGATGAGATGAGATTCGATTCGATTCGAGTTCTTAATTCTCATGCACTGTACTATTCGAAACGTTTCGACCGCCGGAACAAAAATAAATACGCTTCGATCGCAAAAGCCTCTCACTTCAACCATAAAACCCTAAAGCTAAAGCACCATTTTTAATTGCAACTCCAGAACGCAGTAGCTTCCAGTTCTGTTGCAGAGATGTATGTATGCGTTCCTCAGTACGTCTCCATCAAATTCCCCGCCAGTCCTCGTTCCGGTTCATCTCGGAGGGACTTCAAAGTTCCGGCCATTTCAATGACTGCAAGTGAAGTCTCCAATCACATTCCACCAGCTCCCATTTTCCTTCCTCAAGGGCCTTGGAAGCAGGTGACCTTTTCTACCGCGCCGTTTTTGGTTTACATTCACATTTATCCCTTCAATTATGTTTTCTTGTTTGATAAATTTATGAACTTTATCGAGACTGTGACTGTGATTGAGTCTGTAGATTCCGGGCGGAGTTACAGCTGCAGAGGGATTCAAAGCTGCAGGTTTGTTCGGCGGTCTTCGCGCCAAAGGTGACAAGCCTGATCTCGCACTTGTCACTTGTGATGTCGATGCCACTTCTGCTGGTGAGTTGCTCATGTTTGGTTCATGCTTCTTAGTAATGGTATTTTGAGTTAATTAATTTTCTGCATTTTTTAAATTTATTTTAATTTATACTGTTTTTATGTTGGTTTAATTAATCACAGGGGCATTTACCACGAATGTGGTAGCAGCTGCACCAGTGTTATACTGCAAAACAGTATTAAACACTTCAAAAACGGTGAGACGGGAAATGCTTCTTTTATTTATTTGACAATGATGTTGTGCTTGTTGTAAATGTAGTGCTCTCTATATGTTTTTGTTGGGTTTTATAGTACTTTTCAATTTTTAATTTTGTCATTTTGATCTGCTAACGAAAATGGTTTACAACTTGTTAGGCACGTGCAGTTTTGATAAACGCTGGTCAAGCCAATGCAGCGACGGTAGGCACGTTTACTGATGCACATTGTCAATTGTCCCATTGAATACTCTCGGGTATGCTGTTACAGTTAGTTTTGCAGGCTAATAAATTTCCAATTTTTCTCAGGGTGATGCAGGTTACCAAGATGTAATAGAGTCCGTCAGCAGCCTTGCTAAGGTATGTGGCATTAAGGGTGACAAACACCTTAATCTGATAGATGCTCTTTCATAGGCTGGATTTGTGATCCCTTGTAATTATGAAACTTTGTACTGCAGCTACTTCAAATGAAGCCTGAGGAAGTGCTGATTGAATCCACTGGTGTGATTGGTCAAAGGATAAAAAAGGTAATATATAACCATCATATTCCTGTTTCCATGTTCTGCTAAAATTCTAATCATACTGATGCGCACAGGATTTCTTGAAATATTAACAGTTTATCAGCTGATAAATGTTGCATGATAATTTTGAGGATGATTTATAACATGACATGTTCTAAATGTTGTACAAACTATTCATTTTTTAATTTTCATATGCAGGAAGCACTTCTAAAATCTCTTCCAAAACTGGTTAATTCACTATCAACATCAACTGAGGGGTAAATATTAATGGTTTTGAACTTAACTTAGATAACTGACATAATTTCATATATACCTGGTTGAGTTTATTTTCAGCATTGAATTTCAGTTTGTGTTTTTCCTTTTCTGTGAAACCTTGGGGCTTAAAATCTTTAAATCATCTCCCTGAGAAGTCATTTTGGCTTGGTCTGCAGGGCAGATGCTGCAGCAGTGGCAATCACAACAACCGACCTCGTTAGCAAGAGTGTGGCAATTCAGTCTCAGGTGTGCAAGATCTTGTTTCCTGTATTTATAGCTCAAGTGAATGAAATATCTGCTACTTTTGGAATATGCTAATTGCTGATTAGCTGTACAAAACTTTGGCAATATCATGTTTTTATTTTTGTTTGTAGTAAGTCAAAATGCTTGAAATTTGAAACCTGTAGGCATTAAAATAGAAACCAGGCAGGTCCTTAAAAAAACTGGTGAATTTTTCAGGTTGGAGGGACAGATATAAGAATTGGGGGAATGGCAAAAGGTTCCGGGATGATCCACCCCAATATGGCTACCATGCTTGGAGTATGTCTTCTAGTGTTTCTCTCTTTATGTTTGACTAGTTATTAACTAATATGATTACATGGACAGGTAATAACAACTGATGCAATGATTAGCAGTGATGTTTGGAGAAAAATGGTTCAAGTTGCTGTCAACCGAAGCTTCAACCAAATAACAGTGTGTACATTTTTTTTCTTTCAATTATTGAACACCATAACTTAGTGGGGCTACACCTCACGTGGAGTACTCAACCTACCTTGTTGCATTTTTCTTTTATGGTATTATAACCCACCACATGTATGGGTTTTCTGCAGGTAGATGGAGATACGAGTACCAATGATACTGTCATTGCATTAGCTAGTGGATTATCTGGATCAACCAAGATATCTTCCTACAACAGTAATGAAGCAGTGCAACTTCAAGCAGGCCTTGATGTGGTTAGTTCCGCTTCATTTAAGTTTTGCTTTCTTCTGTTATCTAAAAATCTTTTACAATGAGCTCCAAAATTCTGACATCACTGGAAACTCATGAAAGAATAAGTTGACTTTTCCATTTGATTTGTTTTATGCAGTCTAAATCAGCTTCTGGGATTCGTATTTTACCATATTCATTTTGCAGGTAATGCAAGGTCTTGCCAAATCCATAGCTTGGGATGGAGAAGGAGCAACTTGCCTAATTGAGGTCTGCATTCTTATTTAATACCAGTAATGATGCCGAAAGTATGTAAAAGTATAAATTTGAAGTTCACGACTCGATTTTATGGTCCCTTAATCTTTGTTTCTCTTCATGTCTTTAATCACAAAAATATAACGATATGTTGTAAAATGCTCAATGTGGGATCTGGTTATCTAAGTACTAGACTATGCAAATTATTTGGACTTTGGTTTATTGACGATGATGAACTTGAGGTCTTTCATGTATGACTTCAAAAACGCCTTGCTAATCCTGACTAGATGTGCAGGTAACGGTGACTGGTGCAGACAGTGAGCCTGAAGCAGCAAAGATAGCACGGTCGGTGGCATCTTCTTCACTAGTAAAGGCATGATATCCCAACCCAGTCTACCTTTTTCGATGCTTCAATATACCAAATACTAATTTATTACCCAAATGCCAATCAGGCTGCAGTATATGGCAGAGATCCAAACTGGGGACGCATCGCTGCTGCTGCAGGCTATGCAGGAATATCTTTTGACCAAACCAAGCTCCGAGTATTGCTAGGGGATATTCTGCTTATGGATGGTGGGGAACCACAATTATTTGACAGGTAACTCATAAGGTTTTCTTTGTGTCAAGCACATTTTCCCTTTCAGCGTGTCAGCTTTTGCTCTCTGTGGAGAAGATCTATCCTAAACCTAGTAGTTTGACTAGCTGGATCTTGTTTCAGGGATGCGGCCAGTGACTACCTCAAGAAGGCTGGTGAGATCCATGGCACAGTTGTAATCAATGTATCTGTGGGTAAGTTTCTGAACCAAGTGGAGCATTATGCAAGTCGGATATTCAACTGTAACCATAATCATAACTAATTACTTCCCTCTTCCTGAGTACTAACTAAGCCTGCAAACTTAAGTTCTTTGGTACAACTTTCATTTCCATTGTGTTTGATATCCCCTTTACTTTGGAACAGGTGATGGTCCGGGACGAGGTCAAGCATGGGGCTGTGATTTAAGTTATGATTATGTTAAAATTAATGCTGAGTACACAACATGAAGTACTCATTGTCATTGTGTAACTCCCGACTGGAATTCAAATAAGATATTTATCAGTCAAGTCTTCAATTCTTTTTTTTACTAAATTAAGCATTTTCTTGAGGTGAATGTATCTTTTGCATATATTTTTCCTTTTCCTTGAAAAAAAGGGCAGAACAGGGGTAGAGCAAAAATAGAGAAGATGGTCATGCCAAATGTAATGTGATGTCAAACAAAACATTACAAAGAAACAGATAAGTAATCAAGAGCTTTTATCGACAGAAATTGCTTTGAGGTCAATTAGCCCATGAAAATGAGAACAAAATTGCTCCTACGTCCAAATCTTCCCAAGGAAGCCAATTGGTTTCACAAACAGCACAGCACCCGTTTCTCCACCAAGTAGGGTACAATTCACAATGTAACACTGGTTGGATTGATCATCTGCTAGCGGTTGGGTAAGTTTCTGGAGATGCTCACTGTCCTGGAATTCATTTTGGTCGTGCATATTCAGTAAAAATGACCGATCCATCAAGACACTGCCCCAGACAAATATATAATTAGAAAGTATAGCACCAGTTATATTTGTATCATGTATTAAGAAAATATGCAATCAAAATAAAATAAAATACAAAGAAGATGGTTGTTGCAAGACATTCAGACCTGTCCATCCATCCCTTTCACCCCTTTCTCGGCGTCTTCTAAAGTGGCATAACGCACAAACCCAAAGCCCTTTGAGATTCCAGAAGCAGGGTCTATCGCAATCTTTTCTGAAACCTGAGAAGAAATTGTCAATGCATAACTATAAAACAAGGCAATGCTGCAAAATTTGGAATCTATGATGACCAAATCGATGGCATATTCTTACACGGGGAACAATTATGACGATTGCTCAGAAATCTAGAAAAAAAATACTAGCAAACTGAAATTATGACCATGTGCTAATTTATATCTCAACCCAGACACCTAAATCCCAACCTTTTTGTGTTGCCTGCACAGGTTCTATTGTATTTTGAAGGTTTTATTTCATATGTTGTAGCACTTGATTCTAATCAAATACTACAGACACCATTCACATTTTGTCCCATTCCTTTTCCTGGAAAAGCTTTGATTACCATCATACCTGAAAATCTTGCAGAGATGGTATGAAACTGGAACTATATCATTTACAAGAAATGAGATTCTCTTTGCACCTCCAAAACTAAACACGCATCAGTTCCACTGAAATCTCATTTCAAGCTTAAACCGCACATCAGTTTGTTTCTACAAATTTATATCCTAAAATATTTAACTACACAGTAAATCTGTCAACTTGCAACACTAATGAGACAGAAACAGAAATTTAAAATCTTGATCATGAAATTTAGCTGGGGCTACATGAAGTTGAAGCAATGAAATCCAAATGAGCAAGGCAGATGAGAACAGCGTATTACCAATAATGACTTTACCAAATCCACCTTTAGGGACATTTACAAGTACATATCCACCTTTAGGAACATTTACAAGTACATAACTCCCGAAAAGCCTACAAATTACACCATTCGTTAGCTAAACCATTGTAACGATGGGGGTAATTTGTAGGTTTTCAATTACCCAAAAGTGGATATGAACTTAAAAATCACCCCATTATTTGTGGGTTTTTATGTAGTTTGTGGTTTATTTTATGCAGAAGTCTCAGATAAAAAAGGTTAGATTTTAGCTTTCCCACTATGTCCTCCTCCCAAGTTTCAAACCGTCACTTTCATCAAAATAACTGTTGATGCCCATTTTCGTCTTTCACTACCGACCCAGTAGCCAAGCTTCAGTCTCATGGCTTCTACTCCGAGCTCGAACCAGACCATCCATGGCGGTAACAATGCCGACGTCTCCTATTTTCAGAAAACAGTAACTACTTTCTCAGCTTTTCCACAACAAAATATGCCCTTCATTCTTCTGAACATATATTGTTTTTTTATTTTGGGCTTTTGAGTTGTGAAAGGTATGTTTGAACGATTGGTGGTTGATTAAAGCCGAAAACGAGGTCGAAGGAAAGTGGCTAGCCGTCGCCGGTGTATCTTCTAGAAAGTGGGATGCATTGATTTGATTCTAAGTTTTAGGGTTTCTTTCTCTTCATTTCTCTTGTTACTGTTTTTGAAGGAATTAATGGCTATGGTGGTATTGATCAATTTTAGGGAAGGTGCCAGGCGAGTGTTCTCCTCTGAGAGAATTACAGTGGATTCTGTTCCCGCGGTCTCTCAAACTTTGAGCAAAAGTTTACAAAATGATAATTGTAAAGTAGGAGGGAGAAGTATGTCCCATCCTTCAGATTTTGAGTTTCAAGAACCAAATGATTTGAACAACTTGAATATTGCACAAGGACCAAAACCACCATGCATTGCCCGTTAAACCATGGAATGTCAAGACCCTGTTCATTGTTCAAGGTGTCACGAGGCTCGTCTTGTGCAAGGACTTGAAAAATAGCACCCGATTCATTTCACTCAATATCAAAACCCCAACTCGCTATTTTATGCACATATATTTCCAACGTGCTTAAAATCAATGTTCTTCCACATAAAATTAGGGTTGTTCTACCATGCTATTGCTATACGGATAGAGGTTTAGAAATCTGTATGGATTCATAAACCTTTTTGGAATAGTATGTCGACAAATGTGCCTTGATGCACACACAAAAGTGCCATATCCATAGAGGACAAGGAATCCCATAAATTTATCGAAACAAGAGATTAACAAGTCAGGACAACCCATTACACCAAAAACAAGTACAATATGCTGCTGCAAAAGAAACATAAGAAACCACACATTATATATAAGGGGAGGGATCACCACACTGACTCAACAACAGACGAATAGAGATGCATATTGTTCCAAGTTTCACACCCATCAACAAAACTTAGTGAGTGATGCTTATTTATGTACACAGCGCAGGATGTAGCGATACTCGCAACAAAATATGTTGCTCACAGGGCTTCTGCAATTGGGTAATGCATGCTAGTCAGCGAATTTTTAAAGAAGGAGCCCCCACAATAAGAATGTTGGTCCGGGCTGCCAACTACACGGTCACCAAAATCATTGTTTCTGTCAACCAATGTTTCACGGGAATCCAGAGGTCTGTGAGACCTCTCGGAAGCCCCACCTTTGCGATATTGCTTCTTCTCTTTTCCTCGAGAAGAGCTGCCCTTTTGCCCCTTCTTTCCATCTCTCTTCCAATTTTTCTTGTTCTTCGACTTCTGCTGTTTCTTGCTTGTAACTGTGTGCGACATCGATGTAGTAGGCGGATCATACACATCAGGGGCCCAAGTGACAGTAAATTTCCCTGGTGATAACCCCTCTTTCTCCCGGCTGCCTTTCATTGCAGAAAGTAGCTTCGAAGGAGCCTGCACATGGACAACAAAACCTATGAGCTGATGACCTGAGGAAGCAGGCTCAAGCTCAAGTAGACCATCACAACATTTCTTTTCAAGTAGCCAGTTCAATCCATCCAAAACTAGAAGACAGCATGATACTAAGTCAAAATTTTACTAAACATAAATATAAATACGCTAACTATACACATATTTCTTTAAGACTGGCAGTTTAATCAAAGAAGCATCTTTTTATAACTTTTCTGGATAACTTGACAGAGGAGGAGGTGCACAGAAATAAAGTAGCTCCAGCACCTTGCATGAGCTAGGCAGAGACTACCAACAAAATGGAGACGGGATAGTGATGACTAATGGGAAACCAATGCTTCACGGGCATAAAAAGTAGCAATGACTAATGTGAAATCCAAGAGTGAAAACATAGTATTAGCAAAGAAAGAAGGGGTATACAACTCTAGGGCCAATAGACTCTCCCAATAAATCTTTTTATAACTTTTCTGGATAACTTGACAGAGGAGATGCACAGAAATAAAGTAGCTCCAGCACCTTGAATGAGCTAGGCAGAGACTACCAACAAAATGGAGAAGGGATAGTAATGACTAATGGGAAACCAATGCTTCACGGGCATCAAAAGTAGCAATGACTAATGCGAAATCCAAGAGTGAAAACATAGTATTAGCAAAGAAAGAAGGGGTATACAACTCTAGGGCCAATAGACTCTCCCAATAAGCACAGATAACTTACAGGCAAAGACACTGAGCGTGAGTAAGCTTGGTGGAGATGTTCCTCCACAAATGGCGTCTGCATGGCTGTTTCGGGTTCCTCCTCTGCCATCTCTGAGGCATTATGAGGCAGCACCCCATTACCATTAGGAAAGGTTGCACACTTATTCAAGCACTTCTGAGTGATTTTTTCCTGTTGTGCTTTAGGACCTTTGCGTGCGTCTCTCTTCTCCACAACGCTAATAATTTCCCCATTAGAAGACGCATGTTCCACTTCTCCAACATCTTTGATAGCAACGTACTCTTTCCCAACATCTTTGATATTCAAGGACTCTTCTCCAAAATCTTTGATATTCAAGGACTCTTCTCCAACATCTTTGATATTCAAGGACTCTTCTCCAACATCTTTGATATTCAAGGACTCGTCAACAGCATTTACAAGGTCACTTACCAAAGGATCCAAAAGCGAACTATTAGGACTTTGTGCTTGGTTCGCAGAGGGCTGCAAACCTGGGAAGCTGTCTACATTTTTCAATACAGACTTACCACACGGAGAGCTTATGTCCATCTACAATATCAGATTCTACATAGTGCCAAAACCCACATGTTAATGAACGTTAAGTACAACTCCAGAAATTAAATCAAGCCAGTTACCCAAACACATAAGTGAGCAGAAAAAAACTAAATATTCAATCTAATCCAGGATATCCAGCTGCCAATATAAACGATATGAACTAAAATGAACATAAAGTCATGAAATTTAATTACCTCGTATAAAGTTCAGAGCTAGAACAACCTTGAGACCAAGAACTTATAAACCAATACCAAACTTTGTAAGCCTTACAGATTCTCCGATCCCTAAACCTAGATTTCTCGACAAAATTCTCTAACCTCTTGCAGATCACAAAACGAGAAGAACACCAAAAACCCAACAAACAGGGACTCTGGGAAGCTGAGCAAGAAGCACAAAAAGAACAACCCAAAGTGATATTAAAACTTAATGTTAACTAAGATTACCACGCCGATCGCTTTTTTCCATACGTTTCAGACGATGAGAGCAAGAGCCGTCGCGGAAGGAAGTCAAGTTAGGGACCAAGGGTCGTAGGAGGAGATGAATGGGCACCGAAGGCATTATCGTATGCTCTTCGAAACCCCTAAGCCCGCGCGTTGCACAAGACAACACTCACAAAACCACCCCAGATCGTGAACCAGAGCTGTGAAATCTGAGAAAACAGGGTTCTGGGTCGTCTTGAAATCAGGAGTTTTAGGGTCAGAGCATGGTGAAGGATGAAGAAATGGCCAAACGGGATGTTGGGTCAGACCGTCAGAGGATATGGGATTGAAGAAGGTGTTGGGGTTTTCCTTTCTTTGTTTTATATGAAGGAGAAGGAGAAGGAGACGGAATATTTGGGTCAATGCGTCCACGGCCGGGCGGTTCTCACACCAAATCGGGGACGTACACGTGTTCATCTCGCTTGGCAACCCAGCCGGTCACGGGAGATTTTTAGTTGGGTTGGGCCGGATCAATGAACTTTTCGTTTTTTCTACAGATTTTTATGGGCTGTTTGCACTTTGGATCAAAATGCCCTTTTCTTTCATTTTTTTTACCTTTAATAATTTGAGACAAAACCAAGTTCTCTACCACCACTCATGTAAATGACGGTTTTTCTTTTTTTTCTTTTTTTTGGAAGATCTTTTCTATTGAGAGTGGCGATAATATACTAAATTCACATACACTATACTAACGTCTTTGAAGTCGAACCTGCGCTGGCTTTCTGGAGCGTGCTCCAAACCACTACATTATCTTATTAAAAAGGCATAAGTAGTACAATTACGAATACTTTTGTCATAATATTAACATTAAATTTCCAAGCCATTTGGTGGGGTTTTTTTTTAAGGATTTTTTTATTGAGATGGTTGATAATATACTAAACTCACACACACTGCATTGATGATAAGACTCGAACCCAAAAATTACATGATAAAATAAATACTCCAAACCATTATATTAATGAGTCATTTGCCGTTTGATGGGGTTTTTGTTTGTTGTTGTTGTCAAGTTTCGTGGTTTGTATATTGTACTATATTGAATCATACAAATTGTATTCAATTGTATTGATTCGACTGTTTTGCAGTTTGCATAGTTTCTAGGGCTCTTTAGGATTACATTTGATATTATGAGGTTTTGAATATGGATTTTTAGTTTTTGGGATTTTGGTTTTGAATATGTGTTTTGGAGTATCACATGTAAAAAATAGACATTTTGAGAGATTGAATTTTTAGGTGTTTCCAAGTTCTAAAATCGTGAAACAAACGCTTTCTAAATACTTAATAACAAACTATTAGACGAGGGGATGTGACTTGATTAAACAAAAAGAGGATAAAGCTCAACTTTTATTTTTTGGTGTGGAAGCAAATGCTCTAAATGGTTAAGGTTGAAACTTCATCAGAAAAAGAATGTCAAAGGTGAAATACTTTCCATTTTTTTTATCTAGGGAAAGGGAGGCTTGAATTTGTTACTTTTTTTAATTTTGAAAAAAGAAATTGATCACTAGACCAAGCGTTAAAAAAAAATGAAAATATTCTATTTATTTATTAATTAAATTTTCTATTTTATAATGTAAATTTTTTTAGTATTTTGATCAAATTGCCCCTTCACAAGTAACGAAAGTTAAAAAATTTAACTAAAATTGAGAATTATCCTTGAATTGCTTTAAATTAAAAATACAGAGACAAAAATAACGAAATTTAAATCGCAAGGACTTTAATGGCAGAGATTAAAAGTGACTTTTTGCCATATACCAATAAATACTTACTCGGGCATGAACAGTGGGCCCAAATTAGAAGTTTATCTAAGAAAGAACAAACACCATGGAACCTCCACCTGCGTTGTTGTAACTTTGCACTCCACTGTTCAACTAACACCCCTTTGGTCCACTCCACACCCTCGGATTGCCAACTCAGATTCCCACAGCCGTCGATCGGAGCCAATCCAACGGCCACCGCCCCCGGATTCCAAACCATTCTTGGTCTTCTAACCTTAGTTAAAGCATCTCCAACAAACCTCTTCAACCACTTTGGGATGCTCAAATAGGTGAGCCACATCGAGAAAAATTCCTTCAACGATCTCTTCAACCTTAGTCGTCAAATCTGACCTCATTCTCTCTCTTGGTAAGTTGATTGCACTCTCTTCAAAACATTTATTTTGTTTTGGGAGAATCAAAATCATATCAAAAGGCTAAAAACATTTATTTTTCTTGATGGGTTTGATGTACATTTAATAAATATTATTTATTTTCTAGAATATTATCTTTTAAAAAAAGAATGTTATTAATTATTTCAAATGTTATTAATTATTATTGTTTTAAGTCGAATATTGTATTAATTGAATTGAAGAGACGATGAAGTATGAAAATATTAAAGTAAGAATAACAAATTCAGGGTAGGTCAATGACTTGATTTGAAGAGTTTTTTTTCTTCTATTTATTGGAGATGCTCTTAGCCTGTATATATCTCTCTTTTACTCGAGCTCCATTTCCTAAAATTTGACATTTACATTTTTATTGTTTCTGTTGTTTCTCGGGAAATTAAGTTCAGAAGTTCCGAGGCAGAGTGATGGACACCGGGGGAAAGTTCAAGAAGGGCGCCGGAGGAAGAAGGGCAGGCGGTCCCAAGAAAAAACCGGTGTCCCGGTCCGTGAAAGCCGGTCTGCAGTTCCCGGTTGGACGTATCGGCCGGTATTTGAAAATTGGCCGATACTCTCAGCGAATCGGAACCGGAGCTCCAGTTTACCTGGCTGCTGTGCTCGAGTACCTTGCTGCTGAGGTAGCCTTAGCTTCCTCTCTCTCTCTCTCTCTCTGATTGAGTTGATATGTTGCTTAAGGTTCTTAGGGTTTCTGATTTTGATTCTCAGTTGGGATCTGTTTGGTGGGTAAGAAACTGATGGAAAAAGGAAATGGAAAGTCGTGGCTTTTCTAATTGTAGAGCAAATCAAGAGTCAGCTTAGCTTTACCTTTACTGAAACATCTCAGTTAGGCTTTTTAATTTCGCATGCAAACGGGCCCTTGAGGTCTTAATTTTTGTGATATAGGTCAGCTACTTAATTGGGTTCTGAGTTTGATAGTT
This sequence comes from Prunus padus, assembly GCA_024362665.1. Taxonomy (NCBI): domain Eukaryota; kingdom Viridiplantae; phylum Streptophyta; class Magnoliopsida; order Rosales; family Rosaceae; genus Prunus; species Prunus padus. The sequence continues at coordinate 6,979,725 of JANFAM010000019.1, forward strand.
CATACTTCGATCATGGATTTCAATTCCCTCAATTTGAAAATCAAAGATTTAATAGTTGATAAAGTAGTGAGTTTATTTGTTCTATGGGGTTCTGTTTTATTTTGTTGTAATTTGCCTACATTGTTCTTAGTGACCAAATGGGGTTCAAGCTTATGGTGTAGATGGCATGAACCATGTTCTATGAGTTGCTATGAGCTAGTGTTAACCGTGATGGGAGTGATTTGGCTAGGTTTTGGAACTGGCTGGAAATGCTGCAAGAGACAACAAGAAGAACCGCATTATTCCGAGGCATGTGCTATTGGCAGTGAGGAACGATGAAGAACTCGGAAAGCTCCTTGCTGGTGTGACAATTGCTCATGGAGGTGTGCTTCCCAACATCAACCCTGTGCTTCTGCCAAAGAAGCCAGAGAGGGTTGCGAAGAAGGAGCCCAAGTCTCCGGCCAAGGGCACCGCCACCAAGTCCCCCAAGAAGGCTTAACTTCTCTAACTAGTAGTGTCTGTGGGTAGTAAATTAATGTATCTGTGTATGGAAGTCTTGATGTGTGTACTTGGTTAGTAGGATGCTTCATGTGTCACCATCCCTCATCATTGTAGGATTTCAGTCCATTGTACTCTGTGTTTCCACATCATTGTAGAACATCCATGTTTCTGATGAAATGGAATTAGCCCTCTTCTAGATTTTCACTTGTTGCAATGCTGCAATTGGAGATAATTTGCTGGTATGTGTTTGCACTTTGTTCTTACTATTTGGAGAACATCTGCTTCATGATGCTTTGGTGTTTCAAATTCAATGAAGATTCTAAATCAAGGTGGATGACAATTTGTTGTATTGTAAAAACACAAAACAGTCCTGTTTACCAGGGCAGTAAAACTTGGGCCAGAATTGTGACTCGACTTGAAATCCTTGATGATAAGTTTGGTGACACGTTTGAATAAAGGCTTTATAGCTCAAATATCATATAAAACAATAAAAAGCTGGAATAGCTCAGTTGGCTAGAGCGTGTGGCTGTTAACCACAAGGTCGGAGGTTCGAGCCCTCCTTCTAGCGTTTCTAGTTTGGCCTTTTTAGTTTTTCACTTTTTCTCAAAACAGAAAATATAGGGAAAAAAAAAAACCTTGAGAGCTATGGAAAAGAGGCAAGTATTGCTACCACATTGTTTTTAATTAATTATTATTCAACTTTTGAGATTGTTCATTCCTTATGCTCTTTCATTAAAGGATACATGTTTATGTTTCGAGCCCATTTCGATATCATTCGAGATGTTTTGTTCAACTATTTTCTTCAATGACTCACTTGTTTTAAAAAAATATATTGTAATGCTCTCGTCCTTTTTTTATTTAATAAAAACAACATATCATGTGGTATAAGTGGAGGCCTTTCTCTCATACACATATTGGTCTTAACCCAATTACAAAAACTCATACCAGAAGCAGATGAAATTAACCAATCCCACAAAATAAAATATTCACCATATTTAAAAATAATAATAAAACCTCTCCACACTTCTTATTAAAATGAAGGATCCAATTTCATTACTATATCCAATTTGCCCTAACACCATATCCAGAAACCTGGATCAACAAAATAATTATAATAACAAAAAAAAAAGTCACAAAAAGTTATTTAAAGAAAAAAAAATTAACAACTGGTAAACTTGGTGACGGCCTTGGTGCCCTCGGAAACGGCGTGTTTGGCTAGCTCACCGGGCAGGACTAGCCTGACCGCGGTCTGGATCTCCCGCGACGTAATGGTGGGCTTCTTGTTGTAGCGAGCTAATCGCGAGGCCTCCTGCGCGAGCTTTTCGAATATGTCGTTGATGAAGCTGTTCATGATCCCCATGGCCTTGCTGGAGATCCCGATATCGGGGTGCACTTGCTTCAGGACCTTGAAGATGTAGATCTTGTACGTCTCGGTGCTCTTCTTCACCTTCTTCTTCTTCTTCTCGACGCCGCCTTCCTTGGGGATCTTCTTCTCGGCCTTCGGCTTCTTCTCCGCCGGGGCTTTCTCTGCGACTGGTTTTTTCTCGGCCTTCGTTGGTGCCATTTCGCCGATTTTTGGTTGCTTCTGATCCGATACGAACGAACTGACGAAAGAGGAGGAGAACGGGCTTCTACAAACACAGTGAATTCAGGGATTTTGGTGGAGGGAGAGGAGAGTGCGCGAGTGTTTATATAGTGTCGTGAGGTTGGTTCTGATTGGGTTTTGGCATTTCACGAGGATCGGTGACGTGGGTATTTTGATGTCCGTTGGATTGATTTGGAATGTGTGATGGCGGTCGGATGCTTTTGAGTCAGTCGTAGTCTTATACGGATTACGAAGTTGATTTGGCTTGCGCCTCAAATATGGACCCTGCGATTGCTTGAAGAGAAATTGACTTGGCCACTCTCTCCACCGTAGGATTTTAGATTTTCTTTTGCAACAATTAACAAATAGATATAGTACGGACAGCTCAAGGGTGACCGGACCCATTGGTAACAAAATTCCAATTAATATTTTCTTTGTTGTTTTATGAATTAAAAAAATTTCATTACTAAACTATTATTTTTCAAAACTAGGCCATTAATTAGGTTTTTAAAAAAATAAACAAAATGTGGTAGACGTGAATAGGGATGGAAATTTTCCCCACGGGTTAAGGTCTTTGCAAGACTTCGACCCTAATGAGAGTATAAAGCATATAAATCAGGTATGGGAACGGATTTGGGGAAATTTTCGGATATGGTATTGGGAGAGGGGCGGGTATGGTATTCTAATCCCCATATTTTATATTCCTCATACATATTATATATTGAGTTGTATAAAATAAAACTTTTGTATTGAATGTTTAGTTTCTAACTTTTTTTCCCATTCATTAATTATTTTCTCATTGGTATTTTGTAATGGGGCAAGCCTTGGAATTCGTACTCTAACGAAGGAGAGGGTGGGGAATCACCAATTTGATTATTACGGGTACAGAGGTGGGGATGGGGAACAAAACCTTAATGGTGAAGAGGATCAAAACGGCATACACATCCCCAATTCGCCCCATTGTTATCCCTAGACATGAATTAAGTTGGTTGGTAAGGGCATGGGTCTACCCTTTGCACCGAAGTTCAAATCCTCATTTCCAAAAAAAAAGTTAATTGAACTCTACATACTTTTAACCTTATCCTCGCAAAGCGAAGGGAGAAATGTGTTAATTTTTTTTATTTCAAAAGTATTTTTTATTTCATTATTTTAAATTGAAGAAATGAACATTAAAAAACTAGAGTTTATAAAGTATCTTGTAACGATTCAACTTAATAAAGTAGTTTTGTTCTGGTGTTTTTTTTTTCCACGATTTCAGAGGCCGGGTCTCCTTTTTTTGGTACATAACGGGGCGAAAGGCCCAACCACAAGCCAAGTCACAGGCAAAACTAAAATTTACAACCAAGTAATATCAAAGATGGATGCACCATTTTCGTCCATTGGTAAGCTAATCAAAAACTACTTTAACATAATGAAGTCTCACAACACACATCTTCCTCTCCTGTACTGTCCAACGTATTGGAAAGTCAAACGAAAACTAACAGAAAACAGCATACAAATACCATGTTAAATTGATAAGTAGCCTTGATCTCCCACCCCAAGTAAACAAAGAAATGAGAAGATCAATTCCAGCTCCTTCTTTAATACTTCTTATGCAAACCAAATCTTTGATCTCCACTAAACCCTGTAAGAGGAAAGATAATCATGGTAAACATGCAAAGAATAGCAAATGGCAAGGTCGGCATGGTAGAGGCATAGACAGTGAATGATTAAATACAGTAAGACATGGAATAGTTTGCATGAAGGTAATGACATGATTCCAAAATCCTAAACAAATTCCTGGCAGTTTGGAGCTTTGAACCACAGCTTACCACAAACACGAGTGGAACATGATGATTCAAGTAAGTGCAGACGATTATTACAAGGAAACAGACCACATGCAAGGTTTCACAGTAATATATAATGCTTAGTGAAGGCTTGAGAGAGAGACTTCAGAAGGATCATATGCACAACTTACTTAAAGACAAATTAAACTCAACTGCTACAATTATTTTCTTTCCCTTCACATTGCCACATGAATCCATTGGGGATAAGAAGATGATGATCAAGTGATGATGAAGAAAAAGATATTGAGGAAGCAACCAACTTGAAACAAGATCTAGATCTAGACAGAGAACACATATATTCCAAGAGGACTATAAACCTCCTTGTCATTAAATCAACATGAAACAGATTGGTTGAACAAGCATAAGGGTCAACAGTCAAGGTGGCTGGGAGGATATTGTTAAGAATACCAAATATGAGAACAAATTGATTGTGAGAGCAAGCAGAAGCAGAATAATCCCTAGGTCCTTGTGTGATGCCTGCCGAAGATGGCAACAATTGATATGGTAAGAGCGGGTGGTAGCAGAATTAGTCTCTAGTTCTTCATATTGTCAATTTCAAGATAACAAACTATATATCTGAAAAATTACTTGACCAATACTTCTTTTTCTCAGCCTAACTGTTAATGGCAGGCAGATACTTGATATTTCATAAGCATTTATGTCAACATCTTGAACATCCTAAAGGATAACTTATCATAATCTAAGCAAGCAAATCAGCAATGGTTATAATCTAATTCCATCAACCTACTGCATATCTGTTCATTACAGTGCTAGTGAAATACATGATCTTCTTTTGAGCTTTCAACTTAAGTTAGTACAATTATGATAACTTCAAAACAAACAGAAATCCAACTTACTACTATTTCTTACTACAAAAGAGATGTGTCCTTCCATACGTGCTATCTTTCACGAAAACAGTTGGCATAAGCTCTTTACTCTGATATTTGAGTGAAGGATTATTTTACTCCAAACCTCCACGTGAGAAGCGGGATAAAATCTTCGGCGAATGAGCACAAAATTACAATTGAAGTAGAACAGAGCAGTGACTAACTACAAGTTTCCAAGATCACATAGCATAAAGCATTTCAGCAACTCACAACAACTTTCAAAACCCAAAGCACTTAAACAGTAACAAATGCGAAAGCAATAGAACACAAGCACATGAAACGAAAATATGGAAGGAAAAAAGGGTAATTCATATAAACCTTGAAGAACCCGCATTGATATTCCGATGAAGAATCCGACCCTGACCCGAATCCCCACCATCAATCAATTCCCTGAGCCCCAAATTGCCCACCTTCTCTTTGTCCTCCTCTTCCTCCTTAGCCTCCTCCTCAACACGAACACCACTACTGCCAGTACGAGCCTTGCCAATCAGTCTCTCAAAGTAATTCCCATATATATACTCTGGGGTGTATCCATTTTCTTCATCGAAGAGCATGATATGCCCATGCCACTCCCAAACCCGATAGTCCGAACCCGTTTCCTCATGAAACCCGACACAAATGTGATGCTCCCCAATCGTCACGGCCTGACCCGAATTGGGTTTGAGGGAATCGGTCTTGCCGCTGAGAATGACCCGGATGATGTCCTTCTCGAGCTTGGATTCTTCTTTGGCGAGCTGGGTCTTGCTCTCGTCGTCATCGTCGTCATCGCCAGAGAGATTGGCGGCGTCGAAAAGAAGCTCTTCGAGGGTTTGCGAGAGGAAGGAGTTGTTCGTTGGGGTTCGGATTTGGAGCCTGCCCATGAGGGTTTGGAGCATGAGGTTGTCGAAGTTGGTGGTGTTGGTGAAGGAGCTCATGGTGGTCGTCTTGGTTTCGTTTTGGTTTTGGGTTCGGACTGGTATGTAGGGTTTTAGGACATCGCTCTATAAAGTAAAGGGTTTTGGGGATATGAAGGAAAAAACAGTTGCTTGGTGAGGGTTTATGGCTTTAAGCTTTAGGTTTTGCGTTGGAATATTCTGATTTTTGTGACTTAATGATGATTGAGGATTCGGGGTTTTCAGTTAGATGTGCAGGTGAGATGGAGCCACGTGGAAGTAGAGATGATAAGTACACCGTGGTTGTTGTGACCTGGACGTTTATCACATTGTCAACCTGTGGGCTGTGACTGCTTCTAAGCACATTGTCAACTTACTAATTAGGACCAACCCTTCTTCGCTTTTGTGGTCCAACTAAATAAATTAAAAGACTAATGATTCTGAATATAATCCATCCACATTGCTCCGGCAATGTGATTTCTAGCATCACTCATTTTATTAGCATTGTCCTCATGCAAATGGATGTGTTCTTGATTCATTTGAGAGCTTTCTTCATCTACCACTTGAAGATCATTGGCTTAATATTGATGAAATATGATGTCGTTTCTTGATTGCATTCTAATGAAGTTGTGCACGGTACAACAAGCAACATGAATACGTCTTTGTTTCCTGATTGGATAATTTGGCATTAACTTCAAAATAGGAAAGCGAGCCTTAAGCACTCCGAACACAAGTTCATAAATGTGTTCTTATCCATTCTTGCAAAATCAAATAACCTATCTGGATGTCCATTCAACAACTCTATCACAAATTGGCGACCTGAGAGTTGTGAAGTCATACATGGCTCTTTATGTAAACGCGAGTAATATTCATTTAGTTTTGTAATTAAAAGCAACTCTCCAAGTGAATAATCCAAATCATATGATGAATCACTTTCAGAACTTGAATGATTTTTGTCAACTTCATTTGAGTCCATCCTCTATACTACTAGTCAGGTCGGCTTTGCTCCTAGTGCCTGGAATCAAGGTCAGATCACTGATTCTATCATAATTGACTAAATTTGGTCTGAACAAATTACTTTTGCAGATTGTGAAAATACAAGAAGTACAAATGTACAGTCCATGAAAAATAAGAAAACCATGCAAATTAAGATGAAATGAATTGGAATCAGATTCCAAGGATGAAGAGTCTGTTGTGGCCTTCTTAAAGAACAAAGAATATAGTTTGGAAGTGATTAAACTCCATAAGTGATCAAACAGGGAGTAGATTGCACTAGAAGGATGCAGACAAAATGACAAAAAAAAAATCATACACTTAAACTGGGACCATGAAAAACAAACACATTGCTCAAACAAAACCCACAAGCATCACTACCATAACAAACAATATCAACAAGTAATCCACTACAGGAAAATCCACAAAGAATTTCCATATGGAGTCATAGTGTAAGACCCATGAGCTTGGGAAAGCAAGAACGGTGAGTAATCTCACATCATTCGGGGAGGGAAAGGTGAAGTGCCTTATATGTGTGGGCACTTCTTCTCCTAACACGAGGCCTTTTGGGAGCTCACTGGCTTCGGATTCCTTGGAACTCCGAAGTTAAGCGAGTTGGGGCTAGAGCAATCCTAGGATGGGTGACCCACTAGGAAGTTGCTCGTGATTTCTCAGAAACAAAATCGTGAGGGCGGGGCCCAAAGCGGACAATATCGTGCTAGGAGAGTCGGGTCGTGATATAATGGTATCAGAGCTGGACCCCGACCGGAAGTGTGCCAGCGAGGACGCTGGGCCCTAAGTGGGGTGGATTGTAAGACCCATGAGCTTGGGAAAGTAAGAACGGTGAGCAATCCCACATCGCTCGGGGAGGGAAAGGTGAAGTGCCTTATATGTGTGGACACTTTTCCTCCTAGCACGAGGCCTTTTGGGAGCTCATTGGCTTCGGATTCCTTGGAACTCCGAAGTTAAGCGAGTTGAGGTAAGAGCAATCCCAGGATGGGTGACCCACTGGGAAGTTGCTCGTGAGTTCCCAGAAACAAAACCGTGAGGGCGGGGCCCAAAGCGGACAATATCGTGTTAGGAGAGTCAGGTCATGACACAAAGGCCCTGCATATGAACTTATTTTTAATTCATGTTGACATGACAAGTATATAGGCCCTGCACACATCCATCTAATTGCTGCCAAATATGTGGCCACAACATAAATTGCAAGATGCATAAAGAATCAATGATAAGTTCATTCAACTACCCAAAAATCTAAACGCTGCCAATTTCATGTTAAATCCCCAGAGTAAATGAAATAAACAAGCCAAGTTCCAACCAATTTATAGATCAATCTCACCTTTGATATTGGAAGAATCCCCAATTTTTAGGGTTTGAACTGATGAGCGAGAGGAGGAGAGAGAGAGAGAGAGAGAGAGAGAGAGAGAGAGAGAGAGAGAGAGAGAGAGAGAGAGAGAGAGAGGACGATGTGAGTGGGAGCAAGAGAGCTTCAAGCTTTTGCCATGGAAGCTTCAAGCTTGAGCGAGCTTGAGCGAACCAGCACATCACCGCAGCACTGAAGGAGCGAAGGAGATAAAGAAATTCAAGAAAAACTCATTTATTTTGTTTTCAATAATAGGGGTGTTTTTGAGTTTGTTTTGGGTTTGAGTTTTTGAAAATGGGCCTACCAAACAAGTTTGTGGGTTTTTGACTTAAAATCAGTTTTTGAGTTTATAAAATTGCACTCAAATTAGATACCAAACATGCCCTTAGATTATCACTTGTATTTATAAAAAAAAATGTGTTGGTTGGATTTGCAGGCTTATATTAATGAGTTAAGAGTACATGGTCATAGTGATATATTATATCACAAGTGTGTACTAATTTTAAACTTTGATGATGGATTTATTTTGGTTGACATATTTGTATATCTTGGCAATTTGGATATGTTTTGAGCTGAAAACTTTTGCCGACACTATAGATCGTGAAGAGGCTAGGAGGCAAATTGCTGGTACTAGTAGGAAAGCTCTTCGTCTCTTTGACTAGTAGGTGATTGCTGTTATGCGGCTTTGGAAACTTTCCCCAGCTTAGGAAGTTTTATGTGATTTTACTTCATCTTTGATCATTCTGTCGATTAATTGAAGGGGACCACGAGGGATAGATTTTGAAAATCAATATCATAGCTCAGGGAATTTTCGAATTTATGATTGATTTGATCAGTTTGCCTTATGATTAATGTGGATAGTGATGGAAATGTAGCTGATTATTTCATTATATTAACAGTAAAACTTGAATTCCGTAACAAATGATCCATTTGATGTTACAAACTCAACCTTCAAGCATTTTACAAAAAATCAACTGTCCACAAGAATTGCTTCATTACATCGACACATAGTAAAGAATACATTTTTACTCCAAAAAATGAAAAGAACACCCGCAATGCATACAAAGTACACTTTGTTTCAAACCCGTGCCTGCCAGGGTGAAAAAATAAAAATAACACGACCAATATATCAACCCAAACTACAATTCTTTTTTCGCCATTATCGATATTCATTACTATATAAAAGTTTTAATCCTTGTCATATGAAGCAGAGGAGACAATCCATCTAGAGTCGCAGTATAAGCGTATACATGCATTGCAAAACAAAATGTATGAATAAACAACAATAATAAAGTTATTTTCATTACAGAGAAACGAATATATAGCATAGCGTCTTCCCTTTTTTAAGATGATAGCACCCAAGATTCATCGCTTGCAAAAACAACTACCGCCTGAGGCTCTCCACTATGTAGTCCGCATATAGGTCCCTATCACATTAGAACAAAGCGAGTTTGAGAGACTAATTTCGTACTCCATTCATTTAAGTTTGTAACTAAACAAGTAATATTAAGACTTTTTTATTAGACTATTTGTTTAGACTCTCTCTGGACAAACCCAAATGTAAACTGAATCCAGGAATCTAACCCCGACTCTAGGTCGAGGATGTGAACTGGTATTAAAATGCTTGAACTTTGGCTGATGTGAAATGAAATTTAGGCCGAGAATGCAGTTCAAATCAATTTTCAAAAACCAGAAATGATAAAAACTTGAAAAGTCGAGGGGTGATTCGGTACTTTTGAATTGTCTTTCATTCTAAGGCATAACTTGTATCCATGCTATTCTGATTTCTAACACCATTGACAGTATAATTTTCAGACAAAGTGGTAATTTTCAGAGAGCATTAACACTTACATGGAATGCTGGATTGCATCATAGGCAGCAGATGCAGGGAGAAAGTCGTCAACTGCAACTTCTTTGTTCTCATTTTTCTTGTCTAATTTTTTTTGTTAGTTAAGGGAAAAAAAAATTTTAATAGGGCTTTGGAGAAAAAACCAGTATATCCCAGAAAATTACGATTTCTAGAAAGAAACTGAAATTTCAAAAAGGATACAGTCCTCAAAGAAGCGCCTGATCTCAGCCAATCGATGTGGTGGGAGATCCTTGATGTCCTGGTAGTGTCGGTATTCGGGATCATCAGCACAGACAGCAATTATCTTGTCATCTTTCTCACCCTGATTTCATAGAAAATTAGATTTTCGCAAAAATTTTAAAAGAACAACCAATTCCATCTGAATGTGTGTACCTGATCGATCATAGGCATCAGGCCAATCGCTTTTGCCCGAAGAAAGCATCCAGGAACAACTGGCTCCTGTAAGTTTTTTCAGAGTCAAAATACATCAACGTGAGTTTCCACACACAAGCATCAGCTCTAACATAAACAAAATGGATTTAGAAGCTGTGTAAAGTTAATTTACAAATGTAACGCATGATTTCACCAAACTTTTTTATATGATTTTACATGTATATGATTGATTGTATCGTAGGGAATGGTTAATGTCATATTCAGGTTAGAATGCTATAAAACATGTCTCATTGTGTGATATTCACAAAATAAAATTCCAAAATGGCATTTCCAACGGAAAGAAGCATAAAAATACCTGCATAATAATCAAGACATCCAAGGGATCATTGTCCTCACAAAGAGTTCGGGGGATGAAGCCATAGTTGTGGGGGTAGACAACCGATGAGTACAGTATGCGGTCAACCTGCACATGCAAACACCTGTCAGCAAGCATGCTTTATGTACTAAAAATATGAGGAAGATTAGCTTGGCGCAAATACTTGCCTTGATTAGTCCAGTTTTTTTGTCAAGCTCATATTTCACTTTGCTTCCTTTTGGAATTTCAATAACCTGGATACATTAGTCATGTTTCCACAAGAACAACGATCAGTAGGATGACAACATATCACAATACATAGGTTCTGAATAAGTACTATAAATGTCGTAACTGTTAGAATTGGAATATGAAAACTGAGTAGTTAGAGAAAATACTGTCAACTATGATATTATAGAGAAAATTATCTTCCGGAGCAGATTATTTTAAGAATGAGAATTATATTAAGAATGACAATACATTCTGGAAAGTTTGTCAATTTAATATAACTTCTTAAGTTCCGTATTTGCATTGTACAGTCATTCAGTGTGTCTAATCAATATTCATTCAAAATAAACAGAGAAAATGCATAACTTGAGCAAGCAAAGCAAAAGATAAAATCATTATAATAAAAAAGTAAGGCATCAAATAGTTATTAAGGTTCAGGATACTTACACAATTGAAAATCTTTGGAGCTCCAGGCCCTATATTAAAATGAAAAAGAAAAAAAGTTACACATAGGGTAAAATAACAATTAAAGAAAGCTGGCATGACCAAGATGGCTGCCAAAGTTACTGCTCACCTATTTCAAGATCATGCCAAGGGTGTGCCGCTATAGATCTCCTGGTCATGGAAGAAAGTATCCTCTCATTAAGAGGTGGATGTGAGGAATGATGATGATGATGATAATGGGAGTCGAAAACTTTTTGAGGCTCCTCGACTTTTTGAGGCTGCTCAACTTTTTGAACTGTCTCAATTGGTGGAGCCATAACTACAAGATATAAGACGACATGAAGTCATCAAAAGCAGAACTACATTTGGAAACATTCTATGAGCTATTTAATTAATCAATCAAAAGATTTTGATATGATTTTTTCAACAATGTTTCATGGAGCATGTCTAACAGACCTTAAACACAATTCCCAAAAGTTAAGATCTAGAATAAGTCATGGTAAATATGAGCTTTATCCTCTGATTAAACAAGAGCCAAACACAAAATGTTGAGGACCTTCAAATAAGATAAGACTTATGACGAAACATTTTAAATTATTTAAACAAATTGAACCTTTTTCCTTTCCTTTTTCTTTAACCTTGTTCAACATACACACACGGACATACAGAAACAGTTCCATTTTTCCAGAATTCATAATGAAGTTGAACATTGATATCTCAAATACACCCTCATATGCAAGATCAAATAAAACTAAAGCCATTTTTGACGGACTTAAGCTATCAGATCCAATCATCCAAATGACAAAAGGACAGCAAGGAGAAGAATTAGTTTCTCACACCGAATCAAAAAAATGCCAACAAAATTTTGTAAAAGCTCTTTCTTCAGTTCCAGAGGTTAAAATCGTATATAAAAAATGTTCTCGTACTAGAGGGCTTTGATATCAAGATCACATAAAACTAAAGCCACATTTGCAGAACTTAAGCTATCAGATACGAATGACAAAAGGCATTAAGGAGACGAATTAGCCTCTTGCACCAGATCGACAAATATCAACCGTTCCAAATTTTGTAAAAGCTCTTTTTTCACCAGATGCTAAAAATCAAGAAATTAATTTAATAAAATCCTCGCAAGTTGACAGTCAAAATGTTTCTGGTAACGTGTCAGCAAAGCGTTTAATTAAAAGTAAACGCTGAGCAAATGAAATGGTACGGAAACTTATACAAGCTAAACATCCGGCGAAACAGCGTATGGATATGCCAAACCAACTTTAACTTTACTAAAAAATTACGAAAATATGAAGTAAATATGAAGTAATTCACAACATAGAGAACACGAGCAATCTCAGAGCCATAACAAAGAACAAGGCTAGCTCTCAACATCTAGAAAAATTGATCTAAGAAACTAGCATAAATTCCACACAATCATTTCCAAAGGCGATAAAGATAGAGCAATTAAAACGCAAACATGGAGCGCACGCAGCAAAAGCAAACGCTTACGACC